>JALGPY010000006.1:42857340-44099840 GCA_023055425.1 Linanthus parryae
AGCAAATCTTGCCAGTCATTTTCTTCCACACTTTTAGGGATAACTTCACTTAACCACTCAGGTATGCTATTGCTTTTTGAAGAGAAAATATTAGTGAAGTGTGAGATAAATTCAGTACCTATCTCCCTCCTTGAGTGGATCCTGTTGTTGCTTGATGGCTTCAATCTTTTTTCTTCTTCCTCTAATTGCAGCCATACTATGGAAAAATCTTGTATTTGCATCTCCATCTCTCAGCCACGATCTAGACTTATTTCTCCACATGATCTCTTTTCTGATGAGTAACTCAACCAACCACCCTTTTAGATTCTTTTCCAAATTGACATCATCCGAACTAGCCTTCTCTTGTATCTGTATCAGCTGGTCATTGGTCTCCTTTACATGTTGATCCACTTGGCCATAGCTTTGCCTATTCCACTTTCTCAAAGCAGCTCTTGTATTGTTTGTTTGCCTTTGGCACCTTAGTGAAGGGTTGTTGTTTATTGTGCAATGTCAGGATCTTAGAACCACATCTTTACATGATATGTCCCTCACCCACATGGTTTCAAACCTAAAGGGTCTTGTCACCCTTTCCCTTCTTGGGTTTGTGTCCAACACCACTTGTATATGATCAGAGCCACTAGCAGCTTTATGGAAGGTGATGCCATATGGGAAAGCTCTTCTCCATTGACTGTCTACATAGCACCTGTCTATTCTTTCCTTGATGTTTCTATTTGCCTCTCATCCATTACACCAGGTGTAGGGACCCCCAATATATCCAACATCAATTAAGCCAATGTCATCCACCAGACCTTGGAGGCCTTTGGACACATTTGTCTACACCGCTTTTCCTCCCTTTTTTTTATCTCTTTGTCTACAAACCTCATTTAGGTCTCCTAGTAAAACACAAGGGACACTACTAACCTTGGTTATGTATCTGATGTTTTTCCACAGTTCCTTCCTTTTCCCTATCTGGCATGGAGCATACACACAGTTAAGCAGCCACGTAGGGTTTTCTTGTTCCTCATAGAACAACACTGAGATGATGTTTTCGTTTGAATACACCACCTCACAGTCCACTTCACTCCTCCAAGCAAAACAAATGCCACCACTCTTTCCCACTGAGTCTTCACCTAAAATGTTATCAAATCCCCAGTTTTGAAATCTTTTTTTGTACTTTTATACTTTGCATTTGGTTTCTCCAAGAAAGAACCAGTCAAGTTCTTCTTGCTTATTAGAGCCTTGACTTGTAGGGCTGTAGAGGTCTGGCTCAACCCTCTACAGTTCCATAGCATGCCTCTCATTTGCAACCCACACTTTTAAAACTAGCTTATTGCATCCTCCAGTTGCAATAAAAATGTCAATTCGAAATTGGTAAAAATTTCATCCAAACTCCATCCACTTAAGAGGGGTAAATGAGTCAATATAGACCAAACATTTTTTTAAAGGCTACAAAACTTATATATTAGAAAAGAAAAAAAGAGAAAAAAGAAAATAAAGAAGATAAGAATGAAAAAGTCCAAGGAAGATGAACGTGGACCCGGGCCTCTCTCTTACCCTCTACTAGGGCTGAGCACGGGTCGGTTCGGCCGGGTATTCCGGCAATATGGTAACCGACCCGGTCTCTCGGGTGAGCATGGTTTCAACCGTCCTTGATCGACACAGTAGTGAAAACCGAGCCTTTCGGGTTTATCGGGTCGAACCGGTATCGGCCGGGTTCGGCCGGGTCTGACCTTAACCAGATCTCATACTCCAAAGTCGCCCGCAAGTATGAACGACGGCAAGAATGAATGAAACAAAGCACTCGCAGGCAGAGAAGAAGAACAACATAGAGGAGTTAAAGATACAATATCACCGCTTTATGCCAATCTCGCCTGAATCAGGGTTAAAAACTCACACAGATGACAATCAGATCTGGAGAATTGGAATTCAGCTTCTTCACGAGTCGTGATGGCAGCGGGCATTTTCTTCTTCTTCTTTTCCTAGTTCGCCGTCTCTCCTCCCTGTTGCTTTTATCTCTCTCTTTATCGGAACTGTGTGAAAGAAAAGGCTCGTTCGTATTGCTAATGGGGAAGCCTAACCTAAGTGGCTACTGAATAGGTGTACTACACTATATAAATAACAATATAATAGTACTACTGCATAATATAATATAAGTATATTAGTAATAGCCTAGTAGGTATTACAGCTGGTTGGATAGACATCATTAATCGGCGGGTTGATTCGACTCGATTCGGCCGGGTTGTTCGGGTCAACCGGATTTTTGCTCACCCCTACCCTCTACCATTGCAGCAATGTCTATCTGCCTCTCTCACCATATCCTCTCCCACTTTCTCTGAAAAAGAACAAAGAGCAATCGAAGCAACAAATGCAAATGTGAGCAAGGGTTCCGTCTCAAATTTTCTCTCATGGGTCTCTTCCTCTCAATCTCACTCTCCTGCTTCCTATCTTTCACAATATTTTCGTAAATCATAGTTTTTATTAAAAATCTATAAAGAGGAGCAGGGAGAAATGGGTTCAATTCGACCATATACTTGGTTGATTCGGGTGGTCGATAGGTGTTTGGTGATGGATTAGAGGTCGATAGGTGTTAGGTCGATGGGTGTTTGGTTGAATTCAGGCAAAGATGCATAAGTGTTGGGTTTGATTTTGATTTGGGTCTGAAATTACAGACTCCATCCGGCATCATTCGATTTCGAATTTTTGAGCTATGATTTTGCGTTTGAAGCAGGGATCGAAATTGTGACCTTGTGGGTTCGTTTGTGGGGCTGTAGACAGTGATGGTCGGGTTTATGTCGATTAGTTGAAGCTTTGTCGTGGGATAAATTGGGTCACCGAAATCTGGGGTTGGATTGCCGGAATCTGGCGGGGGGTGGTTATAGTGGAGGTCGCCGGTGGTGATTGTGATTCTGCTATTAGTGTTCAACTGTTCATACATAAAATGGCATGCACATTTTTACCCTTCATAAAAAGGATTTAATTGTCAACTAACAGAGTATTCCGTTAAGTCACTGACGGATTTTTTTTTTCCAGTTTCACATTGACGTTTTTCTTGCAAATGGGGGATGCAATAAGTTCGTTTAAAAAAATAGGTTGCAATGCGAGAGTTTCAGCATACTGGAAGTATGCATTAAGTAATTACGCCAAAATTAAGAAGTACTCATGGCTATGATCCAAATCAATTAGTATTTTTACGGATTTCAATCTACCATATCAATCATATGCCTACAAACTATTTTTGCTCTTATCTATGTATTATGAATTTACTATATTACCATTGCTACAAAAACATTATGGGACCCCTTGGAATTGGGGGCTTTAGGCGACCAGGTAATTTGATTATCACTTATTTAAGAAAGAGAAAATTTTGATTTTCCAATAACTATTTTTTTCTCACTCATCCCACTTTTATGTAATGTGTCACCACGTGCTTTTTACTCTATAACACCTAGAAAATCACATCATTAACCTAACTAAGCATAAAATCTATATCAAAGTTTTCAGGCGAGTAATTTTCTCGGGAGATATCATAACACAGGTGCGTAGTAGGTTACATAATTCAACGGAGTACAACAGCAATCAAATCAAGAAAAACCAACAGTAATACTACCTCTGTTCCAGCTCTTTCCCACCAATTTAACTTTTACCACTATTCACTGGGTCACTTTGACTCGGTGATCTGGATAGCAAGATATAATTTTTTGATAATCTTTTCATGATGTTGTAGAGTATAAGTTGCTCTATAACACGGTGAAAACATTATCGAAAAATCGCTTCATTTTGCTATTGAAATCACTCGGTCAAAGTGACCCATATACGAGTCAAATATTCAGGATGGTGGGCAAAAACTGGGACAGAGGTAGTAGCTCACAATATGTTACATTCCAAAATCCAATCTTTTACATAATAAACCCTAGCTAGATTGATGATGATGACGATGATACTTTATCATTCAAACAACAATCTTTTACATTCTTATTCATCAACCAAAAAGTATATTCTTCTGTTGGGATCGATCTGGAATGAGGAATCAATCAAGCAACTATTGAAGAAGGTCTGACGGCGCGTCTCATCATATGATCCTGAAAAACAGCAGCAGGTGGTGGTGGCGTAGACAGAGAAGCTGAACTCGGATAAACATGCCACCAATACCAACGACCATCGATCCGACTTTGAGTCCACTCCAGACGAGTCCTCAACCTCTCTAATTGGTAATCTATCCGATCCCCGGTGGTGTCGAAATAAACAGTGTACCCATACCTTACTTTCCCCACCACTCTCCCCGCCCACCACCCGTCTCCGTCGTACACGTCCACATAGTCGTTCAAACTGAACCTGTTCGCCTCCTCCACCTCCAACGGCGCCGGCCTGATTTCGTTGGCTTCCACAGTCTCCACCAAGAAGTCGCGCTGGTCTTCCTTCAAGAGGGTCCTGTACTTGATCATGTACCGTCCGTCGGCGAGCTCTGAGATGATTCTTGCTGGGAAATAAGTGTTAAGTGTGAAGACTGTTTTGTAACCTAGTCTAAATTAGAGGGGGCTTACAAGCAAATTCATGTTTTACTATCTCTATATAAATTGACCTAGCTCTAGGGTTAGGTTATCACATCACATCACAGAGAGAGGCTGAGAGATCTTGTGTACTTTTCATTCGTTCATCATAGTGAAGTGGGTGTGGACCGTGGATGTAGCCAATTTGGTGAACCACGTAAATCGTCGTGTTCTTGTCCGTGTGATTTCGTTTTGCTTTTCGTTGCGTTATTATATCGCTCCGAGTCGATCCTAACAACTGGTATCAGAGCCACGTCGTAACGGTGCAGAGAATCGAAGATCGAACGGAGAAACTAATTTTCTTATTTATCACATATTGGAGCAGCCGCCGTTGGAGAAGCACGAAGAAAAACGGTGTTTTTTGGTTGATTCGGCAGAAGCAAGGTGCGGCTTGAGATTGATAACAAAAAGTGAAGGTAACTAAACTATTCATTGTGGGCCAATCATTGCAATCATTGGTCTATTACTATAGTCTTGTTGTACCTTCAATTTTCGTGTGAGTATTCAGCAAGTAGACCAGCAAAGAAGAAGGTGCTTCCAGGAGAATTATCTAGTGCATTGCACTCACGGCAGCCCATTGTTTCGATCACGCGCTTTTGGTCCAATTTTGTTTTGGACGTATCTCGACATCCAGGAATCCGATTGACTTGAAACAGGAGTCAAACTTGGGGTTTTTGGACGTTCCGGATCTGTTGGTCAGATCAGATTGCTGAGATTCTGCACAGTTTGAGTGGGAGTGATGGCGGACGACGGAAGATTCAAGATTGAGAAATTCGACGGGACGAATTTCAGCCTATGGAAGATGCATATAGAAGACTATTTGTATCAGAAGGACTTGTACTTGCCGTTGGACGGAGTTGAGAAGAAACCAAGCAGTGGGAGTTGTTAGCAGATTCATGAGAAATCCCGGTAAGGAGCATTGGAGAGCTGTGAAGTGGATTTTCAGGTATCTGAGAGGTACACATAATGTAGCTTTGTGCTATGGAGGGTCGGAGATCAGTTTTAAAGGGTATGTTGATTCAGACATGGCTGGTGATGTGGACAGAAGAAAGAGCACTACAGGCTATGTGTTTACACTTGGAAGTGGAGCAGTCAGTTGGGTTTCGAGGTTGCAGAAAATTGTTGCCCTATCTACTACTGAAGCCGAATATGTAGCAGCTACGGAAGCGTGCAAAGAGATGGTTTGGCTACAGAGTTTCTTGAGGGAACTTGGGAAGAAGCAGAGGAGTTGTAAGCTGTATAGTGACAGTCAGAGTGCAATTCATCTGGCGAAGAATTCTACTTTTCATGCAAGGACGAAACACATTGACATCAGGTATCACTTCATTCATTCATTATTGGAGAAAGACGTGATCAAATTGGAGAAGATTCACACGAGCCAGAATCCTGCGGATATGTTTACCAAGGTTGTGACCTTGGAGAAGCTGAGAACCTGCTCGGCTTCGGTTGGCCTAGTTACATGATGAGAGGCCAAGTCCACACTCATGAAGGATGTTGAATTGAAGCTGGGAGAAGTACACTCAGAGTTAATCAGTCTTCAAGTGGGAGATTGTTAAGTGTGAAGACTGTTTTGTAACCTAGTCTAAATTAGAGGGGGCTTACAAGCAAATTCATGTATTACTATCTCTATATAAATTGACCTAGCTCTAGGGTTAGGTTATCACATCACATCACAGAGAGAGGCTGAGAGATCTTGTGTACTTTTCATTCGTTCATCATAGTGAAGTGGGTGTGGACCGTGGATGTAGCCAATTTGGTGAACCACGTAAATCGTCGTGTTCTTGTCCGTGTGATTTCGTTTTGCTTTTCGTTGCGTTATTATATCGCTCCGAGTCGATCCTAACAATAAAAACCCACGAAACCCTCTTGCTTGCTTGCGATTTCCACCTTTTCACCTAGGTAGAAACATCTTCTTCTTCTTCCATGACTAGAAGAATCCTGTGTGCTTGCGATGACGCTGTCTTGAACTCCACGGAAACCCATTGATAGCATAGATAATTTTTTAAAGAGACAACAAATATAGAAGATAATGTGCTTCTGATGTTGTAATGTGGTGATGTTTATACAGAAACATATTTCACCGCCTACAAACACAAAGGCTTTGTTTCCTAAACGGATTTGGGTTTCTTAATTACTAGCGAAACGGGCAAACGCGATGCGTGTGCTAACAAATAGGCTTGTAATAACGTCTTAGTCTAGAATGGCAATATTGAAAATAGAAACATGTTATCGACAAAAATAAAAAATAAAAAAATGATAACTATGTCGTAAACATATTCATCATCTAAATCTATGAAGTTGACTTGAACACCCATTTGTAAACCGCGTTATTTGTGTACCAGCCCGCATGTCCGTTAATAATTCCATCTTTTATCAAAATTTTAGTTGTATTCCTAGAAAGTAACCCTTGACAATGTAACATATAGTTGTAAATGGTGGAGGAGCACAAATACATCTGCCATCAATAAATTGCATGATCTCGTTGTAATGAGGTCATGGTCGTAGTTCTAAAGCAACTCGATCAGGTCCTTTATAAACATATTTGTATAAATATCTGGCACTGTTGATGTTACTTCAAATCTCAACGTTGAAGCGTCTTGAAGACGTTTGTGTGGTGTAGCTGACCGACTTCTCCTTGGTACACCAACGAAGACATGATCCATGTTAGCTGAACAATTGAAAACAAAATACATGTAATTAAAATAGCATTGCAATTATAGCAAAATTAAACATTTTTACTTTTCTAGTATGATATATACGATATACATACCCCTTTGCCGAATCCTATAATTCTCTTCGATTAGCCAGTTGAATGTGAATACAACAATCACCTACAGTAGTTGAAGGAAATAACCTCTGAATTCGTCGCGGTAATACAAAATTTGATCCTGAAATGATGAGGGGGAAATTGAAAGAAACAACAAATAAATCGCAGATAAAATTGAATTGATCGCCTAAACAATCCAAGTTCGAAGTCACCCACGTTACTTGACGAAAAATAACCACTGGAGTCGTCGCAGTAATTACAAAGTTGAACCTGAGATGAAGATGAAATGAGGGGGTGGAAATTGAAAAAAAAAATTTGAAACAAATCGCAGAAGGAATTGAAACAACCACGAAATTGAAGTAGCAAACAGGAATTGAACAAAAACTGAAATTGAAGTAGCGATCCAAAGTCTGAAGTTGAAACGGAAACAGGAATTGAACAAAAACTAAAACTGCAGTAGCAAAGAAAAGTCAAAACTTGAGATAGAAAGAGGAATTGAACAAACATCTGAATATGTGTGAAACCCACTTGTGAAAAAATTGACTGTGAAGTTTCTGACGTAGAAAATTCTGATGATATAAGTATATGAATCCCACAGTCTGACTTTGGTTTTGGCTGTGAGTGATGATGAATGCGGCAAAATTGACCCCGAAAAGAAAATTTGAGCCTGAAGATGAAAAGGGGAAAATTGAGTGTGACAAAAATCAAAATTGATACAGAAATATCCAAAACAACCCGTACATTAATCATAATGGAGTACTGAAAACTTACTGATTGAAGAAGACGAAGAACTGGTGAAGAACTGCGAGAAGAGGACCTGATGGTAGAAAACAGAGAGTTGATTGTATTCATTGTGTGTTCTGTTGGAGAGAAATCTGCGCATCGCGTTTCCAATTGGAGAGAAATCTGCTCATCGGATCTCTTGTTTCGTTGGAGAGAAATCTGCGTGAGGGAAATCTGCAGAATTTCACTCCAGTTAGGTCGCTTGAGATGCGGGAACTAATGTTTCTCTAATACAAAATACGTGGGTAAACGTGTTTCTCTTCCAATCTAATCGACTTCTTCTAATCTTTATGCAAACTATGGTTGTGTTTTTAGTAAAAAATTCAAACATATTCATATGAGAAAGTGGTGTTTGAAAGATAGAATCTATAAAAAAATGCATACCTCTCAAAGTCAGTATGTAGAAACTTTCATGCTTTCGCTTATTCTTCGATTTCAGCAATCCCGTTGCTTTCATGATTTGGGTAACAGTCCTAAATGTATATGGAAGTTACAAAAATGAGTGGGAGAGGTGTGGGAGAAGTTGTAGGGGGAGTGTGGTTCATCATAATTACAAATTTAACCTCAATTAACCACCTTTTTTATTAAAATGAAAGGATTTTTTTGGCAATACAAAAGTATGACCGGCTTCATTTTCTGATTTCACCACAATAGATGTTGGCTTTATATATTAGTATAGACTAGAGTATTGCCCGTGTCCGAGGACACTATCCCTAAATTGAATAGTTTTTGTTTGTTTGTTTGTTTTTTTTTGAGAATATAGTTTTTGAATTTAAATATGTGTTTTTTCTCAATTTTGAAAAAAATTTATGTGTGTTTTTTTAGGTGTTATCCAAAAATTATATTTACAAATGAGGGAAAAAAATACCTCTCTCCTATTACTTAGGGATGTCCTATTAGTTAAGGATGTAGTTGAGAAAAACATCTCTCGTATTAGTTAGAGATGTCCAAAAAGAGTTGGTAGTTAGGAATGTTCAAGGAGAGTGGGTAGTTAGAGATGTAATAAGTAGGTGAGATCTAATGGTGGGGATGGGGTTGATTCAATCTAACGGTTGAAAAATTGTAGTTAGTTAAACCATGCTATTTTATAATATAGATGTTTCATTTTTCCACCGACAATTATTTGTTGTGAAAATTAGACCACCCAGGGCGAGGATTGGGCTCAAAGTTACATTTTCACCCCTAAATTCCTACATGGGCTTAAAGTTACCCTTTTCCACCATGCCTTTGCTAGACACAGCAGTGGCGGAGCTCGAAAATTAAAGCAGTCGTAGCAAAAAAAAAAGTTGTGTCAAAAAAAATTATTAAATAAAATTATTATATGTCTTTGCACTAGACACGACTTTAGTGGGTCACTTTGACCGGGTGATTTGGTCAGCAAAACGATGCGAGAATTTGATAATTTTTTTTACGGTGTTGTGCAACATAGTTTGCTCTACAATCCCATGAAAACTTTTACCAAATTTTTGCATTGTTTGCTAACCAAATTAATGGGTCAAAGTTACCCTCGAAAGTTGTGCCATATGCGCCAGATGCTCGCCAGGAACTCGATCGCGCCATATGCGAGCTCAGTGCGTGTCATGGTACACGCCCCAAAACCATATGCACGCCAGAACATACTCGTGCATAATATGCGCCAGAACCAGGACCAGATGCGCATGCCGTAAATCTCACGCGCCAGATGCTCCATGCTATTGCTCCAAATCCAACGGGTTTCTGCAACACATGAAACGGAACCACATTCAATTCACACGCCAGATGCTCCACGTCGGGAGCCGGATTGCGTCTGAACGTCAATCACCAGAACGCTTGATGCGTGTGAACCGCCAGATTCGCGCCAGTATCGAATGCGTGCTGGATGTGCCAGATCCTTTGCACACCTAATCAGATGCGTGCCATATTGCTCCGAACGGAGCCCAGATGGCCCCCTCCACGGGGCAGATGGTAGGTGTACCTGCTTCTCTCTCACAAACAGATCGATCTTGATCGCCAAACTAGACATCGTTCTTGGCGGAATCTCGAAACCCAGCCTCCCGATAGCCTGCTCCACCTGAATCGCGAAACCCTAGCTTTGAGTTCCACCAAAACGTGAAACCCTAGATCTTGGATCCACCCGGATCTTGGAACCCCGACTCTGATACCAGTTTGTTGTAACAGAACTCCTCTTTCGTAGCTCAATTACGAGTTTGTTATAACCTGGGGGTATTCGAGCAAGAACGACGAAAGCGAAACAAGAACGAGATATATATTTAACGTGGTTCACTCAAGGATTCGTAACGAACCCGCTAGCTAATCCACGGCCAGAACCAGATATTTTATTGAGAAGAGAACCCGATTACAATGCACGCCGTGGCCCGAACGGCCACGTCGGCCACCCGAATTAACCCACCCGACACACACACGCACAAAAGGCTAACAAAGCACTAATCTCAATTCCCTGTGTATGTGTGTTAGTACGAAAACAAAAGATTCATTTATATAGCCACGTAGAGGCGGGGCTTTTCTCCAAGAAATTAGGACGTTGCTTTTCCTCCAAGCCAAAGCACACCACCGCCTCACATGACTGCTGACTTTGACCCTTGACAACTTCCTAATTTGATACAAGTCAAATTCTAACACTTCAGTATGAAAGTGTATAAACAAACATGATAGCTGGTGGAGACATCTTCTGGAGTTTCACATTCTTTTACTCTTTTAGTAAAGAAACAATATGTACACACATGTATCACATTGGTCCTCGAATAACTTGCAACAATGAATTTTAAACTCCATACTCAAAAAAATCATACAAAATTAATAAATAGAAAAGACAAACAAGAACTGAAACAAATTGTCATATAAAACTGCTCCTTGAATCATGAGTTCTTCACGTCTGGTTCTCCAATATCCTTAGCTTGTTGTTAGTAACTTTTAATGAAGCTAAACGTTCTGGTTCAAAAAAATGATCATAACCTACCCTTTCTTTTTCATTGGCCATAAACTTCTTCGAATAAATAAAGAAAAATAAACAAACCAAATATTGTAGAAATGATAACATCGCCTTTCTAGGATATGGGTTTGTGCCATAAAAATTTCGAACCCGACCGACTTTCTTTTCTTCTTTTTAAAAATAAATCTGTACTTTCAGTGCAAGAAAACTAAAGCATCAAGTCTACTATTCAAGAATTCGTATTCAATTGCTAACATATTTTTTTTAATGAAAAACCCATAACTATTGAATAACGAATTTGATTTGATCGGGTAAGAACAATCAAAACCAAAAATTAGTTTCTCGTCTGATTGATCTTTTTCGATCTAATAAATAGTACTATAAACTCGATCCTGTTTTTGCAGATGTCTTCTCCGAATAGTTAATCCAGTAGAGTCACGTGCTGATAACGTGCTGTAAAATCGAGAGAAGACGAGAGATGAGAAACAAAGAGAGACAAGATGTAGGAAGAATAATGTTGAGAGGTATATTACTCTCCAACCCCAATCCCTTTTATATAGGCATTATGGTGGGCTAATGGAAGAAACATAATATACAATGGACTTACAACATGTGGTGGATATTCACCAATAAACTAGCCCAATATTTCATAACAGAAAACATATTATGTTTCTTTTAACACATTTTCTCTTCTTCTCCAACCCATCCATAACCTCCTCTCACCCATCCCCTATAAATTCGCCATACTCTTCCTCATTTTTCACTCATTCTCAACAGCGCTCTCTCTCTCTCTCTCTCTCTCTCTCTCTCTCTCTCTCTCTCTCTCTCTCAGTTCTCTTTACCCGACGCCACCACTGCCGACGCCACCATTACCTGCACCTCCTTTGTCGTAATTTGTCATTTCGATACCAAGTTCGTAGACGGGGAATTCGTGGAAGACCCGTACTTCGAATATTATGAGATCTTGACTTTCGTGCGTCGCCCTACTCTTAATTTCAGTAGGTGCATATGTAAAATGCCTTCAACTATCAAAATGTGCTTCGTCGTGAGTTATCTTGAATTTTGATATAGTACGTGTTACTCCTCAAATGTTTATGAAACGTATCTTGGAGAACTCTTGTCAAACAAATTTTGGAAATGACGCTTATCTTTCGAAACATTTGAAATGATGATTAATGAATGATAATTGATATGGGGCGATGTACAGACGATGTGTGAGGGCTACAGCGAAGGGACGACTTCCCGTTGCCCAACATCGATCTGCTCATCGATTCCACTGCGCGGCACCGGATGTTCAACTTCATGGATGGCTTCAGTGGATATAACCAGATAAAAATGGACCCTGAAGATGCACGGAAAACCGCGTTCATTACGCCGGTAGGGGTCTTTAACTACACGGTTATGCCTTTTGGGCTCAAGAACGCGGGCGCGACTTATCAGCGAGCAATGATGGCTCTATTTCATGACATGATGCACCAGGAAGTGGAGTTCTATGTTGACGATCTAGTCGTCAAGTCCAAAGAAGAAGCGGACCATTTGGGGAACCTACGGAAATTATTTGAAAGATGCAGGAGTTTCCAGCTAAAGATGAATCCCATGAAATGTGCGTTCGGGGTAACCTCGGGGAAATTTCTGGGATGCGTAATACATCGCCAAGGCATCGAGCCTGATCCCCTGAAAGTATTGGCTATCACTAGCATGACGGCACCACATAAGCAGAGCACCCTGAAGACATTCCTAGGAAAGTTATCTTACCTGCGGAGATTCATTCCGGCGATCGCGGAAATAACTTTTTGCTTCAGCGATCTCCTCAAGAAGAATGCTATATATAATTGGACAGAGGAACATGAGGCCGCATTTGGGAAGCTGAAGGACCTACTGACATCGCCAAGGGTAATGATCGCCCCACAACTTGGATCGCCTCTTTTGTTGTATCTGACGTCGACGAAGAAATCTATAGGGGCGCTTTTGGCTCAAGAATATGAAGGGCAGGAAAGGCCGATTTATTACATTTCTCGCATAGTAACCGGCTGAATCAAGGAACACAGACATCGAACGCCATTATCTTGCCTTGTTCTTTGTGATAGAAAAATTAAAACACTACTTCACCTCGCACAAAGTGGTGGTGATTACAAAGAGCGACCCCATACGGTATCTCTTGACTCACACTTCTCCCTGCGGAAGGTTGGCAAAGTGGTACATGACCATTTCACAATATGACATCACGTGTGTTCGACCACGGGCAATCAAATCGCAAGCAGTGGTGGATCTTCTGGCAGAGTTCCCAGATAGCAGCTATGAACCCATGATCGTGGAGGAACTGGAAGGACCTGAGATCTATGAAGTCGAGTCACCATATTGGACGCTTCATTTTGATGGATCATCAACAAGGAAAGGTAGAGGAATTGGAATTGTTTTGACTAAACCAGATGGGTAAGTCATCCAAATGTCCACAAAACTAGATTTCCCAGCAACCAATAATGAAGCGGAGTATGAGGCCCTCATCGCAGGACTTCGTGCGGCCAGGGCACTGGAAGTAAGCAATTTGACGGTTATGGGAGATTCTAAGTTAATCGTCAAACAAGCCTCAGGCGAGTACGGGTTGAAGGAGGTAAATCTGTTACCCTATCGGACTTTGGTGCAAAAGATGGTACAACAATTCTGCAATGTCAAGTACGAACACACGCCTAGAGCTGATAATCGGCATGTTGATGCTTTAGCTACTCTGGGATCTAAAGTTAGTGCAGACAAATGCCCTGCGAGGATCTCTATTGAAGTCCGAACGGCATCGGCATTGATAGAGGACTCATGCGAGGATGAATCCATGGATGAGGAAGACTGGAGAAAACCAATACTGCGTGCAATTGCCGAGGGAACAAGCAAAGAAAACTGGGCATCCACAAAGGGGTACTGCATACATGACAACGCCCTTTACTACAAAGGTCCGGGAGGAATACGCATGCGATGCGTCTCGCAGCAGGAGGGACAAGCGTTATTGGAAAAGATTCATCAGCACACTTGCGGGGAAGGTGAGGTGTCGGTTTATCGAAAGGCCCAAAGATACGGGATTCATTGTCCGGACATGTCCACGGCCGCTACAATAATTCAAGGAAATTGTGAAAGTTGTGCATTGATCAAGGACTCTTTAACAATAACTTTGGTTGACGATGACGCAGATTGGAGAAAGCCACTCTTTGATTTTCTCACAGAAGGAATCGAGCCCGAGCAAAGAAAGGAAGCCGAGAAACTGAAAAGAAAGGCGGCTCGATATGTGATGCAGGAAAACATACTCTGGCGGAGGGGTCATGAGGGTAATCTACTCCGATGCCTAGATAGCCAAGAAGCGCAAGAGGTGATGGATTTATCTCATCAAGTAGAGCATCAGGGGGGGGGGGGGTGCAAAACTATGCAGACAGCTCCTCACAGTTGGTTATTTTTGGCCCACAATGGAGGCAGATTGCCGCACCAAGGTAAAGAGATATCTGGAATGCCAATTTAAGGGCAACCTCGTGCATGCTCCTTCCGTTGATCTACACACGTTGGGAACGCCATGTCCGTTCCACACTTGGGCTCTAGATTTTGTTGGCCCCATTCGACCGGCCTCGCATGGGAACCAGTTTATATTAACCGCGACCGAGTTGTTTACTAAGTGGGTGGAGGCAGTACCGCTCAAGACAGCCAACGCGCTCGCAGTGGTCAATTTCTTTCAAGAAAACATCATATACAGGTTTGGAATCTCCAACATAATCCTTTCGGATAATGGCACCCCCTTTGTAAATCGCCAGGTGGCCCCGAAACTAGCGGAGTAAAACATAAGGCAGGTCTGTTCCACTCCTTACTATCCAAAAGGGAATGGTCAAGCGGAAGCAACCAACAAGACACTGCTAAGAATTTTGAGTAAGATGGTCGTAGATGATGACAAAAAGTGGGCCAATTCTTTGAATATAGCATTATGGGCATATCGAACTTCGCCAAGGACTCCCACGGGAGTCTCCCGTTCCTTCTATGTTATGGAGCTGAAGCCGTTGTACCGGCGGAAGTAAAAGTCAACTCTGCGAGATTGGCCTTTCATGCATTGTATGACAATCAACGTGATCATGACTTGATTCTATTGGAAGAAAAGCGCGAGCAAGCTAAGCGGGCTAACAAGAAGTAAAAGGAGACGATAGATCGGGCGTACAATAAGACAGTTCAACAACGAGACTTTGCGGTTGGAGATTTAGTCTTACGAGCTTCAGATCATTGCATGCGGGAAGCGGCCCATCCAAAGTTCGCAGCTAACTGGGAAGGACCGTTCGAGGTTAAAGAAGTTTTTGACAGTGGTTATTGCACAATACAGAGGCTTCGTGGGACTGCCACAACCCCAAGTCCGCTCAATATGCGCTGGATCAAAAAGTATTATCCTTAGCCTCTCTCTCTTTACATATATTGGATTCAAATGTATGTCGGATTGTATGTTTAGTCCTCCGATGAATTCATGCGTTGTTTCCTTCATATGAGGAACTTGTAGTCATGCTCTCCCATATGAGGGTGCTTTTAATAAAGAATTCTCCCATACGAGAAGAATTTTATTACCTTAGTCGTTTCTTATTATTTTATTTGCTTCTTTGCTTACTTACAACAAAAGCCTATCTGCCTAGATAGCAGCTATAATATACGATCCCATGCGATCCAAAGCCTATCTGCCGAGATAGCAGCAATGTTTAAATACGATCGTAAGAGATCTAAAAGCCTATCTGCCTAGATAGCAGCGAAAGTAACAACGC
Source organism: Linanthus parryae (assembly GCA_023055425.1). NCBI lineage: Eukaryota > Viridiplantae > Streptophyta > Magnoliopsida > Ericales > Polemoniaceae > Linanthus > Linanthus parryae. The sequence continues at coordinate 42,873,112 of JALGPY010000006.1, forward strand.
CTTTGTGCGGACAAAGCCTATCTGCCGAGATAGCAGCAATGTGCAAAGCCTATCTGCTCAGATAGCAACAATATTGAATTATGATCTTAACTGATCTGTAAGCCTATCTGCTTAGATAGCAAGCCATAGCGACAATGCCTCATGCGATGTAAAACTTATCAGCTTGAGATAAAAAATTATTCAGGCAACATACGAATGCAAAAGGCGAAGGGAACATAACTTGTTTCGTCGTATAGCAAACACGCATGCGATATTACAATTTGTTGTATCAAACAAGAACAAAAAATACCAAAATGTATTTCATTAATAGTCAAAATGACTTACAATTTATCTGCCTAGATAGCAGCTTACAAGCGAAATCTCATACTAAGGAAAATTCCTACTATAAAATGAACGGCCTACAAGTCCTAACAAAAGCTATGTGACGCTATTGTCGAGGTCCTAGATCAGAACAGGGCTCTTGATTGGTCTTCTGCCCAAGAGATATGCCAGATGAACCTCATGTCCTGGTGGTTGCGGACGTGAAGAACAAGTGGAGAACAGCTCCTGGGGTAGGAAGCTTATTGTGCAGAGGCGAGCGCCATGGCTCGTCACACCTTGTTCAAAAAAATGGTGGCAAATAGTTCTCCTCCAGGAAAGCTAGAGGAGAAACACACCATTCATTACGATTCGGTAAAAAGTCAATACGGGACTGCGCCACGCCGGAAGGCAGCCGAAGATACGACCTGCAAACATAATAGACGAAGAAGAATCTTCGCAGAAGCATGAAGTATTATGTAAATCTTCTTAAAAAATATCATGAAGATTGATAACTCCGTTTTCGGAGTTATTTTATGCCTTTTATTTCTACGTTTTGCGTGCTTATAATGGAGAATTTGTCGTCTTTTGAGTAAATTGAGTGTAAATGTGAAAATACGAGTTCATGTGCAATACTTGTTAAATCCGGGCGTTTCTTTAGATTTTTGAGCTTTTTATTGTGATATGATCGCGGGTTGTGTTTTCGTGTTGTGATTCGCAGGAAAACAGGGCTTGGAGGATCGTGCGGGATTTGGAAGCGAACTTCGGAAACAAGGAACTCAAAGGCAAGTCAAAAGGAGGGAGAAAGTCAAAGAAAGTCAAAGGAAGGTCAAGGGAAGAAAGAATGGAAGAAGAAAGTCAAAGAGTGGAAGAGAAAAGTCAAAGGAGGCAAAAAGAGGGCTGGACACAGTAGTCTTCGTGCGAAGACTTTTGTCTTCGTGCGAAGACATTATACTTAGCCAAAATTCAGCCTTGCAAAAGTCTCTTCTCAAACACACTTGCAGTATCTAAATGAGAAGGCCTTCGCACGAAGAGGCAGAAGTCTTCGTACGAAGACTCTTCGTGCGAAGACAACTGTCTTCGTGCGAAGAGGTCGTGGGACAGAGCAGTTTTTTTGGGGCTTTTTCGTATTATATCCAAACTTTGTAATATTATTATGGGAACGTATTTAAGGCTTTTAGGTCGACTTTTTTAGTAGTTTTTGGAGATTAGAGACATCTTTGGAGATCAAGAAGCCTTGGAGAGAGCTTAGGAGCTTTTGGATCATTCGTTTGGATTCTAAACTCTCGTTTTTCTTGATTTTCATGTTTAAACTCATTATAATCGTCGTTTTGATTATGAATATGAGTAGCTAAACACCTTTTGCTGGGGATTCTCGTTTGGTGTAGCTAGGGTTTGATCTAAAGTTGATGTTTTGATGATTGTAATGCATGCTTTAGCTTAATCTCTCGTGTTTATTCACTATTATGGATTATTTGCGTTCTTAATCTTATTATCTTTGCGAGTAGCTAACGTAGAGATAAAATCAATTAGTTTTCACGCGGTAACTCCGTGATAATTAGTCGGTAAATTGAATAATCCACCTAGTCGTATCAATGTTTGGTAACTCGGCATCGTTAACTAGGATCGTTAAAGTAGAATTAAGGTATTAATGCGTGCTTAAACCTAAATTAGGCTTGGTAACTCGGTTTAGTTTAGTTTAAGTATAGTGGATTTGCTTGGTAACTCGGTAAGTTCAACCTTGCTTGATTAATAGTGAATAATACGTGGTTGTTTTACAAATCAAAACATAAATTTAGAACAACCTAGTGAACCTAGAGAATTCCCGGTACTTTTCCCTTATTGATAAAAACCTCCAATTAATCATTCTTTATTAATCGTGAATTACTCACTTGGTTAATTGAGAATATTGCATTTATTTTCTTAGAATTAGATAAAAACACACCTTGCGACTTGCCCACATAAGGTATAGAATAGTAATTAATTTAAACAAAGTCCCTTGGGTTCGACAACCCGCATTTCCGGTTTATTACTACACACGACGGCTGTGCACTTGCAGTTGGAACGTGTCAAGTTTTTGGCGCCGTTGCCGGGGACTTCGGCTAAATTAGTTACAATTCCTAGCCTTAGGGATTTTAATTTATTGTTTATATCCGTTACTCACCTACGTTTTGCGTGTTTCGTGATTTAAGTTATATTTACTCGGTGCATGACCCGTTCTCGAGACGAGCCTTTGTATCCAACGTTTGAAGACCCGGAATCCTTATTAAAAGCACAGCGTAGAGACAAGAGGAATTCAAGCTCAGTAGTTATGGATGAAGAAACGAGAGCTGAGTTTGAGAGGATCCGCAAAGGGATGCAGGATGCGGAAGCAGCTAGAGCTGCAGCTGTAGAGGAGGCTGCACAAAGAGCCGCAGAAGCTGAGGAGGTGAGAGCTCAAATGGCTGAGATGCAGGCAAGGATGGATCGCATGGTCCCCCCAAATCCACAACCACGTCATGGTGTGGGGGCACAAGTGGCGAACATCGGTGGGAACAACAATGGTAATAATGGGGAAAACAACAGGCAGAACAATGCTGAGAATGAAGAACGCCCGATGGTGGATTATTTCAGGACTACTCCAGCATGTTATCAGCCTACCATTGTCAGGCCACAGATCAATGCCCAACACTTCGAGTTGCGCCAACATATGATCAACATGGTTCGTGATGAGTGCGCATTCAACGGAGCTCCAGGAGATGACCCCAATCACCATCTGCTGGTATTTGAGCAAATCACATCAACCCTGCACGATCAGCGAGTTCCAGATGAAACAGTTAAGCTTTTACTATTTCCATTCTCCTTATCTGGAAAAGCCAAGAAGTGGCTTATGGAGCTGCCAGCTGGAAGCATAGTGACATGGGCAGACTGTTGTCATGAGTTTCTGAGGAAGTATTTGCCACCATCCAGAGTCGCGCAGCAGATGGCAGAGATCGCAAAGTTCACTCAGGATGAAGACAGCTCTTTGGGAGATGCATGGACGAAGTTCAGCCAAATTCTCCGTAGATGTCCGAATCATGGAGAGCCATGGCACAAGCTCTTCCATTATTTCTACACTGCATTAGACAAGGAGACAGCTGACCAGTTAGATATGCTAGCTGGAGGTAATTTTATGGGACTTGGAGCACAGCGAGCTCAAGATTTGCTGAACAACGCGTCAAAGAGAGAGACTACACGATCTGAAACGCGTAGGTACTCCAAACCGGGGGATACATCCTTAGTCAACAAGATTGAATCGATGGAACAAAAGTTGAAATCCATGACTTCAGCATTTCACGGTATGCACCCTCCAACACAGAAGCCCATGGGTGAATTACTAGCAGATGAAAGCCAGGGATATGATAACAGTGTTGAAGATGTGAATTTTATGCGACAGCAGCAATGGCCTAACACCTATCATCCCAACAATCGTAATCATCCCAACTTCAGCTATGCCAATCCAAACAGTGGATTATATGCACCCGGTCAGAGGCCCAATGTTCCATATCAAGCGCAAAGGCAAGCTCCACAGCAGCAGGCTCCACAAAAAGAAGAGCAAGAGACAAATGCTCTATTGAGAAAGCTCCTAGCTAATCACGACAGGATGGAGAGCGCGATTGTCTCAATACAAGCAACAATAAAAAGCCATGAGACTCAGATTGGGCAGATCGCCAATCAAAATGTCAAGCTTCCACCAGGCATGCTTCCAGCAAATACCATCACTCCTAACGAGCAGCTAAATGCCATCACAACTCGCAGTGGCATCACTACTGAGGACCCCCCATATCCTAGCCACGCGCGAGCTGAGGCGACTAAGGCCACTGAGAAAGCTTTGGATGAAGAGATTCCCGTGCCTACCGTGAGTCCCCAATCAAAGGACACGGTGAGGAAGTCGGATGAGAAACAGAAGCCTAGGGAGGAATACAGTGTGCGAGTGCCATACCCGCAAAGATTGAAGAGCCAAGAGGATGCCAAGCATTTCAAGAAGTTTGTGGATATCTTCAGGAAGCTGCACATTAATATACCTTTTGCAGAGGCCATCTCACAAATGCCGAAATATGCCAAATTTCTCAAGGACCTCCTTTCTAATAGGAGGCGCATGGATGACTTTGAAACCGTGACTCTAAATGAGGAGTGTAGCGCCGTTGTGCAAAAAGCGCTACCAAAGAAGATGAAAGATCCAGGCGGTTTCATCATTCCTGTTACATTAGGAGACGCATTTCATGGGAGGGCATTATGTGACCTTGGTGCGAGTATTAATTTGATGCCTACATCGGTTTTTGAGCAACTTGGTGTGGGAGATCCTAAGCCTACCAGGATGTGCTTGCAGATGGCTGATCGCACAATAAAACGCCCCAGGGGTGTTTTAGAGGATGTATTAGTGAGAGTTGAAGGACTCATCTTCCCAGCGGATTTTGTGATCTTAGACATGGAGGCCGACGATGATGTTCCTCTTATTTTGGGCCGTCCATTCCTGGCCACTGGGAGAACTATCATTGATGTGGCCAATGGAGAGCTGACTATGCAGATCAACGATGAGAAGGTGGCCTTCAACGTATTTGAGGCTATGAAGTTTCCCGCATACGCGGTGAGCGAGCAGTGCTTTGGGGTGGAGGCATACACGCTGGACGAGGAGGACGATATTTTGTTGGAGCAACTATATGAGGAGCTTGCTCTATTTGATTCCAGCAAGAAAGAGCAAGCTTTAGATGTTCATTGGCGCCCACCATTACCCCTCTTTAATGAGGGAAGCAGGAAGATTCTTACTCCTTCTCTTATTACTGCTCCTGTTTTAGAATTAAAACCTTTACCTGTTCATTTGAAATATTTATACTTGGGATCTAATGATACTTTACCTGTGATTGTATCTGCATGTTTGGACAGGGAACAGGAGGAGCAGCTTCTCGAGGTACTACAGAAGAGGAAAGCAGCTATGGGATGGACAATAGCAGATATTAAGGGGATCAGCCCCACAGTTTGCCAGCATAAGATCAGGCTCATGGAAGACAAGAAGCCGGTAGTTCAATTTCAGCGTCGCCTCAACCCTCACATGCAGGAGGTGGTGAAGAAAGAGGTGCTTAAATGGTTGGAAGCAGGTATCATCTATCCGATTTCCGACAGCACGTGGACTAGCCCGGTACAATGTGTTCCCAAGAAGGGAGGTATAACTGTGGTGGAAGGGGAAAAAGGTGATCAAATTGCCACACGTACCGTTACTGGGTGGAGAGTTTGCATGGATTACCGCAAACTCAATGATGCCACTTTGAAAGATCACTTTCCCCTCCCATTCGTGGACCAGATGCTTGATAGGCTAGCTCACCATTCACACTACTGCTTTTTGGATGGATATTCTGGGTATAATCAGATAGCGATTGAGCCAGCTGACCAGGAGAAGACAACATTTACTTGTCCATATGGGACGTTTGCATTCAGACGCATGCCATTCGGGCTATGCAATGCCCCAGCTACGTTTCAGAGGTGCATGATGTCTATCTTCTCAGACATGATGGAGCAAAATTTTGAAGTCTTCATGGATGATTTTTTGCTTTATGGTGATGGGTTCGAAGACTGTCTCCAGCAGCTAGCTCGGGTACTGGACAGATGTATTGACACCAACCTAGTGCTTAACTGGGAGAAGTGCCATTTCATGGTGACCGAGGGAATAGTGTTGGGGCACAAGATCTCCAGTAAAGGTTTAGAGGTAGACCGGGCGAAGATTGAGGTGATTGAGAAGCTTCCTTACCCTACGTCTGTCAAAGGGGTACGGAGTTTCTTGGGACATGCAGGTTTCTATCGGCGCTTCATTAAAGACTTTTCGAAAATCACAAAGCCTTTATCTGGTTTGCTTGAGAAAGATGCCGTGTTTGATTTCAATGAAGACTGCAAGACAGCTTTTGATTTGCTCAAGAAAAAGCTGATTAGTTCTCCCATTATAGCCACTCCAGACTGGACTCTACCGTTCGAACTTATGTGTGATGCCAGCGATTACGCGGTGGGAGCAGTGCTGGGACAGCGGAAAGACAAGGTAGCTCATGTTATTTACTATGCTAGTCGTACTCTTAACACTGCACAGGTTAATTATGCCACCACGGAGAAAGAGATGTTGGCTATTATCTTCGCATTGGACAAGTTTCGTCCATATCTTGTGGGTTCCCATGTGACTATTTTCACGGACCATGCAGCCCTCAAATATCTTCTTGCTAAGAAGGATGCAAAGCCTAGATTGATCCGATGGGTATTGTTAATGCAAGAGTTTGACATAGTGATAAAGGACAAAAAGGGTGTAGAGAACGTTGTTGCAGACCATTTGTCACGACTGGATAACGAAAAACAAGAGGATGTGCCGATTAGAGAAGATTTTCCAGATGAACAACTTATGGTAGTGGTAGCAGCTGTGCCTTGGTTTGCGGATTTGGCAAATTTCAAGGCGCTCAAAATTGTCCCGAAAGACATGACGTTCCATCAGAAAAAGAAATTTTTCGCAGATGCACGACACTATTTCTGGGATGACCCTTATTTGTTTAGGTTGGGAGCTGACAATGTGTTGAGAAGATGCGTAGCTGAGCCAGACACTTTGGACATTCTTAGACACTGCCACGAATTGAATTGCGGAGGACATTTTGGCAAAGCGCGTACTGTGGCAAAGGTATTGCAAAGTGGATTTTACTGGCCTACTCTACATAAAGATGCTCATCTATTTGTGCAGCAATGTGATCGATGTCAGAGAACCGGCAATATCTCCAGCCGAAACGAGATGCCTCAAAATTTCGTGTTGGAAGTAGAGCCCTTTGATGTCTGGGGCATCGATTTTATGGGACCATTCCCATCTTCACTTGGCAATCTTTATATACTGTTAGCTGTGGATTATGTGACCAAGTGGGTAGAGGCAATGGCGTGCCCCAAAAACGATGGAGCTACTGTAGAGAGATTCGTGCGAAAGAGCATTTTTACACGGTTTGGAACTCCCAGAGCCATAATCAGTGATGAAGGATCGCATTTTGTGAATAAAGTCTTTGCCAATGTCTTGAGCAAATATGGGGTAACGACGCATAAGATATCACTGGCCTATCATCCGCAGTCGAATGGGCAAGCAGAAGTTTCTAACCGAGAGATAAAAGGGATTCTGGAGAAGACAGTCAACCCGGGACGCAAGGATTGGTCTCTACATTTAGACGATAGCTTATGGGCGTATAGAACTGCTTACAAGACTCCTTTGGGCATGTCTCCCTACCAGTTAGTGTTTGGGAAGTCGTGTCATCTTCCGGTGGAACTTGAGCACAAGGCATTCTGGGCTTTGAAGAAGATCAATTTGGACGCTAAGCTCTCAGGTGAGCTACGAAAGCAAGCGCTACTTGAACTTGAAGAATTTCGATTGATGGCGTATGAAAGTGCGAAAATCTATAAGGAGAGGACAAAACTGTGGCACGACAGGCACATCATCCCGAGAGACTTCAAGGTAGGACAGAAAGTATTGATCTTCAATGCAAGACTAAAGCTGTTTCCAGGGAAATTGAAATCTAGGTGGAGTGGTCCCTACACGATTACTGAAGTTTATCCCTGGGGATCTCTTGAGGTAAAGGATGCAAATGGGAACAGGTTTAAGGTGAATGGTCAGAGAGCGAAACCGTACGTGGACGGGAATTTCATTGGAGTCATTGAAGGGCTTCATGCGACTCCCGCAACTTGAGAAGTCTCTGAGGTAACTGGGTCGGGCCGTCGACCTTAAATTACAAAGCGCTTGTTGGGAGGCAACCCAACCTATTTATTGCTTTAGGATAGATTTTAATACTGTTTTGTAATTTTTTATTCGGTTTGATTCTATTGAGGGGTGCGAGAGAGTGGATTTAATATTTCCAATGAGTATGTGCAGGAATACGACGTGAAAGGCCTATTTCGGATCCCCCTTCTTGATGCGCGCGTGCGAAACAGAGTAAAAAGTCCGGATTTGCAGCTAAATACGCGTATCGGGATCCGAAGTGAAGAAATTGAAGGTAGAAGCCATTTCTGCATCTGTTCAACACACGCACCTGGGGAAGATCATGTTCCCGGACTCCCCGTCTTGATTTGCGCAAAAATTTGATTAGTGAACGGAGAAAGCTATCACGCCGGCACGGATTACGAGGTGAAATTTTGAAGGACAGACTGAAATAAAGATTGAACAATGCCAACGTGTGGGGGTGGTCGAGAGCTTTCTGTAGACAGGTGGATCGCGCAAATCGGAGTCCGGATGAGGAAGTTACGCCAAAAAGGATGTTTTAGCAAGTAAAACGAGGCCAAAAGCATCCGGAAATGCAAAACGTGCCTTGGGACGCGTGAAATTGACAAATAAAATATTCCCCGGATTTTGGGAGTGTTTTAAGGTGAAAAGGGAGTCTCGAGGTCGAGGAGATCCTTCGGAAAGCAAAGGCACGATCGAAGACGCGAAAAATTGATAAAAAGGATGTTTTTGGCACAATTCAGCATTGTCTTCGTATGAAGACAATTGTCTTCGTAGGAAGACATTTTACTTAGAAAAAATTTCAAGCTCTGAATTGTCTTCTTAAAACAAGGTGCAGTATCTATGTGAGAAGACCTTCGTGCGAAGACAAATTGTCTTCGTACGAAGACTCTTCGCACGAAGAGAAATGTCTTCGCACGAAGACATCGCGCAGAATGACAAATTTAGCCAGCACGGATAACAGCTTTTGGGTTATATCTTGGGGGCTTTTTAGACCTTTTGGCAAGAACTTGAAGCTTAATCAGCTGTCTTCGATCTCTTCTCCTCATTCTTCATCTTCAAACAGCAGCTTCTCCTCCATAGCCGCGCACGAGCTCAAGTTCACCCCTCCCTTGATTCTTCACCAAATTCAGCAACCAACCTAGGGTTTTGCTCGCGATTCAAAGGAGAACAAGATTCCATAGGTGGTTTTGAGAGAGAGTGCAAGACAAGAGAGAAATCAGAGGAGGAAGGAGCTAGGGTTTGGAAGGAGAATTGCGAAATTGGACGAGTTACAGCTTGATTCAGCTTACGGACGAGAAGGAAACACTAACGGGGACTACGCAAGGAGTACGGAGCAGCAAGCAATTCGAGATTTCGACAAATTTTTCCGGCACCATCAAAATCAGTCCGGGATTGTCAAAATTGTGAAATTTTTGCGTCCGTAAGACTTGCTCCGGACGCGTAGGTACTATCTAAACTTCGTAATTTCATATTCGAGTCTTAGGCACATTGAGTAAAAGCCCGATTATTTGTTGTTGCGCTTAGAAGCGTACTTTGGGGGCGATTGCGTAAAGTCCTAGGAACTATTTGTTTACGTGCCTACGTGTTTCGTTTAGTATACACTTCTTGTTCACGTGCACAATAGTTGAATTGTTTGTTTTACTTGAAATTGAATTTTAAATGGCGGGTGGAAAGAAACGGAAGACGGGAGAGGGTTCGTCGAAAGAAGCATCGGGGTCGGGCGAGCCTCAATTAGAGATTCCGCCTACTCCCCAATATGCCATCTTGACTGCCCCTTTCCCGGCTAAACCGGGCATTGTCGGCCGACGAAAGGCCAAAGCTAATTTGAAAGAGCGTAGTATTGCGCCAGGATATTATGATAGCTACCGTTTCGTCACCTACGAGGCCCACATTGACTCTCGTAAAGATACTTATTTGACTAAGAACGGGCAGCCCGAGAAAGCCTTTCCATTGCACGAGGACATGCCTCAAGCAATTAAGGAAATTTTTGAGCGCGAGAAGCTTACCAATTGGTTTAAGCTAGTAGGGCAGTCTAGTTCACATATTACGCGAGAGTTTTTGTTCAATTTGCGTTATGCAAAGGATGGTGAGAGCCAAGACCCTCGTCTTGTTTACCGTCGGAACGAGTGGATAGTCTTCACGCCAGAGACTATCGCTCTCGCCATGGGTTTCCCCGCTTTGAAAGATGGTTGTGGGTACGAGACGGTTCTCCGTAGTGAGAATCTTTGGTCTCGTCTAAATGCTTTTTGCTTTGCGAAGGGGGTTGATCCATGGGACAGGAAAGGAGAGGTGATTCATTGGAAGGCCGAGAAGAAGTTTTATAGGCCGGAGGCTAGGTGGTGCTGTGAATTGTTAGAAAACTGGGTTTTGGGAATCACACGAAACCCTAGTTATACTTTCCGCCTCTCTGTCTGGGCTCTTTGTCTTTACACCGGGGTTAGAATTAATATCCCCAAACTGATTTGGGAGAATTGTCTTGAGAGGGTGTCAAGGACGAACAAATTGGGCCCCGGTCATACTTGCTTGATCACTCACCTAGCCAAAACTGCCGAGGTAGTCATAGGGAGAGATATGGACTTGAAAGCGTTTACTGCTCGGAAGTGGCATAGGTTTGATGAGACAGCGAGGAAGAAGGGCAAGGGTAGGAGGATGAACACCTCTAGGTTTGACAACCAGGTTGCCTATGACCACCTGCGAGAGGAGATGGCCCGGGATAGACTCGAGAGGAGACGCCAGTTTGCCCACACTCGGGACAATCAGGCGAAGCTGGGAGGTTTAATCCAGATGGTTGGCCAGTGGGTTATACAGTCTAGTGGTCAGGCGGCGGGGGAGTTTGTTCCACCGGTCCCGACGGCGGATCCGTGGTTCCAGGAGGATGAATTTGAGTATCCGGTTCCGCCGAGTGAGGAAGAGGAAGAAGAAGATGATGAGGAGGAAGATGATGAGGATGAGGAAGATGACGAGTAGTGGCGTGTGCCCTCGTGCTAGAATTGTTGAGTCCTCGTGTTATCGTTGAGGACAACGATGCATTCTAGTGTGGGGGTGGTTGAATCCTTTTTACTAGTCAGTGTCGTGTCTTTGCATCGCCAGTGTCAGCATGTAGTTAGAGATTTTTGGTTATGTCCTTATTTTTATTTTTATTATTCATCTTTTTGCACGTTTTAGTATTTTTGAGTCAACCCACCATTGTTGAGTCGTTAGTCAAGTTGTCCTTATTTTTCTTTTTATTATTCATCTTTTGTCAGCATGTAGTTAGAGATTTTTGGTTATGTCCTTATTTTTCTTTTTATTATTCATCTTTTTGCACGTTTTAGTATTTTTGAGTCAACCCACCATTGTTGAGTCGTTAGTCAAGTTGGCCTTGCATATAGTGTAGGTATAAGGAAAAAAAAAAAAATTAAAAATTTGAGAAAGGGCAATTGAAAAAAAGCTGAAAATTCGGTAAAATCGAGAGGCGTGAGACTTTTAGGCGTAGGGCGTGAATTGCGATCGAGAGTGACAATGTGAGAGTCCCTTAGTAAGTATAGAGAAACTCTCTTTACGGGAATGCGTGCCTATTTTACACACGAACTTAATTCTTTCAAATTTAAAGTGTGTGCCTAATTTTCTTACAAGAGTTGAGCTAGGTGTGAGCTAAACAAGCCGAACGTTCTTGTGTACGTCTTAGGTAGTCGCCAACCCGCCTCGTAGTGGCACACAGAACAGCTGTGCGAGGTGTGTATTAGAGCACTCACTGCTTATTAGAACTTACCTTGTAGGACCACTAGTAAACCCGTATTTGAACCATGGATTCTTTGACAACCTTTGGACCTAGGGTGACGATTCTTGGCCTTCAGCATTGATTGGTTAGAATCACCGCTTTAGTGCGTCACGAGGGTGTTGTAGTTGAGGGGGTTCGATGAGGGAATACTTCATGCTATATTTGTGTGAGTCTTACATATCGCATGCACTTCATTTGTGATCTTCGAGGGGAATGCGAGGGTGAGTGAGAGTAGGCTTGCGCACTTCGGTGTGGCGGTGTTCCATGGCATTACAACATGGACACAAGTGAGGAGAGCCGTGAGTGTGTACCATCTAATACACACAAAACTTGGGTTGGGGGAATTTAATTGGTGGATCGTGCTAGGTACCGGATCTTACTCATCATGGTGTGGGAGGTTTGGTTGGATTAGGCACGAGACAGACATTTGATAGACTACTTGAGAGGGGACAGGATTACATTCGAGTGTGGGGGTGTCGACATTTGACTTCGGACATCGAGATTGCGTTTGCGACGACTCCATCCCCACACATGCTCTTTTATGTTAGCGGCTTCGTTGGTTACACCGAGGATTTCATTTAGATAGGGAGAGACATTGATTTGTGATTTATACGTGATTTGGATATTGTCTCTCCTTACGATTATATGTTAGCTTGGCACTTGGAAGACCACTCGTGAAAGATATTGAAGGAATTGTGCAGGATTTTGAGAGATAAAAAAAAAAAAAAAAAAAGAGAGAAAAAAAAAATTCAGAAAAGCAAAAAAAAAAAAAAAAAAAAAAAAAAGAGAGAAAAAAAGGAGAGATGAATAAAGGAAGAATGAAGAGTTCGTGGAAGAACGAGTGGAGAAGCGACTAGTTCACGAACGGGAAATTTTGGCTTATACATCATTCATGACAATGGCCGCGGAGATCGTAATTGTACCGGGGTGTGAGGGGATCGAGGGCCGGAGATGGTGAGTTTCGGGCTGGGTTTCTATCATTGTTGTGAGGGTGTGTGAGCTATGGTATTTGTGAGAATGTGACGCTTTAGGACTTGTATTTGATTCTTATCCTTTTGTCCCTAAAGCCTCATCATTTTAAACCCGTTAGCGGATTAGGAGCTCGGACCTTGAACGTGGCTTAGCCTAGCGTAGCCTTTTATTTTGTGGCACACATGAAAAGGTATTGCATTCTTGTACTTAGTAAAGTTAGGTTCTCTATACTAGCTAGGGGGAATTCATGTTGACGAATTTGATTTCGAATCATTCCTTGTGTCTAGATTTCTCATCGCTTCGTGTGAATCGGTTTAAGCTAATGGAGATTGCCCAATCTCACAAAAGAAAAGAAAAAAATTTGTATTTCAATACTTGCATTGTGAATAGTGCATTTGCATATAGGTGCATTGTGTATAATTGAGTCGTGTCGACTAGTAGGAAGGATGGTTGGTGATGGTTGATGATTAGTATGCAAGAGTTCTTGGTTTTGTATGCAATGTGAGGTGATAGTATGCAATTGGCGTAGGGAAGTTATGCAATGAGTAAGTAGGGTAGTATGCAAAGTTGGATGGATTGCGGAAAAGTGAGAAAAGTTTTGATTTGAGAGAGATGGAATTGACTTGGGAGATTTGCTCGGGACGAGCAAAAGGTAGTGCGGGGGTAGTTGATAACTCCGTTTTCGGAGTTATTTTATGCCTTTTATTTCTACGTTTTGCGTGCTTATAATGGAGAATTTGTCGTCTTTTGAGTAAATTGAGTGTAAATGTGAAAATACGAGTTCATGTGCAATACTTGTTAAATCCGGGCGTTTCTTTAGATTTTTGAGCTTTTTATTGTGATATCGCGGGTTGTGTTTTCGTGTTGTGATTCGCAGGAAAACAGGGCTTGGAGGATCGTGCGGGATTGGGAAGCGAACTTCGGAAACAAGGAACTCAAAGGCAAGTCAAAAGGAGGGAGAAAGTCAAAGAAAGTCAAAGGAAGGTCAAGGGAAGAAAGAATGGAAGAAGAAAGTCAAAGAGTGGAAGAGAAAAGTCAAAGGAGGCAAAAAGAGGGCTGGACACAGTAGTCTTCGTGCGAAGACTTTTGTCTTCGTGCGAAGACATTATACTTAGCCAAAATTCAGCCTTGCAAAAGTCTCTTCTCAAACACACTTGCAGTATCTAAATGAGAAGGCCTTCGCACGAAGAGGCAGAAGTCTTCGTACGAAGACTCTTCGTGCGAAGACAACTGTCTTCGTGCGAAGAGGTCGTGGGACAGAGCAGTTTTTTTGGGGCTTTTTCGTATTATATCCAAACTTTGTAATATTATTATGGGAACGTATTTAAGGCTTTTAGGTCGACTTTTTCAGTAGTTTTTGGAGATTAGAGACATCTTTGGAGATCAAGAAGCCTTGGAGAGAGCTTAGGAGCTTTTGGATCATTCGTTTGGATTCTAAACTCTCGTTTTTCTTGATTTTCATGTTTAAACTCATTATAATCGTCGTTTTGATTATGAATATGAGTAGCTAAACACCTTTTGCTGGGGATTCTCGTTTGGTGTAGCTAGGGTTTGATCTAAAGTTGATGTTTTGATGATTGTAATGCATGCTTTAGCTTAATCTCTCGTGTTTATTCACTATTATGGATTATTTGCGTTCTTAATCTTATTATCTTTGCGAGTAGCTAACGTAGAGATAAAATCAATTAGTTTTCACGCGGTAACTCCGTGATAATTAGTCGGTAAATTGAATAATCCACCTAGTCGTATCAATGTTTGGTAACTCGGCATCGTTAACTAGGATCGTTAAAGTAGAATTAAGGTATTAATGCGTGCTTAAACCTAAATTAGGCTTGGTAACTCGGTTTAGTTTAGTTTAAGTATAGTGGATTTGCTTGGTAACTCGGTAAGTTCAACCTTGCTTGATTAATAGTGAATAATACGTGGTTGTTTTACAAATCAAAACATAAATTTAGAACAACCTAGTGAACCTAGAGAATTCCCGGTACTTTTCCCTTATTGATAAAAACCTCCAATTAATCATTCTTTATTAATCGTGAATTACTCACTTGGTTAATTGAGAATATTGCATTTATTTTCTTAGAATTAGATAAAAACACACCTTGCGACTTGCCCACATAAGGTATAGAATAGTAATTAATTTAAACAAAGTCCCTTGGGTTCGACAACCCGGATTTCCGGTTTATTACTACACACGACGGCTGTGCACTTGCAGTTGGAACGTGTCAAAGATCTGTAAGCTTTACAAAAAAGATCTTGGGAGCTATTTCTATGGCACAAGGCACAAACTCAGGTTTCACAACCTGAAATTGGCATGAATCAACAAAGGACACGCATCGATGCCAGGAGTCGTAAGGACTCATGGTAAGCCACATTTTGGGATGAAGGACCCAAGCAGCAAGAGGCAAGGTTTATATAGCCTCCATAAGGGACTCTTTAGTTCCCTGGCTGAGTCAGCAAAGCTTGGGAAACGGGTAAGAATCAATTACTCATGTCTCAAAAATAGGTAAAAATCAATTACCCTACCAAGGTCTATGACGATTTAGTGGCACGCCCTAATTAATGATGGAAGGTCATAATAAGGATGGGGCTCCCAAGGAAATCGTGCTTATCTAATAAATCATTAGCGCGAAAATAAAGGCAGTCACGTCACCTTGTGACGTCATAATTGATATGCATCAAGATACGAGTGCAAAATCCTCAGAGGGGCAAAATGGGACATAAAGTTTCAAAAAAAGGGAGAAACACTAGCATTACAATAATATTTTTGTTTCTAAAATAAATCCTTGATTAAAGGATCTTCTGGAGAGAACAAGAGCGACGCCTCTCTTGCTTGGTCCAATTCTTGTTTCAACTGCTCGTACTTGGCATTCATCGCATGAAAGAGGTTGACAGCTTCATCAGCCTTTTGCCTTTGTTCCTCTAACTTCCGTCTTTCAGATGCGAGGTTGTGGTAGCCGCGCTTCAAAATCACAGATGCGAGAATCTGGGTGATCCTGTTAAGAAGAAACCCGAAGCCTAGCTTGCCTTGAACTTTAGCCTGAATCCCCTTGCATGTGCTATAAAGAAACCGTGCACTATTAGGAGAAATGGTCGTAGGGGTGGCAACAGACAGTTGCACCACAATCCAGATGGCTTCGGTCAAGAAAAGCCTCCTGTCATAAGGCTCTAGCTCCAGAGATTTCGCAAATGACCATGGGTATGAGAGGCGCATCCTTATCAGCCAATCCACATCAGGTTGCTTCATTCCTGACAAAAACGATTCAAGTTTAGAGCATGAAAGCTTTTAAAATAAAGGCGTAGAATGCGAAAAATGGTAACATACCAGTTCCTTCAAGGATATCACGCAAAGAGGGAATGTGCATTGCTGGAAAAGCTGAAGCATGCCCTTGCTGCATTGCTTGTATATCAGCCGCGAGTTCGAGCTCATCATAGTTGGCAGGGATGGTATAAGCTGCAGCAGGTGCGACGACCGCTCCAACCTTTGAACTCCAAAAACTCCATGCTGGGGGAACCTGTAAAAGCTCCACCTCGGTGGAAGGAACGGTAGCAGTAGTGGCCGCTGCTTGAATAGGAACTTCTTCAGCCGCGAGAGGTCCTTGTGGCTCGGGAGCATTCATTTGAACATCAACATTTGCATGTGATGCTATGTCTTCCATGACCTGTTCATTTTCATGAACTTCAGCTCCAGCACCCTCCGCTTCATTTCCTCAACTGCAGCATCAGCATCTTCTTCTTGTAGCACGGTGTCAGCTTCAACATCATCAGATACCTCAATGATATCCTCCAGAGGTTCTTCTGCATACTCAGTAGCCGCGATAGGCTTCTCAACGTGAGAGCTTCGCTCTGGAGCATAAGATGTAGGGAACTGACTCCTTTGTTCCGGCATATCCTCATCAGCATTACCTGCGATACAAGATAGAAAAATGTTGAGGTAACTTGCATCATACATGATGTTATTTTATTTTGATAGATCAAAAGCGAGCACCTCCACACTTAGGTGGGATCGCAGCACCGTCATCATAAGTTAATGATGTGACACCATGTCCTACTAGAATATCTTCATTTAGCACATCTTTAAGGTGAGCATGACCTGGGGGTGCGAAGAAACTCGTTACAACGAGGAGTGGGTCACCAAGCTGGGTTCACAAACATTGTTTGGATAGTTACCTGAGGGTTCGCACACTTGCTTACTAACCAGCGGCGAATGTCATCTATTGATAGGCCATGCTTTAACGCACCAATAATTACTTCTCGGTAAGTCACAGCCAGTTTAAAAATCTCACCTTCTTTTCCGCCTGCGATCTCCTCAAAGTCCTCTTGAGCTTGTTCCAAAGCAGTCGCATCCGCGTTATCAACCTGTTGTTCTTCCAAACTTCTCCTTTTTATGAGCTCGATCTCATCCTCCTCGAGCTTCCTCCTTCTCTCTTCTGCTTCAGCAGCCATTCTCTCAGACTCAGCAAGGATATCTTCGTCTATGGTCTCGCTGGAAATGCCAGAGCGAGAACCCTTGGTCTTTTTCTTCTCCTTGGACAGGAGGCCGCTGATGGTTTCTGTTTCATCACCTGCGAAAGTAAAAACTAATTAGCAACTATTGAAAGAGCTAAAGTATGAAGAATACAAGTTTGCTTGAGATACCTTCCGAGTCTTCTTCTCGTATCTCACCTCTTTCTTCTTCTCTTTCGCTTTCTCCTCTTTCTTCTTCATCATCTCTTTCTCTCACTTCTCTTTCCTCGTCCTCCTATTGCTCTTCTTCCTGACCAAAAGGAACAAAAGTCTCAACTACGAACTCTTTCTGCGCTTTGCTTGGCATGCGACCTTTGCCTTTGTCTTTAGAGGCGAGAGACTTTGCAGGATACGGAGTTGGAGCACTTCCAGGAGGGGAGGAGATCACAATGCCCTTCTGCTTTTGCCTCTTGGCCTTTGGGGCAACCTCTGCATCCACTTTGGGAGTAT
This sequence comes from Linanthus parryae, assembly GCA_023055425.1. Lineage (NCBI taxonomy): Eukaryota > Viridiplantae > Streptophyta > Magnoliopsida > Ericales > Polemoniaceae > Linanthus > Linanthus parryae. The sequence goes on from JALGPY010000006.1 coordinate 42,890,835, forward strand.
TGTCTATCAGCGAGCAAGCAAACGCATCCATTTCCTCGCGTATTCGAGCCTCTACTTGGGGAGCCAGTCCCATTGTCACAGGAATTTCCTCGCCATGCCTTTTTGCGGCAACAATAGAGTTGATCAGCGATTTGGAGCGCTCTCCAGATGCGAATCTCCTCAGATAGCACTGAAACAGAAAACAATATGTGAGTTTCAACGCGTCAAAAGAAATAAGTTATCACGCATAAAGGAAATTGTTTACCTTGGCAAAATCTTCGCTGTACTTGATAACATGTGAAACTCCCTCCCTAACAACAGTCATCTTCTCCCCAAGAATGGTGGATGGGCACAAATGATTGTCAAGATCAAGCAAGGAGTAAAAGCCATACTGGGGATCATCCAAGATGCAATTAGGGCGGAATGGAAAGGCGTTCCTTTTGATCACAGGAGCTTTGCTGGGCTGGGGAGTCGAGTGCGTCTCGAACCTGGCTTGTTGAGCAGCCCAGTAAGAAATCCAATTCCTGGAGGGGCGACCTACACGGCTACCTGAAGGTTGGATGAAGGGCAAGTTGCTCAGAAAGATCGTTTGGCACTCACCTGTCATCAGTCGCTTGTAGCAGTTTCTTGCGATTGACTTAGGCCAAATGGAAGGCACCACTGCATCAGAACCAAACTGGGGAGAGAAACGAGTTGGTTCAACGTCGACTGTGATCTTTTCATATATGGGAGTAAGTTCAGGGACATATTCAGCAAGAGCAGGAAGGGAACCTCTCAGGCACCAGCAGAAGAATTCGCGATAACGCTCATGACCTTCGAGAAGGAGTTCTTCTGAATAAGCACCAGATCTAGCGGGGTACAGCTTCGGAAACCATCGCACATTTTCAATGAGCGTGGCATAAGGCCTAGCTGTAAACTTGCTCCGGTCATCGCATATCAGACTCCATGTGCACTTGGGAAGATTGGTTCTAAACCATCGAGCATCTCTCCCACTGGAAAGTCATTCTCCGCTCCTGGGACGCACCACTTGCTGGGCCTAGAAGGAACAGGAGAATAAGAGGGCCATCGCTCAAAAACCCACATGGTAAGGAATGCAATGTTGACATAAGTCAACACATCAAGACGATCGCGAGGGTCCTTTATCGCCACTACCAGCTGGTCCAGTCGATGATATAAGGTACCCAGGACCAGAGGCCCGAAGGCGACTCTCTGGCAGGGCCAACTTAACAGCAAGGGGGAGGACATGATAAAAAAACCCCATCATGAGGATGACCATCAATCAAGTACCTCGACAACCAGGCACAGAGGAAGCCACACAAGGTGAGATGGTACCCTTTCCCATCTATATAATTCTTCGCATATGGATCTTTGTCCAACATTTCTTTGGTAATACTACCATTCGCATAGTCGCGAAAGAAGTATTACACCCACTTGCCCCAGGTGTTCTTCGCAGAAGTTTCAACAAGCTTCCATTCGGGAAGAACTTTCGCAGATGTCCAACGAGTAGAGATTTTCTTCTCTTCGGTTAAGCATTCTTCCATCTGCGCATATAGGGCAAGCTCTGAGTCAGTCTTCAAAGCGCTCAGGGGATCCACTTCGCCCATAGGGGAAAGGTCATATAAGATTTGTACATCCTCCAAAGTAGGGGCAGCCTCGAATTCAGCAAAATGGAAGGTGTGGGTCGCAGGTGAATAGCGAGAAAGAAGGTTTAGAAGCATGGATGGATCCAGCTTCACGGCAGCACCCTTCATAGCACGAACTGCGAAATAAATCACATCATTGTCTAATGCGATAGCATGGTGGGTCAATACATGGTCAATCCACTCATCCATCAAGTCCAACTTTTGAACAAAGGTCTGGGTGGAAATTGCAGTATAAGGGAAGAACCCATTTTCAATCCCTAGCCTAACCACATACTTGGAATCGATTAACTCCAACATGGCTGCGTTGGTAGGCCGGGTCAGTGTTACCAATTCTCCGGAGGGGGAAGAAGCTGGTAGATTCTTCACCTTAACCCTAGCATGATAAAAATCATTTCCACCCAAATAAGGGGCTTTTTTCCATTGGGTCTTTGGAAGATCAGGTATTTCTTCAGGTTCTTTGATAGGCTTAGATCCTTTTGTCTTGGCCATTTCTGCAGAAAAGCAAGAAAAAAAGGGGGGAGAAATACACCCACTTTTAGTTACAATTTCAGTTTGTGGTTCGTTTTGAAATCAGAAAGAGATGAACAGTTCGGGATCAGTTCTGGGTTTAGAATCTCAGAATTTCAGAAGTTTCAGAAGTTTATCATTCGAAATCGTTTCAATCTGGTGAATCAGTCTTTTGGGGTTTAAGAAAAGTCTCTTTCGCAGTTCTCAATAAATGGTGTGTTCCAAATAAGTTATGGGTTTGCAGATCCAAGACAGTTCAAAGGATATTTGAATACATTAATAGAATTACACACCAACCTTGTTTTGATGAAGCAAGTTGAAGAAGACGATTGACAAGGAAGAACTGGTGGTTGATTACTTGAATCTGCTCTTGAAGGCTCTCAGTTAACATTCACTTTAGAGAGAGCAGTGATGCTTTGCAACAATGGAGGGCATAGAGTATTTATTCAAAAACAATGAGGAGTCGCGTCCTTTCAGTAGTCGAATCGCAACCGTCACCGTCGAATCGCGCAATCACAGGATGAGCTGACGTCACGCCTAAAACCCTAAAAGAACAGACGACACGACTCTAGGGATTCTAGGTCATAATGGCACGCACGGGGGATGATTTTGCGTGTATTTGAATTGGTGCGTGGCAACGACGCGTGAACTGGTTTTTGCGCATTGAAGCCTATCTGGCTAGGTGTCTTCACGCGCAAAAAGGGGGCTAATGTAGATAGTGTTTTCTAGACAGGCAGATCTTAGCCACGTGGCGATCATCCAGCACACCTAGCTGTGCTCCACACACACTGGATCACCACCCGCGTTGATCCACGTGGGGGCTGCGAGACAGGGCCCTCGCATACCGCCACACGGGACTTAGAGGGACTTAGTGGTTTGGAGGCTAGAGTAAGTCCTATCGCGCGCGAGCGACAACCAAGCACTAATCTCAATTCCCTGTGTATGTGTATTAGTACCAAAACAAAGATTCATTTATATAGCCACGTGGAGGCGGTGCTTTTCTCCAAGAAATTAGGACGTTGCTTTTCCTCCAAGCCAAAGCACACCACCGCCTCACATGACTGCTGACTTTGACCCTTGGCAACTTCCTAATTTGATACAAGTCAAATTCTAACACTTCGGTATGAAAGTATATAAACAAACAAGATAGCTGATGGAGACATCTTCTGGAGGTTCACTTTCTTTTACTCTTTTAGTAAAGAAACAATATGTACACACATGTATCACATTGGTCCTCGAATAACTTGCAACAATGAATATTAAACTCAATAAGCAAAAAAATCATACAAAATTCATAAATAGAAAAGACAAACAAGAATTGAAACAAATTGGCATATAAAAACTGCTCCTTGAATCATGAGTTCTTCACGTCTGGTTCTCCAATATCCTTAGCTTGTTGTTAGTAACTTTTAATGAAGCTAAACGTTCTGGTTCAAAAAAATGATCGTAACCTACCCTTTCTTTTCATTGGCCATAAACTTCTTCGAATAAATAAAGAAAAATAAACAAACCTAATATTGTAGATATTGTTTTTAATGAAAAACCCATAACTATTGAATAACGAATTTGATTTGATCGGGTAAGAACAATCAAAACCAAAAATTAGTTTCTCGTCTGATTGATCTTTTTCGATCTAATAAATAGTACTATAAACTCGATCCTGTTTTTGCAGATGTCTTCTCCGAATAGTTAATCCAGTAGAGTCACGTGCTGATAACGTGTTGTAAATCGAGAGAAGACGAGAGATGGGAAACAAAGAGAGACAAGATGTAGGAAGAATAATGTTGAGAGGTATATTATTCTCCAACCCTAATCCCCTTTATATAGGCATTATGGTGGGCTAATGGACGAAACATAATATACAATGGGCTTACAAAATGTGGTGGATATTCACCAATAAACTAGCCCAATATTTCATAACAGAAAACATACTATGTTTCTTTTAACACATTTTCTCTTCTTATTTAACACATCCATAACCTCCTCTCACCCATCACCTATAAATTCCCCATACTCTTCCTCATTTTTCACTCATTCTCAACAGCGCTCTCTATCTCTCTCTCTCTCTCTCTCTCTCTCTCTCTCTCTGTCAGTGCTCTCTCTCTCTCTCTGTCAGTGCTCTCTACCCGACGCCACCACTGCTGACGCCACCATTACCTCCACCTCCTTTGTCGTAATTTGTCATTTCGATACCAAGTTCGTAGACGGGGAATTCGTGGAAGACCCGTACTTCGAATATTATGAGATCTTGACTTTCGTGCGTCGCCCTACTCTTAATTTCAGTAAGTGCATATGTACAATGCCTTCAACTATCAAAATGTGCTTCGTCGTGAGTTATCTTGGATTTCGATATAGTACGTGTTACTCCTCAAATGTTTATGAAACGTATCTTGGCGAAATCTTGTCAAACAAATTTTGGAAATGACGCTTATCTTTCGAAACATTTGAAATGATGATTAATGAATGATAATTGATATGGGGCGATGTACAGACGATGTGTGAGGGCTACAACGAAGGGCGCTTTTAGGCGATCCATCGGGTGATCATACATAGGATATTACATACTCGGCCCCGTGGTTGATCGACATACACCGAGGTGATGTGGTCGTGGGGTTTTATAAGGCGTGGAAACTATAGAGTACTACGTATGCTGACGTAGGTCACTGCGGTATGTGGGTGTCCACATCTAAGGTCTAATAGTATGGTTTGAGCGGGGTATGCGGTGGGCTACCTTCTAACGCTCTTGATGAATTGGGACGTGCGATGTCCCAACACGTACATTTTTATATATGGCATCGTGACCTCTCTGTGGACTTAAGGTACCCGCTGGGTTTTTATGCCCCAGTCAAACTAATAAGTTAATGTGGTTCTCTTTTTTATATCGGATTTAATTCAAGAGCTCATTCAATAATATGTTACTTTTTTTATACTCGAGTTATTTCAAAAATTCTTCTGATAAATGTTATACTTAGCCAAAACTCATGTTTACTCATTCTAGTATGTACTTATTCAGTTTTATACTGATTAAAGTTTTCTGCGTGGAATTTTGCCATTTGAAAACCCGCAGGTTGAATAAAGGTTGGGGACGCATCACGAGAACTGGTTGCTAGAAACTCAAGCTACACTTAGTATCTCATTTTGACAATTTCTTTTAATCAATTAATTGTACTCTTTAAACACTTATTCCTGGTTTATCTTTTGAAATTATAATAAAAGTTTATTTTGGATATCGAGGGTCGTACTAACTGTGAATCGGAGATCCTCATCCGTTGCTAATGAGGTTCATCACCTCGGGCGGAGGCATCCCATATTTGGGGCGTATAATAATAATAATAATAATAATAATAATAATAATAATAATAATAATAATAATAATAATAATAATAATAATAATAATAATAATAATAACAACAAAAATAACAACAACGACAACAACAACGACGACAACGACGACGACAACAACAACAACAACAACAACAACAACAACAACAACAACAACAACAACAACAACAACAACAACAACAACAACATAAACAACAACAACATGTGTTTCGTGTAGGTATTATTAGAGTATCTTCCGTAGTGCAACAATTCCTATATTTAAAGGTAAATTTGGTGTTCTCGGCTTCCCAGCAAACCACCAAATCACCAAATCATCCAAAAAAAAAAAAAAATGTAAGTTTTTTAGACCTCTCATAGTCGTCGAAAAAGTACCTCAAATTGCTAATTTTTTTTATAACGTTAGTGAAATGGTGAAGTGCATCTAACATAGTATTCCTAAATTCTATCCTATATCACCAAGTTCAATTTCTACCATAAGATTTGAAGGCAAAAAAGGATCGGTGTTATCTACACATAATTCTTAATTAGTGTTTAGGGAATGCTTTTAGTTTAATTTTATATAATCAGAGACATAATGCCATATTTTACAAATAATTAGTGTCAAAGTAATTTTAGCTGACAAATATAACTGTAATTAGATATTAGAAGTTTCATTTAAGTTACTTTTATTCCGAAAAATTTGCATACTATTTAATTATATTAGTTTTGAAGTATTTTTTTAAGATTGTATGAACAAGTTTTTGAAATTTAATAATTTTGTAATGTCGGGTAATATTACTTCGGTAATAAAATAATTTGTATTGCGAGTTATGAAATTCATGATTTAGTGATAAACTCGATGATTTGTTGTGGGAGGCCGAAAACACCATTCTCCAATTTTGATGAAATTGTGAGATAATTACCTGATGTGAAAATTGCTGAAAATAGTGGGAGACCAAAAATACTATTTTCCTGCCAAAATTGGTGAAATGTTGTTTTAGAGTCAACTTTTGGGAGGCAGAATATTTTTCTCTATCAAATCTATATATATAATAGCAGAACGAACGTTTGCAAAAACTTCCATAAATGAAACCCTTATCCTTTTCTCACTTTCTAAAATCAATCCATACATTCAAAAAATGACGGCTGGTTTATCAAATTCAAAATTTAAAAATCCGTTCTTTTGTTAATTTCTTTTAAAAAGTCATCAATTAGAAAAATAATGGCTGCATTAAAATTTGGAAAATCTGTTGTTTTGTTTAATATCCAAAATAAACGTATACTTCTTAATTTCAAAAAATGTACCAGATAAACTCAATCAAAAAATGGGACTCCCAAAATAAACTCAAACGTGATATTTAATTTTTTGAAGAAAAAAAAAGAACTTTCATAACAACCAAAAAAAAGTGTTCCAAAAAAATCAAAAAAGAAAAATCTGTTGTTTTGTTTAATTTTTTTTAAAAAAATATCGATTAAAAAAAGAACAACTTCATTAAGATTTCAAAAATCTGATGTTTTTTTAATATCCAAAAAACTTACACTTCTCAATTTTGAAATTTTTATTTTGTATATATAATAGTACATCGAATGTTTGTAAAAACTTCCATATTTTATCACTGTTTAAATCTCAATATGAATTTTTCTAATATTTATTAACGGATAGAATAATGCATTTGAATTTTATTATTTTAACATTTTATCACATAAAAATAAAAAATTATCACGACTATTAGATTCCAGCCATGTAACCTGAACAACCCTTCAAATTTCAAATTCCATCTTATCACTTTTGTAGTATATATATACCTATCATTCAATAAACTTTGCTCATTTTACAACTGATGTGGTTATAGCTGCATGTGGTGAACCCTTTGCTGAACTCGCATTAATTTGCTAGGTATACAATTTACTCTGTCTTCTTTTAATTGCTTTTCTTTCCTAGATATACATGTCAATTTCCCCCCTCTTTAGTTCTATCATGTTCATCACTTCAACTTTGTTATAGCATCTTTACATAATGAAGCTCCCGCATCATAAAGGTAACCCGTTCTTTTATCATCGTTTCTTCCGTGCAATCTTAGAGTTGATTCCAAGTTATTTTATGACTCACAATTTAAGATTTAACTGTTTATCTATAATTGTTGAATAGTAATCTCAATTTATTCCACCAGGTACTTGAATTGGTGGACCGTTTCCATCTTAAATTTGGGTGCCGGAGCCAACTATCCCCATGGATTCCTCATTTGTTTGAATCATGATGGGCATCGGTAGAACTGTTGCCATCTTAAATTGTGGTGCCAAAGACGACTATCCTCCATGAATTCCTCATTTGTTCAAATCATGATTGGCTTCGGTAGATGCATAATTGTTGTTGAAGCACCTGAAACTTTTGCAGAGGAAGTGAAAGTGTGACAAACGTCCTAAAGTTAAATTAATACTGAATTATTTTGTATTTGATGTAAATGTGTTCAATAGTTATGTTAGTTTTAGTGGTTGTGGATTATACAATAATAAGAAGTCAAAATTGAAGTCATGCTTCATTCCATTTTATTTTTATTAAGTTATCGATTTAAGTTAAATTCATGCTGAAAAATAGATATAAATACATCGTTTTGGTGCCAACATTTGTTTTATTAATATCAATGTCTAAATCAATATCGGTTTTAGTACGAATTGAAGTACCAACTCTCAATTTTTTTTGGTTTTGATCCTTTCTATAGACAAAATGTTTTTATTGTTATTCCCATTGTTAGGATTTAACACAACTTACAGGTGCAACTCCAAAATTGAAGTTGTAGTAGTACTTGATAAACCTTATGAATAGACAAATGATGTAGAAGCCGAACACTTCTTCTGCTTTGTTTTGATAATGACGAGTTTGAATGGTAAGGTTTTACATTTCCACTCAATGTGCAACAAATTGAATTCAAAATTGTATTCCGAAAAAAAAAAAAATCAAAAGTGTAGCCTTTTAAGAAATTTAAAATTATAGTTTTATATTTTTGTTTGTTATCATCCAGATAATGATTTGAAGTTTTTCTTTTAGTAAAGTCAGTGTGCACAACAATTTTTATTTAAAGAATAATAGTTTTTTTTTTACTAAATGTGACTTTTACTACGCTTTTTTAGAAAATGCTTTATTAAAATCTGTGTATATTTGATATGCTATAGGGGGACAAAAAAACGAACAAAAATTTGAACAAAAAGTGATATGCCACATGCCACATCAGTAGATGCCTAAATATTACCAATATTTATTTTTTCTATTTCCTTCATAATTTTCACCCCAAATTTTTATTAATGGCATATTTCCATACACATCACTTTGTGTTAAGCGTTTTGTACAGTTTTTTTGTTCAAGTAGACTTTTCCCTCTCTAAATATTGCATCACTCTAGAAATTTTCACAAAATCCTACAAATGCATATTTTTAAAGATAAGAGCCGTCAAAATTTTGGAAACGTAAATATTTTGTTTTATTTTCAAAATAAATATTTACTCCATCTTATATAGGGATATTATTTGGTTAGTAATTTAGGTTTTTAGGAATCATACAAAACTAAATCAGTCTTATATTTGAATATATTTTTTTTAGAATTACATCATTTAGCCGGGTTCCCAAGACCACATCCAGGGGATTCAAATGCTCTACCACTGCACTATCACCCATTCGCTATATTTGATATATCTGTTCCACATATAGGAGTTGCGAGTGGTAAGCACTCATGAGAAACAAGCAAATTTAAGAATCGAAATATGTATTATTAAACTAACTGAAATTTGCACGTGATGCAAATGGATGCTAGCTCAGTGGTAGAGAATTTAAAGCCCTTGCATGAAATTTCGGGTTTGAACCCAGCTATATAATGTAATTCTAAAAAAATGCACGTGAAAATGCATGGGTCACCAATGAGGCACAATTTCATTAGACGCCTATTATAATTGCATAATATATTTTGAAGGTAAAACATAAATTAAAATAGATATTAATATTTTTTACTTTCAAAGTAAGAAAATGTTTATTTTATCCAACAAAATAGATAACTTATGCATTTCTTGGAACTCAAATTCTCACATTACAATGTCACTAAATTATTATGAAATAGCATATCACTTTTTTTTAAATAAAAAATTTATTCCGCACAATGTGCGGATGGTTTGCTAGTATAGAATTTAGTGTAAGATATGAAATCAATTGTAGGAAATGCTCTTAGTAGTTGGCTTATGAAGAACTTATGAATGAAATTTAGTTTTAAGATCCCAGAAACCATACGGTTATATATGAAATTGATTATTGACACTATATCACACCATTTTCCAGACTAGTTTTCAATCTGGTGGCAGAAAACATTAAAGTTTTTACATAAAATCGAAATGAGCCATTACCGACTTAGCAAAGACTGATCATGGACTATCCCTTTAAGAAAAAACATGTTTGAGTAATAAATAAATGGCAACCCCAGTAGAAGGCATCATAGAGGGTCGTATCTCGGGTCCTAGAACTCTTTTGTGTGGGTAGATTGATTTCAGACAACGTTCTTGTGTGATTGTCACATCGTAACCTTCACTCAAAACTGTGTAGAAATTGATCAATCAGTGAGCTCAAGCGATTTTTACCGTTTTCCACCATGCCTTTGCAATAGACACGACATTGGCGGATCTCGAAAATTGAAGCAGCCGTAGCAAAATTAAAGATATTATTATATGTCTTTGCACTAGACACGACTTTAGTGGGTCACTTTGACCGGGTGATTTGGTCAGCAAAACGATGCAAGAATTTGATAATTTTTTTTACGGTGTTGTGCAACATAGTTTGCTCTACAATCCCATGAAAACTTTTACCAAATTTTTGCATTGTTTGCTAACCAAATTAACGGGTCAAAGTTACCCTCGAAAGTTGTGGGAGGACATAGAAGGAACGGAGGTAGTATTACATATGGTCCTCAAAATTTCCTTATTTTATCGGATGTCCCCGAAGGAAGTCCATGCAAAAAAATCACAGACTCATTTAGGAAATTGATTTTACCACAGCAGATCTATGGTTTCAAGTACCCAATATTTCTCTGGAAGGTTTTGAACATGAAACTGCTGAAAAATTGGGTAATTTGGCGGGTGATCTTTTGGTGGTAGACTGAACCTTTGATAGAGTCCGTAGCATGAAAGGCTTGCGCATTAAGTCTAGGGTTCGTCTTGACTACTCTTTGGTACCTGGTGCTTATGTTGTTGTTCCTGGTGAAGAAGAAAAAAAGTGGGTGTTCTTTAGCTACGAGAGAATCTTTAAGGTGTGTTATAGATGTGGCATTATAGGGCATGACAATCGTCACTGCAATACTAACCTGGTGAAAGTCCTGGAACGATTGGAAGCACGATATTTGCAGTCTCACCACCTCTCTGCCTACCAGTTTCATGTCAATCCCCAACGAAAACTCTTCACTCATATGTTGAAGTTCCACTCCAAACATGGTCCATATCGGACTATGAAAATTGATTCAATAATCACCCCAGATTACTCCTTTCATGAGGTCCCAACCCATCTAGATCCTAACCAAGGCCCCCCCATGAAACACCAACCCTTTGATCAATCGTCCTCCTCTAATAACACTGATGTTTTTCTCACTCCCCCCTCAGGACCACTCACAGATCCCAACTCCAAACGTCCTCTTGAAGCTGAGCACCATTCTTTTATACACCCCCAGTCATCAATGCACCCACACCTGATTCTTGCACTCAATCCGTTTCCTCTTCCCCAAATGGCTTTACAAGTTTCGCCGATATTCAATGCATGTACCAATACAGATGCATTGAACATTCAAACCCCCCAACAGTTACAACCAATCGACTTCTCCTCTATCCAGAATCTTACAGCCCCTTTGAACTGCCCCATGTCTCTTGGAAACCTAACGGACGACTCTTTAATGCAAGAGCTCCGTAAACTCCCCCCCCCCCCATAAACACTATAAATAGACAACACTCCATCGAAAATAAAGGTTTACGCCTTCTGTCCCACCAATCAGCCCCCTCTGCTTTATTGTCCCACCTCTGTACTCCACCAAACATGAGATTCCTACCAACTACATATAAGATGCTCTCCCACTCTGGCTTCTCCATCAAAGCTCCGGACTTCCCATGATCATCATCCACAGAGGCTGAACAAGAGATGGCTCAAAGAAACCAGGAGTTGAGGAATCTGGATCGTGATACCAAAGACGTTGGCCCATCGATACCAAAGAAAACAAGAGGAAGAAGGGGAGAAGGAAAGAAAGGAAAGCAGCAGAAGAAAGGGAATGTGCAGAAAGAAGTGGTGAAACCCAGTAAACCGCAGACAAGGTCCAAATCCCTTCAAATCCCAGCCCAGAGAAACCCCACTAAGAAGAGAGGAACCCCAAGCACTTATTTAGAAGAGCACAAGGAGAAGGGTAAGAAGCCTAGAGCCAAGGGAATTCCAAAACAAAACAAAGGTACAAACTCAAATTTTAGTGATTTCTTTAATTCCAACTTCAATTTCAATCCATTTTCTGATTTGTTTTTCAAGTTTAAATTTAAAAAACGTTTGAGATGTTTGCACGAGTCTGTTTCATTCCCCCTGCATGTTAACAAGAAAATGTGTCACGGGCTTAGGGTGGTTGTCCCAAAACAACCCCCAAGAGAGCCATGAACCTTATAAGCTGGAATTGCAGAGGATTGGGTCATGACTCTGCAATTCGAGAAGTTTTTTCGTTGACCCGTAAACTCAAACCCTCTCTTCTCTTTTTATCTGAAACTAAAATGCTGTCTTCTTCCATCTCTAGAAAGTTTAGGAAACTAGGTTTTGATAAATTAGTGTGTGTTGATCCCAATGGATCTGCAGGAGGACTTTGGTGTGTCTGGCACTCATCAACTTTCTCTTGCTCTGTTATTTCATCGTCTGCAAATCTCATATTACTTGAAGTTAACACTCATTTAAGTACACCTTGGATCTTAGGATTAGTTTATGGCTCACCAGTTCTAGAACTTAGGTTGGATGTATGGAAGTATTTTGATGCTACCCTTCCGATTCAACGTCCTCTCTGCCTCATTGGGGACTTTAATCAAGTCATCTTTCCCCATGACAAAACAGGACCAAATGCAGCCAATCTGAGAGGAGCGGACCTCCTAAAAACTACCTAAATAAATGGAACTTATTTGAAATTAGGAATTTTGGTCCCTGGTTTACTTGGTCAAATAATCGTTTTGGGACTATACCTACCTTTGAAAGACTTGATAGAGCTTGGTGCAATGCAGACTTCTTGCATATCTATCCCTCTGTAAATCTTCGAAACTTAGGATTAGGAGTTTCTGACCATTCTCCTATGCAATTAAATCTTTTAAACAACTCTCCACTAGGACCCTCTCCTACTAGAAGATTTGAAATTTGGTGGTTAGATAGCCCTGGAACCTCAAATCTGTTGGAGTTCATATGGAAACTCCCCATTTATGGCTCTCCCTGCTTTAGAGTAGCAAAACTCCTACAAATCACACTCAAAGCTTTCCGAGTTTGGGCTATGTCTAGACCTTCTTCATCTAGGCAAATAGCTAGCATTAAGCAAAGTCTAGTTCAAGCCCAAGAACTTCTTCCAGACCCAGAAGCTGCTAAAACGTTTGCTAGGCTACATGGGGATTTGCAGCGCCTCTTAGACTGTGAGGAAGTGTTCTGGGCTCATAGAGCTAGATGTAAGTGGTTAAAGGAGGGTAATAAAAATACTAAGTTTTTTCATGCTTACACCAAAGTTAGGAAAAACAAAAATACTATCTGGTCTGTTGCTTTGGATGATGGATCCTTCATCACAGATCCAAAAGATATAACACTAGCTTTTGTTTCCTACTTCAAAAATATATACTCCGACCCAGTCCCTAGCCAGGCCTCCCTTATGAATGAAAATAATGACATGTTTGCCTTCTCCCTTCTCTTTAATGTTACCAACTTTCTTAACCCGGATCAACAAGTCTCATTATTCAGACCTTACACTGCTATGGAAGTGAAGAAAGCTATTTTTGATATGAATCCCCTCAAGGCTCCTGGCCCTGATGGCTTTCAACCAGCTTTCTTCCAAAAAACGTGGGGTACTATTGCCACTCCTGTTACTTCAGCGGTGTTATCATTCCTAAAATCTGGCCATATGCTTAAAGAAATTAATAAGACACATATTATTCTCATACCAAAAAATAAAAATCCACAAAAAGTCACTGACTTTAGACCAATCAGCCTATGTAATGTCTTATATCGAATCATAGCTAAGGTTTTAGCAAATAGATTGAAACATGTTCTCCCTTCTCTTATTTCACCTAATCAAAATGTCTTTGTTCCTCAAAGACTAATTCAAGATAACATTTTGATTGCCCAAGACCTTGTCCATACAATTCATAAGGCTAATACTCAACATAAGCAAAAACTAGGAGCTCTAAAGTTAGACATCTCCAAAGCTTTTGATAGAATTAGATGGGATTTCCTAGAACATATCTTAGTCCAAATGCATTTCCCCTCCCATTTCATTAGACTTATAATGCAATGTGTTACTACAGTTTCTTACTCCATTCTAATTAAGGGCTCCCAATCTTCATATTTCACCCCTAAAAGAGGTTTGAGACAAGGGGACCCCCTTTCTCCATTCCTGTTTACTATATGTGCAGAAGCATTATCCTGCTCACTGCAAATGGCAGAGAGAGATAAGAAACTTTGTGGTATTCCCTATTCTAGACACCATAGTATCACCCACCTTCAATTTGCAGATGACACTCTGCTTTTCTTTACCATTCATGATCAAACTGCCTCTCAGATCAAGTCTATCCTTGATGAGTTTGCTAAACAAACTGGGCAAGCTATTAATCTAGACAAATCCTCCCTTGTGTTTAGCCCAAACTGCAGTGAAAGGGACAAACTCATTTTTGCTACCAATCTAGGAGTTGCTCCTCAGGAGTGTATAGGAAAATACTTAGGGGTCTTTCTAGATAATAGAGGTTCTAATAAGGATATCATCAAGACCACCAAAGCCAAGATAAATCAAAAATGCTCAGGGTGGAAGGGCTTGCTTCTTAACACTTATGGAAGAGATACTCTTATTAAAGCAGTCTAAATAGCTATCTAGTCTACCCAATGTCCATATGTCTCTTTCCTAAATCTGATTGTGAAATAATCCAATCCATGCTCTCAAAATTTTTTTGGTTTGGCAATACAGCTAAAAAAGGTATACATTGGCTCTCTTGGGATTTTCTATGCAATAAGCCTAATAAAGGGGGATTAGGATTTAAGAACGTTCACTGTTTTAATAATGCCTTAATGGCAAAAAACTCTTGGAGAATATTACATAATAACACAACCCTATTTAGCAACTATTTCACCTCAAAGTACTGTAAAAGAAAGCCTTTCTTAGGAGGCAAAATTAACTCCAACTATTCTTGTGCTTGGAAAAGTATTTGCAAGGGGAGAGACACTCTTCAACTGGGGTTATCTTGGAAGGTTGGTGATGGAAGCAGGATATGGATTAGAGCAGGGGGATGGGTCAAAAATGTTCCAAGTTCTTCCATTGTAGACTGTCTGCAAAGTACTGACAGAAACCAAAACTACAAGTGGATTTCTCAGTCAAAGCTAGAACACAATAATCAGTGGAACTTCCCTCTTATTGAGCAGCTATTCCCCAAATGGTTAAGTGAACAGCTCAGACAGGATGTTGCTACTAGTGATCACCAAATAGACACCCCTCTCTGGCAAGCCACTTCTAATGGAATCTACTCTGTCAACTCTGCCTATAACTTGCAAAATTTTAACAACTCTTCACCAAATCTTTCCTCCAAAAAAATAACTTTTAAATCCATCTCTTACTCTCCACAGTGGAGAAAGTTTTGGTCCTCAGGTCTCCCAGCAAATATCCAACATCTGTTTTGGAGAATTATTACTGATTCTTTACCTTGTCTTGCTAATATACACGTTAGAGCTAATTCAATCAACCCTATGTGTCCTGTCTGTATTAATCAACCTGAAACTGAACTCCATATCTTTGTGTCTTGTCAAGTGGCTCTGAGAGTTTGGAATATGGCTCCTCTTCCATCTTCTTGCAAGCCTTCAGGCCATATACACTTACAGACCTGGCTTCTTAAATGGGTAAAAAAGAAGAAAACTTTAACTAATGTTAGTAATTGGCACTGGATTCCTGCGATTTTCTGGATTCTCTGGATTACCAGAAATAAACGTTTACTTGAAGATTACAGGCCCCAGGAGTCACAGATTCTCTCACAAGCTGAGGCCTTGGCAAACTGCATCCTTGCTTCCTTAACTAACTAGTTTGTTTGCATCTTTGTCTCCTGTAGCTGTTTCTGAGAAATGGGTTGAGGTCGCAGTTCTTCCAGGTGCTTCTAACTGGATCCCAGGTCATGTGAAGTTCTCCTCATCAGCTGCACTAGTTCCTGTTTCTGGTGCCTACCCTCTAGCAGTTTTGCCTCCGGAGTCTGGTCCAAGCTCAGCTGGTTTTTCAGGGTCTGACCCTAAGGCAGCCTCCTCTTTCATCCCCCTGGAAAGCTCTTCTGCTGCTGCGTCCAATGATGCCACTGAAGCTTTTGCTGATCAAGCCTCGCTGCCTCCCATTCCTGGAGATGAGCTCATGTCAGCCATCATTCCCTTCATTGATGGTTGATGACTCAAGATTCATGTTAGTTGGCTCTGCAGCCCTTTTTGGTGGTAGCTTTTGTCCTAAGTGGTGGCCTTCTATGATATTTCTAATGTTCTTTAGTGCTTCTCTTTTGCAAGTTTGAACGCTATGTATTTTGGATTTAGGGTGCTTTTTTGGTTTGGCTGGTGCTCAATTCTGCTAGAGCATTTAGCTTATTCAGCTGTGTTTGTTTAGCTAGCTTAGCTAGCTTAGTTTATCTAGGAGCGTTGCAAGTTGGTTTCGTTGTATGGCTTCTAATACTTAGCCATGTAGCTCTTTTTTCATTAATGAAGTTCTCCATATTTCTGCAAAAAAAAATTTCCTTATTTCTCACTTTCAATTCGCAGATGACTGCCTACTTTTGATTCGCATCACTACACAGGTGGCCTCATCCTATGCAAAATGTTTGATGATTACAATAGGCAATCTGGCCAGGACATCAATTTATTCAAATCATCTCTGGTTTTCAGCCCTAACTGCTCCTCTTATTGTAAGATAGCGTTGTTTTCTCAATCAAACATTCGTGAGAAACCCTATCTAAGAAAATATTTTGGTATCCATCTTGTTCATGACTTGATAAATAACATTATTATTTCACAATTAATTCTCAGAGTCTGTGATAAATGTTCTGGATGGCAAGGCATACTTTTAAATAAAGCGAGCCGCTTAACTTTAATCAAATCGGTTATTTTTAGTACGCTCGATTATCCAATGTATGTTTTCTCTTTTCCTAAATATACAAGTGCAAAGATTATAAGTTATATTTCCCAATTTTTATTGGTTTGGAGATATTACAATAAATGTATTTTTTGTTTGCCTCCCTGAACAAATCTTTCGCAGCTGTATGCGAAACCTAAACCGCCAAATCGTTACTCCAACTACCAAGCGTTCCTGCAACGATTGCGCCCGATGTGGTTGCACTTCCGGAAACATAAACAAGTGCCCCACCCAGAACCAGACTCGAATACATTCACTGAGAAAGCAGGACCGAATGTATTCGCGATGCGCCCAATTGCGCCAGACAGATGCACCATGAAAAGTGCCCAGATGTCATTCAGACCAGATGCACCATTGACGGGTGCTACAAATTGTCATGCCAGATGCGAGCTCAGTGCGTGTCATGGTACACGCCCCAAAACCAGATGCACGCCAGAACAAACTCGTGCATAATGTGCGCCTAAACCAGGACCAGATGCGCATGCCATAAATCTCACGCGCCAGATGCTCCATGCTATTGCTCCAACTCCAACGAGTTTCTGCAACACATGAGCCTGAACCACATTCAATTCACACGCCAGATGCTCCACGCCGGGAGCCGGATTGCGTCTGAACGTCAATCGCCAGAACGCCAGATGCGCTTGAACCGCCAGATTCGCGCCAGTACCGAATGCGTGCTGGATGTGCCAGATCCCATGCACGCCTAGTCAGATGTGCGCCAGATTGCTCCGAACGGAGCCCAGATAGCCCCCTCCACGGAGCTTCAGATGGTGGGTGTACCTGCTTCTCTCTCACAAAGAGATCGATCTTGATCGCCAAACTAGACATCGTTCTTGGCAGAATCTCGAAACCCAGCCTCCCGATAGCCTGCTCCACCTGAATCGCGAAACCCTAGCTTTGAGTTCCACCAAACCGTGAAACCCTTGCTCTTGGCTCCACCCGGATCTTGGAACCCCGACTCTGATACCAGTTTGTTGTAACAGAACTCCTGTTTCATAGCTCAGTTACGAGTTTGTTATAACCTGGGGTATTCGAGCAAGAACGACGAAAGCGAAACAAGAACGAGACAGATATTTAACGTGGTTCACTCAAGGATTCGTAACGAACCTGTTAGCTAATCCACGGACAGAACCAGATATTTTATTGAGAATAGAACCCGATTACAATGCACGCCGTGGCCCGAACGGCCACGACGGCCACCCGAATTAACCCGCCCGACATACATACGCACAAAAGGCTAACAAAGCACTACTCACAATTCCATGTGTATGTGTGTTAGTACCAAAACAAAAGATTCATTTATATAGCCACGTAGAGGCGGTGCTTTTCTACAAGCAATTAGGACGTTGCTTTTCCTCCAAGCCAAAGCACACCACCACCTCACACTGCTGACTTTGACCCTTGGCAACTTCCTAATTTGATACAAGTCAAATTCTAACACTTCGGTATGAAAGTATATAAACAAACATGATAGCTGGTGGAGACATCTTCTGGAGGTTCACTTTCTTTTACTCTTTTAGTAAAGAAACAATATGTACACACATGTATCACATTGGTCCTCGAATAACTTGCAACAATGAATTTTAAACTCCATCAACAAACAAATCATACAAAATTCATAAATAGAAAAGACAAACAAGAACTTAAACAAATTGGCATATAAAAACTGCTCCTTGAATCATGAGTTCTTCACGTCTGGTTCTCCAATATCCTTAGCTTGTTGTTCGTAACTTTTAATGAAGCCAAACGTTCTGGTTCAAAAAAAAGATCGTAACCTACCCTTTCTTTTTCATTGGCCATAAACTTCTTAGAATAAATAAAGAAAAATAAACAAACCAAATATTGTAGAAATGATAACATCGCCTTTCTAGGATATGGGTTTGTGCCGTAAAAATTTCGAACCCGACCGACTTTCTTTTCTTCTTTTTAAAAATAAATATGTACTTTCAGTGCAAGAAAACTAAAGCATCAAGTCTACTATTCGAGACTTCGTATTCAATTGCTAACATATTTTGTTTTTAATGAAAACCCATAACTATTGAATAACGAATTTGATTTGTTCGGGTAAGAACAATCAAAACCAAAAATTAGTTTCTCGTCTGATTGATCTTTTTCGATCTAATAAATAGTACTATAAACTCGATCCTGTTTTTGCAGATGTCTTCTCCGAATAGTTAATCCAGTAGAGTCACGTGCTGATAACGTGTTGTAAATCGAGAGAAGACGAGAGATGAGAAACAAAGAGAGACAAGATGTAGGAAGAATAATGTTGAGAGGTATATTATTCTCCAACCCTAATCCCCTTTATATAGGCATTATGGTGGGCTAATGGACGAAACATAATATACAATGGGCTTACAACATGTGGTGGATATTCACCAATAAACTAGCCCAATATTTCATAACAGAAAACATATTATGTTTCTTTTAACACATTTTCTCTTCTTCTCCAACCCATCCATAACCTCCTCTCACCCATCACCTATAAATTCCCCATACTCTCCTCATTTTTCACTCATTCTCAACAGCTCTCTCTCTCTCTCTCTCTCTCTCTCTCTCTTAGTGCTCTCTACCCGATGCCACCAATTCCAACACCACCATTACTTCCACCTCCTTTGTCGTAATTTTTCATTCCATACCAAGTTCTTAGACGGGGAATTCATGGAAGACCCGTACTTCGAATATTATGAGATCTTGACTTTCGTACGTCGCCCTACTCTTAATTTCATTAAGTGCATATGTACAATGCCTTCAACTACCAAAATGTGCTTCGTCGTGAGTAATCTTGAATTTCGATATAGTACGTGTTACTCCTCAAATGTTTATGAAACGTATCTTGGCAAACTCTTGTCAAACAAATTTTGGAAATGACGCTTATCTTTCGAAACATTTGAAATGATGATTAATGAATGATAATTGATATGGGGCGATGTACAGACGATCTGTGAGGGCTACAGCGAAGGGCGCTTTTAGGCGATCCATCGGGTGATCATACATAGGATATTACATACTCGGCCCCGTGGTTGATCGACATACACCTAGGTGATGTGGTCGTGGGGTTTTATAAGGTGTTGAAACTATAGAGTACTACCTATGCTGACGTAGGTCACTGCAGTATCTGGGTGTCCACATCTAAGGTCTAATAGTATGGTTTGAGCGGGGTATGCGGTGGGATACCTTCTAACACTCTTGATGAATTGGGACGTGCGATGTCCCAACACGTACATTTTTATATATGGCATCGTGACCTCTCTGTGGACTTATGGTACCCGCTGAGTTTTCATGCCCCAGTCAAACTAATAAGTTAACGTGGTTCTCTTTTTTATATCGGATTTAATTCAAGAGCTCTTTCAATAATATGTTACTTTTTTTATACTCGAGTTATTTCAAAAATTCTTCTGATAAATGTTATCCTTAGCCAAAACTCCTATTTACCCATTCTAGTATGTACTTATTTAGTTTTATACTGATTAAAGTTTTCTGCGTGGAATTTTTTCATTTGAAAACCCGCACGTTGAATAAAGATTGGGGACGCATCACGAGAACTGGTGGCTAGAAACTCAAGCTACACTTAGTATCTCATTTTTGCAATTTCTTTTCATCAATTAATTGTACTCTTTAAACACTTATTCCTGGTTTATCGTTTAAAATTATAATAAAAGTTTATTTTGGATATCGAGGGTCGTATTAACTGTGAATCGGAGATCCTCATCAGTTGTCAATGAGGTTCATCACCTCGGGCGGAGGCATCCCATATTGGGGGGGGGGGGGGGTATTTTAAATAATAATAATAATAATAATAATAATAATAATAATAATAATAAATAATAATAACAACAACAACAACAACAACAACAACAACAATATGTGTTTCGTGTAGGTATTATTAGAGTATCTTCCATAGTGCAAAAATTCCTATATTTAAAGGTAAATTTGGTGTTCTCGGCTTCCCACAGCAAACCACCAAATCACCAAATCATCAAAAAAAGGTAAAAGACACTGACTACCCCTGAGTTTAGGGAAAATTTGATCCCGCTACCCTGGGTTTTGGATAAAGACAGTTTGCACCTTTTTTTGGATGGAAGATAACAGTTGACTAACAACACGGATAAAAAGGCTATTTTACCCCTAAAATGTGAGAAAATTACCTCCTATATATTACACTCATCTCTCATAACCCTAATCCCTCTCTCTCTCTTACCCTCTCTCCCCCTCAACAGCCGACTCTTTTTTCTCTTCCCCTTCTACTTCATTTCTTCCCCAATCTCTCTGTCGATCAAATCCTTCTCCTTCATCTTCATATTCTCCTCTATCCCCACCAGCAAACAACCACTAGGAATCAGCCCCCAGCAACCAACCACCAGTACCAATCCTCCTCCTTCATCTTCTCCTCTCTCTCTCTCTCTCTCTCGATCTGATGAAGAAGGAGAACCAAACAAACATCACGAGCGGCGGAGGCTGCGCTGAACAGAGGCGGAAAAACTTCCAGATCTGACCCATTCACTGCCCCCTCTCGAATCGACACCAACCGCCACCGCCACCGCACGTCGGCGATGAAGACGACACGACGACGAAGACACGACGACGTCAGCGATGACGAAGACACAAGGACGAAGTCACGACGACGCCGACCATGGTTCTGGTAAGGCAAGACGATGTACCTTGATGGTAAACAGAGGTTCTGGGTTACAACTAGGGTTCTGGGGTTCATCTATAACCAGATTGTTGTTTTTTTATATTTGATTTCAGTACCAATTGGGTTTGATTTCAGTACAAATTGGGTTTCTAGGTTAGGAATTTTTTTTTATTTGATTTCAGTACAAATTGGAAGGGTTGGTGGAGTTAGATTTGGGGATGGGTTGTGTTGGTGGAGTTGGATGCGGCGGGGCTGAGTTGAGATGGCGGCGGTGTTCTTGGTTCTTATGAAGATTTGTTTCCAATGGATTTTGCTACTATTTGTTATGAATTTGACTAGGTTTAGAAATCAATTGTATTATTTTCCTTGGCCATTTTGTAAAGTTTGAAGGAGAAATTGCAGGTTTTTGTGGTTCGATTATTTCCAATTTTAGCTATTTACATTTTCTTTCATTGAGATGGTGGTGGCCACGACAAGGATGGTGGTGGTGTTCTTGTTGCAGCAGTGGCAATTTGATGCCAAATGAGAGTTAGTGATTGAAATGAGAGGCAGTGTGCTTGAAATATTTAGGGTAGCTTCTTACCAACACTGTCGCTGATTGGCACAAGAATTTTTGGGTATTTTCTAGGTGTGTTCTTGGTGTTGGATGATAAACAATGGGTAATGTAGTCCAAAATATACACAGGGGCAATATTGTCCGGAAAAAGTATATTTCTCCCCGTTCTAACAGAATAGGACAGTAGGGTGCTTTGTGTCCACGGAATATTCCGTTAAGTGGGTGCAGATTGTCTTTATCCAAAACCCAGAGTAGCTGATAGGAATTAGTCCTAAACTCAGGGGTGGTCATTGTCTTTTACCCAAAAAAAATTGAAAGTTTTTCATACCTCTCATAGTCGTCGAAAAAGTACCTCAAATTACTAAACTTTTTTTTATAAATTTAGTGAAATGGTGAAGTGCATCTAACACAGTATTTTTAAATCCTATCATATATCACCAAGCTCAATTTTTACCATAAGATTTGAAGGCAAAAAAGGATCGATGTTATCTACACATAATTATTAATTAGTGTTTAGGGCATGCTTTTAGTTTAATTTTATATAATCAGAGACATAAAGTCATATTTTACAAATAATTAGTGTTAAAATAATTTTAGGTGACTAATATAACTGTAATTAGATTTTTGAAGTTTCATTTAAGTTACTTTTATTCCGAAAAATTTGCATACTATTTTATTATATTAGGTTTGAAGTATTTTTTTAAGATTGTATGAACAATTTTTTGAAATTTAATAACTTTGTAATTTCGGGTAATATTACTTCGGTAATAAAATAATTTTTTTATTTCCAGTTATGAAATTCATGATTTAGTGATAAACTCGATGATTTGTTGTGGGAGGCCGAAAACACCATTCTCCAATTTTGATGAAATTGTGAGATAATTACCTGATGTGAAAATTGTTGAAAATAGTGGGAGACCAAAAATACTATTTTCCCACCAAAATTGGTGAAATGTTGTTTTAGAGTCAACTTTCGGGAGGCTAAATATTTTTCTCTATCAAATATAGAATTTAGTGTAAGATGTGAAATTAATTGTAGAAAATGCTCTTAGTAGTTGGCTTATGAAGAACTTATGAATGAAATTGAGTTTTAAGATCCCATAAACCATACGATTATATCTGAAATTCATTATTGACACTATATCACACCATTTTCCATACTAGTTTTCAATCTGGTGGCAGAAAACATTAAAGTTTTGACATAAAATCGACATGAGCCCTTACCGACTTAGCAAAGACTGATCATGGACTATCCCTTTAAGACAAAACATGTTTGAGTAAAAAATAAATGGCAAACCCAGTAGAAGGCATCATACAGGGTCGTATCTCGGGTCCTAGAACTCTTTTGTGTGGGTAGATTGATTTCAGACAACGTTCTTGTATGATTGTCACATCGTAACCTTCACTCAAAACTGTGTAGAAATTGATTAATCGGTGAGCTCAAGCGATGTAACGACACTGTCAATGTCGATTGTTATGTAGTGACAGCTGAGCAACCAATGCACATATCTCGTCAGACGCCAAAATTGTTCACAAACCACCCATTTAAGAAAGAGAAAATTTTGATTTTCCAACGACTATTTTTTTCTCACTCTTCCCACTTTCTGTGTGATGTGTCTGTACGTGTGATATAAAACACCACGTGATTTTTACTCTAATAGCAACTAAAAAATCACATCATCAATCTAACTAAGCATAAAATAAATCTATATCGGAGTTTTTAGGCGAGTAATTTGCGATCCTTACGGTTAACAAACCCTAATCATTTGATTCTTTTTATGGTAATATTCTCGGGATAGATCATAACACAGGTGCTTAGTAGTTTACATAATTCAACGGAGTACAATAACAATCAAATCAAGAAAAACCAACAATAATAGCTCACAATATGTTATATTCCAAAATCCAATCTTTTACATAATAAACCCTAGCTAGATTGATGATGATGACGACGACGACTACGATGATACTTTATCATTCAAACAACAATCTTTTACATTCTTATTAATCAACCAAGAAGTATATTCTTCTGTTGGGATCGATCTGGAATGAGGAATCAATCAAGCAACTATTGAAGAAGGTCTGACGGCGCGTCTCATCGTATGATCCTGAAAAACAGCAGCAGGTGGTGGTGGCGTAGACAGAGAAGCTGAACTCAGATAAACATGCCACCAATACCAACGACCATCGATCCGACTTTGAGCCCACTCAAGATGAGTCCTCAACCTCTCTAATGGGTAATCTATCCGATCCCCGGTGGTGTCGAAATAAACAGTGTACCCATACTTTACTTTCCCCACCACTCTCCCCGCCCACCACCCGTCTCCGTCGTACACGTCCACATAGTCGTTCAAACTGAACCTGTTCGCCTCCTCCACCTCCAACGGCGCCGGCCTGATTTCGTTGGCTTCCACAGTCTCCACCAAGAAGTCGCTCTGGTCGTCCTTCAAGAGGGTCCTGTACTTGATCATGTACCGTCCGTCGGCGAGCTCTGAGATGATTCTTGCTGGGAAATAAGAACCCACGAAACCCTCTTGCTTGCTTTCGATTTCCACCTTTTCACCTAGGTAGAAACATCTTCTTCTTCTTCCATGACTAGAAGAATCCTGTGTGCTTGCGATGACGCTGTCTTGAACTCCACGGAAACCCATTGATAGCATAGATAATTTTTTAAAGAGACAACAAATAAAGAAGATAATGTGCTTTTGATGTTGTAATGTCCTGATGTTTATATAGAAACACAAAGGCTTTGTTTCCTAAACGGATTTGGGTTTCTTAATTAAGTTTCATTTTCCCACCGACAATTATTTGTTGGGCAAATTAGACCACCCAGGGCGAGGATTGGGCTCAAAGTTACATTTTCAACCCAAAATTCCTACCTGGGCTTAAAGTTACCGTTTTCCACCATGCCTTTGCACTAGACACGGCAGTGGCGGAGCTCGAACATTTTTTTTTTGAGCGAAAAGATTTTCACTAAACGCCACAAAGAATACCCAATCTACCGTTCTCTAGTACATCATTTGCCCAATCTGGAGGACGGGTATATAAACTAAAATTGGAGGACAATAGGGATCTTTTGGCAAAAGTATCAGCTGCTTTATTGCCGCCTCGTAATACGGGCAGAAGCTCCACCCTCTCGAAACCCAAAAGCAGCTTTAAACATCTTTCGGCTACCGAAGCAATTTCCTCGTTCCCTTCAAAACTTCTTCTTCTGGTTTCCCACTTCATCAGTAGATCTATCCCCATTTTTGAATCTGACTCCACTTTAAGATTTCGACACCGTGCATCCCTTCCCAAAATCAATCCCTACTCAATCCCACGCAATTTCAACAATAGCACTGAGCTGTCAAATGGAATTCTTTTGAATCTTCCTCTGACGAAATGCTCTGTTGAATCCCTCAGAAGACAACCAGCTCCGGCGACTTTCCTGTCCGACGCACATGCGATGTCGGTGTTAATTTTCGTCCATCCCTCAGGTGGGGGTTTCCACTGAATCTCTTCTTGAATTATGCTCCCCCTCCTGCTTCTTCTGCCTCTGTCAATAACCCAAATTCCTGTAGATGAAATTTGACTTTATCTACTACCCTATCCACAGTGAAATCAGATCCATTGAATCTATTGTCGTTTCGCTTATTCCACAAACACCAAGGCCAAGCTACCGTTGCCCAAATCTCTCTAGTCTTCTTTGAGCTTTGCGTGAAGACCTCTTCAATCCATCTCTGTATGTTCTGGACTCTTAATTGCTCGGGCTTAATGGCCGTGAACTCTCTCCACACTTTAGCCGTAACGGAGCACCGACGGAAGAAGTGGTCCGCCGTCTCTAGGGCCGATTTGCACGCACAACACAATAATGGTACAGTAATTCCCCTATGCTACTGGTAGTGAATCATGCCACAATCTCCACACTGTAAAGGCTAATTTCCTCGGGATTCTCATCGACCAAATGTTCTTGAACCAGGGTCTGTTTATGCCAGTAGAGGGTTCTTCCGAGACTTCCACTGTTTGATTTTGAAGCTTGTAACCTGTTGATGTTGAATAAACTCCGGTTGGGGTCATACCCCATCGGACCTTATCTTCCCCTGATTGCCCTCCTATTGGAATTTTCAGAATGTCATCCACCTCTACTTCCCAGAGGTAAGTTCGCAAACGGTTTTCGTTCCACTCCCCATTTGTTATACACTGTGAAACTCTCATATTCGCATAATCTGGACTTGGGGTTATTATTGCACTCGTAATGCTTCTCGGTATCCACTTGTCTTTGAACAAATTCACTTGTGCACCCGTACATATCTTCCACTCTAGACCCTTCATCAGTAATTGACGGCCAGCTAAGATGCTTCGAAAGGAAAACGAAACCTGTGATTTTTGTTTGAAGTGTAGAAAGTCCACATTTCTGAAATATTTAGCCCGTAGTACTTTGCTAAGGAGGTTGTCCGGCTTCTTCATCACTCTCCACGCTTGTTTCGCCAGTAGTGAAATATTAAAATTATGAAAATCTTTGAAACCAAGTCCTCCTACTTCCTTGTTCATCTTTAGCTTCTCCCAGTTCAGCCAGTGCATTTTCCTTTTATCTTGCGCATCTCCCCACCAAAACTGTCTAATAATTCTTTCTACATCCTGGCAAATACTAGTAGGTAATAAAAAACAGCTCATTGCGCAATTAGGAATTGCTTGGTTTACCTCTTTAATGAGGATTTCTTTTCCTGCTGCCGATAATGTCTTCTCCTTCCACCCTTTTAGCTTTGAGAAAATGCTTTCTATAATCTTTTGGAATGTGACTTTTTTCTTCTTGCCAAATGTTGTAGGTAGCCCAAGATAACTGTCGTGGCTTATCACTATGGGGATCCCCGAAAAAGAACTCAGCGATTCTCGTCTATCTGCTTTGACATTTTCGGAAAACACCATGGCTGATTTTTGGAGTTTGATCATTTGTCCTGATGCATCTTCGTAAACCTGTAATAAATCTAGAAGATTTTTTAATTCATACTCAGTTTCTTTTGTAAAAATTAAACTATCATCACCAAAGAAAAGATGTGACACTACTGGCCCGTTCCTTGACGTTGTTGCCCCGGAGATCTTCCCCTCCTCTACTGATTTCGTCAAGCTTTGTGACAACGTCTCGCTGATTAGAGGGAACAATAGGGGGATAATGGGCATCCCTGACTTAACCCCCTTTCAAGTACACTCTTCCCTTGAACACCACCATTTATATTCAGACTGTAAGTAGCCGATGAATAAAATTCATAACTAAAGTGATCCATCTAAATCCAAATCCCATCCGTTCCATGACTGCTCGTAGAAAATCCCATTCTACTCTATCATAAGCCTTGCTAATGTCAAGCTTTAAAGCTATTAAACCATCCTTGTCCTTTTTTGTTTTCATCGAATGCAATACCTTAAAGGCAGTCTGATTTTTATCAGAGATGAGCCTTCCCGGGACAAAGGCACTCTGATTTTCAGCGATTAGTTCATCTAGGACTAACTTCAAACGATTTGCCATACACTTTGAAATTATCTTATAAATTGTAGAACATAGTGAAATAGGTCGAAAATCTGAAACTTTTTGAACCTGTTTAATCTTGGGAATGAGTGCGATTAGCGTGTGGTTGAATTCTCCCATATATCCTCCTTCATTAAGGATCTTCAAACACGTGTTAGTCACATCGTCTCCCACTACAGGCCACATTTTTTAAAACATTGCCGGAAATCCGTATGGACCCGGTGCTTTTTGCCGCGGCATGTACTTGACTGCTTCTAAGACTTCGGCTGCTGTGAACTTTTGATCAAGCATTGACCTGCTTGCCGAGGAAATAAGTTCCTCTACATTGGCTAACAGAGGTTCCATAGTGACCCTTAAAGGGTTAGTAGAAGAAAAAATATTGGTAAAGTAATCCTCATTAATCTTTGTTACCTACTCTGGTTCCTCAACCAGTTTCCTTGCTGATCTTCAATTCCAGCTATTTTGTTTCGGGCTCTTCGAATGGTTGACTTCCTGTGAAATAATTTCGTGTTTCTATCGCCGGCTTTCAACCACAATGCCCGCGAACGCTGTCGCCACATTATTTCTTCATTTTTCAACAAGGCTGATATCTTCTCCTTCGTTTCAGTCACCTCCCGCAAATTTACAGTGGACTGGGGAAGCCCACCTAAGTACTCCAACTTCAGCCTATGTTGTTTCAATTGTTTTCGGACGTTTTCAAAAATTCTACTATCCCACTGCTGAAGCCTCTGCGATACTGACTCCAACTTTTCCGAAACCGTCCCTGCTTTTCCCTTCCAGCCTTCTTCGATCTCCATTGCACACATAGGGTTCTCGAACCACATCGCTTCCAAGTGGAAGCACACATAGGGACTGTTGATATTAACTCTCTGCTTCCTCTTCTCAGATTGCTTTCTAGGTGTTGGTTTTGTAGCTTCAGTGGGTTTCTTCTTCCTCTTTCTCTCTGCTGTTGGAGCCGTCGTCTCCTTGCCTTTCCCCCATTGCTGCTTTAGCAAGCCCTGCCTCCCCCAATGGGTTTTCGTGTATGATCACACCTTGACTACTTATCCTATTATTGACTTCATCTTCTATGTCCATCTCAGAATCCGACACATTCTTCGTCGAACTCGTCCTACTTGAGGAGAACAGTGAACCTTCCACACTTTTGTCTTCGCCAAGCCGTTCTTCCACCTCCAGAGGGGAGGTTTTGAATAACTTTTTCCGCGGCGGAGGCTTGAAGGTCAACCACTGCCCATATCCCGGTTCTTCCACTAGTCTTTCTTCAAGACTTTTGTGTTTGCACTCGTCCATATTGTGATCAATTATACCACACCATCCGCAGACATGTACAATCCTTTCGTATTTGAAGTCCAACCATCGCTTCTCCTCCAAAATACGAATGAATCTTCCCCTTCTTAATGGTCTCCTTACGTCCATTCGAAGTCGAACCCTCATGTAATCCCCATCCTCCCCTGCTAGCACTCTACTGTCCGAATCCACAATCGTGCCAAAAGCTCTGACAAAGTCCTTCGCATCTTCTTCGGTTTGTAAATAGACGGGGAGATTTAGAATCTGAACCCAAACATCTATGTAATTGAACTTTGCATCGTTTATCTTTGCATCCATCGTCCATGGTTGTAAAAGAAGAATATTACCATCGAAAATCCACGGCCCTCCTCCAAGCACCATGTCCATTGATTCCTAAGAGGGAAAGTAGATGAGGAAAAAATTGGGTCGAACCTCATTTATGGTAATCCTTTATCCATCGACCCATATGCGCTTGAATGTTAGCTTCATTGCCCAAACATTCATCTTATCTGGGAGAAGAAAAGATCCGGCTAGACAAAAGGAGAACTCCTTCACTGCCTCCAGACATCTGTTTCTGTCGACTTCAAATACATCTTCCTATTCTTCTATCGTTAACTTGCTGAAAAACATTCCGCTTGCTGCTATGGTCTCCTCTAGCGATGGATCTCCCGCTTGATTCTGCTCGGAAGTCATCGCCGTCGAGTCTTCTCTTGGTCGCCGCCTTGGTTTCGCTGTGTCGCCCTAAAACTCTCCGATTAATTCGGAGCTAGGTCAACTCGTCAAACTATAACCCTCATGCGGAGCTCGAAAAATTAAAGCAGCCGTAGCAAATTTAAAGATACAAAATTATTAAATAAAATTATTATATGTCTCCGCACTAGACACGACTTCAGTGGGTGACTTTGACCGGGTGATTTGGTCAGCAAAACAATGCGAGAATTCGATAATTGTTTTTACGGTGTTGTGCAACATAGTTTGTAATACCCCGTATTTTCGCTAAGGGTTATTTTGTAATTTCGATAAAACAAACACTTGAGTTTTAATAAAATGATAATAGTACTATTTGAAATTTACTCTTTACGTGTTTCCTTTAATTTTATAAAAGTGTATTTTTGACATTAAGGACATAATAGTTTATTTGGAGTTATTTTGTAATATTATTTTAGTGTAAAATTTATCTTTTATGTGATAGATAGTAAAAGAAAATTTCATTTTTACCCCTCTTGTTTGTGTTATCTAGTACTTACATCAATTTATAGTATTTTCATGTCAACCCACATTTTCTTGTTAATCCAATCTCTACCCCAACTAACTTGTTGGGAGACTTTTAATTTCACACTCAAATCCCTTACCCACTACCAAAGTCAATTCAATTAAAATATTACTCATACTAGTCATGATATGACTATATGATGCATAGCATCCCACCCTACCCTCATTTGATTCTATCCATCACTCTCCAACACACATCTCTCTCTAATTGGGGCTGAAACAACCCAATCAATTCAGCTTCATCATCATCTTCTTCATATCCTTCATTCATTTTCCTCTTTTTCTTCAAATCATCCATGGAAACATCTTAAGCTCTTCAAGACCCAAGCTTTCCAAGGCCTCCAAACACCTCTAATCCTTCTTGGGGCTGGTATTGTAAGTACCATTTATCCTAAATCTCTTTTGTAGCTTGTTCATGTTTGGTTTAGCATCATGTCTTGTTGGTGATTTCTTGAATTGTGATGCATGTGTGTCTAGAACATGAATTGGAGACTTTAAACTCGTTTTCGTTCAAATTCTTCACATGATTCCCCATAATTCTTTTTTGATCTTCTTTTTTATGTCTATTTGGTTGTATTTGAGTATTAAAACATGTGTCTCAAGTTGCATGTATCATAGGATTGATTTGATCATATTTTGAGTGTTCTTGGTAAAATTGCATGTTGTTACAATCTGACAAGTTTGTCAAAAACGTAGTATAACTTCAACTTTTGTCTCTGTAAAATTTTCAAATCTTACATTTTATAAAACTAGACTCAGAGGGGGTCATTTTGAGAAAAAAATCAACTCCATATCTATTTTGGTTAGGGAGATATGCTCATTTTAAGTTGTGTGTTTTCTGAAAATCTGTTTCTGGACCAATCTTTCCATTTTTATTGAAAACCTCATTTCCAGTAACTTATAGCACCCAATCTTTCTTGTGGTGTAACTAGACACATAGGAGATTCATTCGGGAGAAGATGAGATTTATTGCTATTCTGCAAGTTGTAGTAATCACCTTGTCAATTTGAAACTTTTTGCCAAACTCTTCTCTGCATAGCAGTTTTTGTTATTTTTGTAACTTGAGTTTTATAATAGCTATGCATGATTTTCTTGGTTTTTC
The DNA here is from genome assembly GCA_023055425.1 of Linanthus parryae. Lineage (NCBI taxonomy): Eukaryota > Viridiplantae > Streptophyta > Magnoliopsida > Ericales > Polemoniaceae > Linanthus > Linanthus parryae. Next base: position 42,922,012 of record JALGPY010000006.1, read on the forward strand.
TGAAATTAGACACAAGTAGGTTCATCATACATTAATTTCACAATTTTAGGAGATGCTTTGATATGGTATATGTGGCTCTAAAGTCAGGGTCCAGAATTGTAGTTTCAAATGTTTTAGAAAATTTGAATTTTTGAACTTCCAAATGTTTTGTTGGACTTATTTTGATATGTGAGCATCATTATATGCGCATTAGTGACTTTTACAATGATTTTCATGTTGAGCTTGTATTTGGCACGTGAGTATACCACTTGAAACCGGTTTATTAGGATAATTTGGTATGGACTTAGTACCCGACCTAGACAAACATCCATGCATTAGTTTATTTGGAAGTAGCATCATTGTGACTAGAGACTTGTCAATTGTAGGCGACTGATTCGTATACATAGGCTACTTCAACTACCCGTGAAGATTGAAAATCGCTATCTCGGTGTAAGGTGAGATTTCATGCTTAGCCTTGTATGTCTTGCTTCCTTCGTGTCAAAACATGATTTTATGTCTTGTCTCAAATTGTACTTGTTAGTTTACGTGATTAGCCTTGTGTTCCTAGCTTCATTCGTGTCGAAAGTTGATTTTATAACTTGTCTCAAAATGTTTTTGTGATTCGCATGTTTTACTTGAGTTTGTTTACGTTTCTGAATTGTTGCCTTGAAACTGTCACACGATAAATAATAAATCGCTAATAACGCGAAGTGGAAGTATTCGCATGTACCGGAACCAGTTATGTTACTTATCACGGGTTTCGATCCCTTGGGTTTTAAACCCTAAAATGCGGGACTCCGTGTGCCCCCGACTCCTTTCGCCGTAGGCTGGAGTACTGCTTCTAGATACCACTCCTTTGATTGACGCTCTTAAAAGGGTGTTGCAACACTTAAGGTCTAGAATGTCTGACGTGGTCATGATGGCTAGCGGGACGCGGAATGCGATCCACAACGCTTAGTAGAGAGGTTTGGGTTCTTGAACCCCCTATACACCAGTACCATCTTTTACTTTGTTCTGGTTTACCCGGGTTACAGCGCGACATATTGAAATTATTTGCCCCAACGTTGGAAAAGGAAGACGGTTTGAAATTTAAATAAGTAGTTTTACTCTTGCGACATTCATAATTGGTTATCACCACTGCGAATTCTGAAACTTTTTTTCACTCATACTCTGTCACTTTTACTTTATTTAACTTGTGTCCTAGAAGTTTATATTGTCTTTATTGTTTTACATGCTATGGTGTATCTCACTCAGTATTTATTGCTGACTTTGAAAACTGCGGTTCTTGTTGTTTTCTTCCCACCGCAGGTCTAGGAGCTGGGGAATTATAGAATAGAAGGGGCGCGAGACTCACTTAGAATATGAACGCCGCCATTAGTTGATATGAAATTGTTAGTTAATTAGTTTTTAATAGTAATCAGCTAGTGTGTAAGACTTAAAGTTTAATATAGTTGTTTAATGATATAAATATGTGTTGTGGATTATATTGTGTTTTATCTCCGCCAATTCTATTAAGCATTGCCCTCCCGGTCTCGTCCCGAGCCGGATAAAGGGGGTTGTTGCAGATGGTATCAGAGTAGTTCTTTCCACTATGGGATTAAAACCTCTAGGGTAACCTAAGATGAACATAGGGCAAGATAAAATACAGAAAAGCGGATATTTCGGGAGTTGTCGTTTACTTCCTCTTCCACGATGGATTGCTTTGTGTTATTTGATATAGTCATGTTTCGTGTTGGTTTCGTAGCACTATTTCAGACGTATGGTTGTTCTTTGTAGATGTGAATCTTGTTTTTATGTGTCTCGACGAGAAATCCTATGTGGTTTTTGGCATTGTATGCTTATTTGGTGTGAAATATTCAATATATTAGTACGTGTGTGACCATAAGAGACTATATAGGAAACCCTTTGAGACTTTAGTGAACCGTACATGCTTCGAGGACGAAGCTTTTTCTAAGGGAGGAAGAGTGTAATATCCCGTATTTTCGCTAAGGGTTATTTTGTAATTTCGATAAAACAAAATACTTGAGTTTTAAAAAAATGATAATAGTACTATTTGAAATTTTCTCTTTACGTATTTCTTTTAATTTTATAAAAGTGTTTTTTTGACATTGAGGAAATAATAGTTTATTTAGAGTTATTTTATAATTTTATTTTAGTGTAAAATTATCTTTTATGTGCTAGATAGTAAAAGAAAATTTCATTTTTACTCCTCTTGTTTGTGTTATCTAGTACTTACATCAATTTATAGTAATTTCATGTCAACCCTAATTTTCTTGTTAATCCAATCTCTACCCCCAACTAACTTGTTGGGAGACTTTTAATTTCACACTCAAACCCCTTACCCACTACCAAAGTCAATTCAATTAAAATATTACTCATACTAGTCATGATATGACTATATGATGCATAGCATCCCACCCTACCCTCATTTGATTCTATCCATCACTCTCCAACACACATCTCTCTAATTGGGGCTGAAACAACCCAATCAATTCAGCTCCATCATCATCTTCTTCATATCCTTCATTCATTTTCCTCTTTTTCTTCAAATCATCCATGGAAACATCTTAAGCTCTTCAAGACTCAAGCTTTCCAAGGCCTCCAAACACCTCTAATCCTTCTTGGGGCAGGTAAGTACCATTTACCCTAAATCTCTTTTATAGCTTGTGCATGTTTGGTTTAACATCATTTCTTGTTGGTGATTTCTTCGATTGTGATGCATGTGTGTCTAGAACATGAATTGGAGACTTTAAACTCGTTTTCGTTCAAATTCTTCACATGATTCCCCAAAATTCTTTTCTTATCTTCTTTTTTATGTCTAATTGGTTGTATTGGAGTATAAAAATATGTTTCTCAAGTTGCATGTATCATAGGATTGATTTGATCATGTTTTGAGTGTTCGTGGTAAAATTGCATGTTCTTACAATCTGACAAGTTAGTCAAAAATGTAGTATAACTTCAACTTTTTTCTCTGTAAAATTTTCAAATCTTACATTTTATAAAACTAGACTCAGAGGGGGTCATTTTGAGAACAAAATCAACTCCATATCTATTTTGTTTAGGGAGATATGCTCATTTTAAGTTGCGTGTTTTCTGAAAATCTGTTTCTGGACCAATCTTTCTATTTTTATTGAAAACCTCATTTCCAGTAACTTATAGCACCCAATCTTTATTGTGGTGAAACCAGACACATAGAGGATTCATTCTGGAGAAGATGAGATTTATTGCTATTGTGCAAGTTGTATTAATCCCCTTGTCAATTTGAAACTTTTTGCCAAACTCTTCTCTGCATAGCAGTTTTTGTTATTTTTTTAACTTGAGTTTTATAATAACTATGCATGATTTTCTTGGTTTTTCTGAAATTAGACACAAGTAGGTTCATCATACATTAATTTCACAATTTTAGGAGATGCTTTGATATGGTATATGTGGCTCTAAAGTCAGGGTCCAGAATTGTAGTTTCAAATGTTTTAGAAAATTTGAATTTTTGAACTTCCAAATGTTTTGTTGGACTTATTTTGATATGTGAGCATCATTATATGCGCATTAGTGACTTTTAGAATGATTTTCATGTTGAGCTTGTATTCGGCACGTGAGTATACCACTTGAAACCGGTATATTAGGATAATTTGGTATGGACTTAGTACCCGACCTAGACAAACATCCATGCATTAGTTTATTTGGAAGTAGCATCATTGTGACTAGAGACTTGTCAATTGTAGGCGACTGATTCGTATACATAGGCTACTTCAACTACCCGTGTAGATTGAAAATCGCTATCTCGGTGTAAGGTGAGATTACATGCTTAGCCTCGTATGTCTTGCTTCCTTCGTGTCAAAACATGATTTTATGTCTTGTCTCAAATTGTACTTGTTAGTTTACGTGATTAGCCTTGTGTTCCTAGCTTCATTCGTGTCGAAAGTTTATTTTATAACTTGTCTCAAAATGTTTTTGTGATTCGCATGTTTTACTTGAGTTTGTTTACGTTTCTGACTTGTTGCCTTGAAACTGTCACACGATAAATAATAAATCGCTAATAACGCGAAGTGGAAGTATTCGCATGTACCGGAACCAGTTATGTTACTTATCACGGGTTTCGATCCCTTGGGTTTTAAACCCTAAAATGCGGGACTCCGTGTTCCCCCGACTCCTTTCGCCGTAGGCTGGAGTACTGCTTCTAGATACCACTCCTTTGATTGACGCTCTTAGGAGGGTGTTGCAACACTTAAGGTCTAGAATGTCTGACGTGGTCATGATGGCTAGCGGGACGCGGAATGCGATCCACAACGCTTGGTAGAGAGGTTTGGGTTCTTGAACCCCCTATACACCAGTACAATCTTTTACTTTGTTCTGGTTTACCCGGGTTACAGCGCGACACATTGAAATTATTTGCCCCAACGTTGGAAAAGGAAGACGGTTTGAAATTTAAATAAGTGGTTTTAGTCTTGCGACATTCATAATTGGTTATCACCACTGCGAATTCTGAAACTTTTTTTCACTCATACTCTGTCACTTTTACTTTATTTAACTTGTGTCCTAGATGTTTATATTCTCTTTCTTGTTTTACATGCTATGGTGTATCTCACTCAGTATTTATTGCTGACTTTGAAAACTGCGGTTCTTGTTGTTTTCTTCCCACCGCAGGTCTAGGAGCTGGGGATTTATAGAATAGAAGGGGCGCGAGACTCACTTAGAATATGAACGCCGCCATTAGTTGATATGAAATTGTTAGTTAATTAGTTTTTAATAGTAATCAGCTAGTGTGTAAGACTTAAAGTTTAATATAGTTGTTTAATGATATAAATATGTGTTGTGGATTATATTATTTTTTATCTCCGCCAATTCTATTAAGCATTGCCCTCCCTGTCTCGTCCCGAGCCGGATAAAGGGGGTTGTTGCAGATGGTATCAGAGTAGTTCTTTCCACTATGGGATTAAAACCTCTAGGGTAACCTAAGATGAACATAGGGCAAGATAAAATACAGAAAAGCGGATATTTCGGGAGTTGTCGTTTACTTCCTCTTCCACGATGGATTGCTTTGTGTTATTTGATATAATCATGTTTCGTGTTGGTTTCGTAGCACTATTTCAGACGTATGGTTGTTCTTTGTAGATGTGAATCTTGTTTTTATGTGTCTCGGCGAGAAATTCTATGTGGTTTTTGGCATTGTATGCTTATTCGGTGTGAAATATTCAATATATTAGTACGTGTGTGACCATAAGAGACTATATAGGAAACCCTTTGAGACTTTAGTGAACCGTCCAAGCTTCGAGGACGAAGCTTTTTCTAAGGGAGGAAGAGTGTAATACCCCGTATTTTTGCTAAGGGTTATTTTGTAATTTCGATAAAACAAATACTTGAATTTAAAAAAAATGATAATAGTACTATTTGAAATTTTCTCTTTACGTGTTTCTTTTAATTTTATAAAAGTGTTTTTTTGACATTGAGGAAATAATAGTTTATTTAGAGTTATTTTATAATTTTATTTTAGTGTAAAATTATCTTTTATGTGCTAGATAGTAAAAGAAAATTTCATTTTTACTCCTCTTGTTTGTGTTATCTAGTACTTACATCAATTTATAGTAATTTCATGTCAACCCTAATTTTCTTGTTAATCCAATCTCTACCCCCAACTAACTTGTTGGGAGACTTTTAATTTCACACTCAAACCCCTTACCCACTACCAAAGTCAATTCAATTAAAATATTACTCATACTAGTCATGATATGACTATATGATGCATAGCATCCCACCCTACCCTCATTTGATTCTATCCATCACTCTCCAACACACATCTCTCTAATTGGGGCTGAAACAACCCAATCAATTCAGCTCCATCATCATCTTCTTCATATCCTTCATTCATTTTCCTCTTTTTCTTCAAATCATCCATGGAAACATCTTAAGCTCTTCAAGACTCAAGCTTTCCAAGGCCTCCAAACACCTCTAATCCTTCTTGGGGCAGGTAAGTACCATTTACCCTAAATCTCTTTTATAGCTTGTGCATGTTTGGTTTAACATCATTTCTTGTTGGTGATTTCTTCGATTGTGATGCATGTGTGTCTAGAACATGAATTGGAGACTTTAAACTCGTTTTCGTTCAAATTCTTCACATGATTCCCCAAAATTCTATTCTTATCTTCTTTTTTATGTCTAATTGGTTGTATTTGAGTATAAAAATATGTTTCTCAAGTTGCATGTATCATAGGATTGATTTGATCATGTTTTGAGTGTTCGTGGTAAAATTGCATGTTCTTACAATCTGACAAGTTAGTCAAAAATGTAGTATAACTTCAACTTTTTTCTCTGTAAAATTTTCAAATCTTACATTTTATAAAACTAGACTCAGAGGGGGTCATTTTGAGAACAAAATCAACTCCATATCTATTTTGTTTAGGGAGATATGCTCATTTTAAGTTGCGTGTTTTCTGAAAATCTGTTTCTGGACCAATCTTTCCATTTTTATTGAAAACCTCATTTCCAGTAACTTATAGCACCCAATCTTTATTGTGGTGAAACCAGACACATAGAGGATTCATTCTGGAGAAGATGAGATTTATTGCTATTCTGCAAGTTGTATTAATCCCCTTGTCAATTTGAAACTTTTTGCCAAACTCTTCTCTGCATAGCAGTTTTTGTTATTTTTTTAACTTGAGTTTTATAATAACTATGCATGATTTTCTTGGTTTTTCTGAAATTAGACACAAGTGGGTTCATCATACATTAATTTCACAATTTTAGGAGATGCTTTGATATGGTATATGTGGCTCTAAAGTCAGGGTCCAGAATTGTAGTTTCAAATGTTTTAGAAAATTTGAATTTTTGAACTTCCAAATGTTTTGTTGGACTTATTTTGATATGTGAGCATCATTATATGCGCATTAGTGACTTTTAGAATGATTTTCATGTTGAGCTTGTATTCGGCACGTGAGTATACCACTTGAAACCGGTATATTAGGATAATTTGGTATGGACTTAGTACCCGACCTAGACAAACATCCATGCATTAGTTTATTTGGAAGTAGCATCATTGTGACTAGAGACTTGTCAATTGTAGGCGACTGATTCGTATACATAGGCTACTTCAACTACCCGTGTAGATTGAAAATCGCTATCTCGGTGTAAGGTGAGATTACATGCTTAGCCTCGTATGTCTTGCTTCCTTCGTGTCAAAACATGATTTTATGTCTTGTCTCAAATTGTACTTGTTAGTTTACGTGATTAGCCTTGTGTTCCTAGCTTCATTCGTGTCGAAAGTTTATTTTATAACTTGTCTCAAAATGTTTTTGTGATTCGCATGTTTTACTTGAGTTTGTTTACGTTTCTGACTTGTTGCCTTGAAACTGTCACACGATAAATAATAAATCGCTAATAACGCGAAGTGGAAGTATTCGCATGTACCGGAACCAGTTATGTTACTTATCACGGGTTTCGATCCCTTGGGTTTTAAACCCTAAAATGCGGGACTCCGTGTTCCCCCGACTCCTTTCGCCGTAGGCTGGAGTACTGCTTCTAGATACCACTCCTTTGATTGACGCTCTTAGGAGGGTGTTGCAACACTTAAGGTCTAGAATGTCTGACGTGGTCATGATGGCTAGCGGGACGCGGAATGCGATCCACAACGCTTGGTAGAGAGGTTTGGGTTCTTGAACCCCCTATACACCAGTACAATCTTTTACTTTGTTCTGGTTTACCCGGGTTACAGCGCGACACATTGAAATTATTTGCCCCAACGTTGGAAAAGGAAGACGGTTTGAAATTTAAATAAGTGGTTTTAGTCTTGCGACATTCATAATTGGTTATCACCACTGCGAATTCTGAAACTTTTTTTCACTCATACTCTGTCACTTTTACTTTATTTAACTTGTGTCCTAGATGTTTATATTCTCTTTCTTGTTTTACATGCTATGGTGTATCTCACTCAGTATTTATTGCTGACTTTGAAAACTGCGGTTCTTGTTGTTTTCTTCCCACCGCAGGTCTAGGAGCTGGGGATTTATAGAATAGAAGGGGCGCGAGACTCACTTAGAATATGAACGCCGCCATTAGTTGATATGAAATTGTTAGTTAATTAGTTTTTAATAGTAATCAGCTAGTGTGTAAGACTTAAAGTTTAATATAGTTGTTTAATGATATAAATATGTGTTGTGGATTATATTATTTTTTATCTCCGCCAATTCTATTAAGCATTGCCCTCCCTGTCTCGTCCCGAGCCGGATAAAGGGGGTTGTTGCAGATGGTATCAGAGTAGTTCTTTCCACTATGGGATTAAAACCTCTAGGGTAACCTAAGATGAACATAGGGCAAGATAAAATACAGAAAAGCGGATATTTCGGGAGTTGTCGTTTACTTCCTCTTCCACGATGGATTGCTTTGTGTTATTTGATATAATCATGTTTCGTGTTGGTTTCGTAGCACTATTTCAGACGTATGGTTGTTCTTTGTAGATGTGAATCTTGTTTTTATGTGTCTCGGCGAGAAATTCTATGTGGTTTTTGGCATTGTATGCTTATTCGGTGTGAAATATTCAATATATTAGTACGTGTGTGACCATAAGAGACTATATAGGAAACCCTTTGAGACTTTAGTGAACCGTCCAAGCTTCGAGGACGAAGCTTTTTCTAAGGGAGGAAGAGTGTAATACCCCGTATTTTTGCTAAGAGTTATTTTGTAATTTCGATAAAACAAATACTTGAATTTAAAAAAAATGATAATAGTACTATTTGAAATTTTCTCTTTACGTGTTTCTTTTAATTTTATAAAAGTGTTTTTTTTGACATTGAGGAAATAATAGTTTATTTAGAGTTATTTTATAATTTTATTTTAGTGTAAAATTATCTTTTATGTGCTAGATAGTAAAAGAAAATTTCATTTTTACTCCTCTTGTTTGTGTTATCTAGTACTTACATCAATTTATAGTAATTTCATGTCAACCCTAATTTTCTTGTTAATCCAATCTCTACCCCCAACTAACTTGTTGGGAGACTTTTAATTTCACACTCAAACCCCTTACCCACTACCAAAGTCAATTCAATTAAAATATTACTCATACTAGTCATGATATGACTATATGATGCATAGCATCCCACCCTACCCTCATTTGATTCTATCCATCACTCTCCAACACACATCTCTCTCTAATTGGGGCTGAAACAACCCAATCAATTCAGCTCCATCATCATCTTCTTCATATCCTTCATTCATTTTCCTCTTTTTCTTCAAATCATCCATGGAAACATCTTAAGCTCTTCAAGACCCAAGCTTCCCAAGGCCTCCAAACACCTCTAATCCTTCTTGGGGCAGGTAAGTACCATTTACCCTAAATCTCTTTTATAGCTTGTGCATGTTTGGTTTAACATCATTTCTTGTTGGTGATTTCTTCGATTGTGATGCATGTGTGTCTAGAACATGAATTGGAGACTTTAAACTCGTTTTCGTTCAAATTCTTCACATGATTCCCCAAAATTCTTTTTTTATCTTCTTTTTTATGTCTAATTGGTTGTATTTGAGTATAAAAAAATGTTTCTCAAGTTGCATGTATCATATGATTGATTTGATCATGTTTTGAGTGTTCGTGGTAAAATTGCATGTTGTTACAATCTGACAAGTTTGTCAAAAATGTAGTATAACTTCAACATTTGTCTCTGTAAAATTTTCAAATCTTACATTTTATAAAACTAGACTCAGAGGGGGTCATTATGAGAACAAAATCAACTCCATATCTATTTTTTTTAGGGAGATATGCTCATTTTAAGTTGCGTGTTTTCTTAAAATCTGTTTCTGGACCAATCTTTCTATTTTTATTGAAAACCTCATTTCCAGTAACTTATAGCACCCAGTCTTTCTTGTGGTGAAACAAGACACATAGGGGATTTATTCTGGAGAAGATGAGATTTATTTCTATTATGCAAGTTGTAGTAATCCCCTTGTCAATTTGAAACTTTTTGCCAAACTCTTCTCTGCATAGCAGTTTTTGTTATTTTTGTAACTTGAGTTTTATAATAGCTATGCATGATTTTTTTGGTTTTTCTGAAATTAGACACAAGTAGGTTCATCATACATTAATTTCACAATTTTAGGAGATGCTTTGATATGGTATATGTGGCTCTAAAGTCAGGGTCCAGAATTGTAGTTTCAAATGTTTTAGAAAATTTGAATTTTTGAACTTCCAAATGTTTTGTTGGACTTATTTTGATATGTGAGCATCATTATATGCGCATTAGTGACTTTTAGAATGATTTTCATGTTGAGCTTGTATTCGGCACGTGAGTATACCACTTGAAACCGGTTTATTAGGATAATTTGGTATGGACTTAGTACCCGACCTAGACAAACATCCATGCATTAGCTTATTTGGAAGTAGCATCATTGTGACTAGAGACTTGTCAATTGTAGGCGACTGATTCGTATACATAGGCTACTTCAACTACCCGTGAAGATTGAAAATCGCTATCTCGGTGTAAGGTGAGATTACATGCTTAGCCTCGTATGTATTGCTTCCTTCGTGTCAAAACATGATTTTATGTCTTGTCTCAAATTGTACTTGTTAGTTTACGTGATTAGCCTTGTGTTCCTAGCTTCATTCGTGTTGAAAGTTGATTTCATAACTTGTCTCAAAATGTTTTTGTGATTCGCATGTTTTACTTGAGTTTGTTTACGTGTCTGAATTGTTGCCTTGAAACTGTCACACGATAAATAATAAATCGCTAATAACGCGAAGTGGAAGTATTCGCATGTACCGGAACCAGTTATGTTACTCATCACGGGTTTCGATCCCTTGGGTTTTAAACCCTAAAATGCGGGACTCCGTGTGCCCCAAACTCCTTTCGCCGTAGGCTGGAGTACTGCTTCTAGATACCACTCCTTTGATTGACGCTCTTAGGAGGGTGTTGCAACACTTAAGGTCTAGAATGTCTGACGTGGTCATGATGGCTAGCGGGACGCGGAATGCGATCCACAACGCTTGGTAGAGAGGTTTGGCTTCCTGAACCCCCTATACACCAGTACCATCTTTTACTTTGTTCTGGTTTACCCGGGTTACAGCGCGACACATTGAAATTATTTGCCCCAACGTTGGAAAAGTAAGACGGTTTGAAATTTAAATAAGTGGTTTTACTCTTGCGACATTCATAATTGGTTATCACCACTGCGAATTCTGAAACTTTTATTCACTCATACTCTGTCACTTTTACTTTATTTAACATGTGTCCTAGAAGTTTATATTCTCTTTCTTGTTTTACATGCTATGGTGTATCTCACTCAGTATTTATTGCTGAGTTTGAAAACTGCGGTTCTTGTTATTTTCTTCCCACCGCAGTTCTAGGAGGTGGGGAATTATAGAATAGAAGGGGCGCGAGACTCACTTAGAATATGAACGTCGTCATTAGTTGATATGAAATTGTTAGTTAATTAGTTTGTAATAGTAATCAGCTAGTGTGTAAGACTTAAAGTTTAATATAGTTGTTTAATGTTATAAATATGTGTTGTGGATTATATTGTTTTTTATCTCCGCCAATTCTATTAAGCATTTCCGTCCTGGTCTCATCCCGAGCCGGATAAAGGGGGTTGTTGCAGGTGGTATCAGAGTAGTTCTTTCCACTATGGGATTAAAACCTCTAGGGTAACCTAAGATGAACATAGGGCAAGACAAAATACAGAAAAGCGGGTATTTCGCGAGTTGTCGTTTACTTCCTCTTGCACGATGGATTGCTTTGTGTTATTGATATAATCATGTTTCGTGTTGGTTTCCTAGCACTATTTCAGACGTATGGTTGTTCTTTGTAGATGTGAATCTTGTTTTTATGTGTCTCGACGAGAAATCCTATGTGGTTTTGGCATTGTATGCTTATTCGGTGTGAAATATTCAATATATTAGTACGTATGTGACCATAAGAGACTATATAGGAAACCTTTTGAGACTTTAGTGAATCGTCCAAGCTTCGAGGACGAAGCTTTTTCTAAGGGAGGAAGAGTGTAATACCCCGGATTTTCGCTAAGGGTTATTTTGTAATTTCGATAATACAAATACTTGAATTTTAAAAAAATGATAATAGTACTATTTGAAATTTTCTCTTTACGTGTTTCTTTTAATTTTATAAAAGTGTTTTTTTGACATTGAGGAAATAATAATTTATTTAGAGTTATTTTATAATTTTATTTTAGTGTAAAATTATCTTTTATGTGCTAGATAGTAAAAGAAAATTTCATTTTTACTCCTCTTGCTTGTGTTATCTAGTACTTACATCAATTTATAGTATTTTCATGTCAACCCTCATTTTCTTGTTAATCCAATCTCTACCCCAACTAACTTGTTGGGAGACTTTTAATTTCACACTCAAACCCCTTACCCACTACCAAAGTCAATTCAATTACAATATTACTCATACTAGTCATGATATGACTATATGATGCATAACATCCCACCCTACCCTCATTTGATTCTATCCATCACTCTCCAACACACATCTCTCTATAATTGGGGCTGAAACAACCCAATCAATTCAGCTCCATCATCATCTTCTTCATATCCTTCATTCATTTTCCTCTTTTTCTTCAAATCATCCATGGAAACATCTTAAGCTCTTCAAGACCCAAGCTTTCCAAGGCCTCCAAACACCTCTAATACTTCTTGGGGCAGGTAAGTACCATTTACCCTAAATCTCTTTTATAGCTTGTGCATGTTTGGTTTAACATCGTTTCTTGTTGGTGATTTCTTCGATTGTGATGCATGTGTGTCTAGAACATGAATTGGAGACTTTAAACTCGTTTTCGTTCAAATTTTTCACATGATTCCCCAAAATTCTTTTTTTATCTTCTTTTTTATGTCTAATTGGTTGTATTTGAGTATAAAAAAATGTTTCTCAAGTTGCATGTATCATAGGATTGATTTGATCATGTTTTGAGTGTTCGTGGTAAAATTGCATGTTGTTACAATCTGACAAGTTTGTCAAAAATGTAGTATAACTTCAACTTTTGTCTCTGTAAAATTTTCAAATCTTACATTTTATAAAACTAGACTCAGAGGGGGTCATTATGAGAACAAAATCAACTCCATATCAATTTTTTTTAGGGAGATATGCTCATTTTAAGTTGCGTGTTTTCTGAAAATCTGTTTCTGGACCAATCTTTCCATTTTTATTGAAAACCTCATTTCCAGTAACTTATAGCACCCAATCTTTCTTGTGGTGAAACCAGACACATAGGGGATTTATTCTGGAGAAGATGAGATTTATTTCTATTCTGCAAGTTGTAGTACTGCCCTTGTCAATTTGAAACTTTTTGCCAAACTCTTCTCTGCATAGCAGTTTTTGTTATTTTTGTAACTTGAGTTTTATAATAGCTATGCACGATTTTTTTTTGTTTTTCTGAAATTAGACACAAGTAGGTTCATCATACATTAATTTCACAATTTTAGGAGATGCTTTGATATGGTATATGTGGCTCTAAAGTCAGGGTCCAGAATTGTAGTTTCAAATGTTTTAGAAAATTTGAATTTTTGAACTTCCAAATGTTTTGTTGGACTTATTTTGATATGTGAGCATCATTATATGCGCATTAGTGACTTTTACAATGATTTTCATGTTGAGCTTGTATTCGGCACGTGAGTATACCACTTGAAACCGGTTTATTAGGATAATTTGGTATGGACTTAGTACCCGACCTAGACAAACATCCATGCATTAGTTTATTTGGAAGTAGCATCATTGTGACTAGAGACTTGTCAATTGTAGGCGACTGATTCGTATACATAGGCTACTTCAACTACCCGTGAAGATTGAAAATCGCTATCTCGGTGTAAGGTGAGATTACATGCTTAGCCTCGTATGTCTTGCTTCCTTCGTGTCAAAACATGATTTTATGTCTTGTCTCAAATTGTACTTGTTAGTTTACGTGATTAGCCTTGTGTTCCTAGCTTCATTCGTGTCGAAAGTTGATTTTATAACTTGTCTCAAAATGTTTTGTGATTCGCATGTTTTACTTGAGTTTGTTTACGTTTCAGAATTGTTGCCTTGAAACTGTCACACGATAAATAATAAATCGCTAATAACGCGAAGTGGAAGTATTCGCATGTACCGGAACCAGTTATGTTACTTATCACGGGTTTCGATCGCTTGGGTTTTAAACCCTAAAATGCGGGACTCCGTGTGCCCCCGACTCCTTTCGCCGTAGGCTGGAGTACTGCTTCTAGATACCACTCCTTTGATTGACGCTCTTAGGAGGGTGTTGCAACACTTAAGGTCTAGAATGTCTGACGTGGTCATGATGGCTAGCGGGACGCGGAATGCGATCCACAACGCTTGGTAGAGAGGTTTGGGTTCTTGAACCCCCTATACACCAGTACCATCTTTTACTTTGTTCTGTTTTACCCGGGTTACAGCGCGACACATTGAAATTATTTGCCCCAATGTTGGAAAAGGAAGACGGTTTGAAATTTAAATTAGTGGTTTTACTCTTGCGACATTCATAATTGGTTATCACCACTGCGAATTCTGAAACTTTTATTCACTCATACTCTGTCACTTTTACTTCATTTAACTTGTTTCCTAGAAGTTTATATTCTCTTTCTTGTTTTACATGCTATGGTGTATCTCACTCAGTATTTATTGCTGAGTTTGAAAACTGCGGTTCTTGTTGTTTTCTTCCCACCGCAGGTCTAGGAGCTGGGGAATTATAGAATAGAAGGGGCGCGAGACTCACTTAGAATATGAACGCCGCCATTAGTTGATATGAAATTGTTAGTTAATTAGTTCGTAATAGTAATCAGCTAGTGTGTAAGACTTAAAGTTTAATATAGTTGTTTAATGATATAAATATGTGTTGTGGATTATATTGTTTTTTATCTCCGCCAATTCTATTAAGCATTGCCCTCCCGGTCTCGTCCCGAGCCGGATAAAGGGGGTTGTTGCAGATGGTATCAGAGTAGTTCTTTCCACTATGGGATTAAAACCTCTAGGGTAACCTAAGATGAACATAGGGCAAGATAAAATACAGAAAAGCGGATATTTCGGGAGTTGTCGTTTACTTCCTCTTCCACGATGGATTGCTTTGTGTTATTTGATATAATCATGTTTCGTGTTGGTTTCCTAGCACTATTTCAGACGTATGGTTGTTCTTTGTAGATGTGAATCTTGTTTTTATGTGTCTCGACGAGAAATCCTATGTGGTTTTTGGCATTGTATGCTTATTCGGTGTGAAATATTCAATATATTAGTACGTGTGTGACCATAAGAGACTATATAGGAAACCCTTTGAGACTTTAGTGAACCGTCCAAGCTTCGAGGACGAAGCTTTTTCTAAGGGAGGAAGAGTGTAATACCCCGTATTTTCGCTAAGGGTTATTTTGTAATTTCGATAAAACAAATACTTGAGTTTTAAAAAAATGATAATAGTACTATTTGAAATTTTCTCTTTACGTATTTCTTTTAATTTTATAAAAGTGTTTTTTTGACATTAAGGAAATAATAGTTTATTTAGAGTTATTTTATAATTTTATTTTAGTGTAAAATTTATCATTTATGTGCTAGATTGTAAAAGAAAATTTCATTTTTACTCCTCTTGTTTGTGTTATCTAGTAATTACATCAATTTATTGTATTTTCATGTCAACCCTCATTTTCTTGTTAATCATATCTCTACCCCAACTAACTTGTCAGGAGACTTTTAATTTCACACTCAAACCCCTTACCCACTACCAAAGTCAATTCAATTAAAATGTTACTCATACTTGTCATGATATGACTATATGATGCATAGCATCCCACCCTACCCTCATTTTATTCTATCCATCACTCTCCAACACACATCTCTCTCTAATTGGGGCTGAAACAACCCAATCAATTCTGCTCCATCATCATCTTCTTCATATCCTTCATTCATTTTCCTCTTTTTCTTCAAATCATCCATGGAAACATCTTAAGCTCTTCAAGACCCAAGCTTCCCAAGGCCTCCAAACACCTCTAATCCTTCTTGGGGCAGGTAAGTACCACTTACCCAAAATCTCTTTTATAGCTTGTGCATGTTTGGTTTAACATCATTTCTTGTTGGTGATTTCTTCGATTGTGATGCATGTGTGTCTAGAACATGAATTGGAGACTTTAAACTCGTTTTCGTTCAAATTCTTCACATGATTCCCCGAAATTCTTTTTTTATCTTCTTTTTTATGTCTAATTGGTTGTATTTGAGTATAAAAAAATGTTTCTCAAGATGCATGTATCATATGATTGATTTGATCATGTTTTGAGTGTTCGTGGTAAAATTGCATGTTGTTACAATCTGACAAGTTTGTCAAAAATGTAGTATAACTTCAACTTTTGTCTCTGTAAAATTTTCAAATCTTACATTTTATAAAACTAGACTCAGAGGGGGTCATTATGACAACAAAATCAACTCCATATCTATTTTTTTTAGGGAGATATGCTCATTTTAAGTTGCGTGTTTTCTGAAAATCTGTTTCTGGACCAATCTTTCTATTTTTATTGAAAACCTCATTTCCAGTAACTTATAGCACCCAGTCTTTCTTGTGGTGAAACCAGACACATAGGGGATTTATTCTGGAGAAGATGAGATTTATTTCTATTCTGCAAGTTGTAGTAATCCCCTTGTCAATTTGAAACTTTTTGCCAAACTCTTCTCTGCATAGCAGTTTTTGTTATTTTTGTAACTTGAGTTTTATAATAGCTATGCATGATTTTTTTGGTTTTTCTGAAATTAGACACAAGTAGGTTCATCATACATTAATTTCACAATTTTAGGAGATGCTTTGATATGGTATATGTGGCTCTAAAGTTAGGGTCCAGAATTGTAGTTTCAAATGTTTTAGAAAATTTGAATTTTTGAACTTCCAAATGTTTTGTTGGACTTATTTTGATATGTGAGCATCATTATATGCGCATTAGTGACTTTTAGAATGATTTTCATGTTCAGCTTGTATTCGGCACGTGAGTATACCACTTGAAACCGGTTTATTAGGATAATTTGGTATGGACTTAGTACTCGACCTAGACAAACATCCATGCATTAGTTTATTTGGAAGTAGCATAATTGTGACTAGAGACTTGTCAATTGTAGGCGACTGATTCGTATACATAGGCTATTTCAACTACCCGTGAAGATTGAAAATCGCTATCTCGGTGTAAGGTGAGATTACATGCTTAGCCTCGTATGTCTTGCTTCCTTCGTGTCAAAACATGATTTTATGTCTTGTCTCAAATTGTACTTGTTAGTTTACGTGATTAGCCTTGTGTTCCTAGCTTCATTCGTGTCGAAAGTTGATTTTATAACTTGTCTCAAAATGTATTTGTGATTCGCATGTTTTACTTGAGTTTGTTTACGTTTCTGAATTGTTTCCTTGAAACTGTCACACGATAAATAATAAATCGCTAATAACGCGAAGTGGAAGTATTCGCATGTACCGGAACCAGTTATGTTACTTATCACGGGTTTCGATCCCTTGGGTTTTAAACCCTAAAATGCGGGACTCCGTGTGCCCCCGACTCCTTTCGCCGTAGGCTGGAGTACTGCTTCTAGATACCACTCCTTTGATTGACGCTTGTGCACAAGAGATTCCGGCGGGGAGACCTCCGTGTACACCGTATGTAGAGGATCAGAGATCGCACAGGAAGAGTGAGGTTGTGTGTGGGGAGAGAGTAAGGCAATAGTAATGTCTGAGAGAGAGACAGAGGTTTGGCAGAGCTTCCGCGTATGGTAAGCGTGTCCTCCTTTGTATGGAAAGATTAACGTCCTATATATAGCAGAGAACATGACCGTTGTAGTGTGGTTAATGCGCCCATTAATGGCGGCTTAATTAGCTTAACCATAACGGCACGTTCGTCCGAGTATATAGGGACCGTTACAGCACGTTGTGCGCGAATACCTGAACCGTTACAAGGTTGACCGGGTTTCACCGGATTGACCGGGTTTATGGAGCTCGTGCCATAAATCTCTCAAAGCAGTTACTAAAGGTCGCGCGCGGGCTTGGCTCGCACGCGACAGGGCTTACTCTAGCCTCCAAACCACTAAGTCCCTACAAGTTCCGTGCAGTGGTATGCGAGGGCTCTGTCTCGCAGCCCCCACATGGATCAGCTCGGCTGGTGATCCAGTGTGTGTGGAGCACAATATGGTGTGCTGGATGGTTGCCATGTGGCCAAGATCTGTCAGCTCAGAAAGCACTATCTACATTAGCCCCCTTTCTGCGCGTGAAGACTCATAGCTGTGTAGACTTCCATGCGCGGAAACCAACATACGCGTCGCCGCCACGCACCAATTCAAATACGGGTAAGTTCAGCCCCCGTGCGTGCCATTATGACCTAAAACCCCTAGAGTCGTGCCGTCTAGCTTTTAGGGTTTTAGGCGTGACGTCAGCTTGTCCTGTGATTGCGCGATACGACGGTGACGGTTGCGATTCGACTACTGAAAGGACGCAACCCTTCATTGTTTTTGGATAAATACTTTGTATCCTCCACTGTTTCAAAGCATCACTTCTTTCTCTTAAAGTGAATGGTACCCGGAGATCTTCGAGAGCAGATTCAGATAATCAATCACCAGTTCAGAACTGCAAATCGTCTTCTTCAATTGTGCATATCCAAGCAGGCTTCAAGAAAACAAGGTTGGCCTTGTTCAATTTCGCTTTAAAATACCAGTGTATGCTTTGAACTGTGTTGGATCTGCAAACTCATAAAACTTGTGAAGAAGCTTTGATCTTTGAACCCACTTTTGCTTTAATCCTTCAATGATAAGAACTTCGGATGTGGGGTTTTGAAATTACGGATAATGCAACCCTCTAATTTCTGAAATTGATACCAGAAACTGTTCATCTTTCTTTCCCATAGACCTTGGATCTCGAAACTCAAACTGAAGTGTAGCACCTTTCTCCCCCCTTTTTCTTGCTCTTCCGCAGGAATGGCTAAGACAAAAGGAACCAGACCCGCCAAGGAAGACGAAGAGATACCCGATCTTCCGCAGGCTTTGTGGCGAAAAGCCCCCTATCTAGGTGGCAAAGATTTCTACCATGCGAGGGTTAAGGCGAAGAGGATGCCTGCTCCTGTCCCAATTGAGGGATTGCTAACACTGACTCGCCCGGTTAACTCAGCCTTGCTTGAGTTAATTGGCTCCGAGGATGTGGTTCGATTGGGAATCGAAAACGGGTACTTCCCCTACACTGCGATTTCTACCCAGGCTTTTGTCCAGAAATTGGACTACATGGATGAGTGGATTGACCACGTGTTGACCAATCATGCCGCGACTCTTGATGAAGCCGGCGTATACTTCGCTGTTCGTGCTATGAAGGGTGCTGCCGTGAAGCTGGATCAATCCATGCTTCTAGACCTTCTTTCCCGCTACTCGCCTGCGACTCACACATTCCACTTTGCTGAGTTTGAGGCTGCCCCCACACCCGAGGATGTGCATATGCTGTACGATCTTTCTCCCATGGGTGAAGTGGACCCTTTGAGTCCTTTAAGGACGGCTGCGGAGATTGCTTTGTACACGCAGATGGAGGAATGCCTATCGGAGGTAAAGAAAATCTCCACCCGGTGGACCAGTACCAAGGCCCTTCCAAACTGGCAGTTGGTTGATACGTCTGCGAAGAACACCTGGAACAAATGGTTGCAGTACTTCTTTCGAGATTATGCGAACAGTAGCATCACCAAGAAGCTTCTGAGTGAGAACCCAGAGGCCGAAAATTACGTGGAGGGTAAAGGCTATCACTTGACCCTTTGTGCTTTCCTCTGTGCATGGTTGTCGAGGTACTTAATTGACGGTCACCCACATGATTGGGTCTTCTACCATGTTTTGCCACTTGCTGTGAGGCTCGCCCTTGGCCAGATAGTCGCACTCGGACCCTTGATCTTGGGCACGCTGTACTATAGGCTTGACCAGCTGGTTCTAGCCATGAAAGAGTCGCGTGGCCGCCTTGATGTACTGACTTTTGTCAATATTTCCTTTTTGACAATGTGGGTTTTCGAGCGATGGCCATCTTATGCTCCAACTGCTCTCAAACCCGACAAGTGGTGTCCTCCAGGCGAGACAGAAGAGCGTAACAGCGGCAGGGCTGCGAGGTGGTTCGGAGCGAACAATACCAAGTGCGTTTGGAGCTTGATATGCGACAAACGGAAAGAGTTTACTGCCAGGCCCTATGCCACACGTATTGAGAACGTGCGATGGTTTCCGAAGCTGTACCCCTCTAAGGGTGTTGTCTTCTCAGAAGAACTCCTCTTCGAAGAGGGATCGCATTTCCATGAGCGCTATCGCGAGTTCTTTTGTTGGTGTCTACGAGGCTCCCTTCCTGCCCTCGCAGAGCATGTTCGTGAGCTCGCGCCAAGGTACGAGAGGATTACCGTGGATGTTGACCCCACTCGAGTTTCTCCCCAGTTTGGCTTTGATGCAGTAGCACCATCAATCTGGCCCCAGTCCATTATCAGAGGTTGCTATAAGCGCTTGCTAACAAAGGAGTGCAAGACAGTATTCATGAACAATCTTCCCTTTGAGCAGCCTGCAGGGACCCGCGAGGGTGGTTGTTCTCAGAACTGGCTCGCATACTGGGTCGCCCAGCAAATGAGGATTGAGACGCAGTCGGCCGCGCAGCCAAGTAGAGCTCCCTTGATCAAGAGAAATTCTTTTCCGTTTCGCCCCAATTGCAGCCTGAGCGAGTCTGAATATGGTTGCTACTCACTGTTAGATCGTGAGAACCATTTGTGTCCTGACGTCATTCTGAAGGAGAAGGTCGCCGCAGTTAAGAAGGGCGACACGCAGGTCGTCAGATATAGCGAGGCATTTGCTAAGGTAAGCAATTTTTCCGGCGTGCGTTAAGCTTCTTGATCTCCTTATGCTGACGCCTTTATTCTGTACTGTTTGCTGTAGTGTCATGTGCGGAGATTCACATCTGGTGATCGCTCCAAGTTATTGGTTAACACCATTGTTGCCACCAGAAGACAAAAGCAGCCATTTCTGCTAGCATGGAGGATAGACCCTGAGGTCGAAACCAAGATTCGCGCAGTCATGAATGCTTTTGCTGACTCGCTGATAGACAATGCTCCGGCCTCGTCTCCTCCCGGAGATGATCCGTCCCCTCCAGCGACTGCGGCGCCGAGAGTGAAGAGACCCATGCAAAAGGGAATTACGATTTCTTCCCCTAGAAGCGCTCCAACTTCTCCCTCGGCGAGGTCCCTTTCTGTCAAGGATAAAGGCAAGGGTCGCATGCCCAGCAAAGTGCGGAAAGAACTCGCAGTTGAGACTTTCGTTCCATTCAACCAAGAGGAAGAAGGAGAGAGGAAGGATCCCAGAGAGAGTGATGAAGAAGAAGAAGAAAGAACAGTTGTGATGCATGAGGAAGAATCAAGAGGTACTTCCGTCGCGTTTCTCTTCCCATCATCGTAATTCTTTTGTAATTTTTTCTTAAACCAATCATATCTTCGCAGATGATGATGATGATGATGATGAGATCATCGGTGGCCTTTTGGCCAAGAGACAAAAGAGAGATACCCATTCTGGCATTCCAGACGATCCCATAAGCGAGGACATTCTTGCTGAGTCCCAGAAGACAGCCGCGGAAGCTGCTGAAAGAAGAAGGCAGCGGGAGGAGGAGGAGCTCGAGCGTGTGAGACAGCGGAGCCTCGAAGGGCAGCATGTTGACGACTTAGTGCGTCCAGTATACGAGGAAGATGTGCTCCCTGAAGTAGTGACTCCCCAGGCTGAGGAGGAGGATGCAGTTCCAGAAGAGGATGCAGCAGCCCTGGAGCAAGCCCAAGCAGACTTTGAAGAGATCGCAGGCGGCGATAAAGGTGAGATCTTCAATCTCGCAATAACTTATAGAGATTTTATTGTGGGTGCGTTAAAGCATGGTGTGTTAAAGGCTGACATTCGCCGTTGGCTAGTAGGCAAGTGCGGAGAACCTTCAGGTAACCATTTGAGCGATATGCATGTACTAGACCTGAGTAACTCGAAACAGAATCATGACTGGTTTCTTCGCATTCCAGGTCACGCTCCTTTTAAAGACTTGCTTAATGAAGACACACTAATAGGACATGGTTCCACGTCTTTAGTGTATGACGAGGATACACCAATCCCACCTTCGCGTGGAGGTGCTTGCTCTTAGCTTTAGCAAAGATAGTAAAATAACATTCGATGCGAGTTACCTCATACCATCGCATTTTGTGTCGTAGGCAATGCTGAGGAACCTATGCTGGACCAAAGAAGTCAGCCTTCTGCATCCTATGTCCCTCGTCAAGCAACTTCGGTTGTCACTTCGCCTCCGGCGGTGACTTAGTCGGCGGCACCTCTTCCTGCGTGGAGCTTTTGGGGCTCGCAGGTTGGGAATGCAGTCGCAGATGGTGCGGCTTATACTCTTCCTCCTGACTACGAAGGGCTAGAGCTCGCAGCTGACAGAAGAGCTAGGGAGCGGGGACAGTCTTCGACCGCTCCGGCAGTGCGCATTCCTTCTCTTCGTGAGATTCTGGAAGGAACTGGTAAGTAGAGATTTGCTGTTCGCATCTCGCATTATTCTCTTGCGAGTTTGACATCATAACTTAGCTTTGACATCGCTTTAGTTTTGAAGCAAATTGATGTGGACTGGGTGGTTCGGATGCGTCTCACCTACCCCCAATCATTTGTGAGGTCTCTGGAGATAGGGCCCTTCGACAGGGTGCTGTTTCTTACTGAAGCCATTTGGATTTTGGAGCAGCTGTCTGCGGCTATGCCTGCGACCATCTCTGTCCAGAGTGCTGAATTGCTTTGTGGCATGTGCCAAAATCTCTTGACCAAGGTTCAAGGCAGGCTGGGTTTCAGATTTCTTATGAAAAGAGTTACCCTGATTCGCGCAGCCGTAACTTTGAAGCTCGGCCACCAGAACCTCGCAGCTGAGAAGCATAAGGTGGAGCAGCAAAAGCAAAAGGTTGACGAAGCTCTGAAGCTCTATAATGAGATGAATGCCAAGTGCGAGCAACTGAAACAAGAAGTGGAGCAGGTAGAGAAGCTGAGCCATCAGTTCGCGCCCCATGACTCCTTGATCAAGAATTTGCTTTGACTTTTTGTTTTTGAAAAAAATAGCATAGAAATAGCTGGAACATTAATGTAATGTTTGAAAACATTAATGTAATGCTGCTAGGGTTTCTCCCCCTTTTTTTTAACAACAAGAATTGACTTGCCCGTTTTGCCCTTTCCGGGATTTGATAGGATATCTCTGTGCATATCCAATTATGACATCAGCAATTGATACTCTGCTTGATTTTCGCGCTAATTTCTCGGAAGATAAGCACGCTTTTGTTGGGAAGTCCATTCGAATCATGACTTTCCGTCATTTATTAGGATACGCAACTGAATCGTCGTAGCCTTTAGTAGGGTAATTGATCGTTACCGCTTTTCAAGGCGTAAGTGATTGACCTTACCCTCTTTTCAAATTCTGCTAACTCATCTTAGCAACTGAAGAGTCTCCACAAGGTCTATATAAACCCTGTCTTTGCCATTTGGGTTCTTCATCCAAAAAAATGTGCTTTGCCGTGAGTCCTTATGACTGCTGGCTTCAATGCTTGTTTTTCGTTGATTCATGGCAACTTCAAGTTGTGAATCCTGAATTTGCGCTTTGTGCTATAGAAATAGTTTCCAAGATCCACTTTGTGAGGCATATTGCTCTTTATAACCAACATAAAGAAGATGGAGATGATATCTCATGTGTGTTCGAAGAATTTTCTTCGTGTATTATGTTTGCAGGTCATGTTTCCGGCCGCCTCCCGGTGAGGTGCAGCGCCGAATTGACCGTGCTACCGTCTCGTAATGAACGGCGGAATTCTCCTCCAGCATCCCTGGAGGAGGATTTCTTGCCTCTTCGTTCTTGAACTCAGGAGGCTCGTCAATGCCCTTGTCTATCATGACAAGGAGCCCATCACCAGAGGAATGACTGCTTCCCCTGTTTTGCACGGCGGCATACACCGGAACAGGAGGTTCCTCCGGTGCCTATCTTGATCAGACAGAGGCCTTTGTCACCTCTTGGGGTCTTGGACGTACCGTTACCCAGATCTTGCCGCTATGGACGTAGCAAATGACGAGTTGATCTCTTTGCAGCAGCATCCCTTTTGCTATGGATCTTTGGCCGCAGATCTGTGTATTGCATAGCCGGTGTTAGAACCGGTGAGTTCATCCTTTCTCAGTTAGGATTCCCTCGATGTGTCACTTCTCGCTTGTAAGCTACTTTTCGAATGTATTGTAAGTCGTGTTGGCTACGTAGTTAGATTTGAGCTTTTTCACTTGTAAGCTGCTATCTAGACAGATAAATTGTAAGTCTTTTTGACTCATAATGATAAATAGCTTTTGTATTATTTGCTGAGCTGTTGCAACAAAATACAATTTCGCATGCGTATTGGCATATTTTGCCTTGCACAATGCTATATACATGCTTCGCATTTGCTATCTGCCATATAAATTCGCAGATGTTTCACTAGATCGTTCGAGATCGTATTTTCGCAGCTGTGCCATCTTGGCAGATGGGCTTGTGATTAGCCTTCAGATTCACGAGCTATCACATCAGATGGACCTTTGTAGATCACTTTAAGATCATTTTCACAGTATTGCTATCGTAGCAGATAGGCTTTAGTAGATCAATTAAGATCGTTTTTCGCGCGAGTTGCTATCGGGACAGATAGGCTTTAGTAGATCGTTTTTCGCATGAGTTGCTATCGTAGCAGATAGGCTTTAGAAGATCAGTTAAGATCGTTTTTCGCATGAGTTGCTATCGTAACAGATAGGCTTTGGAAGATCAATTAAGATCGTTTTTCGCATGAGTTGCTATCGTAACAGATAGGCTTTAGAAGATCAATTAAGATCGTTTTTCGCATAAGTTGCTATCGTAACAGATAGGCTTTAGAAGATCAATTAAGATCGTTTTTCGCATGAGTTGCTATCGTGGCAGATAGGCTTAGATGATCAATCAAGATCACATTTGCATAGGCTGCTATCGTAGCAGATAGGCTTTGAGGATCAATTAAGATCGCTTTTCGCATGAGTTGCTATCGTGGCAGATAGGCTTAGATGATCAATTAAGATCGTATTTCGCATGAGCTGCTATCGTGACAGATAGGCTTAGATGATCAATCAAGATCGCATTTCGCATTAGCTGCTATCGTGACAGATAGGCTTAGATGATCAATCAAGATCGCATTTCGCATGGGCTGCTATCGTGACAGATAGGCTTAGATGATCAATTAAGATCGCATTTCGCATGAGCTATTGTAGCGGATAACCCATTGTTAACAGTTATAACAAACTAAAATGAAGCAAAATTGACATCCAGAAATATGAAGTTTCTCATTTGGGAGAATTCTCTTATTATAACGCTCTCATATGGGAGAGATGAGATTACAATCCTCTCATATGGGAGAGGAGATTGTGTAAATCGTAGCCATACAAGACATTAAGCGACGTTATAATAAAACGCATGAAATGAGAGAAGTCAGGGATAGTACTTCTTAATCCAGCGCATGTTGACTGAACTCGGGGTTGAGGTTGTGCCGTGCAACCTTCGTATGCTGCAGTAGCCACTGTCAAAGACTTCTGTGACTTCGAAGGGTCCTTCCCAATTGGCTGCGAACTTCGGGTGAGTCGCTTCTCGCATACAGTGGCCAGATGCACGCAAGACCAAGTCTCCAACTGCGAAATCTCTTCGCTGGACCGTCTTATTGTAAGCGCGAGCGATTCTTTCTTGATACCGCTTGTTGGTCCTTCTGGCTTGTTATCGCTTTTCCTCCAGCAAGACTAAGTCATGATCACGTTGATTTTCGTAGAGTGCGTGGAAGGCTAACCTTGATGAATTGACTCTCACCTCCGCAGGTACCACAGCTTCGGCCCCATAACATAGTAGAAATGGCGAGGCCCCCGTGGGTGTCCTTGGAGAAGTTCGGTACGCCCATAGAGCTATGCTTAGGGAGTCGGCCCACTTCTTGTGGTCGTCTGCGACCATCTTGCTCAAAATCCTCAACAGCGTTTTGTTGGTCGCTTCGGCTTGTCCGTTCCCCTTCGGGTAATAAGGGGTAGAACATATCTGCCTGATATTGTACTCTGCTAACTTCGCAGCTACCTGGCGATTAACAAAGGGAGTACCATTATCTGAAAGAATGGTGTTTGGGATTCCGAACCTGCATATAATGTTTTCTTGAATGAAGTTGACCAAAGCTAGCGCATTTGCCGTCTTGAGTGGTATTGCCTCCACCCATTTGGTGAATAGCTCAGTTGCAGTGAGAATAAAATGATTCCCTTGTGACGTTGGTCGGATGGGACCGATGAAGTCTAGAGCCCATGTGTGAAATGGCCATGGCGTCCCTAATGCATGTAGATCCACGGCGGGAGCGTGCACTAGGTTTCCTTTGAATTGGCACTCCTGGCAGCGTCGTACTTTGGTGCGGCAATCGACCTCCATCGTGGGCCAGAAATATCCAATTGAGAGGAGCTGCCTGCATAATTTCGCACCTCCTTGGTGTTCCACCTGATGAGAAAGGTCCATGACTTCTTGTGCTTCTCTGCCGTCTAGGCATCGCAGCAAGTTGCCCTCATGACCTCTTCGCCAAAGCAGGTTTTCCTGTACTGCATATCGAGATGCTTTCCTCTTCAATTTCTCGGCTTCCTTTCTCGATTCCGGCACGGTGCCCTGAGTGAGAAAATCAAAGAGTGGCTTCCTCCAATCCGTGTCATCATTAGTTAGAGCGATGAGTAGAGAATATTTGATTAGTGCGCAACTCTCGCACTTCCCTTGTATCAGGGCCGCGGCTGTTGACATGTCTGGCCAATGAATGCCATATCTCTGAGCCTTCCGGTAGATTGACACCTCACTTTCTCCGCAAGCATGTTGGTGAATCTTTTCTAACAACAGTTGTCCTTATCGCTCGGAGACGCATCACATGAGTATTCCGCCGGGACCCTTGTAGTAGAGGGTGTTGTCATGTATGCAATACCCTTTTGTGAGTGTCCAGCTTTCACTGCTTGTGCCTTTCGCAATAGCTTGTAGGATTGCTTTTCTCCAGTCTGTGTCATCCATGTGTTCGTCGTCGCACGCATCTTCTGTCAATGCCGACGATGTTCGCACTTCAATGGAGATCCTTGCGGGACATTTGTCCGTGCTGACCTTAGATCCCAAGGTTGCCAAAGCGTTCGCATGCCTGTTGTCTGCTCGGGGCTTGTGCTCGTAACTCACATCGCAGAATTGCTGTACCAGCTTTTGTACTAGAGTCCGATAAGGCAGAAGGTTGATCTCCTTCAAACCGTACTCACCCGAGGCTTGCTTGACGATCAACTTGGAGTCTCCCATGACCGTCAGATTGCTTACTTCCAAAGCTTTCGCCGCACGGAGCCCTGCGATGAGGGCCTCATATTCCTCTTCATTGTTTGTGACTGCGAAATTAAGTTTGGCAGACATCTGTATGACCTCTCCATCCGGCTTGGTCAAGACTATCCCAATGCCTCCACCTTTCCTTGTTGACGAGCCGTCGAAGTGGAGCGTCCAATAGGGCACGTTGATTGCATAGATTTCAGGGCCTTCGAGTTCCTCTTCGATCACGGGCTCGTGGTTGTTGTCGGGGAACTGTGCCAACAGATCCGCTACCGCCTGCGACTTGATCGCTCGCGGTCTCACGCATGTGATATCATATTGAGAGATGGTCATGTACCATTTCGCCAATCTCCCGCCAGGAGTGGTGTGAGTTAGCAGATATCGTATGGGATCGCTTTTGGTAACCACTACTACTTTATGCGACGCAAAGTAGTGTTTCAATTTCTCTATTACGAAGAACAAAGCAAGGCAATGACGCTCGATGTCTGTGTACCTTGATTCAGCAGGCTGCACGATGCGAGAGATGTAGTAGATGGGCCTTTCCTGGCCTTCGTACTCCTGAGCCAAGAGTGCTCCTATGGATCTCCTTGTTGATGTCATATACAGCAGAAGCGGTGATCCCAGTTGAGGTGCGATCATTATTTTTGAGGACGTCAGCAAATCCTTCAGCTTTTCGAATGCAGCTTCATGCTCCGGAGCCCAGTTGTACACGGCGTCCCTCTTGAGAAGAGTACTAAAACAGCATGTGATTTCGGCAATCGCTGGGATGAATCTCCGCAGATAGGATAGCTTTCCTAAAAATGTCTTCAAGGCACTCTGGTTATGGGGCGGCGTCATGCCGGTTATGGCTGATACTTTCGCAGGTTCAGGCTCGATTCCTTGGCGATGAACCACACATCCCAAGAACTTCCCTGATGTTACCCCAAATGCGCATTTCATGGGATTCATCTTTAGTTGAAAGCGTCTACATATATTTAACACCTTCCATAGATCTGCGAGGTGATCTACTTCGTGCTTGGATTTAACCACCAGGTCATCCACATAGAATTCCACTTCTTTATGCATCATGTCGTGGAACAGAGCCATCATGGCCCGCTGATCGTTTTTAAGACCGAACGACATCACTGTGTAGTTGAACACCCCCACCGGAGTGATGAATGCAGTTTTCCGCGCGTCTTCGGGGTCCATCTTGATCTGGTTGTACCCGCTGAAGCCATCCATGAAATTGAACATGCGGTGGCCCGCTGTTGAATCGATAAGCAAATCGATGTTGGGCAGTGGAAAATCGTCCTTGGGGCAGAAGCGATTGAGATCTCGGAAGTCCACGCAGATGCGGAGCTGTCCGTTCTTTTTCACTACTGGCACGATGTTGGCCAGCCATGTGGGATGATGATTCGGCTCTATAAATTTGGCATCCAGGAGTTTGACAATCTCCTGCTTGATTTTCACGTTAAGCTCCGGCCTGAAGCTTCTTGTGCTCTGCTTTACCGGCTTAGACCCTGGAATGATGTCTAAGCGGTGCATAGTGATGCTTGTATCCAGTCCCGGCATCTCATCATACTCCCATGCGAACACATCCTTGTATTCAGTTAGGAGCTGTAGCAGCCCTTGCTCCTCCTCGCTTGTGAGGTCCGCACTTAGAAAGACTGGCCTTTTCTTTTCCTCGTTCGGGCTGAGGAACACTTCCTTAAGCTCTTGCTTTTGTGGTCTGGGCCTATCTTCCATGCATTCAGGCGCTTCTTTGAGCTTCACCTCTGGGGTGCTCTGCATTGGCTCTTTCATTACTGCGATCTGCTCGATTTGATTGATTTGCTCAGGGATATCCCCATGCCCGTGTGAGGACATCCCCGCGCACCTTCATATGCGATAGCATTTCTTCCCATTGGCGTAGAAGCTCTCTATTTCCTTCCCTTCAGGGTCATTCTTTGCGATTCTCTTCAGAGTATACACATTCTTCCGATGGTATGCGATACGCGGCGCCTCTTCGCGTATAGGCGGCTTTTCTTTGGCATCTTCTCTTGTCACCATTACTCCCGCAGGTGACTGGTCCTTGATGTCCTCCCAGAGAGGCAAAGGAGTAGGGTTGAATGGTCCCGGTGTTTGCTCGTCCGTCATTTCAGTGAACCACACCGCCTCGCTAAGATGTGCTTCGTCCAAGTTGAATGGATTCGTTGAAGCCGGTATCTCGACTACTCTGTCGTTCCAGATAGCTTTCATAACCTGGTGAGCCGTTGAAGGAACTGCGTCGAAGCGATGAATCCAGGCTCGACCTATGATCATGTGATACGTGGTGTTTGCGTCTATGACATAGAACTTTGCTGAGCACTTGATTTTGCCAATTTGGACGCCCAGGCGGATCCATCCGATCGTCATCCTAGAGTCGCTTCCGAATCCCATCAGCGGAGATGGGCGCTTGACGATCTTGTGTTCGGGGATCCCTGCTAGCTTCAGTGTGTGGAGTGAAACGACGTTGAACGCTGCTCCTCCATCGACGAATGCTCGTTTGAACTCGACGCCATTGATGATGGCTGTCACGTACAGAGGCCTCTGGTGGCTCGCATCTGTCTTCTTGTCGCTGGCAGAAAAGGTCATAATCTTTTCTGTAGAGCGAGACGCCCAGATGACTTTCCCGTTGGAGACTACAAGATCCTCCTCGTAGTCCTCTGCTATCCTTAAGATCGCTTTCGTCATTTCTGTCCGGCATTTCTCCGAGAAATTCATCTCGTCGAAGAATCTGCTGAAGCCGTGCGACCCCTTCATCCGGTCAGCACGCTCATCCTCTGTGTCCATGCTGTAGTCTTCGTCTTCATGGACCTCGGCAACGATGGGCAGACCATCCTCTGCGACTTCTTCCAAGTCTACAATCGAAATCATGGCAACTTCTTTGCCTTTTGAGTCTTGCTCTGCATGGGCAGGAAGCGGATTATTGCGCACATCCTTCCTGCGATCGCTGACGATCAGCTCGCCGTTCTTCATCTTCTGGTCGAATGTAAACCTGAGCTTTTTACATTCCGCTGTGGGGTGCATGACCTTGCCGTGGTATTCGCACCACTTAGGATCCCTTACCATCTCCTTGGAGGGTATCTTTTCGAGCGGCGGCAGGACACCATCCTTGCGCCACAGTCTGCAGAGATCGCTTGCTTCCTCTACCGAGCATGGCAGAGGTGGTACATCGAAGTTCACAACCTTCGCTTGCTTCTGGGGTGAAACTGTATTGACCTCAGCTTCGCGTCCCCTCTTGTAACTGAATCTCCCGATCTTGTAGGTGGTGCCGCTCGAAGGTCGCTCCGGAGCGTTCTTCTTTTTCTGCCTCTCGACTATAGGCTCGATGTTCTTCGTGCATTCAATTAGCTTTGAAAACGTAGGTGTTTGCAAATTGATGAGCATACCTTTGTATTCGTCTCGCATGCACTGCAGGCTTATCTCTACGAGGCGGCTCTCGAGCATTGGATCTTTGCACTCCAAGGACTTCGCCCTGAATTTCTTGATGAAAGTGATCCCATCCTCCTCACGCTTCTGATACATCCGCGAGAGATGGATCATAGTCACCTTTTCTTCCATTTGGAAGAACTTGGTGTAGAACTTCTGGACCATGTCGTCCCAAGTCTTCACAGATCCGGCTTCCAACGTTCGGTACCACTTGTACGCTACGTTCCCTAAAGATTTTGGGAACTCTCGCATCAGCAGTTTGGGGTCAGCTCCGTATGGCCCCATGACGTCAATGAAACGCATGACATGCTCATGAGCGTTCCCGTTGACATCCTCGAACTTGTCCCATTTGGGGGCCTTATACCCCGCCGGGTTGGGCATGAGATAGATCTCCCGCGGGATGGGTGGATCGTTGTCTAACTTCGGGATAATGGTATACGTGAATGACTGGTGAGCCAGAATAGTGTCCATGCGCTTCTGCAGAGACATCATGCATTCTGGGATGCTTCCCGCGGTAGCTGAAGGAGGGGTTGCCGCAGGCGGAGGCGACACATACGCCGCCGAAGGATTGGGAACATACTGACTACTCGCATTGCCCCAAATCGCCGTTGGAGGAGGCAAGGGGTACTGCAGAGTCGGGTTAGATGCCAAAGCCGAAGGCTGAGGAGTGTGAGCAGTGAGAGGCAACATCTGAGCTGTTGACCCCTGAATCGAAGGCAGCTGTGTAGTCGCTTGTGGAGTCTGCAGATTAGGGTTGGGAGGTGTGGTTGACACTCCCAGTCCTGGAGCGGTAGGGCCTCCTCCTCCTTGAGAGACGGCGGTGGCTGATGAAGGACTTGGCGCAAGGGTGCCCAGAACGGCCAAGATCCGTTCTAGTTGCGCAGACTGAGCTTTGAGAGCTTTCGCCTGACTTTGGACAGTGGCGTCCAAGGACTCTAGCGTCGGTGTTTCGCCGGGAGTGGTAGGAGTACGGCGAGTTTCTTCTCCCGAGGCGGTTTCGGTGGAAGGTGATCTGTTGCTGACATCATCCTCCTGAGACATGGTTGCTTTTGTTGGTAAGTTCACGTCGGGTTCACCAAAATGTGCACAAGAGATTCCGGTGGGGAGACCTCCGTGTACACCGTATGTAGAGGATCAGAGATCGCACAGGAAGAGTGAGGTTGTGTGTAGGGAGAGAGTAAGGCAATAGTAATGTCTGAGAGAGAGACAGAGGTTTGGCAGAGCTTCCGCGTATGGTAAGCGAGTCCTCCTTTGTATGGAAAGGTTAACGTCCTATATATAGCAGAGAACATGACCGTTTTAGTGTGGTTAATGCGCCCATTAATGGCGGCTTAATTAGCTTAACCATAACGGCACGTTCGTCCGAGTATATAGGGACCGTTACAGCACGTTGTGCGCGAATACCGGAACCGTTACGAGGTTGACCGGGTTTGACCGGATTGACGGGGTTTATGGAGCTCGTGCCATAAATCTCTCAAAGCAGTTACTAAAGGTCGCGCGCGGGCTTGGCTCGCACGCGACAGGGCTTACTCTAGCCTCCAAACCACTAAGTCCCTACAAGTCCCGTGCGGTGGTATGCGAGGGCTCTGTCTCGCAGCCCCCAAATGGATCAGCTCGGCTGGTGATCCAGTGTGTGTGGAGCACAATATGGTGTGCTGGATGGTTGCCACGTGGCCAAGATCTGTCAGCTCAGAAAGCACTATCTACAACGCTCTTAGGAGGGTGTTGCAACACTTAAGGTCTAGAATGTCTGACGTGGTCATGATGGCTAGCGGGACGCGGAATGCGATCCACAACGCTTGGTAGAGAGGTTTGGGTTCTTGAACCCCCTATACACCAGTACCATCTTTTACTTTTTTCTGGTTTACCTGGGTTACAGCGCGACACATTGAAATTATTTGCCCCAATGTTGGAAAAGGAAGACGGTTTGAAATTTAAATAAGTGGTTTTACTCTTGCGACATTCATAATTGGTTATCACCACTGCGAATTCTGAAACTTTTTTTCACTCATACTCTGTCACTTTTACTTCATTTAACTTGTGTCCTAGAAGTTTATATTCTCTTCCTTTTTTTACATGCTATGGTGTATCTCACTCAGTATTTATTGCTGACTTTGAAAACTGCGGTTCTTGTTGTTTTCTTCCCACCGCAGGTCTAGGAGCTGGGGAATTATAGAATAGAAGGGGCGCGAGACTCACTTAGAATATGAACGCCGCCATTAGTTGATATGAAATTGTTAGTTAATTAGTTTTTAATAGTAATCAGCTAGTGTGTAAGACTTAAAGTTTAATATAGTTGTTTAATGATATAAATATGTGTTGTGGATTATATTGTTTTTTATCTCCACCAATTCTATTAAGCATTGCCCTCCCGGTCTCGTCCCGAGCCGGATAAAGGGGGTTGTTGCAGATGGTATCAGAGTAGTTCTTTCCACTATGGGATTAAAACCTCTAGGGTAACCTAAGATGAACATAGGGCAAGATAAAATACAGAAAAGCAGATATTTCGGGAGTTGTCGTTTACTTCCTCTTCCACGATGGATTGCTTTGTGTTATTTGATATAATCATGTTTCGTGTTGGTTTCCTAGCACTATTTCAGACGTATGGTTGTTCTTTGTAGATATGAATCTTGTTTTTATGTGTCTCGACGAGAAATCCTATGTGGTTTTTGGCATTGTATGCTTATTCGGTGTGAAATATTCAATATATTAGTATGTGTGTGACCATAAGAGACTATATAGGAAACCCTTTGAGACTTTAGTGAATCGTCCAAGCTTCGAGGACGAAGCTTTTTCTAAGGGAGGAAGAGTATAATACCCCGTATTTTCGCTAAGGGTTATTTTGTAATTTCGATAAAACAAATACTTGAGTTTTAAAAAAATGATAATAGTACTACTTGAAATTTTCTCTTTACGTATTTCTTTTAATTTTATAAAAGTGTTTTTTTGACATTAAGGAAATAATAGTTTATTTAGAGTTATTTTATAATTTTATTTTAGTGTAAAATTTATCTTTTATGTGCTAGATAGTAAAAGAAAATTTCATTTTTACTCCTCTTGTTTGTGTTATCTAGTACTTACATCAATTTATAGTATTGTCATGTCAACCCTCATTTTCTTGTTAATCCAATCTCTACCCCAACTAACTTGTTGGAAGACTTTTAATTTCACACTCAAACCCCTTACCCACTACCAAAGTCAATTCAATTAAAATGTTACTCATACTAGTCATGATATGACTATATGATGCATAGCATCCCACCCTACCCTCATTTGATTCTATCCATCACTCTCCAACACACATCTCTCTCTAATTGGGGCTGAAACAACCCAATCAATTCAGCTCCATCATCATCTTCTTCATATCCTTCATTCATTTTCCTCTTTTTCTTCAAATCATCCATGGAAACATCTTAAGCTCTTCAAGACCCAAGCTTTCCAAGGCCTCCAAACACCTCTAATCCTTCTTGGGGCAGGTAAGTACCATTTACCCTAAATCTCTTTTATAGCTTGTGCATGTTTGGTTTAACATCATTTCTTGTTGGTGATTTCTTCGATTGTGATGCATGTGTGTCTAGAACATGAATTGGAGACTTTAAACTCGTTTTCGTTCAAATTCTTCACATGATTCCCCAACATTCTTTTTTTATCTTCTTTTTTATGTCTAATTGGTTGTATTTGAGTATAAAAATATGTTTCTCAAGTTGCATGTATCATAGGATTGATTTGATCATGTTTTGATTGTTCGTGGTAAAATTGCATGTTGTTACAATCTGACAAGTTTGTCAAAAATGTAGTATAACTTCAACTTTTGTCTCTGTAAAATTTTCAAATCTTACATTTTATAAAACTAGACTCAGAGGGGGTCATTATGATAACAAAATCAACTCCATATCTATTTTTTAGGGAGATATGCTCATTTTAAGTTGCGTGTTTTCTGAAAATCTGTTTCTGGACCAATCTTTCCATTTTTATTGAAAACCTCATTTCCAGTAACTTATAGCACCCAATCTTTCTTGTGGTGAAACCAGACACATAGGGGATTTATTCTGGAGAATATGAGATTTATTTCTATTCTGCAAGTTGTAGTAATCCCCTTGTCAATTTGAAACTTTTTGCCAAACTCTTCTCTGCATAGCAGTTTTTGTTATTTTTGTAACTTGAGTTTTATAATAGCTATGCATGATTTTTTTGGTTTTTCTGAAATTAGACACAAGTAGGTTCATCATACATTAATTTCACAATTTTAGGAGATGCTTTGATATGGTATATGTGGCTCTAAAGTCAGGGTCCAGAATTGTAGTTTCAAATGTTTTAGAAAATTTGAATTTTTGAACTTCCAAATGTTTTGTTGGACTTATTTTGATATGTGAGCATCATTATATGCGCATTAGTGACTTTTAGAATAATTTTCATGTTGAGCTTGTATTCGGCACGTGAGTATACCACATGAAACCGGTTTATTAGGATAATTTGGTATGGACTTAGTACCCGACCTAGACAAACATCCATGCATTAGTTTATTTCGAAGTAGCATCATTGTGACTAGAGACTTGTCAATTGTAGGCGACTGATTAGTATACAAAGGCTACTTCAACTACCCGTGAAGATTGAAAATCGCTATCTCGGTGTAAGGTGAGATTACATGCTTAGCCTCGTATGTCTTGCTTCCTTCGTGTCAAAACATGATTTTATGTCTTGTCTCAAATTGTACTTGTTAGTTTACGTGATTAGCCTTGTGTTCCTAGCTTCATTCGTGTCGAAAGTTGATTTTATAACTTGTCTCAAAATGTTTTTGTGATTCGCATGTTTTACTTGAGTTTGTTTACGTTTCTGAATTGTTGCCTTGAAACTTTCACACGATAAATAATAAATTGCTAATAACGCGAAGTGGAAGTATTCGCATGTACCGGAACCAGTTATGTTACTTATCACGGGTTTCGATCCCTTGGGTTTTAAACCCTAAAATGCGGGACTCCGTGTGCCCCCGACTCCTTTCGCCGTAGGCTGGAGTACTGCTTCTAGATACCACTCCTTTGATTGACGCTCTTAGGAGGGTGTTGCAACACTTAAGGTCTAGAATGTCTGAAGTGGTCATGATGGCTAGCGGGACGCGGAATGCGATCCACAACGCTTGGTAGAGAGGTTTGGGTTCTTGAACCCCCTATACACCAGTACCATATTTTACTTTGTTCTATTTTACCCGGGTTACAGCGCGACACATTGAAATTATTTGCCCCAATGTTGGAAAAGGAAGACGGTTTGAAATTTAAATAAGTGGTTTTACTCTTGCGACATTCATAATTGGTTATCACCACTGCGAATTCTGACACTTTTTTTCACTCATACTCTGTCACTTTTACTTCATTTAACTTGTGTCCTAGAAGTTTATATTCTCTTTCTTGTTTTACATGCTATGGTGTATCTCACTCAGTATTTATTGCTGACTTTGAAAACTGCAGTTCTTGTTGTTTTCTTCCCACCGCAGGTCTAGGAGCTGGGGAATTATAGAATAGAAGGGGCGCGAGACTCGCTTAGAATATGAACGCCGCCATTAGTTGATATGAAATTGTTAGTTTATTAGTTCGTAATAGTAATCAGCTAGTGTGTAAGACTTAAACTTTAATATAGTTGTTTAATGATATAAATATGTGTTGTGGATTATATTGTTTTTTATCTCCGCCAATTCTATTAAGCATTGCCCTCCCGGTCTCGTCCCGAGCCGGATAAAGGGGGTTGTTGCAGATGGTATCAGAGTAGTTCTTTCCACTATGGGATTAAAACCTCTAGGGTAACCTAAGATGAACATAGGGCAAGATAAAATACAGAAAAGCGGATATTTCGGGAGTTGTCGTTTACTTCCTCTTCCACGATGGATTGCTTTGTGTTATTTGATATAATCATGTTTCGTGTTGGTTTCCTAGCACTATTTCAGACGTATGGTTGTTCTTTGTAGATGTGAATCTTGTTTTTATGTGTCTCGACGAGAAATCCTATGTGGTTTTGGCATTGTATGCTTATTCGGTGTGAAATATTCAATATATTAGTACGTGTGTGACCATAAGAGACTATATAGGAAACCCTTTAAGTATTTAGTGAACCGTCCAAGCTTCGAGGACGAAGCTTTTTCTAAGGGAGGAAGAGTGTAATACCCCGTATTTTCGCTAAGGGTTATTTTGTAATTTCGATAAAATAAATACTTGAGTTTTAAAAAAATGATAATAGTACTATTTGAAATTTTCTCTTTACGTATTTCTTTTAATTTTATAAAAGTGTTTTTTTGACATTAAGGAAATAATAGTTTATTTAGAGTTATTTTATAATTTTATTTTAGTGTAAAATTTATATTTTATGTGCTAGATAGTAAAAGAAAATTTCATTTTTACTCCTCTTGTTTGTGTTATCTAGTAATTACATCAATTTATAGTATTTTCATGTCAACCCTCATTTTCTTGTTAATCCAATCTCTACCCCAACTAACTTGTTGGGAGACTTTTAATTTCACACTCAAACCCCTTACCCACTACCAAAGTCAATTCAATTAAAATGTTACTCATACTAGTCATGATATGACTATATGATGCATAGCATCCCACCCTACCCTCATTTGATTCTATCCATCACTCTCCAACACACATCTCTCTCTAATTGGGGCTGAAACAACCCAATCAATTCAGCTCCATCATCATCTCCTTCATATCCTTCATTCATTTTCTTCTTTTTCTTCAAATCATCCATGGAAACATCTTAAGCTCTTCAAGACCCAAGCTTTCCAAGGCCTCCAAACACCTCTAATCCTTCTTGGGGCAGGTAAGTACCATTTACCCTAAATCTCTTTTATATCTTGTGCATGTTTGGTTTAACATCATTTCTTGTTGGTGATTTCTTCGATTGTGATGCATGTGTGTCTAGAACATGAATTGGAGACTTTAAACTCGTTTTCGTTCAAATTCTTCACATGATTCCCCAAAATTCTTTTTTTATCTTCTTTTTTATGTCTAATTGGTTGTATTTGAGTATAAAAATATGTTTCTCAAGTTGCATGTATCATAGGATTGATTTGATCATGTTTTGAGTGTTCGTGGTAAAATTGCATGTTGTTACAATCTGACAAGTTTGTCAAAAATGTAGTATAACTTCAACTTTTGTCTCTTTAAAATTTTCAAATCTTACATTTTATAAAACTAGACTCAGAGGGGGTCATTATGAGAACAAAATCAACTCCATATCTATTTTTTTAGGGAGATATGATCATTTTAAGTTGCGTGTTTTCTGAAAATCTGTTTCTGGACCAATCTTTCCATTTTTATTGAAAACCTCATTTCCAGTAACTTATAGCACCCAATCTTTCTTGTGGTGAAACCAGACACATAGGGGATTTATTCTGGAGAAGATGAGATTTATTTCTATTCTGCAAGTTGTAGTAATCCCCTTGTCAATTTGAAACTTTTTGCCAAACTCTTCTCTGCATAGCAGTTTTTGTTATTTTTGTAACTTGAGTTTTATAATAGCTATGCATGATTTTTTTGGTTTTTCTGAAATTAGACACAAGTAGGTTCATCATACATTAATTTCACAATTTTAGGAGATGCTTTGATATGGTATATGTGGCTCTAAAGTCAGGGTCCAGAATTGTAGTTTCAAATGTTTTAGAAAATTTGAATTTTGGAACTTCCAAATGTTTTGTTGGACTTATTTTGATATGTGAGCATCATTATATGCGCATTAGTGACTTTTAGAATGATTTTCATGTTGAGCTTGTATTCGGCACGTGAGTATACCACTTGAAACCGGTTTATTAGGATAATTTGGTATGGACTTAGTACCCGACCTAGAAAAACATCCATGCATTAGTTTATTTGGAAGTAGCATCATTGTGACTAGAGACTTGTCAATTGTAGGCGACTGATTCGTATACATAGGCTACTTCAACTACCCGTGAAGATTGAAAATCGCTATCTCGGTGTAAGGTGAGATTACATGCTTAGCCTCGTATGTCTTGCTTCCTTCGTGTCAAAACATGATTTTATGTCTTGTCTCAAATTTTACTTGTTAGTTTACGTGATTAGCCTTGTGTTCCTAGCTTCATTCGTGTCGAAAGTTGATTTTATAACTTGTCTCAAAATGTTTTTGTGATTCGCATGTTTTACTTGAGTTTATTTACGTTTCTGAATTGTTGCCTTGAAACTGTCACACGATAAATAATAAATCGCTAATAACGCGAAGTGGAAGTATTCTCATGTACCGGAACCAGTTATGTTACTTATCACGGGTTTCGATCCCTTGGGTTTTAAACCCTAAAATGCGGGACTCCGTGTGCCCCGACTCCTTTCGCCGTAGGCTGGAGTACTGCTTCTAGATACCACTCCTTTGATTGACGCTCTTAGGAGGGTGTTGCAACACTTAAGGTCTAGAATGTCTGACGTGGTCATGATGGCTAGCGGGACGCGGAATGCGATCCACAAGGCTTGGTAGAGAGGTTTGGGTTCTTGAACCCCCTATACACCAGTACCATCTTTTACTTTGTTTTGGTTTACCCGGGTTACAGCGCGACACATTGAAATTATTTGCCCCAATGTTGGAAAAGGAAGACGGTTTGAAATTTAAATAAGTTGTTTTACTCTTGCGACATTCATAATTGGTTATCACCACTGCGAATTCTGAAACTTTTTTTCACTCATACTCTGTCACTTTTACTTCATTTAACTTGTGTCCTAGAAGTTTATATTCTCTTTCTTGTTTTACATGCTATGGTGTATCTCACTCAGTATTTATTGCTGACTTTGAAAACTGCGGTTCTTGTTGTTTTCTTCCCACCGCAGGTCTAGGAGCTGGGGAATTATAGAATAGAAGGGGCGCGAGACTCACTTAGAATATGAACGCCGCCATTAGTTGATATGAAATTGTTAGTTAATTAGTTTTTAATAGTAATCAGCTAGTGTGTAAGACTTAAAGTTTAATATAGTTGTTTAATGATATAAATATGTGTTGTGGATTATATTGTTTTTTATCTCCACCAATTCTATTAAGCATTGCCCTCCCGGTCTCGTCCCGAGCCGGATAAAGGGGGTTGTTGCAGATGGTATCAGAGTAGTTCTTTCCACTATGGGATTAAAACCTCTAGGGTAACCTAAGAAGAACATAGGGCAAGATAAAATACAGAAAAGCAGATATTTCGGGAGTTGTCGTTTACTTCCTCTTCCACGATGGATTGCTTTGTGTTATTTGATATAATCATGTTTCGTGTTGGTTTCCTAGCACTATTTCAGACGTATGGTTGTTCTTTGTAGATATGAATCTTGTTTTTATGTGTCTCGACGAGAAATCCTATGTGGTTTTTGGCATTGTATGCTTATTCGGTGTGAAATATTCAATATATTAGTATGTGTGTGACCATAAGAGACTATATAGGAAACCCTTTGAGACTTTAGTGAACCGTCCAAGCTTCGAGGACGAAGCTTTTTCTAAGGGAGGAAGAGTATAATACCCCGTATTTTCGCTAAGGGTTATTTTGTAATTTCGATAAAACAAATACTTGAGTTTTAAAAAAATGATAATAGTACTACTTGAAATTTTCTCTTTACGTATTTCTTTTAATTTTATAAAAGTGTTTTTTTGACATTAAGGAAATAATAGTTTATTTAGAGTTATTTTATAATTTTATTTTAGTGTAAAATTTATCTTTTATGTGCTAGATAGTAAAAGAAAATTTCATTTTTACTCCTCTTGTTTGTGTTATCTAGTACTTACATCAATTTATAGTATTGTCATGTCAACCCTCATTTTCTTGTTAATCCAATCTCTACCCCAACTAACTTGTTGGGAGACTTTTAATTTCACACTCAAACCCCTTACCCACTACCAAAGTCAATTCAATTAAAATGTTACTCATACTAGTCATGATATGACTATATGATGCATAGCATCCCACCCTACCCTCATTTGATTCTATCCATCACTCTCCAACACACATCTCTCTCTAATTGGGGCTGAAACAACCCAATCAATTCAGCTCCATCATCATCTTCTTCATATCCTTCATTCATTTTCCTCTTTTTCTTCAAATCATCCATGGAAACATCTTAAGCTCTTCAAGACCCAAGCTTTCCAAGGCCTCCAAACACCTCTAATCCTTCTTGGGGCAGGTAAGTACCATTTACCCTAAATCTCTTTTATAGCTTGTGCATGTTTGGTTTAACATCATTTCTTGTTGGTGATTTCTTCGATTGTGATGCATGTGTGTCTAGAACATGAATTGGAGACTTTAAACTCGTTTTCGTTCAAATTCTTCACATGATTCCCCAACATTCTTTTTTTATCTTCTTTTTTATGTCTAATTGGTTGTATTTGAGTATAAAAATATGTTTCTCAAGTTGCATGTATCATAGGATTGATTTGATCATGTTTTGATTGTTCGTGGTAAAATTGCATGTTGTTACAATCTGACAAGTTTGTCAAAAATGTAGTATAACTTCAACTTTTGTCTCTGTAAAATTTTCAAATCTTACATTTTATAAAACTAGACTCAGAGGTGGTCATTATGATAACAAAATCAACTCCATATCTATTTTTTAGGGAGATATGTTCATTTTAAGTTGCGTGTTTTCTGAAAATCTGTTTCTGGACCAATCTTTCCATTTTTATTGAAAACCTCATTTCCAGTAACTTATAGCACCCAATCTTTCTTGTGGTGAAACCAGACACATAGGGGATTTATTCTGGAGAATATGAGATTTATTTCTATTCTGCAAGTTGTAGTAATCCCCTTGTCAATTTGAAACTTTTTGCCAAACTCTTCTCTGCATAGCAGTTTTTGTTATTTTTGTAACTTGAGTTTTATAATAGCTATGCATGATTTTTTTGGTTTTTCTGAAATTAGACACAAGTAGGTTCATCATACATTAATTTCACAATTTTAGGAGATGCTTTGATATGGTATATGTGGCTCTAAAGTCAGGGTCCAGAATTGTAGTTTCAAATGTTTTAGAAAATTTGAATTTTTGAACTTCCAAATGTTTTGTTGGACTTATTTTGATATGTGAGCATCATTATATGCGCATTAGTGACTTTTAGAATAATTTTCATGTTGAGCTTGTATTCGGCACGTGAGTATACCACATGAAACCGGTTTATTAGGATAATTTGGTATGGACTTAGTACCCGACCTAGACAAACATCCATGCATTAGTTTATTTCGAAGTAGCATCATTGTGACTAGAGACTTGTCAATTGTAGGCGACTGAT
Organism: Linanthus parryae; assembly: GCA_023055425.1. Taxonomy (NCBI): domain Eukaryota; kingdom Viridiplantae; phylum Streptophyta; class Magnoliopsida; order Ericales; family Polemoniaceae; genus Linanthus; species Linanthus parryae. The sequence goes on from JALGPY010000006.1 coordinate 42,963,967, forward strand.
TAGTATACAAAGGCTACTTCAACTACCCGTGAAGATTGAAAATCGCTATCTCGGTGTAAGGTGAGATTACATGCTTAGCCTCGTATGTCTTGCTTCCTTCGTGTCAAAACATGATTTTATGTCTTGTCTCAAATTGTACTTGTTAGTTTACGTGATTAGCCTTGTGTTCCTAGCTTCATTCGTGTCGAAAGTTGATTTTATAACTTGTCTCAAAATGTTTTTGTGATTCGCATGTTTTACTTGAGTTTGTTTACGTTTCTGAATTGTTGCCTTGAAACTTTCACACGATAAATAATAAATCGCTAATAACGCGAAGTGGAAGTATTCGCATGTACCGGAACCAGTTATGTTACTTATCACGGGTTTCGATCCCTTGGGTTTTAAACCCTAAAATGCGGGACTCCGTGTGCCCCCGACTCCTTTCGCCGTAGGCTGGAGTACTGCTTCTAGATACCACTCCTTTGATTGACGCTCTTAGGAGGGTGTTGCAACACTTAAGGTCTAGAATGTCTGAAGTGGTCATGATGGCTAGCGGGACGCGGAATGCGATCCACAACGCTTGGTAGAGAGGTTTGGGTTCTTGAACCCCCTATACACCAGTACCATATTTTACTTTGTTCTATTTTACCCGGGTTACAGCGCGACACATTGAAATTATTTGCCCCAATGTTGGAAAAGGAAGACGGTTTGAAATTTAAATAAGTGGTTTTACTCTTGCGACATTCATAATTGGTTATCACCACTGCGAATTCTGACACTTTTTTTCACTCATACTCTGTCACTTTTACTTCATTTAACTTGTGTCCTAGAAGTTTATATTCTCTTTCTTGTTTTACATGCTATGGTGTATCTCACTCAGTATTTATTGCTGACTTTGAAAACTGCAGTTCTTGTTGTTTTCTTCCCACCGCAGGTCTAGGAGCTGGGGAATTATAGAATAGAAGGGGCGCGAGACTCGCTTAGAATATGAACGCCGCCATTAGTTGATATGAAATTGTTAGTTTATTAGTTCGTAATAGTAATCAGCTAGTGTGTAAGACTTAAACTTTAATATGGTTGTTTAATGATATAAATATGTGTTGTGGATTATATTGTTTTTTATCTCCGCCAATTCTATTAAGCATTGCCCTCCCGGTCTCGTCCCGAGCCGGATAAAGGGGGTTGTTGCAGATGGTATCAGAGTAGTTCTTTCCACTATGGGATTAAAACCTCTAGGGTAACCTAAGATGAACATAGGGCAAGATAAAATACAGAAAAGCGGATATTTCGGGAGTTGTCGTTTACTTCCTCTTCCACGATGGATTGCTTTGTGTTATTTGATATAATCATGTTTCGTGTTGGTTTCCTAGCACTATTTCAGACGTATGGTTGTTCTTTGTAGATGTGAATCTTGTTTTTATGTGTCTCGACGAGAAATCCTATGTGGTTTTGGCATTGTATGCTTATTCGGTGTGAAATATTCAATATATTAGTACGTGTGTGACCATAAGAGACTATATAGGAAACCCTTTAAGAATTTAGTGAACCGTCCAAGCTTCGAGGACGAAGCTTTTTCTAAGGGAGGAAGAGTGTAATACCCCGTATTTTCGCTAAGGGTTATTTTGTAATTTCGATAAAATAAATACTTGAGTTTTAAAAAAATGATAATAGTACTATTTGAAATTTTCTCTTTACGTATTTCTTTTAATTTTATAAAAGTGTTTTTTTGACATTAAGGAAATAATAGTTTATTTAGAGTTATTTTATAATTTTATTTTAGTGTAAAATTTATCTTTTATGTGCTAGATAGTAAAAGAAAATTTCATTTTTACTCCTCTTGTTTGTGTTATCTAGTAATTACATCAATTTATAGTATTTTCATGTCAACCCTCATTTTCTTGTTAATCCAATCTCTACCCCAACTAACTTGTTGGGAGACTTTTAATTTCACACTCAAACCCCTTACCCACTACCAAAGTCAATTCAATTAAAATGTTACTCAGACTAGTCATGATATGACTATATGATGCATAGCATCCCACCCTACCCTCATTTGATTCTATCCATCACTCTCCAACACACATCTCTCTCTAATTGGGGCTGAAACAACCCAATCAATTCAGCTCCATCATCATCTCCTTCATATCCTTCATTCATTTTCTTCTTTTTCTTCAAATCATCCATGGAAACATCTTAAGCTCTTCAAGACCCAAGCTTTCCAAGGCCTCCAAACACCTCTAATCCTTCTTGGGGCAGGTAAGTACCATTTACCCTAAATCTCTTTTATATCTTGTGCATGTTTGGTTTAACATCATTTCTTGTTGGTGATTTCTTCGATTGTGATGCATGTGTGTCTAGAACATGAATTGGAGACTTTAAACTCGTTTTCGTTCAAATTCTTCACATGATTCCCCAAAATTCTTTTTTTATCTTCTTTTTTATGTCTAATTGGTTGTATTTGAGTATAAAAATATGTTTCTCAAGTTGCATGTATCATAGGATTGATTTGATCATGTTTTGAGTGTTCGTGGTAAAATTGCATGTTGTTACAATCTGACAAGTTTGTCAAAAATGTAGTATAACTTCAACTTTTGTCTCTGTAAAATTTTCAAATCTTACATTTTATAAAACTAGACTCAGAGGGGGTCATTATGAGAACAAAATCAACTCCATATCTATTTTTTTAGGGAGATATGATCATTTTAAGTTGCGTGTTTTCTGAAAATCTGTTTCTGGACCAATCTTTCCATTTTTATTGAAAACCTCATTTCCAGTAACTTATAGCACCCAATCTTTCTTGTGGTGAAACCAGACACATAGGGGATTTATTCTGGAGAAGATGAGATTTATTTCTATTCTGCAAGTTGTAGTAATCCCCTTGTCAATTTGAAACTTTTTGCCAAACTCTTCTCTGCATAGCAGTTTTTGTTATTTTTGTAACTTGAGTTTTATAATAGCTATGCATGATTTTTTTGGTTTTTCTGAAATTAGACACAAGTAGGTTCATCATACATTAATTTCACAATTTTAGGAGATGCTATATGTGGCTCTAAAGTCAGGGTCCAGAATTGTAGTTTCAAATGTTTTAGAAAATTTGAATTTTGGAACTTCCAAATGTTTTGTTGGACTTATTTTGATATGTGAGCATCATTATATGCGCATTAGTGACTTTTAGAATGATTTTCATGTTGAGCTTGTATTCGGCACGTGAGTATACCACTTGAAACCGGTTTATTAGGATAATTTGGTATGGACTTAGTACCCGACCTAGAAAATCATCCATGCATTAGTTTATTTGGAAGTAGCATCATTGTGACTAGAGACTTGTCAATTGTAGGCGACTGATTCGTATACATAGGCTACTTCAACTACCCGTGAAGATTGAAAATCGCTATCTCGGTTTAAGGTGAGATTACATGCTTAGCCTCGTATGTCTTGCTTCCTTCGTGTCAAAACATGATTTTATGTCTTGTCTCAAATTGTACTTGTTAGTTTACGTGATTAGCCTTGTGTTCCTAGCTTCATTCGTGTCGAAAGTTGATTTTATAACTTGTCTCAAAATGTTTTTGTGATTCGCATGTTTAACTTGAGTTTGTTTACGTTTCTGAATTGTTGCCTTGAAACTGTCACACGATAAATAATAAATCGCTAATAACGCGAAGTGGAAGTATTCTCATGTACCGGAACCAGTTATGTTACTTATCACGGGTTTCGATCCCTTGGGTTTTAAACCCTAAAATGCGGGACTCCGTGTGCCCCCGACTCCTTTCGCCGTAGGCTGGAGTACTGCTTCTAGATACCACTCCTTTGATTGACGCTCTTAGGAGGGTGTTGCAACACTTAAGGTCTAGAATGTCTGACGTGGTCATGATGGCTAGCGGGACGCGGAATGCGATCCACAACGCTTGGTAGAGAGGTTTGGGTTCTTGAACCCCCTATACACCAGTACCATCTTTTACTTTGTTCTGGTTTACCCGGGTTACAGCGCGACACATTGAAATTATTTGCCCCAATGTTGGAAAAGGAAGACGGTTTGAAATTTAAATAAGTTGTTTACTCTTGCGACATTCTTAATTGGTTATCACCACTGCGAATTCTGAAACTTTTTTTCACTCATACTCTGTCACTTTTACTTCATTTAACTTGTGTCCTAGAAGTTTATATTCTCTTTCTTGTTTTACATGCTATGGTGTATCTCACTCAGTATTTATTGCTGACTTTGAAAACTGCGGTTCTTGTTGTTTTCTTCCCACCGCAGGTCTAGGAGCTGGGGAATTATAGAATAGAAGGGGCGCGAGACTCACTTAGAATATGAACGCCGCCATTAGTTGATATAAAATTGTTAGTTAATTAGTGTGTAATAGTAATCAGCTAGTGTGTAAGACTTAAAGTTTAATATAGTTGTTTAATGTTATAAATATGTGTTGTGGATTATATTGTTTTTGATCTCCGCCAATTCTATTAAGCATCGCCCTCCCGGTCTCGTCCTGAGCCGGATAAAAGGGGTTGTTGCATAGTTTTCTCTACAATCCCATGAAAATTTTTACCAAATTTTTGCATTGTTTTCTAACCAAATTAACGGGTCAAAGTTACCCTCTAAAGTTGTGCGAGGACATAGAAGGAACGGAGGTAGTATTACATATGGTCCTAAAAAATTCCTTATTTCTCACCTTCAATTCGCAGATGACAGCCTACTTTTGTTTCGCATCACTACACAGCTGGCCCCATCCTATGCAAAATGTTTGATGATTTCAATAGGCAATCTGGCCAGGACATCAATTTATTCAAATCATCTCTGGTTTTCAGCCCTAACTGCTCCTCTTATTGTAAGATAGCGTTGTTTTCTCAATCAGGCATTCGTGAGAAGCCCTATCTAAGAAAATATCTTGGTATCCATCTTGTTCATGACTTGATAAATAACATTATTATTTCACAATTAATTCTCAGAGTCTGTGATAAATGTTATGGATGTCAAGACATACTTTTAAATAAAGCAGGCCGCTTAACTTTATTCAAATCGCTTATTTTTAGTACGCTCGATTATCCAATGTATGTTTTCTCTTTTCCTAAATATACACGTGAAAAGATTATAAGTTATGTTTCTCAATTTTTATTGGTTTGGAGATATTACAATAAATGTATTTTTTTTTTGCCTTCCTGAACAAATCTTTCGCATCTGTATTTGAAAGCTAAACCGCCAAATCGTTACTCCAACTACCATGCGTTCCTGCAACGACTGCGCCCGATGTGGTTGCACTTCCGGAAGCATAAACAAGTGCTCCACCCAGAATCAGACTCGAATACATTCACTGAGAAAGCATGACCGAATGTATTCACGATGCGCCCAATTGCGCCAGACAGATGCACCATGACAAGTGCCCAGATGTCATTCAGACCAGATGCATCAATGACGAGTGCTACAAATTGTCATGCCAGATGCGCCCCGTATGCCTCAGATGCGCCAGATTCTCGCCAAAAACTGATCGCGCCATATGCGAGCTCAGTGCGTGTCATCCCAAAACCATATGCACGCCAGAACAAACTCGTGCATAATGTGCGCCAGAACTAGGACCAGATGCGCATGTCGTAAATCTCACGCGCCAGATGCTCCATGATATTGCTCCAACTCCAACGAGTTTCTGCAACACATGAACCAGAACCACATTCAATTCACACGCCAGATGCTCCACACCGGGAGCCGGATTGCGTCTGAACGTCAATAAACGCTTGATGCGCGTGAACCGCCAGATTCGCGCCAGTACCGAATGCGTGATGGATGTGCCAGATCCCATGCACGCCTAATCAGATGCGCGCCAGATTGCTTCGAACGGAGCCCAGATAGCCCCCTCCACGGGGCTTCAGATGGTGGGTGTATTTGCTTCTCTCCCACAAACAGATCGATCTTGATCGCCAAACTAGACATTGTTCTTGGCGGAATCTCGAAACCCAGCCTCCCGATAGCCTGCTCCACCTGAATCGCGAAACCCTAGCTATGAGTTCCACCAAAACGTGAAACGCTAGCTCTTGGATCCAAACGGATCTTGGAACCCCGACTCTGATACCATTTTGTTGTAACAGAACTCCTGTTTCAGAGCTCAATTACAAGTTTGTTATAACCTGGGGGTATTCGAGCAAGAACGACGAAAGCGAAACAAGAACGAAACAGATATTTAACGTGGTTCACTCAAGGATTCGTAACGAACCTGCTAGCTAATCCACGGCCAGAACCAGATATTTTATTGAGAAAAGAACCCGATTTTAATGCACGTCGTGGCCCGAACGGCCACGGAGGCCACCCGAATTAACCCACCCGACACACACACGCACAAAAGGCTAATAAAGCACTAATCTCAATTCCCTGTGTATGTGTGTTAGTACCAAAACAAAAGATTCATTTATATAGCCAAGCAAAAGCACACCACCGCCTAACATGACTGCTGACTTTGACCTTTGGCAACTTCCTAATTTGATACAAGTAAAATTCAAACACTTCGGTATGAAAGTATATGAACAACCATGATAGCTGGTGGAGACATCTTCTGAAGGTTCACTTTCTTTTACTCTTTTAGTAAAGAAACAATATGTACACACATGTATCACATTGGTCCTTGAATAACTTGCAACAATGAATTTTAAACTCCATCAACAAACAAATCATACAAAATTCATAAATAGAAAAGACAAACAAGAACTTAAACAAATTGGCATATAAAAAATGCTCCTTGAATCAAGAGTTCTTCACGTCTGGTTCTCCAATATCCTTAGCTTGTTGTTAGTAACTTTTAAAGAAGCCAAACGTTCAGGTTCAAAAAAAAGTTCGTAACCTACCCTTTCTTTTTCATTGGCCATAAACTTCTTCGAATAAATATAGAAAAATATACAAACCAAATATTTTAGAAATGATAACATCGCCTTTCTAGGATATGGGTTTGTGCCGTAAAAATTTCGAACCCGACCGACTTTCTTTTCTTCTTTTTAAAAATAAATATGTACTTTCAGTGCAAGAAAACTAAAGCATCAAGTCTACAATTCAAGACTTCGTATTCAATTGCTAACAGATTTTGTTTTAATGAAAAACCCGTAACTATTGAATAACGAATTTGATTTGATCGGGTAAGAACAATCAAAACCAAAAATTAGTTTCTCGTCTGATTGATCTTTCTCGATCTAATAAATAGTACTATAAACTCGATCCTGTTTTTGCAGATGTCTTCTCCGAATAGTTAATCCAGTAGAGTCAAGTGCTGATAACGTGTTGTAAATCGAGAGAAGACGAGAGATGAGAAACAAAGAGAGACAAGATGTAGGAAGAATAATGTTGAGAGGTATATTATTCTCCAACCCTAATCCCCATTATATAGGCATTATGGTACGCTAACGGACGAAACATAATATACAATGGGCTTACAACATGTGCTGGATATTCACCAATAAACTAGCCCAATATTTCATAACAGAAAACATATTATGTTTCTTTTAACACATTTTCTCTTCTTCTCCAACCCATCCATAACCTCCTCTCACCCATCACCTATAAATTCCCCATACTCTTCCTCATTTTTCACTCATTCTCAACAGCTCTCTCTCTCTCTCTCTCCCCCTCTCTCTCTCTCTCTCAGTGCTCTCTACCCGACGCCACCACTGTCGACGCCACCATTACCTACACCTCCTTTGTAGTAATTTGTCATTTCGATACCAAGTTCGTAGACGGGGAATTTGTGGAAGACCCGTACTTTGAATATTATGAGATCTTGACTTTCGTGAGTCTCCCTACTCTTAATTTCAGTAAGTGCATATGTACAATGCCTTCAACTATCAAAATGTGTTTTGTCGTGAGTTATCTTGAATTTCGATATAGTACGTGTTACTCCTCAAATGTTTATGAAACGTATCTTGGCGAACTCTTGTCAAACAAATTTTAGAAATGACGCTTATCTTCCGAAACATCTGAAATGATGATTAATGAATAATAATTGATATGGGGCGATGTACAGACGATGTGTGAGGGCTACAGCGAAGGGCGCTTTTAGGCGATCCATCGGGTGATCATACATAGGATATTACATACTCGGCCCCGTGGTTGATCGACATACACCGAGGTGATGCGTTCGTGGGGTTTTATAAGGCGTGGAAACTATAGAGTACTACCTATGCTGACGTAGGTCACTGCGGTATGTGGGTGTCCACATCTAAGGTGTAATAGTATGGTTTGAGCGGGGTATGCGGTGGGCTACCTTCTAACGCTCTTGATGAATTGGGACGTGCGATGTCCCAACACGTACATTTTTATATATGGCATTGTGACCTGTCTGTGGACTTAAGGTACCCGCTGGGTTTTCATGCCCCAATCAAACTAATAAGTTAATGTGGTTCTCTTTTTTTATATCGGATTTAAGTCAAGAGCTCTTTCAATAATATGTTACTTTTTTTATACTCGAGTTATTTCAAAAATTCTTCTGATAAATGTTATACTTAGTCAAAACTCCTGTTTACTCATTCTAGTATGTACTTATCAGTTTTATACTGATTAAAGTTTTCTGCGTGGAATTTTGCCATTTGAAAACCCGCAGGTTGAATAAAGGTTGGGGACGCATCACGAGAACTGGTGGCTAGAAACTCAAGCTACACTTAGTATCACATTTTGGCAATTTCTTTTCATCAATTAATTGTACTCTTTAAACACTTATTCCTGGTTTATCTTTTGAAATTATAAAAAAAGTTTATTTTGGATATCGAGGGTCGTACTAAATATGAATCGGAGATCCTCATCCGTTGCCAATGAGGTTCATCACCTCGGGAGGAGGCATCTCATATTTGGGGCGTATTTTAAATAATAATAATAATAATAATAATAATAATAATAATAATAATAATAATAATAATAACGACGACGACGACGTCGACAACGACAACAACAACAACAACAACATGTGTTTCGTGTAGGTATTATTAGAGTATCTTCCATAGTGCAACAATTCCTATATTTAAAGGTAAATTTGGATTTCTCGGCTTCCCACAGCAAACCACCAAATCACCAAATCATCAAAAAAAATTGTAAGTTTTTTAGACCTCTCATAGTCGTCCAAAAAGTACCTCAAATTATTAATTTTTTTTTATAACTTTAGTGAAATGGTGAAGTGCTAACACAGTATTCCTAAATCCTATCCTATATCACCGAGTTCAATTTTTACCATAAGATTTGAAGGCAAAAAAGGATCGGTGTTATCTACACATAATTCTTAATTAGTGTTTAGGGCATGCTTTTAGTTTAATTTTATACGATCAGAGACATAATATCATAATTTACAAATAACTAGTGTTAAAGTAATTTTAGGTGACTAATATAACTGTAATTAGATATTTGAAGTTTCATTTAAGTTAATTTTATTCCGAAAAATTTGCATACTATTTTATTATATTAGTTTTGAAGTACTTTTTTAAGATTGTATGAACAAGTTTTTGAAATTTAATAATTTTGTAATTTCGGGTAATATTACTTCGGTAATAAAATAATTTGTATTGCGAGTTATGAAATTCATGATTTAGTGATAAACTCGATGATTTGTTGCGGGAGGCCGAAAACACCATTCTCCAATTTTGATGAAATTGTGAGATAATTACCTGATGTGAAAATTGCTGAAACTAGTGGGAGACCAAAAATACTATTTTCCCGCCAAAATTGGTGAAATGTTGTTTTAGAGTCAACTTTCGGGAGGCGAAATATTTTTCTCTATCAAATATAGAATTTAGTGTAAGATATGAAATCAATTGTAGAAAATGCTCTTAGTAGTTGGCTTATGAAGAACTTATGAATGAAATTGAGTTTTAAGATCCCAGAAACCATATGATTATATATGAAATTGATTATTGACACTATATCACACCATTTTCCAGACTAGTTTTCAATCTGGTGGCAGAAAACATTAAAGTTTTAACATAAAATCGACATGAGCCATTACCGAATTAGCAAAGACTGATCATGGACTATCCCTTTAAGACAAAACATGTTTGAGTAAAAAATAAATGGCAAACCCAGTAGAAGGCATCATACAGGGTCGTATCTCGGGTCCTAGAACTCTTTTGTGTGGGTGGATTGATTTCAGACAACGTTCTTGTATGATTGTCACATCGTAACCTTCACTCAAAACTGTGTAGAAATTGATCAATCATTGAGCTCAAGCGATGTAACGACACTGTCAATGTCGATTGTTATGTAGTGACAGCCGAGCGACCTATGCACATATCTCGTCAGACGCAAAAATTGTTCACAAACCACCCATTTAAGAAAGAGAAAATTTTGATTTTCCAACGACTATTTTTTTCTCACTCTTCCCACTTTTCATGTGATGTGTCTGTACGTGTGATATAAAACACCACGTGATTTTTACTCTAATAGCAACTAAAAAATCACATCATCAATCTAACTAAGCATAAAATAAAGGCTTAATTACTTAATGCATACCCCCAATATAGCTAAACTAACACATTACAACCCCCACTTCTAGAATAGGCTTATTGCATCCCCCATTTGCAAAAAACCATACTTGTTGAAACTGGTAAGATAATCCATCCAAACACCATCCATCAAGGAAGGGTAAAGTTGTCAATAAAAAGGTTATATTTACTCAAATAAATGAAAAATAATAAAATCAAAAAATTATTAACAAAGTGGATGAGGTCAATTATTTTTTTAAAGAAAAAAAAAAAGAGTAGATGAGGTCAATTGTTTAGAAAGCAGGATTAGGTTGAGAAGAACATAAAGATGAGAAGTTGACGGACGTTTCAGAGACTAGCAGGATGATGGTTTCTCCAAGGATATCTCCGAAACTGATTTGCTCTCTCTCTCGATCGATCTCCTCTATTTCCCTCTCTCTCTTTCTCAGATCCGTGGGAGGAAGTTCCTCGGTTGGGTCTTGGTCCGCATCTCTTCGCCGGCTTCAATTGGGGTAGGAGGGCAGTGGTGTTGGGTTAGGGTAATTCTGGCGGCGGTGCTTCACCGGCTTTGAAGGGTTCTGAGGGGTTTTAATGGCAGAAATTCCAATTTTTTGCTTCTTTTCTCTCACAGAGAAAGCGTGAAGATGTGAATCAATTCCTCTTTAATTCATTTCTTTGATCCTTCTATCTCTCTCATAAGTTTCTCTGAATCAATTTTTGTCTTTTACCTCTAATCTCTCTCTCTCTCTCAGTTTGTCCATGTTCCTGGGTTCAGAGAGAACAATGTCTCTGTGGATGAGCTAGAATTATGTGAAGGTCGGTTCGAGTTTATAGTCGTGGTGTCTAAAGTGTTTCGAGTTTCCTATTGGTTGTTTTGTTTTATCTCAATTTGTATGTTGGTGAGAAGATTTGAGAGGAAAACGTTACTTATTGAAAGAAAATTGCGTGATTTTCTGTTAGGACTCATGGGAGAGGAGAAGAAGAAGATGAAGATGTTGTCGGAATCTGGGTTTTTGGTCGCCGGCATCTGGGCTTCTACCGCCGCAATGACGGAGGTTACAGATGTGTTCACATTTTTGGGGAGTTGACCATTTTACCCTTTGTAAAAAGGATTTTTTTGTCAACTAACGGAGTATTCCGTTAAGTATTGGACGGATTTTTTTTACCAGTTTCAACAAGTATGATTTTTTGCAAATGGGGGATGCAATAAGCCTATTCTAGAAGTGGAGGTTGCAATGTGTTAGTTTAGCTATACTGGGGGCATGCATTAAGTAATTAAGCCTAAAATAAATTTATATCGGAGTTTTTAGGCGAGTAATTTGCGATCCTTGCGGTTAACAAACCCTAATAATTTGATTATTTTTATGGTAATATTCTCGGGATAGATCATAACACAGGTGCTTAGTAGTTTACATAATTCAACGGAGTACAACAACAATCAAATCAAGAAAAACCAACAATAATAGCTCACAATATGTTATATTCCAAAATCCAATCTTTTACATAATAAAACCTAGCTAGATTGATGATGATGACCACGACGACTACGATGATACTTTATCATTCAAACAACAATCTTTTACATTCTTATTAATCAACCAAGTAGTATATTCTTCTGTTGGGATCGATCTGGAATGAGGAATCAATCAAGCAACTATTGAAGAAGGTCTGACGGCGCGTCTCATCGTATGATCCTGAAAAACAGCAGCAGGTGGTGGTGGCGTAGACAGAGAAGCTGAACTCGGATAAACATGCCACCAATACCAACGACCATCGATCCGACTTTGAGCCCACTCAAGATGAGTCCTCAACCTCTCTAATGGGTAATCTATCCGATCCCCGGTGGTGTCGAAATAAACAGTGTACCCATACCTTACTTTCCCCACCACTCTCCCCGCCCACCACCCGTCTCCGTCGTACACGTCCACATAGTGGTTCAAACTGAACCTGTCAGCCTCCTCCACCTCCAATGGCGCCGGCCTGATTTCGTTGGCTTCCACAGTCTCCACCAAGAAGTCGCTCTGGTCGTCCTTCAAGAGGGTCCTGTACTTGATCATGTACCGTCCGTCGGCGAGCTCTGAGATGATTCTTGCTGGGAAATAAGAACCCACGAAACCCTCTTGCTTGCTTTCGATTTCCACCTTTTCACCTAGGTAGAAACATCTTCTTCTTCTTCCATGACTAGAAGAATCATGTGTGCTTGCGATGACGCTGTCTTGAACTCCACGGAAACCCATTGATAGCATAGATAATTTTTTAAAGAGACAACAAATAAAGAAGATAATGTGCTTTTGATGTTGTAATGTGGTGATGTTTATATAGAAACATATTTCACCGCCTACAAACACAAAGGCTTTGTTTCCTAAACGGATTTGGGTTTCTTAATTATGTTTCATTTTTCCACCGACAATTATTTGTTGGGCAAATTAGACCACCCAGGGCGAGGATTGGGCTCAAAGTTACATTTTCACCCCTAAATTCCTACCTGGGCTTAAAGTTACCCTTATCCACCATGCCTTTGCACTAGGCAGTGGCGGAGCTCGAAAATTAAAGCAGCCGTAGCAAAATTAGAGATACGAAAGTTATTAAATAAAGATATTATATGTCTTTGAACTAGACACGACTTTAGTGGGTCACTTTGACCGGGTGATTTGGTCAGCAAAACGATGCGAGAATTTGATAATTTTTTTTATGGTGTTGTGCAACATAGTTTGCTCTACAAACCCATGAAAAAATTTACCAAATTTTTGCATTGTTTTTCTAACCAAATTAACGGGTCAAAGTTACCCTCGAAAGTTGTGCGAGGACATAGAAGGAACGGAGGTAGTATTACATATGGTCCTCAAAATTTCCTTATTACTCACCTTCAATTCGCAGATGGCAGCCTAGTTTTGATTCGCATCACTACGCATGTGGCCCCATCCTATGCAAAATGTTTGATGATTACAATAGGCAATCTGGCCAGGACATCAATTTATTCAAAACATCTCTGGTTTTCAGACATAACTGCTCCTCTTATTGTAAGATAGCGTTGTTTTCTCAATCAAACATTCGTGAGAAACCCTATCTAAGAAAATATTTTGGTATCCATCTTGTTCATGACTTGATAAATAACATTATTATTTCACAATTAATTCTCAGAGTATGTGGTAAATGTTATGGATGGCAAGGCATACTTTTAAATAAAGCGAGCCGCTTACCTTTAATCAAATCGGTTATTTTTAGTACGCTCAAATACATTCACTGAGAAAGCAGAACCGAATGTATTCGCGATGCGCCCAATTGCGCCAGACAGATTCACCATGACAAGTGTCTAGATGTCATTAAGACCAGATGCACCAATGACGGGTGCTACAAATTGTCATGCCAGATGTGCCCCGTATGCCTCAGATGCGTTAGATGCTCGCCAGGAACAGATCGTGCCAGATGCGAGCTCAGTGCGTGTCATGGTACACGCCTCAAAAGCAGATGCACGCCAGAACAAACTCGTGCATAATGTGCGCCTGAACCAAGACCAAATGCGCATGCCATAAATCTCACGCGACAGATGCTCCATGCTATTGCTCCAACTCCAACGAGTTTCTGCAACACATGAGCCAGAACCACATTCAATTCATACGCCAGATGCTCCACGCCGGGAGACGGATTCCGTCTGAACGTCAATCGCCAGAACGCCAGATGCGCTTGAACTGCCAGATTCGCGCCAGTACCGAATGCGTGCTGGATGTGCCAGATCCCATGCACGCATAATCAGATGCGCGCCAGATTGCTCCGAACGGAGCCCAGATAGCCCCCTCCACGGGGCTTCAGATGGTGGGTATACCTGCTTCTTGTAGGGTTTTGATTCATGGATGCGCAACGGAAACAATAATTAACCATGCAAAACCCTCCAAGGATCAGAAGTCAAGAGACATAACGATGGTAAAGGAAGAAATCAATAACACACCTTAGGGTTCTCCTTTGATGACTTCAAACGCGAATTGTGTCACGTTCTCTATGGTTGATCCACGCCTAGAGTTGATTTCTAGATCTCCCACTCCTTGGTGCTAGCCCGGAAAGAGGAAGAGGAAGAAGAATCACGCAAAACGAGACCAACCAAGGAGGTTTCGGCCTCCTTTAGGGTCGACGGGGACGGGCGGCGGGCTAGGGGGCGGCGGCTCCTCTAGCTTGTTGCTCTCTCTCCTTTTGTTCTCTCCCACTCTAGTTATGATAGAGTCCAACAACTCCTTGTCAAGTACCTAAAGGACTTATTCTAGTCCTACTAGAATTCAATTTAGTCCCTTCCTTGCAAATTAGTCCCTACTAAGTTTGCAAGGTTTTGCAAAGTGATCCTTCTAATTAATTAATCCAATTAATTAATTCCCAAATCTAGTTCAACTCTATCTAGCGTGTGAGCCCATAGGTTCTATCTAGTTGGTAGCAACTATTTGCTAATATGGAGCGGTTTCTAGTAAAACATCCATTCTAGCCAACTAATAGAATAGTCATCTTGACAACCTTTGTACAAGTAATTGTCTCATCCCTTTGTCTCTATATTCGGATTGGACACGAGACATACAAGTCACACTCGTATATCCAATCCATAGTTTCTCGATCCATGGGAATAGCCTTATGCGTGCAAATAACATCAATATCCCATATTGATTTATTTGAGTCTAGCCAGACTTTCTATAAGCACTATCCCTCGAGTGGCCTAGTATATTTGCTCCCGTTATGTGTGAGGGACAAATTCTATCTACGTCCACTACGATCTCTAAGCTTGCTTCTTATTGTATCCAGTACACGGCTTTATAACTACCCAGTTACGGTGTAGCGTTTAACGCTACCAAAATCACAATAATCCACAACTAGAATATCTAGTGACTTCAAGTCTAAGGATGACAATACCATTGCACCGCGAGAAGCGCTTGTGACTCAACATAACGTGTATGTAGCCTTCTCGGAGATGGGTCAATCCAGTGCGACATTACCCTTAATGCACACCTATGTGTTGGATCACGGTATCTCCATATCAATCCAACCCCATACTAGTCTATAGATGATTGTCCCATTAATCATTATACTGGACTAGGGATATTTAAGATAAACAACACAATTGTAAATCTAAGGACTTCATTATATTAAATATCCAATAAATAATAAATGAATATCTAGCCACAACTAAATTAATACTAAACTAGATTTCCTCTAGGGCATCTATTCCAACAGTCTCCCACTTGCACTAGAGCCAATCTGGCGCATCTCGTATGCCCATACTCCTAGTGTGCCCTTCATGCTTCCACTGCGTGAGCGGCTTTGTAAGCGGGTCTGATAGATTCTCATCTATAGGAACCTTGCATATCCGAACGTCTCCTCTATCGATAATATCTCGAATCAGATGAAACTTCCTGAGCACGTGCTTGGATTTCTGGTGCGACCTGGGTTCCTTCGATTGCGCGATCGCCCCAGTGTTTTCACAGTACAACTCGACTGGATCCGCAATGCTAGGAACCACACCAAGTTCAGAAACAAACTTTCTGATCCAAACAGCTTCCTTTGCTGCGCCATTTGCAGCAATGTACTCAGCCTCTGTTGTACAATCAGCTACCGTCGCTTGCTTGGAACTCTTCCAGCTCACCGCTGCTCCATTTAGGCAAAACACATATCCCGACTGTGATCTAAAGTCATCTCTGTCGGTTTGGAAGCTTGCATCAGTGTAACCCCTTACACGCAACTCTTCCTCACCGTCAAATATCAAGAAAGCATCCTTAGTTCTTCTCAAGTACTTTAGGATGTTCTTGACTGCAATCCAGTGACTCTCACCCGGATTGGATTAATATCTGCTTGTCATACTCAAGGCATATGACACATCTGGTCTAGTACATAACATGGCGTACATGATAGATCCTATGGCCGAGGCATAGGGAATTCTACTCATGCGTTCCTTCTCAATATCATTGGAAGGACAACCACTCTTCGAAAGAGTGATTCCATGTGACATGGGCAAGAATCCCTTCTTGGAATCTTGCATGTTGAACCGTTTCAACACCTTGTCAATTTATGTACTTTGACTTAGGCCTAGCAGCCTCTTAGATCTATCTCTATAGATCTTTATACCGAGTATATAGGCTGCTTCCCCTAAGTCCTTCATTGAAAAACACTTCCCTAGCCAATCTTTAAGAGATTGTAGCATCGGAACGTCGTTTCCAATGAGTAGTATGTCATCTATACAAGACCAGAAAAGCTACAGAGCTCCCACTAACCTTCTTGTAGACACAAGACTCATCTTCGTTCCTGATGAAGCCAAACTCTTTGACTACTTCATCAAAACGTCGATTCCAATTCCTAGAAGCTTGCTTCAATCCATAAATGGATCGTTGCAGCTTACAGACTTTGTTGGCTTGCTTTGGATCCCCAAAACCCTCCGTCTGTGTCATATACACGTCCTCGAAGAGATTCCCATAAAGGAATGCTGTTTTGACATCCATCTGCCAAATCTCATAGTCATGGTATGCTGCAATCGCAAGTAGGATTCGGATGGACTTGGTCATAGCGACTGGTGAAATGGTTTCATCATAGTCAATACCATGAATCTGTCTGAATCCTTTAGCCACCAATCGGCCCTTGTAGGTAATCACATTATCATCCATGTCGATCTTCTTCTCGAAGACCCACTTGCACCCTATGGGTCGCGCCCCTTTGGGTGGTTCCACCAAAGTCCATACTTTGTTGGTGTACATGGATTCCATCTCGGATCTCATGGCTTCTAGCCACTTCTGAGAGTCTGGGCCATTCACGGCCTCCTCATAGGTAGTAGGCTCATCATCTATGAGCATCGTGTCACCGGAATCGGTTACAAGAAGTCCATACCTCTCGGGTTCCTGGCGCACTCTACTAGATCTACGAAGCTCTTGTGTTACCTGAACAGGTTGCTCCACAACTGCTTGTGGTTCCTGTTCATGTTCCATAATCGGTTCAATGATTTGTGGCTCTTGAACCTCTTCAAGTGCTACAGTCCTCCCACTTGCTTCTTTAGAGACAAACTCTCTTTCTAGAAACACGCCGGTCCGAGCAACAAACACTTTGTTCTCGGCTGGATTGTAGAAGTAGTAACCCTTAGTTTCCTTAGGGTAGCCCACAAACTTACACTTATCCGATTTTGGCCCTAGCTTGTCTGATTGTAAACGTTTTACATAGACATCGCATCCCCAAATCCTCATGAAGGACAGTGTGGGACGCTTCCCACTCCACATCTCATATGGTGTCTTCATGACTGATTTAGATGGAACACGGTTAATGGTGAAAGCTGCACTTAATAGAGCGTGGCCCCAAAACGATAATGGAAGATCGGTTTGACACATCATAGATCGAACCATATCCAATAGGGTTCGATTCCTCCTCTCGGACATGCCATTCCATTGTGGCGTTTCGGGTGGAGTGAGTTGGGACACGATCCCACACTCTCTAAGATAGTCCTCAAACTCTTGGCTCAAGTATTCTCCTCCACGATCCGATCGTAGAGCCTTGATACTTTTGCCAAGTTGCTTCTCTACTTCATTCTTGAATTCTTTGGACACTTCAAAGGATTCGGATTTTTCCCTCATGAGGTACACAAATCCATATATACTGTAATCATCAGTAAATGTAATGAAGTAGACATAACCACCCCTGGCAGGCGTGGCAAATGGCCCGCACACATCAGTATGTATGAGCGCCAATTGCTCACTAGTCCTCTCACCTTTCTTATTGAAAGGGGACTTTGTCATTTTTCCCAATAAACAAGCCTCACATGTCTTATATGATTCAAAATCAAATGAGTCTAGTAATCCATCCTTATGGAGTCTAGATACACGTTTCTCGTTTATGTGGCCTAAACGACAGTGCCATAAATAAGCAGGATTTAAATTATTTATTTTAATCCGCTTGGTATTAATGTTGTAGACAGGATTGCTTAGATCAAGGACATACAGTCCATTAAATAATTGCGCACTAAAATAGTGAATATTATTCAAATAAAAGGAACAACAATTGTTCTTTATTGAAATAATAAAACCATCCTTGTCCAAACAAGAAATAGAAATAATGTTTCTGCTCATAGCAGGCACAAAATAGCAATTATTTAATTCTAAAACTAATCCTGAAGGCAGAGATAGCTCGCACACGCCTATGGCCAACGCAGCAACTTTTGCTCCATTCCCAACGCGCATATCTACCTCTCCTTTAGCCAATCTTCTACATCTCTTTAGATCCTGCACATTTCGACAAATGTGAGATCCACATCCAGTATCTAATACCCATGATGTAGAGACAGTTAAATTGACATCTACAACAAAAATACCTGGTGGTGGTAGAATCACTATTTCAAGCCTCTTGTCCTCAGATATTTTGGGCAGTTCCTCCTCCAGTGTCCAGGCTGACTGCAGTAGTGACATTCACCTTTAGTCACACCTTTGGCAATGCCACCAACAGGCTTAAGGGCAGGTTCCTTGGACTTGGCACCTGACTTGCCTTTGCCCTTGGAGGATGAGGAAAACCTTTTGCCATTTCCTTTCTGTACCATCATAATGGCCTTGCCCTTACCCTTGTTGATGCTCTGTTCAGCTGTCCTCAACATATTGAGTAAACATGGCAGTGGTTTCACGATCTCGTTCATGTTATAGTTCATGATGAACTGTCCATAACTCTCGGGCAACGATTGCAACACGAGATCGGTTGCCAACTCTTGGCCGACCGGGAACCCCAGTCGGGCGAGATTCTCCAAGTACCCGATCATACGGAGTACATGGGGCCCACCGGGTTCCCTTCTGCCAGATGAAACTTGAAAAGTGCCTTAGAGACCTCGTACCTCTCTACCCTTGCCTGCTCTTGGAAGAGCTGCTTCAGATGCTCGATCATATCGACAGCATTCATGTTTTCGTGTTGCTTCTGAAGCTCAGAAGTCATGGTGCATAGCATAAGGCAGGCCGCATCATTAGCGTCATCAACACGCTTTTGATACGCCTTTAGGGCAGCAGGTGTTTGGTTCTCTGGACCTTCTGGAACATGCTCCTCTATTGCGTACAGTTTCTTTTCTCGCTTGAGAACAATTCTCAAGTTTCTGTACCAATCAAGAAAGTTGGTTCCAGAGAGCTTGTCCTTCTCAAGGACAGATCGTAGGGAATGTTGTGAACTCGATGAGTTGTTTGCCATTTGGAATTCTACAAAAGGAAAATACGCAAGTTTTAGTATTTGTGAATTTTTGACTATATTCAATAATGGCTAGTTTATCAAATATAGCTCCGATTATTTTTCTACGGATTAATAACCCTCAAGATATTAATGCGGAAAATATCCTTATATTTTCTAGTGGGCCAAGATCCATGTTTCATCTCCTTATGAGCTTGCTTTGGCAAGTCACCCATAATTTGACTACTTTAGGTAGGAACAATTCCAATTGCATCCCTTATGCAACTCTTGGTTCAATTTGGCAAATAACTCCTTATTTATCCATCCATATGGATAATCCCAATTGATTGCATCTAGGTTTCTTAATCATATTAATAGCCTAGTTGTGTTCAACCTCTTATTGAAACAATTGCACATTACTAGCTTGTGCCATCACATTCCATCATTATGAACCAAGTCTCCATGCTTTGGCACGCACGAACTTGATAAATAATGATGATAATGAGTGTTTAAATAACGAGAAGGCAAGAACACAATATTTGAATTTTGAGGGATTTTAAATTCAATTTTTAATTTTTTTGTTGATCAAAATAAACTAATCTATCTATTTGAGTTTGGGCACAACTCCAAAAAATAGATCCGGGTTGTCTAATTATCTTATTATCCTAATTGCATGCATCATCCATACACCAACCACAAAATAATAAGACAATAAAATAAAAAAACAAAAAACAAAATAAACGTGATGTGGATATGACCTTTTCTAGACTAAGATAATTCCAAGCCAATGGAATTATCTATGAACCCTAAAAACAAACACATCTCCATGCGTCTTGATCTTTTGGTCCATCCTCCATAGTCATGTGGAATGCTCCATGCTCCATGCTCCATTCTTTGTGGCTCCCTTTTTGGCTTTGGGCTTCTTTTCTTCAATCTTGGCTAACAATCTACCTTATCTAGCACTAGCTAACTTCTATACTAAATAAAATAAATCTCACAAGTTGAGAAAAAAAAATGGCACGCAGGCCATAAAACCCTAATTAATTATTACAATTAATTGATCAGCTCGCAGGCCGTAAAACCAAAACACAAAATAAACATCCACATCAAACCACATCCTAAGACCATATCCAATCACCATGTGATTTGCACATAAACAGTTAAAATCCAATTTTAACGCGCTTGGTCAATTTTAATTGATTTTAGGATTTCTAGGGTTAAAACGGTCCATGGGCCCAACAATTTAATTGCCCGGGCCCAAAAAGGTGAACCGCAAGGCCCTAGGGCCGGCCCGGCCCCTAACCCACGCGGCTAGGCCGCGGACTAGGGCCGCCCGACCCCTAGGGCGGCCAAGACTTGGGCGGCAAGCAAGACGGGCGGTCCCCATGAGGGGGCCGAACCCCTATAGGGAGTTGTTTCCAAAACAACTCCCTTGCTTGGTGACCAAGTTTGGTTGTTTCCTTGTTTTTGGAAGAACTCCTTCTTCCTCAAGGATGCCCAAACCCTAGATCTAAGATCCTAAAATTTCTCAAACTCACTAATTTATGCATCTAATGCAAAAATTAGATCTTGTTATGATAGATTATTGACAAATTGCATCCCATGCTTGATTTTTCTTGTTTTACGCAATAAACAATCAATTGAAGGTGTAAAACAATTAAAACGTAACACATAAACCACGTTTATGCTCTACGACCTGTGGCTCTGATACCACTGTAGGGTTTTGATTCATGGATGCGCAACGGAAACAATAATTAACCATGAAAAACCCTCCAAGGATCATAAGTCAAGAGACATAACGATGGTAAAGGAAGAAATCAATAACACACCTTAGGGTTCTCCTTTGATGACTTCAAACGCGAATTGTGTCACGTTTTCTATGGTTGATCCACGCCTAGAGTTGATTTCTAGATCTCCCACTCCTTGGTGCTAGCCCGGAAAGAGGAAGAGGAAGAAGAATCACGCAAAACGAGACGAACCAAAGGAGGTTTCGGCCTCCTTTGGGGCCGACGGGGACGGGCGGCAGGCTAGGGGGGGGGGGGGGCGGCTCCTCTAGCTTGTTTCTCTCTCTCCATTTGTTCTCTCCCACTCTAGTTATGATCAATTATGAGCATAAGTTGTGGGAAGGAAGGAATGAAGGTCCTTTATATAGTCCAACAACTCCTTGTCAACTACCTAAAGGACTTATTCTAGTCATACTAGAATTCAATTTAGTCCCTTCCTTGCAAATTAGTCCCTACTAAGTTTGTAAGGTTTTGCAAAGTGATCCTTCTAATTAATTAATACAATTAATTAATTCCCAAATCTAGTTCAACTCTATCTAGCGTGTGACCCCATAGGTTCTATCTAGTTGGTAGCAACTATTTGCTAATATGGATCGGTTTCTAGCAAAACATCCATTCTAGCCAACTAATAGAATAGTCATCTTGACAACCTTTGTACAAGTAATTGTCTCATCCCTTTGTCTCTATATCCGAATTGGACACGAAACATACAAGTCACACTCGTATATCCAATCCATAGTTTCTCGATCCATGGGAATAGCCTTATTCGTGCAAATAACATCAATATCCCATATTGATTTATTTGAGTCTGACCAGACTTTCTATAAGCACTATCCCTCTAGTGGCCTAGGATATTTGCTCCTGTTATGTGGGAGGGACAAATTCTATCTACGTCCACTACGATCTCTAAGCTTGCTTCTTATTGTATCCAGTACACGGCTTTATAACTACCCAGTAACGGTGTAGCGTTTAACGCTACCAAAATCACAATAATCCACAACTAGAATATCTAGTGACTTCAAGTCTAAGGATGACGATACCATTGCACCGCGAGAAGCGCTTGTGACTCAACATAACGTGTATGTAACCTTCTCGTAGATGGGTAAATCCAGTGCGACATTACCCTTAATGCACCCTTATGTGTTGGATCATGATATCTCCATATCAATCCAACCCCATACTAGTCTATAGATGATTGTCCCATTAATCATTATACTGGACTAGGGATATTTAAGATAAACAACACAATTGTAAATCTAAGGACTTCATTATATTAGATATCCAATAAATAATAAATGAATTTCTAACCACAACTAAATTCATACTAAACTAGATTGCCTCTAGGGCATCTATTCCAACACTTCTCTCTCACAAACAGATCGATCTTGATCGCCAAACTAGACATCGTTCTTGGCGGAATCTCGAAACCCAGCCTCCTGATAGCCTGCTCCACCTGAATCGTGAAACCCTAGCTATGAGTTCCACCAAAACGTGAAACCCTAGCTCTTGGCTCCACCCGGATCTTGGAACCCCGAATCTGATACCAGTTTGTTGTAACAGAACTCCTGTTTCAGAGCTCAATTACAAGTTTGTTATAACCTGGGGGTATTCGAGCAAGAACGACGAAGCGAAACAAGAACGAAACAGATATTTAACGTGGTTCACTCAAGGATTCGTAACGAACCTGCTAGCTAATCCACGGCCAGAACCAGATATTTTATTGAGAAAAGAACCCGATTACAATGCACGTCGTGGCCCGAACGGCCACGGCGGCCACCCGAATTAACCCACCCGACACACACACGCACAAAAGGCTAATAAAGCACTAATCTCAATTCCCTGTGTATGTGTGTTAGTACCAAAACAAAAGATTCATTTATATAGCCACGTAGAGGCGGTGCTTTTCTCCAAGCAATTAGGACGTTGCTTTTCCTCCAAGCCAAAGCACACCACCGCGTCACATGACTGCTGACTTTGACCCTTGGCAACTTCCTAATTTGATACAAGTCAAATTCTAACACTTCGGTATGAAAGTATATAAACAAACATGATAGCCGGTGGAGACATCTTTTGGAGGTTCACTTTCATTTACTCTTTTAGTAAAGAAACAATATGTAAACACATGTATCACATTGGTCCTCGAATAACTTGCAACAATGAATTTTAAACTCCATCAACAAACAAATCATACAAAATTCATAAATAGAAAAGACAAACGAGAACTGAAACAAATTGGCATATAAAAACTGCTCCTTGAATCATGAGTTCTTCACCTGGTTCTCCAATATCCTTAGCTTGTTGTTAGTAACTTTTAATGAATCCAAACGTTCTGGTTCAAAAAAAAAGATCGTAACCTACCCTTTCTTTTTCATTGGTCATAAACTTCTTCGAATAAATAAAGAAAAATAAACAAACCAAATATTGCAGAAATGATAACATCGCCTTTCTAGGATATGGGTTTGTGCCGTAAAAATTTCGAACCCGACCGACTTTCTTTTCTTCTTTTTAAAAATAAATATGTACTTTCAGTGCAAGAAAACTAAAGCATAAAGTCTACTATTCAAGACTTCGTATTTAATTGCTATCAGATTTTTTTTTAAGTGAAAAACCCATAACTATTGAATAACGAATTTGATTTGATCGGGTAAGAACAATCAAAACCAAAAATTAGTTTCTCGTCTGATTGATCTTTTTCGATCTAATAAATAGTACTATAAACTCGATCCTGTTTTTGCAGATGTCTTCTCCGAATAGTTAATCCATTAGAGTCACGTGTTGATAACGTGTTGTAAATCGAGAGAAGACGAGAGATGAGAAACAAAGAGAGACAAGATGTAGGAGGAATAATGTTGAGAGGTATATTATTCTCCAACCCTAATCCCTTTTATATAGGCATTATGGTGGGCTAATGGACGAAACATAATATACAATGGGCTTACAACATGTGGTGGAAATTCACCAATAAACTAGTCAAATATTTCATAACAGAAAACATATTATGTTTCTTTTAACACATTTTCTCTTCTTCTCCAACCCATCCATAACCTCCTCTCACACATCACCAAGAAATTCCGCATACTCTTCCTCATTTTTCACTCATTCTCAACAGCTAGCTCTCTCTCTCTCTCTCTCTCTCTCTCTCTCTCTCTCTCTCTCTCTCTCTCTCTCTCTCTCTCTCAGTGCTCTCTACCCGACGCCACCAATGCCAACACCACCATTACCTCCACCTCCTTTGTCTTAATTTGTCATATCGATACCCAGTTTGTAGACAGGGAATTCGTGGAAGACCCGTACTTCGAATATTATGAGATCGTGACTTTCGTGCGTCGCCCTACTCTTAATTTCAGTAAGTGCATATGTACAATGCCTTCAATTACCAAAATGTGCTTCGTCGTGAGTTATCTTGAATTTCGATATAGTACGTGTTACTCCTCAAATGTTTATGAAACGTATCTTGGCGAACTCTTGTCAAACAAATTTTGGAAATGACGCTTATCTTTCGAAACATTTGAAATGATAATTGATATGGGGCGATGTACAGACGATGTGTGATGTCTACAGCGAAGGGCGCTTTTAGGCGATCCATCGGGTGATCATACATAGGATATTACATACTCGGCCCAGTGGTTGATCGACATACACCGAGGTGATGCGGTCGTGGGGTTTTATAAGGCGTGGAAACTATAGAGTACTACCTATGCTGACATAGGTCACTGCGGTATGTGGGTGTCCACATGTAAGGTCTAATAGAATGGTTTGAGCGGGGTATACGGTGGGCTACCTTCTAACGCTCTTGATGAATTGGGACGTGCGATGTCCCAACACGTACATTTTTATATATGTCATCGTGACCTCTCTGTGGACTTAAGGTACCCGCTTGGTTTTCATGCCCCAGTCAAACTAATAAGTTAATGTCGTTCTCTTTTTTATATCGGATTTATTTCAAGAGCTCTTTCAATAATATGTTACTTTTTTTATACTCGAGTTATTTCAAAAATTCTTCTGATAAATGTTATACTCAGCCAAAACTCCTATTTACCCATTCTAGTATGTACTTATTCAGTTTTATACTGATTAAAGTTTTCTGCGTGGAATTTTTTCATTTGAAAACCCGCACGTTGAATAAAGATTGGGGACGAATTACGAGAACTGGTGGCTAGAAACTCAAGCTACACTTAGTATCTCATTTTTGCAATTTCTTTTCATCAATTAATTGTACTCTTTAAACACTTATTCCTGGTTTATCTTTTAAAATTATAATAAAAGTTTATTTTGGATATCGAGGGTCGTATAAACTGTGAATCGGAGATCCTCATCCGTTGTCAATGAGGTTCATCACCTCGCGCGGAGGCATCCCATATTGGTGGGGTATTTTAAATAATAATAATAATAATAATAATAATAATAATAATAATAATAATAATAATAATAATAATAATAATAATAACAACAACAACAACAACAACAACAACAATAATAATAATAATAATAATAATAATAATAATAATAATAATAATAATAATAATAATAATAATAATAATAATAAGACTTAATTACTTAATGCATACCTACAGTATACTGAAACTAACACATTGCAACCCCCATTTCTAAAATAGGCTTATTGCATCCCCCAGTTGCAATAAATCATACTTATTGAAACTGGTTACAAAAATCCGTTATGCACCTAACGGGATGAACTGTTAGTTGACTGCTATGTCCTTTTATTTAAGGGTAAAATTGTCAATCTATTTTTAAGCATGAACACCAAGAATATCATCATAGTAACCACCGCCATCACCGCCACACAACCTTATAATCCGGCAACAAAAAACATAGAATTTCAGACATGAATAACCAGAGTAGCCATTGATTCCAGCAAGGCTTCATCACAGTATCATCATCGACTCCACCATCCCCTAACTTCTATTCCATCACCAAGAATAGATTGAGCCCAGCCCCAACCTG
The DNA here is from genome assembly GCA_023055425.1 of Linanthus parryae. Taxonomy (NCBI): domain Eukaryota; kingdom Viridiplantae; phylum Streptophyta; class Magnoliopsida; order Ericales; family Polemoniaceae; genus Linanthus; species Linanthus parryae. The sequence continues at coordinate 42,990,273 of JALGPY010000006.1, forward strand.
AATACATCTAAACCCAGCTGTATGGTAAACATCAAAATCGGAGAGAGGGGGAGAGAAGAGAGACCAAGACAGAGAAGATCGACAGGGAGAGACTGCACACAAACCCAATTCAGAGAAGACAAAATCACACAAATTGATACTAGAAATGCACAAATTAGAAGAAATTAGACATGGGGTTTCTCCGAAGATCAGAAAATGTTGTGAACCCTACCCGTAGATATCCATAATCACTTCTCAATCAAAACCCGAAATGAGGCGATTTTGTCCAAAATTGAGGCGAATCCGTCGGGCTGGAGGTCGTAACTTCGGGTGTACCTCGGTCCTGACCAACAACGGTGGCGGCTCCGGTGCTTTTCCGTCGGCTGCAATTGGCAACTGCTATGGGTTCCTTCCGCATAACATCGACGGAAAGAGAGGAGAACGAGAAGGAGAAAGAGTGAGGGAAAGAACAGAGCATGAAAGAGAATAGATGAGATAAGGAAGGGATACGGGTGTGATAACTTGCAGGGAAGGTTGTTGGAGGAGGACGTGGTTGAGACTTGAGAGAATTGGGGATGAGATCGTGGAAGGAACACTGTAATCTCCTTCCTCTTCTCTATCTTCTTCATCTCATCCGTTTAGGATATTTTTTTATTATTTTTTATTTCTTATGTAAATATATTTTGTATTGACAAATATACCCTCCTTTAGTGGATGGTGTTTGGAAGAACGTTTTTACCAGTTTCAATTAATAGGATATGTTGTAACTGGAGGTTGTAATAAGCCTATTCTAAAAATGGGGGTTGCAATGTGTTAGTTTTAGTATACTGGGGGTATGCATTAAGTAATTAAGCCTAATAATAATAATAACAACGACGACGACGACGACGACCACAACAACAACAACAACAACAACAACAGCAACAGCAACAGCAACAGCAACAGCAACAGCAACAGCAACAGCAACAGCAACAGCAACAGCAACAGCAACGACAACAACAACGACAACAACAACAACAACAACAACAACAACAACAACAACAACAACAACAACAACAACAACAACAACAACAACAACAACAACAACAACAACAACAACAACAACAACAACAACAACAACAACAACAACAACAACAACAACAACAACAACAACAACAACAACAACAACAACAACAACAACAACAACAACAACAACAACAACAACAACAACATGTGTTTCGTGTAGGTATTATTAGAGTATCTTCCATAGTGCAACAATTCCTATATTTAAAGGTAAATTTGGTGTTCTCGGCTTCCCACAGCAAACCACCAAATCATCAAAAAAAGGTAAAAGACACTGACTACCCCTGAGTTTAGGGAAAATTTCATCCCGCTACCCTGGGTTTTGGATAAAGACAGTTTGCACCTTTTTTTGGATGGAAGATAACAGTTGACTAACAACACGGATAAAAAGGCTATTTTACCCCTAAAATGTGAGAAAATTACCTCCTATATATTACACTCATCTCTCATAACCCTAATCCCTCTCTCTCTCTTACCCTCTCTCCCCCTCAACAGCCGACTCTTTTTTCTCTTCCCCTTCTACTTAATTTCTTCCCCAATCTCTCTGTCGATCAAATCCTTCTCCTTCATCTTCATCTTCTCCTCTATCCCCACCAGCAAACAACCACTAGAAATCAGCCCCCAGCAACCAACCACCAGTACCAATCCTCCTCCTTCATCTTTTCCTCTCTCTCTCTCTCTCTCTCTCTCTCTCTCTCTCGATCTGATGAAGAAGGAGCACCAAACAAACATCACGAGTGGTGGAGGCTGCGCTGAACAGAGGCGGAAAAACTTCCAGATCTGACCCATTCACTGCCCCCTCTCGAATCGACACCAACCGCCACCGCCACCGCACGTCGGCGATGAAGACGACACGACGACGAAGACACGACGACATCAGCGATGACGAAGACACAAGGACGAAGTCACGACGACGCCGGCCATGGTTCTGGTAAGGCAAGACGATGTACCTTGATGGTAAACAGAGGTTCTGGGTTACAACTAGGGTTCTGGGGTTCATCTTCAACCAGATTGTTGTTGTTTTTTATTTGATTTCAGTACCAATTGGGTTTGATTTCAGTACAAATTGGGTTTCTGGGTTAGGAATGTTTTTTTTTTATTTGATTTCAGTACAAATTGGAGGGGTTGGTGGAGTTAGATTTGGGGATGGGTTGTGTTGGTGGAGTTGGATGCGGCGGGGCTGAGTTGAGATGGCGGTGGTGTTCTTGGTTCTTATGAAGATTTGTTTCCAATGGATTTTGCTACTATTTGTTATGAATTTGACTAGGTTTAGAAATCAATTGTATTATTTTCCTTGGCCATTTTGTAAAGTTTGAAGGAGAAATTGCAGGTTTTTGTGGTTCGATTACTTCCAATTTTAGCTATTTACATTTTCTTTCATTGAGACGGTGGTGGCCACGACAAGGATGGTGGTGGTGTTCTTGTTGCAGCAGTGGCAATTTGATGCCAAATGAGAGTTAGTGATTGAAATGAGAGGCAGTGTGCTTGAAATATTTAGGGTAGCTTCTTACCAACACTGTCGCTGATTGGCACAAGAATTTTTGGGTATTTTCTAGGTGTGTTCTTGGTGTTGGATGATAAACAATGGGTAATGTAGTCCAAAATATACACAGGGGCAATATTGTCCGAAAAAAGTATATTTCTCCCCTTTCTAACATAATAGGACAGTAGGGTGCTTTGTGTCCACGGAATATTCCGTTAAGTGGGTGCAGATTGTCTTTATCCAAAACCCAGAGTAGCTGATAGGAATTAGTCCTAAACTCAGGGGTGGTCATTGTCTTTTACCCAAAAAAAATTGGAAGTTTTTCATACCTCTCATAGTCGTCGAAAAAGTACCTCAAATTACTAAACTTTTTTTTTATAAACTTAGTGAAATGGTGAAGTGCATCTAACACAGTATTCCTAAATCCTATCATATATCACCAAGCTCAATTTTTACCATAAGATTTGAAGGCAAAAAAGGATCGATGTTATCTACACATAATTCTTAATTAGTGTTTAGGGCATGCTTTTAGTTTAATTTTATATAATCAGCGACATAAAGTCATATTTTACAAATAATTAGTGTTAAAATAATTTTAGGTGACTAATATAACTGTAATTAGATTTTTGAAGTTTCATTTAAGTTACTTTTATTCCCAAAAATTTGCATACTATTTTATTATATTAGGTTTGAAGTATTTTTATAAGATTGTAAGAACAATTTTTTGAAATTTAATAACTTTGTAATTTCGGGTAATATTACTTCGGTAATAAAATAATTTTTTTATTGCCAGTTATGAAATTCATGATTTAGTGATAAACTCGATGATTTGTTGTGGGAGGCCGAAAACACCATTCTCCAATTTTGATGAAATTGTGAGATAATTACCTGATGTGAAAGTTGTTGAAAATAGTGGGAGACCAAAAATACTATTTTCCCACCAAAATTGGTGAAATGTTGTTTTAGAGTCAACTTTTGGGAGGCCAAATATTTTTCTCTATCAAATATAGAATTTAGTGTAAGATGTGAAATTAATTGTAGAAAATGCTCTTAGTAGTTGGCTTATGAAGAACTTATGAATTAAATTGAGTTTTAAGATCCCATAAACCATACGATTATATCTGAAATTCATTATTGACACTATATCACACCATTTTCCATACTAGTTTTCAATCTGGTGGCAGAAAACATTAAAGTTTTGACATAAAATCGACATGAGCCCTTACCGACTTAGCAAAGACTGATCATGGACTATCCCTTTAAGACAAAACATGTTTGAGTAAAAAATAAATGGCAAACCCAGTAGAAGGCATCATACAGGGTCGTATCTCGGGTCCTAGAACTCTTTTGTGTGGGTAGATTGATTTCAGACAACGTTCTTGTATGATTGTCACATCGTAACCTTCACTCAAAACTGTGTAGAAATTGATCAATCGGTGAGCTCAAGCGATGTAACGACACTGTCAATGTCGATTGTTATGTAGTGACAGCTGAGCGACCAATGCACATATCTCGTCAGACGCCAAAATTGTTCACAAACCACCCATTTAAGAAAGAGAAAATTTTGATTTTCCAACGACTATTTTTTTCTCACTCTTCTCACTTTTTGTGTGATGTGTCTGTACGTGTGATATAAAACACCACGTGATTTTTACTCTATTAGCAACTAAAAAATCACATCATCAATCTAACTAAGCATAAAATAAATCTATATCGGAGTTTTTAGGCGAGTAATTTGCGATCCTTACGGTTAACAAACCCTAATCATTTGATTCTTTTTATGGTAATATTCTCCGGATAGATCATAACACAGGTGCTTAGTAGTTTACATAATTCAACGGAGTACAATAACAATCAAATCAAGAAAAACCAACAATAATAGCTCACAATATGTTATATTCCAAAATCCAATCTTTTACATAATAAACCCTAGCTAGATTGATGATGATGACGACGACGACTACGATGATACTTTATCATTCAAACAACAATCTTTTACATTCTTATTGATCAACCAAGAAGTATATTATTCTGTTGGGATCGATCTGGAATGAGGAATCAAGCAACTATTGAAGAAGGTCTGACGGCGCGTCTCATCGTATGATCCTGAAAAACAGCAGCAGGTGGTGGTGGCGTAGACAGAGAAGCTGAACTCGGATAAACATGCCACCAATACCAACGACCATCGATCCGACTTTGAGCCCACTCAAGATGAGTCCTCAACCTCTCTAATGGGTAATCTATCCGATCCCCGGTGGTGTCGAAATAAACAGTGTACCCATACTTTACTTTCCCCACCACTCTCCCCGCCCACCACCCGTCTCCGTCGTACACGTCCACATAGTCGTTCAAACTGAACCTGTTCGCCTCCTCCACCTCCAACGGCGCCGGCCTGATTTCGTTGGCTTCCACAGTCTCCACCAAGAAGTCGCTCTGGTCGTCCTTCAAGAGGGTCCTGTACTTGATCATGTACCGTCCGTCGGCGAGCTCTGAGATGATTCTTGCTGGGAAATAAGAACCCACGAAACCCTCTTGCTTGCTTTCGATTTCCACCTTTTCACCTAGGTAGAAACATCTTCTTCTTCTTCCATGACTAGAAGAATCCTGTGTGCTTGCGATGACGCTGTCTTGAACTCCACGGGAACCCATTGATAGCATAGATAATTTTTTAAAGAGACAACAAATAAAGAAGATAATGTGCTTTTGATGTTGTAATGTCCTGATGTTTATATAGAAACACAAAGGCTTTGTTTCCTAAACGGATTTGGGTTTCTTAATTAAGTTTCATTTTTCCACCGACAATTATTTGTTGGGCAAATTAGACCACCCAGGGCGAGGATTGGGCTCAAAGTTACATTTTCAACCCAAAATTCCTACCTGGGCTTAAAGTTACCGTTTTCCACCATGCCTTTGCACTAGACACGGCAGTGGCGGAGCTCGAACATTTTTTTTTTGAGCGAAAAGATTTTCACTAAACGCCACAAAGAATACCCAATCTACCGTTCTCTAGTACATCATTTGCCCAATCTGGAGGACGGGTATATAAACTAAAATTGGAGGACAATAGGGATCTTTTGGCAAAAGTATCAGCTGCTTTATTGCCGCCTCGTAATACGGCCAGAAGCTCCACCCTCTCGAAACCCAAAATCAGCTTTAAACATCTTTCGGCTACCGAAGCAATTTCCTCGTTCCCTTCAAAACTTCTTCTTCTGGTTTCCCACTTCATCAGTAGATCTATCCCCATTTTTGAATCTGACTCCACTTTAAGATTTCGACACCGTGCATCCCTTCCCAAAATCAATCCCTACTCAATCCCACGCAATTTCAACAATAGCACTGAGCTGTCAAATGGAATTCTTTTGAATCTTCCTCCGACGAAATGCTCTGTTGAATCCCTCAGAAGACAACCAGCTCCGGCGACTTTCCTGTCCGGCGCACATGCGATGTCGGTGTTAATTTTCGTCCATCCCTCAGGTGGGGGTTTCCACTGAATCTCTTCTTGAATCTCTGCTCCCCCTCCTGCTTCTTCAGCCTCTGTCAATAACCCAAATTCCTGTAGATGAAATTTGACTTTATCTACTACCCTATCCACAGTGAAATCAGATCCATTGAATCTATTGTCGTTTCGCTTATTCCACAAACACCAAGGCCAAGCTACCGTTGCCCAAATCTCTCTAGTCTTCTTTGAGCTTTGCGTGAAGACCTCTTCAATCCATCTCTGTATGTTCTGGACTCTTAATTGCTCGGGCTTAATGGCCGTGAACTCTCTCCACACTTTAGCCGTAACGGAGCACCGACGGAAGAAGTGGTCCGCCGTCTCTAGGGCCGATTTGCACGCACAACACAATAATGGTACAGTAATTCCCCTATGCTACTGGTAGTGAATCATGCCACAATCTCCACACTGTAAAGGCTAATTTCCTCGGGATTCTCATCGACCAAATGTTCTTGAACCAGGGTCTGTTTATGCCAGTAGAGGGTTCTTCCGAGACTTCCACTGTTTGATTTTGAAGCTTGTAACCTGTTGATGTTGAATAAACTCCGGTTGGGGTCATACCCCATCGGACCTTATCTTCCCCTGATTGCCCTCCTATTGGAATTTTCAGAATGTCATCCACCTCTACTTCCCAGAGGTAAGTTCGCAAACGGTTTTCGTTCCACTCCCCATTTGTTATACACTGTGAAACTCTCATATTCGCATAATCTGGACTTGGGGTTATTATTGCACTCGTAATGCTTCTCGGTATCCACTTGTCTTTGAACAAATTCACTTGTGCACCCGTACATATCTTCCACTCTAGACCCTTCATCAGTAATTGACGGCCAGCTAAGATGCTTCGAAAGGCAAACGAAACCTGTGATTTTTGTTTGAAGTGTAGAAAGTCCCCATTTCTGAAATAAGCCCGTAGTACTTTGCTAAGGAGGTTGTCCGGCTTCTTCATCACTCTCCACGCTTGTTTCGCCAGTAGTGAAATATTAAAATTATGAAAATCTTTGAAACCAAGTCCTCCTACTTCCTTGTTCATCTTTAGCTTCTCCCAGTTCAGCCAGTGCATTTTCCTTTTATCTTGCGCATCTCCCCACCAAAACTGTCTAATAATTCTTTCTACATCCTGGCAAATACTAGTAGGTAATAAAAAACAGCTCATTACGCAATTAGGAATTGCTTGGTTTACCTCTTTAATGAGGATTTCTTTTCCTGCTGCCGATAATGTCTTCTCCTTCCACCCTTTTAGCTTTGAGAAAATGCTTTCTATAATCTTTTGGAATGTGACTTTTTTCTTCTTGCCAAATGTTGTAGGTAGCCCAAGATAACTGTCGTGGCTTATCACTATGGGGATCCCCGAAAAAGAACTCAGCGATTCTCGTCTATCTGCTTTGACATTTTCGGAAAACACCATGGCGGATTTTTGGAGGTTGATCATTTTTCCTGATGCATCTTCGTAAACCTGTAATAAATCTAGAAGATTTTTTAATTCATACTCAGTTGCTTTTGTAAAAATTAAACTATCATCACCAAAGAAAAGATGTGACACTACTGGCCTGTTCCTTGACGTTGTTGCCCCGGAGATCTTCCCCTCCTCTACTGATTTCGTCAAGCTTCGTGACGTCTCGCTGATTAGAGGGAACAATAGGGGGATAATGGGCATCCCTGCCTTAACCCCCTTTCAAGTACACTCTTCCCTTGAACACCACCATTTATATTCAGACTGTAAGTAGCCGATGAAATACAATTCATAACTAAAGTGATCCATCTAAATCCAAATCCCATCCGTTCCATGACTGCTCGTAGAAAATCCCATTCTACTCTATCATAAGCCTTGCTCATGTCAAGCTTTAAAGCTATTAAACCATCCTTGTCCTTTTTTGTTTTCATCGAATGCAATACCTCAAAGGCAGTCTCATTTTTATCAGAGATGAGCCTTCCCGGGACAAAGGCACTCTGATTTTCAGCGATTAGTTCATCTAGGACTAACTTCAAACGATTTGCCATACACTTTGAAATTATCTTATAAATTGTAGAACATAGTGAAATAGGTCGAAAATCTGAAACTTTTTGAACCTGTTTAATCTTGGGAATGAGTGCGATTAGCGTGTGGTTGAATTCTCCCATATATCCTCCTTCATTAAGGATCTTCAAACACGTGTTAGTCACATCGTCTCCCACTACAGGCCACATTTTTTAAAACATTGCCGGAAATCCGTATGGACCCGGTGCTTTTTGCTGCGGCATGTACTTGACTGCTTCTAAGACTTCGGCTGCTGTGAACTTTTGATCAAGCATTGACCTGCTTGCCGAGGAAATAAGTTCCTCTACATTGGCTAACAGAGGTTCCATAGTGACCCTTAAAGGGTTAGTAGAAGAAAAAATATTGGTAAAGTAATCCTCAATAATCTTTGTTACCTGCTCTGGTTCCTCAACCTAGTTTCCTTGCTGATCTTCAATTCCAGCTATTTTGTTTCGGGCTCTTCGAATTGTTGACTTCCAGTGAAATAATTTCGTGTTTCTATCGCCGGCTTTCAACCACAATGCCCGCGAACGCTGTCGCCACATTATTTCTTCATTTTTCAACAAGGCTGATATCTTCTCCTTCGTTTCAGTCACCTCCCGCAAATTTACAGTGGACTGGGGAAGCCCACCTAAGTACTCCAACTTCAGCCTATGTTGTTTCAATTGTTTTCGGACGTTTTCAAAAATTCTACTATCCCACTGCTGAAGCCTCTGCGATACTGACTCCAACTTTTCCGAAACCGTCCCTGCTTTTCCCTTCCAGCCTTCTTTGATCTCCATTGCACACATAGGGTTCTCGAACCACATCGCTTCCAAGTGGAAGCACACATAGGGACTGTTGATATTATCTCTCTGCTTCCTCTTCTCAGATTGCTTTCTAGGTTTTGGTTTTGTAGCTTCAGTGGGTTTCTTCTTCCTCTTTCTCTCTGCTGTTGGAGCCGTCGTCTCCTTGCCTTTCCCCCATTGCTGCTTTAGCAAGCCCTGCCTCCCTCAATGGGTTGTCGTGTATGATCACACCTTGACTACTTATCCTATTATTGACTTCATCTTCTATGTCCATCTCAGAATCCGACACATTCTTCGTCGAACTCGTCCTACTTGAGGAGAACAGTGAACCTTCCACACTTTTGTCTTCGCCAAGCCGTTCTTCCACCTCCAGAGGGGAGGTTTTGAATAACTTTTTCCGCGGTGGAGGCTTGAAGGTCAACCACTGCCCATATCCCGGTTCTCCACTAGTCTTTCTTCAACACTTTTGTGTTTGCACTCGTCCATATTGTGGTCAATTCTACCACACCATCCGCAGACATGTACAATCCTTTCGTATTTGAAGTCCAACCATCGCTTCTCCTCCAAAATACGAATGAATCTTCCCCTTCTTAATGGTCTCCTTACGTCCATTCGAAGTCGAACCCTCATGTAATCACCATCCTCCCCTGCTAGCACTCTACTGTCCAAATCCACAATCGTTCCAAAAGCTCTGACAAAGTCCTTCGCATCTTCTTCGGTTTGTAAATAGACGGGGAGATTTAGAATCTGAACCCAAACATCTATGTAATTGAACTTTGCATCGTTTATCTTTGCATCCATCGTCCATGGTTGTAAAAGAAGAATATTACCATCGAAAAGCCACGGCCCTCCTCCAAGCACCATGTCCATTGATTCCTAAGAGGGAAAGTAGATAAGGAAAAAATTGGGTCGAACCTCATTTATGGTAATCCTTTATCCATCGACCCATATGCGCTTGAATGTTAGCTTCATTGCCCAAACATTCATCTTATCTGGGAGAAGAAAAGATCCGGCTAGACAAAAGGAGAACTCCTTCACTGCCTCCAGACATCTGTTTCTGTCGACTTCAAATACATCTTCCTATTCTTCTATCGTTAACTTGCTGAAAAACATTCCGCTTGCTGCTATGGTCTCCTCTAGCGATGGATCTCCCGCTTGATTCTGCTCGGAAGTCATCGCCGTCGAGTCTTCTCTTGGTCGCCGCCTTGGTTTCGCTGTGTCGCCCTAAAACTCTCCGATTAATTCGGAGCTAGGTCAACTCGTCAAACTATAACCCTCATGCGGAGCTCGAAAAATTAAAGCAGTCGTAGCAAATTTAAAGATACGAAATTATTAAATAAAATTATTATATGTCTCCGCACTAGACACGACTTCAGTGGGTCACTTTGACCGGGTGATTTGGTCCGCAAAACGAGGCGAGAATTCGATAATTGTTTTTACGGTGTTGTGCAACATAGTTTGTAATACCCCGTATTTTCGCTAAGGGTTATTTTGTAATTTCGATAAAACAAACACTTGAGTTTTAATAAAATGATAATAGTAGTATTTGAAATTTACTCTTTACGTGTTTCCTTTAATTTTATAAAAGTGTTTTTTTGACATTAAGGACATAATAGTTTATTTGGAGTTATTTTGTAATTGTATTTTAGTGTAAAATTTATCTTTTATGTGATAGATAGTAAAAGAAAATTTCATTTTTACCCCTCTTGTTTGTGTTATCTAGTACTTACATCAATTTATAGTATTTTCATGTCAACCCACATTTTCTTGTTAATCCAATCTCTACCCCAACTAACTTGTTGGGAGACTTTTAATTTCACACTCAAATCCCTTACCCACTACCAAAGTCAATTCAATTAAAATATTACTCATACTAGTCATGATATGACTATATGATGCATAGCATCCCACCCTACCCTCATTTGATTCTATCCATCACTCTCCAACACACATCTCTCTCTAATTGGGGCTGAAACAACCCAATCAATTCAGCTTCATCATCATCTTCTTCATATCCTTCATTCATTTTCCTCTTTTTCTTCAAATCATCCATGGAAACATCTTAAGCTCTTCAAGACCCAAGCTTTCTAAGGCCTCCAAACACCTCTAATCCTTCTTGGGGCTGGTATTGTAAGTACCATTTACCCTAAATCTCTTTTATAGCTTGTTCATGTTTGGTTTAGCATCATGTCTTGTTGGTGATTTCTTGGATTGTGATGCATGTGTGTCTAGAACATGACTTGGAGACTTTAAACTCTATTTGGTTGTATTTGAGTATTAAAACATGTGTCTCAAGTTGCATGTATCATAGGATTGATTTGATCATATTTTGAGTGTTCTTGGTAAAATTGCATGTTGTTACAATATGACAAGTTTGTCAAAAACGTAGTATAACTTCAACTTTTGTCTCTGTAAAATTTTCAAATCTTACATTTTATAAAACTAGACTCAGAGGGGGTCATTTTGAGAAAAAAATCAACTCCATATCTATTTTGGTTAGGGAGATATGCTCATTTTAAGTTGTGTGTTTTCTGAAAATCTTTTTCTGGACCAATCTTTCCATTTTTATTGAAAACCTCGTTTCCAGTAACTTATAGCACCCTATCTTTCTTGTGGTGTAACTAGACACATAGGGGATTAATTCTGGAGAAGATGAGCTTTATTGCTATTCTGAAAGTTGTAGTAATCCCCTTGTCAAGTAGAAATTTTTCGCCAAACTCTTCTCTGCATAGCAGTTTTTGTTATTTTTGTAACTTGAGTTTTAAAATATAAATGCATGATTTTCTTGGTTTTTCTGAAGCTAGACACAAGTAGGTTCATCATACATTAATTTCACAATTTTAGGAGATTCTTTGATATGGTATATGTGGCTCTAAAGTCAGGGTCCAGAATTGTAGTTTCAAATGTTTTAGAAAATTTGAATTTTTGAACGTCCAAATGTTTTGTTGGACTTATTTTGATATGTGAGCATCATTATATGCGCATTAGTGACTTTTAGAATGATGTTCATGTTGATCTTGTATTCGGCACGTGAGTATACCACTTGAAACCGGTTTATTAGGATTATTTGGTATGGACTTAGTACCCGACCTAGACAAACATCCATGCATTAGTTTATTTGGAAGTATCATCATTGTGACTAGAGACTTGTCAATTGTAGGCGACTAATTCGTATACATTGGCTACTTCAACTACCCGTGAAGATTGAAAATCGCTATCTCGGTGTAAGGTGAGATTACATGCTTAGCCTCGTGTGTCCTTCTTCCTTCGTGTCATAACATGATTTTATGTCTTGTCTCAAACTGTACTTGTGAGTTTACGTGATTAGCCTTGTGTTCCTAGCTTCTTTCGTGTCGAAAGTTGATTTTATAACTTGTCTCAAAATGTTTTTGTGATTCGCATGTTTTACTTGAGTTTGTTTACGTTTCTGAATTGTTGCCTTGAAACTGTCACACGATAAATAATAAATCGCTAATAACGCGAAGTGGAAGTATTCGCCTGTACCGGAACCAGTTATGTTACTTATCACGGGTTTCGATCCCTTGGGTTTTAAAACCTAAAATGCGGGACTCCGTGTGCCCCCGACTCCTTTTGCCGTAGGCTGGAGTACTGCTTCTAGATACCACTCCTTTGATTGACGCTCTTAGGAGGGTGTTGCAACACTTAAGGTCTAGAATGTCTGACGTGGTCATGATGGCTAGCGGGACGCGGAATGCGATCCACAACGCTTGGTAGAGAGGTTTGGGTTCTTGAACCCCCTATACACCAGTACCATCTTTTACTTTGTTCTGGTTTACCCGGGTTACAGCGCGACACATTGAAATTATTTGCCCCAACGTTGGAAAAGGAAGACGGTTTGAAATTTAAATAAGTGGTTTTACTCTTGCGACATTCATAGTTGGTTATCACCACTGCGAATTCTGAAACTTTTTTTCACTCATACTCTGTCACTTTTACTTTATTTAACTTGTGTCCTAGAAGTTTATATTCTCTTTCTTGTTTTACATGCTATGGTGTATCTCACTCAGTATTTATTGCTGACTTTGAAAACTGCGGTTCTTGTTGTTTTCTTCCCACCGCAGGTCTAGGAGCTGGGGAATTATAAAATAGAAGGGGCGCGAGACTCACTTAGAATATGAACGCCGCCATTAGTTGATATGAAATTGTTAGTTAATTAGTTTGTAATAGTAATCAGCTAGTGTGTAAGACTTAAAGTTTAATATAGTTGTTTAATGTTACAAATATGTGTTGTGGATTATAATGTTTTTTATCTCCGCCAATTCTATTAAGCATTGCCCTCCTGGTCTCGTCCCGAGCCGGATAAAGGGGGTTGTTGCAGGTGGTATCAGAGTAGTTCTTTCCACTATGTGATTAAAACCTCTAGGGTAACCTAAGATGAACATAGGGCAAGATAAAATACAGAAAAGCGGGTATTTCAGGAGTTGTCGTTTACTTCCTCTTGCACGATGGATTGCTTTGTGTTATTTGATATAATCATGTTTCGTGTTGGTTTCCTAGCACTATTTCAGACGTATGATTGTTCTTTGTAGATGTGAATCTTGTTTTTATGTGTCTCGACGAGACATGCTATGTGGTTTTTGGCATTGTATGCTTATTCGGTGTGAAATATTCAATATATTAGTACGTGTGTGACCATAAGAGACTATATAGGAAACCCTTTGAGACTTTAGTGAACCGTCCAAGCTTCGAGGACGAAGCTTTTTCTAAGGGAGGAAGAGTGTAATACCCCGTATTTTTACTAAGGGTTATTTTGTAATTTCGATAAAACAAATACTTGAATTTTAAAAAAATGAAAATAGTACTATTTGAAATTTTCTCTTTACGTGTTTCTTTTAATTTTATAAAAGTGTTTTTTTGACATTAAGGAAATAATAGTTTATTTAGAGTTATTTTGTAATTTTATTTTAGTGTAAAATTTATCTTTTATGTGCTAGATAGTAAAAGAAAATTTCATTTTTACTCCTCTTGTTTGTGTTATCTAGTACTTACATCAATTTATAGTATTTTCATGTCAACCCTCATTTTCTTGTTAATCCAATCTCTACCCCAACTAACTTGTTGGGAGACTTTTAATTTCACACTCAAACCCCTTACCCACTACCAAAGTCAATTCAATTAAAATATTACTCATACTAGTCATGATATGACTATATGATGCATAGCATCCCACCCTACCCTCATTTGATTCTATCCATCACTCTCCAACACACATCTCTCTCTAATTGTGGCTGAAACAACCCAATCAATTCAGCTCCATCATCATCTTCTTCATATCCTTCATTCATTTTCCTCTTTTTCTTCAAATCATCCATGGAAACATCTTAAGCTCTTCAAGACCCAAGCTTTTCAAGGCCTCCAAACACCTCTAATCCTTCTTGGGGCAGTTAAGTACCATTTACCATAAATCTCTTTTATAGCTTGTTCATGTTTGGTTTAATATCATTTCTTGTTGGTGATTTCTTCGATTGTGATGCATGTGTGTCCAGAACATGAATTGGAGACTTTAAACTCGTTTTCGTTCAAATTCTTCACATGATTCCTTAAAATTCTTTTTTATCTTCTTTTTTATGTCTAATTGGTTGTATTTGAGTATAAAAATATGTTTCTCAAGTTGCATGTATCATAGGATTGATTTGATCATGTTTTGAGTGTTCGTGGTAAAATTGCATGTTGTTACAATCTGACAAGTTTGTCAAAAATGTAGTATAACTTCAACTTTTGTCTCTGTAAAATTTTCAAATCTTACATTTTATAAAACTAGACTCAGAGGGGGTCATTTTGAGAACAAAATCAACTCCATATCTATTTTTTAGGGAGATATGCTCATTTTAAGTTGCGTGTTTTCTGAAAATCTGTTTCTGGACCAATCTTTCCATTTTTATTGAAAATCTCATTTCCAGTAACTTATAGCACCCAATATTTATTGTGGTGAAACCAGACACATAGGAGATTCATTCTCGAGAAGATGAGATTTATTGCTATTCTGCAAGTTGTAGTAATCCCCTTGTCAATTTGAAACTTTTTGCCAAACTCTTCTCTGCATAGCAGTTTTTGTTATTTTTGTAACTTGAGTTTTATAATAGCTATGCATGATTTTCTTGGTTTTTCTGAAATTAGACACAAGTAGGTTCATCATACATTAATTTCACAATTTTAGGAGATGCTTTGATATGGTATATGTGGCTCTAAAGTCAGGGTCCAGAATTGTAGTTTCAAATGTTTTAGAAAATTTGAATTTTTGAACTTCCAAATGTTTTGTTGGACTTATTTTGATATGTGAGCATCATTATATGCGCATTAGTGACTTTTAGAATGATTTTCATGTTGAGCTTGTATTCGGCACGTGAGTATACCACTTGAAACCGTTTTATTAGGATAATTTGGTATGGACTTAGTACCCGACCTAGACAAACATCCATGCATTAGTTTATTTGGAAGTAGCATCATTGTGACTAGAGACTTGTCAATTGTAGGCGACTGATTCGTATACATAGGCTACTTCAACTACCCGTGAAGATTTAAAATCGCTATCTCGGTGTAAGGTGAGATTACATGCTTAGCCTCGTATGTCTTGCTTCCTTCGTGTCAAAACATGATTTTATGTCTTGTCTCAAATTGTACTTGTTAGTTTACGTGATTAGCCTTGTGTTCCTAGCTTCATTCGTGTCGAAAGTTGATTTTATAACTTGTCTCAAAATGTTTTTGTGATTCGCATGTTTTACTTGAGTTTGTTTACGTTTCTGAATTGTTGCCTTGAAACTGTCACACGATAAATAATAAATCGCTAATAACGCGAAGTGGAAGTATTCGCATGTACCGGAACCAGTTATGTTACTTATCACGGGTTTCGATCCCTTAGGTTTTAAACCCTAAAATGCGGGACTCCGTGTGCCCCCGACTCCTTTCGCCGTAGGCTGGAGTACTGCTTCTAGATACCACGCCTTTGATTGACGCTCTTAGGAGGGTGTTGCAACACTTAAGGTCTAGAATGTCTGACGTGGTCATGATGGCTAGCGGGACGCGGAATGCGATCCACAACGCTTGGTAGAGAGGTTTGGG
The DNA here is from genome assembly GCA_023055425.1 of Linanthus parryae. Lineage (NCBI taxonomy): Eukaryota > Viridiplantae > Streptophyta > Magnoliopsida > Ericales > Polemoniaceae > Linanthus > Linanthus parryae. Next base: position 43,006,175 of record JALGPY010000006.1, read on the forward strand.
TTCTTGAACCCCCTATACACCAGTACCATCTTTTACTTTGTTCTGGTTTACCCGGGTTACAGCGCGACACATTGAAATTATTTGCCCCAACGTTGGAAAAGGAAGATGGTTTGAAATTTAAATAAGTGGTTTTACTCTTGCGACATTCATAATTGGTTATCACCACTGCGAATTCTGAAACTTTTTTTCACTCATACTCTGTCACTTTTACTTTATTTAACTTGTGTCCTAGAAGTTTATATTCTCTTTCTTGTTTTACATGCTATGGTGTATCTCACTCAGTATTTATTTCTGACTTTGAAAACTGCGGTTCTTGTTGTTTTCTTCCCACCGCAGGTCTAGGAGCTGGGGAATTATAGAATAGAAGGGGCGCGAGACTCACTTAGAATATGAACGCCGCCATTAGTTGATATGAAATTGTTAGTTAATTAGTTTGTAATAGTAATCAGCTAGTGTGTAAGACTTAAAGTTTAATATAGTTGTTTAATGATATAAATATGTGTTGTGGATTATATTGTTTTTTATCTCCGCCAATTCTATTAAGCATTGCCCTGCCGGTCTCGTCCTGAGCCGGATAAAGGGGGTTGTTGCAGGTGGTATCAGAGTAGTTCTTTTCACTATGGGATTAAAACCTCTAGGGTAACCTAAGATGAACATAGGGCAAGATAAAATACAGAAAAGCGGATATTTCGGGAGTTGTCGTTAACTTCCTCTTCCACGATGGATTGCTTTGTGTTATTTGATATAATCATGTTTCGTGTTGGTTTCGTAGCACTATTTCAGACGTATGGTTGTTCTTTGTAGATGTGAATCTTGTTTTTATGTTTCTCGACGAGAAATCCTATGTGGTTTTTGGCATTGTATGCTTATTCGGTGTGAAATATTCAATATATTAGTACGTGTGTGACCATAAGAGACTATATAGGAAACCCTTTGAGACTTTAGTGAACCGTCCAAGCTTCGAGGACGAAGCTTTTTCTAAGGGAGGAAGAGTGTAATACCCCGTATTTTCGCTAAGGGTTATTTTGTAATTTCGATAAAACAAATACTTGAGTTTTAAAAAAATGATAATAGTACTATTTGAAATTTTCTCTTTACGTATTTCTTTTAATTTTATAAAAGTGTTTTTTTGACATTGAGGAAATAATAGTTTATTTAGAGTTATTTTATAATTTTATTTTAGTGTAAAATTATCTTTTATGTGCTAGATAGTAAAAGAAAATTTCATTTTTACTCCTCTTGTTTGTGTTATCTAGTACTTACATCAATTTATAGTATTTTCATGTCAACCCTCATTTTCTTGTTAATCTAATCTCTCCCCCAACTAACTTGTTGGGAGACTTTTAATTTCACACTCAAACCCCTTACCCACTACTAAAGTCAATTCAATTAAAATATTACTCATACTAGTCATGATATGACTATATGATGCATAGCATCCCACCCTACCCTCATTTGATTCTATCCATCACTCTCCAACACACATCTCTCTCTAATTGGGGCTGAAACAACCCAATCAATTCAGCTCCATCATCATCTTCTTCATATCCTTCATTCATTTTCCTCTTTTTCTTCAAATCATCCATGGAAACATCTTAAGCTCTTCAAGACCCAAGCTTTCCAAGGCCTCCAAACACCTCTAATCCTTCTTGGGGCAGGTAAGTACCATTTACCCTAAATCTCTTTTATAGCTTGTGCATGTTTGGTTTAACATCATTTCTTGTTGGTGATTTCTTCGATTGTGATGCATGTGTGTCTAGAACATGAATTGGAGACTTTAAACTCGTTTTCGTTCAAATTCTTCACATGATTCCCCAAAATTCTTTTTTTATCTTCTTTTTTATGTCTAATTGGTTGTATTTGAGTATAAAAATATGTTTCTCAAGTTGCATGTATCATAGGATTGATTTGATCATGTTTTGAGTGTTCGTGGTAAAATTGCATGTTGTTACAATCTGACAAGTTTGTCAAAAATGTAGTATAACTTCAACTTTTTTCTTTGTAAAATTTTCAAATCTTACATTTTATAAAACTAGACTCAGAGGGGGTCATTTTGAGAACAAAATCAACTCCATATCTATTTTTTTTAGGGAGATATGCTCATTTTAAGTTGCGTGTTTTCTGAAAATCTGTTTCTGGACCAATCTTTCAATTTTTATCAAAAACCTCATTTCCAGTAACTTATAGCACCCAATCTTTATTGTGGTGAAACCAGAAACATAGGGGATTCATTCTGGAGAAGATGAGATTTATTGCTATTCTGCAAGTTGTAGTAATCCCCTTGTCAATTTGAAACTTTTTGCCAAACTCTTCTCTGCATAGCAGTTTTTGTTATTTTTGTAACTTGAGTTTTATAATAGCTATGCATGATTTTCTTGGTTTTTCTAAAATTAGACACAAGTAGGTTCATCATACATTAATTTCAGAATTTTAGGAGATGCTTTGATATGGTATATGTGGCTCTAAAGTCAGAGTCCAGAATTGTAGTTTCAAATGTTTTAGAAAATTTGAATTTTTGAACTTCCAAATGTTTTGTTGGACTTATTTTGATATGTGAGCATCATTATATGCGCATTAGTGACTTTTAGAATGATTTTCATGTTGAGCTTGTATTCGGCACGTGAGTATACCACTTGAAACCGGTTTATTAGGATAATTTGGTATGGACTTAGTACCCGACCTAGACAAACATCCATGCATTAGTTTATTTGGAAGTAGCATCATTGTGACTAGAGACTTGTCAATTGTAGGCGACTAATTCGTATACATAGGCTACTTCAACTATCCGTGAAGATTGAAAATCGCTATCTCGGTGTAAGGTGAGATTACATGCTTAGCCTCGTATGTCTTGCTTCCTTCGTGTCAAAACATGATTTTATGTATTGTCTCAAATTGTACTTGTTAGTTTACGTGATTAGCCTTGTGTTCCTAGCTTCATTCGTGTCCAAAGTTGATTTTATAACTTGTCTCAAAATGTTTTTGTGATTCGCATGTTTTACTTGAGTTTGTTTACGTTTCTGAATTGTTGCCTTGAAACTGTCACACGATAAATAATAAATCGCTAATAACGCGAAGTGGAAGTATTCGCCTGTACCGGAACCAGTTATGTTACTTATCACGGGTTTCGATCCCTTGGGTTTTAAACTCTAAAATGCGGGACACCGTGTGCCCCCGACTCCTTTTGCCGTAGGCTGGAGTACTGCTTCTATATACCACTCCTTTGATTGACGCTCTTAGGCGGGTGTTGCAACACTTAAGGTCTAGAATGTCTGACGTGGTCATGATGGCTAGCGGGACGCGGAATGCGATCCACAACGCTTGGTAGAGAGGTTTGGGTTCTTGAACCCCCTATACACCAGTACCATCTTTTACTTTGTTCTGGTTTACCCGGGTTACAGCGCGACACATTGAAATTATTTGCCCCAACGTTGGAAAAGGAAGACGGTTTGAAATTTAAATAAGTGGTTTTACTCTTGCGACATTCATAATTGGTTATCACCACTGCGAATTCTGAAACTTTTTTTCACTCATACTCTGTCACTTTTACTTTATTTAACTTGTGTCCTAGAAGTTTATATTCTCTTTCTTGTTTTACATGCTATGGTGTATCTCACTCAGTATTTATTGCTGACTTTGAAAACTGCGGTTCTTGTTGTTTTCTTCCCACCGCAGGTCTAGGAGCTGGGGAATTATAGAATAGAAAGGGCGCGAGACTCACTTAGAATATGAACGCCGCCATTAGTTGATATGAAATTGTTAGTTAATTAGTTTTTAATAGTAATCAGCTAGTGTGTAAGACTTAAAGTTTAATATAGTTGTTTAATGATATAAATATGTGTTGTGGATTATATTGTTTTTTATCTCCGCCAATTCTATTAAGCATTGCCCTCCCGGTCTCGTCCCGAGCCGGATAAAGGGGGTTGTTGCAGGTGGTATCAGATTAGTTCTTTCCAATATGGGATTAAAACCTCTAGGGTAACCTAAGATGAACATACGGCAAGATAAAATACAGAAAAGCGGATATTTCAGGAGTTGTCGTTTACTTCCTCTTCCACGATGGATTGCTTTGTGTTATTTGATATAATCATGTTTCGTGTTGGTTTCGTAGCACTATTTCAGACGTATGGTTGTTCTTTGTAGATGTGAATCTTGTTTTTATGTGTCTCGACGAGAAATCATATGTGGTTTTTGGCATTGTATGCTTATTCGGTGTGAAATATTCAATATATTAGTACGTGTGTGACCATAAGAGAATATATAGGAAACCCTTTGAGACTTTAGTGAACCGTCCAAGCTTCGAGGACGAAGCTTTTTCTAAGGGAGGAAGAGTGTAATACCCCGTATTTTCGCTAAGGGTTATTTTGTAATTTCGATAAAACAAATACTTGAGTTTTAAAAAAATGATAACAGTACTATTTGAAATTTTCTCTTTACGTATTTCTTTTAATTTTATAAAAGTGTTTTTTTGACATTGAGGAAATAATAGTTTATTTAGAGTTATTTTATAATTTTATTTTAGTGTAAAATTATCTTTTATGTGCTAGATAGTAAAAGAAAATTTCATTTTTACTCCTCTTGTTTGTGTTATCTAGTACTTACATCAATTTATAGTATTTTCATGTCAACCCTCATTTTCTTGTTAATCCAATCTCTACCCCAACTAACTTGTTGGGAGACTTTTAATTTCACACTCAAACCCCTTACCCACTACCAAAGTCAATTCAATTAAAATATTACTCATACTAGTCATGATATGACTATATGATGCATAGCATCCCACCCTACCCTCATTTGATTCTATCCATCACTCTCCAACACACATCTCTCTCTAATTGGGGCTGAAACAACCCAATCAATTCAGCTCCATCATCATCTTCTTCATATCCTTCATTCATTTTCCTCTTTTTCTTCAAATCATCCATGGAAACATCTTAAGCTCTTCAAGACCCAAGCTTTCCAAGGCCTCCAAACACCTCTAATCCTTCTTGGGGCAGGTAAGTACCATTTACCCTAAATCTCTTTTATAGCTTGTGCATGTTTGGTTTAATATCATTTCTTGTTGGTGATTTCTTCGATTGTGATGCATGTGTGTCTAGAACATGAATTGGAGACTTTAAACTCGTTTTCGTTCAAATTATTCACATGATTCCCCAAAATTCTTTTTTTATCTTCTTTTTTATGTCTAATTGGTTGTATTTGAGTATAAAAATATGTTTCTCAAGTTGCATGTATCATAGGATTGATTTGATCATGTTTTGAGTGTTCGTGGTAAATTTGCATGTTGTTACAATCTGACAAGTTTGTCAAAAATGTAGTATAACTTCAACTTTTTTCTCTGTAAAAGTTTCAAATCTTACATTTTATAAAACTAGACTCAGAGGGGGTCATTTTGAAAACAAAATCAACTCCATATCTATTTTTTTTAGGGAGATATGCTCATTTTAAGATGCGTGTTTTCTGAAAATCTGTTTCTGGACCAATCTTTCCATTTTTATTGAAAACCTCATTTCCAGTAACTTATAGCACCCTATCTTTATTGTGGTGAAACCAGACACACAGGGGATTCATTCTGGAGAAGATGAGATTTATTGCTATTCTGAAAGTTGTAGTAATCCCCTTGTCAAGTAGAAATTTTTCGCCAAACTCTTCTCTGCATAGCAGTTTTTGTTATTTTTGTAACTTGAGTTTTAAAATATATATGCATGATTTTCTTGGTTTTTCTGAAGCTAGACACAAGTAGGTTCATCATACATTAATTTCACAATTTTAGGAGATTCTTTGATATGGTATATGTGGCTCTAAAGTCAGGGTCCAGAATTGTAGTTTCAAATGTTTTAGAAAATTTGAATTTTTGAACTTCCAAATGTTTTGTTGGACTTATTTTGATATGTGAGCATCATTATATGCGCATTAGTGACTTTTAGAATGATGTTCATGTTGATCTTGTATTCGGCACGTGAGTATACCACTTGAAACCGGTTTATTAGGATTATTTGGTATGGACTTAGTACCCGACCTAGACAAACATCCATGCATTAGTTTATTTGGAAGTATCATCATTGTGACTAGAGACTTGTCAATTGTAGGCGACTAATTCGTATACATTGGCTACTTCAACTACCCGTGAAGATTGAAAATCGCTATCTCGGTGTAAGGTGAGATTACATGCTTAGCCTCGTGTGTCCTTCTTCCTTCGTGTCATAACATGATTTTATGTCTTGTCTCAAACTGTACTTGTGAGTTTACGTGATTAGCCTTGTGTTCCTAGCTTCTTTCGTGTCGAAAGTTGATTTTATAACTTGTCTCAAAATTTTTTTGTGATTCGCATGTTTTACTTGAGTTTGTTTACGTTTCTGAATTGTTGCCTTGAAACTGTCACACGATAAATAATAAATCGCTAATAACGCGAAGTGGAAGTATTCGCCTGTACCGGAACCAGTTATGTTACTTATCACGGGTTTCGATCCCTTGGGTTTTAAACTCTAAAATGCGGGACTCCGTGTGCCCCCGACTCCTTTTGCCGTAGGCTGGAGTACTGCTTCTAGATACCACTCCTTTGATTGACGCTCTTAGGAGGGTGTTGCAACACTTAAGGTCTAGAATGTCTGACGTGGTCATGATGGCTAGCGGGACGCGGAATGCGATCCACAACGCCTGGTAGAGAGGTTTGGGTTCTTGAACCCCCTATACACCAGTACCATCTTTTACTTTGTTCTGGTTTTTCCGGGTTACAGCGCGACACATTGAAATTATTTGCCCCAATATTGGAAAAGGAAGACGGTATGAAATTTAAATAAGTGGTTTTACTCTTGCGACATTCATAATTGGTTATCACCACTGCGAATTCTGAAACTTTTTTTCACTCATACTCTGTCACTTTTACTTTATTTAACTTGTGTCCTAGAAGTTTATATTCTCTTTCTTATTTTACATGCTATGGTGTATCTCACTCAGTATTTATTGCTGACTTTGAAAACGGCGGTTCTTGTTGTTTTCTTCCCATCGCAGGTCTAGGAGCTGGGGAATTATAGAATAGAAGGGGCGCGAGACTCACTTAGAAAATGTACGCCGCCATTAGTTGATATGAAATTGTTAGTTAATTAGTTTTTAATAGTAATCAGCTAGTGTGTAAGACTTAAAGTTTAATATAGTTGTTTAATGATATAAATATGTGTTGTGGATTATATTGTTTTTTATCTCCGCCAATTCTATTAAGCATTGCCCTCCCGGTCTCTTCCTGAGCCGGATAAAGGGGGTTGTTGCAGGTGGTATCAGAGTAGTTCTTTCCACTATGGGATTAAAACCTCTAGGGTAACCTAAGATGAAAATAGGGCAAGATAAAATACATAAAAGTGGATATTTCGGGAGTTGTCGTTTGCTTCCTCTTCCACGATGGATTGCTTTGTGTTATTTGATATAATCATGTTTCGTGTTGGTTTCGTAGCACTATTTCAGACGTATGGTTGTTCTTTGTAGATGTGAATCTTGTTTTTATGTGTCTCGACGAGAAATCCTATGTGGTTTTTGGCATTGTATGCTTATTCGTTGTGAAATATTCAATATATTAGTACGTGTGTGACCATAAGAGACTATATAGGAAACCCTTTGAGACTTTAGTGAACCGTCCAAGCTTCGAGGACGAAGCTTTTTCTAAGGGAGGAAGAGTGTAATACCCCGTATTTTCGCTAAGGGTTATTTTGTAATTTCGATAAAACAAATACTTGAGTTTTAAAAAAATGATAATAGTACTATTTGAAATTTTCTCTTTACGTATTTCTTTTAATTTTTTAAAAGTGTTTTTTTGACATTGAGGAAATAATAGTTTATTTAGAGTTTTTTTATAATTTTATTTTAGAGTAAAATTATCTTTTATGTGCTAGACAGTAAAAGAAAATTTCATTTTTACTCCTCTTGTTTGTGTTATCTAGTACATACATCAATTTATAGTATTTTCATGTCAACCCTCATTTTCTTGTTAATCCAATCTCTACCCCAACTAACTTGTTGGGAGACTTTTAATTTCACACTCAAACCCCTTACCCACTACCAAAGTCAATTCAATTAAAATATTACTCATACTAGTCATGATATGACTATATGATGCATAGCATCCCACCCTACCCTCATTTGATTCTATCCATCACTCTCCAACACACATCTCTCTCTAATTGGGGCTGAAACAACCCAATCAATTCAGCTCCATCATCATCTTCTTCATATCCTTCATTCATTTTCCTCTTTTTCTTCAAATCATCCATGGAAACATCTTAAGCTCTTCAATACCCAAGCTTTCCAAGGCCTCCAAACACCTCTAATCCTTCTTGGGGCAGGTAAGTACCGTTTACCCTAAATCTCTTTTATAGCTTGTGCATGTTTGGTTTAACATCATTTCTTGTTGGTGATTTCTTCGATTGTGATGCATGTGTGTCTAGAACATGAATTGGAGACTTTAAACTCGTTTTCCTTCAAATTCTTCACATGATTCCCCAAAATTCTTTTTTTATCTTCTTTTTTATGTCTAATTGGTTGTATTTGAGTATAAAAAAATGTTTCTCAAGTTGCATGTATCATAGGATTGATTTGATCATGTTTTGAGTGTTCGTGGTAAAATTGCATGTTGTTACAATCTGACAAGTTTATCAAAAATGTAGTATAACTTCAACTTTTGTCTCTGTAAAATTTTCAAATTTTACATTTTATAAAACTAGACTCAGAGGGGGTCATTATGAGAACAAAATCAACTCCATATCTATTTTTTTTTAGGGAGATATGCTCATTTTAAGTTGCGTATTTTCTGAAAATCTGTTTCTGGACCAATCTTTCCATTTTTATTGAAAACCTCATTTCCAGTAACTTATAGCACCCAGTCTTTCTTGTGGTGAAACCAGACACATAGGGGATTTATTCTGGAGAAGATGAGATTTATTTCTATTCTGCAAGTTGTAGTAATCCCCTTGTCAATTTGAAACTTTTTGCCAAACTCTTATCTGCATAGCAGTTTTTGTTATTTTTGTAACTTGAGTTTTATAATAGCTATGCATGATTTTTTTGGTTTTTCTGAAATTAGACACAAGTAGGTTCATCATACATTAATTTCACAATTTTAGGAGATGCTTTGATATGGTATATGTGGCTCTAAAGTCAGGGTCCAGAATTGTTGTTTCAGATGTTTTAGAAAATTTGAATTTTTGAACTTCCAAATGTTTTGTTGGACTTATTTTGATATGTGAGCATCATTATATGCGCATTAGTGACTTTTAGAATGATGTTCATGTTGAGCTTGTATTCGGCACGTGAGTATACCACTTGAAACCGGTTTATTAGGATAATTTGGTATGGACTTAGTACCCGACCTAGACAAACATCCATGCATTAGTTTATTTGGAAGTAGCATCATTGTGACTAGAGACTTGTCAATTGTAGGCGAATGATTCGTATACATAGGCTACTTCAACTACCCGTGAAGATTGAAAATCGCTATCTCGGTGTAAGGTGAGATTACATGCTTAGCCTCGTATGTCTTGCTTCCTTCGTGTCAAAACATGATTTTATGTCTTGTCTCAAACTGTACTTGTTAGTTTACGTGATTAGCCTTGTGTTCCTAGCTTCATTCGTGTCGAAAGTTGATTTTATAACTTGTCTCAAAATGTTTTTGTGATTCGCATGTTTTACTTGAGTTTGTTTACGTTTCAGAATTGTTGCCTTGAAACTGTCACACGATAAATAATAAATCGCTAATAACGCGAAGTGGAAGTATTCGCATGTACCGGAACCAGTTATGTTACTTATCACGGGTTTCGATACCTTGGGTTCTAAACCCTAAAATGCGGGACTCTGTGTGCCCCCGACTCCTTTCGCCGTAGGCTGGAGTACTGCTTCTAGATACCACTCCTTTGATTGACGCTCTTAGGAGGGTGTTGCAACACTTAAGGTCTAGAATGTCTGACGTGATCATGATGGCTAGCGGGACGCGGAATGCGATCCACAACGCTTGGTAGAGAGGTTTGGGTTCTTGAACCCCCTATACACCAGTACCATCTTTTACTTTGTTCTGGTTTACCCGGGTTACAGCGCGACACATTGAAATTATTTGCCCCAATGTTGGAAAAGTAAGACGGTTTGAAATTTAAATAAGTGGTTTTACTCTTGAGACATTCATAATTAGTTATCACCACTGCGAATTCTGAAACTTTTTTTCACTCATACTCTGTCACTTTTACTTTATTTAACTTGTGTCCTAGAAGTTTATATTCTCTTTCTTGTTTTACATGCTATGGTGTATCTCACTCAGTATTTATTGCTGAGTTTGAAAACTGCGGTTCTTGTTGTTTTCTTCCCACCGCAGTTCTAGGAGGTGGGGAATTATAGAATAGAAGGGGCGCGAGACTCACTTAGAATATGAACGTCGTCATTAGTTGATATGAAATTGTTAGTTAATTAGTTTGTAATAGTAATCAGCTAGTGTGTAAGACTTAAAGTTTAATATAGTTGTTTAATGTTATAAATATGTGTTGTGGATTATATTGTTTTTTATCTCCGCCAATTCTATTAAGCATTTCCGTCCCGGTCTCATTCCGAGCCGGATAAAGGGGGTTGTTGCAGGTGGTATCAGAGTAGTTCTTTCCACTATGGGATTAAAACCTCTAGGGTAACCTAAGATGAACATAGGGCAAGATAATTACAGAAAAGCGGGTATTTCGGGAGTTGTCGTTTACTTCCTCTTGCACGATGGATTGCTTTGTGTTATTTGATATAATCATGTTTCGTGTTGGTTTCCTAGCACTATTTCAGACGTATGGTTGTTCTTTGTAGATGTGAATCTTGTTTTTATGTGTCTCGACGAGAAATCATATGTGGTTTTTGGCATTGTATGCTTATTCGGTGTGAAATATTCAATATATTAGTACGTGTGTGACCATAAGAGACTATATAGGAAATCCTTTGAGACTTTAGTGAACCGTCCAAGCTTAGAGGACGAAGCTTTTTCTAAGGGAGGAAGAGTGTAATACCCCGTATTTTCGCTAAGGGTTATTTTGTAATTTCGATAAAACAAATACTTGAGTTTTAAAAAAATAATAATAGTACTATTTGAAATTTTCTCTTTACGTATTTCTTTTAATTTTATAAAAGTGCTTTTTTGACAATAAGGAAATAATAGTTTATTTAGAGTTATTTTGTAATTTTTTATTAGTGTAAAATTTATCTTCTATGTGCTAGATAGTAAAAGAAAATTTCATTTTTACTCCTCTTGTTTGTGTTATCTAGTACTTACATCAATTTATAGTATTTTCATGTCAACCCTCATTTTCTTGTTAATCCAATCTCTACCCCAACTAACTTGTTGGGAGACTTTTAATTTCACACTCAAACCCCTTACCCACTACCAAAGTCAATTCAATTAAAATATTACTCATACTAGTCATGATATGACTATATGATGCATAGCATCCCACCCTACCCTCATTTGATTCTGTCCATCACTCTCCAACACACATCTCTCTCTAATTGGGGCTGAAACAACCCAATCAATTCAGCTCCATCATCATCTTCTTCATATCCTTCATTCATTTTCCTCTTTTTCTTCAAATCATCCATGGAAACATCTTAAGCTCTTCATGACCCAAGCTTTCCAAGGCCTCCAAACACCTCTTATCCTTCTTGGGGCAGGTAAGTACCATTTACCCTAAATCTCTTTTATAGCTTGTGCATGTTTGGTTTAACATCATTTCTTGTTGGTGATTTCTTCGATTGTGATGCATGTGTGTCTAGAACATGAATTGGAGACTTTAAACTCGTTTTCCTTCAAATTCTTCACATGATTCCCCAAAATTCTTTTTTTATCTTCTTTTTTATGTCTAATTGGTTGTATTTGAGTATAAAAATATGTTTCTCAAGTTGCATGTATCATAGGATTGATTTGATCATGTTTTGAGTGTTCGTGGTAAAATTGCATGTTGTTACAATCTGACAAGTTTGTCAAAAATGTAGTATAACTTCAACTTTTGTCTCTGTAAAATTTTCAAATCTTACATTTTATAAAACTAGACTCAGAGGGGGTCATTATGAGAACAAAATCAACTCCATATCTATTTTTTTTAGGGAGATATGCTCATTTTAAGTTGCGTGTTTTCTGAAAATCTGTTTCTGGACCAATCTTTCCATTTTTATTGAAAACCTCATTTCCAGTAACTTATAGCACCCAATCTTTCTTGTGGTGAAACCAGACACATAGGGGATTTATTCTGGAGAAGATGAGATTTATTTCTATTCTGCAAGTTGTAGTAATCCCCTTGTCAATTTGAAACTTTTTGCCAAACTCTTCTCTGCATAGCAGTTTTTGTTATTTTTGTAACTTGAGTTTTATAATAGCTATGCATGATTTTTTTGGTTTTTCTGAAATTAGACACAAGTAGGTTCATCATACATTAATTTCACAATTTTAGGAGATGCTTTGATATGGTATATGTGGCTCTAAAGTCAGGGTCCAGAATTGTAGTTTCAAATGTTTTAGAAAATTTGAATTTTTGAACTTCCAAATGTTTTGTTGGACTTATTTTGATATGTGAGCATCATTATATGCGCATTAGTGACTTTTAGAATGATTTTCATGTTGAGCTTGTATTCGGCACGTGAGTATACCACTTGAAACCGGTTTATTAGGATAATTTGGTATGGACTTAGTACCCGACCTAGACAAACATCCATGCATTAGTTTATTTGGAAGTAGCATCATTGTGACTAGAGACTTGTCAATTGTAGGCGACTGATTCGTATACATATGCTACTTAACCTACCCGTGAAGATTGAAAATCGCTATCTCGGTGTAAGGTGAGATTACATGCTTAGCCTCGTATGTCTTGCTTCCTTCGTGTCAAAACATGATTTTATGTCTTGTCTCAAATTGTACTTGTTAGTTTTAGTGATTAGCCTTGTGTTCCTAGCTTCATTCGTGTCGAAAGTTGATTTTATAACTTGTCTCAAAATGTTTTTGTGATTCGCATGTTTTACTTGAGTTTGTTTACGTTTCTGAATTGTTGCCTTGAAACTGTCACACGATAAATAATAAATCGCTAATAACGCGAAGTGGAAGTATTCGCATGTACCGGAACCAGTTATGTTACTTATCACGAGTTTCGATCCCTTGGGTTTTAAACCCTAAAATGCGGGACTCCGTGTGCCCCCGACTCCTTTCGCCGTAGGCTGGAGTACTGCTTCTAGATACCACTCCTTTGATTGACGCTCTTAGGAGGGTGTTGCAACACTTAAGGTCTAGAATGTCTGACGTGGTCATGATGGCTAGCGGGACGCGGAATGCGATCCACAACGCTTGGTAGAGAGGTTTGGGTTCTTGAACCCCCTATACACCAGTACCATCTTTTACTTTGTTCTGGTCTACCCGGGTTACAGCGCGACACATTGAAATTATTTGCCCCAATGTTGGAAAAGGAAGACGGTTTGAAATTTAAATAAGTGGTTTTACTCTTGCGACATTCATAATTGGTTATCACCACTGCAAATTCTGAAACTTTTTTTCACTCATACTCTGTCACTTTTACTTCATTTAACTTGTGTCCTAGAAGTTTATATTCTCTTTCTTGTTTTACATGCTATGGTGTATCTCACTCAGTATTTATTGCTGACTTTGAAAACTGCGGTTCTTGTTGTTTTCTTCCCACCGCAGGTCTAGGAGCTGGGGAATTATAGAATAGAAGGGGCGCGAGACTCACTTAGAATATGAACGCCGCCATTAGTTGATATAAAATTGTTAGTTAATTAGTGTGTAATAGTAATCAGCTAGTGTGTAAGACTTAAAGTTTAATATAGTTGTTTAATGTTATAAATATGTGTTGTGGATTATATTGTTTTTGATCTCCGCCAATTCTATTAAGCATCGCCCTCCCGGTCTCGTCCTGAGCCGGATAAAGGGGGTTGTTGCATAGTTTTCTCTACAATCCCATGAAAATTTTTACCAAATTTTTGCATTGTTTTCTAACCAAATTAACGGGTCAAAGTTACCCTCTAAAATTGTGCGAGGACGTAGAAGGAACGGAGGTAGTATTACATATGGTCCTCAATTCGCAGATGACAGCCTACTTTTGTTTCGCATCACTACACAGCTGGCCCCATCCTATGCAAAATGTTTGATGATTTCAATAGGCAATCTGGCCAGGACATCAATTTATTCAAATCATCTCTGGTTTTCAGCCCTAACTGCTCCTCTTATTGTAAGATAGCGTTGTTTTCTCAATCAGGCATTCGTGAGAAGCCCTATCTAAGAAAATATCTTGGTATCCATCTTGTTCATGACTTGATAAATAACATTATTATTTCACAATTAATTCTCAGAGTCTGTGATAAATGTTATGGATGGCAAGACATACTTTTAAATAAAGCACGCCGTTTAACTTTATTCAAATTGCTTATTTTTAGTACGCTCGATTATCCAATGTATGTTTTCTCTTTTCCTAAATATACATGTGCAAAGATTATAAGTTATGTTTCTCAATTTTTATTGGTTTGGAGATATTACAATAAATGTATTTTTTTTGCCTTCCTGAACAAATCTTTCGCATCTGTATTCGAAAGCTAAACCGCCAAATCGTTACTCCAACTACCATGCGTTTCTGCAACGACTGCGCCCGATGTGGTTGCACTTCCGGAAACATAAACAAGTGCTCCACCCAGAACCAGACTCGAATACATTCACTGAGAAAGCAGGACCGAATGTATTCACGATGCGCCCAATTGCGCCAGACAGATGCACCATGAAAAGTGCCCAGATTTCATTCAGACCAGATGCATCAATGACGAGTGCTACAAATTGTCATGCCAGATGCGCCCCGTATGCCTCAGATGCGCCAGATTCTCGCCAAAAACTGATCGCGCCATATGCGAGCTCAGTGCGTGTCATCCCAAAACCATATTCACGCCAGAACAAACTCGTGCATAATGTGCGCCAGAACTAGGACCAGATGCGCATGTCGTAAATCTCGCGCGCCAGATGCTCCATGCTATTGCTCCAACTCCAACGAGTTTCTGCAACACATGAACCAGAACCACATTCAATTCACACGCCAGATGCTCCACACCGGGAGCCGGATTGCGTCTGAACGTCAATAAACGCTTGATGCGTGTGAACCGCCAGATTCACGCCAGTACCGAATGCGTGATGGATGTGCCAGATCCCATGCACGCCTAATCAGATGCGCGCCAGATTGCTTCGAACGGAGCCCAGATAGCCCCCTCCACGGGGCTTCAGATGGTGGGTGTACCTGCTTCTCTCTCACAAACAGATCGATCTTGATCGCCAAACTAGACATCGTTCTTGGCGGAATCTCGAAACCCAGCCTCCCGATAGCCTGCTCCACCTGAATCGCGAAACCCTAGCTATGAGTTCCACCAAAACGTGAAACGCTAGCTCTTGGATCCAAACGGATCTTGGAACCCCGACTCTGATACCATTTTGTTGTAACAGAACTCCTGTTTCAGAGCTCAGTTACGAGTTTGTTATAACCTGGGGGTATTCGAGCAAGAACGACGAAAGCGAAACAAGAACGAAATAGATATTTAACGTGGTTCACTCAAGGATTCGTAACGAACCTGCTAGCTAATCCACGGCCAGAACCAGATATTTTATTTAGAAAAGAACCCGATTAGAATGCACGTCGTGGCCCGAACGGTCACGGCGGCCACCCGAATTAACCCACCCGACACACACACGCACAAAAGGCTAATAAAGCACTAATCTCAATTCCCAGTGTATGTGTGTTAGTACCAAAACAAAAGATTTATTTATATAGCCAAGCAAAAGCACACCACCGCCTAACATGACTGCTGACTTTGACCTTTGGCAACTTCCTAATTTGATACAAGTCAAATTCAAACACTTCGGTATGAAAGTATATGAACAAACATGATAGCTGGTGGAGACATCTTCTGGAGGTTCACTTTCTTTTACTCTTTTAGTAAAGAAACAATATGTACACACATGTATCACATTGGTCCTCGAATAACTTGCAACAATGAATTTTAAACTCCATCAACAAACAAATCATACAAAATTCATAAATAGAAAAGACAAACAAGAACTTAAACAAATTGGCATATAAAAACTGCTCCTTGAATCATGAGTTCTTCACGTCTGGTTCTCCAATATCCTTAGCTTGTTGTTAGTAACTTTTAAAGAAGCCAAACGTTCTGGTTCAAAAAAAAATTCGTAACCTACCCTTTCTTTTTCATTGTCCATAAACTTCTTCGAATAAATAAAGAAAAATATACAAACCAAATATTTTAGAAATGATAACATCGCCTTTCTAGGATATGGGTTTGTGCCGTAAAAATTTCGAACCCGACCGACTTTCTTTTCTTCTTTTTAAAAATAAATATGTACTTTCAGTGCACGAAAACTAAAGCATCAAGTCTACATTTCAAGACTTCGTATTCAATTGCTAACATATTTTGTTTTAATGAAAAACCCGTAACTATTGAATAACGAATTTGATTTGATCGGGTAAGAACAATCAAAACCAAAAATTAGTTTCTCGTCTGATTGATCTTTCTCGATCTATAAATTCCCCATACCTATAAATTCCCCATACTCTTCCTCATTTTTCACTCATTCTCAACAGCTCTCTCTCTCTCTCTCTCCCCCTCTCTCTCTCTCTCTCTCAGTGCTCTCTACCCGACGCCACCACTGTCGACGCCACCATTACCTCCACCTCCTTTGTCGTAATTTGTCATTTCGATACCAAGTTCGTAGACGGGGAATTTGTGGAAGACCCGTACTTTGAATATTATGAGATCTTGACTTTCGTGAGTCGCCCTACTCTTAATTTCAGTAAGTGCATATGTACAATGCCTTCAACTATCAAAATGTGTTTTGTCGTGAGTTATCTTGAATTTCGATATAGTACGTGTTACTCCTCAAATGTTTATGAAACGTATCTTGGCGAACTCTTGTCAAACAAATTTTAGAAATGACGCTTATCTTCCGAAACATTTGAAAAGATGATTAATGAATAATAATTGATATGGGGCGATGTACAGACGATGTGTGAGGGCTACAGCGAAGGGCGCTTTTAGGCGATCCATCGGGTGATCATACATAGGATATTACATACTCGGCCCCGTGGTTTATCGACATACACCGAGGTGATGCGTTCGTGGGGTTTTATAAGGCATGGAAACTATAGAGTACTACCTATGCTGACGTAGGTCACTGCGGTATGTGGGTGTCCACATCTAAGGTGTAATAGTATGGTTTGAGCGGGGTATGCGGTGGGCAACCTTCTAACGCACTTGATGAATTGGGACGTGCGATGTCCCAACACGTACATTTTTATATATGGCATTGTGACCTCTCTGTGGACTTAAGGTACCCGCTGGGTTTTCATGCCCCAATCAAACTAATAAGTTAATGTGGTTCTCTTTTTTTATATCGGATTTAATTCAAGAGCTCTTTCAATAATATGTTACTTTTTTTATACTCGAGTTATTTCAAAAAGTCTTCTGATAAATGTTATACTTAGCCAAAACTCATGTTTACTCATTCTAGTATGTACTTATCAGTTTTAATTAAAGTTTTCCGCGTGGAATTCTGCCATTTGAAAACCCGCAGGTTGAATAAAGGTTGGGGACGCATCACGAGAACTGGTGGCTAGAAACTCAAGCTACACTTAGTATCTCATTTTGACAATTTCTTTTCATCAATTAATTGTACTCTTTAAACACTTATTCCTGGTTTATCTTTTGAAATTATAATAAAAGTTTATTTTGGATATCGAGGGTCGTACTAAATATGAATCGGAGATCCTCATCCGTTGCCAATGAGTTTCATCACCTCGGGAGGAGGCATCTCATATTTGGGGGTATTTTAAATAATAATAATAATAATAATAATAATAATAATAATAATAATAATAATAATAATAATAATAATAATAATAATAATAATAATAATAATGACAACAACAACAACGACGACGACGACGACGACAACAACAACAACAACAACAACAACAACAACAACAACAACAACAACAACAACAACAACAACAACATGTGTTTCGTGTAGCTATTATTAGAGTATCTTCCATAGTGCAACAATTCCTACATTTAAAGGTAAATTTGGATTTCTCGGCTTCCAACAGCAAACCACCAAATCACCAAATCATCAAAAAAAATTAAGTTTTTTAGACCTCTCATAGTCGTCCAAAAAGTACCTCAAATTATTAATTTTTTTTTATAACTTTAGTGAAATGGTGAAGTGCTAACACAGTATTCCTAAATCCTATCCTATATCACCGAGTTCAATTTTTACCATAAGATTTGAAGGCAAAAAAGGATCGGTGTTATCTACACATAATACTTAATTAGTGTTTAGGGCATGCTTTTAGTTTAATTTTATACAATCAGAGACATAATATCATAATTTACAAATAATTAGTGTTAAAGTAATTTTAGGTGACTAATATAACTGTAATTAGATATTTGAAGTTTCATTTAAGTTAATTTTATTCCGAAAAATTTGCATACTATTTTATTATAGTAGTTTTGAAGTACTTTTTTAAGATTGTATGAACAAGTTTTTGAAATTTAATAATTTTGTAATTTCGGGTAATATTACTTCGGTAATAAAATAATTTGTATTGCGAGTTATGAAATTCATGATTTAGTGATAAACTCGATGATTTGTTGTGGGAGGCCGAAAATACCATTCTCCAATTTTGATGAAATTGTGAGATAATTACCTGATGTGAAAATTGCTGAAAATAGTGGGAGACCAAAAATACTATTT
This sequence comes from Linanthus parryae, assembly GCA_023055425.1. NCBI lineage: Eukaryota > Viridiplantae > Streptophyta > Magnoliopsida > Ericales > Polemoniaceae > Linanthus > Linanthus parryae. The sequence goes on from JALGPY010000006.1 coordinate 43,024,971, forward strand.
TCCCGCCAAAATTGGTGAAATGTTGTTTTAGAGTCAACTTTCGGGAGGCCAAATATTTTTCTCTATCAAATATAGAATTTAGTGTAAGATATGAAATCAATTGTAGAAAATGCTCTTAGTAGTTGGCTTATGAAGAACTTATGAATGAAATTGAGTTTTAAGATCCCAGAAACCATATGATTATATATGAAATTGATTATTGACAATATATCACACCATTTTCCAGACTAGTTTTCAATCTGGTCGCAGAAAACATTAAAGTTTTAACATAAAATCGACATGAGCCATTACCGACTTAGCAAAGACTGATCATGGACTATCCCTTTAAGACAAAACTTGTTTGAGTAAAAAATAAATGGCCAACCCAGTAGAAGGCATCATACAGGGTCGTATCTCGGGTCCTAGAACTCTTTTGTGTGGGTAGATTGATTTCAGACAACGTTCTTATATGATTGTCACATCGTAACCTTCACTCAAAACTGTGTAGAAATTGATCAATCATTGAGCTCAAGCGATGTAACGACACTGTCAATGTCGATTGTTATGTAGTGACAGCCGAGCGACCAATGCACATATCTCGTCAGACGCAAAAATTGTTCACAAACCACCCATTTAAGAAAGAGAAAATTTTGATTTTCCAACGACTATTTTTTTCTCAATCTTCCCACTTTTCATGTGATGTGTCTGTACGTGTGATATAAAACACCACGTGATTTTTACTCTAATAGCAACTAAAAAATCACATCATCAATCTAACTAAGCATAAAATAAATTTATATCGGAGTTTTTAGGCGAGTAATTTGCGATCCTTGCGGTTAACAAACCCTAATAATTTGATTATTTTTATGGTAATATTCTCGGGATAGATCATAACACAGGTGCTTAGTAGTTTACATAATTCAACGGAGTACAACAACAATCAAATCAAGAAAAACCAACAATAATAGCTCACAATATGTTATATTCCAAAATCCAATCTTTTACATAATAAAACCTAGCTAGATTGATGATGATGACCACGACGACTACGATGATACTTTATCATTCAAACAACAATCTTTTACATTCTTATTTGTAGACAAGATTGCTTAGATCAAGGACATAAATTCCATTAAATAATTGCGCACTAAAATAGTGAATATTATTCAAATAAAAGGAACAACAATTGTTCTTTATTGAAATAATAAAACCTTCCTTGTCCAAACAAGAAATAGAAATAATGTTTCTGCTCATAGCAGGCACAAAATAGCAATTATTTAATTCTAAAACTAATCCTGAAGGCAGAGATAGCTCGCACACGCCTATGGCCAACGCAGCAACCTTTGCTGCATTCCCAACGCGCAGATCTACCTCCCCTTTAGCCAATCTTTTACTTCTCTTTAGATCCTGCATATTTCGACAAATATGAGATCCACATCCAGTATCTAGTACCCATGATGTAGAGACAGTTAAATTGACATCTACAACAAAAATACTTGGTGGTGGTGGAATCACTATTCCAAGCCTCTTGTCCTCCAGATATTTTGGGCAGTTCCTCCTCCAGTGTCCAGGTTGACTGCAGTAGTGACACTCACCCTTAGTCACGACCTTGGCAATGCCACCAACAGGCTTAAGGGCTTGTTCCTTGGTCTTGGCAACTGACTTGACTTTGCCCTTGGAGGAAGAGGCAAACTTTTTGCCCTTTCCTTTATGCACCATCATAATGGCCTTGCCCTTACCCTTGTTGATGCTCTGTTCAGCCGTCCTCAACATGTTGAGCAAATCTGGCAGTGGTTTAACGATCTCGTTCATGTTATAGTTCATAATGAACTGTCCATAACTTTCAGGCAACGATTGCAACACGAGATCGGTTGCCAACTCTAGGCCGACCTGGAACCCAAGCCGGGCGAGATTCTCCAAGTACCCGATCATTCGGAGTACATGGGGTCCCACCGGGTTCCCTTCTGCCAGATGACATTTGAACAGTGCCTTTGAGACCTCATACCTCTCTACCCTCGCCTGCTCTTGGAAGAGCTGCTTTAAATGTTCGATCATATCGACAACATTCATGTTCTCATGTTGCTTCTGAAGCTCAGAGGTCATGGTGCAAAGCATTAGGCAGGCCGCATCATTAGCGTCATCAACACGCTTTTGATACGCCTTTAAGGCAACAGGTGTCTGGTTCTCTGGACCTTCTGGAACATGCTCCTCTATTGCGTACAGTTTCTTCTCTTGCTTGAGAACAATTCTCAAGTTTCTGTACCAATCAAGAAAGTTGGCTCCAGAGAGCTTGTCCTTCTCAAGGACAGATCGTAGGGAATGTTGTGAACTCGATGAGTTGTTTGCCATTTGGAATTCTACAAAAGGAAAATACGCAAGTTTTAGTATTTGTGAATTTTTGACTATATTTAATAATTGCTAGCTTATTAAATATAGCTCCCACTATTTTTCTACGGATTAATAACCCTCAAGATATTAATGCGGACAATATCATTATATTTTCTAGTGGGCCAAGATCCATCTTTTCATCTCCTTATGAGCTTGCTTTGGCAAGTCACCCATAATTTGACTACTTCTAGGTAGGAACAATTCCAATTGCATCCCATATGCAACTCTTGGTTCAACCGGGCAAATAACTCCTTATTTATCCATCCTTATGGATAATCCCAATTGATTGCCTCTAGGTTTCTTAATCAAATTAATAGCCTAGTTGTGTTCAACCTTTTATCTAAACAATTGCACATTGTTACGTGCCATCGCATTCCATCATTATGAACCAATTCGCCATGCTTTGGCACGCACGAACTTGATAAATAATGATGATAATGAGTGTTTAAATAACGAGAAGGCAAGAACACAATATTTAAAATTTGATGGATTTTTTTTCAATTTTAATTATTTTGTTGATCAATATCAACTAATCTATCTATTTGAGTTTGGGCACAACTCCAAATAATAGATCCGGGTTGTCTAATTATCTTATTATCCTAATTGCATGCATCATCCATACACCAACCACACAAATAATAAGACAATAAATAAACAACCACAAAACAGAAATTAAACGTGATGTGGATATGGCCTTTTCTAGACTAAGATAATTCCAAACCAATGGAATTATCTATGAACCCTAAGCAAACACATCTCCATGCGTCTTGATCTTTTGGTCCATCCTTCATAGTCATGTGGGATACTCCATGCTCCATGCTCCATCTTTTGTGGCTTCTTTGGCTTTGGGCTTCTTTTCTCCAATCTTGGCTAACAATCTACTTTATCTAGCACTAGCTAATATCTATACTAAATAAAATAAATCTCACAAGTTGAGAAAAAAAAAATGGCACGCAGGCCATAAAACCCTAATTAATTATTACAATTAATTGATCAGCTCGCAGGCCGTAAAACCAAACCACAAAATTAAACATCCACATCAAACCACATCCTAAGGCCATATCCAATCACCATGCGATTTGCACATAAACAGTTAAAATCCAATTTTAACGCGCTTGGTCAATTTTAATTGATTTTAGGATTTCTAGGGTTAAAACTGTCCATGGGCCCAACAATCCAATTGCCCGGGCCCAAACAAAGTGAACCATAAGGCCCTAGGGCCGGCCCGGCCCAAAACCCGCAAGCTAGGCCCGCGGGTTAGGGCCGCCCGGCCCCTTAGGGCGCCAATCTTGGGCGGCAAGCAAGGGGGCGGTCCCCTAGGGGGGCCGAACCTCCTTATGGAGGTTGTTTCCAAAACAACCTCCTTGCTTGGAGCCCAAGTTTGGTTGTTTCCTTGTTTTGGGAGAACTCCTTCTTCCCCAAGGATGCCCAAACCCTAGATCTAAGATCCTAAAATTTCTCAAACTCACCAATTCATGCATCCAATGCAAAAATTGGGTCTTGTTATGATTAATTGTTGACAAATTGCATCCCATGCTTGATTTGTCTTGTTTTACGCGATAAACAACAAATTAAGGTGTAAAACAACAAGAATGTAACACATAAACTACGTTTATGCTCTATGAACCAGGCTCTGATACCACTGTAGGGTTTTGATTCATGGATCGCGCAAACGGAAGCATAATCAAACAAACAACCATGCAAAACCCTCCAAGGATCACAAGTCTAGATGCATAACGATAGTGAAGGTAAGAAATCATAAACACACCTTTGGGTTCTCCTTGATGACTTCAAACGCGAATAGTGTCACGTTCTCTATAGTTGATCCACGCCTAGAGTTGATCCTAGATCTCCAATCTCCTTGGTGCTAGCCCGGAATGAGAGGAGGGTGAAGGAATCACGCAAAACGAGACAAAAAGAAGGGGCTCGGCCCTCTTTTTGGCCGACGGGGACGAGGGCGGCGGCAAGGGGGGCGTCGGCCTCCTTTGTTGCTTGCTCTCTCTCCTTTGTTCTCTCCCACTCTTGTTATGTTCTCTCTAGAGCATAAGTTATCAGGAAGGAAGGAAGGAGGGTCCTTTATATAGTCCAACAACTCCTTGTTAACTACCTAAAGGACTTATTCTAGTCCTACTAGAATTCAATTTAGTCCCTTCCTTGCAAATTAGTCCCTACTAAGTTTGCAAGGGTTTGCAAAGTGATCCTTCTAATTAATTAATCCAATTAATTAATTCCAAATCTAGTACAACTCTATATAGCGTGTGACCCCATAGGTTCTATCTAGTTGGTAGCAACTATTTGCTAATATGGAGCGGTTTTTAGCAAAACATCCATTCTAGCCAACTAATAGAATAGTCATCTAGACAACCTTGTACAAGTAATTGTCTCATCCCTTTGCCTCCATATCCGGATTGGACACGAGACATACAAGTCACACCCGTATATCCAATCCATAGTTTCTCGATCCATGGAATAGCCTTATTCGTGCAAATAACATCATTATCCTATATTGATTTATTTGAGTCTGGCCAGACATTCTATAAGCACTATCCTTCGAGTGGCCTAGGATATTTGCTCCCGTTATGTGGGAGGGGCAAATCCTCTCTACGTCCACTACGATCTCTAAGCTTGCTTCTCATTGTATCCAGTACACGCCTTTATAACTACCCAGTCACGGTGTAGCGTTTAACGCTACCAAGATCACAATGATCCACAACTAGAATATCTAGTGACTTCAAGTCTAAGGATGACAATACCATTGTACCCGAGAAGCACTTGTGACTCAAAATAACATGTATGTAGCCTTCTCGGTGATGGGTCAATCCAGTGCAACATTCCGTAATGCACACCTATGTGTTGGATCGTGATATCTCCATATCAATCCAACCCCATACTAGTCTATAGATGATTGTCCCATTAATCATTATACTTGACTAGGGATATTTAAGATAAACAACACGATTGTGAATCTAAGGACTTCATTATATTAAATATCCAATAAATAATAAATGAATTTTCTAGCCATATACAAATTCATACTAAACTAGATTGCCTCTAGGGCATCTATTCCAACAGTTAAACCAAACATGAACAAGCTATAAAAGAGATTTATGGTAAATGGTACCTAACTGCCCCAAGAAGGATTAGAGGTGTTTGGAGGCCTTGGAAAGCTTGGGTCTTGGAGAGCTTAAGATGTTTCCATGGATGATTTGAAGAAAAAGAGGAAAATGAATGAAGGATATGAAGAAGATGATGATGGAGCTGAATTGATTGGGTTGTTTCAGCCCCAATTAGAGAGAGATGTGTGTTGGAGAGTGATGGATAGAATCAAATGAGGGTAGGGTGGGATGCTATGCATCATATAGTCATATCATGACTAGTATGAGTAATATTTTAATTGAATTGACTTTGGTAGTGGGTAAGGGGTTTGAGTGTGAAATTAAAAGTCTCACAACAAGTTAGTTGGGGTAGAGATTGGATTAACAAGAAAATGAGGGTTGACATGAAAATACTATAAATTGATGAAAGTACTAGATAACACAAACAAGAGGAGTAAAAATGAAATTTTCTTTTACAATCTAGCACATAAAAGATAAATTTTACACTAAAATAAAATTACAAAATAACTCTAAATAAACTATTATTTCCTTAATGTCAAAAAAACACTTTTATAAAATTAAAAGAAACACGTAAAGAGAAAATTTCAAATAGTACTATTATCATTTTTTTAAAATTCATGTATTTGTTTTATCGAAATTACAAAATAACCCTTAGCAAAAATACGGGGTATTACACTCTTCCTCCCTTAGAAAAAGCTTCGTCCTCGAAGCTTGGACGGTTCACTAAAGTCTCAAAGGATTTCCTATATAGTCTCTTATGGTCACACACGTACTAATATATTGAATATTTCACACCGAATAAGCATACAATGCCAAAAACCACATAGCATGTCTGGTCGAGACACATAAAAACAAGATTCACATCTACAAAGAACAACCATACGTCTGAAATAGTGCTAGGAAACCAATACGAAACATGATTATATCAAATAACACAAAGCAATCCATCGTGCAAGAGGAAGTAAACGACAACTCCCGAAATACCGGCTTTTCTGTATTTTATCTTGCCCTATGTTCATCTTAGGTTACCCTAGAGGTTTTAATCACATAGTGGAAAGAACTACTCTGATACCACCTGCAACAACCCCCTTTATCCGGCTCGGGACGAGACCAGGAGGGCAATGCTTAATAGAATTGGCGGAGAAAAAAAACAATATAATCCACAACACATATTTGTAACATTAAACAACTATATTAAACTTTAAGTCTTACACATCAGCTGATTACTATTACAAACTAATTAAATAACAATTTCATATCAACTAATGGCGGCGTTCATATTCTAAGTGAGTCTCGCGCCCCTTCTATTCTATAATTCCCCGGCTCCTAGACCTGCGGTAGGAAGAACTGCAGTTTTCAAAGTCAGTAATAAATACTGAGTGAGATACACCATAGCATGTGAAACAAGAAAGAGAATATAAACTTCTAGGACACAAGTTAAATAAAGTAAAAGTGACAGAGTATGAGTGAAAAAAAGTTTCAGAATTCGCAGTGGTGATAACCAATTATGAATGTCGCAAGAGTAAAACCACTTATTTAAATTTCAAACCGTCTTACTTTTCCAACGTTGGGGCAAATGATTTCAATGTGTCGCGCTGTAACCCGGGTAAACCAGAACAAAGTAAAAGATGGTACTGGTGTATAGGGGGTTCAAGAACCCAAACCTCTCTACCAAGCGTTGTGGATCGCATTCCTCGTCCCGCTAGCTATCATGACCACGTCAGACATTCTAGACCTTAAGTGTTGCAACACCCTCCTAAGAGCGTCAATCAAAGGAGTGGTATCTAGAAGCAGTACTCCAGCCTACGGCGAAAGGAGTCGGGGGCACACTCAAGTACTAGATAACACAAACAAGAGGGGTAAAAATGAAATTTTCTTTTACTATCTATCACATAAAAGATAAATTTTACACTAAAATAAAATTACAAAATAACTCCAAATAAACTATTATGTCCTTAATGTAAAAAAAACACTTTTATAAAATTAAAGGAAACACGTAAAGAGTAAATTTCAAATAGTACTATTATCATTTTATTAAAAATCAAGTATTTATTTTATCGAAATTACAAAATAACCCTTAGCGAAAATACGGGGTGTTACAAACTATGTCGCACAACACCGTAAAAACAATTATCGAATTCTCGCATCGTTTTGCTGACCAAATCACCCGGTCAAAGTGACCCACTGAAGTCGTGTCTAGTGCGGAGACATATAATAATTTTATTTAATAATTTCGTATCTTTAAATTTGCTACGGCTGCTTTAATTTTTCGAGCTCCGCATGTGGGTTATAGTTTGACGAGTTGACCTAGCTCCGAATTAATCGGAGAGTTTTAGGGCGACACAGCGAAACCAAGGCGGCGACCAAGAGAAGACTCGACGGCGATGACTTCCGAGCAGAATCAAGCGGGAGATCCATCGCTAGAGGAGACCATAGCAGCAAGCGGAATGTTTTTCAGCAAGTTAACGATAGAAGAATAGGAAAATGTATTTGAAGTCGACAGAAACAGCTGTCTGGAGGCAGTGAAGGAGTTCTCCTTTTGTCTAGCCGGATATTTTCTTCTCCCAGATAAGATGAATGTTTGGGCAATGAAGCTAACACTCAAGCGCATATGGGTCGATGGATAAAGGATTACCATCAATGAGGTTCGACCCAATTTTTTCCTCATCTACTTTCCCTCTTAGGAATCAATGGACATGGTGCTTGGAGGAGGGCCGTGGATTTTTGATGGTAATATTCTTCTTTTACAACCATGGACGATGGATGCAAAGATAAACGATGCAAAGTTCAATTACATAGATGTTTGGGTTCAGATTCTAAATATCCCCGTCTATTTACAAACCGAAGAAGATGCGAAGGACTTTGTCAGAGCTTTTGGCACGATTGTGGATTCGGACAGTAGAGTGCTAGCAGGGGAGGATGGCGATTACATGAGGGTTCGGCTTCGAATGGACGTAAGGAGACCATTAAGAAGGGGAAGATTCATTCGTATTTTGGAGGAGAAGCGATGGTTGGACTTCAAATACAAAAGGATTGTACATGTCTGCGGATGGTGTGGTAGAATTGATCACAATATGGACGAGTGCAAACACAAAAGTGTTGAAGAAAGACTAGTGGAAGAACCGGGATATGGGCAGTGGTTGACCTTCAAGCCTCCGCCGCGGAAAAATTTATTCAAAACCTCCCCTCTGGAGGTGGAAGAACGGCTTGGCGAAGACAAAAGTGTGGAAGGTTCACTGTTCTCCTCAAGTAGGACGAGTTCGACGAAGAATGTGTCGGATTCTGAGATGGACATAGAAGATGAAGTCAATAATAGGATAAGTAGTCAAGGTGTGATCATACAGGACAACCCATTGGGGGAGGCAGGGCTTGCTAAAGCAGCAATGGGGGAAAGGCAAGGAGACGACGGCTCCAACAGCAGAGAGAAAGAGGAAGAAGAAACCCACTGAAGCTACAAAACCAACACCTAGAAAGCAATCTGAGAAGAGGAAGCAGAGAGATAATATCAACAGTCCCTATGTGTGCTTCCACTTGGAAGCGATGTGGTTCGAGAACCCTATATGTGCAATGGAGATCGAAGAAGGCTGGAAGGGTAAAGCAGGGACGGTTTCGGAAAAGTTGGAGTCAGTATCGCAGAGGCTTCAGCAGTGAGATAGTAGAATTTTTGGAAACGTCCGAAAACAATTGAAACAACATAGGCTGAAGTTGGAGTGCTTAGGTGGGCTTCCCCAGTCCACTGTAAATTTGCGGGAGGTGACTGAAACGAAGGAGAAGATATCAGCCTTGTTGAAAAATGAAGAAATAATGTGGCGACAGCGTTCGCGGGCATTGTGGTTGAAAGCCGGCGACAGAAACACGAAATTATTTCACAGGAAGTCAACAATTCAAAGAGCCCGAAACAAAATAGCTGGAATTGAAGATCAGCAAGGAAACTGGGTTGAGGAACCAGAGCAGGTAACAAAGATTATTGAGGATTAATTTACCAATATTTTTTCTTCTACTAACCGTTTAAGGGTCACTATGGAACCTCTGTTAGCCAATGTAGAGGAACTTATTTCCTCGGCAAGCAGGTCAATGCTTGATCAAAATTTCACAGCAGCCGAAGTCTTAGAAGCAGTCAAGTACATGCCGCGACAAAAAGCACCGGGTCCATACGGATTTCCGGCAATGTTTTAAAAAATGTGGCCTGTAGTGGGAGACGATGTGACTAACACGTGTTTGAAGATCCTTAATGAAGGAGGATATATGGGAGAATTCAACCACACGCTAATCGCACTCATTCCCAAGATTAAACAGGTTCAAAAAGTTTCAGATTTTCGACCTATTTCACTATGTTCTACAATTTATAAGATAATTTCAAAGTGTATGGCAAATCGTTTGAAGTTAGTCCTAGATGAACTAATCGCTGAAAATCAGAGTGCCTTTGTCCCGGGAAGGCTCATCTTTGATAAAAATCAGACTGCCTTTGAGGTATTGCATTCGATGAAAACAAAAAAGGACAAGGATGGTTTAATAGCTTTAAAGCTTGACATGAGCAAGGCTTATGATAGAGTAGAATGGGATTTTCTACGAGCAGTCATGGAACGGATGGGATTTGGCTTTAGATGGATCACTTTAGTTATAATTGTATTTCATCGGCTACTTACAGTCTGAATATAAATGGTGGTGTTCAAGGGAAGAGTGTACTTGAAAGGGGGTTAAGGCAGGGATGCCCATTATCCCCCTATTGTTCCCTCTAATCAGCGAGACGTTGTCACGAAGCTTGACGAAATCAGTAGAGGAGGGGAAGATCTCCGGGGCAACAACGTCAAGGAACGGGCCAGTAGTGTCACATCTTTTCTTTGGTGATGATAGTTTAATTTTTACAAAAGCAACTGAGTATGAATTAAAAAATCTTCTAGATTTATTACAGGTTTACGAAGATGCATCAGGACAAATGATCAACCTCCAAAAATCTGCCATGGTGTTTTCCGAAAATGTCAAAGCAGATAGACGAGAATCGCTGAGTTCTTTTTCGGGGATCCCCATAGTGATAAGCCACGACAGTTATCTTGGGCTACCTACAACATTTGGCAAGAAGAAAAAAGTCACATTCCAGAAGATTATAGAAAGCATTTGCTCAAAGCTAAAAGGGTGGAAGGAGAAGACATTATCGGCAGCAGGAAAAGAAATCCTCATTAAAGAGGTAAACCAAGCAATTCCTAATTGCGCAATGAGCTGTTTTTTATTACCTACTAGTATTTGCCAGGATGTAGAAAGAATTATTAGACAGTTTTGGTGGGGAGATGCGCAAGATAAAAGGAAAATGCACTGGCTGAACTGGGAGAAGCTAAAGATGAACAAGGAAGTAGGAGGACTTGGTTTCAAAGATTTTCATAATTTTAATATTTCATTACTGGCAAAACAAGCGTGGAGAGTGATGAAGAAGCCGGACAACGTCCTTAGCAAAGTACTACGGGCTAAATATTTCAGAAATGGGGACTTTCTACACTTCAAACAAAAATCACAGGTTTCGTTTGCCTTTCGAAGCATCTTAGCTGGCCGTCAATTACTGATGAAGGGTCTAGAGTGGAAGATATGTACGGGTGCACAAGTGAATTTGTTCAAAGACAAGTGGATACCGAGAAGCATTACGAGTGCAATAATAACCCCAAGTCCAGATTATGCGAATATGAGAGTTTCACAGTGTATAACAAATGGGGAGTGGAACGAAAACCGTTTGCGAACTTACCTCTGGGAAGTAGAGGTGGATGACATTCTGAAAATTCCAATAGGAGGGCAATCAGGGGAAGATAAGGTCCGATGGGGTATGACCCCAACCGGAGTTTATTCAACATCAACAGGTTACAAGCTTCAAAATCAAACAGTGGAAGTCTCGGAAGAACCCTCTACTGGCATAAACAGACCCTGGTTCAAGAATATTTGGTCGATGAGAATCCCGAGGAAATTAGCCTTTACAGTGTGGAGATTGTGGCATGATTCACTACCAGTAGCATAGGGGAATTACTGTACCATTATTGTGTTGTGCGTGCAAATCGGCCCTAGAGACGGCGGACCACTTCTTCCGTCGGTGCTCCGTTACGGCTAAAGTGTGGAGAGAGTTCACGGCCATTAAGCCCGAGCAATTAAGAGTCCAGAACATACAGAGATGGATTGAAGAGGTCTTCACGCAAAGCTCAAAGAAGACTAGAGAGATTTGGGCAACGGTAGCTTGGCCTTGGTGTTTGTGGAATAAGCGAAACGACAATAGATTCAATGGATCTGATTTCACTGTGGATAGGGTAGTAGATAAAGTCAAATTTCATCTACAGAAATTTGGGTTCTTGACAGAGGCAGAAGAAGCAGGAGGGGGAGCAGAGATTCAAGAAGAGATTCAGTGGAAACCCCCACCTGAGGGATGGACGAAAATTAACACCGACATCGCATGTGCGCCGGACAGCAAAGTCGCCGGAGCTGGTTGTCTTCTCAACAGAGCATTTCGTCGGAGGAAGATTCAAAAGAATTCCATTTGACAGCTCAGTGCTATTGTTGAAATTGCGTGGGATTGAGTAGGGATTGATTTTAGGAAGGGATGCACGGTGTCGAAATCTTAAAGTGGAGTCAGATTCAAAAATGGGGATAGATCTACTGATGAAGTGGGAAACCAGAACAAGAAGTTTTGAAGGGAACGAGGAAATTGCTTCGGTAGCCGAAAGATGTTTAAAGCTGCTTTTGGGTTTCGAGAGGGTGGAGCTTCTGCCCGTATTACGAGGCGGCAATAAAGCAGCTGATACTTTGGCCAAAAGATCCCTATTGTCCTCCAATTTTAGTTTATATACCCGTCCTCCAGATTGGGCAAATGATGTACTAGAGAACGGTAGATTGGGTATTCTTTGTGGCGTTTAGTGAAAATCTTTTCGCTCAAAAAAAAAATGTTCGAGCTCCGCCACTGCCGTGTCTAGTGCAAAGGCATGGTGGAAAACGGTAACTTTAAGCCCAGGTAGGAATTTTGGGGTGAAAATGTAACTTTGAGCCCAATCCTCGCCCTGGGTGGTCTAATTTGCCCAACAAATAATTGTCGGTGGAAAAATGAAACATAATTAAGAAACCCAAATCCGTTTAGGAAACAAAGCCTTTGTGTTTGTAGGCGGTGAAATATGTTTCTATATAAACATCACCACATTACAACATCAAAAGCACATTATCTTCTTTATTTGTTGTCTCTTTAAAAAATTATCTATGCTATCAATGGGTTCCCGTGGAGTTCAAGACAGCGTCATCGCAAGCACACAGGATTCTTCTAGTCATGGAAGAAGAAGAAGATGTTTCTACCTAGGTGAAAAGGTGGAAATCGAAAGCAAGCAAGAGGGTTTCGTGGGTTCTTATTTCCCAGCAAGAATCATCTCAGAGCTCGCCGACGGACGGTACATGATCAAGTACAGGACCCTCTTGAAGGACGACCAGAGCGACTTCTTGGTGGAGACTGTGGAAGCCAACGAAATCAGGCCGGCGCCATTGGAGGTGGAGGAGGCTGACAGGTTCAGTTTGAACGACTATGTGGACGTGTACGACGGAGACGGGTGGTGGGCGGGGAGAGTGGTGGGGAAAGTAAGGTATGGGTACACTGTTTATTTCGACACCACCGGGGATCGGATAGATTACCCATTAGAGAGGTTGAGGACTCATCTTGAGTGGGCTCAAAGTCGGATCGATGGTCGTTGGTATTGGTGGCATGTTTATCCGAGTTCAGCTTCTCTGTCTACGCCACCACCACCTGCTGCTGTTTTTCAGGATCATACGATGAGACGCGCCGTCAGACCTTCTTCAATAGTTGCTTGATTGATTCCTCATTCCAGATCGATCCCAACAGAAGAATATACTTCTTGGTTGATTAATAAGAATGTAAAAGATTGTTGTTTGAATGATAAAGTATCATCGTAGTCGTCGTCGTCATCATCATCAATCTAGCTAGGGTTTATTATGTAGAAGATTGGAGTTTGGAATATAACTTATTGTGAGCTATTATTGTTGGTTTTTCTTGATTTGATTGTTGTTGTACTCCGTTGAATTATGTAAACTACTAAGCACCTGTGTTATGATCTATCCCGAGAATATTACCATAAAAAGAATCAAATGATTAGGGTTTGTTAACCGTAAGGATCGCAAATTACTCGCCTAAAAACTCCGATATAGATTTATTTTATGCTTAGTTAGATTGATGATGTGATTTTTTAGTTGCTATTAGAGTAAAAATTACGTGGTATTTTATATCACACGTACAGACACATCACACAAAAAGTGGGAAGAGTGAGAAAAAAATAGTCGTTGGAAAATCAAAATTTTCTCTTTCTTAAATGGGTGGTTTGTGAACAATTTTGGCGTCTGACGAGATATGTGCATTGGTCGCTCAGCTGTCACTACATAACAATCGACATTGACAGTGTCGTTACATCGCTTGAGCTCACCGATTGATCAATTTCTACACAGTTTTGAGTGAAGGTTACGATGTGACAATCATACAAGAACGTTGTCTGAAATCAATCTACCCACACAAAAGAGTTCTAGGACCCGAGATACGACCCTGTATGATGCCTTCTACTGGGTTTGCCATTTATTTTTTACTCAAACATGTTTTGTCTTAAAGGGATAGTCCATGATCAGTCTTTACTAAGTCGGTAATGGCTCATGTCGATTTTATGTCAAAACTTTAATGTTTTCTGCCACCAGATTGAAAACTAGTATGGAAAATGGTGTGATATAGTGTCAATAATGAATTTCAGATATAATCGTATGGTTTATGGGATCTTAGAACTCAATTTCATTCATAAGTTCTTAATAAGCCAACTACTAAGAGCATTTTCTACAATTAATTTCACATCTTACACTAAATTCTATATTTGATAGAGAAAAATATTTGGCCTCCCGAAAGTTGACTCTAAAACAACATTTCACCAATTTTGGTGGGAAAATAGTATTTTTGGTCTCCCACTATTTTCAACAATTTTCACATCAGGTAATTATCTCACAATTTCATCAAAATTGGAGAATGGTGTTTTCGGCCTCCCACAAAAAATCATCGAGTTTATCACTAAATCATGAATTTCATAACTGGCAATAAAAAAATTATTTTATTACCGAAGTAATATTACCCGAAATTACAAAGTTATTAAATTTCAAAAAATTGTTCATACAATCTTAAAAAAATACTTCAAACGTAATATAATAAAATAGTATGCAAATTTTTCGGAATAAAAGTAACTTAAATGAAACTTCAAAAATCTAATTACAGTTATATTAGTCACCTAAAATTATTTTAACACTAATTATTTGTAAAATATGACTTTATGTCTCTGATTATATAAAATTAAACTAAAAGCATGCCCTAAACACTAATTAAGAATTATGTGTAGATAACATCGATCCTTTTTTGCCTTCAAATCTTATGGTAAAAATTGAGCTTGGTGATATATGATAGGATTTAGGAATACTGTGTTAGATGCACTTCACCATTTCACTAAATTTATAAAAAAAAGTTTAGTAATTTGAGGTACTTTTTCGACGACTATGAGATGTATGAAAAACTTTCAATTTTTTTTGGGTAAAAGACAATGACCACCCCTGAGTTTAGGACTAATTCCTATCAGCTACTCTGGGTTTTGGATAAAGACAATCTGCACCCACTTAACGGAATATTCCGTGGACACAAAGCACCCTACTGTCCTATTCTGTTAGAAAGGGGAGAAATATACTTTTTTCGGACAATATTGCCCCTGTGTATATTTTGGACTACATTACCCATTGTTTATCATCCAACACCAAGAACACACCTAGAAAATACCCAAAAATTCTTGTGCCAATCAGCGACTGTGTTGGTAAGAAGCTACCCTAAATATTTCAAGCACACTGCCTCTCATTTCAATCACGAACTCTCATTTGGCATCAAATTGCCACTGCTGCAACAAGAACACCACCACCATCCTTGTCGTGGCCACCACCATCTCAATGAAAGAAAATGTAAATAGCTAAAATTGGAAGTAATCGAACCACAAAAACCTGCAATTTCTCCTTCAAACTTTACAAAATGGCCAAGGAAAATAATACAATTGATTTCTAAACCTAGTCAAATTCATAACAAATAGTAGCAAAATCCATTGGAAACAAATCTTCATAAGAACCAAGAACACCACCGCCATCTCAACTCAGCCCCGCCGCATCCAACTCCACCAACACAACCCATCCCCAAATCTAACTCCACCAACCCCTCCAATTTGTACTGAAATCAAATAAAAAAAAACATTCCTAACCCAGAAACCCAATTTGTACTGAAATCAAACCCAATTGGTACTGAAATCAAATAAAAAACAACAACAATCTGGTTGAAGATGAACCCCAGAACCCAGAACCCTAGTTGTAACCCAGAACCTCTGTTTACCATCAAGGTACATCGTCTTGCCTTACCAGAACCATGGCCGGTGTCGTCGTGACTTCGTCCTTGTGTCTTCGTCATCGCTGATGTCGTCGTGTCTTCGTCGTCGTGTCGTCTTCATCGCCGACTTGCGGTGGCGGTGGCGGTTGGTGTCGATTCGAGAGGGGGCAGTGAATGGGTCAGATCTGGAAGTTTTTCCGCCTCTGTTCAGCGCAGCCTCCGCCGCTCGTGATGTTTTTTTGGTGCTCCTTCTTCATCAGATCGAGAGAGAGAGAGAGAGAGAGAGAGGAGAAGATGAAGGAGGAGGATTGGTACTGGTGGTTGGTTGCTGGGGGCTGATTTCTAGTGGTTGTTTGCTGGTGGGGATAGAGGAGAAGATGAAGATGAAGGAGAAGGATTTGATCGACAGAGAGATTGGGGAAGAAATGAAGTAGAAGGGGAAGAGAAAAAAGAGTCGGCTGTTGAGGGGGAGAGAGGGTAAGAGAGAGAGAGGGATTAGGGTTATGAGAGACGAGTGTAATATATAGGAGGTAATTTTCTCACATTTTAGGGGTAAAATAGCCTTTTTATCCGTGCTATTAGTCAACTGTTATCTTCCATCCAAAAAAAGGTGCAAACTGTCTTTATCCAAAACCCAGGGTAGCCGGATGAAATTTTCCCTAAACTCAGGGGTAGTCAGTGTCTTTTACCTTTTTTTGATGATTTGGTGGTTTTCTGTGGGAAGCCGAGAACACCAAATTTACCTTTAAATATAGGAATTGTTGCACTATGGAAGATACTCTAATAATACCTACACGAAACACATGTTGTTGTTGTTGTTGTTGTTGTTGTTGTTGTTGTTGTTGTTGTTGTTGTTGTTGTTGTTGTTGTTGTTGTTGTTGTTGTTGTTGTTGTTGTTGTTGTTGTTGTTGTTGTTGTTGTTGCTGTTGTTGCTGTTGTTGCTGTTGTTGTTGTGGTCGTCGTCGTCGTCGTTATTATTATTATTATTAGGCTTAATTACTTAATGCATACCCCCAGTATACTGAAACTAACACATTGCAACCCCCATTTTTAGAATAGGCTTATTACAACCTCCAGTTACAACATATCCTACTAATTGAAACTGGTAAAAAAGTTCTTCCAAACATCATCCACTAAAGGAGGGTATATTTGTCAATACAAAATATATTTACATAAGAAATAAAAAATAATAAAAAAATATCCTAAACGGATGAGATGAAGAAGATAGAGAAGAGGAAGGAGATTACAGTGTTCCTTCCACGATCTCATCCCCAATTCTCTCAAGTCTCAACCACGTCCTCCTCCAACAACCTTCCCTGCAAGTTATCACACCCGTATCCCTTCCTTATCTCATCTATTCTCTTTCATGCTCTGTTATTTCCCTCACTCTTTCTCCTTCTCGTTCTCCTCTCTTTCCGTCGATGTTATGCGGAAGGAACCCATAGCAGTTGCCAATTGCAGCCGACGGAAAAGCACCGGAGCCGCCACCGTTGTTGGTCAGGACCGAGGTACAGCCGAAGTTACGACCTCCAGCCCGACGGATTCGCCTCAATTTTGGACAAAATTGCCTCATTTCGGGTTTTGATTGAGAAGTGATTATGGATATCTACGGCTAGGGTTCACAACATTTTCTGATCTTCGGAGAAACCCCATGTCTAATTTCTTTTAATTTGTGCATTTCTAGTATCAATTTGTGTGATTTTGTCTTCTCTGAATTGGGTTTGTGTGCAGTCTCTCCCCGTCGATATTCTCTGTCTTGGTCTCTCTTCTCTCCCCCTCTCTCCGATTTTGATGTTTACCATACATCTGGGTTTAGATGTATTCAGGTTGGGGCTGGGCTCAATCTATTCTTGGTGATGGAATAGAAGTTAGGGGATGGTGGAGTCGATGATGATACTGTGATGAAGCCTTGCTGGAATCAATGGCTACTCTGGTTATTCATGTCCGAAATTCTATGTTTTTTGTTGCCGGATTATAAGGTTGTGTGGCAGTGATGGCGGTGGTTACTATGATGATATTCTTGGTGTTGATGCTTAAAAATAGATTGACAATTTTACCCTTAAATAAAAGGACATAGCAGTCAACTAACAGTTCATCCCGTTAGGTGCATAACGGATTTTTGTAACCAGTTTCAATAAGTATGATTTATTGCAACTGGGGGATGCAATAAGCCTATTTTAGAAATGAGGGTTGCAATGTGTTAGTTTCAGTATACTGTAGGTATGCATTAAGTAATTAACTCTTATTATTATTATTATTATTATTATTATTATTATTATTATTATTATTATTATTATTATTATTATTATTATTATTATTATTATTGTTGTTGTTGTTGTTGTTGTTGTTATTATTTATTATTATTATTATTATTATTATTATTATTATTATTATTATTATTTAAAATACCCCCCCAATATGGGATGCCTCCGCCCGAGGTGATGAACCTCATTGACAACGGATGAGGATCTCCGATTCACAGTTAATACGACCCTCGATATCCAAATTAAACTTTTATTATAATTTCAAAAGATAAACCAGGAATAAGTGTTTAAAGAGTACAATTAATTGATGAAAAGAAATTGCAAAAATGAGATACTAAGTGTAGCTTGAGTTTCTAGCCACCAGTTCTCGTGATGCGTCCCCAATCTTTATTCAACGTGCGGGTTTTCAAATGAAAAAATTCCACGCAGAAAACTTTAATCAGTATAAAACTAAATAAGTACATACTAGAATGGGTAAACAGGACTTTTGGCTAAGGATAACATTTATCAGAAGAATTTTTGAAATAACTCGAGTATAAAAAAAGTAACATATTATTGAAAGAGCTCTTGAATTAAATCCGATATAAAAAAGAGAACCACGTTAACTTATTAGTTTGACTGGGGCATGAAAACCCAGCGGGTACCTTCAGTCCACAGAGAGGTCACGATGCCATATATAAAAATGTACGTGTTGGGACATCGCACGTCCCAATTCATCAAGAGTGTTAGAAGGTATCCCACCGCATACCCCGCTCAAACCATACTATTATACCTTAGATGTGGACACCCACATACTGCAGTGACCTACGTCAGCATAGGTAGTACTCTATAGTTTCAACACCTTATAAAACCCCACGACCACATCACCTAGGTGTATGTCGATCAACCACGGGGCCGAGTATGTAATATCCTATGTATGATCACCCGATGGATCGCCTAAAAGCGCCCTTCGCTGTAGCCCTCACAGATCGTCTGTATCGCCCCATATCAATTATCATTCATTAATCATCATTTCAAATGTTTCGAAAGATAAGCGTCATTTCCAAAATTTGTTTGACAAGAGTTTGCCAAGATACGTTTCATAAACATTTGAGGAGTAACACGTACTATATCGAAATTCAAGATAACTCACGACGAAGCACATTTTGGTAGTTGAAGGCATTGTACATTTGCACTTAATGAAATTAAGAGTAGGGCGACGTACGGAAGTCAAGATCTCATAATATTCGAAGTACGGGTCTTCCATGAATTCCCCGTCTACGAACTTGGTATAGAAATGACAAATTACGACAAAGGAGGTGGAAGTAATGGTGGTGTTGGAATTGGTGGCATCGGGTAGAGAGCACTAAGAGAGAGAGAGAGAGAGAGAGAGAGCTGTTGAGAATCAGTGAAAAATGAGGAGAGTATGGGGAATTTATAGGTGATGGGTGAGAGGAGGTTATGGATGGGTTGGAGAAGAAGAGAAAATGTGTTAAAAGAAACATAATATGTTTTCTGTTATGAAATATTGGGCTAGTTTATTGGTGAATATCCACCACATGTTGTAAGCCCATTGTATATTATGTTTCGTCCATTAGCCCACCATAATGCCTATATCAAGGGGATTAGGGTTGGAGAATAATATACCTCTCAACATTATTCTTCCTACATCTTGTCTCTCTTTGTTTCTCATCTCTCGTCTTCTCTCGATTTACAACTTGTTATCAGCACGTGACTCTACTGGATTAACAATTTGGAGAAGACATCTGCAAAAACAGGATCGAGTTTATAGTACTATTTATTAGATCGAAAAAGATCAATCAGACGAGAAACTAATTTTTGGTTTTGATTGTTCTTACCCGATCAAATCAAATTCGTTATTCAATAGTTATGGGTTTTCATTAAAAACAAAATATGTTAGCAATTGAATCCGAAGTCTTGAATAGTAGACTTGATGCTTTAGTTTTCTTGCACTGAAAGTACATATTTATTTTTAAAAAGAAGAAAAGAAAGTCGGTCGGGTTCGAAATTTTTACGGCACAAACCCATATCCTAGAAAGGCGATGTTATCATTTCTACAATATTTGGTTTGTTTATTTTTCTTTATTTATTCGAAGAAGTTTATGGCCAATGAAAAAGAAAGGGTAGGTTACGATCTTTTTTTTTGAACCAGAACGTTTGGCTTCATTAAAAGTTACTAACAACAAGCTAAGGATATTGGAGAACCAGACGTGAAGAACTCATGATTCAAGGAGCAGTTTTTATATGCCAATTTGTTTAAGTTCTTGTTTGTCTTTTCTATTTATGAATTTTGTATGATTTGTTTGTTGATGGAGTTTAAAATTCATTGTTGCAAGTTATTCGAGGACCAATGTGATACATGTGTGTACATATTGTTTCTTTACTAAAAGAGTAAAAGAAAGTGAACCTCCAGAAAATGTCTCCACCAGCTATCATGTTTGTTTATATACTTTCATACCGAAGTGTTAGAATTTGACTTGTATCAAATTAGGAAGTTGCCAAGGGTCAAAGTCAGCAGTGTGAGGTGGTGGTGTGCTTTGGCTTGGAGGAAAAGCAACGTCCTAATTGCTTGTAGAAAAGCACCGCCTCTACGTGGCTATATAAATGAATCTTTTGTTTTGGTACTAACACACATACACATGGAATTGTGAGTAGTGCTTTGTTAGCCTTTTGTGCGTATGTATGTCGGGTGGGTTAATTCGGGTAGCCGTCGTGGCCGTTCGGGCCACGGCGTGCATTGTAATCGGGTTCTCTTCTCAATAAAATATCTGGTTCTGTCCGTGGATTAGCTAACGGGTTCGTTACGAATCCTTAAGTGAACCACGTTTAATATATGTCTCGTTCTTGTTTCGCTTTCGTCGTTCTTGCTCGAATACCCCAGGTTATAACAAACTCGTAACTGAGCTATGAAACAGGAGTTCTGTTACAACAAACTGGTATCAGAGTCGGGGTTCCAAGATCCGGGTGGAGCCAAGAGCAAGGGTTTCACGGTTTGGTGGAACTCAAAGCTAGGGTTTCGCGATTCAGGTGGAGCAGGCTATCGGGAGGCTGGGTTTCGAGATTCTGCCAAGAACGATGTCTAGTTTGGCGATCAAGATCGATCTCTTTGTGAGAGAGAAGCAGGTACACCCACCATCTGAAGCCCCATGGAGGGGGCTATTTGGGCTCCGTTCGGAGCAATCTGGCGCACATCTGACTAGGCGTGCATGGGATCTGGCACATCCAGCACGCATTCCGTACTGGCGCGAATCTGGCGGTTCAAGCGCATCTGGCGTTCTGGCGATTGATGTTCAGACGCAATCCGGCTCCCGGCGTGGAGCATCTGGCGTGTGAATTGAATGTGGTTCAGGCTCATGTGTTGCAGAAACTCGTTGGAGTTGGAGCAATAGCATGGAGCATCTGGCGCGTGAGATTTATGGCATGCGCATCTGGTCCTGGTTTAGGCGCACATTATGCACGAGTTTGTTCTGGCGTGCATATGGTTTTGGGGCGTGTACCATGACACGCACTGAGCTCGCATCTGGCATGACAATTTGTAGCACCCGTCAATGGTGCATCTGGTCTGAATGACATCTGGGCACTTTTCATGGTGCATCTGTCTGGTGCAATTGGGCGCATCGCGAATACATTCGGTCCTGCATTCTCAGTGAATGTATTCGAGTCTGGTTCTGGGTGGGGCACTTGTTTATGTTTCCGGAAGTGCAACCACATCGGGCGCAATCGTTGCAGGAACGCTTGGTAGTTGGAGTAACGATTTGGCGGTTTAGGTTTCGCATACAGCTGCGAAAGATTTGTTCAGGGAGGCAAACAAAAAATACATTTATTGTAATATCTCCAAACCAATAAAAATTGGGAAATATAACTTATAATCTTTGCACTTGTATATTTAGGAAAAGAGAAAACATACATTGAATAATCGAGCGTACTAAAAATAACCGATTTGATTAAAGTTAAGCGGCTCGCTTTATTTAAAAATATGCCTTGCCATCCATAACATTTATCACAGACTCTGAGAATTAATTGTGAAATAATAATGTTATTTATCAAGTCATGAACAAGATGGATACCAAAATATTTTCTTAGATAGGGTTTCTCACCAATGTTAGATTGAGAAAACAACGCTATCTTACAATAAGAGGAGCAGTAGGGCTGAAAACCAGAGATGATTTGAATAAATTGATGTCCTGGCCAGATTGCCTATTGTAATCATCAAACATTTTGCATAGGATGGGGCGAACTGTGTAGTGATGCGAATTAAAAGTAGGCTGTCATCTGCGAATTGAAAGCGAGAAATAAGGAAATTTTGAGGACCATATGTAATACTACCTCCGTTCCTTCTATGTCCTCGCACAACTTTCGAGGGTAACTTTGACCTGTTAATTTGGTTAGCAAACAATGCAAAAATTTGATAAAAGTTTTCATGGGATTGTAGAGCAAACTATGTTGCACAACACCGTAAAAAAAATTATCAAATTCTTGCATCGTTTTGCTGACCAAATCACCCGGTCAAAGTGACCCACTAAAGTCGTGTCTAGTGCAAAGACATATAATAATATCTTTAATTTTGCTACGGCTGCTTCAATTTTCTGAGATCCGCCAATGTCGTGTCTAGTGCAAAGGCATGGTGCTCCGTTACGGCTAAAGTGTGGAGAGAGTTCACGGCCATTAAGCCCGAGCAATTAAGAGTCCAGAACATACAGAGATGGATTGAAGAGGTCTTCACGCAAAGCTCAAAGAAGACTAGAGAGATTTGGGCAACGGTAGCTTGGCCTTGGTGTTTGTGGAATAAGCGAAACGACAATAGATTCAATGGATCTGATTTCACTGTGGATAGGGTAGTAGATAAAGTCAAATTTCATCTACAGAAATTTGGGTTCTTGACAGAGGCAGAAGAAGCAGGAGGGGGAGCAGAGATTCAAGAAGAGATTCAGTGGAAACCCCCACCTGAGGGATGGACGAAAATTAACACCGACATCGCATGTGCGCCGGACAGCAAAGTCGCCGGAGCTGGTTGTCTTCTCAACAGAGCATTTCGTCGGAGGAAGATTCAAAAGAATTCCATTTGACAGCTCAGTGCTATTGTTGAAATTGCGTGGGATTGAGTAGGGATTGATTTTAGGAAGGGATGCACGGTGTCGAAATCTTAAAGTGGAGTCAGATTCAAAAATGGGGATAGATCTACTGATGAAGTGGGAAACCAGAACAAGAAGTTTTGAAGGGAACGAGGAAATTGCTTCGGTAGCCGAAAGATGTTTAAAGCTGCTTTTGGGTTTCGAGAGGGTGGAGCTTCTGCCCGTATTACGAGGCGGCAATAAAGCAGCTGATACTTTGGCCAAAAGATCCCTATTGTCCTCCAATTTTAGTTTATATACCCGTCCTCCAGATTGGGCAAATGATGTACTAGAGAACGGTAGATTGGGTATTCTTTGTGGCGTTTAGTGAAAATCTTTTCGCTCAAAAAAAAAATGTTCGAGCTCCGCCACTGCCGTGTCTAGTGCAAAGGCATGGTGGAAAACGGTAACTTTAAGCCCAGGTAGGAATTTTGGGGTGAAAATGTAACTTTGAGCCCAATCCTCGCCCTGGGTGGTCTAATTTGCCCAACAAATAATTGTCGGTGGAAAAATGAAACATAATTAAGAAACCCAAATCCGTTTAGGAAACAAAGCCTTTGTGTTTGTAGGCGGTGAAATATGTTTCTATATAAACATCACCACATTACAACATCAAAAGCACATTATCTTCTTTATTTGTTGTCTCTTTAAAAAATTATCTATGCTATCAATGGGTTCCCGTGGAGTTCAAGACAGCGTCATCGCAAGCACACAGGATTCTTCTAGTCATGGAAGAAGAAGAAGATGTTTCTACCTAGGTGAAAAGGTGGAAATCGAAAGCAAGCAAGAGGGTTTCGTGGGTTCTTATTTCCCAGCAAGAATCATCTCAGAGCTCGCCGACGGACGGTACATGATCAAGTACAGGACCCTCTTGAAGGACGACCAGAGCGACTTCTTGGTGGAGACTGTGGAAGCCAACGAAATCAGGCCGGCGCCATTGGAGGTGGAGGAGGCTGACAGGTTCAGTTTGAACGACTATGTGGACGTGTACGACGGAGACGGGTGGTGGGCGGGGAGAGTGGTGGGGAAAGTAAGGTATGGGTACACTGTTTATTTCGACACCACCGGGGATCGGATAGATTACCCATTAGAGAGGTTGAGGACTCATCTTGAGTGGGCTCAAAGTCGGATCGATGGTCGTTGGTATTGGTGGCATGTTTATCCGAGTTCAGCTTCTCTGTCTACGCCACCACCACCTGCTGCTGTTTTTCAGGATCATACGATGAGACGCGCCGTCAGACCTTCTTCAATAGTTGCTTGATTGATTCATCATTCCAGATCGATCCCAACAGAAGAATATACTTCTTGGTTGATTACATTAATACCAAGCGGATTAAAATAAATGATTTAAATCCTGCTTATTTATGGCATTGTCGTTTAGGCCACATAAATGAGAAACGTGTATCTAGACTCCATAAGGATGGATTACTAGACTCATTTGATTTTGAATCATATGAGACATGTGAGGCTTGTTTATTGGGAAAAATGACAAAGTCCCCTTTCAATAAGAAAGGTGAGAGGACTAGTGAGCAATTGGCGCTCATACATACCGATGTGTGTGGGCCATTTGCCACGCCAGCCAGGGGTGGTTACGTCTACTTCATTACATTTACTGATGATTACAGTAGATATGGATTTGTGTATCTTATGAGGGCAAAATCCGAATCCTTTGAAGTGTTCAAAGAATTCAAGAATGAAGTAGAGAAGCAACTTGGCAAAAGTATCAAGGCTCTACGATCGGATCGTGGAGGAGAATACTTGAGCCAAGAGTTTGACGACTATCTTAGAGAGTGTGAGATTGTGTCCCAACTCACTCCACCCGGAACGCCACAATGGAATGGCGTGTCCGAGAGGAGGAATCGAACCCTTTTGGATATGGTTCGGTCTATGATGTGTCAAACCGATCTTCCATTATCATTTTGGGGCTACGCTCTATTAAGTGCAGCTTTCACCATTAACCGTGTTCCATCTAAATCAGTCATGAAGACACCATATGAGATGTGGAGTGGGAGGCGTCCCACACTGTCGTTCATGAGGATTTGGGGCTGCGATGTCTATGTAAAACGTTTACAATCAGACAAGCTAGGGCCTAAATCGGATACGTATAAATTTGTGGGGTACCCTAAGGAAACTAAGGGATACTACTTCTACAATCCAACCGAGAACAAAGTGTTTGTTGCTCGGACCGGCGTGTTTCTAGAAAGAGAGTTTGTCTCTAAAGAAGCAAGTGGGAGGAATGTAGAACTTGAAGAAGTTCAAGAACCACAAATCACTGAACCGATTATGGAACATGAACAGGAATCACAAGCAGTTGTGAATCCACCTGTTCAGGTAACACAAGAGCTTCGTAGATCTAGTAGAGTGCGCCAGGACCCGAGAGGTAAGGACTTCTCGTAACTGATTCCGGTGACACGATGCTCATAGATGATGAGCCTACTACCTATGATGAGGCCATGAGTGGCCCAGACTCGCAGAAGTGGCTTGAAGCCATAAGATCCGAGATGGAATCCATGTATACCAACAAAGTATGGACTTTGGTGGAACCACCTGATGGGGCGCGGCCCATAGGGTGCAAGTGGGTCTTCAAGAAGAAGATCGACATGGATGGTAATGTGATTACCTATAAAGGCCGATTGGTGGCTAAAGGATTCAGACAGATTCATGGTATTGACTATGATGAAACCTTTTCACCAGTCGCTATGACCAAATCCATCCGAATCCTACTTGCAATTGCAGCATATTACGACTATGAGATTTGGCAGATGGATGTCAAAACAGCATTCCTTTATGGGAATCTCCTCGAGGATGTGTATATGATACAGCCGGAGGGTTTTGAGGATCCAAAGCAAGCCAACAAAGTCTGTATGCTGCAACGATCCATTTATGGATTGAAGCAAGCTTCTAGGAGTTGGAATCGACGTTTTGATGAAGTGGTCAAAGAGTTTGGCTTCATCATAAACGAAGATGAGTCTTGTGTCTACAAGAAGGTTAGTGGGAGCTCTGTAGCTTTTCTGGTCTTGTATGTGGTCGACATATACTCATTGGAAACGACATTCCCATGCTGCAATCTGTGAAAGATTGGCTAGGAAAGTGTTTCTCAATGAAGGACTTAGGGGAAGCAGCCTATATACTCGGTATAAAGATCTATAGAGATAGATCTAAGAGGTTGCTAGGCCTAAGTCAAAGTACATATATTGACAAGGTGTTGAAACGGTTCAACATGCAAGATTCCAAGAAGGGATTCTTGCCCATGTCACATGGAATCACTCTTTCGAAGAGTGGTTGTCCTTCCAATGAGATTGAGAAGGAACGCATGAGTAGGATTCCCTATGCCTCGGCCATAGGATCTATCATGTACGCCATGTTATGTACTAGACCAGATGTGTCATATGCCTTGAGTATGACAAGCAGATACCAATCCAATCCGGGTGAGAGTCACTGGATTGCTGTCAAGAACATCCTAAAGTGCTTGAGAAGAACTAAGGATGCTTTCTTGATGTTTGGCGGTGAGGAAGAGTTGCGTGTAAGGGGTTACACTGATGCAAGCTTCCAAACCGATAGAGATGACTTTAGATCACAGTCGAGATATGTGTTTTGCCTGAATGGAGCAGCGGTGAGCTGGAAGAGTTCCAAGCAAGAGACGGTGGCTGATTCTACAACAGAGGCTGAGTACATTGCTGCAAATGGCGCAGCAAAGGAGGCTGTTTGGATCAGAAAGTTTGTTTCTGAACTTGGTGTGGTCCCTAGCATTGCGGATCCAGTGGAGTTGTTCTGTGACAACACTGGGGCGATCGCGCAATCAAAGGAACCCAGATCGCACCAGAAGTCCAAGCATGTGCTCAGGAAGTTTCATCTGATTCGAGATATTATCGATAGAGGAGACGTTCGGATATGCAAGATTCCTACAGATGATAATCTGTCAGACCCGCTTACGAAGCCTCTCACGCAGTGGAAGCATGAAGGGCACACTAGGAGCATGGGCATACGAGATGCGCCAGATTGGCTCTAGTGCAAGTGGGAGACTGTTGGAATAGATGCCCTAGAGGCAATCTAGTTTAGTATGAATTTGTATATGGCTAGAAAATTCATTTATTATTTATTGGATATTTAATATAATGAAGTCCTTAGATTCACAATCGTGTTGTTTATCTTAAATATCCCTAGTCAAGTATAATGATTAATGGGACAATCATCTATAGACTAGTATGGGGTTGGATTGATATGGAGATATCACGATCCAACACATAGGTGTGCATTACGGAATGTTTCACTGGATTGACCCATCACCGAGAAGGCTACATACATGTTATGTTGAGTCACAAGTGCTTCTCGGGTACAATGGTATTGTCATCCTTAGACTTGAAGTCACTAGATATTCTAGTTGTGGATCATTGTGATCTTGGTAGCGTTAAATGCTACACCGTGACTGGGTAGTTATAAAGGCGTGTACTGGATACAATGAGAAGCAAGCTTAGAGATCGTAGTGGACGTAGAGAGGATTTGCCCCTCCCACATAACGGGAGCAAATATCCTAGGCCACTCGAAGGATAGTGCTTATAGAATGTATGGCCAGACTCAAATAAATCAATATAGGATAATGATGTTATTTGCACGAATAAGGCTATTCCATGGATCGAGAAACTATGGATTGGATATACGAGTGTGACTTGTATGTCTCATGTCCAATCCGGATATGGAGGCAAAGGGATGAGACAATTACTTGTACAAGGTTGTCTAGATGACTATTCTATTAGTTGGCTAGAATGGATGTTTTGCTAGAAACCGCTCCATATTAGCAAATAGTTGCTACCAACTAGATAGAACCTATGGGGTCACACGCTATATAGAGTTGTACTAGATTTGTAATTAATTAATTGGATTAATTAATTAGAAGGATCACTTTGCAAACCCTTGCAAACTTAGTAGGGACTAATTTGCAAGGAAGGGACTAAATTGAATTCTAGTAGGACTAGAATAAGTCCTTTAGGTAGTTAACAAGGAGTTGTTGGACTATATAAAGGACCCTCCTTCCTTCCTTCCTGATAACTTATGCTCTAGAGAGAACATAACAAGAGTGGGAGAGAACAAAGGAGAGAGAGCAAGCAACAAAGGAGGCCGACGCCCCCCTTGCCGCCGCCCTCGTCCCCGTCGGCCAAAAAGAGGGTCGAGCCCCTTCTTTTTGTCTCGTTTTGCGTGATTCCTTCACCCTCCTCTCATTCCGGGCTAGCACCAAGGAGATTGGAGATCTAGGATCAACTCTAGGCGTGGATCAACTATAGAGAACGTGACACTATTCGCGTTTGAAGTCATCAAGGAGAACCCAAAGGTGTGTTTATGATTTCTTACCTTCACTATCGTTATGCATCTAGACTTGTGATCCTTGGAGGGTTTTGCATGGTTGTTTGTTTGATTATGCTTCCGTTTGCGCGATCCATGAATCAAAACCCTACATTAACATCATTTCTTGTTGGTGATTTCTTCGATTGTGATGCATGTGTGTCTAGAACATGAATTGGAGACTTTAAACTCGTTTTCGTTCAAATTCTTCACATGATTCCCCAAAATTCTTTTTTTATCTTCTTTTTTATGTCTAATTAGTTTTATTTGAGTATAAAAATATGTTTCTCAAGTTGCATGTATCATAGGATTGATTTGATCATGTTTTGAGTGTTCGTGGTAAAATTGCATGTTGTTACAATCTGACAAGTTTGTCAAAAATGTAGTATAACTTCAACTTTTGTCTCTGTAAAATTTTCAAATATTACATTTTATAAAACTAGACTCAGAGGGGGTCATTTTGAGAACAAAATCAACTTCATATCTATTTTTTTAGGGAGATATGCTCATTTTAAGTTGCGTGTTTTCTGAAAATCTGTTTCTGGACCAATCTTTCCATTTTTATTGAAAACCTCATTTCCAGTAACTTATAGCACCCAATCTTTATTGTGGTGAAACTAGACACATAGGGGATCCATTCTGGAGAAGATGAGATTTATTGCTATTCTGCAAGTTGTAGTAATCCCCTTGTCAATTTGAAACTTTTTGCCAAACTCTTCTCTGCATAGCAGTTTTTGTTATTTTTGTAACTTGAATTTTATAATAGCTATGCATGATTTTCTTGGTTTTTCTGAAATTAGACACAAGTAGGTTCATCATACATTAATTTCACAATTTTAGGAGATGCTTTGATATGGTATATGTGGCTCTAAAGTCAGGGTCCAGAATTGTAGTTTCAAATGTTTTAGAAAATTTGAATTTTTGAACTTCCAAATGTTTTGTTGGACTTATTTTGATATGTGAGCATCATTATATGCGCATTAGTGACTTTTATAATGATGTTCATGTTGAGCTTGTATTCGGCACGTGAGTATACCACTTGAAACCGGTTTATTATGATAATTTGGTATGGACATAGTACCCGACCTAGACAAACATCCA
Source organism: Linanthus parryae (assembly GCA_023055425.1). Classification (NCBI taxonomy): domain Eukaryota; kingdom Viridiplantae; phylum Streptophyta; class Magnoliopsida; order Ericales; family Polemoniaceae; genus Linanthus; species Linanthus parryae. The sequence continues at coordinate 43,054,672 of JALGPY010000006.1, forward strand.
TGCATTAGTTTATTTGGAAGTAGCATAATTGTGACTAGAGACTTGTCAATTGTAGGCGACTGATTCGTATACATAGGCTACTTCAACTACCCGTGAAGATTGAAAATTGCTATCTCGGTGTAAGGTGAGATTACATGCTTAGCCTCGTATGTCTTGCTTCCTTCGTGTCAAAACATGATTTTATGTCTTGTCTCAATATGTACTTGTTAGTTTACGTGATTAGCCTTGTGTTCCTAGCTTCATTCGTGTCGAAAGTTGATTTTATAACTTGTCTCAAAATGTTTTTGTGATTCGCATGTTTTACTTGAGTTTGTTTACGTTTCTGAATTGTTGCCTTGAAACTGTCACACGATAAATAATAAATCGCTAATAACGCGAAGTGGAAGTATTCTCATGTACCATAACCAGTTATGTTACTTATCACGGGTTTCGATCCCTTGGGTTTTAAACCCTAAAATGCGGGACTCTGTGTGCCCCCGACTCCTTTCGCCGTAGGCTGGAGTACTGCTTCTAGATACCACTCCTTTGATTGACTCTCTTAGGAGGGTGTTGCAACACTTAAGGTCTAGAATGTCTTGACGTGGTCATGATGGCTAGCGGGACGCGGAATGCGATCCACAATGCTTGGTAGAGAGGTTTGGGTTCTTGAACCCCCTATACACCAGTACCATCTTTTACTTTGTTCTGGTTTACCCGGGTTACAGCGTGACACATTGAAATTATTTGCCCCAATGTTGGAAAAGGAAGACGGTTTGAAATTTAAATAAGTGGTTTTACTCTTGCGACATTCATAATTGGTTATCACCACTGCGAATTCTGAAACTTTTTTTCACTCATACTCTGTCACTTTTACTTTATTTAACTTGTGTCCTAGAAGTTTATATTCTCTTTCTTGTTTTACATGCTATGGTGTATCTCACTGAGTATTTATTGCTGACTTTGAAAACTGCGGTTCTTGTTGTTATCTTCCCACCGCAGGTCTAGGAGCTGGGGAATTATAGAATAGAAGGGGCGCGAGACTCACTTAGAATATGAACGCCGCCATTAGTTGATATGAAATTGTTAGTTAATTAGTTTGTAATAGTAATCAGCTAGTGTGTAAGACTTAAAGTTTAATATAGTTGTTTAATGATATAAATATGTGTTGTGGATTATATTGTTTTTTATCTCCGCCAATTCTATTAAGCATTGCCCTCCCGGTCTCGTCCCGAGCCAGATAAAGGGGGTTGTTGCAGCTGGTATCAGAGTAGTTCTTTCCACTATGGGATTAAAACCTCTAGGGTAACCTAAGATGAACATAGGGCAAGATAAAATACAGAAAAGCGGACATTTCGGGAGTTGTCGTTTACTTCCTCTTGCACGATGGATTGCTTTGTGTTATTTGATATAATCATGTTTCGTGTTGGTTTCCTAGCACTATTTCAGACGTATGGTTGTTCTTTGTAGATGTGAATCTTGTTTTTATGTGTCTCGACGAGAAATCCTATGTGGTTTTTGGCATTGTATGCTTATTCGGTGTGAAATATTCAATATATTAGTACGTGTGTGACCATAAGAGACTATATAGGAAACCCTTTGAGACTTTAGTGAACCGTCCAAGCTTCGAGGACGAAGCTTTTTCTAAGGGAGGAAGAGTGTAATACCCCGTATTTTCGCTAAGGGTTATTTTGTAATTTCGATAAAACAAATACTTGAGTTTTAAAAAAATGATAATAGTACTATTTGAAATTTTCTCTTTACGTATTTCTTTTAATTTTATAAAAGTGTTTTTTTGACATTAAGGAAATAATAGTTTATTTAGAGTTATTTTATAATTTTATTTTAGTGTAAAATTTATCTTTTATGTGCTAGATAGTAAAAGAAAATTTCATTTTTACTCCTCTTGTTTGTGTTATCTAGTACTTACATCAATTTATAGTATTTTCATGTCAACCCTCATTTTCTTGTCAATCCAATTTCTACCCTAACTAACTTGTTGGGAGACTTTTAATTTCACACTCAAACCCCTTACCCACTACCAAAGTCAATTCAATTAAAATATTACTCATACTAGTCATGATATGACTATATGATGCATAGCATCCCACCCTACCCTCATTTGATTCTATCCATCACTCTCCAACACACATCTCTCTCTAATTGGGGCTGAAACAACCCAATCAATTCAGCTCCATCATCATCTTCTTCATATCCTTCATTCATTTTCCTCTTTTTCTTCAAATCATCCATGGAAACATCTTAAGCTCTTCAAGACCCAAGCTTTCCAAGGCCTCCAAACACCTCTAATCCTTCTTGGGGCAGGTAAGTACCATTTACCCTAAATCTCTTTTAGAGCTTGTGCATGTTTGGTTTAACATCATTTCTTGTTGGTGATTTCTTCGATTGTGATGCATGTGTGTCTAGAACATGAATTGGAGACTTTAAACTCGTTTTCGTTCAAATTCTTCACATGATTCCCCAAAATTCTTTTTTTATCTTCTTTTTTATGTCTAATTGGTTGTATTTGAGTATAAAAATATGTTTCTCAAGTTGCATGTATCATAGGATTGATTTGATCATGTTTTGAGTGTTCGTGGTAAAATTGCATGTTGTTACAATCTGACAAGTTTGTCAAAAATGTAGTATAACTTCAACTTTTGTCTTTGTAAAATTTTCAAATCTTACATTTTATAAAACTAGACTCAGAGGGGGTCATTATGAGAACAAAATCAACTCCATATCTATTTTTTTAGGGAGATATGCTCATTTTAAGTTGCGTGTTTTCTGAAAATCTGTTTCTGGACCAATCTTTCCATTTTTATTGAAAACCTCCTTTCCAGTAACTTATAGAACCCAATCTTTCTTGTGGTGAAACCAGACACATAGGGGATTTATTCTGGAGAAGATGAGATTTATTTCTATTCTGCAAGTTGTAGTAATCCCCTTGTCAATTTGAAACTTTTTGCCAAACTCTTCTCTGCATAGCAGTTTTTGTTATTTTTGTAACTTGAGTTTTATAATAGCTATGCATGATTTTTTTGGTTTTTCTGAAATTAGACACAAGTAGGTTCATCATACATTAATTTCACAATTTTAGGAGATGCTTTGATATGGTATATGTGGCTCTAAAGTCAGGGTCGAGAATTGTAGTTTCAAATGTTTTAGAAATTTTCAATTTTTGAACTTCCAAATGTTTTGTTGGACTTATTTTGATATGTGAGCATCATTATATGCGCATTAGTGACTTTTAGAATGATGTTCATGTTGAGCTTGTATTCGGCACGTGAGTATACCACTTGAAACCGGTTTATTAGGATAATTTGGTATGGACTTAGTACCCGACCTAGACAAACATCCATGCATTAGTTTATTTGGAAGTAGCATCATTGTGACTAGAGACTTGTCAATTGTAGGCGAATGATTCGTATACATAGGCTACTTCAACTACCCGTGAAGATTGAAAATCGCTATCTCGGTTTAAGGTGAGATTACATGCTTAGCCTCGTATGTCTTGCTTCCTTCGTGTCAAAACATGATTTTATGTCTTGTCTCAAACTGTACTTGTGATTTTACGTGATTAGCCTTGTGTTCCTAGCTTCTTTCGAGTCGAAAGTTGATTTTATAACTTGTCTCAAAATGTTTTTGTGATTCGCATGTTTTACTTGAGTTTGTTTACGTTTCTGAATTGTTGCCTTGAAACTGTCACACGATAAATAATAAATCGCTAATAACGCGAAGTGGAAGTATTCGCCTGTACCGGAACCAGTTATGTTACTTATCACGGGTTTCGATCCCTTGGGTTTTAAGCCCTAAAATGCAGGACTCCGGTGTGCCCCTGACTCCTTTCGCGGTAGGCAGGAGTACTGTTTCTAGATACCACTCCTTTGATTGACGCTCTTAGGAGGGTGTTGCAATACTTAAGGTCTAGAATGTCTGACGTGGTCATGATGGCTAGCGGGACGCGGAATGCGATCCACAACGCTTGGTAGAGAGGTTTGGGTTCTTGAACCCCCTATACACCAGTACCATCTTTTACTTTGTTCTGGTTTACCCGGGTCACAGCGCGACACATTGAAATTATTTGCCCCAATGTTGGAAAAGTAAGACGGTTTGAAATTTAAATAAGTGGTTTTACTCTTGCGACATTCATAATTGGTTATCACCACTGCGAATTCTGAAACTTTTTTTCACTCATACTCTGTCACTTTTACTTTATTTAACTTGTTTCCTAGAAGTTTATATTCTCTTTCTTGTTTTACATGCTATGGTGTATCTCACTCAGTATTTATTGCTGACTTTGAAAACTGCGGTTCTTGTTGTTTTCTTCCCACCGCAGTTCTAGGAGCTGGGGAATTATAGAATAGAAGGGGCGCGAGACTCACTTAGAATATGAACGTCGTCATTAGTTGATATGAAATTTTTAGTTAATTAGTTTGTAATAGTAATCAGCTAGTGTGTAAGACTTAAAGTTTAATATAGTTGTTTAATGTTATAAATATGTGTTGTGGATTATATTGTTTTTTATCTCCGCCAATTCTATTAAGCATTTCCGTCCCGGTCTCGTCCCGAGCCGGATAAAGGGGGTTGTTGCAGGTGGTATCAGAGTAGTTCTTTCCACTATGGGATTAAAACCTCTAGGCTAACCTAAGATGAACATAGGGCAAGATAAAATACAGAAAAGCGGGTATTTCGGGAGTTGTCGTTTACTTCCTCTTGCACGATGGATGGCTTTGTGTTATTTGATATAATCATGTTTCGTGTTGGTTTCCTAGCACTATTTCAGACGTATGGTTGTTCTTTGTAGATGTGAATCTTGTTTTTATGTGTCTCGACGAGACATCCTATGTGGTTTTTGGCATTGTATGCTTATTCGGTGTGAAATATTCAATATATTAGTACGTGTGTGACCATAAGAGACTATATAGGAAATCCTTTGAGACTTTAGTGAACCGTCCAAGCTTCGAGGACGAAGCTTTTTCTAAGGGAGGAAGAGTGTAATACCCCGTATTTTCGCTAAGGGTTATTTTGTAATTTCAATAAAACAAATACTTGAGTTTTAAAAAAATGATAATAGTACTATTTGAAATTTTCTCTTTACGTGTTTCTTTTAATTTTATAAAAGTTCTTTTTTGACATAAAGGAAATAATAGTTTATTTAGAGTTATTTTGTAATTTTATTTTAGTGTAAAATTTATCTTTTATGTGCTAGATAGTAAAAGAAAATTTCATTTTTACTCCTCTTGTTTGTGTTATCTAGTACTTACATCAATTTATAGTATTTTCATGTCAACCCTCATTTTCTTGTTAATCCAATCTTTACCCCAACTAACTTGTTGGGAGACTTTTAATTTCACACTCAAACCCCTTACCCACTACCAAAGTCAATTCAATTAAAATATTACTCATACTAGTCATGATATGACTATATGATGTATAGCATCCCACCCTACCCTCATTTGATTCTATCCATCACTCTCCAACACACATCTCTCTCTAATTGGGGATGAAACAACCCAATCAATTCAGCTCCATCATCATCTTCTTCATATCCTTCATTCATTTTCCTCTTTTTCTTCAAATCATCCATGGAAACATCTTAAGCTCTTCAAGACCCAAGCTTTCCAAGGCCTCCAAACACCTCTAATCCTTCTTGGGGTAGGTAAGTACCATTTACCCTAAATCTCTTTTATAGCTTGTGCATGTTTGGTTTAACATCATTTCTTGTTGGTGATTTCTTCGATTGTGATGCATGTGTCTCTAGAACATGAATTGGAGACTTTAAACTCATTTTCGTTCAAATTCTTCACATGATTCCCCAAAATTCTTTTTTAATCTTCTTTTTTATGTCTAATTTGTTGTATTTGAGTATAAAAATATGTTTCTCAAGTTGCATGTATCATAGGATTGATTTGATCATGTTTTGAGTGTTCGTGGTAAAATTGCATGTTGTTACAAACTGACAAGTTTGTCAAAAATGTAGTATAACTTCAACTTTTGTCTCTGTAAAATTTTCAAATATTACAAAACTAGACACAGAGGGGGTCATTATGAGAACAAAATCAACTCCATATCTATTTTTTTTAGGGAGATATGCTCATTTTAAGTTGCGTGTTTTCTGAAAATCTGTTTCTGGACCAATCTTTCCATTTTTATTGAAAACCTCATTTCCAGTAACTTATAGCACCCAATCTTTCTTGTGGTGAAACCAGACACATAGGGGATTTATTCTGGAGAAGATGAGATTTATTTCTATTCTGCAAGTTGTAGTAATCCCCTTGTCAATTTGAAACTTTTTGCCAAACTCTTCTCTGCATAGCAGTTTTTGTTATTTTTGTAACTTGAGTTTTATAATAGCTATGCATGATTTTTTTGGTTTTTCTGAAATTAGACACAAGTAGGTTCATCATACATTAATTTTACAATTTTAGGAGATGCTTTGATATGGTATATGTGGCTCTAAAGTCAGGGTCCAGAATTGTAGTTTCAAATGTTTTAGAAAATTTGAATTTTTGAACTTCCAAATGTTTTGTTGGACTTATTTTGATATGTGAGCATCATTATATGCGCATTAGTGACTTTTAGAATGATGTTCATGTTGAGCTTGTATTCGGCACGTGAGTATACCACTTGAAACCGGTTTATTAGGATAATTTGGTATGGACTTAGTACCCGACCTAGACAAACATCCATGCATTAGTTTATTTGGAAGTAGCATCATTGTGACTAGAGACTTGTCAATTGTAGGCGAATGATTCGTATACATAGGCTACTTCAACTACCCGTGAAGATTGAAAATCGCTATCTCGGTGTAAGGTGAGATTACATGCTTAGCCTCGTATGTCTTGCTTCCTTCGTGTCAAAACATGATTTTATGTCTTGTCTCAAACTTTACTTGTGAGTTTACGTGATTAGTCTTGTGTTCCTAGCTTCTTTCGTGTCGAAAGTTGATTTTATAACTTGTCTCAAAATGTTTTTGTGATTCGCATGTTTTACTTGAGTTTGTTTACGTTTCTGAATTGTTGCCTTGAAACTGTCACACGATAAATAATAAATCGCTAATAACGCGAAGTGGAAGTATTCGCCTGTACCGGAACCAGTTATGTTACTTATCACGGGTTTCGATCCCTTGGGTTTTAAACCCTAAAATGCAGGACTCCGTGTGCCCCCGACTCCTTTCGCCGTAGGCTGGAGTACTGCTTCTAGATACCACTCCTTTGATTGACGCTCTTAGGAGGGTGTTGCAACACTTAAGGTCTAGAATGTCTGACGTGGTCATGATGGCTAGCGGGACACGGAATGCGATCCACAACGCTTGGTAGAGAGGTTTGGGTTCTTAAAACCCCTATACACCAGTACCATCTTTTACTTTTTTCTGGTTTACCTGGGTTACAGCGCGACACATTGAAATTATTTGCCCCAATGTTGGAAAAGTAAGACGGTTTGAAATTTAAATAAGTGGTTTTACTCTTGCGACATTCATAATTGGTTATCACCACTGCGAATTCTGAAACTTTTTTTCACTCATCTTCTGCCACTTTTACTTTACTTAACTTGTGTCCTAGAAGTTTATATTCTCTTTCCTGTTTTACATGCTATGGTGTATCTCACTCAGTATTTATTGCTGACTTTGAAAACTGCGGTTCATGTTGTTTTCTTCCCACCGCCGGTCTAGGAGCTGGGGAATTATAGAATAGAAGGGGCGCGAGACTCACTTAGAATATGAACGCCACCATTAGTTGATATAAAATTGTTAGTTAATTAGTGTGTAATAGTAATCAGCTAGTGTGTAAGACTTAAAGTTTAATATAGTTGTTTAATGTTATAAATATGTGTTGTGGATTATATTGTTTTTGATCTCCGCCAATTCTATTAAGCATCGCCCTCCCGGTCTCGTCCTGAGCCGGATAAAGGGGGTTGTTGCATAGTTTTCTCTACAATCCCATGAAAATTTTTACCAAATTTTTGCATTGTTTTCTGACCAAATTAACGGGTCAAAGTTACCCTCTAAAGTTGTGCGAGGACATAGAAGGAACGGAGGTAGTATTACATATGGTCCTCAAAAATTCCTTATTTCTCACCTTCAATTCGCAGATGACATCCTACTTTTGTTTTGCATCACTACACAGCTGGCCCCATCCTATGCAAAATGTTTGATGATTTCAATAGGCAATCTGGCCAGGACATCAATTTATTCAAATCATCTCTGGTTTTCAGCCCTAACTGCTCCTCTTATTGTAAGATATCGTTGTTTTCTCAATCAGGCATTCGTGAGAAGCCCTATCTAAGAAAATATCTTGGTATCCATCTTGTTCATGACTTGATAAATAACATTATTATTTCACAATTAATTCTCAGAGTCTGTGATAAATGTTATGGATGGCAAGGCATACTTTTAAATAAAGCAGGCCGCTTAACTTTATTCAAATCGCTTATTTTTAGTACGCTCGATTATCCAATGTATGTTTTCTCTTTTCCTAAATATACATGTGCAAAGATTATAAGTATGTTTCTCAATTTTTATTGGTTTGGAGATATTACAATAAATGTATTTTTTTTTGCCTTCCTGAACAAATATTTCGCATCTGTATTCGAAACCTAAACCGCCGAATCGTTACTCCAACTACCATGCGTTCCTGCAACGACTGCGCCCGATGTGGTTGCACTTCCGGAAACATAAACAAGTGCTCCACCCAGAACCAGACTCGAATACATTCACTGAGAAAGCAGGACCGAATGTATTCACGATGCGCCCAATTGCGCCAGACAGATGCACCATGACAAGTGCCCAGATGTCATTCAGACCAGATGCATCAATGACGAGTGCTACAAATTGTCATGCCAGATGCGCCCCGTATGCCTCAGATGCGCCAGATTCTCGCCAAAAACTGATCGCGCCATATGCGAGCTCAGTGCGTGTCATCCCAAAACCAGATGCACGCCAGAACAAACTCGTGCATAATGTGCGCCAGAACCAGGACCAGATGCGCATGCCGTAAATCTCGCGCGCCAGATGCTCCATGCTATTGCTCCAACTCCAAAGAGTTTCTGCAACACATGAACCAGAACCACATTCAATTCACACGCCAGATGCTCCACACCGGGAGCCGGATTGCGTCTGAACGTCAATAAACGCTTGATGCGCGTGAACCGCCAGATTCGCGCCAGTACCGAATGCGTGATGGATGTGCCAGATCCCATGCACGCCTAATCAGATGCGCACCAGATTGCTCCGAACGGAGCCCAGATAGCCCCCTCCACGGGGCTTCAGATGGTGGGTGTACCTGCTTCTCTCTCACAAACAGATCGATCTTGATCGCCAAACTAGACAGCGTTCTTGGCGGAATCTCGAAACCCAGCCTCCCGATAGCCTGCTCCACCTGAATCGCGAAACCCTAGCTATGAGTTCCACCAAAACGTGAAACCCTAGCTCTTGGATCCAACCGGATCTTGGAACCCCGACTCTGATACCATTTTGTTGTAACAGAACTCCTGTTTCAGAGCTCAGTTACGAGTTTGTTATAACCTGGGGGTATTCGAGCAAGAACGACGAAAGCGAAACAAGAACGAAACAGATATTTAACGTGGTTCACTCAAGGATTCGTAACGAACCTGCTAGCTAATCCACGGTCAGAACCAGATATTTTATTGAGAAAAGAACCCGATTAAAATGCACGTCGTGGCCCGAACGGCCACGGCGGCCACCCGAATTAACCCACCCGACACACACACGCACAAAAGGCTAATAAAGCACTAATCTCAATTCCCAGTGTATGTGTGTTAGTACCAAAACAAAAGATTCATTTATATAGCCAAGCAAAAGCACACCACCGCCTAACATGACTGCTGACTTTGACCTTTGGCAACTTCCTAATTTGATACAAGTCAAATTCAAACACTTCGGTATGAAAGTATATGAACAAACATGATAGCTGGTGGAGACATATTCTGGAGGTTCACTTTCTTTTACTCTTTTAGTAAAGAAACAATATGTACACACATGTATCACATTGGTCCTCGAATAACTTGCAACAATGAATTTTAAACTCCATCAACAAACAAATCATACAAAATTCATAAATAGAAAAGACAAACAAGAACTTAAACAAATTGGCATATAAAAACTGCTCCTTGAATCATGAGTTCTTCACGTCTGGTTCTCCAATATCCTTAGCTTGTTGTTAGTAACTTTTAAAGAAGTCAAACGTTCTGGTTCAAAAAAAAGTTCGTAACCTACCCTTTCTTTTTCATTGTCCATAAACTTCTTCGAATAAATAAAGAAAAATCAACAAACCAAATATTTTAGAAATGATAACATCGCCTTTCTAGGATATGGGTTTGTGCCGTAAAAATTTCGAACCCGACCGACTTTCTTTTCTTCTTTTTAAAAATAAATATGTACTTTCAATGCAAGAAAACTAAAGCATCAAGTCTACTATTCAAGACTTCGTATTCAATTGCTAACAGATTTTGTTTTAATGAAAAACCCGTAACTATTGAATAACGAATTTGATTTGATCGGGTAAGAACAATCAAAACCAAAAATTAGTTTCTCGTCTGATTGATCTTTCTCGATCTAATAAATAGTACTATAAACTCGATCCTGTTTTTGCAGATGTCTTCTCCGAATAGTTAACCCAGTAGAGTCAAGTGCTGATAACGTGTTGTAAATCGAGAGAAGACGAGAGATGAGAAACAAAGAGAGACAAGATGTAGGAAGAATAATGTTGAGAGGTATATTATTCTCCAACCCTAATCCCCATTATATAGGCATTATGGTGCGCTAACGGACGAAACATAATATACAATGGGCTTACAACATGTGCTGGATATTCACCAATAAACTAGCCCAATATTTCATAACAGAAAACATATTATGTTTCTTTTAACACATTTTCTCTTCTTCTCCAACCCATCCATAACCTCCTCTCACCCATCACCTATAAATTCCCCATACTCTTCCTCATTTTTCACTCATTCTCAACAGCTCTCTCTCTCTCTCTCTCTCTCTCTCTCTCTCTCTCTCTCTCTCTCTCTCTCTCTCTCTCTCTCTCTCTCTCTCTCTCTCAGTGCTCTCTACCCGACGCCACCACTGTCGACGCCACCATTACCTCCACCTCCTTTGTCGTAATTTGTCATTTCGATACCAAGTTCGTAGACGGGGAATTTGTGGAAGACCCGTACTTTGAATATTATGAGATCTTGACTTTCGTGAGTCGCCCTACTCTTAATTTCAGTAAGTGCATATGTACAATGCCTTCAACTATCAAAATGTGTTTTGTCGTGAGTTATCTTGAATTTCGATATAGTACGTGTTACTCCTCAAATGTTTATGAAACGTATCTTGGCGAACTCTTGTCAAACAAATTTTAGAAATGACGCTTATCTTCCGAAACATTTGAAATGATGATTAATGAATAATAATTGATATGGGGCGATGTACAGACGATGTGTGAGGGCTACAGCGAAGTGTGCTTTTAGGCGATCCATCGGGTGATCATACATAGGATATTACATACTCGGCCCCGTGGTTGATCGACATACACTGAGGTGATGCGTTCGTGGGGTTTTATAAGGCGTGGAAACTATAGAGTACTACCTATGCTGACGTAGGTCACTGCGGTATGTGGGTGTCCACATCTAAGGTGTAATAGTATGGTTTGAGCGGGGTATGCGGTGGGCTACCTTCTAACGCTCTTAATGAATTGGGACGTGCGATGTCCCAACACGTACATTTTTATATATGGCATTGTGACCTCTCTGTGGACTTAAGGTACCCGCTGGGTTTTCATGCCCCAATCAAACTAATAAGTTAATGCGGTTCTCTTTTTTATATCGGATTTAATTCAAGAGCTCTTTCAATAATATGTTACTTTTTTTATACTCGAGTTATTTCAAAAATTCTTCTGATAAATGTTATACTTAGCCAAAACTCCTGTTTACTCATTCTAGTATGTACTTATCAGTTTTATACTGATTAAAGTTTTCTGCGTGGAATTTTGCCATTTGAAAACCCGCAGGTTGAATAAAGGTTGGGGACGCATCACGAGAACTGGTGGCTAGAAACTCAAGCTACACTTAGTATCTCATTTTGACAATTTCTTTTCATCAATTAATTGTTGTCTTTAAACACTTATTCCTGGTTTATCTTTTGAAATTATAATAAAAGTTTATTTTGGATATCGAGGGTCGTACTAAATATGAATCGGAGATCCTCATCCGTTGCCAATGAGGTTCATCACCTCGGGAGGAGGCATCTCATATTTGGGGGGTATTTTAAATAATAATAATAATAATAATAATAATAATAATAATAATAATAATAATAATAATAATAATAATAATAATAATAATAATAATAATAATAACGACGACGACGACGACGACGTCGACAACGACGACAACAACAACAACAACAACAACAACAACAACAACAACAACAACAACAACAACAACAACAACAACAACAACAACAACAACAACAACAACAACAACAACAACAACAACAACAACAACAACAACAACAACAACAACAACAACAACAACAACAACAACAACAACAACAACAACAACAACAACAACAACAACAACAACAACAACAACAACAACAACAACAACATGTGTTAACACATGTAGGTATTATTAGAGTATCTTCCATAGTGCAACAATTCCTATATTTAAAGGTAAATTTGGATTTATCGGCTTCCCACAGCAAACCACCAAATCACCAAATCATCAAAAAAAAATTGTAAGTTTTTTAGACCTCTCGTAGTCGTCCAAAAAGTACCTCAAATTATTAAATATTTTTTATAACTTTAGTGAAATGGTGAAGTGCTAACACAGTATTCCTAAATCCTATCCTATATCACCAAGTTCAATTTTTACCATAAGATTTGAAGGCAAAAAAGGATCGGTGTTATCTACACATAATTCTTAATTAGTGTTTAGGGCATGCTTTTAGTTTAATTTTATACAATCAGAGACATAATATCATATTTTACAAATAATTAGTGTTAAAGTAATTTTAGGTGACTAATATAACTGTAATTAGATATTTGAAGTTTCATTTAAGTTAATTTTATTCCGAAAAATTTGCATACTATTTTATTATATTAGTTTTGAAGTACTTTTTTAAGATTGTATGAACAAGTTTTTGAAATTTAATAATTTTGTAATTTCGGGTAATATTACTTCGGTAATAAAATAATTTGTATTGCGAGTTATGAAATTCATGATTTAGTGATAAACTCGATGATTTGTTGTGGGAGGCCGAAAACACCATTCTCCAATTTTGATGAAATTGTGAGATAATTACCTGATGTGAAAATTGCTGAAAATAGTGGGAGACCAAAAATACTATTTTCCCGCCAAAATTGGTGAAATGTTGTTTTAGAGTCAACTTTCGGGAGGCCAAATATTTTTCTCTATCAAATATAGAATTTAGTGTAAGATATGAAATTAATTGTAGAAAATGCTCTTAGTAGTTGGCTTATGAAGAACTTATGAATGAAATTGAGTTTTAAGATCCCAGAAACCATATGATTATATATGAAATTGATTATTGACACTATATCACACCATTTTCCAGACTAGTTTTCAATCTGGTGGCAGAAAACATTAAAGTTTTAACATAAAATCGACATGAGCCATTACCGACTTAGCAAAGACTGATCATGGACGATCCCTTTAAGACAAAACATGTTTGAGTAAAAAATAAATGGCAAACCCAGTAGAAGGCATCATACATGGTCGTATCTCGGGTCCTAGAACTCTTTTGTGTGGGTAGATTGATTTCAGACAACGTTCTTGTATGATTGTCGCATCGTAACCTTCACTCAAAACTGTGTAGAAATTGATCAATCATTGAGCTCAAGCGATGTAACGACACTGTCAATGTCGATTGTTATGTAGTGACAGCCGAGCGACCAATGCACATATCTCGTCAGACGCAAAAATTGTTCACAAACCACCCATTTAAGAAAGAGAAAATTTTGATTTTCCAACGACTATTTTTTTCTCACTCTTCCCACTTTTCATGTGATGTGTCTGTACGTGTGATATAAAACACCACGTGATTTTTACTCTAATAGCAACTAAAAAATCACATCATCAATCTAACTAAGCATAAAATAAATTTATATCGGAGTTTTTAGGCGAGTAATTTGCGATCCTTGCGGTTAACAAACCCTAATAATTTGATTCTTTTTATGGTAATATTCTCGGGATAGATCATAACACAGGTGCTTAGTAGTTTACATAATTCAACGGAGTACAACAACAATCAAATCAAGAAAAACCAACAGTAATAGCTCACAACATGTTATATTCCAAAATCCAATCTTTTACATAATAAACCCTAGCTAGATTGATGATGATGATGAGGACGATGATGATGATGATACTTTATCATTCAAACAACAATCTTTTACATTCTTATTAATCAACCAAAAAGTATATTCTTCTGTTGGGATCGATCTGGAATGAGGAATCAATCAAGCAACTATTGAAGAAGGTCTGACGGCGCGTCTCATCGCATGATCCTGAAAAACAGCAGCAGGTGGTGGTGGCGTAGACAGAGAAGCTGAACTCGGATAAACATGCCACCAATACCAACGACCATCGATCCGACTTTGAGCCCACTCAAGATGAGTCCTCAACCTCTCTAATGGGTAATCTATCCGATCCCCGGTGGTGTCGAAATAAACAGTGTACCCATACCTTACTTTCCCCACCACTCTCCCCGCCCACCACCCGTCTCCGTCGTACACGTCCACATAGTCGTTCAAACTGAACCTGTCAGCCTCCTCCACCTCCAATGGCGCCGGCCTGATTTCGTTGGCTTCCACAGTCTCCACCAAGAAGTCGCTCTGGTCGTCCTTCAAGAGGGTCCTGTACTTGATCATGTACCGTCCGTCGGCGAGCTCTGAGATGATTCTTGCTGGGAAATAAGAACCCACGAAACCCTCTTGCTTGCTTTCGATTTCCACCTTTTCACCTAGGTAGAAACATCTTCTTCTTCTTCCATGACTAGAAGAATCCTGTGTGCTTGCGATGACGCTGTCTTGAACTCCACGGGAACCCATTGATAGCATAGATAATTTTTTAAAGAGACAACAAATAAAGAAGATAATGTGCTTTTGATGTTGTAATGTGGTGATGTTTATATAGAAACATATTTCACCGCCTACAAACACAAAGGCTTTGTTTCCTAAACGGATTTGGGTTTCTTAATTATGTTTCATTTTTCCACCGACAATTATTTGTTGGGCAAATTAGACCACCCAGGGCGAGGATTGGGCTCAAAGTTACATTTTCACCCCAAAATTCTTACCTGGGCTTAAAGTTACCGTTTTCCACCATGCCTTTGCACTAGACACGACATTGGCGGATCTCGAAAATTGAAGCAGCCGTAGCAAAATTAAAGATATTATTATATGTCTTTGCACTAGACACGACTTTAGTGGGTCACTTTGACCGGGTGATTTTGGTCAGCAAAACGATGCAAGAATTTGATAATTTTTTTTATGGTGTTGTGCAACATAGTTTGCTCTACAAACTCATGAAAAAATTTACCAAATTTTTGCATTGTTTTTCTAACCAAATTAACGGGTCAAAGTTACCCTCGAAATTTGTGCGAGGACATAGAAGGAACGGAGGTAGTATTACATATGGTCCTCAAATTTCCCTTATATCTCACCTTCAATTTGCAGATGACAGTTTACTTTCTTTCGCATCACTACGGCCCCATCCTATGCAAAACGTTTGATGATTACAATAGGCAATCTGAGTAGGACATCAATTTTGTCAAATCATCTCTGGTTTTCAGCCCTAACTGCTCCTCTAATTTTAAGATACCGTTGTTTTCTCAATCAGGCATTTGTGAGAAACCTGATCTAGGGAAATATCTTGGTATCCATCTTGTTCATGACTTGATAAATAACACCAACATCTCACAATTAATTCTCAGGTTTGTGATAAATGTTATGGATGGCAAGGCATTCTTTTAAATAAAGTGGGCCGCTTAACTTTAATCAAATCGGTTATTTTTAGTACGCTCGATTATCCAATGTATGTTTTCTCTTTTCGTATGCATGTGCAAAGATTATAATTATATTTCTCGGTTTTCTTGGTTTGGAGATATTACAAGAAAGGTATTTTTTGGCTTCCTTGGCATTTCCCTTGTAACCATATGATTAGGGGGTTAGGCTTTCTTGATCCTCACTCTTTCAATAAAGCTTTGTTGTCCAGAAATACAAGGATAATGATTTGATCTTGTGTAAAAACTTTCTGGGAAAGGTTGTATTTTTTTTTGGCAAGAGGAGAGAGGAGAGCTCTGACGCCTCTCTAATGGCGATCAACTTCAAGGAGATGATCAATAGAGTAAAACCGACGGAGCTAGAAGAAACGGCGATCAAGATCAACAAGGGAGTTTGCGATCGAGCAAAGTCAAAGTTCGAGAACTGCCTTGTAGGGAAGTTTGTGGGGAATCGGAGGGTGAATGATTGGATGATGCGTGATCTCTTCAAGCGATTATGGAGTGCGGACTATGATCTGAAGATTATTGAAGCGGGGGAGAACACTTTCATCTTTAAGTTTCCCAACAGAGAAATGATGATGGGGGTCAAAACAAACGGTCCGTGGATTTTCGATGACCAACTCCTCCTTCTGAAGCCATGGTCGCTATGCAGTAAGGTGGATGAGATTATTTTCAACGAGGCGGTTGTTTGGGTTCAAATCTGGGGTTTACCCTTAGCCTTGATTGATGAAGAAGTAGGAGAACTGATCGGAAGTTCCTTAGGGGAGGTCTATCGTGCAGAGACAAGAGAAGAAGGAGATGAGAATTCAAGATTCATAAGAGTTAGAGTTCGAATCTCGGCAGATAAACCAATCCGAAGGAAGGGGGTGATCGAATTAGACTCGGGGGAGAAGCTTGAAGTGGCGTTCAGGTATGAAAAGTTGCCCGGAGTATGTCAATGGTGCGGCTGCCTCGACCATGTGACCCAAAACTGCAAAATAAAAGAAGCTTCTCCTGGAGTGAACCCATTCCCAGAGTATGGGGATTGGCTGCTCTCAAACTCTCAGAAAAGATTCAAAACCCCTGTTAGGGGTGAACATGAGAAGCTGTCGGAGGCGACGGAGGTGGTGGCCGGAAAACAGAGAGGTCCTAACCGGAGGCTGACGGAGAACACAACGAAGCAATCACGGTGGGATTCGAAACCCCATGATTTGCGGAGTCAAAAGAAGTGGGCCCCGAAGAATATGGAGAAGATAACTGAAAAAGGAAAAGAAGTTATTAAAGATAAACACAATATCTTTGATTTGGAGAAGATTTTGGTTATTCCACCAAAAGTCCAAGCTGCTTACGGAGCAGATAAGACAGAATCAGTGAATCTCCCAGAGAAAATCGAATTTTCTGCAGGGAAAGGATCCAAAGGTAGGAAGGAAAATCCGAAGGTCAAAGCACGGAAAAGGAAACCGCTACAAAACTTGGACCCTAATGTGGATCGGGGTAACGTGGATGATGCAGGGAAACGTAAATCCTCCTCAAATATTCCCCTGTCACAGTCAAATAGGGGAATTATTTCAGGTGGAGGGAAGCGGATTTGCAGTGAGGTTTCTGCCATGGGTGCTACTGCCGAGAATGAGAATAACAGTGAAGATCCATACGAGGCAAACAAACATGATGAAAATATGTGTTTAATGGTGGATGAAGATCCCTTAACCATAGAAGAGGCGGTGGGTGCTTTGCACCACCGCCTAGAGCAATGATTGCTTTGAGTTGGAACGTACGAGGGCTTGGGAACCCTCGTAACGTTCTCACCCTTCGGAATGTGCTGAAGGAAAAGTCCCCCAACCTGGTTTTCTTGATGGAAACCAAACTTTACAGTTACGAGATGGAAGCAATCCGAGAAGGTATTGGTATGCAATTCGGTTTCTATGTGGATAGTGTTGGACGAAGTGGCGGTTTAGCTCTATTTTGGGATAATCAAGTCCAACTTTCGATTAGGTCTTCTTCACAGTTCTATATTGACTGTAAAGTGGACTTTGAAGATGGAGAAAACCCTTGGAATTTTACCGGTTTCTACGGTGATCCAGAAAAACAGTTTCGCTTCCTTTCGTGGGAACTCCTCAAAAGGCTTAAACCAACCAACAAAGTACCATGGTTGGTGTGTGGTGACTTTAACGCAATCACCAAACTTGAGGAAAAAGATGGTGGCCAAACAGTTGACTTTAGTCAACTAGATGCTTTTCGAGAGGCTCTGTTTACTTGTGAGCTTGATGACCTCGGCTTTTGGGGCAACCCATTTACATGGAATAACTTTCGAGAAGATGAGGCGAATATTAGACAACGTTTGGATCGGGCTTTGGCTAATAGAGATTGGAAAGAAATGTTTGGCTTTGCCAGAGTGACCCATCTTACTGCCTCTACATCAGACCACTCTCCCATTGAGATTTATTTCGGGAAGAGTGACGATTCCAGCACTGACTTTGGTCCGAGAAGGTTTATGTTCGAAGAATTTTGGATGGAATCCGAGCAGTGTAAAGATATCGTTAAAGAAGTGTGGGCCCATAGTATGTCAACCCCCAGTACAGATGTGAAACTAAAGAAGGTGGCGGATTCCTTACTGTTATGGGGAAAATCTTGTTTTGGAAGCCTGAAGAAGAAGATCAAAACAAAAAAGAAGACATTAGCAGCTCTTCAGCGTCAACAGCAGACGAGAGGTACGCTATCCAAAATTAAAACGCTGCGAAGAGAAATAAATGATCTGCTGGCACAAGAGGAAAGCTATTGGAAACAACGATCACGCGTGAATTGGCTTGAAAAAGGAGATCGCAATACAAAGTTTTTCCATCAAAAAGCTTCGGGAAGGAGGGCAAGAAACACTATACGCGGTCTCGAAGATGAAGACGGTGTTTGGCGGACGGATGACATGGGTATTATTCATATCCTGGAAAACTATTTTCAGAATATTTTCAACACGATCAGCCCATTGGATGAAGACATGGAGAAAATCCTGCAGTTTGTGTCGACTGCACTTTCCCCTGAGGAAAGACATGAGCTGGATAGGGATTATACCCTACAAGAAGTGGAGTCCAGTTTGAAGCAACTGGGTCCGACTAAAGCACCGGGGATCGATGGTTTTCCGGCTATTTTTTACCAAAAATATTGGGACGTGATCGGAGATGAGGTTAGTACTTGTGTTCTCAATATTTTAAACGGTAACAGTAGTGTTGAAAATTTTAACCATACGGTGATTACTCTCATCCCAAAGGTTAAACAAGTTCGTAAAGCGACGGATCTTAGACCCATTAGTCTTTGCACCGTCATTTATAAACTTGTTACCAAGACAATGGCAAATAGGTTTAAGGAAATCCTCCCCATGCTGATTTCCGAAAACCAATGTGCCTTTGTGCCGGGTCGTTTGATCACGGATAATGTTGTTCTTGCCTTTGAATTACTTCATTCGATGAGAACGAGGAAGAAAGGAAAGGATGGTTTTATGGCCTTGAAGATCGACATTAGTAAAGCCTACGATCGGGTGGAGTGGGTTTTCGTTGGCAAGATGCTCTCTAAACTAGGTTTTGGACCTAGATGGATCAATCTAGTGATGGACTGCATGTCCACTGCGTCCTGTTCTTTCAACATCAAGGGACGATCGGTCGGTTTTGTGAAGCCTCAAAGAGGACTCCGGCAAGGTTGCCCTCTCTCACCTTATTTATTCCTACTTTGTGGGGAAGTTCTCTCCCGAGCGATCACACACTACGAATCGATGGGTTTGCTATCGGGGGTCACGGCGTCTAGAGGGGGCCCTTCGGTCTCCCACCTCTTTTTTGCGGATGATAGCTTAATTTTTACAAAAGCAACCGAAACAGAAATTACAAGGTTATGTACTTTGCTTAACTACTATGAGGCAGCCACGGGCCAGAAGATCAACTTGGAGAAATCAGCGGCGGTGTTTTCCTCCAACGTCCCGAAAGATAAACAGATTCTGCTTAGCAATCTTTGCGGTATGAAACTGGAAGTGTTGCACGAACGCTATCTCGGGCTCCCAACTACAATTGGAAGG
This sequence comes from Linanthus parryae, assembly GCA_023055425.1. NCBI lineage: Eukaryota > Viridiplantae > Streptophyta > Magnoliopsida > Ericales > Polemoniaceae > Linanthus > Linanthus parryae. Next base: position 43,074,717 of record JALGPY010000006.1, read on the forward strand.
AAGAAGATGATAAGCTTTAACCACATCTTGCAAAGGGTGGAAAATAAATTAAAAGGTTGGAAGGAGAAGAATCTTAGCTTTGCGGGGAAAGAAATCCTTATCAAAGCCGTGGCGCAAGCTGTCCCCTGTTATGCTATGAGTTGTTTCCTCCTGCCACAAAATTTCTGTGATAAGTTAGATGCAGCTATAGCCAAGTTTTGGTGGGGTTCTAAGGAAGGTGACAGGAAAATCCACTGGATCTCAAAACAAAAGCTTCAAAAATCAAAAGAGCACGGTGGGATGGGTTTCAGAAACTTCAGGAACTTCAATCGGGCTATGTTAGCCAAACAATATTGTAGATTGCTATATAGACCAGAGTCGCTGTTAGCCCGTGTGTTGAGAGCAAAGTACTACGCAGATACAGGTCTACTAAATGCAAAGAAAGATGGTCGCTCGTCTTTCATATGGCGAAGTATACTGGAAGGGAAATCAGTCTTTCTCAAAGGGGCTAGATGGGTTCTTGGTAATGGTCAACAAATCAAGGTCTTTACTGACCCTTGGTTGTTAAGACCATCTACCTTCAAACCCATAACCCCAGCCTCGACTCCAGAACAGAAGAACATGACAGTGGCAGATTTTATTGACATTTTTTCTCGTACCTGGGACGTGGAAAAGCTGCAACAGGTATTCTGGAAGGAAGATGTGGACACAATCTGCAGCATGGAAGTCCCTCCGTCAAACCAGCCGGATAGATTGATTTGGCACTACGATGAGAAGGGCAAATATACGGTTAAATCGGGGTTCAAGATGTTGCAAGAGGAAATCAACGCTGGAGAAGAATCTTCGGAAAGGAACGGCAGTAATACCTGGTGGAACAAATTGTGGTCTCTCCCGCTTCCAAAAAAGATTATCTTTCCGGTGTGGAGAGCTGCAAACCAAAGCCTTCCCGTCCGAGTCAATCTAATTTCTAGGAAAGTGGATGTGGAGTCTCTTTGCCCTGTCTGCAAACAAGAAGAAGAGTCAGAAATTCATCTTTTCATGAGATGCAGAAAGGCAAAGAAGCTTTGGAGTAACTGTTTTGGAGAAACCCTCGTAAGGGAGGGAATCAATAATTTTCAGATCTGGTTTAGGGAGACTTTTGACTCCCTCAAAACTAAACAGAGACTTATCTTTGTGGCCGGAATCTGGGCAATCTGGTGGGGGAGAAACAAGCTCGTGTTCAAAGGGACAAAACTCAAAACCAGAGAGTTGATCTCACTCATTACAGAGAAAGTGTCGAAGGAAACCCCCTCCTCAGTCAAAGAGGTCAATCCGGCTCAGATCCCCTTGTCTTCGACCGGGAAGTGGTCAAAGCCGCCGTCCGGCTGGCTGAAAGTCAACTCCGACGCCACCTGGGACATCGGAAGCAAACGATCTACCGCCGGAATCGTCATCAGGGATGAAGCGGGTCTCTTCATCGCCGGCAAAATTTCAGAAATTCCGTTCGGAAGCTCCCCAAAAATGGCTGAAGCCCAACCCATGCGAGAAGGGATTCAGCTAGCAGTTGCTCTGAATCTCAACAATTTAGTGTTGGAAACAGACGCAAAGAACCTGGTCAAACTGTGGATGGAAAGAAGAAAGAGAAGAGGAAGAGTGGAAGACAGCGATGATGTATCGGACGCAGTTAATATCATCGAAGAGAGCTTCGAGCTGTTGGGAAGTGGAGTAGCCCACGTGGTTCAGTGGACTCCTCGGGAAGGCAACGGATGTGCTCATCTCTTCGCAAAAAAGGGTCTAGACCCTTCTCTTTGTAATAAATTATTTTCTGCTTTGCCGGTTTGGGCTGAGCAGGTCTTTGCTGTTGATTTGGTTGGGCCGTAGCCCTTAATGGAGATCCATTCCTCAAAAAAAAAAAAAAAAAAAGCTTTGTTGTCCAAGAACAATTGGCGGTTTATTTCTCAACCAAATTCTCTCTTTAAAGTATTGTGCTTCTCATAATTTTCTCATGACTAAAGTCAATCCTAAAACCTCTTGCGCTTGGAAAACTATCTGCTCTGGAAGAGAAATTTCATCTTTGGGATTGCGGTGGGAGATTGCCACTGGATAAACCTTGCAATTAGCATCTTCTGGGTAGATACCAGTAGTGCTTGCCTCCTCTATTGCTATTGTTGTACAATAGCATGGTTCCAATATTCAGCAACCTATGGTAAGTGACCTTATTGATATGGAGACGCACAGGTGGAAGGAAGATGTGGTAAGAAGCTTGTCCCCCTGTGTTTAACTCATAGTTTAACCATTAGAAATGATCTCCCTTCCACCTGTGCGTAAGATGTGGTAAGATGTGGTAATATGTGGTAAGAAATGCCAACGTAATTAGGAACCTACATGGACACACACAAAATTAGATCAAACTGGGATTATTGCTAATTAGTTGGACGAAATAGCAATAATGAATTAATTGGACTAAAGTGTAAATTGTGCTCATTAGTTGAACTAAAGAGCAATTGTGGACTAGAATGCAAACTAATCCAAACTGTTGGATTTATGGGCAAAGATGAATTTCTCTAGCTACAAATAGGATATATAGGCTATGAAAATTCAGTCGAGATTCATTCCTACTCTACACAGTACACTAGAGAGAAAAGAGGAAAAGATAAAAGAATTTCTCTCAAAGTAGGGTTCGGCCAAGACAAGGAGGCCGCCCCCCTCATGAAGGCCACGACCATGGTGGCTGCCCCACTACACTCCACGGCCAAGGAGTTGGTCGTGCCTAATCTTGCTGTCCGCGGCATGGTGATGTCGTGATCCTCTCTTTGCCGCTACTTGAATGTGATTTAGCTCTTGTGCATGTCCAACTTCATCATCTTGTGAGACAAGTTCCTTCTTCTCAAGATTGCTAGTATCATTAAAGAAGAAGTCCAGTCGAGGTCTATTCGTGTGGATACCATGAAGGCCCCATTCTTTTGATCTGCGCATGTGATCGTCGCAGTCAGGATGACTGAGGTAACCTTTCTCCGTTCATCATGTTATGATACTTCACTGCGATTCATGCAGAGTTGAGTATAAAATTTTGTATTTTCGCTGCGTAACCTGCATCAAAACCCTACAGTGGTATCAGAGGCACATGCCGATAGCGCATAACTGATTTATGTGGTTATATGTTTATCTGTTTACACCGTCTGTCAATTTGTGGTTATCTGTTTTATCTGTGTACACCGTTCTGTCACTTTTTGCGTAAAACTGATATTCGTATAATGATACGATTTGAATATGATTCAATAGAGAATATGTCAGTTTACACCTTCACCAGCCCATCTTCTTCCTCCTACATATGAGGACCCCCATCTAAGAGAGAGAGAGAGAGAGAGTCTCACCGGCAATCACCACTGCCACAAGGGGAGAAACCTCTAGTACGAGATCCATCGCGAGCAACTACCCAGCCACCGCCTGGGATCAACGGATAGGAAGAAAACATGGGGACCTCCTTCGCCGCCTGGATCAGCGAATGAGGGACGTTCAGCCACTGGAAGCCCTCGTCGTCAACCTCGTTGAATCGGAGATCGGCATATATATATATATATATATATATATATATATATATATATATATATATATATAAGCAACATGCTATTGGGCTGTGGTCTCTTTTTTCCGTGGTTCAGAATACAGTTAACCATCTGTTGATTTGAAATGGGAGCAGGTGTGGAAAAGGCCTTCCGACCGGAAACGAAGAAGAAGAGGATATGCACAAATTGTAGATCGGATCCATGTACTATGCTACTTCATCTTCGTATTCCCTCCCTCTATGATCAGTAGAGAAGGGACAAGTGGGGTGTGTGGGTGAGTTAGGTAGGTTTAAAGGGGTGAGATGGTAGATGGTAGTTTAGTAAAAGTAGATGAAAAACTTACTTAAAATAGAAAGTGAGAACAAAGAGACCGAACGGCCCGAAATGGGTAGTGGGAAGAAAGAGACCGAACGAGAAAGTATGAGAGAATGCATAAGATATTAAATTTCTACTTGCACTCAACTTATTTATATATATTGCCTAAAAACACTTGTTTGAGTGACCTATGACATGATCTAACGTCCAAGTGTAATAAATTGTTCCAAAACTATAGCACACACCCAAAAAGGACCTACTCAAATCTCAAATGAGTCAACGCATCGTGATCAAGTTGCTAAGATAATACGTGGAAGCAAAATAGACTAAGATACGCAGATCATCTTTCTTTTCCCAGAAATATCAGTTTTTGACATTTCATTTTTTGACATTTCATTCCAGATGGAACTTCATAGCAATCAAGTCCCAAATCATCATAAACCACGATGATACAAAACAATGTAGCTTCTCTTGCTTCGTATCAACACCAGTAATAATAATAGCTGGAGTCAGTCAAATTAGCGTTTCAAGAATCCAGCAAAGAAGGTTTAACAGGGTTACAACATGTCATGCAAACTTCCCAACCTTCCTCCCATTTCTTCCCTCCTAAAAAGTACCTCAACCCTATAACAAATACATGAACCCTAGACCCTGCTCCACCTAAATCCAACCATTAACAATATTCACAGCACCGCATTTCATTGCATACACTAGCTCGTTGAGGACAAATCGAAAAAAGATTGGGAGAAAATCGGAGAAGACCCTACTATTATCCCCACCTACAATAAAGATCGACTTGACATTTCAAATAGTGGGTTCAAGGCGTAGTCTTTTTGAAGGTTGCTGGTCATCTGATTCCTGCTCCATATCATCGCTGATTCTTTTTATGTTCTGCAGCTCGATTCCGTTGCCAGAGCTTTCTTTCTGTCCTTCTGGATCAGCCACTACGAAATCCCCACCGAGCAAACATGTCTCATCATCAAATGTAACATATCCATTTTGTGCATCAATGTCCTTTTCGCAATACTTGCGAGCACTCTCTGGAAAGCAAATAAATTGATCGCCACTGTCGTCATCAATCATTTGCTCCGGAGATTGAGAATCTGCAACGACATTGGGGAGATTGTCAGGAGTATGGACAATGTTTTCTGCCACGTACTCGACATTCTCGGTTGGTATAGAACTCGGTTGATCCATATTCTCTTCCTTACCAAGATCCACCTCCTCTTCATTCCTATCCTTGATTTCAACTTTTAAGGAATCTTCCAAGACACGCATGGATGTCTCTGTGGATGCATTTATATCTCCATCTCCATCTTCGTCAAGTCCTGTGTTCTGGGATCTCTCTCCTTCCAAATCTCTAAAAGAGTAAGGATAATCACAAGCTTCAAAATTCATCCCAGACGATTGCTGATAGTCACTTCTGTTGGATGGAAACACGTCACCGCCGTCTTCAACATGCTGTTTAACACAACAAAAATACAGTTTTAGCCACCTTCTAAGATGCCACAATTAAAATTCGTAGCAGCTTCACAGAACCTCAACTTAAAACAAAGAATCACTAATTACAAACTATTGACTAACTGAAAACTCTTCATAAGAACACAGTGAAAATAAAGCACTATAGCAATCCATCGATGAGTCCGATTGATATCCAAGAGGCTAAACGTAAATTAAATTTAGGATCTTTAATAACTTGAACCCAGTGATGTTGTATGCACTCTCCGAAGTTTCTAATTTCCTTGTTTTCTATGCGAAGTTGAAAAATACGAGTTTCTCCTAGTCATCCAACCTTTTCATTAGGGTCCCTGTCTATACAAGGTCAGGAGATATTTGCCTCTACATTAAAGTTGTTCCAATACCAAAATCTAGAACGACTGATGTAAAATTAAAAATGAACTCCCTCGCCTTTTCCTCAAGATACAATGGGATTCATCTGGTCTCATCTTTTCTTCACCAATTAAACATGATAATAAAATCACTGGCATTGTTTTAGTCACTAACAATGATAACAAGCTATAAACAACTGACAAAAGCCAGGATGATTCCAGATCTTTTGCATCCTTCATACCATAAAAGAGGCTTCTTCTTCACTCTCCTTCAATACAGCAATAAATTGACTCTAGTACTCAACTCAATGATCTAACTCGACAAGCCTTCTTATATGTCACCTAAATGAAGAAACTATATTAGTGTTTTGAGTGCCTCATGTTCTAATGCTACACTCAATCACAACTAATAATTCATGCCTCTTCACCTGTGAATACGTCAACCAGTACAGAACAAATATGATATCATAAGTACCTCGGTAGTAGATGGCAAGGCACCTCTGAACTCGCCAAAAGACGGTGTCCTATCAAAAACTTGATATTGGCCATGAAAAACCTCTGCTGCTTCAGCTCCATCCTCAAAGAACTCCCTCAAAACCATACCTGCATCACCAGCAGATGTGGGTAACAAAGTGATCTCAATCCCCTGATCAGCATTAGGATTAGGTACAGGTTCATGAAAGCTCTTTGATGGGCTGCATCTCTGAGCTACTAACCCCACACCAGTCTCAGTGTCATTATGAATCCCCTGATCAGCTTGAGGATTATGTACAGGTTCATGAAAACTCTTGGATGGGCTGCATCTCTGAGTAACTAAAACCACATCAGTCTCAGCGTCATTATTACTTGTGTGGCAGTTAGATGGACATGGCTTATCACTGGAAGCGGCAGTGGAGTTCTCTCCTTCAAGGATCTTAAGAATTAGCTTCTGGATATAGGCGCGCTTGAGAGAAGGCTCACCAGGAGAAAACCATTTTTCATTGAGCTGGAAAAGAAAAAAGTCAGAAGTTGAAATAGGATGTAACCAGGCCACAATTACAATCAGATATTGAATGCAATGAGATGATCATGAACATAATAACTTGGAAAATTCCAAGGTACATCTGGAACCCACAAAATCTAACAGAATGCAAAAAAGGTTACCACCTTACAACTGGAAGTCAAAAGAAAATATGACCAGTCTAGTAACGGAAAAGTTGGAGGAAAACTAAAACAAAGAAAACTTGAAAGAAATGGGGAATATGTTTAATGGACCCAACCCTCTCTTCTACATCTCCACTTTCGCCTTTGTACAATCTTCTCTCTGGCTTTGAACCTAAGTTACCAGGAACGCGGATCGTTCCGATTCGTGGAACGGGAACGGGATCGCGGAACGCCATACCCTATGGAATTCGGTACGCCAGGGGTAGGCTTCTTTGGATACCTTTATAGCTGGTGTACCATTTATCACAAATCATAAAGTGTAAAACTGCTCAATATATGAAATATTTAAAAGTCAATACTCTAAAAATGGATGTAACTTAGTAAAATTCCCCTTTTACATAGATGCTTCAGGTGAAAATAGTGAAAAAATAGGGATCGGATCTGGATCGCTGGTGTTCCACGTTTCGGAACGCGTGGTCCAATTCGCAATTCGCGGGGTTACGAGTGAATTGTGGTAACACTGCTTTGAACATCGACTATTACTCCCAAGTCGCCCTTGGAGATTTTGTATACAAAGTAGAAACTCGGCCATCCGACAAGCATGGCTGACAGTTTGTGACATGTTAAGTTTCTGAGCGATGCTAGTTTTGATTCCACAGCACAGTTTCCAACTTTTCTACCTCAAATCAAGGAAAATCACTTTTAGGGATAATTTCTTAGCTACATAGCATGGCTCTTCAGAGAATAAAGGCACGGTCAACTCTATCCTAATTGGCTGGTGAATGTTGGAGCTGTTACAGGTGGTAGTGAACATCTCTTGAATTGATTTGTTTGCCGACTCTGCTTGTAAATGGGCAATGAAATTTAGGCTGGTTATGATCCGCGTGTCCTAAAACTTGGTGAGAAGGCAAATCCCAAACTTGATAAGGGCATAATGTGATGACTGCACCCGAGTCTGGGTAGTAGCATAGATGGCGGTGAATATAGCTCTGGGTGGATGAGTTAGCAATACAGGCATGTGCTAAATGACGTGGATGATTTAGTTAAGTGAAGCGGCAAGGTTATGTTTGCCTCAAGGTTACCAGGATCGTAGTTCGCTGTGGTTCGCGGTACGGGTTTGGGATCGCGGAAAGCTAGGGTGACCGTATCGCGGTACGGTAGGGGTAGGCTTCTGCGGATCGCTTATGTGAATCGAAATTCGCTTGTCCAGTTCGCGGAACGATTGTTAGGAACGTTTTCTTTTATATGTGTGTGTGTGTGTGTGTGTAGTAATCTTAACAATTATGTTACTTGTTCATATTGGCTTATTATTATGTTGAACGTAATTTATCAAATTGATAATAAGTTACCATTAATCTTAGTACTCTTACCATTTTTATTTCAATTCTTCCAAAAGTTATATTTCAATTTTCATTGATTTCAATTTTCAATAATCCTCTCGCGAAATTTAGTAAAAGATCCTGCCCAGATTTCTTACCTTTTAAAAAATTGCTAAAGAAAATATTATCTTATTATAAGATGACTAGAATTAACCATATGTTATGTAATTTTTTTTTGAACGACTGAAATTAACTACTAGAATTCCACTAATTGTGCAATTACTCCACTAATAGAGTAACAACCCACGTCGCCTCCTATAAAATCCGCAAGACAATTAAACATTGGTCAACATCTTCTTCTTCCTCGGTCAAACGCGTCTCTTCTTCTTCTATTATCCAACAATAGAATCACATAATACTTTATCAAACAAAAATCTTTTACGTTCGTAATCATTGACAGCATAAAAAATTGAAGACACTCCATCAAAATATTCTGTTGAGATTAATCTTGAAAGAATCAAGCAACGACCGAAGATCTGACGTCGCGTCTCATCGTATGATCCTCAATGGCAGCAGGAAGTGTAGACAAAGAAGCCGAGCTCCTATGAACATGCCACCAATAACAACCACCGTCGATCTCTCTCCGAGCCCATTCAAGATGGATCCTCAATCTCTCAAATGGGTAATCTATCTGATCCCCCGTCATCTCAAAATAAACATTGTAGCCATAACCTACTTTCTCACACCGCCCTTCTCCATTGTACGCATCCACGTAGTCGCTCAAATTAAACCTATTTGCCTCTACTACAAACAGCACGGGACAGACTTTGTTGCCCCCAACAGTTGCTGCCATCTTCCTTTAAGAGCGTGGCGTAGTTCACAACATAACTTATACACGCAAGCTCTGCGAGAATCATGTCAAAGCTTGCCGATAGAAGTTATTTTGTGAACTACACCACGCAGGACTTCTTGATGGAGACTGTGGAGGGAGACGAAGTAGAGCCGGTGCCGTTCGAGGTCGAGGCAAACCGATTCAGTTTGAACAACTACGTGGACGGGTACGATGGAGAAGGGTGGTCAGCAGGGAGAGTGGTGGGGAAAGGAGGGTACGGCTACACTGTTTATTTTGATACGACGGGGGATCGGATGGATAACCCATTCGAGAGATTAAGAATTCATCTTGAATGGGGTCGGAGTGAGATCAACGGTGGTTGTTATTAGTGGCATGTTCATAAGAGCTCGGCCTCTCTGTCAACACTACCAGCTGTTGTTGAGGATCATAGGATGAGATGCGACATCAGACCTTCTTCAATCACCCCATGAACTACAAATTGTGGCATTCAGACATCAAACTGCCAGTTCGCTGCAACGTCCAAGATTTCCATATTTGGCAATCTCATGCCCTGTACTTATTGTACATTATAGTATTTATATGAGAACTTTGCCTATTCAACCCCTGCTAGCAATGGACCAAACCTAACTACATGTTTCATTGTTTACCTTCTCTTTTCTCCACCTAAGTTTACCCCTCCTGTACTTCCTAACCTCTTCCTCACTTCCATACCACTCTCTATAAACCAAAACAGACATATGAGCAACTCATTTCTCTCCACCATTTTCTAACTGTGTTGCTATCTCTCTCCCTCTCAAAGCATTTCGAACATGCATCTTCAAACAATCGACAGACACTATTTTCCCCCAAAGTTCTCTCTCTGAAAGTGTACAGTCAACAGCATGGTTTCTGTGGGTGGTCATGGAATATAAGTGATAGCTTTTAGATAGGGATAACTGCACTGGAGTTTAGTGAACATAGAACAGAACTAACTGAGTACCAACCGTTTTCTACCCATCTATATTATAAATTATGACGGTTGACTTTAAAATGTCTTTTAGACCGTTAGATTGAATTGATCCCAGCCCTTAGATCTCACATACCACCCTTTAACTACCCACTACTTAACTATCCACTCCTTTTATCATAACTATAAAAAAGGGCTTCCCTTGTTTCTGATTATTTAATACAATAATTTATGTTGTCTTCGTTTTCTGCCCATGTTTGTAGATGAAAATAGTCATTCTATTTATGACATTACAATAGGCCGTGAAACGTGTTTTTGGGGTAGTGCCCTCGGGCACGGGCAATCCCCTAGTATAGAATACAACAGAACAACTTCAGAAACCAATGATCACACTGACCAAATCTTCATGTTTCTGCAAAATAGGAATACAAGGCTCAAAGTTGCAAGAACCCGTTCCATCAACTTCTAGCGCAACAAAGAACCCAATGGAAAGTTTGGTGAGTTCATCGGGGAGAGGGAGATAGAATCTGGTAGTTCCTACTGTTCTGGTAGATGACGAAATCAGCAGTGGTAGAAGGTAGTGTATTATTTGAAATTAGAGGCAGGTCTCGATTGTTATGAGATATAGTGGCAAATTATGAGAGACAGGGGCTGATGCATGTACCGATGCAGGTGCGCAAATTTGTCAAATTTTGACTTCACCAATCTATACATATTTTCTATGTATAGAAAACTTCAGATCCTAGCAATCTCAAATCTACGAGAAATGAGGGATTATAACTAGAAAAAAGTGTTTAGCCAACTACTTTTTCAGCCTTCATATTTGAACCAGTTAGAAGAAAGAAATATACATCTAGCGTAAAAGGGACAGTGAGGACTCCATTTCCCATTAAATGACTTTGCAGAGTAGCATTCATGAAAATTCGTTTATAATTGTGCATTAGAACTTTAAAGTTAGTAACAAGTCCAGGCTACTCACAAAGTTGGAGAACTTGGTAATCTTGAACGGACTGAAATAGCGGGGAGCTTCATCCAGAAAATGCTCAACATAGTGAAGAAGGAAGAGGCCACAATCAAAACAATTTTGTTGCTGAGGTAGCTGCAAAGGAACAAGTTTCACAGAACATTAGTGACTTAAAATGGTAAAGTATACAAAAATTCTTTGTGCATTATTCTAAGATAGAGGAGAAACCGAAAACAGTGAACTACTTCAATGTGAATGTATCCTCAAGTGATACCCAAGATGCTCCTTCACAGAGAACTGAATAAGTGAAGTGGCAATAATTTCAGATTCCATGACCTCCACCAGCTTGCCACTAGCTGATCTTCCCTACATCTCGTGGCCCTATGTTTCATCTATACATACCTATAGACATATACACACAGTACATGTAGTACTGATTTCCTATTGTGTGGTTTAGTTTTAAGTACACTATTCAAATCGAAGAAACAGAACCATCTTTTAATTAATATATACTCCACTGTCTGCAGCTACCATCACACGCACGCCATCATATGATTTTACAAGTTCAATATGCTGAGAGACTTAATGCATCAGGGGCTGTTGCAATCCATAGAGGACGAGAGAGAGAGAGAGAGAGATTAAACTACTCACACATCATTAAGAAACATTCTAACCAACATTACTAAGGCATCAGAAAAGTCGCAATCAAGAGGGGGCATAACAATGGGAAAAAAAATTAAAAGGTAAGGACCCCAGAGTCTACTCCCCTTAGTTACAAATGAAATTTCTACACTTCAGGAAAATAACTGGCCTCGTTAAAAGAATAAATTGTATTTGCCACAAACTACTTTGATTCATCGCGTACAGTCTGGACTCTAAAGTGCTTTTTCCAGGACTGCGAGGTTAAAACCGCCTCGAGTAAACAAATGATACTACAAGTTTAGAATCTATGGTGCTTCCTATCAGTCAATAATCTGGCTGTAAGAGATTTAGTAGTCATTCAGGAAAGAATAAGGAAAGGCTAGATGCATGTATTCTCAGTCGGACCTTAAGTGTAGAAAGTAGGACCTGCGATTACAGGCTTAAGGAGGTGCACTTATTCTGTAAATTGTTCAGGCTGAATCCTAACCAAATCCACAAAACGAATATCAGAACTCCAAGCTTCGACCCCCAGTAATAGTTCACTGACCAAGAGTCTATCTGTATTCTAGTTATCTTGATTATCATATTAAGGATATGCTATCACTCGTCTTTCCTAATTCCTTTTATAGGTGGAAACGTACAGCAATCTATCAAACACTACAATTACAATACTCAAAGAGGTGCTGTTGGGTCTGATTTATCTACCTTTTGATCTCCTGGGTAGCAACAGCTGCCGATTATGAGTTCTAGAAACCCTTAGCTGGCATTCGGACAGATAGGCTGCAGAGAGGTCTGGATTTGGCTCCTTTGGTTCTCAAGTGGTCTATTTGGCAGGAAATCAGTTGGAAGCTTTTGACCGATTCAGCATGCCAGTGCTTTTATGAGAAAGCTAATACTAATGCTGCTGATGGGATACAGCTCTGGTATTACTTTGGATAGGAATCATAAGATTGATCATTTCTAGATTAAGTAGGGCATCTTTGTAATTTGTCTTGTTCAGAGGAGGTTCTAGTTCACTGGCGAGGTTAGCAATTTAGCATGGTCTAAACTCACAAAAGTCTCTGCAACTCTTCTTTATTCTCAAACACAATATACATTCTAACAACCATGCCTTCATTTTTTTTGTAAAACCAAATTGAATCTTCAGTTGAACAATTTCCTCCAAACATCAATAATAACATTACCCCTTCACCTCTAATTTCTTCACTAGCTGAAAATCTGGCAATTGAAAAATACAACTCAGACAAACAATATGAACATGCCAGAACTAACAAGGATTGATGACAAGGTGGTATCACACTAACAAAATGACAAAGTACCCCTTTCAGTATCAAATTTTACTCCCTCTGTCACTTTTTTTAGGGAACGGTGTGCATAAATATAATTAAGAAATGGCGTCAGCCGATACAAGAGCTGTTTTAACCAGATTGTGGGCTACACCAACCTGTAATCTAGGAACGTAACTAATGGAGATGTAATATACTCTGCCGTCCCAATGTCATTGTCCTATTTTCCTAAAAGGGAAGTCCAAAATTGTTGTCCTAGTTCTAAAAAGTAACTTACTTTTTTTACTTCACTTCCCTACATACCCTTTTCTCTCTCATGCTTTAACTTTCCAAGAAAAGAAAGCATATGTAACAAAGGATAATTTAGTAAATTTATGAAGTCAGCAACTCCTTAAACTTTGTGAAGAGTCCACCCTGAGAATTATTTCGGAACAGAGGGAGTATTTTATGCCTACTGGTTACTACACAAGCCAGTATTTCCTCTACTAGTGGTCCCTGTTTATGGGCACTAATTATAGTTACTCAACCTGAAATGTTGACTGATCCTGTAATGAGGTCCAGCATCGGATCATAGGCCGAATTTAAATTCAGTAAACTAAGATAAACATATGGCAAAATGCATTACATCTCGCACTTAATAGTTCCATTGCACAGCTTATAGTACACTACAAATAACATAGTAAGAGAGTAAATTCCACAAACATTTGAAAAAATAATTAATGCAATAACTACATTTTTTCATAAAGATAAAAGTATTTATTGAATGGCATCATAGATGGACTAAATAGCAAAACTTTCATATACTAAAGTATCTTTTCTGGTATGTGGTTAATATTTGATAAAACTAGAAAAGATTGTTTAAGGAGGAGCTGGCATATACTAAAATACATTTTGAAGTTGTGAGGTGGTTAAATCACGATTATTCATAGTTCAAAAACTTGGTAGGGTCCCCTCGATATCATGGAGCTGTAGTACTAACAAATACATGAAAGAACCCAATTCAATCCATCGAGGTCACCATGTTTCCTACAAACTCATTTGGTTTAATAGGGTTGATAGATCAGTCTAGTTAATCAGGCGGACCATCTTGGAATTATGTTCACTAGTTTAAAATTTATTTCAAGTTTGATAACTATGGGCCTATGGTCACAATCTTCTGAGGTCTGAAGAGTTTGCATAACTTTCTCAAACAAGACCTCCGAATTTTCCTTCGATGCAAATTTCAAAATATGGTAACAGAAGAAACATTTGATTTTCAATTACACATTTTTTTTAGAACCCAACACTCCAACAGAAAGACAAAGAAGAAAAGCATATAGAATACAAGGAGTATTGAAGAAACTCTTGGGTATAGTGTGGGAGCAGATTGTCCCAAATTGGGTCCATGGTTAATAGTATGATCAATCATTGTAGGTTGTTTTATGGGTTGAAGAAAGAGAGCATGTGTGACTTGTTATCCAAGAACTATATCCTACTTATACGTGGATCATCTTCAGATAAATGAGAAGAATATTTTGCATGGAGGAAGTACCTCAAGCGAGACGAATCTCAAATTGGAAAACTTTGTGGCCGTATCTTCGCATGCATCCTTTTGCCTCTCTTTCCATTCCTCCCATAGATAACTGAAATATAGGTAACAATAGAAGCCTCAAAATTTGTGATTTGAAATACGCTTAAGCAAGAGAAAGAAAAGAAACACCGTGGAATGGAAAACGACAATGCAAACCAGCAATTATGCAATTTTAAGTGGGTAATTGACAGAAACCACCCCTGTGGTTTGGGCATTTACCAACTTGGTACCCTGACGTTTGGCAAATACCACAAACCACCCTTCTGTGATTCCAAACCTTTGACATGTTACACCCTTCTGTTAAAATCTGTTAGTTTTATTAGTGTACGCAGATTTTTGGACAAAAATGCCCCTATATGTTTTTATTGACCTAAGTACCCCCATATAATACCTCATACTGTATATTTTTATTTGCCAAATAAGCAGATGCTTAAGTACAAAGAACTTTGCTTGTTCACTCTTCCCAAATGACACTTGTGGATAGACAAAAAATAACTGATCATCAGGAAAATTTTCATCCCCTGTATCTTTTTCCTCCCCAAATGCTCTAATCTCCATGATACAAACTACAAAGAATCGTTCCCCTAGTAAACTGGGGACTATGGAGTACCGACCACAAAACATGTTAGTAGTTACCATGACATCAAATACTACTACAGAAGATCAATAATGAGGTGGGTGAAAATGAAACCTAAAATCTATCTGTATGCTTACTGGGAACCATCAGCAATGCCACCGCAAAGTTCTTGCCCCTCACTTTGTGAATGAACACAAAACACCAGCCACCATCACTATATTCTGTCCCAAAATTCACCAGCTCCTGAATTGACCCAAACAAAATCTCAAATCGGATCCAAACTTCACCATTGTTCCATTACAAGTCCAATCGATCAACGTCGTCCTCAATTGAACCCTAACCGACAAACCAAATATTGTTGGACTGAAATGAGATGAATCTCACGAGAAATTGAAGAAACATCGACGAAAGTTTCAAAATGGAAAGGGAAATCAGAAGCTTTTCCACCAGACCGAGAGCCAACTCCACCAAATCGAGCCCTAGGTACCATTTCGAACAAAACGGAACTCCAATTTCATCTGTGGATGTCCTCGTCGAGTTGGTGGTCACCGACTTAGGAGCTGAAGGCTACAAGATGATAAACCTCTGGGTTTCAAAGGTAACCGTACGTGGTCGCTTCCTGGGTTCCGGTCAACTAGGTTGGCCTGCGATGGGTGAGAAGAGAGATAGAGAGATGGGTTGATAGTGGTGGCTGAGAAGTGACGCAGATGGAGAGAGAGAGATCAAATTCGACGTTTGATTTTATTTTTTCCCCTTTTGTCTAAGTTTACGGAGTGTAAATTTTAACAAGCAAATGGGATACAACTGTCTTTTCATTTATTCTGTTATCTACTGCTAGTGACAAGGGCGGTTTCTGTCATTGTCCAAAGGTCAGGCTAGCGAAGTGGTAAATACCCAAACCACGGGTGGTTTCTGTCAATTACCCATTTTAAGAACCCATATTGACATGCTACAGCCACAGTGTTTTTTAACCATTAAATGACCAATACAACTGCCACACTGTGTTTTTAAATTTATTTCAATAACAACCAAAACTTGAGCATGTTACTCTTTATTAGTGCAGATTTCTTAGCTTGGGGTAGGGATTGGACGTAGCTACCGACTTCAACTGAAAAACTTGCTACATAATATTAGTAACTCACGGGTGGAAGAAAACAGAATTCATGTAGAACTACGGAAAACACTCAAAATGATTAGTTTAACTAACTGCAAAAAACTGTGTATCCCGAAAACGACAAGGTATTAAATTTTAGTGTCAATCTGGGACATTCCGAATCTATAGCAGAATTTCTATGAACTTGTGATGCCACACTATTTTATGTTGCGCGCATGGTTCTGAAAATCGGTTTCGGCCAAAGTCGCGTGTAATGGTACCAGGTATGGGCCATGGGGAGAGACTGTAACGGGAATCAGAATAGAATCTGTGAATCTTAAACGGCGCATATAGGCAATTTCTTTGCTGAAAATGGTGCTTATAAGCCGTTTCCCCCGAAAATGATGCTTATAGGCCTTTTTCCAAAATGGTATGTATGGCAATTATACATGTGAGTCCGATTCACGTACAACGTACCGGGTGAATCGGACTCGCACACCTCCAAATACGTTACGTATCGCCTGCTCCGCTCCGCTTCAGGCAGTTTTTTGATTCCCTGGTTTCAGGTATATATGTTTATCACCCATGCTCAGTGATTTTATGGCACACACCTATACCTTAGGGCAAATACATGCCCAATATCACCAGTAACTGGTTGAATTTACTCTTACAGATTTATTCTGGCCCCAATTTGAATAAACTAGTCTCACAAAACCAAAAATCCCATATAATAAATTTTAGAAGTAAACCAATAGTACATGTCATTTCAGTTCTTGTTTTCTATTGTTCAGTTGTTGATGTCTGTCACCTACTCATTTTTTACAGAAATTCCAAAAATACATTTCTTCTCAACACAAAATGCAGGATAGGAAGACTCTAAAACTGAGCCTACTGCGGCTGAAGAAGCATCTTATAGGCTGCAAAAGAGAATAAAGGAAAATATCAGAGAAAGTAAAATAGTTTTGTTGGAAACTCCATCTCTGGTCTAACTTCACAAGAACACCAAACTTGATTTCCCAATCACATACAACCCAGCTTTGTAGAGGCTGTAAACACAAACAAAGGAAGTGACAACAACCAGCAAGGCCAAAATCTGGATTAAGCTGCCTCGACTAAAGAGCTCAAAAAGAGATGCATTTCTGTACAAAAACAAATACAAAGCCAACAGCTCAAGGTGAAAGGTAAAATAAATCTTCTCTTACCCTTCCAGGATTCGTCGTAAGGGCAAACAGGAGTTGGTTAGGTTCTTTGGATCTTAGTTGGGATGTAACTACCGTACTGCTCAGAAAGGTCATATATCTAGCTGTATGGAGTGCTCTGGAAATCCATCTCCCAATTCGGACACTATTAGCAGATAAAATTATTTATTTCACTTTGGAATCCCAAACAATTGGATTAGGGGTTGGTTGATGCAATGTATTCCACCAATTAGCTAATAACTTTATTATTGGCATATTTCTCTCTTCTTGGCCCTAGAGAAGTCTGAGTCGGATAGGTCTGATTAACAGTCTATAAAGGCCATGCTATTTAATTCTAGCTATTTCCTAACCCTCGGCTCTTTGTAATTGTGCAGCATTTCTTTCCTCCGTATCTGTCTCCTCCAAAAGTAAACAGATTCTGAAAACTTTCCTAAAAGGGAGTTCAAGAATGAGCCAACATGCATGTTGCAGTATGCCACTATCAGATATAAAAACATGACGAAAGAAGATTTTTGTAAAGCTAAGCCCATTCTTACAAGTAGGCCTGGCAATATCCGACCCGACGCGAACCCGACACGAAGTTAGCGGTTTGGGTCGACACGAACCCGCAACGGGTCAACACGGAGGTTACGGTGGAATAAACGGGTCGGATTAGTGTCAACCTGCACAGCTCGGAAACGACCCGTTTCAACCCGCCTAACACAGCAATAACTATCTTTTCACCGTTTGCCATTCTCTCAGAAAAACACATAGGCATAGTCCTAACAATATCCGGATCGACACGACACGAACCCGACACAAAGTTAGCAGGTTTGGATCGACACGAACCCGCAATGGCCCAGAAAACGGATCAACCAGAAAGTGACACAAAATAAACGGGTCGAGTTCGGTTCCGCCGGTTTCTGACCCAAAACGGTACGCCCCAATCCGGCGGGTTGACCCGAATTGCCAGGCATACTTATAAGTACCTGCTCAGAAGAAACACCCATTGGGCGTATCTCTATTTGTCCACATATGTTAACATGCTCATTTCTACTATAACACTACTAACAGCTATATAATGAAACCCAAAAAATAAACTGTGATGGGAAATAAAGAAACGAAAAGGTATGTCCATCGCATCTGCAAAGTTTTTGTACCTCTGAACAAACTCTTTAAGACCAGTGTGAGTTCCTTTTATAGAATCCATATGTAGTATGCATGGAACTTTATGTAAATTTTCAGAATCTTCATCTGGAAAATTAAACACAGGACAATGTCAAAATTAGCTATTATCATAGAGACATGACAAACAAGAATACAATGAACTTGCCTGGAAACTTCGCTATTTCACCGGGATGGCAGATTACTATCAAGCTCCAGTGATAACTGCTCCATCAAAAAACAGAAGTAATGAATTAGTAAAACTCTTAATTGAAGTACACTAAACGAGAAAACAAAATCAAGATTGGCTTATTGACTTACTTATAATTTACAGGAATAAAGACATAATCCTTTTCAAATAAGTTAACTTTTCTAGTCCATTTACGAACACGTTGGAAAGCAGCCCTGCCCTCAAAAGAACTGGGGGAATCTTTATCAAGATCGATCAGTTTCCGGAAAAAGAAACTGTTGAAGAAGTGAAATCTCTGCCTCTTCTCTGGTTCTATTTCGTTCTTCAGATATCTGTCAACGTTATTCGCGGCAATGTCAGAACGCAGCAAAGAGCAACCATCAAAACTTCCATGACAAGGGTGAAAAGGAAGATACTGAAAACAAACATAAAATCGAAGTGTTCCATCTGTCTAAAATTGCCGCAACATATGGCGCTTGAGACCTTTTTAACTGCCACACAGTGTGGCCAAGTTCATATTACAGGAGCAAAAGGTTCACGGCCTATGATGTCAGAATTTCACAGTTTCTTAAGACCAAACAAAAGCCTACAACTTTACATCCCTATGAAGTCCAGAATGCATACCGCTAACTACACATGCAGGAAGTAAAACTTACTTAATGTAGAAGTCAATAATTGTATCATTGACAAATGTGTCGGGCTGCAATAAATCAACATCCCTCTTGCTAATTGAAACAGCATCAATATCACCTTTTGGGTAGACAACCTCATCAAAAGGTTCATTAAAACTGCAAGATTGGCATTACTTTCAGCAAACTAATGAAGGAAAAAAATATGCTGAAGTGAAGGTTAACAGAAGAAGGAAGCTGTATAATTAGAGAACAAGAAGCCACACCATCGTTTGTCACTATATGCACAAAGAGATATTAACAACAAAGTTGGGAAGTTCAATTTTAGTATGGGCCTAGATCTGTGCAAAGAAGTAAAGCCATGTAGGACTGCAAGTGACAATAGCCGCTTGGGAGCGACTCTTGAGCCAGTCGGACGAAGTACGATCAAAGCTCGGATCGTGGGCTTGAAAAGCCGAGCTAGAGACTAGACTTAGGCTTGTTGTGTTCAAGGAACCGAGCCTCAGCTCAGGTTCGGCTCGTTTAACTAAATGAAATGTAAGATGTTATTACATACTGTATTGTTATATATTTATAGTGTAATATATACTTTAAATTATTACATAATTAATATTAGTAAGTTAAATAAGTATTATAGATTTATAAAGTGTAAATTTTTTTGTTATATGTAATGTTAAAAAACAAATATTTTTAGAACTTTTGACACTTGACTACCTTGCAGTTTGGGTCAGCTGACACTACGATACATGCAGTATCGAAAGTGCTGACATCGCGCTCCAAAAAAACTTACCTGCTAACAATGAGGTCCAAAATAGTGCTGAAAATGCTGAAGACGGTACTAACGGCCATTCACATTTTTTAGTGCAATGTTCCGCCCAAACTGCCGGGTAGTCAAATGTCAAAAGTTCTATTTATACTCCACAATCTTCTCCTGTTATTTATAATTCCTTTTTATGACCATTTAGTGATTTAGTCAAAACTAGTTGTGTTATCAAATTGTTCCCGAGTCCTTAATAGGATATGTTTAGGAGGCAAAATCACAGAGGCTGCATTCTAGATAGCAAGTGAAGCTTACATAAACCGAGAGAGTAACTGCATTTGCAATATGTATTACTCCTCTATATTTTCTTCAGAGAACTGTCTTGCAATCTTTTACAGAATGATAAGGTTACAACCAAAATTGACAAACTAATTGATGTTTATTCAGTACTACTAAGTACTAAGTAACAAGCTTCTAGAATATCATTATTTAGTAGTGGGTTGCTCCTCTGTTCCATTTGAGTGTCATGTCTGGCTTTTTACAAAAAAATTAGGAGAGATTTTTGGGTTGATTTTAAAGATCTATCCTGGAGTATAATTTGAAACTTTTGCTTGGGACATAAAAGTTCGGTATGGATAGATATGGACAGAAGTAAAGTGGAAATGTTTGGTAACTTTTGGGACAAAACACTAATTAGAGACTTATAAACGGACAGAGGGAATTTCAGTGGTAATGAATGCCTAATTGGGAGACTTATAAATGGCCGGAGGGAAGAACATATCTCGAATAAGAATTATACTTTGTTGTCTCCTAAGTCCTACCACACAAACTTTATTCCATTTTTCACTTATTTATTTGCACGATCCCAATGCATAAAATCTTTCTACACTACGTTGCACCTATGTTACCAGAAACGAGGAACACAATGGTACGAGGGACGGGGACAGGAACGGGATCGCCATGGGCCCCGGTACGGGAAACACTAAGGGTAGGCTTCTCCGGAACGTTGTCTGGCGTGGGGTACGCTAAGGGGGTACACTGAGTTATTGTGCTAATATGACTCTTAGGACGCCCTCTTTTTAATTCTGTAATTACTGATTTAGTATTACCAAGTAAATTAAACCATTCCATTAAGTAAACCAAGTCAAATAAATCATTCAGCCACTTAATTTTTACATAATGTAATGTGCAACCAATTTTTCATATATAATAAAAGAAATAACACAATAATACCTCATTATCCACAATTTTTAATTTAAAAAACTTCTGTGACCCTATTTCAATATAAAAAACCTACCTAACTCTGAAGATTAAACCGGAACCCTAGGTTCCTAAGTCATGACTCACGAAGCGAGAACAGAGCCATGACAAACTACGAAGAATCCGAAACGAAGATGAGCCATGATTGGCTAAGAAGCACCCAGAACGAAGATGATGAATCGCTGCCGGTGTAGAGAAGTTACTTCTCTCTTTATTGCGGGTCTCTGGATAGAGTGTTTACATACGAACATGTACCGTGTTTTGGTACGAACGATCCAGAACGAAAAACGCTCCTAAATCCACGTTTCTGGTATCATAGCGTTGCACCATCAGTCTGAACTCAGAGTAGAAAACTATTAACCTATTTTAACTTTTATGTTCACAAGGCAAAAGAATCAAAGTGCATATCCTACACCAGCGCCAGAAAATCAAAGGATAAGAGACCTCCTCAAATCAAAACTGACTATTCCTTCTAATAAAATTGGTATACTTCGACAATAGATTTTTCAGGTCAATCAAGTAGCAATTGTTATCCTCCAAGATCTTTGTTAACTTCTTTAACCTCCACAGTACAACCCCAAAATATGTATATCAAAGTAGATAAGAACCCTAAAAAACATTGATCGAACAAGTTAATAGTGGCATACAAATTTAAAAGCACGAGTTCTAATTGGCAAGAAACATTAGCACATAGTGGCAGGATCACAAGACAAAACAAGATAAGGAATCAACACTAACTTGGGAAATTACCTTCTCCATGGGATGACAAAGCGGCTCTGTCCAGGTAGAGCTTCTCCAACAACTGTGTCAGTTCTGTAGGAGTAAAGAAGTTAATTTTGATCAGTTGATGGACTAAACTGTAAAGACAAATGACGATATACAACTGTAATACCGCCATAGATTTCAAGTAATATTCTTATACCAGACTCCACGAAGCCCATCAGATAAAAATGGTGAAAGATCCATGGCAATATTTAAAATAGATTAGTGAAGGTAAACAAAAACTATAGTTCCCAAGACAGATGTCTGTATACCAGCAGTAGAGAATCTCATATTTATGCAGGTGACAGTAATAATGATTAAGATAAAGTGATTATTATTAAATCTTAAACGAGCTATGCACATTAAATCTCGGGCAAATGACAATTTGTACCCCTTAGTTTTGGTTGAACAACAAACCATACCCTCTTGGTTTGACAAATCACAAGACGTACCCCTCTTGTTAGCTTTTACTCACAGAATTGGTACAGGTACCTATATATCCCTGTAATTACTGAAATTACTAAATCTAAGTTTTTTTTAAAATGTCTCTCTCTCTCCTTTTCCTCTAACATATCCCTCTCGTTCTTCTTCACAGCAAAGAAACCCTAGCCAGCGCCTCCATCCTCCATCACCTACGACTCCCCGAATCTCCAGTGGTGACACAAACAGGGGACACACCTAAGCCTACCCACCAACCACCGTCGACTCCCAGAGTCCTCCCACCATCTTTATCTCCTTCACCCAGAACATGCATCGACTCAGTCACCACCTCCCTCTATTTTCCATCGCCGCCTGGTTTTCCCATTGCTGGCCACCAGAGGATGCCTAAACCACCAGCCCTCTATCTCTCTCTCTCTCTCTTTGCTGGTTAACAGCCCCAACAAAGGACCATATAGAACAAAACCGCATTCAATTCTCTTAGATTTGGGTTGTGAAACTTCTATGTTGAGGAAATTTATGTCTGGTGTATATATGGATCTTGGGTGAGGTCGGTGAGAGGCTAGTGATGTGGATAGTGGTGGTCTGGCTGTAACTTGGTCGTGTTGATGGTTTATTGGCATTTGTTTCGGGAGATATGAGTTTGGTGGAAGGGTTGGGGTTGAATTTATGTTGGTGTCGGTCTTCGTGGGGGAGGAGTTTTTATTGTTGTAAGTGGTGGGTTTGGGTAATTGAGAGAGAGAATAAAGGGGGAGTTTTTCATGGTGGTGGTGTGGGTGGTGGCAACAGTGGGCTGAGAGATAGATGGTGGTAAAGTGAAGGCAGTGGTTGGATTTGGTTTACTGCGGCTGGAGTTCAGTGATAGGTGAGACCCAGTGGTTGTGGATTTGACTTGGGGATCGAGGTCGGTTTGGATCCAATTGGGGTTGTTTGGTGGGTGATGGTTGTTTGTGGTGGTGTTGATGGGTAGAATGTGGTCATAGTTATGATTGTAGTCGTGGCGGTGGTGATGGGACAGGTGTTAAACTCAGAATTTCACAATAGAAATGGGTGAAAGTTTATTTCCATCCATTCCGTTAGTCTAGGAGTAGTTTCTGTCCACTAATTAGGCACAACCAGTGGTACATAATTACATATAGTGATATGTCAAACCACGGGGTACACATTGTTATTAAGCCGAAATACGGGATTACAGGTTATTTACCCTTAAATCTCATACTATTTATCTTGGAAAGAAACAATTATCATGGCACCTCAAATGTCAATCCTTTAAAGAATATACTACGCATTTACGACAAACATAGGAAAACTGGCAACTACAGTAGTAATGGAATTACGGTACCTGAATTGATCAGTACTTAACAAACTTGTCAAACCAATGATAAATCGTATTATTAGTCTTAATTGAAACCAAATCTTTAGATTCGACATGCTGAATTAGATTCCATTATTGTGCAGGTCAAGATTCAAAGGAGGGATTCACCTTGTCCCAATGGTGAATTAAGCCCTAACTAAACTAAATTCTAGTGACAGGCAATCCAGTGTAACCACCTCCTACCCTTACACATATAGATAAGCATATTAGGTAGATAACTTTACGTTTTTTCCGTTATTAGGCCTCTGATACAGTTACAGCCGATACCGGCAATGTGGATGAAATTCATGGGAAACTTTCGTTTCTCTCCCATTATGGCCAATACTCTTCTGTTGAAGCCAATTCT
This sequence comes from Linanthus parryae, assembly GCA_023055425.1. Lineage (NCBI taxonomy): Eukaryota > Viridiplantae > Streptophyta > Magnoliopsida > Ericales > Polemoniaceae > Linanthus > Linanthus parryae. The sequence goes on from JALGPY010000006.1 coordinate 43,098,880, forward strand.
CTACCATTACAGTGAATCTTCTCTACTTTTACGCCCACTGCTGTACCGTTGCAGTTGCAACGATTCATGCATTCGGTAACTCGATCTGTTACAATAAGCCCTATACCCCTAGATGCCGTTACACACGACCGCAACTGCTATTTCGTCGTTACCGTTATTTAGATCCATAATAGGCACACATACTATCTAACTGATATAGAATGCCATCGCCGAGTTTGGTGATATCAAAAACTGAAGCGCGACGTATTTTCACGTAACCAAAAATACCCTCAATCCAATAACATGTGACTGTTAATTTGGTTCAAATTTGTAATTATGATAATCCACTTCTCCAATAAGTCCTCCCCACTTCTCTTGTAACTCCTACCCACTCATCCTTGCATAGCTTTCATGTTCCTCTAAAACAAATAACATTCTCTGTTTCTACCCACCCAAATTGCAGAAGAAATCTAAGTCTGAAATCAAGAGACGCACGCAAGTATGCTACATGCTTTGGAAGGTATGCGTCTTTGTTTTAATGGTTTCGGTTTATAGATTCAAACAAATATTCTTAAGTACAAATCCATCTACATGAATTAAGTTTTTAATTTCACACTATAATTCGGAAATGATGCAGAAGCATCATGTGTGCCCCATATGCTAGTATGATATAACCCAGTACAGACTTCTCTTTCAACTAACTCCTAAACCGTTAATTTCGGGCTAAATAATTAAATCTACAAACAACTCCAAAAGTTGTTATTTCAAACTTATAATCTCCTTGCAAGGAATTCATCCCACCAGACCACATCCATCCTATGATCTATATTTTCAAGTGCTATTGATCATAGGATCTATAGCACTTCCATCGCATTTCGCTGAATCCTAATACACCCTCGCTATACTTCCATCACATCCCAACACAAATCAACTCCATAGTCCATACACAACATAAGCCTACCTATTGTGCCACAACACCACCATGCACAACATCCATTGCAGCGTGGAATGAACAGGACACCAGATAATAATCATCGTAGCTCCACAACTGTAACGATATCGTTTCAATACCCACCAACATAACATTGAACATCTCTCCTTTTTTTCATTTCGCCGAAGTGGAAGAATACATTCTTCCATGGTAGGAGTTTGAGATTACAACTACTTATGGCAAGGATGTAGAAAGTTGGGTGTATTGTGTGTTAATTATAGAGAAAAGCAGGCCACATGACGCACGGCAGACATTAATGGTCGTTATATGGAGCTATTATGATGAAGTGCATTCAAGCCATTATATTCTAATCTATTAAAAAACGAGATCAGGACGCAAGCTCACAATTATAACTGCAAAAAAGAAGATAGAAAACTATAAATCAAGACATAAGCAGGAAACAAATGAAAGCAACTTGAAGTACTCACCGGAATGCCACATTCCATATAGCCTTGTATCTCACATCCAAAGACACTAATTTCTCCTGCTTTTCAGGCCAATTCGGGTCAAATATTCCGAAATTTATATGCTCAATGCCTGCATGCAGTTTGCAAGGATAAGGAAAAAAATTATACTAACCACATAAATTACACTGCCTACGTTTAACACATAGTAATCAAATGACTAAACACTGCAGTGTAATCATTTTTTTTACTCCTGTAGCTCCTCTTTCTTTATTTTTTTTCTTCCTGCATTTCGAAATTATTTGTTATGTGTGGGCCTGTGGGTGGGAGTTTAAGTTGCTCAATAAAGACCAAAGTTCGTGACAATACTATTAATCAAGGTTGAAGGAAAAAACTGAGCAGACATACAGCGCAACATTTGACAATACAAGGAATCCCAGGTTCAATTTTTGGTATACCCAACAAAGAGTCTTCTATATTTTTGGAATACCCAATCAAAAGGAAACTCCTATCTCTTAAAACTTCCAGGTTTATTTTCAGGTCAAGTTGTTGTGAAAAACGAAAAATATGCAGAGATAGACCTACCCACATCAACTCCTGCCCAGGCTAACAAAAAGCATGCAACTCCAGAAGGACTGGATAAAGTTACACTTCAAGTCGTAACATCGTCCATAAAATAGATGAAACAATAAGAAAGGGAGCAAATATGAACTACGTGATCAGCTTTCAATTCACTAGGAATTCTAGAATACTGCAGGAAGAACCGTATTTTAACGTACACACGTACCAAACGAGAAATATCGACAGGACTCTTACTTCCAAATCACATCAGCGGGATAGAAACTTATGAGTGTAGAAGAAAGATTCAACAGTTATTATATGGGATCCCAACAACCTTGTCTGATAAGAAAAAATTAAGGGATTTAATCCTCAGTAACCAATGCAAGACAAAGCTTCCCAATCTGTTCCCTTAACAGACACCATTTTGCTGAATGTGACAAGCTGCCAGATAAACATTCTTATCCTCCCCCAAACAGTTAAGTGAAAGAAACCTACAAGATAAGATCTCTTCAAACCAGACAGCGTGGTAGAATGTCACTTTCTCTCACTTTCCATCTTGTATCAATTATGGCCCAAAAATGCATGGCTCACTCTGAACAACTACGTAAAACCCCACACCCATGGTAATTAACAGACTCGCGAGTAGCCAATAAATAGTCCTCCAAACATCTTCAAAATTGGACTAAGTAATATATGCTAAAAGGTTTAATAATGAACATGAAACTCCACAAACATTTTCCCAACAAGGCCCTATCAAAGACAGAGGTGTGGAATTCGAGCGTGTTCAACTTGATTGTGTTACAGCTCATTAAATTGGGCACTGATAGGGCTCCTCTGAATTTTATGGGTACGTTTTCATTAGTTTGGTAGGCACACCCATTATGGTTCGAAGAGATGGGAGATGCGCATTCCATCTGTATTGTGATTAACTCCAAAGCACAGATATCCATATCCCCCCTCCCCCACCACCACCACCACCACCAGCACCACACACACACACACACACACACTAGGAAGCAATTTATGTTCTCCATTCCCATATCAAGTAAGACATTCACTTGAGGTCTTTAACCAAAAAGATGAACTACCTCGAAGACGGGTTCATTTTTGAACAAGGACCTTCTAGCTGTTGCTACATTTCTTTTGGCCATTGAGCAACCAAGATACTAAAACTATGCCACCTAATAAGCCACAGGGTGATGGAGATGACGGTACCGAACTTGCACAATAATAACACTAGGTGAGGAACGATAAGAGCCTATATCAGACCAATAAAGAGAAATCTTTGGTACAGATCAGTCAAGTTAAATCTTTGACAAAGTAACAGAAAAAAGTAAAATAGGGATAAGAAACAGAAAAGATCAGATATTTGTATGAGACGAGGAAGAGATTATTGAAATTGAACAGTATATCATAGTTAAGATCCAAATAATCCAATCCAAAAGATAATTTATGGAGTATATCTATATACTAATAGATATCCCTGTTTTACTGTTCACGAATGAAATGTGTATAAATCTCCATTATTGGATTCATTCAAATCTAACGGACCAAAATGCCCAAAAAGCCATGTACTCTCGTCTCTCAGTTAACTTCATGTTCAGGCTTTTCACCTTTTACCAGAGATGGTGGGCCACCGGCAGGTATGTTGGGAAAATTTACCATATTTCCTATTTTGGTCCTTTGGCTTTGTTAAGATTGCAATTATTTCATATATGTAGTCTACGTAGTAAAATGTTATTCTTTTCTCATTTAGTCCCCACTTTCTCTTTATAAAATCATTGTATAGCTACTTTAGTTCAATTCATTATTTTAGATATTTATCATTTAAAAAAAAAAACATATATTTGCTCATGCAAGCTACTGGTACTAAATTATTCGTAATAAGCATATGTTATTTCTTACTGAGAGCGTCATAAATTAAATGAGTTGATAACACTGTCATAAATAACAGTGTTCTACCGTTCCTTTGAAACAGAGTGAGATCAAGGGATAAGAATTCATGATCTTACTCGATAAGGAAAATTATTTGGCAGAGTGACTTCAGTCACGGGTCATACACTAGTACTTATAATAACAAGACAGTAACAAGTAGAATGAGTGTATAATTTACCACCGCACACCAACCTGAAGTGCCTTCTTGGGGTGCTGACACATCCTTTGATATCAAAGAAAGTCGTACTCTAGCAAATTCATACTGAGAAACAAGAAACCAAATTTATCATAAAGTAATACAATCGTAGAGGAAACGATATGAAACAAAATTTTGGTCGAGCTCACTCTTTTTGACCATTCTGATTCAATTTCTACAATATCATCAACATCCCACTGAAAGCTTAAGGTTCCTTGATTTCCGAAAACACGTATATCCTTTAGTCGAAGGCAACTACTGGAGAAAAATAAAACAGAATTTGTGTAACATCTCCCTTGACAGACAATGTAATCAGGACGAACTGCAATATCCCCTTCGCCCTGCCAAACACACCAACAGCTATCATTTTCAAGGGAGACAACAGAAAAATGTATGGTAGTCTTTTCTAAAGTTTCTGAAACCAATAATGTATGTCAACTGCCACAGATACAAAAGTTAATTAAACTTACAAGTAAATCAAGTAAGTAAATTGCACTGAGACTTGCAATAAAACTAAACATGTAAACATAGCAACAAGCACGATATCTACTACAATTATGTGCATAATGCAACAATGGAAATAATTTCTGATCCATTGAGCTACTACTGTGCTCAAATTTTTCTCTTGATACATGACTGCTAGGATAATGGTCTTTCTCCCACCAAATATCTTCTAACTTGGACAAAGTATAACTATTCATCCGCTAAGGAAGAAAGCTACAGCTATAGTTACACAACTGGTTTGTGATATTTGAGTACCAACACAATCAAATGGAAAGTTCTAGAAGAAAATGTTATTTATTGCAACCACAAGTGAAAAACAGACACAGGGATAGGTCTCTGCTCACAGAGTAATCACGTCCCAGATCCAAACTCTCATCTGGACCTAGAGGCTGAAGCTCACAATCCTAACACCTGAAGGCAGCCCACACATACCCCATATAAACACCTTAACACCAAAAAAAAAATCCCATACTCGATATGTGTCTCAACTGAAACATGTGCCTTGGAAGGAGATTAGTTTTGACTATTAGTAGGTTGAATGAATATCTCATAACAAGACTGCTACATAGTTGAATTAGACTTTGTCTCTGCTTTACCTATATCATAATTTATTACTTTCCACGGCTCTAACTAAGCAAGTTCAATGACGTCCTAAGAAACCCCAGTATGATGAAATTCTTTTGATAGGTAATATTACATACAAACTCGCAACCTAACAAGATTGGATGCGGGTCAGGAGAAAAATGAAATTCCAATACAATACACAGAAAGTTAGATTCTCAAATATTGGACTGTCATATCGGTTAGTGACGGAATTGGCAGTGCTAACAGGGTTGACTTGCTCATGATTGACTCTAAAGTTCTAAGGGGTTATCTAATTTGATTGAGATCCATCTGCCTCTGCTCGGCATGTTCCTTGAAAGTTACTTTGCCCATTTTGCTTCTCCGCTTGGTGCATTCTGTGCAATGGAGAACGAGGAAGAAACAGACCCTAACGAGAACCAGTGTGACAATGAGACCTGTTGTCACCAGGGCTATTTCTTCCTACACATCCCTGACAGCCCAACAACTGCACTGACAAGGAGAGAATCCCTTCAGAACTGAAAAAGTTATAGTTGTATGCTTTATCCCACATCAGAAACCAACACCAAGGTGCCGAGTGCCATTAAGAATCATACCAACATATGTGACACTTAAACTTATGGCATGGTCACAAATATCATTTTTTTCTTCCTTCTCCAACCTATGTTTTTCTTCATTCGTCCTGATCTATACATCACGCTAAACTTTGCAGACATTCTAAACGCTAATTCTGACAAAAAAAACTTGTGTTTTCTTGAGAGTGTTATCGTGAAGAAAAGTTCTATTTGAAGCTCACATTTCAAGAGGGAGAATGGTTTAACGAAGGAATGGTAAGAGTTTATATACTTTTTGTTCAGAACACAATCATTTCGAACTTCCTACAAAGGACAAAAGAACAACAACGAGAGATAATTTGATGGAACTAATAAGCTAACTTAACAATGTATCTTCAAACAGAAAACTCCTCAAAACAAACAAACTGACTGTCTATGTAAAGAAACGAAGAGAAAAAACATCCAAGTTCTGATGAACAACCGATCACCTAATATTCTGGTAGAGTTATTTCTTTATGGAATGAGAGTGTGCAAGCACGTTCAGGCTGAAATCCATCATTTACTGTCTTGAAGAAAAGGCTGGTAAGCAATAAAGAAAGACGGACACGGATGTAGACTAACTGGGAGAGCTGAAAATCTTTAACTGTCCAATGTACATTCCTAGTTTCAGGTATCAAGTCGGTGTTCAAAATTACTTGAGTATTTCTGGATAACTTTACTTGCTAAGGAAATAAACTCAGCCATCAGAGCAATTACCATTTCAGAATCCTCAATGCAATGACCCGATAGGGAATCATGCCTGCCCAATGGAACTGCATCGAAGTAGCAAACTATGTTTAGAAAATCCCCAGATGTTAACAGATGTACGACCAAGGCAGAGTTCCAATGTGACAAACACATCAGGATATATACCTTCATCTCCAGGAACATCAGAAGAAGTTGACGGAGAGCTCTCGATAATGCTATCATCCACATCTGGATTTGTATCAACTGATTCCGTCTGCAAGAATTCCACCTTAAGTAAGCGTGTTGATAATATATACCCGCCTTTAACAAAACCGAGTAAAATACGAAGTTAAATTACACTAGTTGGGGATTCTGAAGGAGAACAGAGCAACGGACTGCGACCGGGAGAGACTTCAGGGCTGAAATTTCCGATTCCCAGCTGAGCCGGAAAACTTCCCGGTTTGGGTGAATCTAGTACGGATTGAGGATGACAGTTGCGGCTACTAGAATTAAATAATGAAACCCCATCCAACCCGCACATTTTCATGCTACCAGAGTCTTCTTCCATGTGGACAGCAGCATCCGAAATACCATTGCCACCATGGACGTCACCACCTTTTCCATCATCCTCCACGAAAGGTAACGTACCCATTTCGTTAAATTCAAAGTGGGTTCCCTTCGTAGCTGCAAGAAATAACCGCAAAACAAAGAAGTCAACAAGTGACAAAACAAGATGGGGGAAGCATGCTAGTACCCTAGTAGAGATAGTAAGGATTCTTAAATATGCCAATTGCTTTCCTTGAACAACAGCAGTGCGTCTTTCAGATCCCAGTTAACTTAAACTATAAAGCAGAACATAGGATATATGGGTAGTAATAGTTTGATACTCCATAAGTTTGGACTACATGACAACTTTGTACCTTTCCTTACACATCCATTACAGAAAGAATAAGTGAAAAAAATGAGAAGTCTGTTTGATACTCCCAAGTGACCAGATTCTGTTGTATTAGGGAATTAAAACAATGGAGCTATGTTCAGCGCCACGATAGCAGATCTGTGGAACGATGAAAAGATAATTGATCTAAATGCCGAAAGATATTTGTTTCTAATACAGAAAGAACTGAGGAGCCAAGTTGTGTTTAACCTGGACATCTATACTAATATAAAAAACCAGTGCCGAGTTTGGCAAAATCAAAAACTGAAGCCGTCATATGTTTTGATTTCCTATTTTATCCTAATTTATAACCGTCTAATGTGTGTTACTTGAAAGTTAATTGAGTAATTATAAAATTGTTACATGTTCATAGAAACCCACAACTCCAGTAATGCATTGGCTCCATCCCAAAACTCCACGTCTCTACCAGCAAGTCCACGTACTAAGAATGGTATGAACAGTTCACAAATTTGACTACCATACTATCAAGGTAGTAGAATGCATCTTAAGTAACAGGAGATGATGGGTGCTGCACCTTAAAATAGAGTTTGTAGAGTAGAGTAGAGTAGAGTAGAAAGAGGAAGAGAACCTGAAGTGATAACTGTTAACAGAAACTAAACTATTGGCTGATGTCATCAGCTTACATTAGAGGAAGCAGGTCAGTACTCAGTAGTAATGTCATGTGTCTTGATTCTATGCGTTATAAGAATAGTCTCTATTGAGCTTAGGAGGTTGGATGTCGTTCTCTCCTGGAGATGAACAGCCCCCAACAATTCCTCCCAGCCCCGACTTAAAGCAAGAATACTCTGAAATCATTGAGTGGATTCCTCTGTTAACGCACAGTAGGATATGATTAAATTGATTTACATAGATTAAGGTTGACTTGGTAAGTTGTCCACAGACTAATGTAATCTAAACTGCTTCTAGAAATAACCTAATACTTCCACATCAGGTTGATTTTATTATACATTTAATTTGTTGCAACCATAGTAATTATTACTTCTACAAAAACAGACGTCCAAGAGGATACACCAACCAGAATATCACAAAACGTTCCCGAATATAATAAGTTCATCATAACTGTTGACATCTTGAGATATATGATTTCTACCTTACTATAAGAGACTAAACGCAGAGCTCCAGTATAAACCAATCAATAGTGTCTTCATTTGGATATTAAGCCTTCTTTCGCAAGCATGGTAGAGACCAAGCCTTATCTCGGTCTTGTTTCGGTCTAGGAATGGGGACCCCACTTCGGTTTGCCACTGTGTGATACATGTCTTATCATACGGTACATACCAATCAACTGTAGTTTCCGTACAACTACAATCAACTATGACCCACACAAACTTTTCCACTACAATTAATGTTCTCTTAAAACTAAATTCGTGTTAAGTCAGACTATTAAAAAGCCGCAGGCCCATGTACGTTTGTTTATCTCACTGTATAATCCACGTGTCCATCGCGGTAAGCTAGTTATTCAACAACAACCTCTTTACATCTTCAAGACAAAACAACATTGGCCGTGTTTGACATTTGCATACAGAGCCATTAAAGACAGTTAAATCTAAATGATATAGGATACAGATACAATAAATGGAATTCAACGCACCAAATACTGAATTCCGCCAGCTAAGAAGTCCGTGAGCTGAAACGTCTCAGATTTGGTGCCAACCGTTTCAAACAATATACAGAGCTAATCATCCTATAAGAGTGTACCATAAATATAAAAGAAATGCATGTGTTCCATGAACCTAAACCAGTCAACGAAGCTCCAACCTATGCCTAAAACCACACTCCATAGTCGATAATTTCACCTCTAAGCTCTAACTAAATGGATAGCAGTTAAAACACTAAATTTCGAATTCTTAGAGTAGTGAAATGAATAGTTAAACATGCACAGAGTTAATCGAAACCCAAATTCTGGCTTACCCTTTCCGAAGAGGTTCAATTTCTTGTTGAGAGGGCTGCTAAACTTGAATCTGTTAGCTAACTCGGGAACGTCGTCTTCCTGCTTGAAATCAAACACATCCAAGCTCTTTGAAGAACTCTTCGTCATAGGTACAGACTCGGATCGCGAAGATCAAGCTAGGGTTTGTGGGTTGGGTGTGGATACAAATTCGAATTGCGGAGAGTTAGGGTTTATGGGTGGGGTTCCGACATTGACTGACCACTGTGATCGAATTTGAAGGGGTTAGAGAGAGAGAGAGGAGAGAGAGGGAGTGTGGTGATCCATGCGACGATTTCTGTACCGAGAGACGCAACAAAGAACAGGAGAGAAGATGAAATTTTTCACACTGGTGGAGGAGTAATTTTTATAAGAGGACTCGACATAGTTCCGAAATCTTCTCCTTCTTCGTTTTGACCCCTTTAGTTTATGGTCTCTTACGATTCAAGCCTTCCACTTTGCCATACATTCTTCTATACACGTTCATTTTTAATTGTCTTTTTATTTATCTTTTTTATAGAAATACACACACATTCTCAATATGTTCTTGTCAAAATTCCCTAAAAAAAAATATGTTCTTGTCAAAATTGCATATGTTGTACCCATAGTTTAAACTTTGTGTGGATTTATGCAAATACACACATATGTTTTCAATTGAAGCAGTTAGATACCAAATTTTAGGTGTCGCAAATAAGCGACATTGATTAACTTTCCTTGCATGCAGTGACGAAATCTTCTGTATAAAATATTTCATTGTGTCTTTCACTCTCTACTCAAAATTTTACAAAATCATAATTTTGACTCATATAACCCACAATTCTCAATCTTCCTTCCATTTTTTTCTCACTCTCTCAATTTATCTCGATCTATTTATTTGTTTTGTTCTTATTCTGCAACTTGGTCGATTTCTTTCGAATGAACTTTTGTTTTCTTCTTTTTCATTTTCTTATGTAAGTAATCATATTATAATAATGCCATACTTTATAATTTGTGCATTGAATTTGACAACTATTATTCTAAAAAACGTAGAGGAAGAAAGTGAGATACATAGGTTATATGTGTAAAACTTGTAGTGTTATAAAATTTTAGAGATGAGAATGAAGGGCTACAACTGTTTTGATAAATTTTATATGAAAGGAGAAAGTTAACAAGTTGTAGATATCTGCAACAAAAGAATATGGTACCTCGTTGCTCCAATTGAAAGTATGAGTAAGGGCAAAATGGTCTCTTTATCAAGTTTCATCTAAGATATATATATATATATATATATATATATATATATATATATATATATATATGTATAAAAGTTAAAGGGTGGTACCTATGTGCAATAAGATGAAAGTTGGGGTTCCTTACCGCATCAATTGAAACTATGTGTACTAAATCCAAATAAAGTTTTGACTATGGGTCTATGAAAGCAATTCTGCCTATTTTCTTTCTTGCTTTCTTTCTTGTGGCAACAAATTTTAAGTTATCATGCAATATCATGTGTGTAATTAAGTATAAAGTCAAGACAATTAAGGTAGTTTTTATGTAATAGGTAATGTTTTTTGATGAAACGGTCAACTTCATTAACAGAAAAGATGAAGTTTATAGTACAAACGACAAAACACAAAGCAAGAGTCATAACAAGCACAAATACATCTACGACTACTACAAAGATAACAAGAACAATGGATGTTGATAATCCGCACAAGCATGTCTAGTTATTTTGTGCATCTTGCTAACCACATCCTCAGAGACTTTGAAGATGCAACAAAAGTCAAATTGACAGTCCGCCTCTTTAATTCTACCCAAAAGAGCTATATCTTGGTAAGATGGATCAGTTTTTTCCTGCAAGAGGGAGACAACAATAGCACGGTGTAAAGGATCAGTCGTTCGACACCTCAAGAACCCGTAAGCACGCTCCCACGGGTGACGCGAGGTCAGTCGTCCCCCGCCCTGAACCAACAAGCTTTCCATATACCGACATGATATTTTGGGTAAGGATACGATTATACCTTAAATAAGTCAACTATCAATATCATTAAGATATGAAGGTCACACAATCCACGCATGTAAACCCTACCGTGTACGATGATGGGGCACGGACGTTGAGCCCATGATAACGGCCAGTGTTAAGATTAATACATTTATATTTTTTTTAGTAAAGTGAAAACCGTTCTGAGTTCCACTGGAAGAAGTTCGGTCTGAAGTGGACTAGCATCACTTGTACACTGCCAGATCACACCATAATCTTTTTACATCCATATGCGTAATGTGGACACCAACACCCCCTTAAGGATACCAACCTTGCTTCATCGATATTTATAGGGAGAGACATCGAATGGTTATTATTGGGGGTTCCCATTAGGAAATCATTATGCTCATATGTCTTTGTATAACTATCACGATTGCGGACTATATCCTTTGAAATCTCTTTTAGGATGATGTCAACGTACATACGAAAAGAGTGTCGAATATCTTTAGCTTAGAAGAGAACAACATCAAACACACTCTTACATCTATCTCCCTTTCTAAATAGCCCACAGAGTGTGAGCTAAATCTCGAATCATATGCCTATATTGAGTACCAGATATTCCATCCAGGAATTAAAGTATTGGGTTGGGATTTGTTGGCTCCAAACTAATTTAGTATGTGAGCAATTGAAAAATAGATGATCCATAGTCTCATAATCACTTTTTCAGATCGAACACCGTCCCTCTCGGAGGTTTAAATGACTACTATGAAACTCCATCGTAGGAAGTTTTTTAAGGCGACATTTCCATAAGATTTTTTTCGTTAGGTTGACCCCCTAAATTTCCCCAATCCGAATACCCGGTGGAGCATGCCAATTCGTACCCTGCAAACCTGTAAGATTGAGAAAAGTTACGTCCAAGTTATAATAGGTAATGTTATTATGGTCAAGTTCAGTTTCTCTAGAAAACTTTTGTTGTCTGTTAGTTTTTTGTTAGGCTCCTAGCGGCGACAATTTTCCTCTGGTGGGGGTGAAGTGCATGTGCGACCCATGCTCCACATGATGGAGACAAGGTGTTTTAAAAAAAAATTAGTGACCTTGTGACCATTGGTTTTAGGCCCGCACATGTCAAAATTCAACCAAATGAATAGTTAATATACACAAATGTACGATTAAGCACTCTTCTTGTTATTTTTGTCTATTTTCTCCATATCAAATGTTTCACGAGTTTAAGGAGAAAACTTTGATGATAGGGAGAAGGGATATGAAACGCTGAAATGAAATGTCATACTGCATTGGAAACGAGGGATACTATATATATAAGAGAGATTCTCACTATCTATAAAAGTATTGACAAATATCATAATGATCAGATTCAACGATATTGTGATAATGATTATGACTTTTTAAATTTTTGTGCCACATGATTTGTTCGACCATGCGTAAAAAAATCAATGATGAACTATATATTGATGACCATATTCAATAATACTATAATATATTCATAATTTTAAAATTTTGGTGTCGCATGATGTAACACCCCCAAAACCGCCAAGCCGGAAGCCCGGGGATGTCACTCCGTACCCGAGATTAAACCCGAATACAAGGAGATTTTATAACAGAATATACAATCCAAAATCCATAAAATAATTAATTAAAACTTTAAAACTCGTCTTGCCACAAACATGGGCATTATCCAACTGAAACTTAAAACTACTTGATGAAATAAATCTAAATGTGATATTTAAACTACTAGAGTGATGTGTCTCGATTTTCCCCAAAAGCCATGCTTCCACCTAAACCTGTGGTGCAGAAACAAAAAGAAACACCACAGTTTCCAAAGTCAGCTGAAAATACTGAGTAAGCAACACCCAAGCATGTAAACAGATTATGAAGCAGTTTAAAAACGACACATGAGTTTGAAGAGTAAAGAATTCGAGTAAGAGTATAAGTATGAAATAAGAATTCACAAATCTTTTCCTTTTATCACTTCACTTGTGGGGAAACATTCCCAAACTTCCTCATTTGTCCAATCGGGACTTCCAATTCTCAATCATAAAGGTCCATCATTCAGAAAACATATATTACCATGTTGACACGGGGAAGATCTACTAATAACTGGCTACCAGTGTCGACACCCCCCTAAGACTTCTTGCGGCCAGAGAGGTAAGTACTGGAGCGAAACTCGGGGCGGTTGCGACCGAGCAAAATAAAATAAAGTGGGTCGAGAGACGTAGTTCACATCGACCAAAGCTCAAAACATTGATCCCCGATACAACTATTCCACTTTACGTCTTTACGTCTTATTAATCATGTGATAGTTGTGATAGAATCACCTTTATAAATCAGTAAACTTTCTCAAATAAACAGTTCAAGTAGATATTCCAATTTTGAGACAATAAATCACAAAAGCAGTTTAGACACGAAAGAAGGTATGGGCACTAGGCCTGACATGTTTACTTACCGCAACAAATAGCAATCACAGCAAATCAATCGTAGTATTCGACGTATCCTTTGTCCATGAAATTGTCGCCTACAAATTTAATAATATCCTAATCAACACATTGCACACAAAGTCCTATGAAATAAATCCCTTACTAACTCTCCCCAACCTCGCTAACGTGAACAACCTCTTTTATAAGAAAATACACTTTATAAATCTAACGTTTATTATTTGTAAAAACATACTAAGCTATTGTTATATAAAGATAACTTATAAGATTAGATAAAATATCCCTTTAGGGTAGAGAAGCATATTATTTTACCTCAAAAACACGTTTAATTCAAATAGTAGTTTTTTCCCAACCAAACAAGCCTTAGTAGAGAATATAGGTTATAAACTAACTAACTTTTATTTAAAAGAAATAACAAATTAATTAATGAAAAATAATTTATTCTAATTTGTTACAAACTTTTAAAAATAAATAAGAAAAATATACTTTTATTTTTAGGTAAAGATGAGTTAAAAAAAAAGTCAGTGTCTCTTGGGAGACTTGAACCCAAGACCTAGTTCACATGCCCACCAAGCTTTAAGTGCTGACAGTAGACCACTAGGCCACTGCCCCTTTTGTTGTCTTCTACCCAACTACTATTATTAAATAACTAACCCAATAAACTAATGAGAAAACAAAACAAAAACAAAGAAGGAGAGAGAGAAAAACGGGTTTGTTACCCGATTGAGGAGAAGAGGACGCCGACGATGAGGGACGACGGAGGTGGCGGATGCGGCTGGGCACGGCGACGACGCCGTCGGTGGGACGCGGCGGTGGCGACGGCGGGCAGCGGCGGAGGCGACGGTGGGCAGCCCGTGCGGTGGGAGAGAGAGAGAGATTGAGAGGGAGAGTTTGAGAGAGAGCTCTAGGGTGAGGGAGATTGAGAGAGCTAATGTTGGTGTGAGAAATCTCTGAGATTGAGGGGGTTTTTATAGGCTTTGGGTGTAGAATTTGCCGCCAAGGAGGAGACCCACTTGTTGTTCATCAATTTGGAATTGGGACAAAAAAATTGGCAAAATTGGTTTACTTTTCACTAAAGTATCGAGCTTTGATGAGATTAAATCGAATTGGGATTGAATTGGGACAAAAATCAACGAATTTGGTGAAGATTCGGAGTGGTAATGGTGGTGTTTGGGTTGGAGATGGTCTTCTTCCTCCATGGGAGAGTTTGAGGAAGAAGATGACTAAATTTTTGGATAAAGACAATTTAACCCCCACTGGTTTAGTCATTATACAATCACTACCCCCAAGTTCACTTAAAAGGCACACTTTAAGTTAGGAAAAACTACATAAAACCCCCTAATGGATTATAACATTAAAATTAGCTTTCTAAATAATAGTAACTAATATCCCAACTTATACTAATATCATATTAACACCCAATATTATTATAAAATACTCGTTTTAACATACTAACACTTAATATTACCTAAAATGCACTTAATACTATATAAAATACACATAATACCCGTTTCTACATAACGGGGTATTTCACATGATCTATGCGGCTCTTCTGAAAAAACTTGTGGGATTGCGGAGAGTTAGGGTTTATGGGTGTGACGAAGAGGGGTTCCGACATTGACATCTGTGATCGAATTTGAAGGGGGGTTAGAGAGAGAAAGAGGAGAGAGAGGGAGTGTGATGATCCATGCGACGATTTATGTACCAAGCCACAACAAAGAATAGGAGAAGATGAAATTTTCACACTGGAGGAGTAATTTTTATTAGAGGAGTCGACATAATTCCGAAATCTTCTCCTTCTTCATTTGTACCCCTTTAGTTTGTGATATATTACAGTTCGAGCCTTCCACTTTGCCACACATTCTATATACATTAAGAGCATGTTTGGTATTTGTTTAGAAACAAGAAAAACGGTGGGGTAAAACATTAGGAAAAAAAATTGAAAAGAATAAAAAAATGTTTAGTATGTCCTGAAAATGTGTTTAAACCATAAAATAGATTTGGCAACATTACTAAATTTCAATGTTAATTTTTTTGAATATCATTTTTATGTACAATACTGACATATAATTGTTACTTATGCATCTAATCAGTTGAAATGTTTTTAACCATGAATAGCATGGAAAAAAATAAAAAAAAAAATACAAAACTAGATGTTTTTTAAACAACTGTTTTTCAACATGTTTTTATTTTTAAACAGCAAAAAAAAACAGCGCTGTCAAATGTGATTATCGAAAAACAGTGTATCTAAACAATCTTTATTAAAAGCAGTGATGCCAAACATGCACTAATTTCTATTTTATATTTTTTATTCAAATACACACACATATATATGTTCTTCGCAAAATTGTATCTGTGGTACCTATAGTTTGGACTTTTTGTGAATTTAGTGCACATAGTTTCAACTAAAGTAACTAAGTACCCAAATTATTTTACGAATAGAAACACTACGTTAACTTTTCATCCATATATTGGATGAAACTTGTTAAAAAAAAAATCAGTTTACCCTTGATCATACTTTCAGTAGAAGCAGTTAGGTACCAAATCTTATTTTTTGTTGCAAATAATTAACATTGTCCTTACATACATTGAACGATTTAAAAGAAAAAAAAACATTTTACCCTTAACTCTCACCTTAATGTTTACAAAAGCATAACAAATGCATAATGTTAACTTATGTAACCCACAATTCTCAATCTTCCCGCTTCCTCTTCCTCTCTCAATCTCTGTATCTATCTATTTATTTTGTTGCTCTTCTTCTTCAACTTATTCGGCTTCTTCCGAATTAACTTTTTCATATTATAATAATGTCATACATATAATGTTGGGGTAAAAGACAATGTTCATCCCTTGAGTTCGGACTAAATACTGATCCTCATGTTGTTCGGATAAAGACCATTACCCCCCTGTCAGAGACAAAAAGACCCACGTCAGTGGATGGACGTTAGACGAATACCACCCTTCTGTTAGTGTATGTTGGTGAATTGTACAATCCGATTTTTATGACTATTTTGCCCATATTTGTATTTTTGTGTTTATTTTATTCATGTTCTATGTTCTTGACCAGCATTCTTGGTGTTCTAGAACAACACCTCCAAATCCCCCGCCAGCAACACCATCGCCGCTACCAAAACCTCACCAGCAACACCGCCACCCCCCCCGCCACCCTTACCAACACCACCACCACCACAAATGAACAAATTAAGAAGAAGCTCAAATCTATAATTGAAAACAGGCACACAAGATTGCACCTACCATGGCTGCTAAAATATTGCCCCCGCCAAGAAAGTAACAATTTCTCAGCAACTAAGTCGAATTCATTGTAGAGAGGGAAAACCAAGATACAAACAAATCAAAGACACAAATAGATGTGTGAAAAATCGAACAAATCAAATCCACAAATCCTTTAAGGCTTCGGTCAAAGCAAAGCCACCAATCAAATCACAAGTCTACACCAAGAAAACAGCAAATTGACAACAGACCCAGCAAACCCGGTCAATTAAAACCCACAAACCAACCCCTGAAAAAACAACCAGAACCCCGAGAGCCAGATGTAGCTGGTATATGAGGAAACTCAGAGCCAGATGTAGCTTCCACCTTCGAAGCCTCCAAATCGAAGCCCTGAAGCACCCGACCTCTTAATCAAATCCCAAAATAAAGCCTCCAAATTTCTTACTACTAAATTTCAACAAACTGAACCCAACCTCTGAAGCGAATCACAAAAACTTCATCCTCCTCCATCGCATATTCGACGTTCGATCGAAAACCAAATCCACTCCCTCAAATCGAAGCCTTCTAAGACTGTTGATTCTGAAATGGATCTGAGGGCTCGGGTCTTTGGTGAAGGACAGAGATGGAGCAGTGACCGTTGGTGAAGGAGAGAGAGGGAGCAGCGGCGGCAGTCAGTGCTGGTTCGCGGTGGGCGGAGATTCTGAAGGTAGTGGAGGGGGATGAGGAGTAGAGGGAGAGAGAGAAAGAATAGGGTGGTGGTCGGAGGAGGCCCTATCGGAGAGAGCTCCTGGAATCGCAGAGAGACAAAGGGAGGTGGAGGGCAGAGAAACGTGAGGGCTAGCCTTAAGAAATAAGGAGGAGATGGTAAGGAGATGGGTTTTATAATGGGGTAATTCCATAAAACTCCAGGGGTATTTTAGTCTTTTTTCCCTCTGTTAGTGCGTCGTTACCTCATAACCTGACATGGGGTACTCGTATTTATCCAAATATGAGGGGCGTATTTGTATTTAACCCATAGTCAAGGGGTGGAAATTATATTTTACTCATAATTTTATTATGTGGTGCATTGGATTGAACAACCATTATCTCTATCTCTACTACTATAAAAAGCTGAAGAGCTCCAAAGTGTTTAACTCTTTGGATTGTTTTCTCCGTTTCCTACCTTTTTGCCTTTGTCGATAATGCCCTTCTCAAAATCAAAATTTACACAAGATATAATGTTACTTACTTGACCCCCGTGATCTTTTTAATGACTAATACTTAATGGGCATCTCATAATTACCCTTTTAATCTATAATACGTAACTGTCCTCCATAACTATCGCACTTCTATAGCACTAATACAAAACCTTAGAATATTAATTAATATTTACAAATATTGTGAAGGCACCTATCAGTTACTTTTCTCAATCATTAATTTTGATAGAATGGCAAAATAATTATCAATAAGTACCAGATTGTGAAGCCAATTATCAGTTATATCAGTTACTTTTCAACATCATTATTTTCCATGGAGTTGGAAACGTTGAGGCCTATTGCTTGGATTCATTTTGAACTCTGGTATAGGAAGAAATTCGGAGAGGAAGCACAATCTACACATGATATCTACAACATTTTATTGTTCTTGCAGAGTTCCGTTCGAGGTACATATCAGCCCCATTGCAGAGACACTGAAGAGAGAGGTCGTGGGTAACCATCCAATTCCCGATATCTCCTTTCATATCACGTACTTATTTGTGTGTGACTACATGGAGGATTAAGGTCAATGAGCTGAGGTTGCAACCCGGGCTTGAATTGCTGCATAAGTCGAATGATCACAGGGGCGAGTGGGCCTTCTCTTGTGATTTCTACGCACAAAGTGTCTCTAGACGTTCTTTCTATCTCAATTATGGTCGGACTCAAAGTTCTGATGCTATGTTTTTGTCTTCAGATTTATCATTTTCAGCAGTCAGTTAGCGATGCCTACTTGCATTATTCATGTCTTTTCCTTTCGGAATTCTTTTATCAAGGACCAAACCTCACATTCGATGTACTACCCATACCGTTAGCAAATTTCATTGAAAGCGTTGGAGACTGTAAGGAGAAGGTACTGAAAATAAAATCTAAGTCTGACAATGCTCCTTTGAATGTATATGTAGATTTTATTTATTTATTTATTTATTTATTTATTTATTTATTTATTTATTTATTTATTTATTTATTTTGAGAAATTGTTTTGTCGTCAACCGCGATTTTATTTACTTGAAATACAAAAGGACATATACTTTAATTTCTTTAATTTTGTACTAATATATGTATCAGTTGTAGCCTCTTGCAGAATAATTAAGATATTTGAGTTGGTATTCATGTGGCTTTGATATTCCACACTTGTCCTTGTTATTTTTTGTTAGCCCCAACAAATTTATCTAATTAGGTTGGCTACAGTCAATGTTGTTTGTGTATAATTCATTTTCCTGCATATAAAGCACCCACTCCATTGATTTTTGATGTTTGTACTAACAATTTGCACCATTTGGTTTTTAGAACACAGAGTTTTGATCTTTGATTATTCCGTCATAATGTAGTTATGTTTCCCTCGCGATGCGATTATGTGCTAGCAGATAGATCCACTTCATTGACATTTTATGAAACTTCATTTTGTTTCATTGAGTACTAAACATCCAGTTTGTCAATCTTTTATGGTCTTACTATAATTTATTTTATTTGGTTTTCAGAATATATTTTCAATATTTGGTGAAAGCGGTCATATTTAGTAGTTTATATTTTCGCTAGAATGCCATTATGGTTCTAATTCACGTGTTTAGATAAAGACAACCTTCTATCTCTATGTCAGTTAAAATATATTATTTATGTTCACTCTTTTCTCATGGATTTTGATGTGAAGCACTTTCCAACTTTTTTGTGCTTTGTTCATCTTTCTACCATGTTAAACCCTGGAGTCTTATAATAACTTGTAGGATTATAATTTATTTAAAGAGGAAAATAAGCTCATGTATTGAGTTATGAAACATGGTTGATGCTTTGCTCCTATTTGTGCCTTTTTTTTGTGAATGAGGGAACGTAACTTTTTTTATTAAGAGAGTAATAGTGCACAACGTGTATCTTGTTAACCATATAGATATCAACGGACCATTAACTCGTTAACGTAAAATTAATAATGGAATCCAAAGTCAATTGAACTCCCAGTTTTTTCGTATCATTTAAGTGATGAATGCAATCCCTTGAAAGTATCCTACGCCTTGAAAAAGCTAAACTGCATACGTAGAATGTTCGCTCGATTTCAAGCTCAAAGAGAAATTTGGAATAATGACATTTTCAAAGAGTCTGCTATACATAGTAAACTATGGATGGCAATTATAAGGACTAAAATTGAAATGAATCATCCATCAAAGCTGAGAATGAAGGAACCAACGCAACATCAGCTCCATAACCAGAAGCAGACAATTGTGCCATTATTAATGAAAATGTTAGTTCTCGCAGGTTTTCATAGGAGTTGGTTCAGGTGTTTCACAGGAGTTGGCGAAAAGTCGTAGGAGCTGCATGCAGAACTCGCACAAATACAAAATCCACGTGCAACGCACGTGCTCCTAACTAGTGCTAAAAAATAGTAGAGGAAGGAGATGAGATGTGTATGTAATGTGTGTAAAAGTTGCAGAGTTTTACTATTTTGGGGATGAGAATGAAGCGCTAAATTTTCTTTTTATAAATGTTATATGAAAGGAGAAAGTTAACGAATTGTAGATATTTGCAAATTAAATTAAATTTTCGTACATAACTGTTTCAATTGAGAGTATGAGTAAGGGCAAGTTGGTCTCTTTATCAAGTTCCATCCCATATATGGATAAAAAGTTAACGAATAGTACCTATTTTCAATAAAATTAAAATTTGGGTACCTTATTGCTTCAATTAAAGTTGTGCATCCTAAATCCACATAAAGTTTAAACAGTGAGTTCATGGATACAATTTTTCCTATTTCATGTGGCAACAAAAACGGAATTATCATGCAATCTCATGCATGTAATAAAGTATAAATTATGACAATTAAAGTGGGTTTTATGTAATAGGTAATCACTACAGGAAAGTCGGGCTTTTGGTGCGGGTTCATGCCTGCGGGTCAAAAAAAATGCCGCTAAAAGACTCCTTTCCTGACGGCTTAAGACAACCAGCCGGTAAAAGCACAGTTTTTAATAGTGGATAAACTACCACCACCATAGTATCCATATTTCGCAGCGGTTGAACAGTAACCCGCTGGCATAGAGGCGTTTTAGCGGTGGGTGCGTAAAAATGCCGGTATTTTACTCTTTTTTCATCGCTTGATGTTCCATTACGAGGCTTTCAGCCGCCGGTAATATATTTTGAAGAATAAATTTTGAAATTTCATGTATTACTGTGAGATTCAAACCCAGTACCTACCCATTGAGTGAAGTGATACTTTCCGCTGGGGCAACATACATCTTGTTCTTGTGGTAGAATGTAAACTTTACTTATAATTTGACCTCAGATTAACTAAATTAGTCTATCTTTAATTTGATATTTTCTGAGTTTCTTCAAAAATATGAAATGACATTACAAATATATAACTAAGTAAACCATTTATTCTCTTATAACAATTAATACTTATAATTTTATTATACTTTATTATTATTATTATCATTATTATTAATTTTGATATACCTTTGCAATTTAGTATATCGTAGTAATTTTCATTCATAAAGTTATTAACATATGAAGTGATCAATCCCTTATAGTAGACCAATTAAATTATAGATTGACTTACGCCTCGATTGGACTGTCAGTCTATGTTAATGAACTTAATTGAAATGGACCAAATTTTACTCGCGGTTGTGACTTATCTCTGAATTGGACTGTCAAGTTCTACTGATGAAGTTAATTAAACTTCTAATTGACTGTGTTGTATTATCAATTGTGACAACCACTTGATTGAATTATCAATCTCTACTAATGAACTCAATCGAACGATTGATGGATCTATCTGGCATATCAATTATGACTTACCCCTAAAATGTACTGTCCAACTATAGTGATGAAATCAATTAGACTTCTAATTAAGTAATTCACACTCCATCTCTGTTTATGAACTCAATCAAACTACGAATTGACCTAATTGAACTACAAGTTGTGACTCATTCTCACTCTCACGCCTGAATCGCCCCTTAATCGTACTATAAATCTCCTGAACTCAATCGAACTTGTAGTGGACCAAATTTCACTCTCGATATTCGCTTATCGATCTCTACTAATGAATTAAGTTAAATTACTAATTGACTAGGAAAACTCGCGATTCTGACTCATCCCTCAGTCGAACCATCATTTTATACTAATGAACTCAATCGAACTAATAGGTGACCAAATCGTACTATCAATTGTAATGATACTTCAATTGGACTATCGAGGCTTACTAGTAAGCTCGATCGAACTACTAATTAGCTAACCGGACTCTCAATTGTGATTCTCCACTCAATTATATTGTCAGTGTGTACTAATGAAGTCAAACGCCCTTATATTTTGATGAAGCCTTAGTCTTACTCTTAATTGTGGATGACCTAGTGAATGGACTATCGATCTCTACAATTGAACTCGTTTTCTCATTTGATATGGGGTGAAATTTTTAAAATTATTTTCAGTGACGGACCCCACTCCCAAACTAATGGCATCACAATTAGAGTTCGGCACTTTAGGAGTGAAAATTTCCTGTAATGAAACGAGAGGGGGTGAACGTGTCTTTTACCCTTATAGTATTTTTGTTACTTTCATCAACTACAACCTCTGTTTCTTCTCTTTCAACTTCGGTTGACTTTTTCACCCATAATTGGGTCACTTTGACTCGGTAGTTTTGGTAGCAAAACGATGTAATTTTTGACAAACTTTTTGTAGTATTATATGAATTTGGAAGTAATTTGTAGTTCTTCATTCTAAATATATTTTTATCCTTATGACTTCTTGAAAGGAAAATAGACAGACAATGTATAACAATTGGATACGTATAGATCGATGGACTAACGAATTCTCTTAAGGGCTTCATACTGGTAAAGTCTTATAACAATTGGATACGTATAGATCGATGGACTGCCTTGATTGTAAAGCCTCGCGATGGGAAAAAATGAAACTGTTGAGAACGAGAGCACTGATGAACATTCTCCCAAAAGAGGAAGGCTAAAAAAGTTTTGAGGTGGTTCCCCTTGAAACCAGGGATGCAAAAGGTTGTTTATATCTTCAAAAATAGCTCCTCTAATGAAGTGGCATGCTGATGGCCGCAGGGATGATGGCTTGATGAGGCATCCAGCTGATTTTGTAGCATGGAAATCTTTTGACTCTCGGTATTCTCATTTTTCAGCCGACCCAAGAACTAGGCTAGGTTTGGCATATGATGGTTTCAACCCGTTTGGAAACATGAGCACTTCAAACAGTATTTGTCCTGCCATGTTGATTATATATAACTAGTCACCGTGGTTGTGCATGAAGCGGTCTTCTTTTATTCTGCCGTTGATTATTCCTGTCCCAAAGCAACCTGAAATGAAAATTTATGTATTCTTATAGCCACTGCATACAGTGACTTATCCGAATGGAGTACAAATGATGCACTCGCTTTTCCTACATGTAACTACGACAGCTGCTCGAAATGGTTAAAACATGGCAAAAAGCATGCATATGGACAATGTGGGAGATTGTTTCCGTAAAATTATAAGTTGCGAACAGATAAAACAAAATTTGATGGCACCCAATAAATTGATGCAGCTCTTTATCAACTTTCAGGGACAAATATTTTGCAGCAAATTGAAACTATATATGCTAAGAATGGAAAGAGGAAGCTACCTGAGATTGAGATTGAGGGGCCAATTCCTTATAAGAAGAGGAGCATAATCTTCACATTACCACATTGAGAGCATCTTTCACTGTTTCACAATCTTCAAATGATGCACATAGAGAAAAATATGTGTGATAATATTATTGAGACTATATTGAATGTCAAAGTTTATATGTAAAAATCGCATTGCACGTGCAATTTATTATTTCATATATTTTAAAGTATTCGTTATTTATGCATATTTGTCTCTTATGTTTTCCCTTAGGTACTTATGTAATTTGAAGTCTTATGTAAAGAATAAAGCACACTCTGAGGGGTCCATGGATGAAGGGTACCTAGCTGACGAGTGCTTAACATTTAGTTCATGGTATATGGATTCAGTGGAAACACTTTTCACCAGGCCAATGAGAAATGTGGATGATCATATTAGAGCAGTAAATTTTATTGAGCTGGACAAAAATAGTTGGATCCAAGCACATCGCTATGTATTGTTCAACAGTGATGATATTATTCTATTTCGGAGGTAAAATATTTGTAACTAATTGTTAACTCCTACTGCTTATTCATCTTACATTATGCTTATTTACTATGGAGTATTCACATAGATGAAATCAAGAGGAAACATCCTAGTTCACGCTTGTCTGAATCAGCCGTGATTAAAATTCATGTAGAAACATTTGTCACATGTTTCAAATCATATGTAAGAATAAAACTACTTTTTTAGAAACTACATGGAAATTATTAGGTTATGTGCTAATTACTGTCCTAGTATTATTTCAGGTATCTCAAGCGGATGATGGTAAAGATGATCGAATACTGCTAAAATTAAATGATTGACTCATGGGCCAAGTACATCATGCAAAAGTTTTAAGGGATATGTTGTTAAAGGAATAAAATTTCGCACCACGAGCTACGAAAAGTGCAGAAAATTATAAAACAGTGGTGTTCGTGTGGACACCGATAAAAACATAACTTACTATGGAGTTTTGGCGGATATAGTTGAATTAATGTACTTTGATAACTCAAGGTACATTTTTTTCAGTGTAACTGGGCTGAAGTTAGTTCAAGCAGGGGTTGATGATTTCGATTTCACTCTAGTTAATTTTTCTTAACTAATACACACTGGTGAAAAGTTGATAGATGAACCTTATGTATTATCATCTCAAGCGCGACAGGTGTATTACGTAGACAGTGAAACACACGAAAATTGGGATATGGTTGTGAAGACAAATTCTAAAGAAATGTTTGATATGGGGTTTAGTGAAGTTAATGTGGAGGAGTTCTGAGTAATGTTGAGTGTAAAAATCCCTACAGTTGTGTTCAAGATATTCCAATTTTATATTTTTAGATTTAAGTTCTTACTTTATCTGATATATTATGCATATTATCTTTAATTTTGTGTGAACTATGATTCATATAAACTGTTAGATTTTGAACAACTTTGTTCGAGACAAGAAACGAGTTGATTGTTTGATCTGATCAAAGGCTCAAAATAGAGGTACATTCAAGGTAGTGTATATTTGTGTAAATCTAACAGGTGTAATGATCTCGCAGGACTAAAGAATATCAGAGGAAGTACCCAAACACATATATAGAAGTGAAATGGATTACACTTGAAATTCTATTTGTGATTGGTAAAGGTTTTAAATAACAATAGAATCAAGATTTTGTTGGGGTGAATTTTCTCTGTTACAATACTTCTGCATGTCAAACATTGTGTAACCCTTTCTCACTGTCTTACAAGAACCTCATTTAGATGCTGATATGGGTAACATAATACATAAGTTCGGAATAAAAGTTGATATTAGTTGTTCCTATACTTTCTAATTCAAGTTATGAAGCTTTCAAGAGATTAATATCAGACTCTTAGCATGATATCCCCAGTTGTCAAGTTAGGTGAATAAAGAAAGGGAGGCAAGTCATTGATTATGTTCAAATATTGACAAAGATGAGGTACACATTTTTGGTTCACCACTGAGACCCAACCACCTAGTGCACGAGTATAAATGCATTCATTGCATTAAAATTTAAGGTTTCAAAATGTTCCAGTAAGTAATTTGTACAAAAGCATTTTACTGATACTTTCTCTGCTTCTTTTCAGGAAGTTCAATTGCTAATGGTACTTCTATTTTTTATTTTTCACTATATGTGTTATTTTGTAGTGGAAAAGCTGCTTATGGATGGAGAACATGACTGAGAATCCAACAAAGTGGGAAGGAAGAAGAGTGCACTTTATGTATATATATATATATATATATATATATATATATATATATATATATATATATATATATAGAGAGAGAGAGAGAGAGAGAGAGAGAGAGGTGTTGCCGCTAGTTAAGAAATGGCATAAAATGAATATCGATGTGATCATTTCGTGACATGAAGGCACTGGGATGGCATGGTAGGATTTTTCACTATCAGCTTATTGTTCGGAATTTTCACATGTGCGTGTCGTATCTAAAGTTTTTTTATGCAAAGGAATGAACATTTGTTGGGTGTACGGATATTTTTGGTGATGTGTAGTATATATAGACGTTTGTGTCAGATATCGAAACCTAAATTGGCTCTCTTAAAATTGATTAGGGAGACACTGTAGCTGCTGACCAAAGAGTAGCTTCCCCGGCGGCTTATCCGCTGCTAATTTCTTTCATTGCATGCAGCAAGCCGTTGTTATAGCATTATAAATTTCAAAACTCGCTGCAATATTTCACTATATATCTATACCAACGGTTAGAAGCGACGCTAAAGAGTACCTACTACAGCGGCAAGCCAACCGGCTGGTCAGTACCTATGCCAGCAGGAACATCGTGGCGGCTGCTGGTACTTTTGCCAGCGGGCGCTTACCCGTTGCGGTAGATCTATTGCAGCTGGTTATAGGGGCTATGCAAGCAATATTAGCCGCTGCTAAAGCTATAATTTCATGTAGTGATTTTTTTTGATGAAACGGTCAACTTCATTAACTGAAAAGATAAAGTTTATAGTACAAATGACAAACACAAAGCAAGAGTCACAACATGCATAAATACATCTACGACTACTACTACTACTACTACTACTACTACTACTACTACTACTACTACTACTACTACTACTACTACTACTACTACTACTACTATTGTTGCTGCTACAAAGAAAACAAGAACAATGGATGACGATGATTTGTGCGCTAACCACATCTCGAGACAATTTAGAGATGCACTTTTAGAATGATGTCACTTTCAATACTGAAAGAGGCGTTATATATCTTTTGAGAAGAGTACACAGTCAAACACACTCTTACATCTGCCTCTCCAAATAGCCCACAAAATGTGAGCTGAACTTCGGATCATAACGCTATCTTTATTAAGTACTAGATCTTCCATCCAGGAATCAAAGTACTGGTTCGGGATTTTTTGGATCCAATTGAAATGGTCAGTAGTATCCAAATCTCTTTTGCAGAGCAGACACCATCCTTTTTTGAGTTTAAAACAACTATTATGAAAATCCACTGTGTAAAATTTTTTAAAGCATCATTCCTATAAGGGTTTTTTTTCATTTTTTTGTTAAGTTGAGCCCCTAAATTTTTCCCATATACGATTAACCAGCGAGGCATCCCAATTCGGATTCTAAATACCTGCAGGATTGAGAAATGTAACGTCCGGGTTGTAATAGGTAATGTTATTATGGTAAAGTTTAGTTTCTCTAGAAAAGTAATTATCAGCTAATTTTTCGTTGAGCTCCTAGCGGAGACAATTTCCCTCTCATGGTGCGAAAAAGCGCATGTGGGCCCCTTGCTCCACACGATGGAGATAAGTCGTCTTTGATTTTTGTGACCTTGTGGATATTGGGTTTTAGGCCCTGCAAATGTCAAATTTCAATCAAATTAATAGGGAGAGGGGTTATGAAACGCTTGAGTGAAATGTCATACTACATTGGTAATGAGGGATACTATTTGTGAGATATTCTCACTATCTACATGAGTAATCTATATATTAATGATCAGATTTAACAATATTATAAAAAATACTTTTCCTTTCTAAATAAGATTGGTAATAATCTATATATTAATGACAATGACCAGATTCAACAATATTATAATAATATCCATAATTTTAAATTTTTGGTGCCACGTGATCTATGCTGCTCTTCTGAGAAAATAAGTTGCTTAACAGTGAAATCGACCATTGTTGGACATGAAAAAAAGGCTTTAGTGGTGGTAATAATGGCCAGTGCAATTTTTTTAGTGTCTCTTCCTCCGGAGTCAGTGCAACTCGTCTGTAGAAAAATTGTTGGTCTCGATCTACTCTCGATGGCGCCTCTTGAACTCGTGTTTATTGTTCTTAGGTTTTTGTTATAGTTTTATTTATGTTGCCTTCTTCCTAGAGTATTGTGACTTTGTATTATTATTTGTAGTGCCACTATGACCATTTCACCTCAACTCTTTGTTGTATGCTTTGAGGACTCATATAGAAGAAAATTATTGAATTTTGCTTTGATTTAAAGTTTAGGCCATTAAGCGATGCTGTCTTCTTTTGACCTGGCCCGAACATTTGAGTCAATGGAGAATCGTCTTGCCCATCGGTAAACTCTCATTCTTCATACTTCAAAAATATTCAGATTCAAGCTTGGTAAAATTTGTCACGTTGTGTTAACTTCTTATTGTGCTTATTGGAAAAAAACTACTTTTGGGGTGGAGATTGCTAACGACTTTTATTTTTTTTGGTTGTTCTACCCTTTGTTTGGATTAAATAATTTGATAAGAGAAAAAAATAATTGGTGATTAATAGTTTTCTCGTCCATGTTTGGATTAGTTCTAATGTGAAAATTGGTGAGAAAAATTATAAACATGAGAAATGACATCCCATATTATTGTTTCTCACCAAAAGTGTTGAGATTCAGTGAGAAACGATGGTAGTAAAGTTATATTTTTACGATTATACTAAAATTACCCATGTCAAACAGTATACAAAATAAAACACTCATTTGTTTCTCATACTAACAAATTAAATTGCCTCGACTTATTTTTGTTTCTCGTTTATCTTGACATATATGTGGTATTCGTTTTCTTGTGGGTTTTCAAAAATAAAATAAAATGTGGCTATATTTGACGAACGCGGACATTATGTTATCCTTTCGTTAGTGGCATCGTATTGTTTAAAGGCCATTTTTCGAAATTGTGTAAGAATGATCAATTTATTTTCTTTTAATAAGTTAATCCGAACATAATATGTAAGAAACTGATGTTTTTTTTTGTTTGTTTGTTTGTTTTTTTTTTGTTTTTTTTGTTTTTTTTGTTTACTTATTCACCTAAACATGTTAGTGAGAAAAAGAAATTGATTCATATCATTACTTTTCGTTTAATTTTCATAAATGTTTTTTTTTATTTTCTCATCCAATTCACAAAGATAGTATTATCGAGACATTCAAATGAGGTGGTGGTATATCTTTGTATACTAGCAAATTGGGCACATGCAATTTTCCTGCAATATTTAAACAAAAATTAGTAATTGTGATTAAGCGATTTAATGAGATATTTACGCACATGCATTAGTAAATTCAAATACATTAAGAGTAGAACAAAACAATGAAAATAAATAAATAAAAGAAACAAATAAAAGTACGTACACAAGGGCTATCACCCAATAAATGAAGTGAATGAGGGAATCTCTGTGTCGAACTCCAACAACCTACATAAAAAGAAAACACATCAAATAAACCAAATTAAGATTACAAGAGTGACAAAATGTAACACATTCTGAGGATGACTTGCGTCTAGCACATACAAAGATCGGTTGTGGTTATGTTAATGTGGAAGAAGATCAACCTAAGCAAAGCTATCTCCGGCAACGATCAAAGGCTAAACCAAACGTCTTCCAGTATATGTAACAAATTAAGATAGTGGGTACATAGGATAGTGGGTATATAACTCAACGTGGGAGTTGAGATTTTGAGTGAAATTTGTTAATATGCAACATAAGTGGGGATGATATGGGAGACTGTTTTCAAAATAGGAGTTACTCTCAAGTCAACTTTGAAAGTTGGAAGGAAGATGACATTACGTTAAATTGGGTGTTGGTAATAAGCAAGGGAGCCTTAGTAGTTATTCAACGTGATATTTATAAACTAGTGCATAATCCGTGCCCGAGGGCACAACTTCAAAGAAGAAGATTTATCCTTAAAATATTTTATAATTTTATTATAAAGTGTTTGGTTTCTAGGATATGGTGAGGATAAGCCATTCCACATGTCACATTTTGGGAATAGCTTATTCCCCATAGTCCATTGTTATATAGATATAGTATTATAAGGATTAAGGGAAATATTAAAATGAAAATGTTAATAAGGCAAGATACATCATGAGGCATACACAATTTTTATATGGTTTGTTTGTGTACGTTTTTGTAGGGTCAGATAATGGACATCAAGGATAGTCCCACACATAAGAGAAAATGTGCACCCCATATAAGTGAGATTTCAACCCACGACCCTCCATGCATGTTGGACTACGCCTTCTTGTTCTTTTTGTTTTTGTACTGCTTTCATTTCGCCAGCTTATTCCTACTTTGACTTTTTCACCAGTAAACATGTCACTTTGACCCAGTGATTTAGATAACAAAACAATGTGATTTTTTTGACAATCTTTTCATGTGTTGTAGAGTAAAGTAATTCTTGAACAATTTTTCTAATCAGATAATGGGGTCAAAGTCATTTGAGTAAAGTAATTCTTGAACCATTTTTCTAATCAGATAATGGGGTCAAAGTAATTCGGTAAATAATGGTAAAAGTCAAAGTACGAAGAAACTGACAAAACATAGGTAGTATATGTATTCATTTATACGATCTTTCAAATCATACAATATGTTAAGTTGAATATGCTCCGAATCAATCTTTTAGGTGAATTATTGTGGCTGCAAGTATCAAGAATCTAAAATGAGTACTTTTTGGAGGAATTCGCAGTGTGCTATTCAATATTCCTCTAGTTTTCAGTTATCTAAGACTAGGGAATTGCCCGTGCCCGAGGGCACTACCCAAAAACATGTTTTCACCTATTGTAATATCATAAATAAAAAGAGTATTTTCATGTACAAACATGGGCAGAAAATGAAGACAGCATAAATAACTATAGTAAATAATCAGCAATAAAGGAAGCCTTTTTTTTATAACTATGATAAACGGAGTGGGTAGTTAAGTGGGAAGTTGAGTAGTGGGTAGTTAAGTGGGTGGTAGGTGAGATCTAAGGGCTGGGGTTAATTCAATCTAACGGTCTAAAAGACATTTTAAAGTCAACCGTCCTAATTTATAATATAGATGTGATTCTGTAATTTCATTTACAACATCTATCTACATTTGGTGATCATATCTATGTAATTAGGTTCTCATCTATCAAATGGTTCACAATACATTATGCTATAATCAAAATACATCTTTATTTTTTTAAGCATCATTTTTTCATTCAGAAAAAATTGAGGGCAATTTCAGCATTTAGATGTTCTCGGGGTGGTTGTTATTATTTTTACAATATATTGAGGCGAATTGTGTATTTTTTAAATTTTGAAGTGATTTACTATTTTTCATTAAAGATATTTTGTTAGTGATGGCAGTAAATGTAAATTATTTCAAATAAATGTATTTATAGTAAATTTGTATCATACTTACTTTCTATAATATTTTTTCTAGTAAAAGATTGCAAATAAAAAAACTTATTAAATCAATCTTGTAATTTTCACGAGGTTTCTCTTCCCAGATTTTTCTCGGAGGCGATCTAGTGCAATCTCTAGGGTGTGGCCGTAGAATACGACAATGAGATGGCGGAAGCAGGCATAGAAAATCGGCGAGCAGCTTTGTTCTTCCCCGAAGAAGAAGAAGTTGCGATTTATGAAGAGGAACACTGTTTGGAGGCGATTCAAGGCTTAGGGCCATGTGCAGGTTCCTGCTCCCATTTCGGTTTAATGTATGGGCTATGAAGTTTCCATTCAAGAAAATATAAAAAGGTGGGGAAGATATAAATATTCAAGTGCATAGTTCAAATACCAGCTTCCCCTCAAAAGAATCCTTAGCTAGGGTTCTTGAGGGGGGACCTTAAAATTTTGATGAAAATATTATGCTTCTAAAATCCAGGGTTGGTTCATAGGATGTTTAGTTGGGGTTCGTATCAGTTTGTATAGCTTTTTTGGAAAATTGATATGAATTCCATAGATAAACAAAGTAGCAGTACATCATAAAACATAAAATAGAAATTATGTACAAAATTTGCATTTAAAAACATTAGCAAAGACTAGACTGTGCACTGGGTGAGACAAACACAACAGAACTGCCTCCATAGGTTGCTACTGCATAGGAGAGGGGTTGCCATCACTTGGAACTGGATATGAGTTGTGTGGCTTGAGCTTTGTTGGGGGGAGTTGTGGGGTTTTGAAAATGGGGATGAGAGGTCCTCCTTGTGCTTCTCATCCTTTGGTTCATCATTGGAGGCTTCAAGGGGCTTCCTGTATTAGTTTTTGTCTCGCGATCATGTAGTGCAAGTATATACTCTACCATGGTTGAACCATCCTCATCCCTAAACCTCTTATTTATGGGAATGAAAGAATCACCAAAACCTTCTCCTAGATTATGCGGAAGCTCTGGTACTGAAGCCAATTACTTTGGGAGTTTGATGATTTGTTTCAAAGCCTCTACATTTCCTTGTATCTTCTCCTTGGTCTTCCTTATTTCTTCCAGTCTTCCTGTATTAGTTTTGTGCTTCTTGAATAACACAGAGCAAGTGGCATCAAACACAGTTCTCTTTTGCAACATAGCATCCACCCTCTTAGATTTCTCAAATGCCCCTGCATGTTCCCACTGCCATGGTTTTCCTCTTCTTCGCCACTGTCCATATCTTCATCCGAGTCAGAGAGAAAAATTGGTGCCTTGATTAAGAACCATGGCTTGTCTGTTGCAGGGCTAGTCGCTTCTTCTTAAGACTCTGCTTTACGATGTGAACTCATTTTGGTGGTGCACTAAGAGATTTCTTTTTATTATGCTTTGGCCGAAGGGTTATTTCTGAAGTTGTTCTCAGAGGGAGGAGAGGGTAAGATATTGATTCATAAAAGAGTTAAATATGTTTGAAGGGTGATGCATGTAATATACAATTAACCTTTTCCTGAGAAATTTTTATTTGCTCCAAGAGCACCACGTTAGCATGACACTTGGTGCTCTACACCATTCAACTACTGACACCTATACCCTTTAGGGTTAATCACTTCCCCTATAGGTTAAAAAAAAATCAGAATCCTATTTGGCTATTTTCTCTCCCCTACTCACCCTACTTTCATGGTAGGTTGTGAGTGGAATGGAGCACCACGTATGATTTGCTCCTTGAGCACCTAAGAATTGCTCCCTTTTCTTTGATCACTTCCTCTTCCACTAAACATGGGGGACGTAACTGCAGCGGTGGTGGTGGGAGCTTCAAAAGGTCACATTCAATGGGAAGTTGAGCAGTTTGTGGTAATGGGAGCGGTTGTTCATCATTCATTTGTGGAGTTGGAGTAGTATTGAGGTAGAAAGAGTTGTGGTGTCTTGGATGATTTTCAAATCTAGGTGGATAGAGGGTACACCTAGGGGTTTCTGAGTGATGACATATTCCAAAGAGAAAGATAGCCATCATTAGAAAAAAAGAAGTCAGATAGATGGATAGAGGGGGGGGGGGTTATGATACTCCTTTTCTTCCATATTTCCATCAGCCATCCCTTCCCAAGATGGAGGTACCTCTAGATCATTTAATTCTATGAAGGTGGCCAATTAAGATGTCATGTCGATGGGAAGTATTTCCGGTGGCTGCATGGAGGGTGGCATGTCTTCTGGAGCAATCACCACAATGAAAGTACGTGGTTCTATAAGGGCCTTGGGGGTCACAAGCTCTTAATTTTGGGGTGAAAAAGGCTTGCCAGATGTGATTAGATGTTTGAAGTTATGAAGAAGAAGTGGAGGTAATGTTTTCTTTTCAAACTCATGAAGAACCTGTAGTAACCTCTTGTGACAACGACAAGCCCTGTCCCTGTACAACCACATAGCAGAGTGTACAAAAAAATTATCTTACCTAAAATAAACCCATTTGGTGGATCATTAAAGAGATTGAGGTAGCTTCTTGGCACCTATGTCTGCGTTAGACCAATTCTGACATTAGTTCACTTGATCTAGTTGTTTTTTGTCTCTTCTGACAAGCTCTTTTTTTGTTTTGGTGTTTTGGTGCTGTTTGGTTGGAGGTAGAATATTTTCGTGTAAAATATTTTCTCTCAAACGATGTAAAATGATTTACACATTTCAAAATTGTAAGCCATTTTCAAAAGAGTGAAGAAGCACAACAACAACTCATGCTAACACCTCCACCACCAATACCACCTACCTCCACCACGACCTATCACAGCCACCCGCCCACCCACCCCCACTGCCATCACGACCCACTGTTTTGGCAAGTGTCAACCAAACATGAGAAAATAATTGTAGAAAAGCCTTTTTCACACAAAATATTTTATGCATAGAATATTCTCTGTTGTAAAACATTTTACTACGGATCAAACAGAGCTGTAATGTATATTTTTTCTTTGCTTGGTAAAATATACCTTGTTCTTACACAATAGAACACACCATATATATATGTATACATATATATAAATATAGCAAAAACGGATGGTGTTTATTCATGCATATAACGACGTAAATACTTAATGAGTAGTATTTGAGGTGATCTTAGGAGGCAAGTATATCAAGTCACGATACTATTGTTTAATATTATCGTGTGATTAATCAACAGTCCATCATTATCTGTTTTTACGTGTAACTAATAAAAATCAGGTTAACTAGTTTTATATGATTTCATCAGAAGTTCAATGGTGAAGGAGTAGTTCTTATTCGATAGTTAACACGATTTGGTCTATTAAATTGTGAACCCATTTGTTAAACTGGACGGGGTTGTTGAACATGAATTGCTTCTATAAAGTGATAGATAGAGCATGTTGGGAGTGCCTTGAAGCTTAGAAGATACTCAAAGGAGCAATGGATAAGTGAAGTCTTTGCACGAAGAGAAGTTGTCTTCGTGCGAAGACAAGTGTTAGCCAAAATCCCAACGTCTTCTTGGAAAAGCTTGCAGTACCTATCCAAGAAGGCCTTCGTACGAAGACAATTGTCTTCGCACGAAGACAGTCCGGGAAAAAGATAATAAGGATGGAATTGTTTTCTTTTGCGTTCAGGCGGTTTTGGGGGCTATAAAGGATCCTTTGGGGGTCCTATGAACATTGTAAACATCTTTGGTCGTTTCTACTCATTGAATAAAGGTCTGTCTTCCCCGTGGACGTAATGAACATACTTTGTGCTAGCGAACCACGTAAATCTTGTGTGATTGTACCTTTATTTATCGTTCGTGAGGCGTGAGTGATCGTGAGAGGTATAACAAAGGGGTATCAGAGCTTATGTCAAGATTACTCCACCAAGAACGATGTTCGGATCGATGTTCAAGGTTGACAGATTCATAGGAGGGAACCACTTCAGTTTGTGGAAGATAAAGATGGAGGCCTTGCTCAAGTCGCAGGGTTTGTGAGCACCTTTCCACAGACAAGGGATGTATAGATGTTAATAAATCGGAGTTCAAGGAAATGGAGGAGAATGCACACACAACGATTATGCTGTGCTTATCGGATGACGTGATCATCAATGTCGCATATCAGAAGTAAGCGGCAGAAATTTGGCTCAAGTTAGAGGGTCTCTACATGAAGACACTAGCAAATTGATGCTAAAGTAGAGGCTCTTCACTTTGCGGCTGCTCGAAGGTACGTATCTCAAGGACCATCTTGATCAATTGAATACAATTCTCTTAGATTTGTGTAATATTGGCGAGAAGGTGAGGGATGAGGATGACACACTCTTGTTATTGATCTCGTTACCTCCATCATATGAGAACGTCGTTCAGTCATTCATTGTGAACAAGGATGACATATCTCTAGAGGAGGTCAGATCGGCGCTCCATGCTAGAGAATTGCGCCTTAAGGGTGCATGCATAGGTACAGAAGACCATGCTTCTTGATTGCTGTCGTCGGGAGGAAGAAAGAAGGGTAAGAAGAACAAGAAGAATACTTCTCGGGTTCTAAGTTACCTAAGGATGTATGTGCCTACTGCAAGGAGAAAGGGCACTGGAAGAGGGATTGCCCGAAACGAGAACAACAGTGACAGAATGGATGTGCAGCCGTGGTAGAGAAAGGGAATTCATTTGAGGATGATTTCGTTCTACTGGCGGATGATGTCGGGCATTCACCAGATGCGTGGTTTCTTGACTCCGGGGCTTCTTATCATATCTGTTCTAACATGGAGATTTTCAAGCTACAACCGTGCAAATGGAGGATCCGTTCATATGTCAAACGAAGCTGTTTGCAAGGTCATAGGGAAATGCTCAGTTAGGTTCAAGACTGTGGATGGGAATACATGCACATTGAAGGAGGGGAGACACGTACCGCTTGTCACAAAGAATCTGATTTCTTTGAGTCTACTCGACAACAAGGGTTTCAGTTTCAAGGGTGAATTTGGAGGATTATGCGTCCACAAGGACTCGTCTTTGATACTCAAGGAGTTCAAGGATGGGACTTTGTATGTGCTACAAGGTTCAACTATCATAGGGTCTGTTGGAGTTGCCTTGGCCAAGGTAAAGGAAGCTGATCTAACTAAGCTGTGGCATATGAGACTCGGTCATATGAGTGAACGTGGAATGTAGGAACTTCACAAGAAGGGGTATCTCACCGGGCACGGGCCCAAGAGCCTAGGGTTTTGTGAGCATTGCGTGTATGGGAAGCTACAACGTAGCAAGTTCCCTAAGGCGGTTCATAGAAAAAAAGGTACTCTTGATTATATCCATTCTGATCGTTGGGGTCCAGGTACAGGTTATTTTTTAGCCTCATAGACGATTACTCCAGGATGACTTGGATATTCGTAATGAAGCACAAGAGTGAAGCCTTCACAAGATTCAAGGATTGGAAGACACTGATAGAGAATAAGGTGGGAAAGAAGGTGAAGAGGCTGCACACAGACAACGGCTTAAAGTTTTGTTCATCAGAGTTTGATGGATTCTGCAAAGATCATGGTACTGCACGCCATCGCACCGTTCGGCACACGCCGCAGCAGAACGGCGTAGCCGAGAGAATGAATCAGACACTTTTGGCGAAATCAAGGTTCATGCTTTCAAATGCAGGTCTTTCTAGAGGCTTTTGGGGAGAGGCAGTTTCCATGGCATGCTATCTCATAAATCGGAGGCCGCACACATGTATAGGATGCAATATTTCTATGGAAGTCTGGTCCGGTAGAGAAGTGGATTACTCGTATTTGGGAGTCTTTGGTTGTGTTGCCTATTATACCGTTGATGATTGCAAACGAGAACCAGGTCCTAAGAAGGGAGTATTCATGGGTTTCAGAACAGGTGTGAAGGAATACAAGATATGGGCAAACAACAAGATTATACTTATCAAAAGTGTAGTATTTGATGAGACTCATATGTTGAAGAACTCCGTGGAGGTGGAGATTGGGGATGCAGAGAAGAAGGTGGAGGGAGAGTCGGATCCTACTGATCCTAAGGATTCCGAAATTCCTACACCGCCACTGGAAGCAGAAGAGGAAGAAGCATATGAGTCTGATAGTGAGGATGGGTCTCTACTAGAGGAACCAGTTCATCATAGTATTGTTGAAGGAAGACCAATGAGAGTCATAAATCCTCCGGTGAGATACATGGATGATGGTATGATGGGATATGCATTGCAGGTTGCAGAAGAGGTGGAGGATGAGCCATCCTCCTACAAAGCCGCTATATCTAGTTCTGAGTCAGCACAATGGATTACCGCGATGGGAGAGGAGATGGAGTCTCTTAGCAAGAACTCGACTTGAGAGATTGTTACATTTCCATCGGGAAGGAACATAGTCAGTTGCAAGTGGGTTTTCAAAAAAAAAGAAGGAACTGCATCTGGAGAGGGCGTCAAGTTTAAGGCAATGCTAGTTGCAAGAGGGTCCAGTCAGAAAGTAGGAGTTGACTACAACGAGATATTCTCACCAGTGGTCAGATATACTTCTATCCGTGTGTTACTAGGTTTAGTGGCACACCACGACCTATAACTTGAGCAATTGGATGTCAAGACAACTTTTCTACATGGAGAGTTGGAAGAAGAGATATACATGAGCCAACCGGAAGGGTTCCAAGTTCCCGGAAGAGAGAACCACGTGTGCAAGCTGAAAAGATCTCTCTATGGAATTAAGCAGTCGACAAGGCAATGGTGCAAGAGGTTTGGAACCTTTGTTGAAGATTGGTTACCACAAGTGTGAGTATGATTGCTGCGTGTATCACAAGGAGTTGCATGGTGGATCATGTATTTACCTAGTTTTGTATGTGGATGATATTTTGATTGCAACTCGGAATATCAAGTACATCAAAGAATTGAAAAGGTCCCTTAGCGCGAAATTCGAGATGAAGAATCTGAGAGCTGATCCGAAGATATTGGGAGTTGAGATCTATTGAGACAGGAAGAAGAAGCTTTTCTTGTCACAGCAGGGATACGTCAAGAAGATCTTGGCAAGATTCGGGATGTTATCAGCTAAAGCTATAGATACTCCTATGAACTCTAACAACAAGCTGGGAATGTACACCGTTCAGACTGAGGAGGATAAGGAGTACATGTCCAAGGTTCCATATGCTAGCGCAGTTGGAAGCCTTCTATATGATATGGTCTGTACTCGACCGAATATAGCATTCGCTGTTAGTATGGTTAGTCGTTTTGTGGCTCATCCGGGTAGGGACCAGTGGCAGGCGGTGAAACGCATATTCAGGTACCTTAAGGATACGTCAGATATTGGTCTATACTATGGGTCAAATGAAAGCATCTCGGTAGCTGGTTTCTCGAATTCAGACTATGCAGCGAATATTGATAGTAGAAGATCAATGACGGTTTATGTATTTACTCTGGGAGCATCTGTTGTGAGTTGGAAGGTGTGTACAAGGAAATCCTCAAGAGATCCCCAAGTGTACACCTCAAACAGGAAATAAGAACACGAAGAGTTATAGGGTGTGTGTAGGGAGAGAGTAAGCACTGATAAATGCTTATGAGAGAGAGACAGTAAGCTATGGCACCGGACCAATGTGTCTTTTGAGTCTTGTTGTGTCGCGACGAGGAGCTAACGATCCTATATATAGTGGGGAAGTGACCGTTGGGGGGTAGGATAGAACCCCCAACGGCACGTTCGACCGTGTATATAGGAACCGTTACGCATCTGTCCGCAAGTATCGGAGACCGTTATGAGATCAGCCGCATTAATGGGACACGTAAGCCTAGGATCTCTCAGTCAGTTACCAGAGGTCGCGCGCAAGCTTGGTTGTCGCATGCGCGCGACAGACCTTACCCTAGCCTCCAAACCACTAAGTCCCTACAAGTCCCGTGTTATGGTGCGCGGGGGCTCTGTCTCGTAGCCACCACGTGGATCAGCACGGGTGGTGATACGGTGTGGATGGAGCACAACTAGGTGTGCTGGATAGCTGCCGCGTGGCTGTGATCTGTCTATATGGAAAGCAGTATCTACAATAGCCCCCTTTTGCGCGATTGTCACGCGCTCTTCTGTTGTGCAGTCGCGCAAAATCAGTCGTTCGTGGAGCTTACGCGGGCCTATTCGAATTTTGAATTCAAATCCTCATATCCCCCTGTCTTAGCCATGATTTCCTAGGGTTTGGGAAACGACGTCTAGCTTTTGATGAAGCGTGGCTCCTGTTGAGTTAATCAATCACCATCCAAATTCGCCTATTTTCGAGGCGGGGACAGATCAAGCGTCAAATTTTCCGGATTCCGAAGCATTTTGCTGACTCAGCAGTACCCAAGGGTTGCGGCTCTTGGGGTTTTTATTTAAAACCCTTCTATGCCTTTGATGTAGATTTTCCTGCCTTTCCTCCTCTTTAAACAAAACATCCACTCAAGCATTTTTAGCAATGGCTCCCAAGCAAGCTGCTGAAGTTCCAGAACTTCCTAGCGAATTGTGGTACAAAGCCCCCTACCTTGGGGGTGACGATTTTTATGCGGCCACTATTATGGCGTCCCCCCTCCAAGCATCCCCGTTGAGTGATGCCTTGTAACTTTCTCCCGAACCAGTGAGCTCTGATTGGGACGTGATTAACACCAGGGATGTGCAACGCCTCGGCGTAGAGGCCGACTTGTACGGTTTTACCGACATTCTACCGCAGTCCTTCATGGAGGGTTTTGACTGAATGGATGAATGGACAGAGCATATCCTTTGCAATTACGCAGCCGACTTGAATCGTGCTAATATTTTCCACACCGTTCGTGCAACCAAGGGTCTTCATAATTACCATGATAGTACCATGCTTCAGATTTTATTTTCCAGGTATGACCCACACTTTCGATCTCTCCCACCTCGAAGTTGCTCCTACCTTGGAGGATATGGAGGTCTTGCTGAATCTTCCAAGCATGACCCCTTAGCACCCTTGGACGAACCGGACGAGATTAAATTATTTGAAGATATGAAGGTCTCCATAGCAGATATGGGAAGAACTGGCTCGAAATGGATGCCTGGAGCGACCACACCCTGTGGGGAATTCCCACGTACGTCCTCTGGTCCGAGGAACACATGGTTAAAATGGCTCATGTACTTTTTTAGAGACTTTGTCGACCCTGCCGTGGCTCGTGAATGGCGGGAAAAAGACCCGGAAGCGGTCGTTAGTGTTGTAGGGAAAGGGTTTCACTTTACATTTTGCGGCTATCTCTGCGTGTGGCTATCGCGTTATTTGATAGACGAATTTCCCCGTGACGGAGTTTTTATGCATGTGCTTCTACTTGCAGTAAGATTATATCTTAGACAGAAGGTAGCCCTAGGTCCGCTCGGCCTAGGATCCTTATACCACCGTCTTGATTTGGCCGCTGCTCATGTCGAACAGTCGCAAGGAAGAGTCGACGTTTGTACTTTTGTAAATACCGCATTTCTGTCTCTGTGGGATTTTGAGAGATGGCCCGGGTATGCTCCCATTCCCGTGAAAGTGGGTCTTTGGAACACCCCTAGCGTTCCTCGAATCTTCCAGAGTCCGCGAGCGTGGCGCTGGTATAATACAGAGGCTTCCCAACAGAAATTCGCCTTGATTATCGACGACGCTTTTTTCTTCGCGCGTCGCCCATATGCTACCCGTTTGAAGGATGAGAACATAGACTTCTGGGAAGACTTATATCCAAATCAGGACATCATTCTTTCCGTTGATCTCCTATCTACAGGCGATTGGTCTCTTAGTAGGTTTGTGAACTGGGTTCGAAGGGGGTTTCTTCCCGTGCTACCTGAGTATGTATCAGATATCGAATTTTCTGGTGACTATGAACGAATTACCGTGTCGTTCGACCCTGTTCGCGTTAGCCCCCAATTTGGGTATGACGCCGTCGCTCCTTCGTTGTGGCCTGAATCCATGGACTGGGGCTGCTATGACAGTCTTTTATGTGGCAAGGGGGCGTCTTCTCTATATGCTGAGCTTCCTTTGATCCAACCTTCGCGTGACCGAAAGAGGCGAAATACCCCAAACTGGGTATCTTTCGGGAATCTCCAAACTCGGGGTCTGCTCAACCTTCATGATATCCCTTCTCCTACAAGCTGCCCATTTTTTCAACCAGCGAGTACCCTTTCGAGGCCCTTCGTAGTCGTGATGACTGCAACTATGGCTACTTTTCCTTACTGTCTAAAGACCGGCATCTGTGCGCTCAACTAATTCTTGAGGAGAAGACTGAATTTGCTTAACACAAATCCTTCACGGCTAGGGCCAAGTATGCTCATTCTTTCAACCAGCTACATTTATATTTCATTGCTCACTTTATTACCATGAAACTCGCTTGCCGTCTTCCTTCTAACAAATTACTTGCTTTTTAGTGTTGTTTGAGGCGCTTCGCGTCTGGAAACAGAAGCACGAGTTTCTCTACTCGTGTACAAGTAGAAAGGGCAGCCTTGCGAAGCTCGTCGGTTCTTGAAAACCGTATCGAGCCAGCCATGCATATGCCCCCTGATGTTCAGTTGTTGGTTTCTAATGCACTAGCAGCCTTCCAGGCCTCTAACAGAAAAGCTTAGTGAGGAAGATGCTTTCTTATGAAACTCCCTCCCGCGAGATACGTAAACGAGAGTTAAAGCGTTCTCGTGTTGAGGCAATTACTCAAGGTAGCTCAAAATCCTCAGCACGTAAGAGACATACTTACTTTTTTTCTAGTGATCATGCCTTTGTGAAAGTCTTATTATTTATTTTGCAGTAGGCGACACACGCGCTGCTCGAGATGCGTCTCTTGTGCATGATGCTGTTCACGAGGAGGGTTTTGGGGGA
Source organism: Linanthus parryae (assembly GCA_023055425.1). Classification (NCBI taxonomy): domain Eukaryota; kingdom Viridiplantae; phylum Streptophyta; class Magnoliopsida; order Ericales; family Polemoniaceae; genus Linanthus; species Linanthus parryae. The sequence goes on from JALGPY010000006.1 coordinate 43,140,991, forward strand.
AACCGTTTCTCCCAGACATGATGCGGTGTTAGGAGAACTTGTTCCCTGTCCGGTGGGAACTACTGCTAATGCGCCAGCTTGTAAGCGTACCCCTGTTTCTACTAAGGGTGCTGGTACGACTAAATTAGCACTGAGCTTTCCGAGACCCTCCGATCTGGTTTTGGATTTGGACATTCTTTCCCCCAGGAATCCATTTGAAGTATGGGGCTCGCAGACCGCTGCTCCTGTTGCTGTAACGGGAAACTTGGTAATTTCTGAGGTGTACTTCACACATGAAGCCAGAGCTGATAAGGAACTGATAGCCACGACTGATGCTAACTTGCAGGCAACATCGCCCATTGCTCCTCTCCAGCGAATTATCGAAGGAACTGGTAAGCCCATCCTTGTCTTTTATTCCTCATTTTCATTCCCCTATTTTGTGGAGTATGATATCGTGTTTGCACATGTAGGTATTGAGCAAGCTTGCCTGGAGTGGCTTATGAAAGTTCGGGTATCTTTCCCTACTGCCTTTGCGCGCGTGCTAGAATTATCTCCAATGGACAGGGGGAAAATTTTCCAAGAGCTTGCCATTTTCCTGGGAGAACTGTATCAAGCTACTCATGTACAAACCACCCCGGCTAAAGCCCAAGAGTTCCTTGCGAGCGTGCGGAAACTTTAGAAACTTGCAGCGGGGCGATTGGACTTGAACTTCCTTGCCCAGTGGTTAACAAGAATTCACAATTCTGCCAATTTGGGGAACGAGCTTGCTTCATTAAGAAAGGAAATGACCGATCATGCGGCGCGCAGGCAAGAATTCGAGCGTCAAACCAAGGAGTTAGACGAGGCCGTAAAGCTTCATGAAGCTAGCCAGACCCGTATTGCAAAGCTCGCTGCTAATTCTCTCAAGTTGTCGGCGCATGATTCCCTGTTCAAAGACTTTTTTGAAGAATGAGGTCGCCTTTACAAGGGAACATCTTCTGTTGTCCTGGTTTTGCTTTGTGCCTACAGTGTATGTCTTTGAAATTCAAACGATTTATAAATACAAATGCTGTTTCGCACCCTTTTCATGGGCTAGCATGCTTCTGAGCACCTTTCTTTTTCTTTCCGTTATGACCTGCGAAGCTTTTGACTCCCTTTGTAGGCATTCTTGTAGGTCGGCCTTTTTCATATGGCACCCAAGTGTTATCTACATTTTTTCCTCTTATGATTGTTGCATAATAAGATAGACCTGTTAAACCAACATTCGGGTGGTAATCCTGCTATCTCATGAGATAGGCTTATAATTGCTATCATGTGAGATAGGCTTTTCACCTTATCATGTGAGACGAGGTTGCATTGCTATCATAGGAGATATGCTTTTTATCACTATTGCGCAAGTTAGGTTTATAGGGCTACCATATGAGGTAGGCTGCTATCATGTGAGATAGGCTTGTATTCCCTCTTTTTGGGATGAGCTTTGTTCTACCGCTATCATAGGATATAGGATTTTGGGCTTGCTATCGTATGAGATAGGCCTAGACTGCTACCCTATGAGATAGGCTCACGTCTCAATGTTGCGGTCGATCTAGTGACCCATTTAGCTTAGAAAGTAGATTGACAATTTTTGATAAAAGTGCCCTAATATGGTAGGGTTTTTTTTATCAATAATCAAATCCTCATATGGGAGGCTTTTGAAGAAAGGACATAGCAAGTTTAAACATGAAAGGCTAAGGATAGTACTTTTATAGCCACCGCATGTTGATTGGTTGCGGAGTAGTAGCAGCTCCGTGGCATCACATAATGTTGCAATATCGGCTGTTGAAGACTTCTTTTACTTCAAATGGTCCTTCCCAATTGACAGCAAACTTGGGATGGGCTGCTTCGCGCATGCAATGATCGGATCCTCGTAGCACGAGGTTGCCCACTGTAAAGTCCATATTCTGGACTGTCTTGTTATATGCGCGCGCAATCCTCTCCTTGTACTTCAGATTTACCCGTGTGGCCCTTTCGCGTTTTCCTACAGAAGGATCAAATCATGGTCGCGCTCATTGCTGTACAAGGCACTGAAAGCCAATCTTGATGAGTTCACCTTCACTTCGGCAGGAACGACCGCTTCTGCTCCATAACATAGCAGAAAGGGGGAAGTTTTAGTGGGAGTCCGGGGCGACGTTCGATACGCCCACAGTGCTGTTCCTAATGAATCCGCCCACTTCTTGTGGTCATCCGTGACCATCTTTTTGAGTATCCGTAACAGTGTCTTGTTGGTTGCTTCTGCCTGCCCGTTTCGCTTTGGGTAATAAGGTGTGGAACATATCTGCCTGATGTTGTATTCCATTAGTTTTTCGGCCACCTGGCGATTGACGAAGGGAGTTCCATTGTCAGACAGCACAGTGTTGGGAATACCAAAGCGGTGAATAATATTTTCTTGGATGAACTTGACCACTGCCGCCGCATTTACTGTCTTGAGTGGGATTGCTTCTACCCACTTAGTGAACTGCTCTGTTCCCGTCAATTGTACTCATTCCCCTTTGAGGGGGGTCGTATTGGTCCAATGAAGTCTAAAGACCAAGTATGAAATGACCATGGGGTCCCTAGTGCATGTAGGTCAACCGCAGGAGCATGTACCAAATTACCATGAAACTGGCATTGTGAGCACCTTTTAACCTTTGCGCGGCAATCTGCTTCCATAGTTGGCCAGAAGTACCCTACTGTCAGGAGCTGTCGGCATAACTTTGCCCCCCCTTGGTGTTCTACCTGGTGCGACATTTCCATGACCTCTTGAGCCTCCTGTCCGTGCAAGCATTTGAGAACATTATGCCCCTTTCGACATAGTATGTTTTCTTGGGAAACGTATATGTTGGTTTTTCTTTTGAGTTTTTCGGCTTTCTTTCTGCCGTCGGGCACAGTTCCCGCTTGAAGATAGTCAATTAACGGCTTCCGCCAATCGTCTTCTATTGTAGCAATCTCCATGGTATCCTTGATTAAAGCACACCTCTCGCAGTTGTTTTATATCATAGCGGCGAAGTACGACATCTGCGGCCAATATATCCCATACCTTAAGGTTTCCTGTAGATGGAGACCTCGTTGTCCCCACAATAATTTTGATGAATTTTATCCAAAGTTGCTTCGCCCTCCTTCTCAGTTAGGCGCCTCATAAGGATACCCTCGGGGCCTTTGTAATAAAGCAAACCATCATGTATGCAAAAGCCCTTGATAGAAACCCATGTGTCCTTGCTGGTTCCGTCGGCCATCGCGCACAAAATAGGCTGCCTCCAGTCCGTGTCTTCCGGAGGTCCTTCTTCGCACATGTCTTTTACTAATGACAGGACTGTCTTCACCTCAATCGATATCTTCGCAGGGCATTTATCTGAACTAATTTTCGACCCTAAAGTATCCAATGCGTCCGCGTGGCGATTGTCGGATCTGGAGGTGTGCTCATATTTCACAGACTCGAAATTTTGAACCAGCTTCTGCACAATTGACCGGTACTTTAGTAGGTTTATCTCATTCAGAGCATATTCTCCCGAGGTTTGTTTGAAAAATAGTTTTGAATCTCCCATGATAACGAGATTCTTGACTTCCAGAGCTCTAGCGCGAGGAGTCGTGCAATCAGGGCCTCATACTCGGCTTCATTATTGGTCACCGCAAAGTCTAGTTTTGTCGACATCTGGATAACCTCTGGATCAGGCTTGATGATTACTACTCCAATTCCTCCCCCCGATCTTGTGGATGATCCGTCAAACTGCAGCTTCCAGTATTCTTTGCTGATGGCATATATCTCGAGTCCTTCAAGCTCCTCTGGTACCGGCTCGTGCTTCTCGTCTGGGAATTGTGCCAGCAGATCCGCTAGTGCTTGTGACTTGATGGACTTGGGTCGCATGCACGTAATATCATATTGAGAAATGGTCATGTACCATTTTGCAAGCCTTCCTGAGGGGAGTGAGTGTCCCAGGAGATATCGTATGGGGTCGTTCTTCGTTATAACTATCACTTTATGCGAAGCAAAGTGGTGCCTTAGCTTCTCAATCGCGAAAAATAAAGCCAAACAATGCCGCTCTATGTATGTGTGTCTTGATTCTGCTGATTGGATCATACGCGAGATATAATACACTGGCCTTTCTTGTCCCTCGAACTCCTGGGCCAGCAATGCTCCAATCGACCTTTGAGTTGAGGTGAGGTACAATAGCAGAGGTACTCCCAGTTGTGGTGAAATCATAACTCTTGGCGATGTTAGTAATTTCTCCAGCTTCTCGAATGCAACTTGATGTTCTTCCGTCCAGACGAATGGTGCGTTCTTCTTGAGCAAATTGCTGAAGCAGAAAGTTAGTTCCGCAATTGCTGGTATAAACATCCGCAAATAAGACATCTTTCCCAGGAACGCCTTTAGTGCAGTTTGGGATTGAGGTGCTGACAGGTTTGTGATTACTGAGATTTTGGCGGGATCAAGCACAATCCCATGCCTGTGGATTTCACAGCCTAGGAACTTCCCAGAAGTTACCCCAAACGCACACTTCATAGGGTTCATCTTTAATTGAAATGCACGACATCTGTCGAAAACCTTCCTTAGATTCTTCAAGTGGTCTTCTTTCTTCTTTGATTTAACCACTAGATCGTCCACATAGAACTCAGCTTCCTGGTGCATCATGTCGTGGAACAGTGCAATCATTGCACGCTGGTATGTGGCCCCCGCGTTCTTTAGACCATACGGCATGACTGTGTAGTCAAAGACTCCTATCGGTGTTATAAACGCCGTCTTCTTCGCATCCTACGGATCCATCTTGATTTGGTTGTAGCCACTGAACCCGTCCATAAAGCTCAACATCTCATGACCCGCAGTGGAGTCGATCAAAATATCCACATTTGGCAAAATGAAATCGTCCTTTGGGCAGAATTTGTTCAGATCCCTAAAATGCACACATACACGAAGGCTTCCATTTTTCTTCAACACATGAATTCTGTTTGCCAACCAGGCGGGATGATGGTTAGGCTCTATAAACTTGGCATTCAACAGTTTAACCATCTCTTCCCTGATTTTGACATTGATCTCTGGACGGAAATTCCTCGCTCTTTGCTTGACTGGTTTTGAACCTGGGATGACATCCAGGCGATGCATAGTAATGCTTCAGTCAAGCCCCGTCATTTCGTCATAGTCCCATGCGAACACATCCTTGTACTCTTTCAGTAGCTGGACCAGCCTTTGTTCTTCCGTATCGCTTATGTCCGCGCTCAGGAAGACAGGTCTTTGTTTTTCCTCGCCAGGGCTGAGGAATACTTCCTTAAGCTCTTGCTTTTGTGGCTTTGGCCGGTATTCCATGCACTCAGGTGCCTGTTTGACTTCCTCGACTGATGAGCCTTCCTTTCTTATACTGGAAACCCTCGATAGCTTGCAAACTTGCGCGGAAACGCCCGTGACGCGATAAAACTTCTTATTTTTGGGGCGAAGATTGTCCATTCGCTCCTTAGTGTTTCCCATGGCTCTTTTCAAAGTGTAGATGCTTTTGGTTGCTTTAGGGATATCTTCCCACACGGGTCGCTCCTCCCTTGACTCCTCCTGTGTTACTGTTGCTCCAGGCGGTGACTGGCCTTGAATGTCCTCCCATCTGGGCAAAGGAGTTGGCCGAAACGGGGCCGGGAGCGGTCCATCCTCCATCTATGTAAACCACACCGCCTCAGGTAAGTGTGCCTCCAAATGATTGAAAGGATTCACCGAAGCAGGTATCGTGACCACCCTTCCTTTCCAGATCGCCTTCATCACTTGATGGGCCGTCGAGGGTACAACATCGAAGCGGTGAATCCATGCTCGCCCAATAATCATGTGGTAGGCTGTCTCGGCCTCAATAACATGGAATTTGGCGGAACAATTTATCTGCCCAATCCGGATTCCCAAATTGATCCAACCCAACGTCGTTATGGAACTACTTCCAAACCCCGTCAAGGACGAGGGCTTCTTGACCATCTTGTGCACGGAAACCCCTGCCATGTCTAGGGTACTCAAGGATATAACATTTACCGCGGCTCCTCCATCGACAAAGGCTCTTTTGAATTCGACGTGGTTGATCGTGGCTGTGACATATAGTGGTCTTTGATGGTTTGCGCTAATCCTTTTGTCAGACTCATCGAACGTCAAGATGAGCTTCCGCGATCCGGGGGCTCCAACTGCTCTGTCACTTGGGGTAAACAATTTTTCTTCGTACTTTCTCGCCACCCCCAAAATTGCTCTTATCACTCCATGCCTGCAGTCCTCTGAGAAGTTCATCTCATCAAAGAACCTGATGAATTTGATGGAGTCTTTCATTCGCCCCACTTGAGCGTCCTCGTCACATTCCTCATTCTCGTAGAGTTCCGCAACCTCAGATACTTTCGCTTCTGCCATGTCTGTAATCGAGATCATGGCGATCTCTATTCTCTTGGATTGTCGCCGCGGCGAAGAGTCGTTTCGCACGTTTTTAGCCGATTCTTCAACAACTAATTGGTCCTTCCTTATCTGCTCATCCACCATCCTCTTGAGTTTCCTGCATTCCCTGGTCGGATGGGAAATTTTCCCATGACATTCGCACCATTTCGGGTCCCGAAATTGTTCTCCTGTAGGTCTGTGTTCGAATGCCGGCAACATTCCCTCTCGTCGCCATTTCTTGCAAAGATCGACTGCGTGCCTGATCGATATAGACAGAGGTGGTGGCTCTTGAGCTGTGAACCGCTGTTGCTTGCTGGGCTAAGACACCGCGTGCACATTAGCGTATCGTAATCGTTTGAATCCGCTGTCTTTAGAGCTGGGCGCACACTCTCTATTGTATCTTTTCTTCATCCTTTCTACCAGGGGCTCAATGTTCCTGGTACAGTCAATCAACTTCGAGAAAGTGGGCATGTTCAAGTTAATCAACATACCTTTGTACTCGTCGCGCATGCCTTGCAGGCATATTTCGACCAGACGGCCTTCCAGGACTTCGTCGCTGCACTCTAAGGACCTGGCCCTGGATTTCTTGATGAAGGAGACGCCTTCCTCGTCAGGCTCTTGGTACATCCGGGAGAGGTGGATGGTGGTGACTCTTTCATCCATCTGGAAGAAATTTGTATAAAATTTCCTCACCATGTCATCCCATGTCTTTACAGATCCCGCTTCGAGGGCTCTGTACCACTTATATGCGACGGTTCCCAAAGATTTAGGAAATTCGCGCATGAGCAGCCGCGTATCGACTGCGTACGGGCCCATCATATCCATGAATCTCATCACATGCTCGTGGGCATTGCCACTGACTTCATCAAACTTGTCCCATTTGGGCGCTTTGTACCCAACGGGGTTTGGCATGAGATAGACATCTCGCGGAATGGGAGGCGCACTATCTATATTGGGGATGACAGTGTCCGCGAAACTCTGGTTGGCGATGATACTGTCGATTCTTTGTTCGAGAGCCGCCATACTTGCAGGTGTTCCTCCTTAGGATGAAGCTGTGGGCCCAAAACCCGGAGTGTATGGCATACTGGGATTGTAAGAAGGCGGAGGTGGAGGCCCTTGGCTTCCTAGGGCTCCGCTTGCATAAAGAGACGATGCAGGGTACGCAGCGGGGTTCCCCGCCGTTATGAAAGACAAGCCTGATGAGAACGGCGGTCTAACTCGTCAGGCCACCCGAAAAAGAAGTAGGGGCGGTAGAAACATGCACTATCGAGGTGCCTATTGAGGATTGAGGTAGACACCGTCCCGGGTAGCGAGGTTGGCAGCAGCGGGGAAGAAGTCCCCGTGACAACGTTCTGGGCCACCTTTCCCAGGATCGCCATGATCTGAGCAATCTGCTCAGACTAAGCTTCCATGGCTCGGGCTTGAGTCTGTATCGTAGCTTGGAGAGACTCTAGGGAGGGTTCTCCCTCAGTGGCAACCGGAGCCCGAGTGTTGGGAGTAGTATTGAGCAGTCCGTCCTCTCCTGAAGTCTCTTCATGAGAGGGAGACTGGTCTCCTTGACGAATGACTTGATCCGAAGACATTACAGGCAAAATTTGAGGTTCTTGAAGGTGGATGTTCACGTCGGGTTCACCAAAATGTGTACAAGGAAATCCTCTAGAGATCTCCAAGTGTACACCTCAAACAGGAAATAAGAACACGAAGAGTTATAGGGTGTGTGTAGGGAGAGAGTAAGCACTGCTTATGAGAGAGAGACAGTAAGCTATGGCACTGGACCAATGTGTCTTACGAGTCTTGTTGTGTCGCGACGGGGAGCTAATGATCCTATATATAGGGGGGAAGTGACTGTTGGGGGGTTTAGTGCACCATTAATGGCGACTTAATGATAGAACCCCCAACGGCACGTTCGACCGTGTATATAGGAACCGTTACGCATCTGTCCGCAAGTATCGGAGACCGTAATGAGATCAGCTGCATTATTGGGACACGTAAGCCTAGGATCTCTCAGTCAGTTACCAGAGGTCGCGCGCAAGCTTGGTTGTCGCATGCGCGCGACGAACCTTACCCTAGCCTCCAAACCACTAAGTCCCTACAAGTCCCGTGTTATGGTGCGCGGGGGCTCTGTCTCGTAGCCCCCACGTGGATCAGCACGGGTGGTGATCCGGTGTGGATGGAGCACAACTAGGTGTGCTGGATAGCTGTCGCGTGGTAGTGATCTGTCTGTATGGAAAGCAGTATCTAGAGAAGGTGACGCTACAGCCGACGGTGACTTTGTCCATATGAAGGCGGAGTATATGGCTCTAGCAGAAGCAGCAAATGAGGCAATTTGGCTTAATGGAATGGTCAATGATCTAGGGTTACATCAAGATCATGTGATAGTCTACTGTGATAGCGTGAGTGAAATTTGCTTGACTAAGGACCAGGTTCATCATGAAAGGACCAAGTATATTGACGTCAGGTATCACTTTCTGAGAAGTGAGAGCATGATCAAGGTGATGAAGATGAGGACTGCTTACAACCCCGCGGATATGTTCACCAAGCTGGTTCCAAGGAGCAAGTTCCGGCATTGTCTGGAATTGCTCGGCATTATGAGCCAGTGAGCCCTTAGGGGCATGTCGGACCCGGCGAGGTCCAGTGAGTCTCCGTGACGGGAGACATCGAGAGGGGAGAAGACAAGCTTTGTTCACAAGGAGAAGGAAGCTTCGTTGCTGACGAGAGAGTTCAAGTCAAGGTGGAGATTTGTTTGGAGTGCCTTGAAGCTTAGAAGATACTCAAAGGAGCAATGGAGAAGTGAAGTCTTCGCACGAAGAGAAGTTGTCTTCGTGTGAAGACAAGTGTTAGCCAAAATCCCTACGTCTTCTTGGAAAAGCTTGCAGTACATATCATAGAAGGCCTTCGCACGAAGACAATTGTCTTCGCACGAAGACAGTCCAGAAAAAAAAGATAATAAGGATGAAATTTTTTCCTTTTTTCGTTCGAGGCGGTTTTGGGGGCTATATAAGGATCCTTTGGGGGTCCTATGAACATATGAAAATATCTTTGGTCGTTCCTACTCATTGAATAAAGGTCATTCTTCTCCGTGGACGTAGTTAGCTGTTGTAACAGAACTCCTGTTTCAGAGCTCTGTTACCAATTTGTTATAACTTGTGGGTATTCGAGCAAGAACGACGAAAGCAAAACAAGAACGAGACAGATATTTAACGTGGTTCACTAACGAATTCGTAACAAACCCGCTAGCTAATCCACGGCCAGAACCAGATATTTTATTGAGAAGAGAACCCGATTACAATTCACGTCGTGGCCGTAAAACGGCCACGGCGGCGACCCGAAATACCACCCACCGACACACACTACACCAAACTATCAAGCTCACAAAGTAACCTGTGTGTGTGTTTTTGTACCAAAGGCACTACTAGCCTTTGAATACACTAAATGTGGCGGTGACAATTTGTGGCTTGTCTCTAAAGACAAACAACCCATTCCAAACTTGACCGCCCTGACCTTTTCTATTCAAACTTGGAAACAATTGTTTCCACTTTCCTTGCCGACTTTTATTTGCAACTCAAACCCCAACATTAGCATACTTTGTGCTAGGGAACCACGTAAATCTTGTGTGATTGCATCTTTCTTTATCGTTCGTGAGGCGTGAGTTATCGTGAGAGGTATAACATAGCCCAAATACAGTTACGTTTTCATGTTCCTGATATGAGATATGCCAAAGTTCTTGTCAGAACCTGATATTTGAATCCAATAAGTGAGAAAAATTGTATTCAAGTTGAAGAGCATTCAATTAACACAGCTTTGAAGGAGAGGCACAAGCTTTTCCTTTTCGGTGGAACTTATCAGGTTCTTTTTGGGGGATGATATGTTGAACTTAGAAAACCGCAAAACAAATTTGAGAAGACTATTCATCAGCCAAGTTAGCTGTACCGGAACACATGGTACCGCTTATTTCTTCCATTCACCAGTTTCATGCAATCTTCGACTAGTAGAAAGATAACCTCAAACATGTATCCGAGGAATCATCATCTGCAGGAGGAGCGCTATTGGTGATGGATTCAGAAGACTGATGGCCTAGTTCAGAAACCACATTATCAGATGTTTGATGATCCATAGCTGCATTTCCCACATACTTTCCTTTAGCCATCATTGCCATCTGATATCAGGAAAAAAATGTCAGTATTTTCCTAAGTATGACAACATGAAAAACATTAAAAGAATCATCATACTCATAGATAAACAGAAAACACTTCACTGAATAGCGAAAGAAGGAAATCTCTATGTACTTGGAATGGAACCTAGGATTTCATTAGGAAAAAAGAAACCAAAAAGAGTCCAATATTTGTCCTCTCTCTACTCTTTCATATTCGTAAACCCATGATGAAAGTGGTAAATATGAGTTCAGAGGCCTTACTTTGTGTTTCAGTAGTTGGTTCTCTTCAACCAACTGAGCACTCTGCTTGTTCAGAAACATCAACATAACACAGTCAAGAATATTGCCACTAAATAGAAAATAAATCAAAAAATGGTAGAGAAAGCACGCATAAGCAGACCTTCTGCTGAAGGGTGGTGATTTCTGTCATGATTCGGTCACCCTGAAACAAAAGACTCCACGTGCTATAACTCAAAGCAGAACTGGTTTAAAGCAAAAATTAGAGACAGAAGAAGGTAGGAACCAAGAAAGGACCTTAGTTTGGATTACAGAGCTAAGTCCATTTTCAAGAAATTTCTCCAACTGCTGAAGTTCCCTCAAACTTAATCCTTCAAGATCCTCACCCATCATTCGCCTGCGCACAAATGAGGAATATTCTAGCTTCAAGCACTATATCCTAGATTCTGTATACATGTTTAAGACTTTAAGTTTCATAGAGGTTTTTAACCTTCCGCTACACTTATCCATGTTAGTGACAAGAGGGTTGACATGCTTTGCGCTAGTTTACCCCTTATTTTCACCTCTTAGGGGACTCAAACTCATTACCATTCGCAATTCTAACTGATGAAACAAAAGAGTGAAAAAAGATGGTGAAACATGGCATTTTTTTTTGTTTATATTGACACCAGAAGCCTAAAATTATGATTCACCATATCAACCAGTACTGTCAACATAAAAGGATGTGGAACAACAGAAGGCTAAGAAGTTTAATGAAAATTGCTTCAGTTATTGGTCAATAATGCAGGGTTGGAAATTTGAGAAAAAGAGTTGCTTTAATGCTATAAGAGACACAGAATGCTAATACGGGCTACCAACTTGGGCAAATTAAGGTTAATCTTCAAAACACACTTGGTCTAAATTATTCATACACGTGGTTACGAATCCATGTTATTTGGAAATTTAAGAAAACAACACAATCTTTTTTCCTTTCGTTCCTTTCAAACCCGAGTTAATTACCTCAGTTGATTGGTCTTTTCTACAACTTCGTTGCGCAACCTTGTGTGATCAGTGTCCACTAGCTGTAGTAACGACCATCAAGAATTACAAATTAAAGTGTTTTATGGAAATAAAATACATCAAAGATTTGGACTAAAAGCAACCAATACATAAGATATTACCTGCAGTTTAAGGGAAGGTTGTTCTAGCTTCTCAGTGTTCCTCGTATGCACACTATACTTGTCTAGAATCTCCTTCATGCTTCATGAAACAAGGAAACTTTCTTACAAACTGACACAACATCTACGAACTTCTCATAAAAACTCACAAAACGTACAAACTTTTGAAGAACAGTTACACGTTGGTTTTGTTTGCTGCATGCTAGCTAAATATTTGGGGTAAGAATTCAAAATTTTGGTTTGTGTTTCTATGCTCACATTAGCGATTAGCTCAGTGCGTAGCTGCACTGACATCTTAATTAATACTTGAAGTTAGCGGAGCAAATAAATCCCTGGGCGGTGATACACTTGTCGTAGCTATTGGGTGTTTTGGGGAAAATGATCCACTTCTGGGATTATAATACTTTTGGATAGTAGTGTCATAACGGAACTGCTAATGTTAACCATTAACTCCCTGCCGGTAATCTTACTTAATTAAGTTATAAGTAACTTTACTCAGGTCTTTGTGTTGTCTCTAGGGCTATATATTTCAATGTCCAGATTCAACTAGTGGGTTTCTTGTTTAATATTGATTTTGATTCGGATTTAATGTACATGATTTGAAATATTATGACATGGTTTGTTTACCAATGACTTATACAAGATCCACTTAGTAAATGTATCTCAAAGTCTATTACTATATGAAATTATTTGCACTAAATCTTATGGAACTGCACCCTAATCAATACACGATTTTCTTTTGGGAGATTGCAATTTGATTCATTTTGGAGTTATGGAATTCATCGACGGATGCACTATGACATATTCGTTCATATACGAGTTTGATCCTTGAGGATTATTTCCTTGTGGATACTTCCGAGATTTAGTAAGGAAATATTGGATGCGGTTGCTCTTCGTGTTTCCATAAGATTGACTGGCCGTTTAAAAACCCACGTTTTCGTTCAATGAGTTTTCATGATGGAGCTGATCAGTATGGGCTCTAGAAAATTTGCTTGGTGGGGCAGGAATATAAATTATGTGGGGGCTAAGTTGAGAAAAACAAAAACTTGCATGGCAAGAGAGCAATTAAAATTCGCGTGGGACTATAGCCCCACCCACGTCCTAGTGTGGCTCCCTCTTGATCGAGGGATGGACATTATATACGCATATACGCACAAGGATCAGTTAAACAGATTAGGCTCTGTTTGGTTCACAGTAAAATGTTTTACAAGGGAAAATATCTACGCGTAAAATATTTTGTGCGAAAAAGTTTTCTCTGCATTTATTATCTCGTGTTTGGTTGACACTTGCTAAAGCAGTGGGCCGTGACGGCAGTGGTAGTGATGGGTCGTGGTGGAGGTAGGTGGTAGTGGTGGTTATTGGTGGTGGAGGTGTTAGTAAAAGTTGTTGTGCTCCTTCACTCTCCGGAAAATGGCTTACTGGTTTGAAATGTAAATCATTTTACATTGAGGGAAAACATTTTAGAGGAAAATATTTTACCTCCAACCAAACAGCACCAAAACAAGGGAAAACATTTTACAGGAAAATGTTTTACCACCAACCAAAGAGAGCCTTAGTTCACAATAAAATGGATGTCAACTTGTGATGTAGTGTTTCATAGGAAAATGAAATAATGAGAAGGTGCAAACATACATGGCACTTAACTGAATGGAAGATTTCGGAGTAGGCATCCAAGAGAATGAAGTGTAGCGGGGCAATGCATCAACTAGGACAACTTGAATGCAAATCGGCCATTTGATTAACAGAAACATGCTTGACAAGGTGGAGTTGACACTATACGAGGGGTTAACTCAAATCTAATCATATATATGCGCCATTTTTAATCAGTCAAGATCATCAATAACTGATTGTGTAAACTCATAAATGCCTTTTTCCCTTAATTAAACTGGTGAAACGGTCGATGAACAAGGTCAACCATTCTAGTTGTACATTCGATCTTAGCCAAAAGGCCGAGAAATGTATAACCATCCTAGTCGTAGATTTGAAGGTGCAAGAAGTGTTGAGGTTGTTCCACTTCCATGCTAGTTGGTCCTCACAGATTCAGGATTTCTACTTATTTGGATAATTGGCTGGCAAATACGGATGAGTCCTATCAAGAAAATTCATAAGGATATAATCTAACAAACTGCGGCAGAATGAGCTAAGTCTGGTTAAGTCATACATTGTCATACATTGACCTAACAAAAATTGCCCGCTTCCTACATGTTAAGAGTATGTACACTATTTTTCAACACTTGAGACAAAATGCATCATTGACAATCTCTTCTAAAGTTCAGTGAACCAAAATTGTCATAATTCCTAAGGTTTAGACTTTTTATTTATTGTTTGCAATTATTACAGATAACCCTTTAACCCGTAAATATAGATACACAAACTTTACTCTTTCCAAGAAGATAAATAAACGACTCTTAAAGGTTATGGAGGTCGATTTCAACACCGATTTCTAGGGATTTCTTAGATTTCAGATTAGCCCTTTTCTTCTGACAATCAGCCATCTTCACCTGTTCATTGATGAGACGGAGCGTACTGTCCGAATTTCACCGATAACGGTGCATATCAGCCATTACGACTGTCGCGTACAATGTATTGGGGGTGAATCGGACCCGGCCACAACCGATTCAATTACATATTGCCCGTAATGCAGCGGTAACGACCTTTTCTAAAACACTGGGTAACAACCGATTCTTTTACTCTGCACTCTTTTTCGAATAGTTACTATTTTATCTCATGTGAAAGTTTCAAATAAGATATGTAAAGGCAAGTTTATATACTATTTATCTAGTAATCAATTTGTTGAATAAGGGTTTCTTAAAAATAATGGGAAATTATGCAATTAAGAAATAGTTGGCTCTACACTGGAAGGAACTTGGAGGAAGTGAGACATCTCTTTAAACAGAGTAATCAAGGACACTTAACCTAGCTTGGTTGAAGAACTTGCTGGTGTAATTGCTTTGCCATGCTTCACTTTGTTATGCTCTGCTCAACCGTGCTCTCCTCTCGAGACTTTTGATTCTATTGCTATGCTCTGCCACATTGTGATTTGCTTTAAATCGTCCTGCTAAGCTCTCCTCTAGAGACTCTTCAATCTATGCCATTCTTCGCTATTGTCAGGGTTTGCTTATGGGCGTTATGCTCGGACTTCTCTATGCTGGTTTACTTTGTCGAGCCTGTCCAGCCTTAGTGCCAGCCGTGGGGACGTAAAAGTCTCAAGGACAAGTGCTAACAGGATTTGTAGAAATTCTAATGGCTTGTAGGTCAAGTGGCAAGACTCGCAGAAGTGGAAGATACTGGCTCAAACCATGAAGTTCATAAATAGGGGAGGGACAAAATAGTGAAGCTGCCACTTTAGCATGGCACGGCTGGCTAGCAGTGTCAACAAAGAGACTACTCCTATAGATGCCAATTATGGGCCTATGGTGTTACCCTAGAGGACGGAAGTCGCGTTTGACACACGTTATTTAAAATAACAATTCTATGCTGGATGTTGGTGGAGCACTACCTTGACCGAAGAGTTGGGTGAGCTCATTAAGGGAAAGCATAAGTGACAGCTTATCAAGGGGACTACGGCTAGCGCTAGCGCGAGGAGGATGGGTTTTGGAAACACACTGAGAATTAAAATCTAGATTGTTTGGCCATTGTCTAAACTTTCTTCTCTAGATTTCTCGGTTGGGCTTCATGAGAATTGATGTTTTTAAGCCCCATATCTCTTGTCATTTGATTACCTTGCTTGGTTGATCCCCACTCCTTTTATAAGGACATGACATGCAATGCCCAACAATCTCTCCCTCAAATCATGGAGATTATCTCTTCAATATTGTTATTATTGTTACCATACTTATCTCCTTTGACTTATCTCATTTAATTTGTATTTATTCCTTTGATTTGTATTCATCCCCTCATTGTAATCATAGTGTAGTATAAAAGGATAATGTACTAGTGATTATGAATATATTCATTTTTATTCTCTCACTCTCATCTCTTTATGGTATCAGAGCACTGATCCATGCTTCTACTGCCGCCACCATGTCCACCCTCTCCGACACCACCTCTTCCTCTCAACTCGCCAATACAACCGATCCCTCAAAACCCTTCACAATCATCAACACTCATAACGTCCTAAAACTCACCTCACAAAACTACCTATCGTGGAAGCTTTAAGTCGAAGCTCTTCTCGTTGGCCACGATCTCTATGGCTATGTCGATGGCACCCTCATGTGCCCATCTCCCACCGTCACAAGCGATGACAAAAACTCCCCAAACCCAGCCTTCATCAATTGGAATCGCCAAGATTGTCTACTGTTTGGTGCCCTCATCGAAACAATCTCTCCAACCCTTGTTCCTCTCATCTCTCAAGCCAAAACTTCCGCCGAGCTTTGGAACAAACTCAACAACACCTTTGCCATGCCATCTCGTGGCCACATCAAGCAACTCAAAGACAAATTTAACAGAATTGTCAAAGGCACTGCTACCATCACAGATTTCATGCGATCCGTGAAAGAATGTGCCGACCACCTTGCTGCTCTTGGCAAACCGATTGAAGATGAAGACCTCATTGACAGAATTCTTGCTGGTCTTGATGACTCCTACAAGTCCGTGATTGATTCAGTCAATGCCCGAGACACAATCATCACATTTGAAGAACTTCATGAGAAGCTCATCAACAAAGAGCTATCCATTCTTCAATCCCAAACCCGAACCGATCCATCCCTCCCCGCCACTGCCTTCACTGCCACATCAAGATACAACAACCGCAACACCCCTCGGCCTCCTACCCAAGGTCTACTACCCACACCAAAACAGTCCCGCCCCTTCCTCGGCAAGTGCCAATGGTGCCGAGAACAAGGCCATGTTGTCGCCCACTGCCCCCAATTCCCCTCTGCATCACCTCCCCCTCCCCGAACACCTATAACTTACACACATCGTTCTCACACCAAACCGCAAGCCCACACGGCTCAACTCCCATCACCCCTAGCCTCTACCCCGTGGCTGCTCGACAGTGGGGCTTCCCACCACGTCACCAATGATCTCAACAGTCTCTCTCTCCATGCGCCATATGATGGAACCGAAGAACTCATAGTTGGTGATGGTAATGGTCTCCCTATAACCCACTTTGGCTCTTGCTCTCTATCTTCTCTCACACTTAAAAATGTTCTAGTTGTTCCTTCCATATCTAAAAATATAATCTCTCTCTCTCAACTATGTGCTGACAATAATATCTCAATCTCTTTTTTCTCCAATTCCTTTCTTTTGAAGGACCTTTCAACCGGGAAAGTGCTATTTCAAGGGACTCCTAATCATGGTATCTATGAGCTCCTGCCTCCCTCTCCTCAAGTCCACACGAGTACCACTTCCTCTCTAGCATGACACCATCGGTTGTGACATCCCTCCCGGAATATTTTCAAGCTTCTAGCAACTCGCAATAATCTTAGTGTTTCCTCTACTTCTACTCTAGACTGTAATTCTTGTGCCTGCAATAAAAGTCATAAACTTCCGTTCTCTACCTCCTCCATAAAGTCTAACGCTCCTCTTGAATATGTGTACACTGATCTATGGACTTCTCCAATCTACTCTCATGACAACTTCAAATACTATTTGATTTTTGTCGACCACTACTCCAAATACATATGGCTCTACAATTTGAAGCAAAAATCGGACACTAAATCTGTTTTCGTTCGCTTCAAAGCTTTAGTCGAAAAACACTTCCAACTCCCCCTTAAAACCCTCTATTCCGATAACGGTACTGAATACTTAGCCTTACAAAACTTCCTCACTATTGATGGCACTTCCCATCTCACAACTCCTCCTCATACCCCCCAACACAACGGTTATTCCGAACGCCGTCACCGACATATTGTTGAGACCTTTCTCTCTCTCCTATCCCACGCCAATATGCCCCTTCAATATTGGTCACATGCTGCTTCCACTGCTGCCTATTTAATCAATCGCCTTCCTACTCCCACTCTCAACAACGTTTCCCCCTTCTTCAAACTCTTTGGTCACCAACCCAACTATTACTAAACTTCGTAGTTTCGGCTGCCTTTGCTACCCATGGCTTAAACCATATGCTTCCCACAAACTTGACCCAAAATCTATTCCATGTGTCTTCATCGGCTACTCTCCCACACAAAGTGCCTACTACTGCCTCGACCCTACCACTTCACGCATCTATGTCTCTCACCACGTCCAATTCAATGAAACTATATTCCCTTTTTCCACGTTACAATCCACACATGTCAATCCCATTGATCTTATCAATCACTGGGCTCCCCTCTCTCTCTCCACCATACACTCTCCTACCCCGCAACCCTTACCATCCGAACACCACTCCCAACAACAACCCTCATCCCCACCCCCACGGTTACTTCTCCACCTTCATCACCTAATCCCGCCGAAACCATCTCCCAGCCCTCTCCACCTCCACTACCCACGTCCACCACAACAAACCCACCCCCATCAACCTCTGGAATTGTCACACGCCTCCAAAGTGGCATTCGAAAACCCATCTCCAAACTCAATCTCAATGCCGAAGTTCATGAAACAACCCTACCCAAAAATATAACCCAAGCTCTCAAAAGCCCTACTTGGCGCAAAGCCATGGAAGCCGAACTACATGCTCTTCACAAAAACAAAACTTGGTCCCTTGTACCATCCAATCCATCTCAAAATGTTGTCGGTTGCAAATGGGTATTTCGTATAAAGAGAGATAAAGATGGCAGCATCACCCAACACAAAGCACGCTTCGTGGCCAAAGGTATCACTCAACGTGTTGGTGTTGATTATGGAGAAACATTTAGCCCCGTAATCAAACCAACCACGGTGCGTCTTGTCCTCTCCCTTGCGGTTTCTCACGGTCGGCCGTTGCGTCAACTTGACATCAACAACGCCTTTCTACAAGGTTCTCTCACCGAAGATGTCTACACAATCCAACCACCAGGTTTTGTTGACCCCAAATATCCTACTCATGTGTGTAAGCTCAACAAAGCTCTCTACGGTTTAAAACAAGCTCCTAGAGCTTGGTACACCGAACTCCGCAACCACCTTCTCCATCTTGGTTTTCGTAACGCTGTCTCTGACTCTTCTCTCTTTACACTCTTCGTTAATGGGATCACCACGTACTTACTTGTCTATGTTGATGACATTATCATCACCTATAGTAACCCATCCTTCCTTGACACTCTCATCACCACTCTATCCTCCCGGTTCTCTCTAAAAGACTTGGGCAACCTCTCTTATTTCTTGGGAGTGGAAGTTGAACCACAACCCAATGGGCTATTTCTTAGTCAAACACGCTACATTCAAGACTTCCTAACCAAAGCAAACATGGAAAACTCTAAACCACACCCACACCCCTTGCGGTTCATCCCCCCCTAACCACCGCCGGCACGCCACTCCTCGAACCATCCCATTATCGCACCTTAATCGGTGGCCTTCAATACCTAAGCCTCACCCGCCCTGATATCGCCTTCTCTGTTAACAAACTCGCCCAATATATGCACTCCCCCACCCATGCTCACATGCAATCTCTCCACCGTCTTCTACGGTATCTCAATGGTATCTCCACCATGGGCCTAACAATTCACAAAAATACCCCCCTAAACCTACATGCCTTCTCGGATGCCGACTGGGCCCGCGACACGGATGATTTCATATCAACTACGGCTTATATTGTCTATCTTGGTCGGACACCCATATCTTGGTCCTCAAAGAAACAAAAGACCCTAGCGCGATCCTCTACTGAAGCCGAATACAGAGCTGTTGCCGCTGCCTCTGCCGAAATCTTGTGGATACAAAATCTTCTCCATGAGCTTCGTCATCCTCTGTCCTCCACTCCGGTCATCTACTGTGATAATGCAGGAGCTAGGTATGTATGCGCAAACCCAATGTTTCATTCCCGCATGAAACACCTAGCCCTTGACTATCACTTCGTACGGGAAAATGTGCAAGCAGGCAAACTTCGTGTTGCTTACATCTCAAACAACGACCAACTCGCTGATGTTCTCACGAAGCCTTTACCGCGAGGACCATTCACTACTATCATCAACAAAATCGGCCTTCATTCATGGCAGCCCGTTTTGAGGGGGCGTATAAGGACATGACATGCAATGCCCAACAATCTCTCCCTCAAATTATGGAGATTATCTCTTCAACATTGTTATTATTGTTACCATACTTATCTCCTTTGACTTATCTCATTTAATTTGTATTTATTCCTTTGATTTGTATTCATCCCCTCATTGTAATCATAGTGTAGTATAAAAGGATAATGTACTAGTAATTATGAATATATTCATTTTTATTCCCTCACTCTCATCTCTTTACCTTTACATCACAAGGACCTCTCGGCCATCACTCTGCAATCTCAAACTCAACTTATTTGTTGTCATTGGTTGGTTATTTGCATTCTACCACCTACAGCACAATATATGTGTCCCAGCCTAGATCACCTAAAATGCTAGGTGGGAGGTTCCCTCCCGCTTCCAATCCTCTCAGCCTGTATTTGCTGATAACAAGAGCTGTAAGATTTTTACAGTAATTCGCCTCTGTACAAAAGTTACCGGGCATTTGCGCTCTAATTTTTTTACGGTAATTCACCTCCATACAAAGTTACTGGGCACATTTGGAAGTACGTCCCCCGAAATTTAAACTAAAATGATCTACCAACCCCTTAATGAGGTAGACAGTTAAAAGAAGTGAAGAGAGTTAGCTCTTTATAAAGAGATCCAGAAATAGTTTATTACGTACTCCACGACTACGTGGGACAAAATCCTACCTCACTATAGGTCAAGATGGCAAGGGGGCCTGCCATGCTAGACACCGGCCCGGATCGCTCCAAGATGAAGCAGCTCCACCGGGCCGGTTTGGCCCCCTCAAACGGTAATGTTTTTTTACTTTTATCAATTTTTATATATTAATATTAATAATATATTATTTAATATATATGAAATATGTTATCTAGCCCACCAGACCCCCTCTAACACCGGGTCACGAACCCGGCCCGACTCTTCAAAGACGGGCCCTGTTCAATTACGCCCCGGCCCGCCGCCCTGACAACTTGAACTATAGGTCCAGTTCTCATTATTTACACTCACAATGTGGAGTATCTATCTCATGTACAATTTTGTAGTTATTTGACCTACATTACGAACTTAAATGTTTTAACTTGTTATTTCATGAACACTTCACCGACATACCACTCCGTTCCTCTCTTTCTCCCCCTTTCTATTTCTGTCTGTTCCCTTTCTATCTCCCCCTTTCCCTTTTTGACAAGTTTTTTGCTGAAAAAGACCATTTTACCCTCCGTCGAATACCCCACTTTTTTTTTAGATCGGGCCACTACTATAATCTGATTAGTGTCCCAATTAATTAAACTAACCTACACTCTAATCTAACCCAATTCAATACTAACCCAAACCCAAAACAAACTGAAGATCCAGTCTAAGAAAACCCTACTGATGAACAAAACATATGGGTGAAATGGACGGTTTGAACATATTTGAACATATTCTATACTTGCACATTCATGCTATACTTGTGAACATATTTGAACAGATTTGAACAAATGCTATACTTGTGAAATGAAAGGTATTGAACAGATTTGGACAAATGCTATACGTAAAAAAGGTATAAGAAGGTTACACAATGTATCTCCCAATTTCTTCAAGAAATGAGTTTTAGAGTATGACATTGTGTAATCCCTTCAAAAGATGATTGAGTGTTGTGAGTAGTGCATTAACACAATGCAACTCAACACTTAGTTAGCCAATTCAATGATGATACATTTTTGAGAATTGGTAAAATACAACACACAAAATTATTAGACATCTTACGTGCTGTTTGTCAGATATTGTGTCTGTCTTCTTTAAGAATAAGAAGAAACCTATCCATGTCCAGGGGTGTCTTTGGCATCTTATTGCCCTTCTGCTTTGATTTAACAACAATTGAGATTCCAGCACTTGTAGATTCTTGGACTAATTTCCTGATTGCGTATATGGTCTTCTTGTCGACAGTAAACTTCTCTCTTGCTTGTTTAAACAAACTTTCTGGCTTCAAGTTTGTTAAACCAAGAAGTATGAAATCCTTTATGTCAGTTCTTTCTGCATCAGTTAATTGTTTCTTTGCCATTTCAATCACCGACCTTGTTGATTTTGCAGAAAAACTGGATGAAGAAGGAAGTTCATGATGTGGCTGAAGGATGTTGATGAAGAATGATTTTGATGAAGACTTCTGCTGCTACTTATGTTGAAGAATCAACTGCTGCTCAGTCTGGCTCACCATCTTCTTCTTCCTCTAACTTCTACCCTTTTGCGGTTTTCAATTTCCAGTGTTCATCATGAAGTTCTTGGTGGTGAGTTTGGTATAACTTATTTGCAACTTAAGTTGTCTTATAAGTTTATGTCAAAAAAGTTCATGACAAAAAAAATGGAGAAAAAGGATATGTGTGTTTGGTGTAAAAGTCGATAAGTCCAAAAATTCAAGAAAAGATTCAAAAACTCAACTTTTTCTTAAGTTCATTTTTTCACTATGAACTTATAAGTCCAAATCGAAAAGTTCAGCTTATAAGTTGCATACCAAACACTGCTTATAAGTTGTCTTCAACTTATAATCCAGAATTGAGTTATAAGCTGCTTATAAGTCATACCAAACCCCACCTTGCCAGGATGAACATTTTCTCTTTCTAATCTGGGTTTGTAATGCATCTATTTATAGGACTGTAAGTTAAGGTAGCCTATTTAGGCTCCAAACATTTGAATATTTTGGATTTGTGTTTTGGTGTTTACATTTGGAGGGAAGGATTATTTTCAGGTGTCACATAAATCAGCAACATCAGCTGTCATGTGCTGATGGCAGCTTTTTGATTTGTCTACAACCCCACAGAGGGGTAAAACAGGTTTTTGGGTTACTTTTGCCACTCCTCCTTGTTCTCCGTGCCCTCTTCAAGGGAGAGAAAGAGAGGGAACAGAGTGGTACATGTTTAACAATGTGCTTTTTTTTTATGGTTATTAGTTAATGGTTTATCATATTGTTCTCGATCGCAACCATATTTTAAAGCTTTAGTTATAAAACTCATTAAGTAGAGTAACTTGGTTACAAACCTGACTGTATATGGTAAAAGACTACGCTATTATACCACCCAATCAATATAATTACGAGTTTTCCCTAAAAAAAATATAATTACTAGTGGGAAAACATCTTAAGATGTTGATTGATTGGCATGATTGATGGCACTTATAGCTCTAATCCAATGATTAAGTAGCTAGATCCAATAACTTCTTCTCACATCAAAACCTTATACTATTCTTGCTATTACTTAAAATTAAGATCGTTTTAGATCATACCTAAAATTAAGATTAAATAAATTTAACTACTAATAATGCAATGCATGTTTGGAAACTCAAATTTTAATCAGTTTTGATTATAATCGAACATTTTAATTTAAGTACATTTATTGCACTGTTTTGTAATTGAGATTTTTACAACTTATTTAATCTCTAATTTTATGGATTTTCTCACATGTCGTAAATGTTCAACTCATACAAAACGGTTAAAGAATTTTCGGCTATTTAGAATTTTAGCGAGCTTTTCAATCTCAGATTATTTTCGGCCGATTATTTAGATTTTCAGTTAGTACCAAATATGCTTTATTATTTCTAGAATCAGTGTGAAAATGAAATGCAATCCAACTACTTCTCTTCTGCTGAGTCCAATAAATCTATCAAAGTACTAACATGATATATTTATGGAATAACTATTTTTAGTAGCCGAATCATCATTGGAGGTATACAGAATCCAATGGGACTATCCAATTTTGTACACCTAACACTGTATATTTACGGAAAGATAACCATAAAATGCTAGAGCACAAGACACGAGGTTTCATTGTTCAAAGAAACTGAACATGAAGTGAATCTCACTCAATCTTCTTCTTTCTCGCCTCTCTCTCTCTCTCTACTCTTTCTCCCTCTAGACAAGATGAAAGATTTAACAGATAGAGATAAACATACCTTGAGCTAGAGTACTCAAATCGCTTCCCCGTGGAGGAGAAGATGATGACGGCGACGTCGGCATCGCAGAGGACACCAAGTTCTTGAGCTTTCTTGAAAAGCCCTCGCCTTCTCTTAGAGAAAGTCACTTGTCTTGCAGCGATGTTGTCGATCTTCTTGATCTTGATCTTCTCTCTCGCCATGAAATCCCTCCTACCCTTTCCAAGAAATCAAGAAATCAGAAATGGGTCGTGGTCAAAATCTTGAATTTCTAAACCAGAATCAACGAAACCCTAGAGAGAGAGAAAACACTGTTTTGTGAATTTTTTAGATCTGGGAAGAAACCCAGAAAAAAAGCCACCAATTAGAGGTCCAATACATGGAAAGAGAGACAATAGAGGGAGAGAGATTGGTGGGTTTGTGACTGTTCACCTTCTTGGAGTGATGGAAAATGGGATGGGGAGTTAGAGAAAGATTTTTTTCAGAGAGAAGTCTTTCAGCTTTGTTCACAGCTACCTACTAGTACCACACTTTTAAAAGCCACCAATGGATGAGAAGAGGAGAGACTAATAAACGGATGAGAGAGAAGGTGGAGTCAGGAGGGAGTGGGTTGGGGTGGGGGTATAAATCTCCCTTTCTAGTTCAAGAAAGGAAAGTTCTACACTACTTCATGTAGTAAAACAGATGTTCATTCAGTTTGGAACATCTCCCCCCAAAAAGGGTTAGGACTTAGGAATAATTGTTACAAGAAGTATCAGCTGCTTCGGAAGTACTACCTCCGTTTCTTCTCTATCACACTATTTTGACTTTTGTCACTATTCACTGGGTCACTTTGACCCGGTGATTTGTGTAACAAAACGATCCAATTTTTTGATAATTTTTTCATGGTGTTGTAGAGTAAAAGTTTCTCTATAACACGGTGAAAAAATCATCAAAAAATTACATCATTTTGCTATCTAAATCACCCGGTCAAAATGACCCAGAAACGAGTCAAAAAGTCAAACCGGTGTGATAGAGAAGAAACGGAGGTAGTACTAAGATTTTGATTACCAAAGATAGAATGAGCAATTATCTAATGCTTCAAGAGTACCACTTATTTGTGCAAATTTATCAAGCAAGTAGGCGTATTATACTCTTTTTAAGAAATTTACCTAAAAATGTGCGTAATAACTTTTAAAAGAAAACATGTACACTCTACGAAGAAACTAGCAAACGTCACAAATGATGGTAGTATATGAGTCGTAAGCGATGTTGTCCGCAAGATAATACTATTGATATTGAGTTGTAAACGATGTTGTCCGCAAGATAATGCTATTGATATTGAGTTGTAAACGATGTTGTCCGCAAGATACTTTAAGGATGATTTGATTTGAGAAGTTTACTAAATGGCCATTTGTTATATTTACGTGTTTATATGAATTCACTAAAAAAATATAGAAAATGAAAGTGGGCATGCATGATATAAAGGGAAAAGATTGTAGCTTTGAAAAGTAGGACAGTAATTTTAAAAGTTTATTTATAAAAAGGGTAAAAGACACTTACCGCTCCTAACAATTGGATTAATTCCATTCTGCTACCTTGGTGTTTGGAAAAAGACACGGAACACCTTTTTCGGATGGGGGCTAACGTTTGACTAATAGCACGAGAAAAAGACACTTTTACCCCTGGAAAATATTACCCTAACCCCTCTCGCTCCTTCATTTCTAACCCTAACCCTTCTCTCTCTTCCTCCTCTTTCTCTCTTCCTTCTTGCTGTGAAACACATCCGCTCATTTTTTCCTTCTTCTTCTTAATTTCCTTCTTCTCCTCTATCCCTATCTGTCGATCTAAACCTACGTCATTTGTTTTCCTCCTCTCATCTCTTCCTCATCCTTCAACACCCAACCTACAAACCCATAGGCTTCAAATGACCTTCCTCCACCTACTGAGTCATACGATAGTCTCTCCTTTGCGCCGCCGGACCTCGGTAACAAAACGGCTAATTCCTTCCGGATCAGTTGAGATCCAACGGATTCGTAGATATCCTTGACAGATTTGAAGAGGACGACGACGAAGCAACCTGGGCGGTGGCAAGACGGTGCTGCTGGTGGTGGTGATGGCGAGCGGCGCTGCTGGTGGCAGTGGTTCTGCAACTAGTTCTCTTCCTCTCCCTCTTGCTCTCTTCTTCTCTGCTTCTCATCTGTTCTTTTTTTTCTTTCTCCTCTGTTTTGTAATGTAGGCTAAACCCTAGATGGGCATCCACTATATGGGGCATGGGATTTGTTGGCTGCTTCAAAAGATTCAAATTCCAACCTTTTGGGGCTCAATTCAGAAAACCCATTGTAGTGATCGTTCTCAGAATTGATAGATAATTGATTTTTGACGGGTTTTGAGAAGGATCCAAATGGGTTGGGCAAAACCGACGATAAGGTCCGGAATAGTCGAACCGACTGCGGGATCGGTGATTGAGATATGCAGATTGGATTGGGTATGTTGGGTGTTTTGTGTTCCTGAAAGTGGATGTATTGAATGTTCTTGCAAAGAGAGATTGGGTGTTCTGGGTTTGTGGTTGTGTACAGGAGGAATCCTTTGAGGAAGATTCAACGTACACCAAGAACAGGGAATGAGAAACACAGGATAGGTAGGGTTGTGAGTAGGGAGGGAGTGAGACAGTAGTAGCTGTATGAGAGAGAGACAGAGTTTTGGCAGAGCTTCCGCGTAGTTCGGGTGATTAGTGTTATGTAAGGAAGGGTTAACGATCCTATATATAGTGGAGAATATGACCGTTGTAGTGGGTTAATGCACCCATAAATTGCGGCTTAATCACCTTAACCATAACGGCACGTTCGTCCGCATATATAGGGACCGTTACGCACTTCCTCCGCGTATATCAGAACCGTTATGAGGTTGACCGGGTCTATGGAGCTCGTGCCATAAATCTCTCAAAGCAGTTACTAAAGGTCGCGCGCGGGCTTGGTTGTTGCTCGCGCGCGACGAAACTTACTCTAGCCTCCAAACCAATAAGTCCCTACAAGTCCCGTGTTATAGTGCGCGGGGGCCCTGTCTCGTAGCCCCCACGTGGATCAGCACGGGTGGTGATCCGGTGTATGTGGAGCACAACTAGGTGTGCTGGATTATTGCCACGTGGCTGTGATCTGTCTATCTGGAAAGCACTATCTACAGTGGTATGTGTTCTTTTTTGGAATGAATGACAGATAGCTTCTGGAGCTACACAAAGCTGCAAAGACTCGATCTTTATGGTGTTAGAGATTTGAAAAAAGCTGATTTCATCGTAAAAGGCAGTGTGAGAGAGAAGTAGTTTGTGTTCTTACAATTGGATGTATTGAATGTGGGTACATGTTAATAATTAGCAACATTTGTATATAGGATATGAACATACTGTATGATTTCTCATTTTTCTGTTTCTTGAATCTGTATGAAAAAATAGAACGTTCTGGAATTGTGCTTCAAGGATCTATGTTCTAGTTTCCCTAGCAAGGAATTGAATATGTATGAGTCTTCACACCAAGAAGGGTGGTGGTGATTATTGTGGTGGTAATTGCAAAGAGTTTTGGTATAATGTTTCTAGAATTCTAATTTATTGAGAAATTTTTGGTGTTCTTGATGTTCTTGTTGATAAACATGGACAAAAAAGTCCAGAAAATACACACAAGGGTAATGTGGTCTGAAAAAATTCAATCACCCACTTTTCTAACAAAACATAACAGAGGGGAGTTTATTTCCAAGGAATATTCTGTCAAATGGTGCACAGTGTCTTTGTTCAAATGTCAGGGTAGCGTGATGGAATTTGTTCAATTGTTAGGGGTGGTAGTTGTCTTTTACCAATACCACCACCAGCACCAACAACAACAACAAGATTATTATAAAAAAAAAGTTCCTCAATTTACAAAATTCTTAACTATCTTGCATCCCCTTTCCTTTTTCATGCGGCTTCATTAGTGGGATACGAACATAAGTTGCAAACAATTATAAGCACATCGACAACATAATTTAAAATGGTATATGATCTCAATCAAACTTCTCACACCAAATTCTCTATAGTGTATCTACATATGTTTATGACCAATAAAGCACAATCTCACCTTCTAAAAAAAACTATCTCACTCTATCTTTTGAGGGTTTCAAATCTCCAAACATCAACCACCATGGGCATGGCCAGAAAATTCATGACCTGGTGTCTCCAGTCTCTTCCATCTTTAATTCTTCAAGTCCAACACACTTTCTTGTCCAGGAAAAAACCCACCCTCATTCCTCGTCTCAAACAACACCACCAATTTCGAACGAACTTCACCATCACCACCTGAAATTGTTTGCAAAAACAACCAAGAAAATCCCAGTCTCCCCCAATTTCTTTCCCTCTCTCTTAACCACAAACAAGCCCACTAAGGCCCAATTCCTCATCCCTCTGTAACTGCCACCGAACTTTCGCCAAACCACCTAATATGGATTCTGAAATCTTGAAATGGAAATGGAAGAGAGTTGTGAAATGATTTGGTTCAAGCTTCGATATGGAACAAATGCTCCTCCGCCGCCGAAAACCGTAAACGGAAGCGAGCTCGTTGATGTCGATAATCTCTTCACCAAACTCTCTAACTTTGCTACGAAGCCTATTAACTCTTTGCCTTTTTAATTCCTCGAACCGAGACTTCTCCTCTGTGATCTCGTCCCGTGAGCTGCCGTCAAGTTCATCCTCATACTCTTCGGGGA
The DNA here is from genome assembly GCA_023055425.1 of Linanthus parryae. Taxonomy (NCBI): domain Eukaryota; kingdom Viridiplantae; phylum Streptophyta; class Magnoliopsida; order Ericales; family Polemoniaceae; genus Linanthus; species Linanthus parryae. The sequence continues at coordinate 43,169,578 of JALGPY010000006.1, forward strand.
TTTCATCGGAGATTCATTCGTACTCATCAGCTGCTTCCTCGTCAATGCCGTCTTCGTCCTCCTCCTCCTTGTTGGCGTCGGAGAGGTGGGACTCTGCTGGGATGATTGACCTCGGGAACTCGTATGAGGCTGGAACTGAGTCGGGGGTTATTTGAAATGACAAAACCCTAAGTTAAGGGTTCGAAGGGTGGTTCTGGGACGGAGAATTTGAGGGAATTTTTTATTGGTGGTGGTGGTGGTGGTGGTGAGTGAGAGCGGGCTGTTGGTGTTGGAGACAGAGGGATGTAGGTGAGTAAGAGTGGCAGAAGAGAGAGAGAAAGAGATAAGGTTATGGTTTGAAAATTAGGAGGAGAAGGAAGGAAATGGCATTTATAGTGGGGTAATTTCTCAAAATTTCAGGGGTATTTTTGTCTTTCCATCCCTTTGTTAGTCCAACGTTAGATTTAACTCTGACAAGGGTGAAAAATGTATTTTTCCACAAAACAGGGGACAAAATGTATTTTCTCCATAATCGGAGGGTGGAAAATATCTTTTACCCTTCTAAAATTGCCAGCCCCTGAACCAAGTCGTACGACCTGGCCAGAGGTCGTGCTACTCCCCCAGGTTGTGCAAATCGATCTTGAGGTCGTGCAACCTCCCTGACCCCTGTGAGCTGTTTCTTCTTTGTCTTCGTTGCCTTCCTCTTGAACCGTCGTTTGGCCTTGTTTCCTTGCCCCTCTTCGTTACCTAACTCATCGCCAAGATTCTCGAGTCTATTCAAGACATATTCCCAAGATGTAACATAGTGAGTATTGTTTTTAAAAAGAGGGTATTTTATTACTCGTTAATGGGATATACGGTATAGCACCATGGAACTCTAACCACTCTGGGAAATCACTGTCCCATTTTACGAGCATAATCGGCGATCCTATGAGCTTCTCTGTTAAGTTCTCTTGGAATCAATTTCCAGTTCACGGTCTTGAAGTTCTTGAGCTTATCTACAATTCGGTTTAGTGTGGGCTTCATTGGAGTTCTATATTCCATCTAGCTTGTTCTCTTACCTGAGATCTAATCGATGAGAATTTGCGCATCTCTTCCAATCCTCAGATCTGTTTGCTTAAGTTCGATTTCCATGTCGATCCCCATTTCGAGCGCTTGGCCTTTTCCGTCTCTAGCTCCGTTCCCCCATTTGATCTTCCTAGATTGAGCCATGAGGAGAGAGCCTTGTTGATTTCAGACTAAGGCATCGACGCCGGCGGTCCTAGAGACGTAAGACCAGGATCCATAGAATTTGATCCGAGCCATGACATATGTGGATGAATCGGGGGTCTAATCGACTATGTTCTTTTATGGTACTGAGTTCTGTCGGTTAACCGACATCTCCTCGTTGATCATGTAACCTTCTGATTTTATATCTAATTGTTGGGCTTCCGTTTCTTCATTCTTAAAGACCTTCAAATTTCTGTTCCACCAGAGTATCCAAATTCCAACACCGAGTCTTTATTTTTCTAAAGGTGGGAGCTTAACTATGAGATATGTTATCCAATTAAGTCTCTGTTGATGGTTTCGGAAGAGATTTATCATGTTCTCTATTCCAAAAGAATTCCAGAAATCTTGAGCCTTGTTGCATAGAAACACAGAGTGCATGCCAGTTTCCACCTCTCCACAAAAACGACAAAATTATTGATTTGGAACTTCTCTACGCATTAAATTTTTTCTGGTGGGAAGTATTTCCTATTGAGCTCTCCAAAATAAGAACATGATTTTTTTTCAATTTTATTTTCCACAGCTGCTTTTGCCCATATGTACTCTGGCGATGATGAATTCCCAGTTGTTACCAATTCCTAGGAGTTATGAGCTTGGATTAATTTGTACTGTAATCGGACTGAATAAACACCATTGTCTTCATACGCCCAGCTCCACTGTTCCTGGATTCCCTCGGGTGGGATAGTCATTGCACTGATTTCCTCCGTATCTACAGGTTGTAAGAATTGGTAAAGTTTATGAATATTCCACCTCCTCTGTTACCTGAGAATTTAGTTACTGACCAATAACTTTGCATCTGCATGTTGAGAGGAAATCACTCAAAAGTATCCAGGTCTGTCTAACCAAGGATATGAGAACAATCTGTTCCACTTCCAAGCTCTTTTTTAAGGTATGTCTTGAGGAACTTGGTGCCTTCATGTATAGAACGCCATGCGAAAGATGGTTGACTGTCCAGGTCAGGTTTGAGCTGCTCTTTGTCATGAAAATACTTATGTTTCAAATTCTTGCAACCAAACTATTGGGATTGATTAGAAACCGCCAAACTTGTTTCGCTAGGAGCAATTTTTTGAAGTTCTGTATGTCCCAGAAGCCCACACCTCCTTGCTCTATGCTTTTTGACCTTGTCCCACGAAAGCCAGTTAATACTTTTCTTTCCTCCATTCCCCCATCAAAACTGCCTCATTTGTTGTTCAATTACTAAGCATATACCCGTGGGGAGTAAGAAACATGACATGGCATAGTTAGGTATAGATTGAACAACTGATTTTAGAACAACATAGTGAGTAATTTAACAACGTAAGAAAGATGTGATCTGAAAGTTTGTAATGTAGACTAAATACAGGACCTAAAAACTCTAGAAGGGGGGGGGGGTTGAATAGAGTATGAATTTTTTTTTGCTAAACACACATTTTAACTAATTAACTATGTGAGAAACTCAAATCTCAAGGCCTTGAGATTTTAGAAAACAGTCAGAAACTTTCACAGTCATATAGAAAGCTTCAAGGCCTTGAACTTCAACCAGTTCTGAACAGTTTATAAACCCTAGTTTGATTTGAGTTGTGTGTAACAGAAAATAACAAAACTGTAAAGTAAAGAACACAATGCAATTTACAGAGTTCAGTCCCAATGGACCTAATATCTTCCCGAGGGATCTAATCCCACCAGGATTGGGCAAACACTTCTTATTACTCACACAGAAACAACCCTAGATCTTCAAGCCTAAGTGATTTCCCTTACACCTATACAGCTTGTGGTTCCAAACCTATCTAGTATCTGCTACTAACTGTTGAGCTAACAAGAACCTCTTGTTGTTCAGTTGAACAACCAACCACTAGGTTTAGTGAGGTTTTAGATATACAAAAGATGAGCAGATTACAAAACAGAAGAAGAACACAGTAGAAGAATAAGCTTGTGAAGGACTGGATGTGTTCTTCAGGAAACTGGAATGATTGATCTTGTGAAAGCTGGAATTGAAGCCTGAATGTATGTGTGTTTGAATGTTTGATCTCCCACGAATATTCCACACCTCTCTCAGTTTTCTGCAAGCCTCTCCATCTTTCAAAATTCAAACGAGTCATTTATCTACTCACTTCAACTGAATGAGAGATTTTAGGATCTCAGTTCCTGCAAATCCTCATCCTTTCCAACTACAATTCAAACAGCTCTAAGTAGATATATGTTTGAGTTTGTTGAGATTGCATTTGCACGTTTAACAAACCTGCAACAACATTAAAACATAGCAACAACAAAATCCATAAATATAACAGCACTAAGTCTGTTTGGATTTCCAGTTTCTGAATAAAAACTGGATGAGTGAATAAAACAATAATCTGATTAACTTCTGAAACATATAACTCATGATAAACTAGTTTAAGACTCTTAGAATTCATTAAACAATTACAATAATAAAGATCAAACCCTGCAAGAAAGAATCAAATTAATTATGTAAAGTTGTCAGCAGCTCAAGGCAAATCTCAAGGCCTTGAAGCTCTGAACATGCTTCACAGTCTTTCAATGTTGAAACCAGAAATCTATGAGTCTCTCTGATCAGGATATCTGCAATTGTGTTAGATATATATAGAATATAAAACATAGGTATTTGCATCAAATCTCTGGTCTTAATTATCAGATAGCCAATCTACAACACAAGATTGTTAGAACATTCAGCACAATAAAGCTACTCTCAAGGCTTTGAAGCTCTGCTCAGTGTCTCAAGGCCTTGGAGCCTCAGAAATACTTTGTATTTTTCTTTCATCACTCAAAAATGTTACTTCTCAAAGCACACTTAAAGGTCTTTGAGTCAACAATCTCCCCCTTGATGAAAGACAAAACCCATAATCTTGTGTAAATATCCCTGAAACTCCTTGTAAGATTTAGATAACAACATATTGCATAGACAATAGACAGTAAACAATAGACAGTAATACTAACACAAATAATCAGTAATTCACAGATAACACAGATAATACCAGAGCATAACTGATTAAAATAAAAATCTAAATATTAAATATTATTATTCAAGCACTAAAAGTAACCACAAAAACCACATAATTTCTCCCACTTTTTGACTTTCATCAAATAAAGGTGAAGAAATGTTGGATCATTACTCAGAGTCTTAAAAAAACATAAACAAAAAAAAAATAATTCCTAGAAAGTGTAGGCCTTGAGAACAGAAAAGAAGAAAAGAAAGAGATAGAATGAAAGGATCAAGGCTTTGGTCTCCTCAGATCTTCATTTCTTCTTTGATGTCTGGCCTTTATCTGAGCCTTCCCCAACTTCTTCATCACTTTCAGCATCATCAGCAGACTGATTTTCATCTTGTTCGGCTTCCACCTCTGCAACAACTTCCTCCATGATCTCATCCACCTTCTTGTTCTTTACCTGCACTGAATCACCCTCTGTAGCTGCATTAACACCCGTGTCTTAACCAGCTTCTTCTTCATCAGTTTGGTCATATAGATCCTTTGAAGTGAGCACCACTGGAATTGGCTTCTTTTTCTTCTTCAAGATATCACCTAGCCTTTCATTTGAGTCAACACTGGTGTCATGACTAGTAGCATAAGGGATCTCCTCCAAGTTCAAACCTTTGATGACAACATCCAGTTTTCCATTCATCACATTCATCAAACTCTTGAACTGGTTAAACTCAGAAGACAGATTAAATAACCTTTGTCTGAGATCTTCACTCTCAACCTGCTGATCTTTGAATTTCTCAACCAACAAAGAGTAATCCTCATTCGCTTGTCCTTTTGCTGATGTAGCCCCTTTAGTTTAACAATCTCCTTCTCGTCAAGCTCATCCTTTGACAACTCTGAATAGAACTTCCAATGACCTTTCCCAGGCTGAACTACTCCTATCCTCTGTAAGGCAGTTTCATCAATCAACCCAAAATCTCCAGTAATCTTTTCCTCTCCTTTCACAGGTACCTCAAAATGCTCAAAGAAAAGAGGTAATAGGTTGGCACAGGGAAGATGATGGTTTCTAGTTCTAGTAGCACAGTAGATCATATGCTCCATAACCACTGTTGGCAAGTCTATCTCAAACCCTTGACATATCTGGTACATCAAAATGAGAACTTTATCAGTAACCAACTCCCTTGAGTTTTCCCTAGGAACAACACTCCTCATCAGAATTGTAAACAAAATCTTAGCTTCACAGTTGAGCACAGAGTGTGTCAACTGTTTTGGACCAGAGGGAACACCATCAATGAAAAACATTGCTTTTGCCTTTTCTAGACACTCCTTCCTATCAGGATAATCACCAACATTATACTTCCTAGGAATACCCAAGAATTTGGCAAAAGTCCTATGATCTAGCCTCAAGTCTATCCCAGCCACCTTAGAGGTTAACACCAATTTATCATCTCCTTCTTCAATCAGATTCAGATAAAATAACCTAGTTAACCTAGGATAAGCTTTTGAACTAGGATTTAACACCTTCCAAACTGCAGAATCCTTTAATTTCCTCATACAATCAATATCCAGTTTATCCAATAATTCTTCAGAAACCATACTACAAAAAGCAACCTTAGAAGAAGCATATCCTTGCATCCGCACAGTCCTAACTTCAGAACTAACAAACCAATCTGAAGGAAGTGCATTTTTACCTTGATAACCCTTTTTGGTTGCAGCAGCAACTTGATTAAACCTTGTTTTCTTCTCAGTGGGTTTGCTCTTCTCTTGTTCTCATTTATTTGACTTCTTCTTGCTTTCCTGAGAAGATTTCCCCTTTTCTTCTTCACCAGCATTTTTCTTCTCTTGCCCTTTCTTCTTGTCTCACCTAGGTTGATCACCACCCTGAGTCTCTCTCTCTCCTTCTGTGGATCAATACTTGAACCTTCATCTCCCTTTTCTGTTCTGATCTTCTTTGCAGGAGGAGTGTCCTCATGCAAACTTTGAGTATTCTCTGAATCCGAACCAGAGATCACAATTTTCTCCTTCTTGTTTGCCCTCTTCTTGGATCTGTCAGAAGGCTTTCCCTGTTGTTGAATCCTGACTGATTTGCGCTCCATTGTGGGTTTAGGGTTTTGAGAAGAGAATGAGATTGAGAGAAATAGAGACAGAGTAGAGAGACATATAGAATTGAGAGAGAATGGAGAAGAATAAGCCCTGACTTTCAGGTTAAGTAGGTTGAAAAGATGAGTCATAAAAGGACTCTACTGAAATCAACATGCAAATAGAATCTTTGAAAATATTTTTAGATATTTTAGAAAATTCTCTGGGTAATTCAAATATTATACATTTATCTAAAGACATAAGATATAATATTTGATTATCCATTTTTTTTAAAAAAAATAAATTACAGATGTTTCAAGACCTGGAGAACAATTTCAAGGCCTTGAGATTTTCTGCAGTTTTAGAAACTTCAAAGCTTTGAGCTATACTTTCAAGGCTTTGGAAAGTATAATCTCAAGGCTTTGAGATTCCAACACATAAACACAAGTAAGTACCAATACTCCCCCTAAACCAATGCATCCTTGTTTAACATACCCAATTCAAGACTTAGGATGAAAACCTATCATCTGGCAAAGGTTTAGTGAAAATATCAGCAATCTGCATTGAAGTAGAAATAAAAGATAGAACAACATCACCTTGTTCTGCATGATCTCTAAGGAAGTGATGTCTCACATCTATGTGCTTGGTTCTTGAGTGCTGGACTGGATTCTTAGAGATTGAAATAGCACTTGTGTTGTCACAATGAATAGGCACATTTCTGAAATTATAGTCAAGATCTCTAAGTTGCTGTGCAATCCATAACACTTGTGAACAGCAAGCTCCAGCTGCAATGTATTCAGCTTCTGCAGTTGATAATGCTACATAATTTTGCTTCTTAGAATGCCAACTGATCAGTGAAGATCCAAGAATTGACAACATCCAGAAGTACTCTTCCTATCTACTTTATGTCCTGCAAAATCTGCATCTGAATAGCCACTCAACATAAAATTAGATCTCCTTGGATACCAAAGCCCCAAGTCTCTGGTTCCATTCAAATATCTAAAAATTCTTTTGACAGCAGTTAAATGACTTTCCTTAGGATCTTCTTGAAATCTAGCACACATACAAACACTGAACATAATATCATGTCTGCTAGAAGTTAAATACAAAAGAGATCCAATCATACCTCTATATTCCTTTTGATTCACACTCTTACCATTTGAATCCTTGTCTAATGAGAGTGATGAACTCATAGGAGTTTTAAGCACCTTGGACTGTGACATATTGTACTTGTTCAATAAGTCCTTGGTATACTTTCCTTGATGTACAAATATTTCTTTCTTCATTTGTAAAATATGAAGTCCAAGAAAGAAATGCAGTTCTCCCATTAAGCTCATCTCAAACTCCCTGCACATCAGACTAGAGAACTCTTTTGAAAGAGCAGCATTAGTGGCACCAAACAAAATATTATCCACATAGATCTGAACTACTAACAAATCACTTTCATGATGTTTAATAAAAAGAGTTTTATCAACTAGACATCTCTTGAAATTGTTGTCAAGTAAAAATTTTGGAAGTCTATCATACCAAGCCCTTGGAGCTTGTTTTAACCCATAAAGAGCTTTGTCTAGTTTGTAAACATGATCATGAAAGTTTTCATCTTCAAAACTAGGAGGTTGTGCTACAAAATCATCTTCTTGTAAATAACCATTCAGAAAAGCACATTTGACATCCATTTGATAAAGCTTTATATGATTGTGAGATGCAAATGCAAGAAGTATTCTAATAGCTTCTAACCTGGCAACAGGAGCAAAAGTCTCCTCATAGTCTATACCTTCTTCCTGATTGTATCCCTGTCCCACAAGTCTGGATTTGTTCCTTACCACTTTGCCATTCTCATCAAGCTTATTTCTGAACACCCATCTGGTTCCTATAACTGATTTCTCTTTTGGTCTGGGAACCAGATTCCATACCTTTTTTCTTTCAAATTCATTCAGCTCACTTTGCATTGCAATGATCCAGTCTGCATCTTCTAGTGCTTCCTTCGTATTTTTAGGCTCAATCAATGATACAAAGGCACTAAAAGCACACAAGTTCTTCAACTGTCCTCTTGTATGAGATGGATCAGATATGATATTGTCAGCTGGATGATCTGCAAGATACTTAAACTTCTTCCTTCGTATCCGGGAATATGTTCCTTCAAGGCTTTGAGTTCTTGAAACAGTAGAGGGAGCATCATAGAAAGTTTTAGTTTCTGTCTCAAGGCTTTGAGATTTTGACTCTGCAGGGGGTTTAAGGCCTTGAGATTCTGCTGATTGATTCTGCACATTAGTTTTTCCTTTGTCCTCTTTCACAGCATCATCATCAGACTCATGCTTGTTCAAATTTAGATCTGCAAAACTTTCACTCAGAGAATCCTTAGTACTTTCATCAAAAAACATATGAATACTCTCTTCCACAATCTTGGTTTTTCTATTGTAAATTCTATAAGCTTTGCTAGTTTGAGAAAATCCAAGAAATACACCTTCATCAATCCTAGCATCAAATTTACCAAGATTGTCTCTACCATTATTATGCACAAAACAGATACAACCAATGAAATAAGAAACACTAGGCTTTCTACCTTTGAACAGTTCATAAGGAGTCTTTTCAAAATAGGTCTAATCAAGCATCTATTTAGCATATAATTGGCAGTATTAACAGCTTCTGCCCACAAGAACTTTGGCAAATTAAATTCAAGCAGCATGGTTCTAGACATATCCTCAAGTGTCCTATTTTTCCTTTCAACTACTCCATTTTGCTGTGGAGTTCAAGGTGCAGAAAAGTTGTGTGATATGCCATGCTTTGCACAAAACAAATCAAAGTCAAGTTGATAAAATTCCCTACCATGATCACTTCTAATGGAAACAGGTAAATTTTTCAAAGTTTGAAGCTCTTTGCACATTCTAGAAAATTCAGATAAGGCTTTAGTTTTGTCTCTAATAAACATCACCCAAGTAAATCTAGAATATTCATCTACTATAACAAGCATATACCTCTTACCTTTTGGGGTCTGAACTCTCATAGGACCACACAAGTTCATATGAAACAGTTCTAAGGGTCTAGAAGTACTTACAAAGTTCTTTGGCTTGAATGAGCTTCTGGTTTGTTTACCTTGTACACATGCCTTGCAAACCTCATCATCTGAATTTTTTTGTGATGGTAATCCTCTTACCAAATCCTTTGAGATGAGTTTATTCAAGGTGTGTATGCTAATATTCCCAAGCTTTCTGTGCCAAAGCATTGAATCTTCCTTCAAGGTCTTGAGGCATCTTAACTTGTCACCTGCAACACTGTTAGTACTCATAGCATATAGATTGTATGATCTAGGAGCAGTGAGTATGCAATCTCCAGATTTCTCATCTTGCACCACACATTTCTCCTTGTCAAATATATCTTTATAACCTTTATCACATAACTGAGAGATACTAAGCAGATTATATTTAAGTCCATCCACAAGATAAACATCAGAGATAGAGTTGGTAGAACCATTACCAATACTACCTATACCAATAATATTGCGTTTTGCTTTGTCACCAAGTGTGATTGTTCCTCCAGATTTTTCTGTAAGCTCAGTAAAGAGAGATTTCTTTCCACTCATATGTCTGGAACAACCACTATCTAATATCCATTTTTGATCTTTCAAGGCCTTGGTGACATCCTGCAAAAATAAATCATTGCCTCAACAGGCTGTTAGACCAAGTGCAGAACTTTAAGTCATACTCAGAATCAGCCATGTTTGGTGGTCTAATTCCTTTTGGAATCAAAATCTTCCTAACCTGTCCCTTAAGCTGATAATGATAAGTATTCCTCATAATGTGAGGTTCTGATCTTCTAAAGGGACAAGTTAATCTAATATGAACAATTTTTCCACAGTAATGACACTTTGGAGAATGTCTGCTACCAGATTTGACAAAAGTAGTTTGGCTTTTTTTTAGAAAATATGGATTATATCCAATCCCACTTTTATACATTGATTTCAGACTTCCTCCAAGAATGAGATTTACATTATGTTCTGAGCCTATAAAACTAGCTGGGACCTTTTTAGACTCTTGAAGTTTCTCAGTCAAAGAACAGATTTGTTGTTCTAAATCCTCAGAATGAGTCTTTAGATCAGCATATCTTTCAGTCAAAAGAGTGTTTTGATCAAGAATCTCTTTTATCTGTGCCTTCAAGGCGTTGAACCTGCTGTCCAAGGCCTTGAAGTCCTTTTCAATTTTTTTCTTAGAAAATTCAACAATTTTGTTGGTAAAAACTAGGTCCAGATTTTCTTTTACCTGCTCATGAATCTTAACCTTTAAAGAAGAAATCTCATTTCTATAACTTTACTCATTTAAAAACATACTCTTGAGAATTTCAGTAAGTACACCAGAAGGACTAGAAAGAAGATTTTTTATCATTTCCTCAATATGTCTGTCTGATGACTTTTCTTCATCATGTTTAGCCATGAAGCACAAATTTGCTTGATCTTCTTCTGTGTCTGAGTCACTTGATGAATCAGAATCACTCCATGAAGCCATCATGGCTTTCTTCCTTTTGTTGTCACTGTCTTTCTTTTGAAAGTTCCTGTTCTTCTTCTTTTGTGGACAATCCTTTACTAAATGATCTGCATCACCACACTCAAAACAATTCATTACTTTAGTTTTATGTAACTGTGATGAAGACTTACATTTGTAGTCCTTGCTGCTTGAAGGTCTTTATCTCTCTCTGTTGTAGTCCCTGTTACCAGAGTTTCTTTTCTTCTTGAGAATCCTGGCTAAGGCCTTGGAGATCAATGCTAAAGCCTCTTCATCATCATGCTCATCTTCAGTCTTAAGGATTTGAGATTATTCATTGTCTTTAGCCTTGAGTGCCAAGTTCTTGATGTTTTCACTCAGATCACCTTCTACATCCTTCATAGACATTTCATGAGTGAGCAGCTTTCCTTGTAGATCATCTAGCTGAAGAAGACTTAAATCATGAGCTTCCTCAATAGCTGTTGTCTTTGGCTCTCACTTGGCTTTTGGCAAGCTTCTCAGAATTTTCCTGACTTATTCTTCATTTGAAAACTTCTTTCCCAAGACTCCAAGTTATTCACCACATCAGTGAATCTTTTGAACATCTCCTTGATGGTCTCATCTGAGTTCATCTTGAACAACTCATATTGCCTCAGAAGTATGTTGATTTTGGTCTGTTTAACCTGGCTTGTTCCTTCATATGTGACAACCAGTTTGTCCCATACTTATTTGGCACTTTTGCAATTTGACACTCTGTTGAACTCATCTGCCTTAAGAGCACAATATAACAGATTCATAGCCTTGTAATTTTTTAATACCTTTTCCAGTTCAGTAATTGAGAGATTTTCCTCAGACTTGATGCATCTAACTCCATCTATGGTAGTGTAGTACTCATGAGGACCACTCTGAACTATTGACCACAGTTACATGTCTTGATCTATGATGAACATCTTCATCAATGCCTTCCAGTGCATGAAGTTATCACCACAGAACAATGGAGGTCTGTTTGCTGCCCTTCCTTGTGAGAATCCACCATCTCCTACATTACTCATAGTCACAAGATTGTTAGATCTATATTAGTGACCCAAGCTCTGATACCAATTTAAAGTTTGTAATGTAGACTAAATACATGACCTAAATACTCTAGAAGGGTGGGGGGGGGGGGGGGTTTAATAGAGTATGAAAACTTTTTGCTAAACACAGATTTTAACTAATTAACTATGTGAGAAACTCAAATCTCAAGGCCTTGAGATTTTAGAAAACAGTCAGAAACTTTCACAGGAAAATAAAGACACTTCAAGGCCTTGAACTTCAACCAGTTCTAAAAGTTTATAAACCCTAGTTTGATTTGAGTTGTGTTCAACAGAAAATAACAAAACTGTAAAGTAAAGAACACAATGCAATTTACAGAGTTCAGTCCCAATGGACCTAATCTCTGCCTGAGGGATCTAATCCCACTAGGATTGGGCAAACACTTCTTATTACTCACACAGAAACAACCCTAGATCTTCAAGCCTAAGTGATTTCCCTTACACCTATACAGCTTGTGGTTCCAAACCTCTCTAGTATCAACTACTAACTGTTGAGCTAACAAGAATCTCTTTTTGTTCACTTGAACAACCAACCACTAGGTTTAGTGAGGTTTTAGATATACAAAAGAGAAGCAGATTACAAAACAGAAGAAGAACACAGTAGAAGAATAAACTTGTGAAGGCCTGGATGTGTTCTTAAGGAAACTGGAATGATTGATCTTCTGAAAGCTGGAATTGAAGCCTGAATGTCTCTGTGTTTGAATGTTTGATCTCCCACGACTATTCCACACCTCTCTCAGTTTTCTGCAAGCCTCTCCATATTTCAAAATTCAAACCAGTCATTTATCTACTCACTGCAACTGAATGAGAGATTTTAGGATCTCAGTTCCTGCAAATCCTCATCCTTTCCAACTACAATTCAAACAGCTCTAAGTAGATATCTGTTGGAGTTTGTTGAGATTGCATTTGCACGTTTAACAAACCTACAACAACATTAAAACATAGCAACAACAAAATCCAGAAATATAACAGCACTAAGTCTGTTTGGATTTCCAGTTTCTGAATAAAAACTGGATGAGTGAATAAAACAATAATCTGATTAACTTATGAAACATATAAATCTTGATAAACTAGTTTAAGACTCTTAGAAGTCATTAAAAATCACAATAGTAAAGATCAAACCCTGCAAGAAAGAATCAAATTAATTATGTAAAGCTATCAGCAGCTCAAGGCACATCTCAAGGCCTTGAAGCTCTGAACATGCTTCACAGTCTTTCAATGTTGAAACCAGAAATCTATGATTCTCTCTGATTAGCATATCTGCAATTGTGTTAGATATATAGAGAATATAAAACATAGGTATTTGCAGCAAATCTCTGATCTTAATTATCAGATAGCCAATCTGCAACACAAGATTGTTAGAACATTAAGCATAATAAAGCTACTCTCAAGGCTTTGAAGCTCTGCTCAGTGTCTCAAGGCCTTGGAGCCTCAGAAATACTTTGTCTTTGTCTTTCATCACTCAAAACAGTTACTTCTCAAAACACACTTAAAGGTCATTTATACAAAAGGTATGTCCATATAAATGGAACATAGTGAATACTTCCCCAGCTTCTTCTTGCTATTGTTTGCACATGTTTTTAAAAACATGTGCAAAATATCATTCTATCCTTCATCTTTCACAGTCCTTTCCTCTATATCTCCCACCCTCTCTCTCAGTCTAGTTTACTAACACAACTAGCAACCACCAGCAACACCACGCATCAATAACAACGGTAGTATCAACAATTTACAAGTTATTTTCCACAATGAAGAAACAAAAGAGCACAAAAAATCATATCTCAAAATATCTATACATATTTAAATATCAAGAAACAAATTAATGTTACAAATCAATAAGAAAAGAAGCTGAAGAAGAATAATAGAGGAAGAAAATGCATAAGAGGCCCTCCACCGCCATCGCTATAATCGGTTAGATCTGCATGCTCACCACCATTACCACCATCGGCTACTCCACCTTGTCGAAATCGACCTAAAAAAGCTAATAAAACTATCTTATATGAAAAAGGCGAAGGGAAAGAGGGAGAGAGGGGTGGGGGTAGGGGGGAGATTCACTGTTGCCATCACCGTCCTTAAACCCAAACCCCTACAAATCTAACGCCAGCGTCGACTGCTCTACCTTGTCGAATTCCACCTGAAAAGGCCATCAACCTGTTAGATCTAAGAGAGAGGGAGATTCCCCGTCCTTGGAACCAAACCCCCCCCCACAAATCAAACGACACACTCGACTCCTCCACCGCGCAGATCGAAATTCGGGTGGCTCCTGAACGGGTAGATCTCCCGGGCGGTGGAGGCGGATTGAGCGTTTTAGCTTTGGCTACTCCATCAAAAACTAATGTTTCCCACCAAATTTTTAACACGGAGTAAAATAGTAAAAAACCATAGTCTCCCTCCAAATTGAGCGTCTAATAAAGTTATATTTATAAAGTTCTTCATCTACAAACACACAAATTACTATTTCAAAAACGAGAAACACATTTATGGGTTCTTGAGAGAAACCCATGAACAAAAAAGGTGCAAGGAAAGAAGAAAGAGACCTCTGTACCTCCACTTTCTTCACGAAAACTGGGGGCACATGGATTATGAAACACATGTAAATGACTAAAACCCCCTGGTGACTCACCAAAATTGGTGAGTGATACCCCGGTGGCATGAATCTAATTACCAAAACTAATGTTTCTCACCAATTTCTTAACACAATTTACAACAGCAAAAAAATCAAAGTCTCCCTCCAAATTAAGTGTATACTTAAATTCTATCTATAATGTCCTTTATCTACGAACACACAAATCACCATTTCATAAATTACAAACGCATTTATGGGTTCTTGGGAGAAATCCATGAACAAAAAGTTGTAATAAAAGAAAAAGGAGACGAAGACAGTGAAATAGAAATAGCACCTGCAAATTCTTCACATCCAGTCCACATTCTTTAGATCTTCACTAAGAGAAACAAGTAACTCATGGTGGCAAGATGGGCCGACCCGCGTGCCAATTTGGCATGGCCCGCCCCGGCACGCTCTAAACACACCCCAAGCACGGCCCGCTCACCCTCCAACATGGCACGACCCGCTCAAAGGCGTGCTCAACCCGTGGCACGACTGGATCACGTTCCTCCCCTAGCCAACCCGGCCCGGCCCGGACCGCCCCTTGGGCCGTGCATGACCTGCACAAACAAGGCCCCTCCGACACAACCCGTGCATGGCCCGCCCCCCTACAACCTGGCACATGCTGAGTTTATAGAATTTTAGAGCACGGCCCGGCCAGCCCTACCCCTTGGCACGGCCCGTCCACAGCCCGTGGCGCCTCGGCATGACCTTAACCCGGCACAGCCCGCTGCCACCATGAAAACTAACAGCAACTCCATCACCTTCTTGTACCTGTATTTTGGACAAGCACACATGTTAAATACTGAATGACGAAAAAAATTATCAAGTGTTATTTGCTTCAGAATAGAACAAAATTGATCTTTTAAACAACACAAAAATGAAGCTTTACAAGGGTATTCTTGCACAAGCTGCAACAAAAGGAAATGTGAGTACAAGGTCAGATTATACCATTTGGGTTGCATTTGAGGAATGTGGTAATGCCGATATTCCTATGGATGTCAAGCCAAAATATGGGATAAACAAGAATGCAACGTTGGCAATGGACATTGAATCAATCAAGAACATTGATCCAAAAAAAGAGAATGACTATAAAATTAAATAAAGTTAGAGTTAGTTTCAACTCTCAATCTTTTTTGAAATCATCATTGAGTTGTGTTTGCATTTTCAGTAAACTACGCGGTTGGAAAAAAATTATTTGGATATGGACGAATGAAGGAGAGTTGATAGCATCATCAATTGAGTACACCCATCACTTACTAAGATTCACAAGCTACTAAGACTCAAATTTTGTATGAAAGCAATCAAAGCAGATACAACAGGTGACATCAAGCTCAAGAGCATAGATAACATTGTGCATATTGATGAAAAATGGTTATACGTGTAACAATTTAATGAGAGGTTCATCTTACTGCCTAATGAACCTACTCCTTACAGAGAAACTTGCAAGAAAACTTATATTATTAAGGTAATGGTCATGTGTGCAGTTAGTAGGCTAATTTATGCGCCAAATGGTGAAAGAATATGGGATGGCTTGTTGGGAATGTAGCCATTTGTTGAAGAGAGACCAGTACAAAGAACATCAGTTAATAGACTAAGAGGTACAATATAATTGAAGCTAGAGAATTCGTTAACAAACAAGTAATCAAGGACATGATCTTGGTCAGGATTGCTTCAATCAAGAGATATTGGCCAGATTTTTTATCTAATGAGATAAAGATATAGCAAGACAATGCACCATGTCATATTTCAGTTGATGATGTTGAATTCATGGAGGAAACCAATAGTGATGGTTTCAACATCACCATGATTAATTAACCACCTAGAAGTCCAGACACAAACATCAATGACTTAGTTTTTCTGCTCTATTCAAAGTCTCAGACAAGATATGCAAACAGAGAGCATTGAGGAATTCAATGAGGATTTGCCGATGGAATTTGAGGTATTAAAACTTGAAATCTCGATGATAATTTTCAGACTAGTCAACACTGCATGGTGGAGATAATGAAGGAGAAGGGACACAGCAAATACAAACAACCTCTTGTGGGGAAGGCACATCTTAGAGCATTAGGCATTCTACCTAGGAATTTGGAGGTGGAGAAAGCGCTTGTTAAGAGTTCTATTGAGTATCTGTTGGAGAAGGATGAACGTATTGACAATACAAACCTTTTGGAAGCATTAGGCTATTGTAAGTAGACACACAAGTACCAATATCTTGTATATTTTGGTCTCATTAGGGAGACATGCATATAATTAGACATGTCATTAGAAAAAATAAGTATTAATGTATTGTATCTTTTAGTCTCATTAGGGAGACGAAAATGTAATATAATTATGGTTTTCATAATCAGAACAAGTCTCAGATATTAATATAACCATATACGTGTTGGTTGCGGTATGTACATTACCTACAATTACATGAAGTGTTGATGTAATAACCATAAGTGCAATACAAACAAGTCTGTCATTATTTAATTATATCTCACAAGGTGTAATTGAGGTTATTAATGAACCAGGAGCATCACACATTAGAGTATGTCACTCACCAATTAAAAAATACATGCAAGAGCATGAGTATAATACAAACAATTATCTCAACTGCTTCATTACATGTCAATGGTGTAATGAGATAGTAATGCCATAACCAGGAGGGGCAGTGGTGTTAAGCAACCCTCAAAAGATGCAACATTAGTTAACCTTCATCATTGAGTATGCTTGGTAATGTAGGTGAATGGAATTGTGTAAATTAACCAATTATCAGTGCCTCACAAAAAAACATGTTTACTTATGAATATTGTATCCATCACTCGGGGGCAGTGCGTCACTGAGTAATGATACCATAATCATGTCTGATCATTCATATAATATATTAACAATAGTTCATCACAAGAACATGTCGTCATCTATCCAGAATCACAGAACACGTAAACATTAGCCCAACAACATGATACTAACAGCAGTTCATTACAAAGAACTGGTAATCATCTATCAAGAATCATTAACTCAGAATCACAAGAACATGTAAACATCAACATGATATTAACAGCAGCTTCATCACAAGAAAAGGTAATCATCTATCCACAAACATTAACCTAGAACCACAAGAACATGTAACAAAAGTTCATCACAACAACATGCTACAGGTAAGAACAACATATAAGAGAGGGTTAGGGTTTTATCACGTCCCATCCAGTACTAGACGGTACATGTTCCCCTCACTTGAGGCTGGACAAGAAACAGTTCATTTTCCTTCGACTCGACAACCGTCAAATAGTCTGGTTCATCTACCTCCCAATCGGCGACCGTCAGGTTTCTCCAGATCCACCACCGTTGCTGCCTTCCAAAATTGGTTGAAACAAAACTTTGATAAAAACAATAAGTTGTCGCTAGAAATCGTACCGATTTTCTTCCCACTTGCAGCGTACGAATCAAGATCGGAGTCATCAAGCACCATCTTCTCCAGATTCATTACCATCTCCCCCGTAGACATGGATTTCTAGGTGGGTAAGTGGTGCAAATCCATCAACAAAGTCGAGCAATACAATAGATTTCGATGAATTTATACAGCTTCAAAGAAACACATAAACCCTAGAGAGACATGAGAGAAATGAGAATTGGGAAAGAACATGTTGGAATTGTGCCCTAGAGGCAATCAATTTTTCATGACATTTATATGAACTTACTATTCATTATGTTATCGACATGGAGATATGTCAACATGAATGAAGTCCTTAGAACATAAATGTTATATTCTTAAATATCCCTAGTCGAGTACTACAGTTAATTAGGACGACTGTATTGCATCGAGGCTAGTATGTGGGTAGATTGATATGGGGATATCAAGTCTAGCACATGGGTACGCATTAGGAGTAATGGCGTACTGGATTGACCCGCCAAGAGAATGTCACGAGCGCTTCTCATAGTGACAATGGTGTTGTAATCCTTGGACTTGAATTCACTAGATACTCTAGTTGTGAATTGTCATGTTTTGATATCGTCAAGCGTTGCGTCGTAACTAGGTAACCATAAATACGATATTTGGACGCGATATGAAGCAAGCTGAGAGATGGTAGTGATGTAGATATGATTTGTCCCTCCCACATAACGAGGGTAAATATCCACGGCCACTCGATAAGTGAGACTTAAGGAAATGCATGGCCATGTTCGAATAAATCAATATAAGATATTGATGTTATTTGTTTATCTATTTCTACTCACAGATTGAGAAACTATGGATTGGATATACGAGTGTGACACTCCGTGCCTTGTGTCCAATCCGGATAGATGAGAAAAAGGGATTATAAAACACGTAAAATTGGTCACAAATATTTTTCAGATCACTGAGTTTTCTTATTAGTTGGGTAGCATTGATGTGTTGCTAGACACCGCTCAATGTTTGTAATTGTTACTACCAACGTAATAGGAACCTGTTGGGTCACACACCAAAATGATTAGACTGGAAGTAGATGTTAATTAGTTGGACTAACTAACAATTAAAGTAATCTATGATCAAATTTCAACAACATGCATATTTAGTTGGACTAAACATGAAATTGAGCTAAAATAAAAATTAATCTAAACTGTTGGATTTAATTAGTAGTTGGGCAGTTTTATAATTAATAAAGAGTTATGAATTATAAAAGAATAAGTCCAGCCCTAATTTCATGATGATGAAAAATTAGAGCAAGGAAGAGAACACAAGAGGAGGCCGAACACCCCTAGACCCGACGGCCAGAGAGGCGCAGGACCCTCCCACCTCCTCTTTCTCCATTGTTGCTTCAAGCTTGATTGGATCAAGCTGCTTTGGCGATTCTGTAATATCCCGTATTTTAGCTAAGGGTTATTTGATAATTTCGGTAAAATAAATACTTGAGTTTTTAAAAATGATATTATTTCAAACTTACTATTGACTTGTTTTCTTTAGTTTTCTAAAAGTGTATTATTTTTATTTAAAGACATAACATTTATTTAGAGTTATTTGGTAATTTTATTTTAATGTAAAATTTATCTTTTTATGTGCTAGATGGTAATTGAAAATTGCATTTCTACCCATCTTGTTTGTGTGATTTTGTACTTACCATCAATTTCTAATATTTTGCATCTCAACCCTCATTCCTTGATATTCCAATCTCTAACCCAACTAACTATTTAGGATATTTATAAATTCTCTCCAAGACCCTTTCCACTATCTATGTCAACCATAGTAATATAATGTATGTGATTGTACACACGTACACATTATATACATATTCTCATCATTTATTTTTCCATTTCTTCAACCCCGTCACTCTTTATCCATCTCTCTCAATTTTTCACATGCTTTTCTCATCAAGAACACATAATGAAGCTCTCTTTAAGGGGGGGGGGGGGAGAGAATGTAATACCCCGTTTTTATTATTGGGTAAATTAGTGGCTTTTTTTTTAAGAAATTTAAACGGTTATTTTCAAAATATATGTCATGTGGGGAGATAGTTGTAATATTAGATGATATTAATTAGTTAATTATTGGGGTGATAGTTGTAATTGACAAGAACTATAAAATCTAATAGGTAAATAACAATTAGTAAATAAAATAAAATAAAACAAACTTCCTTCCCATCTTTCAATACCTCCTGCACATCATTTTTTCCTACTCTCACGTAAATTCTTCTTCACCCTGTTTCTCTTTTATTTCTTCTTCATCATCATCTTCTTCTTCTTCTTCTTCTTCTTCTTCTTCTTCTTCTTCTTCTTCTTCTTCTTCTTCTTCTTCTTCTTCTTCTTCTTCTTCTTCTTCTTCTTCTTCACTTTCACCACCTCCAACACCCGACACCATCACCAACAACCACCACCTCCACCTTCCTTCTCTCCATCACCTCCCTGATCTCTCCCTATCTCTATGTCCCTCTCTCTTTTGTCCGGCGAACAGCAGCAAAAGAAGCGGCAGCGTTGAAGTCGCTGCCCTCCCCGACGTGGCACAAACGCCACCACAACTGCCATATCCCTCTCTTGCTCGACCTCTTCTCTCTCTCCCTTCTCTGTCGACCCCAGAAGGAGCATGAGAAACGGCTGGAAGCAGCAGTAGCATACGAGACCACCATCGCCACCGCCAACCTCCATTAACTCCGACAAGGAATTCGCCGTAGCTTAACCAAGGCAACCCACCCTTCCTCCTCTGTCCTAGGCGACTCCTCGAGGTCTGACCAAGCTCTTGGAAGGCTCAGTCGCGCCCGAAAGCGACCGGAGAAGTCCCCGTCGAGCACCATCATCGGCGACGCCGGCAGCAACCTTGAATGGCCTCGTATCTTGACCGTTTTTAGCGATTTTTGGCTTGGGTAAACTCTAAATCACCTAATTTTATATTTTAGTTCATCAAAATCATAACTTGAGGCTTGGATACACATTTAGATTGAACAAATTTGATAGTTCATTTTTCAAATAAAGTGTCTTTTCATAAACTTAGGACGGTTAAAGTGTCTTTTACTAAACTTGACTTGTGAGTGTAGGGGGTGCTTGCTGTCCTTAAGAATATCTTGAGGGTTTTTATTTGTCTTTTACTTAAACGTTACACTTTGTGTAAAAATGAAAATGAAGATTTTGGAATAAGTTTTCTAAAAACACTAGTTTTTGTCCTCATCGTATAAAATAGTGCACAAATCGCTCGATAAAAATTAAACTCAAAATGTTTTATTGAAAACTAAGCAAAATAAAATGGTTTGTGCATAGCGACTTAACTATTCTTTTTCTTACTTTCACACACTTGTAAAATGATACTTGCTATTTTATAGGAATCGATTCATAGTGCAGAATATTAAGAAACATTTTTATTAACTAAAAGCATCACGTTTACTATTGTTGTGACTTAATAAAAAGTCATAACTTTCTCGTAATAAATAGTACTTGTTAGTAAAATAATAAATAGTTGTCAAATAACATTTAAAGTGCTGAATTAATTAGTAAACTCTTTATCTCCTTAAGAAAATCATAAACTATTTTTACTCATAAATGAGTTAAGTCCCTATTTAAAACGTGTGCCTTCTTAGATTGTTATTTTGGGGGAATTGTAATATTTGGACATAGTATTCGACCTAGCCAAGTATTCGTATAGGGTTAGTGCATTCATTTATTTAGAAGTATTGTCACTCTGACTAGATAATTGTTAATTGTAGGCGACAAATTCTTAGACGTATGCTACTTTGACTTCCCGTGAGGACAACTTTGAGCTAATTGTCGTTTTGCTTGAGGTGAGTTACATGCTTAGCCTTGCTTTCCTAGCTTCCTTCGTTTCTAGGAATGATTTTATATTATGTCTCAAAATATACTTGTGAGTTTTACATGCTTAGCCTTGCGTGCCAGCTTATTTCGTGTCAACTACTTGCTTAATTGGAAAATAGTTCTTGTATTTCACCCCCTACTTGGTAAATGTGTTTGCTTGTTTTAAAATCTTTGAAATGTTATTTGATCTTGTAATACTTGTCACACTTGATCAGAAATCAGTAATCACGTAATGTTGTACGAATCAGTGATGTTACTTATATTGGGTGATGACTCCCTGGGCTTCGTCCCTAAAGAGATATCCGGGTTAGATCCCCGGAGTTACTTATATTGGGTGATGATTCCCTGGGATTAGTCCCTAAAGAGATATTCGATTTAAATCACCGGAGTTACTTATATTGGGTGATGATTCCCTCTGCTTAGTCCCTAAAGAGATATTCAGATTCGATCCCCGGAGTAAAGTGAAATGATTCGCATGTACCGGAACCAGTTATGTTACTTATTACGGGTGATGATTTCCTGGGCTTTGGTCCCTAAAGATATGGAACTACGTGGACCCCGACTCCTTTGTCGTAGGCTGGAGTACTGCTTCTAGATACCACTCCTTTGATTGACGCTCTTGGAGGGTGTTGCAACACTTAAGGTCTAGAATGTCTGATTGTGGTCACTGGTCTACCCGAGTACTGTGGAATTAATTATAATGTGATTACTATATTCGGAAACAGTTATTGTATGACATGTTATGAAGGGTCACGCCATATGTGGAAGATCTAATTTGGAAGCTTATGACATATCGGAACTTTATTGGGACACCGTGGTAAACGGACTGGTTACTTGAGAAATAATCAATATTTGTTAACGTAGTTGCTCTAAATCAGTTGTTTTACTCATACTCTGTTACTCTTATTTATTTAACATGTGACCCTGCAGTCTTTCTTGACCTTCATGTTTTTACATGCTAAAGTGTACCTCACTCAGCATTTCTTCTTGACTTTCGAAAAATTGCGGTATTTGTTTCACTCCCCCACAAGTCTAGGAGCTGGGGTTACGGAGAAGCGGGATTCGAGGCTCACGTAGATTATCATGTATCATCACTTTACGATAAATCATTATCCTAATGTTGTAGCATGTATTGTAGCCTAAATACGCTAGTGTAATGACTTGTTATTTAACTTTTATGGGATATTTTCTTATCGATTTTTGCTATTCGAGTAGCACTATTCAGGTCTCTACCGAGCCGTTCTTAGGAGAGTGTTACAGATTCCTCCTTCTTCTACACTTCTAGCACAAACTGTAGAGGGAGTTTTAGTTGGAGATCTTACGGTGTGGACTTCTGCAGAGGCGTGGACACTATTTCTACGCAAAGTGATTGTCCTAGTCAGGATGACTGAGGTAATCTTTTATCCTTCATCATGTTATGATGCTTCACTTGCGATTCGTGGAGGGTTTAAAGCAGAATTAATTTTTGTATTTTCGCTGTGTAACATACATCAAAACCATACAGAACAAAGAGAGGCTACATATGAGATAGTGGTAGGTTAGGTTATTAATTTTGATCCAGGTTGGGTTTCGTTTGGGTTGGGTTGGTATGCTTAATTAACCCACTAATTCAATAAGGCTTAATTAATCAGATCAGTTTGCCAATTCGAATTAGTTAAGTCTAATTAGAAATTGGTGGGGTTTTTTCATTAAGGTAAGATGATATTTTTTTTGTAATATTTTTTTTTTCTTTTTAGTAAGTTTGAAGAATCAAAGTGAACGCCTAAAAAGGGAAATTGCAACATATGCAGTAAAGGAGTAGCTATTATTGATGCTTACAGAGTGAGTACAAATATCAGTTGGAATGACAAATATGGTCATTTAGTTAGATTTGGTCTATTACATACCACTATGTTTCTTCTCATTCTCTCCAAGTTGACTTTTTCACCCATATCTAAGTCACTTTGACCCGGTGATTTGGATTGCAAATTGATGCAGTTTTTCGATAATCTTTTCATGTTGTTGTAGAATTTTTGATAGATAACGAAGAATAGAAATTGTTGTCATTTAGAGAGTATGTCATCTGTCTTTCCATAATAACCAAAGATTTACCCGTTCAATCTCCTGTTCTTTCTCCATTCATATTCCGGTCCTTCCATGTTTTGGAGGCCCGCGCACAAGACTACCATAAAAAAATATTTAAAATTAAAAGTTTTTTTCAATTAAATTTTTACCATGAACTTGTATTTTATTAATTTTCCTACCATACCCTTATCATCTAAAGAAAATTATTACATCCGTTTTGCTAAATTTTCTAGTTGACTTTGTAATGGTTTTTGACCTGGTGATTTAGTTAGCTAAACGATGCAAGAATTATGTAATCCTTATATAGTGTGTTATGTTTGGGTGATCAAAATCCTAGATTGAATTAGCAAAACAACGAGCAAAGGAGGCAAAGCATTGAAATTGCAGCATTTGGGAATCTGCAGAGGTTATGCAACCTACTTCTTGAAGAATTGAGAAGCGAAAGATTTGAAGGTTTGCTGATGGACTAAACTGCAATCATATTCAAATTGATGACATGAAGCCAAGAGTAGCAGCAACCGTCTGATCAAGATGAAGCCTTCTTTCTCCACCGTTAGATGGCACTTAACGTTAAGTTTCAAATTGTTAGTGGAACAACAGTGTTTTAAGTTATTTATCTTCTACTAGACTTTAATTACCTTGTTTAAAGCGCTAAGACGAGTTTGTTAGTAGTACGGTGTCGTTCTTGCTTACTCAGCAAGTTGTGACTCGATTAGGCCACGTGTTGTGGTCTGATTGGTCAATTAGGCTGAGTTAGTTATTTTCTCTTTCCTCCTTCTTCTGCGTCAGCTAAGGGGGTATAAACCCTACCTTCTGTTTTCATTTTCAATTCAACAATTCAGCTTTCCTTTTGAATTGATTCATTTTCTTCTCCGTTGAGCCACTGGCTTGATTCCTTCTTCCTGTGGTTTCGATTGTGCTAGGGCTACTTCCTCTTCAAAGTGCCGATCTAGCGATCTGTGTTCATCTGGTTTTCGATGGCCCCATCGGTTGATTCTAGATTTTCTCCGTCTCTGAAGTCTGGAGGTTCTGGATCTAGATCTCCGTTGGATGGTTCTTCGCCGTTCTTTCTTCACAACTCAGATTCACCAGACATGGTCCTAGTTTCTCAGGTTCTTAATGTTGATAATTTTAATATCTGGTATTGGTCAATGGTTGTTGCTCTTGAGGCTAAGAACAAACTAGGCTTTGTTACTGGTGGTATCACTGAACCAGATCGTAATGATGTGTTGTATCCTCTGTGGAAGAGATGTGACAGAATGGTCCTCTCTTGGTTGCTGAATTCTGTGAGCAAGGAAATTGGATCCTGTGTGGTTTATTATACCACAACCAAGGACATTTGGTTTGATCTTATCGAGAGATTTTCTCAGAAAAATTTGCCTAAGGTGTTTCAATTAACTAGTGCTATTGTTAATTTGAAACAAGGAAATATGAATGTTACTACCTACTTCACTAAGTTGAATTCCTTATGGAATGAATTGGACAATTACACTCTAAAACCTAGTTGTGCTTGTGGTGTTTTGCATAACTGCACTTGTAACATTCTTGGATTGCTTCATAGCAAGTTGCAGCAGCACAACATTATGCAACTTTTGATGGGTTTGAGTCCCATTTTTCTTCTGTTAGAGATCAAGTTTTGCTCATGGATCCTCTTCCTCCACTTAACAAAGTGTTTCCTTAAATTTTGCAAGAAGAAATGCAGAGTTCTATTAGTGGATCAACTTCTTATTTTGTGCCTACAGTGGTTATGTATTCTTCTTATGGTGGCACTCATTTCCAAGGACCTTCCACTCAAGACATGACTGTTAGTGCTAACTCTGGATCTTCCAAACCTAAAGTTACTTTTCATCACTGTGGAGGTACAGGACACATCAAGGCTAAGTGTTGGAAACTACATGGCTACCCAACTAACTTTAAAAACAAACACAAAGCTCATAATGTTGTTGCTGATGTAATCACTCCTACATTACCTGATTCTTCAAGTGACAAAGCAGTGTTTTCTTTCACACAAACTCAGTGTCAACAAATGATGAGTTACATCAACACTCAAATGCAGCATTCTTCTCATGGAGCTTCTAGTGATTCTAATTCCATCCCTCCTTCTCACAACAACCACTCTAGCTCCATGGATAGTCCTCTTCATCAGTATGCCAAGACTGATTCTGTTTATGGTCAACATTTCACGGGAGGGGTTGTTAGCTATGCTTTAGCTTCTTTGGGTAGTGACAATGATGATTTATGCACCTAGATAATTGATAGTTGTGCTACTGATCACATGGTCTGTGATTTGAAACTTTTAACACATGTTGTTAAAGTCTCTGGTATTTGCAACTTCCAGATGGCAAGAGGGTACAAGTCTCTCACATTGGCACAGTTCCTTTGACTACTATTCTGAAGTTGAAAGGAGTTCTTTATATACCAAATTTTAAGTTTAATTTGGTTTCTATGACACAACTGACTAAGTCAAAACAATATGTGTTTGTTTTTTACAATGATAAGTGTCAGATCAGGACAAGTGACACTAATGAGGTGGTTGCAACAGGACACAAAGTCAATGGTTTTTACTTGTTAAAGACTGATTTTGCACATTCTGTGATATGTCACTATGTTACAAACACTAGTCTCGTGTTGTCTAATGAAGTTTGGCACAAAAGATTAGGTCATTTATCTGATGTTAAGCTAAACTGGTTGACCAAGGTTTTGAATACTAATGGGGTGGTAGACAACTCTTTGTGTGAGGTATGTTCTCAAGCTAAGCAGAACAAAACTACCATTTCCTAGTATTGGTAAAAAGGAGACAAAGCCTTTTACCCTAGTGCATTGTGACATTTGGGGGCCATACAAGGTTCCTACTTATTCTGTTCACATGTATTTTCTCACACTTTTATATGATGCTAGTAGAATGACTTGGGTCTACTTGTTGGCACATAAATCAGAATCCCAAGTCTTAATACCTCAGTTTTATACTATGGTGGAGACTCAATTTTCTGTTAAAATTCAGAAAATTAGAAGTGAGAATGCTAAAGAATTTGCATTGGTGGATTTCATGCTTCAAAAGGGAATTATTCACCAACTCAGTTGTGTGGAAGCTCATGAACGAAACTCTGTGGTAGAAAGGAAGCATTAACATTTGCTTAAAGTGGCTAGAGCTTTGACTTTTCAATCTTCTTTTCCTCTAAAATTCTGGGGAGATAGTGTGCTTACAGTTGCATACCTTATCAACAGAGGGCCCACTCCATTCTTAAAAAACAAGTCTCCTTATGAGTATCTCTTCAATGAGGTTCGTGACTACACAACACTTAAAATTTTTGGGTGTACCTTGTGATTTTTTGGGGTATGTTTTTGGTATGAAGGAGTATAGACTGTACAATATAAAGGAATGCAGTTTTCTTGTTTCAAGAAATGTGATATTTCATGAGACAGTTTTCCCTTTCTCTTCACCACCTTCTACTCTTCCTCATTTTACAGATGATGTTGTGCTACCTGCTATGTTTGATGAAGACATTAGTTTACATTATGGGGAGACACTTGGTTCCAATCCTGCTATTTTTTGGATACTCCACCTTCTGAAACTTTGGTGTCTACTCCTGTTGACTTGCCAATAAGAAAGAGTACAAGAGTGCATAAAGCACCTTCATACCTCAATGACTATGTGATTCAACAACCAAGATTGAGGTCTGCTATTGTCATGCCAGTTGTTTTTTATTCTTCTCCAGGTCATACATCTTTGTATTCTCACTTCTTGGCTAAAGTTAATGGGGTTACTGAACCAAGTAGTTACAAGGAGGCCATCAAACACCTAGAATGGATTACAGCTATGCAAATGGAGCTTCGTGCACTTGAGATCAATCATACTTGGGATTTAACTAGTTTGCCTCTAGTTCATGAGCCTATTGGGTGTAGATGGGTCTACAAAGTCAAAATCAGATAAAATGGGGAGGTAGAAAGGTACAAAGCAAGCCTTGTGGCTAAGGGGTATACTCAAATAGACGGGATAGACTATACAAAGACCTTATCTCCAGTGGCAAAGTTACCCACAGTAAAGTGTCTCTTGGCTCTGGCTACAATTAAAGGTTGGCATCTACTTCAATTAATGTGAACAATGCCTTTCTTCATGGGGAGTTAGATGAAGAAGTCCATATGAGTTTGCCACCTGGCTATATTCCTCCATATGATTCTTCTCTTCCTACAGGTCAGCTAGTTTGTCATCTCAAGAAATCTTTATGGCCTCAAACAAGCTTCAAGGCAATGGTATAGTAAGTTTTCAGCAACTCTTCTAGATATTGGTTTTACTCCATGTAAAACAGATTACATACTTTTTGTCAAGCAAGGCACTGCATTATTTGTCTGCACCCTCGTCTATGTAGATGATATTATTCTTGGAGGTAATGACCTGGATCATTTGAGTTCACTTAAATCTATTTTGAATTCCAAGTTCCAACTCAAGGATTTGGGGTTTCTTAGATACTTTCTAGGCTTTGAGATTGCTAGAAATGACTTTGGAATCAGTCTCTGTCAAAGAAAATTTCCTCTAGACATTCTTGATGAAAGTGGTCATGGTGCTTGTAAGCATGCTTCTGCGCCTATGATCCTCTTGTGAAATTGTCTGCAGGGGTAGGTGACATTTTGTCACAAACTGATGTGAAGACTTACATGACATTAGTGAGCAAGCTTCTCTACTTCTGTAACACAAGACCAGACATTTTCTATGTTGTTGGGAAACTTTATCAATTTGTGTCAAAACCTACTGCAGTTCATCTTAAAGATGTGCATCATCTTCTTAGATATATCAAGAATTCTCCTGCACAAGGCTTGTTCTTTTCAGCATCTTCTTCTCTTTCTCTCTTGGCTTACTCAGATGCAGACTGGGCTGGGTGTATGGATACTAGAAAGTCCACTAGTGGTTATTTGATTCATGTTGGTTCATCCTTGGTTCATTGGAGATCAAAGAAACAGACAGCGGTGTCCAAAAGCTCAACTGAGTCAGAGTATAGAAGTCTAGCAGCAGTTTCTTGTGAGGTTTTGTGGTTTCTCTACCTCCTTCATGACTTTGAGATTTCTCTTCTGCAAGCTCCAATAGTGTTTACTAATAGCAGTTCAGCTCTCCAATTGGCAGCTAACCCAGTTTTTCATGACAAAACCAAACACATTGGTGTTGACTGTCGAGAATTGGTGCCAAAAGGTACATTTCAACTTCAATTTGTCTCCTCCTCTCATCAGCTAGGAGATATTCTTAAAAGCCATTGCATCCTGCTGTCTTCAACTTTCTTCTATCCAAGTTGGGAGTTAGATTGATTCACTCACCAACTTGAGGGTAGGGATGGCAACGGATCGAATTTGGGTGGGATCTGGGCATATCCGAATCCGATCCGAACTTGTACTATACTGATCCGAATCCGATCCGAATCCGTTCGGAGCCGGATCGGATCCGGATCGGATCATGCAACGGATCACATGAAAAAATCCGAATCCGATCCATACTGTAAACGGATCACGGATCAGCAAATTCGGACCGGGTCTCCGATCCGTTTGCCTTTAAAAAAATACAATTCACCAACAGTAACATGTTTTGCAAAATGTCAGCAACTTGCTTATGCAGTTGCAGTTGAAATGCTACCAAACAGTCTGCCAAATAGATATCTAGCCATCCAAAATTAACAAAATCAGGGTGGAAAATAACCCTGGTTGCAAAATTTGGGTGCAAAATGTAAGCACCTGATACATCAAAACAGCTGCTACCAAACAGTCTGCAAAATAGATATCTAGCCATCCAAAATTAACAAAATCAGGGTGGAAAATAACCCTGGTTGCAAAATCTGGGTGCAAAATGTCAGCACCTAATATATCAAAATAGCTGTCCATAAATTAAAAGTTCAGCTAAAAGTTCAACACGTCAAAATTTAAAAACATGATCAACTACGGTGCTTCACAGTCCCTCGCAAGTCTCCTCCAAACAGCTTATTTCCAGTCTCCATGCCCCAATGCCCCATGCCCCAGACCTGTAAAAAACAAAATAATTAATTAATAAAAGTTGAGAAATGAAAAAAATTTACACTGTTAAATGGATTTTATGTTCAGTGAGCGATAGTAGTAGGCTGACAGAAAAGTGATAGTAGCAAGAATGAAAGTTTGACTCTAGAACTGTCATATGAAAGCACCTAACAGAAATTGTTATGCATCTTAGAATAGGCACATGCTAGATATATAGACACAAACCAATACATGCTTTACAACAGGAAGATAAGGGATCAACTTGAAGGAACTAAGAAATTCAATATATTTAAATACAAGTGTGAATGAAAGAACCAAATATGTATTCACTAGTATGTATAAAATTAAATAGCATATAGCACCAGCCAAAGCATTCAGTGAAATGAGAATTTAGAAGCAATCCTCCATGCTTCGAGTTACAAGAAGGTTGACGTTCATGCTAAATAGATAAATATGCTTGTTCCAACAACACAATAACAAGCAGCAGCAGCAACAACTGGAATAAAAATGGAGAGAGGTCATGATTTTCATCTACCAAACTGCTGAACTGGAATAACAAGCAACAGCAGCAACAAGTTCAGATTCCATCCTGCTCTCCAATTACAGTAAATCAATAAGTATGATTTTCATCTACCAAACTGCTGAACTGATAAATTGACTCCTTGAATTACTGTAGAAAGTGCCAAGGACTTCTCAGTTCTCCCCCACCCATTCTAGTGAAAAGTGATGGAAGTGGAAGTAACTAACAAGCTGTCCGGTTGATTTAAAAACAGTTTACCATAAACTACCATTGGCAATTGAATATAGTTATTTATCACGGCTATCTCAATTCCTCTGTAGTTCCATAATCCTACTGAACGAAGTCATGTGCATTTGAATTAAGGTAAGCAGCTGGCAAGTTTTAAACATTTTGAAACTCAGGTCAATATCATCAATCTTGAAATAAAGTATCTAGAAACAAAGTTTGCACTAATTCGTGGAAAAGAAAATCGACATCATTTGCCAGGTGGCACATCAAAGCATTCACCACAACCCTCACAAGAAGGTGCAACCTACAGTTTATGTACTCAGCCTCACCCTGTACATGCATCCAGTTTGAATAGACAAGTATCCTTTTTCCCAATGGTATAAACAAAAGCTTGGAAATAAGTCTCCCTCACAAATTTCACACTCTGAAACATCTAAAATTCCTCAACAAAGAGCCTAATTGTTAAATAACCTAAGATAAAATCTCATTTGCTAGTAATAACCTAGATTAGAGTGCAAATATGAATTCATGAACATGAACATGAACATGTCTCAGCAACACCAGTACTGATCATGAACATGTCTCAATTTGTTAATGGAATGTGGGATGAAGCAGACCCAATAATTGGGGAATTTGGGTACCAGTTTCAGAATTTTGGCAAAAATTGGACTACAAGTACATTGTGGACTCTATGTGTGTGTGAATTGTGAAGTTTCATGGAACTTGCAGAGGGGTACCAACAAGTGAATTTGTAAATAATTACCATTTACTCCTCTGTAAGACAGCTTTCCTCGTCCTCCTCGACATCATCCATGAGAGTTTGAATATTATCCGCAGGACTAGTGGACTTGCCTGAAAAATGACAAGCTAGTTAAGACTATCAATTTGTTAGATTAACATTCATATATAAACACACTGCAGTAAAAACTATACCTCTAATTTCACTCCAAAGCCAATTCTGAGCACACATTAGAGCTTCGACCGTTCTCGAATGAAGTCTACTACGATGAGCACTCAAAATTCTGCCACTCGTACTAAATGCTGATTCGGAAGCCACGGTGGAAACAAGAATTGCCAAGACATCTTTTGCAATATTTCTAAGAGTGGGATATTTAACCCCATGATGTTTCCACCACGACAGGACATCTAGATCATCACTCCAAGGAAGCACCTCATCATCGAGATAGTGATCCAACTCCACGGAGACATTGTCACCCTTTTGTCTACGACTACTCACAAAAGCATCGTACTCTTCAAGACTATTTTTTCCCTTTGAGCTTGTACCACTTGGCATGGAGGTGAATGATGGCACATGGCATTTTAGTACTTATTTAGCCTTGTACTCACGGAGTAGATTAAGGCACATGTCCTTCACCTTTTTTATCTCAAATTCAGCTTCGTCCCCATAAATCTTATTAAACATAAACTCAAGATATGTCATTTTGAACTGGGGATCTAAGATTGAAGCCACTCCCATGACAGTATGCGTATCTCTCCAATAGTCTTTAAACTTACTCAACATGATTTCTGCCATGGTACTAATGGCCGGATTAGGGCTGAGGGTCCATTCATTCAATTGCAACTCAATGTCACACACTTTCGAAAAATAAACATTGGCGGTTGGAAAGAGAGTACCAGAAAATGTGAGTGTTGCATCATAAAATAGTTCCAACCTCTCGCATATATCCTTAGCAATATCCCACTCATCCTCACTTGGCAAGCTAGTATAGGTACTGTCACGTTGCCTTAAGCGAAAGAAGACATCCTTATACTCTAATGCAATAGACAACATCGTATATGTGGAGTTCCACCTAGTTTTGCAGTCAAGTACCAATTCTTTTTTGCATGCTACAGGAATTTGGGAAGCAGTTTCAGCAAATTTTTGTCTCCTTTTGGGTGAGGCAGTCCAAAAAACAACACTATCACGGACTTTCTCAATGCAACCCGCAATGACCGATAAGCCATCTTGCACAATTAGATTTAATATGTGTGCAGCACACCGCATATGAAGAAATGAGCCACGTAAGAGCAAAGAACTAAGTTGCAGTTTTTCAAGGAGCAACCTTACCATAGCATCATTCGTGGTGCAATTGTCGACTGTCACACAAGCCAATCTTCTATCAATGTTCCATTCAAGCATGCACTCCAAAAGTGATTCAGACAATACCGACGCCGTGTGAGGGGAAGGCACATAGATAAACCTGAATATAGATAAATATAAGTTATCAAATATAGATGATCAAATCAAATATAAAATGTGCAAATTAATCATTGAATAAACTGAAAATATATGTAAAAATGCATTACCTTAGAACTCTAGATAGTAATTTCCATGATTCATCAATGAAATGCACGGTCACAACCATGAATCCCCTTTTCTTATTGCTAGAAATCCACATATCAGTTGTAACTGAGACTCTGCCTTGCGCCTTTGACAGCGTATTCATCACTTTTGTCTTCTCATGATCGTAAATCTTAAATATGTCTCTCTTGAGAGTGTTACGGGATATCATCTTGAAGGATGGCTGAAGAGCAAAAGAATATGCTCGGAAACCAGCATAGTCCACAACACTAAGGGGGAATTCATGCATAACTACCATTTTTGCAAGTTCATTCCTGGCATTGTCCTGATCAAAATGGTACATGCCTAATGTTTGAGTACCATCCGCCTTTTTCTGTTCAGCGACCAACTTTTGTTGCCTCAAAGCATCTCCAATATTCTTTTGTTTCTTCTTCTTCTCTGGGCATCTCTTCAGATGATTTCTCAAGTGTGTAGTCCCACTCGAAGATGAGCCAACAAATTTTCCCTTACAGAAATTACAGATTGCTTTAAACTCTCCTTCAACTTTCTGGTTCTTAAAGGAAGCCCACACATCTGATCTCACCCCCTTGTTCGGATCATTGTCTCCATCATTGACTTCATTCTAACCTCCGTTTTCATCATCAGACAATGAAATAGGATTACTACCAGCATTGGTTGGTGATTCGTCTATAATTGGAGGGGTGACACCAACGTTGCTACCAACAGCTGAATCATTCTCACAATCCTTTTTTGAAGTGGGAGAAGACATAGTGATCTGCAATAAGAAGAAAAACTTTCATAATTCTTATGAGAGAGTAGTGAACAAGTAAACAAAGTGAATGAGACTAACAGATTGGTAAATCTGTATCTACAAACTCCATGATTATGTACAATTTTACTATTTTTAGATTTAATTTCAATGTACTGTAAATCTCTATTCTTTTTTGAAGTTTGTAGGCTAGCATACTAGTAGTATCCATAATATGGCTGAAATATAGAAGGAAGAGCAACCAAACATCCTTTACACACAAACACAGGTCCTAATCAAACAGGTCCTAATCAAACAGAGGCATTTAGCCTAGCAAACAACCATAAGCCAGTAATCAACCTTAAACCATAAATAACCCATAGCAAACCAAAGTTCATATTTTGAAGACCCTATAAATGATTATCCAACACAACAGTTTCAAAGAGAATTACAGAATAGTCAAGTTGATTCAAACCCTAAAACTACTCACTCTAATTCTGCAAGCCTTGAAAAGGGTACCCGAATTGCCAATTACGAAATCAAAGATTCAAGGAAGAAGAAGAAGAAGAAGAAGAAGAAGAAATAGGAGAACAAAGGAAACTGAAAGAGGCTGGGGTTAAGGGTTGCCGAACTTGTACTTGATGCTGCCGTGAGTCCGTGACTCGTGAGATCGTTTGAGACCAGCGGAGGCTAAGCGGCGAGCCGGCGACGTCTTTGACTCGTCGTTGAATCGAAGCGGCGGGGTCGTCTCCTCGTGCGGTCGTCTCCACGTGCGGTCGTCTCCTCGTGCGGTCGTCTCTGAGTCTCTGATTCTCCAGTTTCCTACAGTGAAATGAAGTTGAAAGTGGCTAGGGTTTGCCTCACAAAATGTTATATATATGCCCGGGTAAGTTGTAATTTCACGTAAATATGAGGGCATATCGATATATCATCATATATTAATAATTTATAATATAGTTATATAACAATCGGATCGGATCGGGTCGGATCGGGGGATATATAGCACTGTGACCCGAATCCGATCCGAAATCCGTTCGGATCACGTTTTAATGATCCAAATCCGATCCAAATTGAAACGGACCGGATTCGAATCGCTCCATTAGGGTCGGATCACCCCGGATCTCGGATCGGAGCGGGCCGCATTGCCATCCCTACTTGAGGGGGGATCTTGAAGAATTGAGAAGCTTCTGAAAGATTTGAAGGTTTGCTGATGGACTAAACTGCAATCATAGCCAAACTGATGACATGAAGCCAGGAGTAGCAGCAACCGTCTAATCAAGATGAAGCCTTCTTTCTCCACCGTTAGATGGAACTTAACGTTGAGTTTCAAATTGTTAGTGGAACGGCAACGTTTTAAGTTCTTTATCTTCTATTAGACGTTGATTACCTTTGTCTAAAGCGCTAAGACGAGTTTGTTAGAAGTACGGTGCCGTTCTTGCTTACTCAGCAAGTTGTGACTCGATTAGGCCTCGTGTTGTGGTTTGATTGGTCAATTAGGCTGAGTTAGTTATTTTCTCTTTCCTCTTTCTTCTGCGTCAGCTAAGGGGGTATAAACCCTAGCTTCTGTTTTCATTTTCAATTCAACAATTCAGTTTTCCTTTTGAATTGTTTCATTTTCTTCTTCGTTTTCTTCTCTGTTTTTCTTTCTCAATACTAATTGGGGAAGTTGTGCGACCTGGGTTGGCGATCTGCTGAGGTCGCGCGATCTAGTGGACCACGTCGTGCGACCTGGAATGGGTCTGGACAACTTTTGGAATATTTCTATGTTCATTTTGGCAACGTTTGGACGTTGCTTTGGACACAAGACAGTAGCTTAGGCCGCTATATGGTTGTAGAACTCTTCTATTGATTAATGTGGTTGATTGATTCTCATAAACAAATTGGTTTCGTTTAGTCTTGGACGTAGCTAGTATCAAAACTAGTGAACCACGTTATATTGTTTGTGTTCTTTATCGTCTTTTGCTTTTGTTTCATCGTCGCTCTCGTTTAGAGTAAACCACCATGAAAAGACTAACAAATTATCGTATCATTTTGCTAACAAAATAATTGAGTCAAAGTGACACGTTGAAAAGCACACTAAAAATATTCTAACGAAACAGAGATATTGATAATCATCAAATCGACCTTCCGAGCAATTAATGGTTGATGAAAATATATGATCAGCAATGCTTGACCGAGTTGAACTGAAGTTTAGACTAGACCCATTGGTTAAAATTACAACCCACTAGTGGAAGTGATCTAGAGAAACAAAATTAGTCATGTGGTCACGTGTATTTTTTCTATATTTTATTGATATAAATAAAGAGTCCGTACAGTTCTTTTTAAATAAAACTATTAACAAAAAAACCTATTTTCAGTGGACAACAGTGTGTCCGTACGAATACATTTATTTGGTGTTAGCCATCATTACTGAATAGGCTACCCACACCTACTTGGCTTTGTGCATCTCATCCTTATCACCATCACGAGGTTGATGGCTTTGGTCCCGGCGGGTTTTGTCCAAAACTTTGCCCCAATTCAATAAGTGTGGGTTGCAGAATATTTAACTCAAAATCATCCAATCGTTTTTTATAATTATTTTTTTTTTTTTGAGAAATTATTTTGTCATCAATCGGGTTCGAACCCGGGACTTCATGCACGGACTTCTAACGCTCTACCACTTGAGTTACACCCTAGCTGATTTTTTTTTCTTTTCTTTTTTTTTTCTTTTTTTTTTAGGAAACCTAACTGCTTTGATAATTAAACTAAACATAACTAATATTTTTTTTTGTCAAATAAACATAACTAATCACTCGGCTCGATTGGAACCAGATTAAAGGGGCTTCTAAACCTATAAATTAATTTGAAAAGACTATGACTTCCTCAAAAAAAAAAAAAATAGAAGTGTAAATATATATGTTAGACTAGAAAACTAACATTGTTTGTTAGAAAAGATGAGTATCCTAAAAAAAATCAACTAGAAAACTAACATTTGTAGACTGTGTATTAAAAAAAAACAAAAAAAACTATGTAATTTTTCCACATTAAATTGGAATCACTTGTTCGACATTAAACAAAAATATGTAATTTTTCCATATTTTTCCACAAAAAATGAATTTGTATTTGTGATTTTACAATCGGTGACCAATTAAGTAGAATGAACTAAATTATGACCGATTTAGCTCATATAAGTTTGGCCGGCCCGTATGGGCAAAATTTACTCACCCTACTACCTATATTCAAATTAGGTGTATTTTTGGAAGGAAGATTCTATAGTTTTGAAAAACTGAACTTATGTTGTATTTGGGAAGGAAGAATTTGAAGTTTTGATTTTTGAATGTTAATATTTTATTGGGTAAAAGACATTTTCCACGAAGATATCCCCTGCACTATAGTTAAACACATTTTGCACCCCCGTTAGTGGATGGAGGTTAGACGAATTTCATTCTTCTGTTAGTTTGTGACCATTATACCCTTGGAAGGGTGAAATGACATAAACGCCCTTACTCCTTATATGAAACTACATTTTGTAGAGATAACTATGTCTTTTTATCCAATATTTAATTACTTACTAATTATTTATATTTAGACATCACCTTTTTGCATAATTACATCACTTAATGATATTGTAAAAAGACCATTATACCACTGGTACTATTCACATGGACATTTACCCCTCGTAATGTTCATCTGGACAGTTATCACCCATGTTTATACGAACAGTTTGCACTCCTCTTTATAAAAGACAGTTTGCACCCCTGTTGGGTCCAAGCCCATTCTTTTTTGGCCCAAGTAATGGTGTGACCAATATACACACTAGAATTACGAGTTGTTAGGCGGTGATGCCAAAAGCTAGCTGCATTGGTTCCTTTGGCAGCAAGCCAAAGTGTGAATTATTTCCTTTCTCATGGAAAAGATACCACCGCCACACCTACCATATATATATAGGCATGGGTAATGCCATTTGTGATTGAATCTTCTCAATTGTGGACTTCTTGTGTCAGATGTGTTCAGAAGGAACACACTGAGTTGGTTCGACATAACAGACTGAGAGAAGGATCCCTCGCAAATGCGAGACGAGCAGGAGTACCGCGACGTGATCGTTCGCGACGACGGCGAAGATTGAGGAACTAATTTCGGGTAACTTTTTAGCAGTTAGTTTGCTTGGTTTCCGTCTGGCGAGGTTTTTTTACCCGTTTATTAGTTTCTAGTTTGTCTATCCACGTTCTTGTGGAGAATTACTCTACCCATTGTAATTGTTATAGTGGAAGTTTAGTGGATTTTTTTGTTCCTCTCGATTGGAGGGTTTTTACTACGTTAAATTCTTGTGTCCTACATCTTCTAATTTTTCCGCACTTGTTCGTGTTGGCGTTGTTTTCGCGTTCTAGTTCGTCGATTCTGCCCCGTAATCCAACAAAAGTGGTATCAGAGCCAGGTTCAATGGGGGGAGTCTACGAGTTCTATGATAAAGTTGGCAGCTACCAATTACTTGATATGGAAGCCTAGGATGCAAGACTTGCTTTATTTCAAGGGTTTGATGGACCCTATTCTTGTGACAGGGGTCAAGCCAGCCAAAGTTAAAGATGATGAGTGGACCAAGATGAATATGAAGACGATTGGTCATATTCGCCAGTGGATTGACAATTTGGTGTTCCACCGTGTTGCTCAAGAGACGGATGCCTATTAGCTATGGATAAAGTTGGAGGGCATGTATGAGAGGAAGACTGCGAGGAACAAAGCGTTGCTGATGAGATCGCTCGTGAACTTGAAGTACAGAGACGGTCAACAAGTTGCTGAGCGCTTGAGTGAGTTTCAGAGTCTCATAAACCAATTGGCTACCGTCAAGCTCAATTGGGATGATGAGACACAAGCCTTGTTGCTGCTTAGCTCCCTACCAACCTCGTGGGAGACGTTGGTCGTGTCATTGAGAAATTTTGCCCCTGATGGAAAGCTGTCCATGAGTATGGTCAAGGACGCGATGTTCAACGAGGAGGCAAGGAGGAAGGAGATGGGCTCTGACAGCGTGCATGCTCTTGTCACGGAGAATAAAAACAAGAACAAGGATCGAGGAAGTAGCCAAACAAGGAACAAGAACAGAGGTCGTAACAAGTCCAGGAATGGAGTTTCTCAGCCAAGATCCAAGGTCACATGGAAAGATTGTGCCGATTCTCGAAGAATGATCAGAATCGCGACGACAATAGAAGGAACCAGAAGAATGATAAGAGTGAGGATGATGATAAAACTGCCACAATCTCTCAGGACCTTGTGGTACTCTCAGTCGGAGAAGAAGAATGCCTTCACGTTGCAGCTAATCAGGAAACTGAGTGGGTTGTTGATACAGCCACTTCATACCATGCAACTTCGAGACGAGATTTCTTCACTACATACAAAGTTGGAGACTTTGACATTGTGAAGATGGGTAATACGAGTACCTCGGAGATCGCATGGATTGGAGATATTCGCATCCAAACCAATGTTGGGTGCAAGATGGTGTTGAAAGATGTATCCCATATTACTGATTTGCGACTGAACCTACTCTCTGGTATTGCTCTAGATATCCAAGGATATGAAAGCTACTTTGGTAGTGGTAAGTGGAAGCTAACCAATGGATCAATGGTCGTGGCTAGAGGAGAAGATTGTTGGACACTCTACAAGACTCATGTGAAGATACTTGGTGATAGCTTGAATACAGTTGAGGATGCAACATCACTACACTTGTGGAACAAGAGGGTTGCTCACATGAGTGAGAAAGGGTTAAAGATTCTGTCAAGGAAGTCTCTAATTCCTTTTGTCAAAGGTACACCACTGAATCCTTGTGATTATTGCTTGTTTGGAAAACATCACAGCATTACGTTTAGTTACTCTGCTAAAAGAAAGTCAAAGATACTGGAGTTAGTGCACTCTGATGTGTATGGTCCCACAGAGGTGGAGTCTATTGGCGGTCGCAGATATTTTGTGACATTTATTGACGATGCTTCACGCAAAGTGTGTGTGCATTTCCTAAAGACTAAGGATGAAGTATTCGAGTATTCAAGAAGTTCCATGCCATGGTTGAAAGAGAGACAGACAATCCTTTGAAGCGTCTACGTACAGACAATGGTGGTTAATATACTTCGAAGGAGTTTGAAGGCTATTGTGATGCCCACGGTATTCGGCATGAGATGACGGTTCCAGGTACCCCCACAACACACCGGCGTTGCCGAGAGGATGAACCGGACTATTGTTGAGAGAGTTAGATGTATGCTCAGAATGGCAAACTGCCAAAGTCCATCTGAAGGTGTTTGACTGCAAGGCGTTCACGCACATACCCAAGGAGAAACGACTGAAGCTTGATGACAAAGCCAATACATGTGTTTTTTTGGGCTATGGAGATGAGGAGTTTGGCTACAGGCTATGGGATCCAGTTAATAAGTAGCTGATAAGAAGCAGGGATGTGGTTTTCTATGAGAACCATACTATTGAAGATATTGAGACGTCTTCAAAAGTCGAAGGAAGTTGTTGTTCCCAACCTCAGTCCAGATACCTCCCCTAGTGCTATGGGTGGAGAAGAGATTCATGAAGATTTTCCTGAGATAGAGATTCCAGAGATGGAAGATGACGGTGACGATGATGATTCCGGTGAAGAGGGTGTTGAGGAGGGGGAGCAGCCCCCTCCACCACAGAACGAAGGGCCTCAGATGAGAAATTCCACCAGGAATCCGCTACCATCTTCCAGGTACCCATCGTCTGAGTATATTTTAGTTACTTATGAGGGGGAGCCAAAAAGTTTCCGGGAGGCACAAACTCATAAAGATAAGACCAGTTGGATGAAGGCTATGCAAGGAGAGATGATTTCCTTGCTGAAGGATGATACTTATGAGTTAGTAAAGCTAACGAAGGGTAAAAAAGCATTGAACATTATTCGTGACACGAAAGCGGGAAAGCTTTGGTTGTCGCCATATGAGTACGTTGAACGTGTGATCGAAGGGTTCAACATGAGTGGTGCTAAGTCCACTAGCACTTCGCTTTGCAGCACATGTCCATCTAAAAAACACGCTAGAGATGAGATGGCAGCTATTCCCTACTCTGCTACAGTAGGAAGGTTCAAGAATGTTACGGTATGAACTCGGCCAGAGTTCGAGCCCGACATGGAAATGGCCAGGGTGAACTTCAAGTGATGGAGTCGTGCTGGTGTTCCCTCCTCCAATTGGGCTTGGAGGGAGAGATTTGTTGGGTCCAAGCCCATTCTTTTTTGGCCCAAGTAATGGTGTGACCAACATACACACTAGAATTACGAGTTGTTAGGCGGTGATAACAAAAGCTAGCTGCATTGGTTCCTTTGGCAGCAAGCCAAAGTGTGAATTATTTCCTTTCTCATGGAAAAGATACCACCGCCACACCTACCATATATATAGGCATGTGTAATGCCATTAGTGATTGAATTCTCTCAATTGTGGATTGCTTGTGTCAGATGTGTTCAGAAGGAACACAATGATTTGGTTCAACACAAAAGACTAATAGAAGGATCCCTCGCATACGCGAGACGAGCAGGAGTACCGCGACGTGATCGTTCGCGACGACGACGAAGATTCAGGAACTAATTCCGGGTAATTGGTTAGCAATTAGTTTGCTTGGTTTTTGTTTAGCGGCGAGGTTTTTTCTTACCCGTTTATTAGTTTCTAGTTTGTCTACCCACGTTCTTGTGGAGAATTTGTCTACCCATTGTAATTGTTATAGTGGAAGTTTAGTGGGTTTTTTTGTCCCTCTTGATTAGTGGATTTTCCTACGTTAAATTCTTGTGTCCTACATCTTCCACTTTTTCCGCACTTGTTCGTGTTGGCGTTGTTTGCACGTTCTAGTCCGTCTGATTCTGCACCGTGACCCAACAGTTATCACCCATGTTTACATGGACAGTTTGCACCCCTCTTTATAAAAGACAGTTTTCGGTTTTCACACCTCTGTTGTAAAAACATCTATTTTTTGTTGTTGTCAGAATGGTCATTACTCAACCTTTGACTCCATCACATTTCCTACAATTAATTTTCTCCAATATATTTCCCTCAAAAAAACTAACTTCCCTCCAAAAGTTTCATCCCATACTTGACAGTAACACTCAAAGCTATTTATATACATCCCAACTTCACAATACTCTCCACTCACACTCTAACACACCTCTAACTCTAGGTAATACTATCCATCCATAATTCTTAACAAGCAAGGCAAGGGAAGGAGATTGGTCTAGTAGGTGAAGCTCTTTATTTTATTTTATTTTAGTTTTTTTTTTGTAATAATATGTTATTTTTGTTTAGGTACCACGTCTAGGTACTGTCTTGTATTTCCCCATAGTGCAGGGGCGTATCTGTATTTTACCCCGA
This sequence comes from Linanthus parryae, assembly GCA_023055425.1. Lineage (NCBI taxonomy): Eukaryota > Viridiplantae > Streptophyta > Magnoliopsida > Ericales > Polemoniaceae > Linanthus > Linanthus parryae. The sequence continues at coordinate 43,211,428 of JALGPY010000006.1, forward strand.
TGACCGTATTTGTTAGACTACGTCGCTCGTATGTCTTCCGGAATGGGCACGTCACAAAAGCAAAACTTTCTTCTTGTACGTTAAGAACTCTTCTTACCGTTTCTTTGTCCTGCTCGAGCTAGACATGATACCTAAACAGACAAAATATATTATTATAAAAACACAAAAAAAAAACTAAAATAAAATGCTTCAACTGCTAGACCAATCTCCTCCACTTGCCTTGCTTGTTAGGAAGTATGAGTGGATAGTATTACCTAGAGCTAGAGGTGGGTTAGAGAGACTATTATGAAGTTGGGATGTATATAAATAGCTTTGAGTGTTACTGTCGTGATGAAAAGTACCAAGGGTGGTAAATGTCCACATGGACAATACCGGGGGGTATAATAGTCTTTTTGCAACACCATCCAGTGATTTAATCATTCAAAAAGGTGATGTCTAGATGTAACTAATTAGTACATAATTAAATATGGGGTAAAATGTATAGTTGTCTCTACAAAATGTAATTTCATCTAAGGGGTAGGGGCCTTTTTGTGATTCCACCGTTCCAAGAGTATAATGGTCACAAACTAACAGAAGGGTGAAAATTGTCTAACCTCTGTCCATTGATAGGGGTGCAAAATATAATTAACCATAGTGCATGTTGCATGGGTATCTATATTTATTCCATTATAGAGGAGTGAAAAATGTCTTTTACCCTATTTTATTTTGGGAGGAGCGTGCCGGATTTTACAAGCCGACATATCGGTATATTTTCCTTCTTATTTTGTTTTCTTGTGAGAGAAGAAAGAAGAACAAATAGTAGTCGGAAACCAAATTTGTACAAGATGGGCAAATGTGCATTAACCAGGGGACGAGAATTGCAAGGAGGATGAAACCTAATTTTGGCAAAAAAAAGTTAATTTTTGCTGTGGTTAACCAAACGTGACTTCCTAAACCAAATAAATATGTTTGGACAAGATAAATATGAGCGGAGATGATTGGTTGAAAATTTTAAATTTTTCTTCTAATTTTTTTTTTTAAATTTTTGGTCCATAATCACCTAAATGCGGAATTACCAGGGAGGTGAAGGAATTCCGAGAAAGAAAATCCAGAAATCTGTTTAACCGAACGAAACAATTGGGATTTCTCTTCCGAATTCCTTTCTCTTCTTGGAATTCCACACCGTCAAAGATGGTAACATTTTCGGTGACTGAAGTTGACACGTTCCAAGCCTTAGTTGGTGTTGGTAGAAAGAAAAAATGGAGATGGCAAAAACTTTCTTACAAATTGTGGGTATGGAGAATACAAGTGGGTTGCAATGTACTTATACACGGAACCTTGCCCGGAATTCTACCGAGCTTCCAGAATTTCAGCTGCGGTAGAGGATTCTAGAGTGCTCTTTTTCCCCTTAATCCTCTTTCTTATTTGGAGGATTCTGGATTGTAAATTAAAAATAAATTGGACACGTGATTAATCTACAATAGTTTATCATGTCCAAACACGCAAGATTAATGAACCTTATTAGCATAACTCTCTTACAACATTCAATATTTAAAGAATATTATTTGTAAAACATATAATCTGAAACACCCTCACCCTACTGAAAAGATTCCCAAACTTACGGGAGTGTCTTCCATAAAGGCACGTAAATGCCCCAACAAAAATTTAATCCATTTTTTAGAATTGATTTAATTCAATATCATTTATGACATAAGGGAATAAAGAATAACCAGCTAGCAATTAACAAAAGTTTAATAAATTATGTATAATAAAGTGACAGTTCAATGTTTACTATGCTTGTGCGATTAAGACCAATTCAATGTGCTCACACGCCGAGTTTATAGAAAATAAAAATATCGGATAAAAGAAAGGGGTCAGAACTAGTATGAGTGAGCAGTTAAGTATAATAAACAAGTTAAGTGAAGAGCTTAAGAGATCATTTTTTTGGAAAGTCCAAGAAATTGTCTGAGATCGAAACCTTAAGTAGTCCTTCAGAGTTAGAAAATTTTGACCAGTTGACAGTTGTTTTAAGACAATTTATAAATCATGTTAAAGAATACAATTTTAAGAAACCACGCTTCAATGCTAAAAGAGTTGAAAACCAGTTCCAAATAAGTGTTGATCTCAAATACAAGTTTTAAGTTAAGAAATATTTCCTCTTAATTCTGATACTGGAGATACATTGTCAATTCAGCTTTATATAGAGAATTCCAAATTCTTTTACCTATAGAGTTGTGAGGATCAGATTCGCATCTGACGAAGTTGGCCGAGGGAACCAACAGTGGCTCAATGTCTGCCATGTCGGGCTGTGGAAGTGAATTTTCTTTTGAAATAATCTTCAAAAACTTTATTCACATGTTCTTTCTCCGTGACCCATGATCCTTGAGCATCCTCTACACCCTGAAAATTATTTCTTGCTCTTGTAACAGTTGCCTTCAAATAAAAAAATCTAATGTTTTTATCACGATGTTGTAGTCATTCTATTCTGGACCTCTGTTTTCACATGATCTCTTCCTTTCTTTGAAGCTCGTTATATTCTTTTGTTAACGCCTTTTCTTCCTCTAACAAACTCATTTTCTTGGGTCATTCCATCCAAATTACATATTCGGGAAACCATGCCAAACACTTCCCAGCTCCATTTCGGTCACTTATTGCTTAGCCCCTTTAGTTTCTCCAAGAGCCTTCCCCAACTTCGCTCCATCCCTCATTTATAAGTGACCCAAAATCTTAGTGAGTCTTCCACATCTTTTCGTATTGAAAACGTCGTATTAAAAATAGTGGAATGAGGACATTCCACTATCTCTACGAGTGATGGTCTTACAATACCTTTCCTTATATTTGAAAGATATCAATCACGACAGTCGCCTAATATTATGTTTGCATTACACACTTATCAAAATGACTCTATTTAACCTTCTGCTCTCTCTCTCTCTCTCTCTCTCTCTCTCTCTCTCTCTCTCTCTCTCTCTCGTTTCTCCGGTGGCGGTCCCCAAAACATGACCGTTCTCGAAAGAGTTAGCCCTAATCCCATTAACCGAGCTCCATTAAGATTCAGCTTCGGAAGATTTGCTTCTATTTTTTTCCCAAAACACATCTCATTAAAACCAAAACACAGAACTAAAACTTAACTTCCTCCATACCAATAGCAAGCTTAACCAAACTATCTGCTACTTTATTGGCAAACTTAGGAATCCAACAGATTGAATTCCTCTTTTGGTCTAGAATAACTCTTGTGTCCTGACAAATTTTATCAATTTCCCAAAACATAGTTTTCTTTAGACTGAACTTGGTGCACAACCTCTTGGTTGTCACACTCCACACTGCAACCTTCAATGTTCAAGACTTGACCTTTTCTTTTAACATACTCCTGATTCAGAAACCCGAATGTTGTTTGGGCTGAATTGATTTAGGGTTCTGGGTTTGGACTCTATAGGGCTATGCCCAATTTACAAATCTCCCAATGGTTTTTCCTTTTTTTTGGTCTCGTTAGTGAAATAAGATATGTCCACAACTACAATTTAATTGTTGAAAGCATGAGAAACAATTGGTAAATGGCTTCCTAGCTCAAGTCCTTCTGAATGGGCACAAACGTTTTGTGAACGATTGAATTTTGAAAAGATACGTAGTCAATGGATTCTGTCTAAAATTTTGGATTGCCGTTTCTTACACTGTTATGTTTTTGAAAAATTAACTTCATAAATAGTTCGGTTTAAGTTTCAAATTTTTACAAACTGAATATTATATGTAACAAACCGTTTATAGTTATCTTTTACAAACTGAATATAAACCATTCAAAACGTTTATATTAACAAATGAATATTATATGTAATTATAGTTATCTTTTTCCGGACACTATATGTTCTCTTTAATTTGATCAGTTCATAATACATAATCTAAAATTCAAGTGTTGTGACGTTGTTTATTGAAATTTAGCAATTTGAATGATTAGTCTCTGAACATTATATGTTCTCTTTACATTTCGGCTGGCTTATATTCATTTAGTTAGATTGAGTTTCATCTTTCTAATGTTTTCAAGTAAATTTGTGAGTTTTGAAGTTTTCAGGACTAAATTTATTTTATAGAAGATGTTATAAGTTAACAGCGGTGTGAACCGAACCAAACCGAACTAAACCGTTGAAATGATTCGGTTTAGGTTAGGATTTTTCTCAAACCGAGAATTTAGGTTTGGTTCGAATTGGGTGCAAACCAAATTGAACGGTTTACACCCCTAATTTTTAGAAGCATTTTTAGAATATCACAACATTTTAGTGCTAAAAAGAGTGCAATAGACAATTTCACTCTCTATAGTTTGACGGAAGGAGACTTTCACCACTTTTAGTTTGGAATATTATTATTGTGGGTAAAAGGTACTTTCACCCCCCCCCCTAGTTTGACTTAATGACACTTTCACCTTTTTCAGTTTTAAAAAGGACACTTTCACCTACCAAATTTCAAGTAACTTAAATCTTTGATTGTGGCGCCATTTCCCTATTTGGGTGGAGTCTGTAACTCAAAATAGTTTGGAGACAAAATTTATCCCCATATCATGCAAAAAATCTATTACCACTCCGTTCCAACTCTTGTGCACCATTTGGACCACTATTCATTTGTTCACTTTGACCCGGTGATTTGAATAGCAAAACTTGACATAATTTAGATAATTTTTTCGTAGTGTTGTAGAGTAACTCTTATTCTACACGACCATAAAAAGTTCGCAAAAAATTTGCATCGTTTCGCCATCCAAATAATCGGGTCAAAGTGACCCAATTACGGGTGAAAAAATCCAAATATGTTTTCAGAACTATTCTACTTAATAGTGGGACAAATATGTTTTCAAAACTTTTAGTGACAAATCTCAAAACTATACTGATAGCGTCACAATAGTTTTTATGAAGTTCAGCACACGGAAAGGGGTGAACTTGTCCTTTTCTAAACTGAAGGGGTGAATATGTCTTTTACCCCAATTATAGTCCAGGAGAGTAAACGTGGCATACGAGTAGGAACTCTGATTCTTATTTTTGATGATCCAAGCCTCACTGCCTTACTCCACATGCAAAAGAGAAATGGAGAACAACACCGGAGGAGGAAGAGCCGAAGCCGAACGCTTACTCGAAATCGCCGAGAAGCTCCTGCAGGCCAAAGACTTCTCCGCCTGCAGAGACTTCACCGTCTTAGCCCAACAGATCGAGCCCTGGCTCGACTCCGCGGGTGGTGCCGGGAAAGGATGCGTATTACTGCTCGTGGGGGTTTACGCCTTTGATATTCACGTTTTCCGATTCGGCGGCGGAGAAGCGGTGTGACGGTGGTGTGGGCGGGGCGGGGAGGGGAGGGGTGATTCGGGAGCAGATCCGGCTCCGGCGAAGAGAAAGAGAGGTAGGCCTAGGAAGTGTCTGCAGGTCATGTAAAAATGTAAGGAGTGTTTGGTGGATTACTAGTAACTTTCATTTCATGTTTTTTACTTTCACTTTGTAAATTTTGTGGTCCTTTTGAATACGCTAGTGTATGTAGGGTGAGCTTGGGAATGCTTCTGCAGAAGCAGTTTTATTGTGTTTGGTAAAAATAAAATTTCTTCTTTTTCGAACAGTTTCTGCTGTCCCACAGCAGTTTTCAGGAAGCAGTTATCAGGAAGCAAGGAAGGAGATGCTTTTCCAGAAAGTGCTTTTGATTAATCTATCTACAATCGATTTTGTCCTTACAATTTTTTAAAATATCAATAGTAATCTTTCTAAAAATGACACGTGTCATATATTTTTGTCATTTTACCCTCTCGCAGCAACTTCACATATAATTTTATCAAACACAAAATTACTACATCAATATTTCACAGCAGCTTCTAAGTAATATTTATCAAACAATATTTTTTCAAAAATTCACAACAACTTTTTATAGTGTTTTCACACAGCAGCTTTCTACCACCGCCACAGTATTTCCAAACTAGCCCTAGTAGTTTTTTTTTGTGAGAAATTGTACTCCAAGTGAGGTGCATACTGTAATGTGAGGTTCTCTATATCACTCACGCTTTTACCGAAATATGAAGAGGTGTTAGGACCATTCAATCCGTTTACAAATAAGTCCTGTTAAGAATTATGAGTTCAATCTGAAAACCAATTAACAACGAGCAGAGTAACCCAAATAATTTCTTTCGCACAGGCGAAACAAACCGAGTTATATTGTGGGACAAAAAAATAAATAATGATTCTCAATACGTCCTCCCGGACGCAATGTGCGAAACAAACATGCATGATCGAATTCGGATCAGAAGCAGACTCTTATACCATGTTAAGAATCTTGGGGTTCCACCTCAAAATCAATTGACAATGATATCATGTTAAGAATTTTCGGGTTCCACGTCAACATCAATTGGCAATGAGGGGAGTTAAGAATCTTGGATTCCACCTCGTATTCATTGACAATAAGTGGAGTAGCCCAAGTAACTCTTATGAGACACAGGCGAAACAGACCGAGTTTTAATGTAGGACAAATAACAAATAACAAATAACAATTCTCAACAAGTCCAACCGTTATACTCGTTAAACATTTAGGTGATCGTAAGGCAAGTTTTTTGGAATACTGGAATGTTTCTGCTGTTAGAGCATTTGATCACAATAAGTTCACTGTTGATTTTACCTGATATTTCGGAAACCTGTTTTTGATTATTTGATCACAATAAGTTCGCTGTTGATTTTATCAAACATAGAATTATTATATCCAATGTTTTACCAAATATGAAATTACTACATCAATCTTTCATGGTAGCTATTATGTAATATTTATCAAACAACATTTTATCTAACATTCACAACTAATTTTCCACAGTGATTCTCTCGCAACGGCATTCCCAAACTTCTTCTTAGATCTGTTAGTACTTGTTTTCTAAAAAAAATGAAATTTCTAGAGCTGAACACATGAGATTACGTATGGCAACACAGCAGGATTAGCACTGCCCCATGCACCCGAAAAATCAATAAAACCGACCAAAAGATTACCATGAGAACTCACCAGAATGCTCTAATTAGTAATTAGCTAATCTTAGAAATCTCCACATAGTTCTTCAGATTCTAATATTTGAATACTTCCTACTTTCTAGACATAACATCAACTGAAGATCAAATGATTTGAGTTCACCCGTACAAACTATACTAGATGACTACCAGCACAATATTAACATAACAAATCTCCAAAATCAGCCTTCATCAGCAGCTATAGGTCAGCACCATTCAGTTTCTGCTTTTCCTCCTGAAATGTTAAGCAGAAGTCAGTGATATAGGAACCAAAATTACTCGTTTAATGCCACTGGTAAAACTTAAAGCAGTATAAATCAGAACAAATATGGCCTCTCCTGAACTGATGAAAGGCTAATATCGAGTACCATTGTTGCTATAAATCAAAACTGTCAGATTGCCACTTAAAATGTTGTCAACTAATAAGATAAGAGTCAACTAATAATTCAACGAAGAATGCTCATTCTCGTTTTAGTAGTCTCTCTGGACAACTTGATAAATTTGGCAGTTTGAAGGCACACTTTGAATTATGAAGCAAATATTGCAACGCTTTTAAATATTTGTGGGGCATTCATGAAAGGATAGTCAAATATGTGGCTTAATTTTGCAGATTTCTAAGAACCCTATGGGGGGCCTTAACCCCTCTACACCCTAAGTGCTCCGTCCTTGTTCACAGCCATCTCGCATAGATTGCTTTCATAGTCTGCCCACTTCCCAACTTAATCCATGACCTCCTTTCCTACCCTTCTTCAAGAACTGACCCAAACGCCTCTTTGTTACTTTCTCGAACTCAATTGGTCTATGACTGAGATCAGGACAGTATTTGAAAGATGAAGTCTCAAAACAGAGTGTAAGTTTCTCTAAAGAGGTTGGTTTTATATTTGTAGGAGCCGGCAACTAACCACGTCACAATGATACAGGGGACGCATGAACGCGATCAGAAGCGGAATGTTGCTTGACATGTGCCCTGCATGAAATCAACAACTGCTACTCGCCTCCAACTTCCCTTCTATGTACTCGAATAATGGATCTAGAAGTTTATCAGTATTGTCCAAGGTGTGGTGAAGGTATTGAAACAGAGTACCCTTAACTATTGAGATGGCAAAAGCGTTGGCCTGTGGATGGTGTTTGGGTTCTATCATGACTGATTGATCCCCTTCTTATGACCGAAGGGTGGTCACCTAAAACCTCTTGAAGTCATGTCGCTCCTGCTCCCAAACCTCGCTCTGAAGGCACTCCGAAAAATATAGAGCGCGGTTTCGTAAGCGAATTGGTTTTCAAAGATAATTTACTAATATTTCGGACTATCTAGAATGGTTAACCCCAACCTATTACTTCTCAATTTGATAATTCAACTAATTAAACATTATTCTTTCGGAAACGATGCAACCTGTTTGAATAACTAAGAATTCCAACTCACTTAATGAAGTCTCACTAGCGTTGTGAGAGTTTTTACCATACATATTTACAACTACAAGATTAACATTTTTCTCACTATATATGACATGATGTTCAGTATGAGTTCATGTTCCACACTTACGAAAATCATAGATCTATTCTTAAAATTTATTAAAAAGTTAATATAATACATAGCCGCTCTCATGGCGCTCGCAAATGCAATCCTTCTAATATTAGATGCTTTCCCGCTCCCGCGTGAGGTGACCTAGCTTAAGAATGCCAAACAAGACACTGGAAATTCAACATGTTCCAACTAAGCTCAAAACAGTGATGAAAGGAAGATTTTTTTGGAAAATGTGGTTCTTGCTTGCTGGATTCTTTTGAACACTAGAAATGATTTCTTCTTCAATTTGAATCCAGTTAGCAGCTGTGGAAAAGTTTCTGAGATTCAGTCGTGAGTGCAAAGAATGCTACAAAAGCAAAGATAGGAAGTGAAAAAAAAAAAAAAAAAAAACAGTCATGGCAACCAGAACCCCAAGTACCAGATGGAGACCCCCAGCAAGACACAAAGTAAGACGCAACTTTGATGCAGGATTGGAAGCAAAGTCTGCTACAACAACCCCAAGGGGTTGGCCTAGTGGGTGAGGCCAGGGGCGGATCCAGGATTTTGTCACAGTGGGGGCTAAATTCTAAAAACATAATGTTTTGATGAATAAGCACAAGTAATAAGGGATATTGTAAAATTTCAGTGGAGGCTAAACTGAATTTACTGAACTACATATAGGGTAAAATTGCAATTTGGTACAGTTGAGTGGGGGCTATAGCACCCCCCCCCCCCCACCCCACACACACACACACGCACCCCATTCCACTTGCATCCGCGCTTGGGTGAGGCTTGAGTCTCAAGGGTTTGCTCCCCATGGAGTTTCAGATTCGAATCCCACGGGAACCAAGGCCACAGGGTATTCACATGCCTCCTGCATATAACTTCATGTAATCCTAGGGCCTCGTGGATTAGTCTAGGTGCATGCAAGCTAGCCCGAACACCAAGATTATCCCAAAAAAAGTCTCCTATACCTTTTTTGAGTTGGGTCAACCGGAGATGAGAAGGGTAGTTTAGTTGATAGTGGCTTGCAAAGGATTCGTGCAGACTCTGTTCTAATAGCAGAAGCTTGTGCTTTGCAAAGAGATGAAAAGCGTAGTTAAGCTGATGGTGGATAGGCTATACAAAGAGATCTGGATTTTTGTTCCAAACAGTCTTTGAAGGGGTGTTTCAAGAAGATACAGGCGACGTGTCTCAAGAAGAAAAATTAACTACTATTGGGTTATTGAGGAAGTGTTAGAATACATAAGAAGTCCTGCTGCAAGAAGATGGAATTGAAGTGCAGTGGGTGAGAAGGGCAGCTAATGGGGCAGCAGACAAGCTAATTCAGTGAATGAAATCTGGTAAAGTTACAGGAAACGTTACATAGTGTCCTGAATATTTTTCCTATGTGCAACTAGAAGCTTGTACTAGTTAACCTTTCACTTTAGGGTAAAAGACATTTTCACCCCCTCTAGTTTGACTGAAGGACACTTTCACCCCTTCCAGTTTAGAAAAGGACACTTTCCCCTCTTTCAGTGTGCCGAACTTCAAGCAACTTACTCTGATAGTGAATCCGTTAACCCGGGGGCGGGGAACGTCATTGAAAATAGTTTTGCAGACAAATTCGCCCCCAATATCATGCAAAAGGTCTATTATACCCGTGGGTAACCCCTACATTCTGCATAACATGGGGGCAAAATTGTCTCAAAAACTATTTATAGTGATAGACCACAACTCCAGACTAACAATGTCACGATATGGGGTGTAAGTTTCCTGAAGTTCGGGACGCTGAAGTGGTGAAAGTGTCCTTTAGTCAAACTAGCGGGCTCAAATTGTCTTTTACCTTAATTTTAATATAAATGTCTCTTTTCGTCAACAAAAAAGAAACACTACAATGCATTGGTGGAGTAGAATCAACGGTTTCCTGAGTCAATCAAGAGACAAAATGACTGTCTTGGGCTTTTGATAGCTTCAATCCGTTGGCAAATTGGAAAGCAGGGAGAATCGGTTGTCAGCAAATATGGTGGAAGCCTGATAGGGGCGTAGGTTAAAAATTTAAGAGATTGATGAGGCTAATGCAGGTGTTGATCATCAAACAAGAGAAATATAGGAGTTCAGAACCCTGTGAAGACAGGTTATATGTCTATTGATTCAAAGATGCAGCTCTTCGTTGGCATGTTTCAGCCAAGCCATGGCTTTTCTTGTTCAACAAAAGCTGTGGTAAAAAATTGACAAAAAGAGTAAAAACTATCTACCTACCAATTTAGTATAAACTAGCGCTATAGCAACCAACAAATTCAACAAGACGTGGAAGGGGGAAAATATCTATCACGGACTTCATTCGCGAATAGCATTGACCAGAAGCATGGAAGGGAACAAAATATCTTTCACGGATTTCATTCATAAATAGGAGCATTAACGAGAACAGAAAACTGTAAAAATAGGATTCACCGTGAACAATCAAACTGCAAACCAACAGGAGATTACCATGAATTCAACTAAATTAACCCCCAAACGACACAAGGCAGAAGTACCTTTATCTGAAACCCATTAATATCTCACGGCCAACACTTGCGTCCCCCTTTTCCAGGGCTTCCTTCTTCTCAAGTTTATCCAACATAGCCATGAACTGATCCAAACCAAACGGATTCGATTCCATAAATTCTCTCTCAAATTCTTCCAACACCTTAACTTGCCAATCTTTCTTCTCTGGTTCAGGCTTCTTCTCAGACATTGTGAACCCTACATAATAATAATAATAATACCAGAAAACACAAACAATTAGTGAGATCCCACAGCAAAAGAAAAATATATGATAACTCATAAACAGTTTAAAAGCTCTCTTGAACCACCAAACTTGTCATGATCTAGGCATGAAAGCTTCGTAATGAAAGAATACAAACAGTAATTGATTAAGAAATTTGAGTGCTAAATTGATGTATTTGGTGAGGAGGAAAGAAGAGCTTGAGAATAAGTATTTAGGGTTTACCTCGCCGAGGATTGATGAACGAGGCCGGAGGAGCGGTGGGGCGGACAGCGGAGGCTACGTGCTGTCTTCTTCTTCCGTCTTCTTCAACAGGAGGAACGAGCAGAACAATTGTTTTTCTTTTCTGTGAGGAGAAGGTTTATAATTTAGTGAATAAAAAATTATATGGTGTTTACTCAAAAAAAAAAAAATATATGGTGTAATAAATACTGCTACTAGCATAGTTGTGCGTACCGTTCCGTTCCGGTCCGGAACGGCCGGGGTCCGGTTTTAGCTAAAACGGCACGGTACCAGACCTGATTCGTACCAGGTCAAAATCCGCCTCGATCCGGGTCGATCCGGGCCATTACGCCCGAATCCGGTAAAATCCGGACTATTTCGGTCCGGGTCAATTTGTAGTTTTTCGAATTTTTTTTCCCAAAACAAATCGCGTTTGGCATTACCCTAACAGCATCAATCCCTTCCTCTCTTCGCAAAGGGTCTGATTGTGCAAATCAGAGAGTGAGGAAGTGAAGAAGAAGAAGAAAGAATAGTGATCTGTTTCGTGAAATGGAAACAGATTCAGATCGAGAAATACCTATCCTTTCATCCACTACTTTTTTTTTCTTTCATCCACTACTTGAATTTAATAGAAGTAATTATAAATTTAGGAATTTATTATATTTTACCCACTTCAAAATTCAGTCACATTATGTTCCTCAAAATAAAATTCAGTCTCTCATTAGCTCCTTAAAAAAAAGTACAATCACATTAAGTTTTAATTCCTGGAGGGTGAGAATCATTTTTTTTAGTATTATTATTATATATACATATGCATATATACATATATAAAAATAATGGAAAAAGTGCGGTGAATCCGGAACGGATCGCCGATCCGTCCGGATCCGAGATCGTTCCGTTCCCAAGAGCAAAACGGAACGAGGACCGGAACGGTATTCAAAACTATGACTACTAGTACTAGTACTTTGTGTTGCGAATAAAGAGAGATGATTTTTCTCTTTTTTTTTGTGAGAATCATAAAGAGAGATAATTGAGAAACAATAAGGAAGATTTTATTGATGTGTGTAAAATATTCACCAGTCCTAAACCCTTTATACAAACTTTAGGGTGGGCTCACGGACCTAGCTGTAAACGTAAAACACAGGTTATCAATTATGGTGGATATTCACCCTAAGCCAAATACAAGTTTCATAACACTTCCCCCTAAATATCACAATAACTATGCCTCGTTCGAAACCTTGTCAAGAAAAATCATGTGAGAAAAAATTATGACTAAGGAAAAGAGTACACCGGTGATGGGAGACAGGTCTGATATTATCACAAAAAATGCATTGGGAAAAACCGTGATGAAAGAAAAAGAGTACAATACAAAGAATATCGCCTTCCCCTCATGATAGCATCAATCATAAGAGCTCCCTGAGATGGCGCATACCACACTTTCGGATATGTAGCTTCAATGTTGAGGCTGGTAGCGCTTTCGTAAATAAATCTGCTGGATTTTCACTTGAATGCATTTGCTTAATAGTGACCAGTGGCGGATCTAGTGTTGGACAGGGGGGCTTTAGCCCCCACTCAACTTTTAAAAATCGCACTTTTCCCTTGTTTTGTCTATATGTTTTAATTTAGCCCCCATTTAGCCCCCACTCAACTTCTAAAAATTTAGATTTTACTCTTATTTTGTTTAAGTTTTCTAATTTAGCCCCCACTGTAACGAATTCCTGGATCCGCCCCTGATAGTGGCTATGCCTTCCTTTTGGAGCACGTGTGTGTAGAAGAACTTAAGAGAGATGCGTTTAGTACGATCGCCTTTAATGAACCCTTCCTTAAGTTGTGTGATGCAAGCAGCATTGTCTTCATGTAATGTCGTTGTGCTTCCTTTGTTGAATGATAATCCACAAACTTCTTTAACATAATGCACCACTGATCTCAACCATACACTTTCTCTGCTAGCTTCATGAATTGCAAGGATCTCATAATGATTAGAAGATGTTGCCATTGTCCGCTTCATTGATCGCCAAGATATCGTTGCGCCTTCATAGTTGAATACATATCAAATTGGAATTGGATCTCTTAATGTGAACCAATCCACAAATTCAAATTGGAATTGGACTTTCCTTTGGAAAGTGAAAACTTCTCAAAGAATACTGAGTTTCTTATGGCAAATCCTCCTCAACAGCCTCCCTACTAATGAATTGAGAGCTAGGAGGGGAGGAGACACTAATGGGGCTTGTCTTAGATGCAATCTGGACTATGAAAGTCAAAACCACCTGTTTAGAGGATGTGCTCACTCTCAAAACATTTGGAAAAAGCTAAAATATGAGAGTTGGTTGAAAAAAGATCTTAACCTTGATCTCAATGATTGGATTTACAAAAACATGAGAGACCAGTCAGTTTGTTTTCAAGATATTCCTTTGAAAACTGTGTTCACAGTAATTTTTTGGACTATTTGGAAAAATAGAAACAAAAAAGTTTTTGAAGGAACACAAATTGAAGCCACCAGCAGTGGCTTTGAGATTCTCAAAATTTCCACTAGCATCCATAATGCTTTTATTCAAAGCACTGAGATGCAAATGGAAATTAGGAGAAAAACTAATTGGTTACCACCTATTGCAGGAAAAGTCAAACTGAATGTGGATGCTAGCTTGTACCCAGGTGTTGGTGGAGCTGGTTATGGAGGGATTCTACGTGATGACAAGGGTGCTCACCTATGGAGCTTCTCGGGTAGCTCACCAGAAACTTTCGTGACCCAGGCTGAGATATTGGCTATTTACAAAGGACTCACTATTGCCTACTCAAGTAACTTTTCTAGAATTGAGGTTGAGACAGACTCACTTGATGCTGCTCACATCTTCAACAATCAAGAGTACCACAACATATGCAGATTCAACCTGATCCAAGAAGTCAGAAACCTGTTAACCCTTTCTCAAAGCACAGTCAAGTACATCCCTAGAGAAAGGAATAAATGTGCTGACAAACTTGCTAGAATTGGTTCCTTCCAAGCTGAAGACCTGCATGTCTATAGCCAGCCACATGAAGCTATCCGAGATAATATCGTGGAAGATATGGGAGGGATGGTTGACAAAGAAGCTGAGCTTCAACATCAGAACTCAAGTCAAGACTCCTCTTAGAGCTACTATGCTCTCTCTTTTGGTTTTGTCTTGCTAGTATGTTGTGTATGTTTCGGATGTTGATGTTTATGTCCTTGTAATCTTGTTTGTTCCTTTTCCGATGAATAAAAAAAAAAAAAAATACATATCATGTTTGAGATCTTGCATTGTGTGGGTACGACAAGTAGCCATCATCAGCATATCCAACTAGAGAAGCATCGGAATCTGTAGGATAGAATAGACCCAAATCTATGGATCCACCCAAGTACCGTAATATATGTTAAAATCCATTTCAATATCTGGCCTAGTACAATTTGTTAAATACACCAAAGCACCAATTGCACTAAGGTACGGTACTTCATGACCAAGTAATTCTTCGCCATCCTCTTGTGGACGAAATGGGTTATTGTTTACATCAAGTGACCTAACTAGCATTGGGATAGTTAATGGATGTGTTTTGTCCATGCTAAATCTCTTAAGTATTTTCTCCGTATAAATCGATTGATGAAGTAAATCGATCCACTGTCCGCCGACCTCCAACTCATCAGGAAAAACCACCGCCGCCTCGCCTTCCTCCTCAACCCCAACCGCAACAGATTCGCCTTCGCCTTCCGCCTCGTGTCTGACGCCCGGGCGGTGCTCTCATATCCGGCGAAGAAATCGTCCTTCTACGAAGAATTAGGCTATCAATTTCACCAGGAGGACGGAGATTGTCGTGAGTCGGAGGCGGCGGATAATTTTTGGACTGCATGTCCTTATTGTTACAATCTATATGAGTATCTGATGGTTTCGGTTGGTTCTTGCTTGAAGTGTCAGAATTGTGCGAGATCGTTCGAAGCGGTTGCGGTTCCGTCGTTGCCGCCGAGAAAGGATGTGTATTACTGCTCGTAAGGATTTAAGCCTTTGATGTTCACATTTTCTTATTCGATGGTGGCGGAGCAGCGGTGTGACGGTGGCGTGGAGATAGCACTTATGTAAACTTAATTTTATTTATGTCCTACATGAGGGTATAAGGAGAGGTGTCAAACGATCGAGTTGGTAGATTCAACGCGTTTATAAACGAGTGCAACCGTTCTTCTCATAAACATTTAGGTGTTTTTAAGAGAAGCTCCAGAATGCTTCTGCTGCCAGCACAATTACTTTCAGTAAGAAAAACTGTTTGATCGCGTTTGGTGAAAAAAATGACTTTTAGGACAGTTTCTCGTGTCTCGCATGAGCATTCAGGAAGAAGGGGAAAATGTTTTTCAAAAATCAAATTTTGATTATTTTATCATTACTTATTTTAACCTTACAAATTTTAAAATTTCAGTATTTGTGTTTACAAAACTGATATATGCCATCTATTTCTTTTACTCGCTCCCATGTTCACTGTTAATTTTAGCAAACATAAATAATTATATCAATACTTTTCCAAATATGAAGTTACTACGTCAATTTTTCACGGCCACTTTTACGTAATATTTATCTAACAACATTATATCTAACTCTCTCACAACAAACTGCTCCTTAGATTGTTCATAAACAGGTCAGTATAACCTGTTAATGACATAAGAATATATTGGCAACATAGCAAGCAGATTAGCACTTCTCTAATACATGCATCCGAAAAATCATTAAATTCAACCAAAACAAAACCATGAGAACTCACCAGATTGCTCTAATTAGTAATTAGCTAAACTTGAAATCTCCACATAGTTTTTCAGATGCTAATATTTGAATATTTCCTACTTTCTAGACATCACATCAACTGAAGATCAAATAATTTAAGTTTACCCGTACAAACTATACTAGATCCTACCAGCATAATATTAACATAACAAATCTCCAGAATCAGCCTTCATCAGCACCACCTATATTTCAGCACCCTTCCATTTCTGCTTTGCCTCCTGAAATGCTAAGCAGAAGTCAGTGACATAGGAACCAAAATCATTCATATAATGCTACTGGTGTAAAACTTATAACAGATAAATCACACAATAGCAAAAATAGATGCTCGTGGATATAAGATGTAAGATGATATGAGCTACGACAATTTTAGTGTCTCGAATAAAAGTAAGCATAGCACAAGAGCTAACCTCTGTCTCTTCACCTAGTCTACAGTACAACATTACCTTTTCTAGTAGCTTCAAAAAATGTACACAGTTTTTGTTTCATGTCTTGGAAACTTATACAAAGACAAGTGAAAGAACACTATAATGAAACTCAACGACATTCAGTCACGGGCAAACAATATCCCGACAACTCAAATGTTCATACAAGGATCGGGAGATTTTACTCGTTCTTCCTTGAGACGAGTCATTTCAGATTCCACTAACAAATATCAAAGAAGACTCAAAGAACTTCCATTTATTATTAATATTGAAAGATAAGGAGCCAGGAGCCAGAAACAACAGTTAGAGCAACATCAAAACCAAAAGAAACAATAGCACGAGATAGCAGGAGTAAGGTGGCAGGCAGCCAAAAGACAAACTATCTCATGCTTCTCGGATAACTTGCAAAAACAAGGCGAAAAACATAACTGGCTGCAGCAAACCTAATCAAATCCATCACTTATGTAAGCACAACAATCATGGCCTCTCCTGAACTGAAAGGCTAATATCGAGTAACATCGTTGTATTCATCATCAATTGGGATTCCCTCCTCTTAGGTTGAACAATCTCTATGGTTGTGCATGACCTCAAACCATATCTACCAGCACCAGTAAAGGCCAGAGCAATCTCTATCGGTCTATCCCCTGTGATCTTACCCATCTTTCACATTGAACAATCCCTTGCCGTTATTTGCATGGAGCAATTTGTAACAGGCCCTTGCATGGTTAAATTGATTTTACCAAGGAAAAAAATGGTTGGCTGGAAAATGATAGGTGTAAGGTCAGTAGGTCACTCAGCTTTTGCACTGTTATTATAACTGGTGTTTGGACTCTATCGCGATTGATTGATCCCCTTCTCATGACTGAAGGGTTAGGAGTGACAGATTGTTTTGCAGAAGAAGCCAACAGAAGCATTAGACACTGCCAATTAAAAATGTTCCAACTAGAGCTAAAAAACAGCGAGGCAAAGGAGAATTTCTTGGGAAAATGTGGTTCTTGTTTGCTGGATTCTTTTCAACACTATAATTGATTTCTACTTCAATTTTGAATCCAGTTTGCAGGTGTGGAGAAGTTTTGAAATTCAGTCGTGAGTGCAGAGAATACTGCAGAATCAAAGATAGGAAGTGGAAAAGACCAAACACCCAGTCATGGCATTCAGAACCCCAAGCACCAGATAGAGACCCCACCAAGACACAAAGTAAGATGCAACTTAGATGCAGGATGGGAAGCAAAGTCTGCTATAGCAACCCAAGGGGTTGGCCTAGTGGGTGAGGCTGAGTCTCAAGGGTTTGCTCCCCTTGAAGTCCCAGGTTCAGATCCCAAGGGAACCAATAATTCTTCGGGCCACTATTCACTAGGTGCACTCAAGCTGGCCCGGACCACCACGATTATTCCTAAAAAAATGTCTTCTATAGCTATACTGAGTTGGGTCACTAGAGATGAGAAGGGTAGTTTAGTTGATGGTGGCTGGCAAAGGATTCATGCAGACTATGTTCTAATAGTCGAAGCTTGTGCTTTACAAATAGATGAGAAGGGTAGTTTAGCTGATGGTGGATAGACTAAATAAAGAAATATGGATTTCTTGTTCCAAACATAGTCTGGAAGATACTGGCGTGAGTGTCTCAAGAAGAAAAATGAGTTGCTTCTCGGTTATTGAAGAGAAGTGTTAGAAGACGTAAAAATCTTGCTGGAAGAAGATGGAATTGAAGTGCAGTGGGCGATGAGGACAGCTAATGGAGCAGCAGACAAGTTAATTCAGTTGGTGAAAACTGGTAATCTAGTTACAGGAAATGGAGTTTCCTGAATATGTTTTCTATGTGCAACTAGAAGCTTGTACTAGTTAACCTTTCATTTTAGGGTAAAAGACACCTTTACCCGCACTAGTTTGACTGAAGGACACTTTCACCACTAAGTGTGCCGAAGTTCAAGTAACTTACACTCTCTGATTGTGAATCTGTTAGTCTGGGGGCGGGGAACGTCATTGAAAACAGTTTTGGAGACAAATCCCCCCCCCCCCCATATCATACAAAAAGTCTATTATACCCTTGGGTAACCCCTACATTTTGCATAACATGGGGGGAAATTGTCTCAAAAACTATTTTTAGTGTTAGATCCCAACTCTAGACAAATGGTGTCACAATATGGGGCGTAAGTTTCCTGAATTTCGGCACACTGAAATGATGAAAGTGTCCTTTTCCAAAGTAGAAGGGATGAAAGTGTTCTGTAGTCAAACTAGAAGGTGACAATTTGTCTTTTACCCTTTTTTAATATATGGTCTCTTCTCACCCACAAAAAAGAAATACTACAATGCATTGGTGGAGTAGAATCAACGATTTCGTGAGTAAATCAAGAGATAAAATGATCGTCCAGGGCTCGGTAGCTTCAATCTGTTGGCAAATTGGAGACAGGACAGAATCAGTTTTTCAACAAAATATGGTGGAAGCCCGATCTTTGAAGGGTAGGGACGTAGGGAAAAATTTAATGAAGCTTGGTGAGACTAATGCAGTGATGGTTATCAAACCAGAGAAGTAGAGGAGTTCAGAACGCTATGAAGACAGGTTATATGTCTATTGCTTCAAAGATGCAGCTCTGTATTGGCAAGTCGTAGCCGAGCCGTGGCTTTTCTTGTTCAATGAAAGATGTGGAAAAAAATTGACAAAAAAGTAAAAAAATAACTACCTCCCATTTTAGTATAAACTAGGTCAATAGCAACCAAAAATCCAACAAGAGCATGGAAGGGGGAAAAATATATATCACAGAGTTCATTCACAATTAACATTGATCAGAAGCATGGAAGGGGACAAAATATCTTTCACGGACTTTCATTCATAAATAGCAGCATTAACGAGAACAGAAAACTGTAAAAATAGGATTTACTGTGAAGAATCAAACTGATAACCAACAGGAGATTACCATGAATTCAAATAAATCAACCCCCAAACGACAAAAGGCAGAAGTACCTTTGTTTGAAAGAAAGCCATTAACATCCCTTTTCACGGCCACCACTTGCGTCCTTGTTATTCGTATTCTCCCCACTTGCTTCCCCCTTAACCTGGGCCTTCTCCTTCTTAAGTTTATCCAACGTCATCAAGAACTGATCCAAACCAAATGGATTTGATTCCATAAATTCTCTCTCAAATTCTTCCAACACCTTAACTTCCCAATCTGCTTTCTTTGGTTCAGGCTTCTTCTCAGACATTGTGAACCCTACAATAATAATATTACCAGAAAATACAAACAATTAGTGGGGAAAAAAAAGTGATCTCTTGAGGAAATCATAAACTCAAATAGAGGTTACTCTGATTATTGATTAGAGGCTTTAGCAGCTATTCAGTTACCCAGGAAGAACACCCTTTTTCTTTTAAATCCAGAAATAACTCAAACCCTAAAGAAAAGACCAGCTGATCTGAAGAATGTCCTACTGAAGTATAGAAGAAACCCTAATAAAGCATTAATGAGTTAGAGAGACTGAGAGTACTTACGAGTTCAAAAGGTGTGAAGCAACCAACGAAACGTGCAACGAATGAAAAGGAAAAGTAAAGAGTTACAATATGTATGAGTATGCGAGGGTTGTGGTTGGTTTTGTTGCTTGAGGTGTCAGAATTGTGACAGAACGTTCGAAGCCGTTGCGGTTCCGTCGTTGCCGGGTAAGGAACTAATAAGGATGCGTTATTACTGCTCCTGGGGGTTTACCCCTTTTATAAGACCAACACTCAGTAACATATGACACAAGCCCAAATTCATCAAAGTTTGTCAAGCCCAAGGATCTCGATGTAACCTTCTTTCACACTCCAAGGACCAATCTGCAATTTACCAAGTCAAATGACCAAGCTGCAATTATCTCATCAGATCTTCAATACCATTAACTGAATATTGTACACTTTTTTTTTCTCAAAAACGTGTGTGTGTGTGTATATATATACATATATATATATATATGTATGTATATATATATACATATATATATATACAATTTTTCTCAAAAATGTATATGTGTGTGTGTATATATATATATATATGTATATATATATATATATATTGTACACCTTTTATAAACACATCTCTGTGTCCCTATGGGTTCCTCCCATAGAATTCCTCCTCTCTGTAAATGTCATGAACCTTCTTCATCCCTGTTCTCTGTAATAGCAATAGAATTAAAACCTTAATTGGGTATTTGTCACGCCTTTGATATTCACATTTTCTTACTCGGCAGCAGTGGACAAGCGGTGTGACGGTGGTATGGACGGTGAGGGTAGCGGCGATTCGGGGGCGGATCCAACTCCGGTGAAGAGAAAGAAAGGTACGCCTACGAAGAGTCTGCAAGTCATGTAAAAACGCAAGGAGTGTTTAGAGATTCACTTTAGATATACAATAGTGTATGAAGGTGTATGAAGGTGTAGTAGTTCTTGTGAATGTTCAGATAGACCGAGTTCTTATGAACAGACACAAATGTTCGGTTATACACATATTTTGGTTGAAATGTTGCGTTGCTAGGAGCAGTCACAACTGTTTGATTAGACCCACTTTTTGGCTGAAAGATTGTGTTGTTACAAACAGACACAACTGTTTTCTCTAGCAGGATTCATCAGTTCCAATCACAGTTTCATAGAGAATTCTACAGAATTTTTTTATATTGCTGGTTGTAGACGGCGACACTGACGAAATAAAGGTGCAGTTAAAGAAGATGGAGGAGGACGAACTGGTTTGCAGAGGACACATTCTCAATACACTGTCGGATCGTTTATACGATCTATTCACATCGGAGAAGTCACCAAGCAATATCTGTAAGACGTTAGAGTACAAATACAAGGCTAAAAAGCAAGGATCAGATAAGTTTCTCATTAAAAAAGTCTTAAATTTTACTATGGATGATAGTACTCCCATTCTCGTTCAGGTTTACGAATTCCAAATTCTCGCTAATAAAGTTCGGGATCTCAAGATCTTTGTTTCTGATGAGGTTTTAGTGGGGGCTATAATTGTCAAACTTCCAGAAATTTTCATAATTACATGAAGGAACTACTACACACAGTGGAATATTTCAACCTTGAACAACTTCAGAAGCATCTCTGAATTGAAGAAGAAACTCGAATCCGGAAAAGAAACCCGGCGGGTCCTTCTAGTGCTAAAGTGAACTTCGTGGATGACCGAGGTAGATGAGGAAAGAAGAGGAAGTTCGATGAAACCAGTAATCCAAATGGTGCTACCAAACAGAACAAGAAGAATAGGAAATGTTACAATTATGACAAGAAGGGAGACATCAAAAAAGGATTAACAAGACAAGGGTTCAGAATGGGAATTCCAAAGACAAACCTAACGGAAATTGCAAACAGGCTAATTTCATTGAGAGTTCAGTTTTTAAATTAGTCGCCATGGTTTACGACATGCATATTGGTATGATTATGGAGTTGAACATGGCGTCTGAAGATGTTTCTCATGATTGGTGGTATGATTCCACTACTACTTTCCATGTTTGTAACAACATGTCGCTTCTTGTGCATTATGAAGAGACTCCCAACGAACGTGAAGTTATTATGAAAATCACAATGCAGCCAAGGTTCTTGGAAAGGGGAATATTCAAATCCAATTCACTTCGGGGAAGAAGTTGACCCTGCAGAACTTTCTCTATGTTCCCGATATCAAGAAGAATTTTGGTGTCGGCTAATCTTCTTTGTAAGAACAGCTTTAAGGTTGTGATCGAGGCTGACAATGTAAGTTTATCTAAGACTGGCATGTTGTTGAAAAGGGCTATGATTGTAAGGGGATGTTTAAGATATTTATTAATGAAATAAATGATAGTTATATCTACATGATTGACTCTATTTCTTTATGGCATACTCGTTTGGCGCATTTAAATTTTAGATCGTTGAAGTTCATGTGAAAAGATGGTTTGATATCATGCACTGGTAATCACGACTCTTAATGTTAAATTTGCATACACGCGAAAATAACTAGGAAATATTTCCCAAGTGTACAAAGAAAATCTCAACTTCTAGAATTCGTGCATTCTGATATTTGTGAATTAGATGGAATAGTTACTAGAGATGGTAATATGTATCTCGTAACATTTATTGATGATTGTTCGAGATATGCCTATGTTTATTTGATGAAAATCAAGGATGAGACATTTGACAAGTTTAAGTGTTATAAGGCTGAAATTGAGAATCTCATTGAAAGAAAAATTAAAACTCTTCGTAGCGATCGAGGTGGTGAATACTTTCCTCATGAATTTTTAGTGTTTTTTGAAGAGCATGGTATTGTACATCAAACTAGTGCACCATACACGCCACAACAAGATGGTTTGGTTGAGAGGAAGAATAGGACGCTAGTAGATATGGCCAATTCTATGCTCTTGAACGCGAAATTAAAATCTTCTTTGTGGGGTGAAGCGTTACTTACCGCATGTTATTTTCATAATAGAATTCCTTCACGTAAATCAAAAGTTTCACCTTACGAAGTGTGGAAAGGCAAAAAGCCAAACTTGAAATACCTTAGGTATGGGGATGCACGGCTTCTTACCGCGTGACAGACCCTAAAAGAACAAAATTAGAGCCAAGAGCTCTCAAGAACGTGTTTGTTGGATATGTTGAAAACTCAAAGGCATATAGGTTATTAGAGTCAGAATCAAACGTGATAGTGGAATCGAGGGATGTAGAATTTATTGAAAATAAATTTATCTATTATTCCAACTCGTCAAAACCTACTCAAACAATGAATCTTGTCCTATTTCTTGGAAATAAGAGAAAGGCTTTCGATGATATTTATCCTCCTCTGAGAAGTCAAAGGGCACCAAGGAAATGGGATTGGGTCCTGATTTTGTCTCACCAGATTCTCTTCTCTTTCTTATGGAAGGAGATAGAGAATATGTCCTAAAGAAAGTTCCTATTGCACTCGATACGAAAGATGATCCAAAAACATTTTCTGAAGCTATGGCTTCTAGAGATTATGGTTTTTGGAAAGAGGCTATCAACGAATAAATGGACTCGATATTATAAAATAATAATTGGACATTAGTCGATGTACCTCACGATTCAAAACCTATTGGGTACAAATGGGTGTTTAAGTGAAAGTATAATTATGACTTTTAAGGCTAAGATTGGTAGCAAAAGGTTTCAAGCATATAGAGTGTATTGATTATTTTGATACCTATGCACCCCTGCCTAGAATAACATCCATTAGAGTGTTGATGGTACTTAAACTCCATTTTCAATTTGCATGTACACCAAATGGATGTTAAAATCACCTTCCTAAATGGTGAATTAGATGAGAATTGTATATGGAACAACCTGAAGGATTCGTGATGCCAAATAACGAAAAGAAGGTTTGCAAACTCGTTAAGCCCTTGTATGGGTTAAAGCAGGCACCGAAAAAATGGCATAAAAAGTTCGATGGCGTTATTTTATCCCATGAATTTGAGCATAACCATAATTCCAAAGATTTTGGGTAAGGGGGATACCAAGCCTGTTTCTAATTGCATTAGCAACACGGGGTTTAGTATTTGCAGAGAGGAAAATCTTAGATTTAGAGGGATTGATCTTTTGAACAGACAAACAACAAAAATCCTCCAGCACCTGCATAACAAAGCCATAGGACACACTATCAGTTTCGAAGAAAAGCAGCATATCGTCCACACAGAATAAATGAGTTAGACAAGGACTAGTTTGGGAGATTTTAACCCCCTTCCAGACAAAGGACAAAGATATAAGAAAACAGGGAGTCTCCTTTTCTCAAACCCCTCCCAGCTTTAAAGTAAGGGAGAGGTTCACCGTTCCAAAGGACATAGTAGCTCACAAAACTCACACAACTCATGATCAACTTAATCAGGCCACTGTCAAAATTAAACAAACCAAAGTATCATACAGAAAAGACCATGAAAGCCTATCATTGGCTTTCTCTAAATCAATCTTAAATATCATAGATCCTACCTTATCTTTCATCCTCTTAAAGGAGTGGATCATTTCCTGAACAAGAATAATATTATCACAGGTGGATCTCCCAGGAATGAAGCTACTCTGAGTATAGGAGATGAGCCTGTCCATGAGGGGTCTAATTCTATCCACAATGAATTTAGCAGCAGTCTTGTAAACCACATTACACATACCAATATGTCTAAACTGCTTGATACTTTCATGATTGCTAATTTTTGGAATAAGGGTAATGTGTGTTATGTTAAGCTCCTCAGGGATAACAGAATTGGTGAACACTTGCTGCACAGTATTGCAAAGTTCAACCCCCACAGTGTCCCAACACTTATGGAAGAAGGAGGCGTTGAACCCATCAGGGCCCGGGCTCTATTCTTATTAGTGATTTTGATTATTTTAAAAATCAAATCAGTAGACACAATATCAGTTAGAGTCTCATTCATCTTATTAGTGAGCTGAGTAACTCTAAAATTGTAA
This sequence comes from Linanthus parryae, assembly GCA_023055425.1. Lineage (NCBI taxonomy): Eukaryota > Viridiplantae > Streptophyta > Magnoliopsida > Ericales > Polemoniaceae > Linanthus > Linanthus parryae. The sequence goes on from JALGPY010000006.1 coordinate 43,236,469, forward strand.
ATAATCTCAAACGCAGTCATGTCAGAGTCCCTGTCATACAGATTAATAAAATAATTAAGGACATGGTCTTTCAAGAGATTATCATTAGAGATCCAACCCCCAATATTATTTTTGAGCATACTAATATTGTTTCTCCTTTTCATAAGAGTAGAAAGGTGAAAAAACTTAGTATTCCATTCCCCAAGGAGCAGCCAATTAATTCTATATTTTTGGTGTCAAAGGGTTTGCTCCTGATCCAAAACCTCATTAAAATCTTTAACCATCTCTTTTTCCAACAGAAAGAGATCTTGAGAGAAAGAACTACTCAAAATTTTCTGAATCCCTGTGACTCGTTAAACATTTAGGTGTTCTTAGGGGAATTTTGAGAATGTTTATGATGTCAGCACATTTACTTTATGTCAAGAAAAAATAGTTTGATAAAAAATTGACCTCCTAAAAAAATTGACTTTTCGCACAATTTCAGGGGGTATATATTTTTTCGAAACCAGCTCCGGATTATTTTATCATAACTTATTACCTTGCAATTTTCCAAAGTTTCAGTATTTTTCTTTACAAAACTAATATATGCCAACTATATATTTTTTAATTTTAGCAAACATAAAATTATTATACCAATAATTTACCAAATATGAAATTACTTCATTAACTTTTTTAACTAATTTTCCACAGTGATCCTCTCACATCAACTTCAAGCAGCGTCACAGACTCACAGTATTCACAAACTGCTCCTTAGATTGTTCATAAACAGGTCAGTATAAGCTGTTAATAACTTGTTTTCTATAATATTGAAAATTCTACAGCTAAACACATGAGAATATGTATGGCAACACAGCAGGTGTAGAACTGCCATACACATGCACCCGAAAAAACATCAAAATCAACCAAAACATGACCATGAGAACACACCAGATTGCTCTAATTAGTAATTTGCTAAACTTCAAATCTCCACATAGTTTTCAAATTCTGATATTTGAATACTTCCTACTTTCTAGACATAACATCAACTGAAGATCAAATGATTCCAGTTCACCCGTACAAACTATACTACATGACTACCAGCACAATATTAACATAACAAATCTCCAGAATTAGCCTTCATCAGCAGCTACTGCGGCACCCTTCAGTTTCTGCTTTGGCTCCTGAAACGCTAAGCAGAAGTCAGTGATACAGGAACCAAAATCATTCATTTAATGCTATTGGTGAAAACTTAAAACAGATAAATCACACAATAGCAAAATTAGATACTCGTGGATATAAGATATTATAAGATGAGGAGCTACGAAAATTTGAGTGTCTCGAATAAAAGTGAACATAGCACAAGAGCTAACTATGTCTCTTCGCCTAATCTACAGTACAACATTACCATTTCTAGTAGCTTCAAAGAATGTCCACACAGTTTTTGTTTCATGTCTTAGGCAGTTATGCAAAGACAAGTGAAAGAACACTATAATTGACTCAACAATATTCAGTCACGGGCAAACAATATCACAAGAAACCAAATGTTCATAGATCGTGAGATTTTACACATTCTTCCTTGAGACGAGTCATTTCAGATTCCACTTACAAATATCAAAGAAGACTCAATGAATTTCCGTTTATTAATATTGAAAGACAGGAGCCAGAAACAACAGTAGAGCAACATCAAAATCAAAAGAAAATAAAATCATATAATCTCTGTACATATCACAAAAACTAGCAAGCTAGTTCAACAGCCTGGTGGGCTAGTTCAAATGTCTGTTGATCCTCTTCTCGGATAATTGGTTTAATTGGTTTATCGTGAAACAATAAAATTGTTGGCTGGAAAATGATGAGTGTAAGGTCACTCAGATTTCGCATAGTTATTAACTAGCGTCATCAAACCAACTCGGAGATTAGGACAAGATTCTATCTCCATATACAGTAGTTTTATGAGTGAAAAAGATTTGTTATCAACATTAAATGGACCATTTTGAGGCCCCAAATGTGGCCTGGAAATTCCCGATCATGTCCACCAACTAGTCATTTGATGTTTGCTGGCAAGTGGCAACTCTTTATTTATTTTTATTTTTTTCGCAAACCTAATATGCAAGAATGTAGTGCAACGAATGCATTGCTGACATTTTATGAGGCTTCAGGTAGAAGGGTGAACAGGAAAAAGTCGCATTGATCCCCTTCTTATGACCGAAGGTTGGGAGTGATAAATTGTTTTGAAGAAGAGGCCAACAGAGGCATTGGACACTAGCAATCAAAAATATTCCAACTAAAGCACAAAACAGCGATGCAAACGATAAAATTTATTGAAAAAATGTGGTACTTGATTGCTGGATTCTTTTGAACACTAGAAATGATTTACACTTTAATTTTGAATCCAGTTAGCAGCTGTAGAAAAGTTTTAAAATTCAGTCGCGAGCGCAGAGGGCATTCAGAACCCCAAGCACCAGATAGAGACCCACCAAGACGCAAAGTAAGATGCAACTTTGATGTAGGATGGGAAGCAAAGTCTGCTATAGCAACCCCAAGAGGTTGGCCTAGTGGGTGAGGCTCGAGTCTCAAGGGTTTGCTCCCCTTGAAGTCCCAGGTTCAAATCCCAAGGGAACCAATAATTCTTGGGGCCACTATTCACTAGGTGCACTCAAGCTGGCCCAGACCACTACGATTATTCCTAAAAAAAATGTCTACTATAGCTATTCTGAGTTGGGTCACTAGAGATGAGAAGGGTAGTTTAGTTGATGGTGGCTGGCAAAGGATTCATGCATACTCTGTTTAATAGTAGAAGCGTGTGCTTTACAAATAGATGAGAAGGGTAGTTCAGCTGATGGTGGGTAGACTAAATAAATAAATATGGATTTCTTGTTCCAAACAGAGTCTTTGAAGGGGTGTTTCAAGAAGATACCCGCGTGAGTGTCTCAAGAAGAAAAATGAGTTGCTTCTGGGTTATTGAAGAAGTGTTAGAAGACATAAAAATCTTGATAGAAGAACATGGAATTGAAAGTGCAGTGGGCAAGGACAGCTAATGGAGCAGCAGACAAGTAAATTCAGTTAGTGAAATCTAGTTACAGGAAATGTTGCAGAGTGTCCTGAATTTGTCTCCTACGTGGAACTAGAAGCTTGTACTAGTCAAACTCATCGCCCAACTTCTCACTTCTCTCTCTAAAAACTTTTCCTCCCAAAAAACCCTAGCCCCTCCCATCTCCAGCGGCGGCTCCGAAATGGGGCTTCCGCCGGGAATCCGCCGCAAGCTCTCCACCGCCCATCTGTCTACAGATCCAGCCTCCAGCGCCCCTGGTATGCAATTTATGACCCCAGCCAACCGCCTCTGCCGCTAGCTCCCGCTCCCCGGCGGTTCTCAGATGGCTGTCATGCCCGACCGGTCATCATCGTCTCCGGTGCGTCGCTAGCAACACGGGGCGATGGAAGTCGAGCTTCTCCTCTTCGTAGCTTTCCCCTCCTCCCCGGGACGGAGGGGTCACCTTTGGTTCGTCCAACTACCCTGCCGCCGCCGCTCGTCGCCGGACCAGCCACAACTCCGCCCAGCTTCGGCTGCTGCCCCCTGCTTCCGCCGCCCACCTGATGTCAGACGCTCCTTGACGACCCAGATCTGTTCGTCCAACCACTCTCCCACCGCGCCGCCGCTACTCCGCAGCCCTCCACCGCTGTCGCCGCCATCCTCTCTGACGATTAGGGTGGATCTGGTAAGTAACCCCTCCCTCAAGATGATGTCGACTTTGATGTGGCTGTTCTCCCCCTCCCCCGGTTGTGAGGCTTCTCCTCCCCCACTCCCCCTTGGATCTGCCAGTCGGCTTGTCCATTCCCCCCGTAGAAGTCCTCTCACCGCCCACCAACACCACTAGAAGCCTGCTTCTCTTGCTTGGGTTGCTCTTCGGTTCCCATGCTCGGTCGCCCCACCACCGCCACCGCCACCGGCCGGCAAGGTGTTTGTTGTTTTTGGGTGATAGGTTTCTAGGTTTTGTTTTGTTGTGGGCTGGCTTTCTTTGTTTTGGGCTTGGCTTTTGGGGTGTTATGTTTTTGGGCTTTTATTTGGGCTGTTTTCTTGTTTCGAATTAGGCATAGGAGGCTCTTGCGGCCTTATGACGGTTTCGATGTTTTGGGGTTGTAATGTGGTGGCCGTTGAGCCCGATACTACTTGGGCTCCTAGCTGCTTTTGAGGTTAGGTTGTGCATTTATGGTCTTTGGCTTTCTTTTCCGGGGGTATGTCCCCTTTTTCTTTGTAATCAGTTTCTTTTGTGAATGAAATCTTTCGTTGCCGGTGAAAAAAAAAAGAAGAAGAAGCTTGTACTAATTAACCTTTCATTTTTAATATATATATATATATATATGGTCTTTTTCGCCAACAAAAAGCACTAAAATGCATTGGTGGAGGGCTTGATAGCTTCACTCTGTTGGCAATTTGGAAAGCAGATAGAATCGGTTTGTCAAACGAATATGGTGGAAGCTCGACCATTTAAAAGTAGGGGGCGTAGTGCAAAATTTAATACGATTAGTGAGGCTAATGCAGGTGATGGTCATCAAAACAAGAGAAGTAGCCATATGAAGATAGGTTATATGACTATTGCTTCATTCAGAAAATATATGTCACGGACTTCATTCACTAAATAACAGTGACCAGAAGCATGGAAGGGAACAAAATATCTTTCACTGACTTTCACTCATAAATAGCATTAACCAGAACATAAAACTGTAAAAAATAGGATTCACTGTGAACAATCAAACTGATAACCAAGAGGAGATTACCATCAATTAATGTCCCTTTTCACGACCACCACTCGGGTCCTTGTTATTCTTAGTCTCCCCACTTATTCCCCCTTAACCTGAGCCTCCTTCTTCTCTTCATCCATTATCATCAAGAACTGATCCAAACCAAATGGATTCGATTCCAGAAACTCAAATTTTCTCTCAACAATAAAAACATCCAAATCTGTTTCCTTTTGTCCAGCCTTCTTGTCAGACATTGTGAACCCTACAATAATAATACCAGAAAATACTAGTGAAATCCGACAGCAAAAAAAATATATATGATCTTTTGAGGAACACATAAATTCAGCTGATCTGAAGAACCTGATAAAGAATTAATGAGTACTTACTGAGTAGTTCCTGCCTTTGCCGGAATGATTTTCGGTGAACTACAGTGAAAGAGAACGAAGAAGAAGAACGGAAGAGAGATACAGACATAATTGGGTAGAGAAATTCATAAGTTGATTCACGATGTTAATGCCTTCTCTCATACACAATACCCGCATGATATACACCGTTTACACTTAGAATAGAAAACTACATCACGAGCCTCTACAGTTTACTAAATCATAAAACTGTCCCCTAACTTTAGCTTTATTTCACCCTAAGACCCCAGTTTCATGACAAACACCGACACTGGACCTCCTTCCCTCCCTTTTGTCTTTATGATCAACTAGTTGATAACCCGTCCCATTGGGACTATTGTCAAAACAAAACATTTGTTAGTAACTTTTTACAGTTGAAATTATGCAAGTTTTTCATCTTCATTCCATTGGTACAAAGAGTAAGAAAAAGGAGACAGTACAAGAGAGTAAGAAAAGTTTGATGTGACGTGGTCCCACCATTTGATGCAGGGAGGGAGAGCCGTTGATTGTTCAATATTTCAATGGCCACGATACTCCCAACAACTACTGTGAACAGTAAAACACTGTGTTTTAGCATATAGATAGCGAGTTCAAAATGTGTGAAGCAGCGAACGAAACCAGCAACGACGAATGAAAAATAAAGAGTCACACTGTATTCATTTAATTTCTATTTCTTTCTTATTTAAAAAAATAAAAATAAAAATCACTATCTCTTTCACATGCAACTTTACATTTGACTTCAATTTGACTTTTCCTCTATTTGCCGGGTCACATGATAGGTAAAACTGTGCAAGAGTTTGGTAATCTTTTCATGACAAAACTCCTACCGAAAATTTGCGTTGTTCTGTTATCACAATCACTGGGTCAAATTGACATGTTTACTGGTGAAAAAGTCAAACTGAAAAATTCTATGGAGTAGGTGTATTCCAAAAGGCAAATGTTTGTTTCATTCAGTAAATTGCATATGTTCTACCTAAAGTTGTTGTTGTTGTTTTTTTTTTTTTGTTCATCACATTCTATCTAAAGTTTCAATTTCACGTTATTTTGACGGTAGTATTTTGACAAAATTGCAGCGGTGGCACTCGTGTTTTGATTTTTATTACATTTTGGTACCGAACTTTTCAATTTAAGCAATGGTGGTTTCAAATTTTACTTTTGTTGCATTAGTGGTACACATAGCCACTAAAATGACCAGTGTATTCTTAAATGAAAAAAATGTATTTACATTCCAATCCCCAAACTACTCCTTATTGTAAATGACCTCTCAGTTTGAACCCAATTGAACAGCGAAACTCGGGTCAATGCTTGACCTCCTCTGATCCCCCGTCTGAAGTCCCAAATCTTTGACATTTCGGAAAAACTCTCTCAAATGACCTTCTTAATGTAAACTACTGGCAGTCATGAACGGTCGCGATGTTCATTAAATTCATTGATTTGGATATCGGATATAGAGGCTACGGGACTCAATTCTTTAAAGATACTGCAATCTATTTCAAAGTAACTAAAAAAGAAAGATATTGCAACAAAATAATATCGAGATTTGATTTTTGTTTCCATCTTGGGTTGCAATTCAAAAAATGGGATTAATTAGAGACATTGTGACCCGGTTTGTTCGAGAGTTAATCAGGTTTGAGCAAGGGAGAAACCATGATTGTGGGAAGTAGTGGGTGTGGGTGTTTGGTTCATTACAATAGTTGGTGTGTGAATGGAATTTTGATTCATCTTTCAATATAAGATTTTAATATCATATATTTGGTGATCATGTTGCCACTTGGTATGATTTTAAGCAAGATATGGGTTTCAATTAGGCTGTAATGATGGTGGTATGGGGTTTTTAGTGGTGCTGCAATGGTGTGGATTAAGTTCCATCTTTGGGATCAATTTGAGGTTGTTTGATTTGGTAATCATGTAGAAGAACGAGATTGTTATGCTCGTGGCTGACGGTGGTTGTGGTAAGGAGAGAAAGAGAGACAGATAGATGACTTTTTATAGCTATGGATCGGGGAATGGTGGCTATGCTAGCGGGTAAAGGGATGTGGTCGTCGTAGTGCTAATGGTTTTCGGCAATGGGTGGGGTGAGGATGGCCGTGTTGGTTTGGTGTAAGGTGGAGTGTACTGTAAACTAGGGGAGAGCACGGACCGGGTTGGGCGGGTACGAGCCGTATTTCCTACCCAACCCAATGATCTCGGGTAGGCCTATCCACAACCCATACCCAATCAAGTAACTCCCAAACCCAAACCCAATCGAACTCCTCGGCCCGGACCGGACCGGTCATAACGGGTTTTGAAAACACAAATGATGACTCAAAATTTCCACTGTGAATTGGAAATATCAGCCTAAGTACAGAAATTTACAGTCAAATTTTTGAATAATAACGACTTGCAGCCGATAAGAAAACACATCCCCACATTACAAGTTTATATAACTACATCGACAAAAACATGTTCATGAAATGTCCGACATCATACATTTAATTACAGTAACCCCCATATAGTGGAGCAAGAGCAGCCCAAGGATCATTCAAGTGTCCTGTAAAACGCAATCTAAGAAATAGTTTTGGGTTATTTGAACATGTACGGGGCGGGGCGGGTTCAAACGGGTTTATTAAAGTAGTACCCATGCCCCACCCGAATTTGGCGGGTATGTGTTAAATCAACCCATAATCAATCATATAATCCGGGTTTGACTATTTTCCGGGGCGATTTAATTCGGACCGGCCGGTTCGGACCGGTTTGGCGGGGTTTTGCTCAGCCCTACTGTAAACTATTTAAAATATCGTAGGGACAAAACATAATAAAAGTTAATAAATAGTGAGAAGTGATCAAATTCTAGGTCATAATAATCACAAGCTACTAAATTTGCAACAAAATCAAACTTTGGATACTATTTTTGTCGAAATTGAAAAAGTTGGTACCAAAGTGTAACAAAGTACAACCGGTGCATTTTTTGTGATACTTTTTTCTATTACAACAAGTGCATATGTGTCAATTAATGAATTGTATAGAGCACCACATGTCGTATTGACGTGGTGTTAGTGTACGGTATATAGCACCATGTGTCATGTTGACATGGTGATTTTGAGGCAACTATTAAACTATACTCGGATCTATCAATTTCTCTTGTACACATCAGTTATCTAAAAATTTGAGACTTTTGCACTCTTTAAGTTTACGTATAATTTTGATATCATCAAGGAGGTTGTGTGTGCAATTTCGAAAATAATTGATAGTGGAGGAAGTTTTTTTTTTTTTTTGAGGAAAAGCAGAATTTTATTAACTGCTATAATTTTGGCTAGAAATAAAGCCAGATACATCATTTTGCAACATGTTAGCCATACGTGTCGGTAGCTGGTTGGTCCATCTCCGTTCCGTCTGATCTTCAAGTGCCTGTTTTGCCAAGTGGTGCGCGCAACTGTTGAATACGCGTGGCACGTGTACCACATTAACTTCTCGCTCGAACGCCACGATAGTTCTAATCTCTTCGAGTACCTTCCCGGCTTCCGAGGCCACAGCTGGCTCTTGAGGCTGGTGAAGGAGCCTCTTCAGTTCCCGAGCTACCATTAATGAGTCGGTTTCTACCCATAGGTTTGAGATAGATCTAGAGAGAGCCTCTCCAATTCCCATCTTAACTGCTTCCGCCTCCGTCTCCGTCGCCGATGACCGGAATGGCGTCGGCTTTGCTACCCCGATGATGAGGTTTCCCCTTTCCTCTGTTAAGACAGCCCCAATCGCTGCCCTCCTCTTGTTACTGTTCCACACTGCATCGGTAGAGACGATTGTCCACCCCTCTGGTGTTTTAGCTCTCCTCTTTGATGGTCTCATGCATGTTGAATCTGGGGCAGAAACAGTCTCTTCCGACTGATAATTTTTGTAAATAGCTAAGTACCGAAGGCCTTCTTCAATGTCTTCATACGGATCTGAGAGTTTTCCTTCGAATACCCATTTATTTCGATGTCTCCAAATTAGATTTGTTCCCAAGATTAATTTCTCTCTCTCCTCCTTCTTCATCTTGCAGATCAGGTCAAGAGCCCAAGTAGAGAAGTCTCCTTGCGCAGAGGATGGGTAGTAGGTGCCCAAAAGAGAGGTCCAGATCTTCTTTGCATAATCGCACCTTGTAAAGAGATGATGTTCAGGTTCTGCTGGGAAGTTGCAGAGACTACAACCGCCTTCAACTGGCATGCCTCTTCTTCTAAGGTTGTTTCTTAGCGGTAAGAGATTCTGTAAACTTCTCCAGAAAGTGTAAATATCTTTCTTTGGGTTTTTCAAGGACCAAATGTTGTTCCATTGGTTGACTGTTTGGCTAGAGCTGGAGCCGAGTTGCTTCTTTTCTTTTCTTCTCTTGATTTCTACAAATAACTCGTACCCACTTCTTACCGAGTAATTCCCATCCTCAGTATAGTGCCAGATTAGTCTATCTGGCATATCGATACTTGGGATGTGGATGCGCTTTATTTCTTCAATATCTTCGCTTCGGAAGAGGGTCTGGAGTTTTGTGTTATCCCATTGTCTATCATCTGTGAACAAATCAGCAATTCTCAGATTCTCCTTTCCATTTGCAGGGGAGATTGGGAGGAATCTGTGTGGTCTCAGAAGCCAAGGGTCCGAGAAGGCTTTCAAACATTGGCCATTCCCCAGCCTCCATCGACAGCCTTGCTTGATTAAGTCTTTTGTGGCCATGATACTCTTCCACAGGTAAGAGCACTGTTTATTTTCGGAAGCATTTAGCAGTCCTGTTTTTGCAAAATATTTTTCCCTTAGAACTCTTGCGTGGAAAGCGCTCGGGTTCATGAGGAGTCGCCAAAATTGCTTTGCTAGCATAGCTTTATTGAAGCTTTGTAGGTCTCTGAACCCAATACCGCCGTTGTGTTTGTTTTCAGAGAGACGATTCCAAGACATCCAATGGATCTTCCTCGTATCAGCATCGCCGCCCCACCAAAATTTTGCTGTCACTGCCTCAATTTTGTTTAGGAGACCGTCAGGGAGGATGAAGCATGACATAGTGTAAGTTGGTATTGCTTGAATTACAGTTTTAATGAGAACTTCCTTCCCTGCGAAAGTGAGATATTTCCCTGTACAGCTCTTTAATTTGTCTTGTATTCTTTCCACCAGGTGTTGGAATTTGCCCATCTTCTTCCTTCCAATATCAGTGGGGAGACCCAAGTATTTATCGTGGAGGGAGTCCGTCCTGACCCCGAGAATGGCGCTCAACTCTTCTCTTCTTGCCGTCGACACATTGCTAGAGTAAACAGCTGCTGACTTCTCAAGATTGACTTTTTGGCCTGTTGTATACTCATAGACTTGTAGTAGGTTTGCTAGGTAGGTGATTTCCGTCGGATTAGCTTTTAGGAATAGGAGGCTGTCGTCCGCGAAGAAGAGGTGGGAGACTTTCGGTCCCCCTCTCGACGCCGCTAATCCTGTAATAACTTTACTAGTACAAGCCTTCGTGAGAGATCGTGAGAGAAATTCACCACATAACAAGAATAAATATGGTGAGATTGGGCATCCCTGACGAAGCCCGCGCTCGGGCATAATATGACCCACTATACGCCCTTTAAAATTAAAGGAGAACGAGGTAGTAGAAATACAGTCACTCACCAGCTTAATCCATTTAGGGCCGAAACCCAACTTTTCTAGCATTTTGTAGATGAAAACCCATTCAACCCTGTCGTAGGCTTTGCTTATGTCCATCTTTAGGGCTAGGAAACCATCCTTGCCACGAATCCGGTTCTTCATCGTGTGCAATAGCTCAAAGGCCACTATGATGTTATCCGTGATAAGCCTGCCTGGGACGAAGGCACTTTGACTCTCTGAAATAATAGTGGGTAGAACTGTCTTGAAACGGTTCGCCATTGTCTTGGTCACAAGCTTGTAAATTACCGAGCAGAGACTAATCGGTCTCAAATCCGAAGGTTTCCGAACTTGTTTAATCTTGGGGATTAGAGTCAGGAGAGTGTGGTTGAACTCTTTTACACTCTTTTCCCCATTGAGAATCCGCAGAACACAGCCTCCCACATCGTCGCCAATTTTATGCCAATATTTCTGGAAGTATAGAGCCGGAAAACCGTCTTCTCCAGGCGCCTTTAACGGTGCCATCTGTTTTAGACTATCTGTCACCTCGGACATAGTATAGGGAGATTCTAGAAACTCCCTTTGGGCCTGCGTAATACCAGATCCGATATCTCCAAGTGAGGAGATTATTGATTCCTCACTTGGGTTAGAAGAGGTAAAAATTTCAGAGAAATGTGTAGTAAGTATTTCTAATACCTTACTGTTCTCCGTGTGCCATATACCATGAGCGTCTTCAAGGACCCTAATGGTGTTCCTGGCTTGACGCGAGCACGCTTTCCGATGGAAATAGCTCGTGTTACGGTCCCCCTTCTTAAGCCAAGTAATCCTGGATCTCTGTTTCCAGTACTCTTCTTCTTGGAGGAGAAGGGAATTGATCTTATCTTTGACGTTCCTAAGCTTCCTCACATTCTCCTTTGTTTGGTTAAGTCCTTCCAGAATTCTGATCTTCTTTTTGAGGTCACGAATTTGCTTCTTGATACTACCGAAAGTTTTGTTGCCCCAAACTCTTAGGGCTTCAGCGTTTTGTTGAAGTTTCTCCTTTACCGTTCTTCTGTGATCTCCAGGGGTCCAATTCTGCACTACAGTATCTTCACACTCTGCGTGTTGGATCCAGTTGGATTCGAAGTGGAAGCGTCTTGGCCCATCGATTGGGGTACCCTGGTTTTCTTCAGCAATCGTAAGTAGAATCGGGGAATGATCCGAAATAGAGGCTACGGCGTGATCCACACGGGCATTGCCGAACAACGACCTCCATTTTAGATTTGCAACCACTCTGTCGAGGCGTTCCCTAATGTTGTCTTCCTCTTCTTGGTGATTGTTCCACGTGTAGGGGTTTCCGAAGAAACCTAAGTCCGAGAGACCGCACACCTGCAGAGTCTCTCGAAAGGGTTGTGACTGATTGAGACTCACCAATCTTCCCCCTTCCTTCTCTACCTGGTTTATAACCTGGTTAAAATCTCCTAGCACACACCACGGGGCATCCCCTTGTGGTCGAAGTCTGCTAAGGAGTTTCCACGAATTGTGCCTTTCTTCTCTAACCGGGTCCCCGTAGAAGCCGGTTAGCAGCCACCTTGCATCCTCCCCCGAGAGAGAAACCCAGCAGTGGATGTAGTGGTGTGCCGAGGAGATTCGGCTAACATTGCATACATTGTCCCAGATAAGAGCAAGTCCTCCTTTCCTGTATTATTAGAGAGTTTGACGATTTTTTATTGTAAAAATGTGAAACAGCAAGAGTCAACGATAGTGTTTCGTCAGGTAGAATTCGATAAAAAGTTCTCTAAACTTACCAATTGTTAAATATAGTAAGCGTTATTTGTTACCGATGAATTTCACTTATGATGTTGATTCAAGACGGGAATTTGCGTCGGAGGGCTGCATAATTACAAACCACCAAGGAAGATTCATTGATTCACTGACTTTCTCGACGAATTCCAAAGAGATTGAAGAAAAAGATATGAGAGGTTTCATTGAGTAGTTTTAAAACTTATCTTCATCCAATCTAATTATCGAGATAGGTTCGGTGTAATTGGTGTAGAATATGAAGATAATTGTGATAAAGAACAATGAATCTAGATGGTACATGAGGAGTTCATGGGACTTCTAGATAGAGGGATAAATTGTGTGAGATGAGAAACCAACACGGTGGATCATCAGATGGATTGAGATTGAGTTGGGTTGAAAGAAAGGATTACTACATATTTTGATCAACCCGAGTTTCCTAGTACAAGGTTGGCCCGAGACATGGCAGGTCACTTAGTGAATACCAACCTTTTAATAAAAAATTTCTCGGGTCAGTTCAATTGTAAATACATCTTGCGAGCTACTGAAGCGACCACAAAATAATGAGATAATATTCTGGATCCCATGTGGCGGCTTGAAAAATTATATGAGCAAACATGTTGATAAGGTCAAATGGGGTTTCTTTATGAAGGCTCTCTCCTGCATGAACTTCAAGGACCCCTATGTGTGCGTAAGAGGTCCATAAACATCCCGAATGTGTGCCGCCAAGCTTGTGTGCGTGTTTGGGGGGGGGGACTCACGTATTTGGGTTGTGCACAAAGGCGAGACAAGTTTGGAACTCGCTGCACTAGGGGATGTTCTTAACAAAACAATATGGGGAATTCTCTACTTGGGCATGCTATTGGTTGGAGGTTCTTAATTTGGATGATCTCGTGACTTTTTGCTATTGGTATTTTGTGGATGTGGCGTGCTAGAAACAGTGCTTTGTTCCGCAACAAGGCGTTCTTCCCTAACCAGATTATTAGCGAAATCGAATTTCTCTTAGAAGAGCTGCAGAAACTCAATACCCGACACGAATGCCAGCCTACCATAGGTTCGTCTGCGCAGAAGAGGTGGACGAAGCCGGTGTGGGCTGGGTAAAGGCTAATTTCGATGGTGCTGGTGTCCCAGAATAGGGCTGACTAGTATTGGCGCTGTTATCTGGGATTCAGAGGGCTGTTTGTTATCTGGTTTGGTATGTCGGCTAAGCATGTTGAAGTATTAGCGGCGAATGAAGCCATCCGGTCAAAGACAGGATCAACCATGGAAGATTTGACAACAGTTGGAATGGTAGTTGAATAGGTGGCAAAACGTGCTCGTGGTTTCGCCGGGTTTGAGATGGTTTTCAGCAGTCGCACCACCACCAACGCAGCACACTCCTAAGTCAAGTTTGCGAAAGACGATCAAGTGGACCTATAGACCATGTTACTTGATGGTTTCAGGATGGATTGCATAGCTAGGGATATTTCTTTTGTAATGATCCAAATTTAGATATATACATGTCCGATTTTCTAAAAAAAAGAAATGACGATTGATCGGTTGGAGATCGCTCAATTCTATATAAAAATTGAGAATGAGGTATCGATTGGAGAAGCTCTTAAATTATTTCGCTAAACTTTCCGAACAAATAAATATGGAATAATTAATAAATGTGAACCTGGAGAACGTGAATCCAATGATGAAAAATCTGGCTTCAAGCCAGAGAGTCATTCGCCTACTTTTCATTTTTGTATTTCTAGAGAGAGAAAAGCCCGGTCTCCACTGAACTGAGCTGAAGCTCATCTTCTCAAGCTTCTCCCAATCCTGAATCAACAACCTCCTCCTCCGCCTCATTTCACTGTAAGTGCTACGCGATTCGACACCCTAACGCTTCTATCTCGATGTGACATCGCCCACTGCACTCCTGCTCTATGCAGTTCCAGGGGTTAATTGTTGATTTGTTTCTAATGATCTTGATTTGAGTGCCGGCGTGATTGATACTTCTCTAGGAAACGATCAATTTTGTATAGAATATGGACGGCAACACAACAAGATTAGCACTGACGCCATACATGTACCCGAAAAATCATTAAGTTCGACCAAAACATGACCCTGAGAGAACTCACCAGATTGCTCTAATTAGTAATTAGCTAAACTTGCAATCTCCACATAGTTTTTCAGATTGTCATATTTAAATCCTTTCTACTTTCTAGACATTAGAAGATCAAATGATTTAAGTTCACCCTTACAAACTATAATGGATGACTACCAGCACAATATTAACATGAATCTCCAGAACCAGCATTCATCAGCGTTCATCAGCTTTCATCAGCAGCTATATTTCAGCACCCTTCAGTTTCTGCTTTGCCTCCTGAAATGCTAAGCAAAAGTCAGTGATATAGGAACCAAAATCATTCATTTAATGCTACTGGTGAAAACTTGTAACAACAGCATAAATCACACAATAGCAGAATTAGGGAAAAAACTTTGGTGCGTCCCAAAGGTAACCGGCTAAGCCGGTACTAGCCGGTTATTACGAAAATGCCAGCTACCGGACGAAAAAAGTGGTCCCAGAGGCCAGCTACGGGACAAAAAAAGTGGTCCCAGGAAGATTCCTTTTTAACCTAGATAGCATTGTTAACACTATAGAATGAACTAAGCTGAATAAGATTGCACGAGGATATCATTGATTAATCTTTAGTTAGTAAGTTTAACAGTTAAGATATTAACACTTTCATTTAAGATAAAAACTGAGATATCATTGTTAACAAAACTTTAATCCTTAACTAATCACAGCAGAATTAGAATTAAATACAGGATAAACTATCATACATTGAAATTAAAATGTTGAAAATGACAAAAATCACAACATACAACAGTTTCACACGAAAATAGTGGGCTTTTGAAGCATTCTCGGCCCCTTCGAGTCTCACACTTAACTGAACACAACAGAATAGAGAAGCAAACTATCTTACTTTGAAATTAAAACGATGAGAATGACAAAAATCACAACATACAGCAGTTTCACATGAAAAGATTGGGCTTTGGAAGCATTCTCGGCCCCTACGACTCTCCTACTCAACGTTGTTACCTCCTCCTGAAGTTGTTGGAGATCTGGAGCACAGCAAGGACTGGGAAATTCATCTTCCCAGTAGAAATAGTTGCATTGTTGACCTCTAGGCTTGGCACAATTCCAAAACACGCGTCCGTCATTTCCGGGCGTATGTGCGGTACGACTTACCGGGTAACGGCCACAGAAACACTGCCCAGGCCTACACCCTGACCTCCGGGATGAATCTCCTCTTGAATATGAAGGTGGATTGCTTGGTCAGGGTGAAGAGCTTACACTATGTTGAGACATTTCTTAGAGAGAAAGAAGAGAAGGGTGAAAGAGAAGGAGAACAGATGAGATCTGAGAGTGAAGAGAAAAAATAAAGAGTTAGTTGAGTGTGGTTGGAGATTGTATTAAAAGCGGGCAGTGGGTAGGTTGGCTGATATAAATGCAGGTATCTAACTTTAAGATAGAGTACTTAACAATTTAGAATTGGTACCTAATAACGTAGTAGTGCATTTATTAATTCAGTTTTGGTAGGTGAGGGTAGTTGGCCAACACCAAATGCACCTTAAATGTACAGTTTGTGTTCACAAAAAATCACAAGCAATTTTTCAGAAAACAACACAAGTCATCAAATCATAAGCAAACAAACATTGCCTAATCATCATTGGGAAACATTGTTCATAACATACAATCTCAAACATACAACCCACAAAATTTAATGACATAAACATTGTTCATATTACAAATTCCCAAACAACATAACAGACAAACTCATTTTTTTCCATTCTTCCCCGGCGACTTTCGCGCCGACCTCCTCGTCTTCACCCCGGATTCCAATGGAACAGTAGGAAAAGAAGTGAAATTGTACATCCTTTCAAACTCATGAACATTCTCATCAATAGACTTGAAGCTCAATAACTCTTCAAACATCTTGGCCTTGTGGATGTTGTAGTCTGATCTAGCCATTTCATTGGCTATCCAGATTCTCAGATGCTTCACTTGAATAGAGAAGTTCTTCTTTGGATTAGGAATCAGGTCCCTCAAGTGGGTCATGAAGAAGCATACAAAAGGGCCACAATCACACCTGAGAGATTAAAATAGAATGCAGTTGTGATGTATAAGATAGTGAGTTTAAGAAAATGATGAGTGGAGTTAATGAATAAGATTTTTACCCGTTTGGTTGTTGGGGAACGTCGTCATTCATGTACCACACATCCTACTTTGTGATGTCATCATGGTACTCTGGATAGGAGGATAGCACCTGGTGAATTTGATTAACTTTTCTAGCCACATCCCTCTCATTATACCCATGTCCAGAAAGCGAGTCCAAGACGTATATTTCCTTGTCGACAAAGGAAATGACCATCATGAACCAGTGGGTTCGATGTACATTCATGGGCAGGGCAATCTATTTCATTAACAATTCAACATAAAATAAGTTCAACAAAATATGAATGTATAAACCAGATTGCATTGATAGAAATCGTAAATCTTACGTAGCCCATCTCGTTCCACGTTCCTCCGTATTTATCGGACACTTGGAAATATCGATTACCCTTCGTTGGCTGAACAAGAATTAAAATTAATGATGCTATTTTGTGGAAGAATTTTAAATTGAGTTTTTATCCAATGAAAAGGGAATGAACTTACGGCATAATGTGTTCCGAGGTACCAAATGCGAGGGATTCCACCAAATGGTCGGCTTCTTTCTTTCAGATGAAGCAATTGCAAATATGCATCGATGACCTAATTGTTTAAAAAGTGAATAGAAAAGTGTTATGATGATGATGGGAGAATGTGTTAAGAAACTACGTTAAATCAACAAAAAGAAATACTTACTTCGTTGTCAAACCATTTACCATCCATGAAGCGCCACGCGGCATACCTCGTCACCTTCTCATAATCAGCAATGTTAATAACCAACTCACTGCAGATATAATAACAAATCAAACCATAAGTAAAAACAAAATTTGTGTCTTGTACAGCTTATTTAGGAAATTTGAATGTAAATAACACTTACTCTCGCAAGCTTAGTGGAATTTTGGGATCCCGAGGGTTTTTATCGAACTTAGGCTCATATTTGTGAGACAAAAAGAAGTTGATCCAGCAATCTTCCAGGCTAGGCATCTCTGGCAGACATGTCATTTCCTCAGGATTGTTTTGTTGCTTCTTAAGCGACACCCGATTCGACCCCCTTATGATCCACCGCGCCTTTCCCCGGACAGACCCATCAATGTTTTTCCTTGGGTCCACCCAAGAAGCCAAGGATGTCTCCTCCTAATAAATCAACAAAATGTTAGAATTGGAAACAGAGACATCAAGTCTAAAGTTAAAACAGTTAATACACTTACCTCATCGTCATCGTCAGATCTGACTTCTTCGACCACCTCCATCGAAGAGCTAACCTCATCCTGATTCTTCTTCTGCTTCTTCTTGGGAGGTTCTTCTTGTTTATCCTCTTCACCTCCCTTCTTCTTTTCCCCTCCTTCCTCTTCCTCCAACTCAGACTTTCTCTTGTTAGCAGTCGCGAACATGGCCAATAATGTTTGCGGGTCAGCATTCTGCGCCAGCTGTCCCAAAAGATCCTTCAAATAGTCCCCTGGTGGGAGAACTAATTGAATTGCTGGTGCAACAGCCTTCTCAGTAATTGGCTCTTCATCCATTTTCTTCAACTTCAACTACAAAGAACAACAGAAGTATAAAGTTTAACATTTAAGATAAGGTTGTTAACTGATAAAAACATATTTGTAAGTTTTATGTAAAAGGTTACTCACATTTTCATTCATACACACATACTTCCATCTCTTAGAAACATCAGATGTCTTCCAGAATTTCAACCTGGGACTTGCATTCTTGTCTTTGCAGCCCTTGGGATTTTCTTGAAATTTGGGGCAAAACTTTTCCAAGTACAGAAGCTACAAAATATACTCACAACATTAGAACTTAAGAAGGAGCTATTAACATATTAAACAGAAATCATAAAACAAATGACAAAATGCTAGATTATTACCACAAGAATCAGCACGCAACCATTTCCTCGCAAGGTTTCCCCAGTCTGGGCCTTCACATTTTGTTTCACCAGATGATCAAGCCACAATTCCGCCCAGTTCACCTTTTTCAGGTGCTCCAAATCTACAACAAGTTTGGCCAGCCCAGACCGGACTCCTTGTCGCCCGATCGGCATCCCTAGGGCCCCCAAGATTAAACAAACAGCCCTCTGCTTCCACTCATCATTGAACAGCTTCCTATTTTTCAAGAACCACGGAACATACTTACCGACCTTTGTGTTGTCCTGGACGAGGCCAATTCTGTGTGCCACTTCTTGTACAAACTTTGGATCGACCTCCGGAAACTCAGTTGTTCCGGTGCATTTTACTCCAAGGAGCCAGCCGACAACTTCCGGGGTTACATCCACAGTCCGGCCGTGAGCCGTCAAGGACCCCTCGGTGTCAAATGAGCTGTAGAGGAATTTGTTGAAAGCCTCGGGGGTTTCTGAAATCTGTAGGTGCTTTAGTCCTCCAAGCCCCACTTCAGTCAACCATGACTGCTGTTCATCTGTCATATCTTCGAAGAGAGCCTTAACAGAGGGCAGGCTCATAAAGCTTTGGAACCGCCTCGGGTTCTTCAGCTTCTTCTTTGATTTGCCCTTCAACTTGGCTGCAGCCGATTTCTTCTTCTGCTTGGCCTTCTCACCGGTTGGTCTTCTCTTCAATGTGCCAGCTGATTTCCTCTTCTATCTTTCTTCGGTGGCAGCTGTGATATAGGGTTCTTGTTGGGACTTTGTCAGGCTTTTCCATTCATCGTTTATCCTCTTTTTGACATCGTCGGTTATCTTCAAACGAGGATCTTGTTTCTTGAGCTTGTGCGTCTGAACATTTCTACAACAATCATGAGACAATAAAGAAAATTAAATTACAATTCCAAGTACTAGATCCATAACATATAAGACACACCCTCAAACATTTAAAATCAAATAAAGTCATTAGACTTTAAAGTAATAACATGCATTATGATGTTTGAACAGTTAATTGTTTAGAAAAGGACTTTAATAGTTTAGAACGAGGGTGCAGAATAGTAGACATTGGCTTCACAATTGAAACAAAATTTTACGAGATGATTGATTAGGGAAGAAACTTACTTGAATCTTATGTACGCATTCATCGCATTGCCATGATGGGCTTCATCGTCACTATCATCTTCCCTCCTCTGTTCCACAGGTTGGTCACTTACCTCATCTTCCTTCTGTTCCTCCCTATCCTCCTCCAAATCCTCCTCATCTTCTTCATCATCATCGCTCTTATCCTCCACGGGTTTGTATTCTTCGTCATCGTCATTCTGTTCCTCCTCTTGGACCTCATCCTCCTCCTCCTCCTCCTCCTCATCCTCCTCATCCTCATCCTCCGGTTGCTCTTCAGCCTCAGGTTGGATATTATCATTTGTTCTTTTCTGAACAGTGTATTGGCTTACATCAATCTCCTCATCACTCGAGACTTCCGTCGCTTTCTGATCGTACCTTTTTCGTTCATCCTCAGGTAAGTTGAGAAATACTCTATACTGTTGTGCTATCAGTTTGGGAGGCATATCCTTCCCTCTATATCCCATTGTAGATTTTTGATGGTTACTGTCATAAGTAAACAGTTGAAAAACTTAAGTAAAACCTTCAAATAACACAGAAGCAAATGCAAATTTCAGAGATTACAGATTTAACAATGAAGTTACATGGGATAACAGTGCATTGTGAAACATGACAATTAACAAAGATTAATTTAGGACAAAGTGAGAAGGTAGAAAAAATTTGTGATGTAATTTGATTTTAAGAAGGAGTTATTAATTCATTAAACAGCATGATAAAAAAGAAGGACATTTAAAAAAAAATGATTACTTACAGGAATAGGTCAAATCCAGGAGTATGCTTCACCTCTACATCTTCATTCTTGCGCTTAGAAGCCTTCTGATTTGTTCGTTTCTTCACTGCCTTCGGTGGTGCTGGATGTTTCCGGGTCGATCTCCTAGGGACTTCCTCAACGTGCTCTTCCTTCTTTGCTTTCTCTTTCTTCTTTAGTTTCTTCTTCTCTGTACTGGCTTCTTCCTCTGTACTCGTACTCTTCTCAATTAAGGCAGCAGCCTCAGCCAATTTCTTCAATTTGTCTGCTTCAACATCCGCCATTTCAAAATCAACCCTTGATAATGGAATTGCATCGAGACCATCTCCAAAATTCTTCAGACCAATTTCATCCGTGGACTCCGTTGTCTTTCCCTCCTGTGAACTCCGTTGTCTTTCCGTGTTGCTAGTGTTGCTATCGATCTTGTTATCGGCAAGATCTTGTTGTTTGGATCGTCTTTCTCGAATAATCTTCTTCTTCGCCATGGATTTTGTATGTTGATTGAAGGAGAAGAGATGAAGATGGAGAAGATGAAGATGGGGAAGATGAAGAGGAAAGTTGCGAACTGGAGAGAGAGACAGAGAGAGAGAGAGAGAGAGATTCGACAGTTTCAGAAAATTGATTGAAACTGCAACCACAGAGTCAATTACAAGAAGGACTCTACAAATGGAACTGTTCCGAAATTAAAGGCAAGGTGGGCTGTGAGTGGCAGTTGAGGCGGTTGATTTGATTGGACCACTCTCTCACTTTTTTTAAATTTTCAAATTATTATTTTCGTTCCTGAAATTCAAAAATTTCAAAATGTGCCCCAAAATTCTGGCACTTAGTATGAAATATTTAAAAGGAAAGCAAGCAAAAAAAAATTCTAATGTATCTTTGAGTATTGATTTGATGGAGTATTAGCAACTCATTCTAAAAAAATGCATGAACCTTCTTAACTGCTAAACCCTAGAGAGGGGTCTATCTTAAACTTTATAATGTATTTCCCTTTAAAATGCCACTTATTTTGGTTTCTTCGTCGATGGAATGACTCGGGGTGTCACCATGTGTCCTGGAAAACATGCCAAGGACAGTGCTGGGAGTTATTTTGAAATGGCTTCAAGTTTTGCTCCTCTAAGTGACATAAAGGGGCAAAAATCGAATGAAAACTCGATAATTGTACGAGTTTAGCCATGAAATGTGCCCCCAGCATGCCAACTCTGATTTAATATTGTATTTGGGTCATTTTCACAAGACTGGGAGTTTTGAGGTCACACCCAACCATGGGACTTGAACACCGAGGGATAAGGGTGTAACCGACTATCGACATTGTGAGACTTGACGTCGTGAGAAGTGACCGTGTGTTGTAGGTATCAGAATTGGTCTTAAAATGTCACATAGTGCTAGTATGTGTTGAGTGGTGGCACAAATGAGATGCATAGACGTCAATCAAACTCAGTTTGGGTAACGCGTACCCGTTGGAAACATTGTTCTTTCCCATTAACTACATCACCAACACAATTCTGTACCCAATTTGAGGACTTTGTGCCTGCCTTGTGTTTGTACCATGCATGGCAGTGTGCACAACCTCCAAAAACCCACAAATAGGCATCTTTGAGTATTGAGTTAATGGAGTATTAACAACTCATTCTAAAAAATTGCATGCACCTTCTTAAATGCTAAACCCTAGAGAGGGGTCTATCTTAAACTTTATAATGTATATCCCTTTAAAATGCCACTTATTTTGGTTTCTTCGTCGATGGAATGACTCGGGGTGTCACCATGTGTCCTGGAAAACATGCCAAGGACAGTGCTGGGAGTTATTTTGAAATGGCTTCAAGTTTTGCTCCTCTAAGTGACATAAAGGGGCAAAAATCGAATGAAAACTCGATAATTGTACGAGTTTAGCCATGAAATGTGCCCCCAGCATGCCAACTCTGATTTAATGTTGTATTTGGGTCATTTTCACAAGACTGGGAGTTTTGAGGTCACAGCCAACCATGGGACTTGAACACCGAGGGATAAGGGTGTAACCGACTATCGACATTGTGAGACTTGACGTCGTGAGAAGTGACCGTGTGTTGTAGGTATCAGAATTGGTCTTAAAATGTCACATAGTGCTAGTATGTGTTGAGTGGTGGCACAAATGAGATGCATAGACGTCAATCAAACTCAGTTTGGGTAACGCGTACCCGTTGGAAACATTGTTCTTTCCCATTAACTACATCACCAACACAATTCTGTACCCAATTTGAGGACTTTGTGCCTGCCTTGTGTTTGTACCATGCATGGCAGTGTGCACAACCTCCAAAAAACCACAAATAGGCATCTTTGAGTATTGATTTGATGGAGTATTAATAACTCATTCTAAAAAAATGCATGCACCTTCTTAAATGCTAAACCCTAGAGAGGGGTCTATCTTAAACTTTATAATGTATATCCCTTTAAAATGCCACTTATTTTGGTTTCTTCGTCGATGGAATGACTCGGGGTGTCACCATGTGTCCTGGAAAACATGCCAAGGACAGTGCTGGGAGTTATTTTGAAATGGCTTCAAGTTTTGCTCCTCTAAGTGACATAAAGGGGAAAAAATCGAATGAAAACTCGATAATTGTACGAGTTTAGCCATGAAATGTGCCCCCAGCATGCCAACTCTGATTTAATGTCGTATTTGGGTCATTTTCACAAGACTGGGAGTTTTGAGGTCACACCCAACCATGGGACTTGAACACCGAGGGATAAGGGTGTAACCGACTATCGACATTGTGAGACTTGACGTCGTGAGAAGTGACCGTGTGTTGTAGGTATCAGAATTGGTCTTAAAATGTCACATAGTGCTAGTATGTGTTGAGTGGTGGCACAAATGAGATGCATAGACGTCAATCAAACTCAGTTTGGGTAACGCGTACCCGTTGGAAACATTGTTCTTTCCCATTAACTACATCACCAACACAATTTTGTACCCAATTTGAGGACTTTGTGCCTGCCTTGTGTTTGTACCATGCATGGCAGTGTGCACAACCTCCAAAAACCCACAAATAGGCATCTTTGAGTTAACCAATTGATGAACAAACAAAAAGTTAATAAAATTTTACAGTGATGAGTGTATTAAAAAATAAGATAGAGTTCTCTCTAGAGTTCAGAATTATGGAAATTATATTAATATATTTAGAAGGAGATGTTAAGAGACAGTCAAATGCAAACGCAAAGATGGCGATACTTGTGTTTTCTACATTTGTACACACTGTCATGGCAATACTAATATAATAATATACCAATAATACAAAATAAAATTAATTATGACACTCCACAACTAAAGAAATTAAAAAAACAATATGTTTGTTACGTTAAGATGGAGTCTTTAAAATATTTGTGTTTTTGTCTAAAAAAGTAGATAGCTTTTTATGAAAAATTTGAAATTTGTAAATTTTAATGTCAGTTGTCCCATCCTCTTCATTACTGGCAACCACACAACCAAATATCTCTCTCTCTCTCCGAGGTTTCTTCATTACTAGCAACCACAAACCAGACGAACCCAGACCAGCCCTATCACAAATCTCTCTCTCTCTCTCTCTCATCAGTTTCCCGAATTCAACTTCCCCTTCCATCTCTATCACAAATCCATGGCGGACCAGGAAGATACAGGCGTAGGGGAGCAGATTTCACCTTCCAAAGACATCGATAAGGTGATTTCAGATCTAAACCAGGAGGTAAGCCCGGTTAATTTGGAAGTCCTTTGAACTGCAAATCCCCTCACTCCTGTCTTGAACCCAACCAAAGATCGAGGATCTAGCCCTCAAGAACCAGTAGGAGATGGGGGCTCCAAAACAGAAGAGGGAAACTCCATCAAAACCAAAATTGGAGGTGGGGATTCAGATGAAGAGGCAAAAGAGGCACACCCTAACTCCACCGACGCAATTGGTAGACAAATCTGGGAAGATTCAACAAAAGTCCTTCCTTTATCAATGGTCGAAGGACCACAGTTCGAGGATGCTAGTGGCACAATCCAATTGGCCGATGCTGCTGCCTCAGTTGAGAAGAGAAAGAATCCAGAGACTATTGAAGAAGACATTGAGAGGAAGAAGAAAGCCAAGAAGCAGCTTCACTTCACTTCGGAGGAGGACAAAATTGTGAACATCCCAAGGAGGTCACCAAGGAAAAAGCCAGCCCCACCAAGACCATTGAAGAAAAGGGGAAAGAAAAAGGTTTCTAAGAAAAGGGGAAAGAGCTTAGAAGATGAAGTAAAGAACATCCAGCACACACCTGGATTTGACATGTTCATGTAAGTAATCTTCTGTTAAAAACATGAACTTTATTAAATATGCTATCTAAAGAATTGACCTTTCAAACTTTAGTAATGTGTTCTGCTGACTTTAGCTGTTAATTGCTTTTTCTTAATTTTTGATAAATCTTACTATTGTTATAAAACTGATAGCCTTTTTTTGCAACCGTTTACATATGACTGTTAATTTGGGGGTTCCGTTAAATTGCGACTGTTTACATATGACAGTGAGGAGAGGAAATATGCTTTCAAATTGAGAGACAAGGATATGCCTCCCCAACTTTTGTTACAGATGTATGCCCTATTTTGCAATTTACCACGGGAGCAACGAGACAATTACGAGAAAAGGGCCTTGGAATCCTCTAGTGATGAGGATCATGATGTAAGCAAGTACAGCTTTGAGATGAGGAAGAATGAGAAGGACAAACAGATTGAACAGCAAGAAAATGATGAGGAGGAGTCAGATGAGGAGGAGTCAGATGAGGAAGAGAAGGAAGAGAATGGAGATGTGGAGGAATACAAAGGAGATGAGGATGAGAGTGATGATGAAGCTCACCATGGCAATTCCATGAGTGCCTACATCAGATACAAGTATGATTTTACTCTCGCAAAAAGTTTGTTTAAATTATGTGTCTCCTGATCTGCAGTTAATTTCTTATCTATTAGAACCTCAATCTAATATATTTACTGCCCTTTCTGTTAAAGTTTGCATGTTATTACTTCATCTCTAATGACTTTCGCTTTAATTTTAATTGTTTGTTGCTGTTTTAGTTTATTGTATGCCTCTGTAAATTTAAATTATGGGTTGATTTTCATAATTTCAGAAATGTGAGGATGCACAGTCTTCGGAAAATAGATCCTAAAATGAGGATGACCAAAGCGGTCCTACAAAGCATCAACTTGGAGTGGAAATGCATGACCAATATCCAGAAGGAACCTTATCTCACAGCGGCTCATCAAGAAAAAGACAAGCGGAAAAGAGAAGGTTCTTTGAAAAGGAAGTCGACGGGGGAGAAGGAAAAGTTGAAGAAGAAGGCGGCTGAAGCCAAGCTGAAGGGTAAGTCAGTTAAAAAGTTGAAGAATCCAAGGCGATTTCAGAGTTACATGAGCCTGCCCTCTGTTCAGAATCTTTTTAAAGAAATGACGGTTGAACAGAAAGCATGGATGCACGAAGTGGGCCTTGGAGGACTACAGCACCTAAAGATCACGGAAACCCCAGAGAAATTCAACCAATTCATTTACAAGTGCTACGATACCGACGGGTACTTGACAGCGCACGGCCGCACCGTGGAGCTAACACCGGAAGTTGTCGGGTGGCTATTTGGAATCCGATGCTACGGAGAAACAGAGTTCCCGGAGGTCGATCCGATGCTACTCCGCATAGTTGAAGAAAGTATCGGCCTCGTTGAGGACAACACAACTTTCGGTGAGTACGTTCCGTGGTTCAAGGCGGATGAGAACAGGCTGCTGTTGAATGATGAGTGGAAACGAAGGGCTGTTTGCTTGATCTTGGGTGCACTGGGAATGCCGATAGGACGAGCAGGAGTCCGGAGTGGTCTTGCTAATCTTGTTGTTAATTTGGAGCACCTGAAAGAGGTAAACTGGGCAGCCTTATGGCTGGATCACTTCAAGACACAGCAAGTTAAGGCTCAGACTGGAACAACCCTTCGCGGAACTGGTTGCGTGCTGATTCCTTTGGTAAATCTCTAACTCTTTTTCAGTTATTTTGACCATGAAGTTTAAAATATTAAGAGCACATTCTTAAATGCTGCCATCTCAATTTTACTTTTCTAGCTTTTGTACATGGAAAAGTTCTGCCCAAAGTATCTGGAAAACCCAAAAGGATGTCAGGATAAGGAAGCAATTCCAAGGTTGAAATTCTGGGAAACCTCTGATGTTTCCAAGAGATGGAAGTATGTCCAACAAAACAACAATGTGAGTGAACTTTAACATTGACATTAAAGTGTCCTGTTTATATATTAAGATTACTATCTTAAGTTTATGTCTCTCAACTCTGTTTTTGTATGTAGTTGAAGTTGAAAAAAGCTGATGATGAGCCCAAAACTGAAAAAGTTGTTGCACCAGTAGTCCAACTACTGCCTCCACCTCTACCAGAGGATTTTTGGAAGTGCATTGTGGGACAGGTGGTTGAAAAGCTTGACAAAGAGTATCTTATGTCCCTATGGAAGGAAAAGGAGAAGGAAGAACAGAAGAAGAAGGAGGATGAGGAAGAAGAGAAGAAGAAGGAAGAAGAGAAGAAGAAGGAAGAAGAGAAGAAGAATGAAGAGGATGATAAGAAGGAGGAAGAGGAAGGGGGTAAGAAAAAGGGGGAAGAGGAAGGAGCTCAGAAGAAGAAAGAGAAGGAAAAGTGTGAAGAAGAACTAAGAGCTAAGAAGAAGCAGAAGATAGAGGAGGCTGAGGTTAACTCTCCCATGAAGGTGGTCTACACAATCAGCTCCAGCACTGAGGTAAATGTCTTAAAGTTGATATCTTAATATTTGAGATTTATTTTTAAAGTTTTAACACCCCTAATGATTTTGTTGATTTATTAGGTGGCCTCCAATGCACCTCCCCAGCCATTCCTTGTTCATGGTTCTCCGAAGAACCCAAGGGGAAACTTGGTTGGGACTGTCCGGGGAAAGGCAGATCGGATCATTAGAGCGTCTTCGAGGATATCGTTGTATAAGCAACACATGAATCCTAAAGAATTGACTCTTATCCCACCCATGCCTGAAGCAGAACAGTGCTGGCTCCATTACTACATGTCGCACAAGTATGCGAGCACGTACGAACACACCAACAAGAATTTTTATGTTCCCCCAGAATTGGCAACGTAAGTTTTATTTACATTCAAACTTCCTAAATAATTCTTATGTGTGGCATGCATTATGTTTATACTTCTGGTTGTGTATCATATATAATATGCAGTGAGATAGTTGCTGATATGGGTGGCATGGCCAAACTGACAAGGTCGTCCGCTTGGCGCCTCCGGGATGAAAAATGGTTTGACGATGAGGTGATGGATGCTTACATGCAATTCCTTCATCTTCATGAACGTAGCCGGGAATTCCAAGGAATCAAGCGGATTTGGTTCCTCGGCACGTGTTATTCTGTAAGTTCACTGCCTTGTCATTTTTATGATATGACTCAATTCAAAATTCATCTAGGAAAATACCTGATTAGTTATAATTTTTGTTCAGCCCACAAAAGTCCTCAAATACGTCAAGGCACACGAACAGTCGGGAGGAGAGTGGAGCGAGATGGGATACGTAAGTATTCCGAATACTATCAATACAAGCTACTTTGTTCTTTTGTATGACTTACTTTATCTTGATTTTTAATGATTAGATCGCCGTTCCGTTGAATGTCGATCACCTGCACTGGTTCATGATGGTTATTTCTTTTGTTGACCAAGAAATATTCGTCTTGGACTCGCATACCGGCATGGGGTATTCTGAGTTCGAAGTTGCTGCCAAAATTGGGCAAATGCACACAATGCTCACCAACTACTCAGAATACAATGATGACATACGACGCTGGCAGGTGTGGTACATGAACGACGATGTTCCCCAGCAATCAAATGGGTAATAAGCTAACTACTTAACATAGCTAACTAATCCATTTACATGTCTGTGATATATATTAAGGCTGCATTCTATTTTCATCTGTCAGGAATGACTGTGGTCCTCATGTCTGCTTCTTCATGAGTCATTTGAGGGACCTGATTCCAGTTCCAAAGAAGAAGTTCTCTGTCCAGGCTCCCAACCTCAGAATCTGGATTGCGAATGAAATGGGGAGATCGAGCTATAACTGCGTATTTAACAAGAATTATCTTGGGTTAAAGGAACTGATGGAGGATGAGGACCACCGGTATGCATTTTATAGTTTGTACCGCAAGTTTTCGACTGTTTCCTTTGTTGCATTGAGGTCTGCGGAGAAGAAGAAGAAGAAGAAGACGGCGGGGAAGAAGCAGCAGAAAAAGTAAATTTGTGTAATGTTGTTGTGACTTTGTTTTACGAACAATGTTTCTGTCCTTTTGGATGTTGTGGGTTGTTTTGGATGTCGCATCTTTTGTACTCCTCATATGGCTTGGTAGTAAGCAGAGTTAAATCAACATTGATGAACCTTCAGCTTTTCCTGCCAAAGTGGCTATAATTGTATTATATTGTTTGTATGCTTCATTTATAATAGGCATTGAATGGTTCTGCTGCCCACAAAATAAGCTTAGTGAACAGTTTCTCTTTAAACTATTAATGATGATATCTTAAATCTTTAAGAGCAGTTAAAAATTTTAAAGATGCTCTCTAAAAAGTAAAATCAAGATTGTTAGATTCTCAACTCACTGACACCACGGTCTTGGTAGCTGAGGAATTTATTATATTACATCCATATATTAATGAGGAGATAAACTTTTCAGAGATTTCGTATTCATTAAGGTAATAACTTAAAGCAATCTATGTGTCTTTAAAATTTTGTATCCAAAATAGTGAAATACTACCTTTTGGTTGTTGGGGTCTTCTTCTTTGAAAATCTGCTATTTTAAGGTATCTCACAATCTTAGATAGGATGGAACAGTTTCATATGAACACCTCATATGGCTTGGTAGTTAGCAGAATTAAAGTATCCTTGATGAAACTTCAGCTTTTCCTGCCAAAGTGGCTAGAATTTAAGGATATGGTTGGTCTGGCTCATTTATGTTAGGCATTGAATGGTTCTGCTGCCCACAAAATAAGCTTAGTGAACTGTTTCTCTTTAAACTATTGAGGTTGCTATCTTAAATCCTGTAACTGGGTTCGAGAATATTAAAGTTTCATCTCACTGACACCACAGTCTTGGTAGCTGAGGAATTTATTATACTACATCCATATATTAATGAGGAGATAAACTTTTCAGAGATTTCGTATTCATTAAGGTAAAAGATTAAAGAGTTCTTCATGTCTTTAAAAATTTTGTATCCAAAATAGTGCAATACTACCTTTTGGTTGTTGGGGTCTTCTTCTTTGAATATAAGGTTGAGAAGGAGGTCAATATGAGAACCAGAAAGTGAAACAAACCAATTTCAGATGAGAGGGAGGGAAATTTGTGAGAGTGGAGTTCGTGGCAAGGGTTTGGTATCTTTGCCTCATGATTATGAGGAAGAAGAATACGATTTCGAGGTCTTAGATGAAGATGAATGTTTGGACATCACTCTTACAGAGAGCTATGGAGAAGATGCAACCAGAAACTCTATTATGGAAGTTCCAAATGGAGAGATCATACCAGGTATGCGTTCTTACAGTTTAAGTTAATGACTGTAGTTATACAGATAGTAATTTTAAGTTTTATGCAGGAATAATGGTTACCAAGGAAGATGTTATGGAAATGACTTTTGAAAATGAGGTTCAAGCTTATGACTGGTACAACCTCTACGCACTGATTCTTGGCTTTGGGATTAGAAGGTGCAACCGCCGGTACTTCGACCCGGAAACGAAAGAATGCATAAAGTCAAGGATATACGTGTGTGCCCGACAAGGCTTGCGCTCCGAGAAGGTCCTGTACAAAGAAAATAGGAAACGGGAGCATACCAGAAACACTAGGTGTGTATGCAAAGCTCGTGTAAAATATCAAGAACTTCACCTACCGAGCCTTTTAAGGTGGTTCAATTCGAACCCGGTCATTCACACGAACTTTCGGAACCACAATGCGCGAGCAACCACCGGTCACACCGAAAGGTCTCTGAGGCTGATGTTGAACTGGTCAGATCTTTGAAGGAGGTGGGGATCAAGTATTGCCAAAGCTTTCTTTTGATGGTTAAACAAGCCGGCGGTTATAACAAGTTGGGTTACACACAGAAAGATCTTTACAATAAAATGGCCTCTATGGACAAGATATATTCAAATGAAGGAGATGGGCAGCAGACCTTGATGTACATTGACAGTTTGAAGCACAGTCACTATGGCGTGTTCAGGGAGTAAGTTTACTTCTTAACAATTAAGCGTGCTATCTTATCTGTTTAAGTCTATTTACTGTTCAGTTAGGCTCATACTTATTTGTTAAACTTACTTTCTGACCTGTTAGAGTTAACATCATTTATGTAACTAATCTTTCTGTTTCCCTAAGTGTTATTTATTTTTTTTGTAGGTTCAGAACAGGTAAAAATCATGAGCTTGAAAGTGTTTTCTGGTGTGATAGGAGATCAGTGGTAGATTACCACAGATTTGGCGATGTACTCATTTTTGATGCAACGTACAAGACCAATATCTATCAAAAACCATTTGTAATTCTATCTGGCGTGAACAATCACTACCAGACGACTATTTTTGCCTGTGCTTTTCTCAACGATGAGACGGCAGAAACATATGATTGGGTTTTGAAGTGCCTGATGAAGGTAATGAATGATAAGAAGCCTTTGTCCGTCATCACGGATGGCGATTTGGCAATGAGAAAAGCTATTATGGATAATTTCCCAGAGGCAAGACATCGTCTGTGTTCTTGGCATCTTTGTCGGAACGCCCAGGCTAATCTGAAGTTGGGAGATGGCTTCATGGTTGATTTTAAAAAGTGCTTGCATAGTAGGAAACCTGAAAAATTTTGGCATGATGATTGGCATGCAATGCTTACCAGATGGAACATTGCTGATAGGAATTGGGTCCAGGTCACATATATGAACCGCCACTTGTGGGCGGAGACATACTTGAAGGATCATTTTTTTGCGTTGCAAACGACGACCTCGAGATGCGAGAGCATCAACAGTTTTGTCAAGGATTATACGTCCTACTCGGACAAATTGACCAATGCTTGCAAGGGATTCACGACAGGGGTTGACAAGCTCGCAACAACGAGCGTAAGGCACACCATCGCTCCGACCAATCAGACCCGGTGATAAAAACAGGGTTCACGGAACTCGAACGCCATGCAGCAGAGGTCTTCACCGAAAATGTCTTCAACATGTTTAGGAAACAAGCTGCAAAGGGTGATGATTATAGAGTGTTTGAAGTCAAAACTGTTCCAGAAGAGAGCTTGGACTTGTTCTACGTGATGAGAGGTCAAATGAAGAGATCCGTGGTATGTACATCTGCTTCAATTTACATATTTATATACTATGTACTCGTGTACTGCATTTTTATTTCTAAATAATCTTGTCATGTTTCCTTAATGTTATCAATGCTATCTTAAGTCTTAAAGTGTAACAAATAAGTATTGATGTCACAGTCTTTGAACTATTGTCCTCTTCTATCTAGTACCAGGTTACAATCTGTCTATCCTTGTGTTCATTTGTATTTTCATTTCCTTCTTAATTTCTAACCACCCTATCTTTTCTTGCTTCAGCAAGTTGTTCAATGTCGTCATGATAATAGGCTTCTCCGTTGCACGTGTTTTCGTTGGGAAACATCGTATATGATTTGCAAACACATGTTGTTTGTTCTGAAACAAAAGGGAGTACAGAGGATCCCAAACTCTTTAATTGCCAAAAGGTGGACCAAAACTGACAAAGAATTCTACCGAACCGAGCCATCAATGAAGGAGCCTGTTGGGAAGAAAAGTGATGACCCAGATTTGCAAGCCATGCGCCGGGCTTCCTCGAGGAACGAAGTTCAACTGTATTACAGTTTGGGTTGTACTACTGGCGAGACAATGAGGTTCTTCAGAGAGCATATGGCCGACGGGTTTCGGAAAATGCAGAGAATGGTTTCTAAAACTTTTCAGGGTACACAAGGAGCCGGGACACAAGGAGAGATTAAGAAGGAAGAAAATCCCTACGCCCATGTGAAGAATCCGAACCCCCCGGACACTAAATGCCCAAAGGGACCAAAGAAAGACAAGAGAAGGAGGTGTGGCAATTGCAAGGAGCTGGGACACAACAGGACAACATGCCCCAATCCTCCGGTGGACTCCGTCGAACAAGTGGACGATCCGGAAGACGATTTTGCAGAACTGCCACTTGAGTTTGATGTTAAAGAGGAATACTTCTGGTCTCAATCGAGTAGTCAGTCCAAGAAAAACAAGCATGAATGATATAGGTCTGTTTAGAGTGATTTTATTCGTGATTTCTTGACAAGAAAGACGACCCGGGAGATGATATTGAACAAGTACCACCTTATTTTAATGTTATTGTTGAATTGTTCTGGTATTAATCTTTAAACATGCCTTTAAAGTACTTCTGAGTTGATATTCGTCTGCTTGTAGTTAATTTCATCGTTATTTATTAACAATAAAACTCATGTTGTTAATACTGCTTTCTTAAATGAGACAACTCCTTCTACCTGTTGAACTCTACTAACTATAGGGTAGTCTTTTCTATCTTTTAGCCGCGTAGATATTAAGAACTTTATCTAAAGCGAGAAAAACTGTTAACAGCTATATCTCCAGCCGAGGTTACCTGCTATAGCGGGTAAAAGATTTTGTCCTGTAGTAGCGGGGACCACAAAAAAAAATAAAAAGTTGTACGGAACCCTATTAAGGGACGCACAATAGACAACCCACAGAATTAGACACTAGTGGATATAAGATGGTATGAGCTGTACGACAAGTTTAGTGTCCCGATTAAAAGTGAGCATAGCACAAGAGCTAAACTCAGTCTCTTCACCTAATCTACAGTACAACGTGACTTTTTCTAGTAGCTTCAAAAAGTGTCCACACATTTATGCAAAAACAAGTGAAAGAACACTATAATGAACTCAACAGTATTCAGTCATGGGCAAACAATATCCCGACAACCCCAAATAGTCATACTAGGATCGGGAGATTTTACTCATTCTTCCTTGAGACGAGTCTTTTCAGATTCAACAATCAAAAAAGACTCAAGAACTTCAACAATCAAAGAATCAAAGAAGACTCAAAGAACTTCAATCAATTAATATTCACACAAGGAGCCAGAAACAAAAGTAGAGCGACATCAAAACCAAAAGAAATAATATCACGAGATAGCAGGAGACAGAGGTGGGCAGGCAGCCGAAAGACAAACTATATATAATCTCCGCACATATCACAAAAAATAGCAAAGCTCCATCAAAGGCCTGGGCTG
Source organism: Linanthus parryae (assembly GCA_023055425.1). Taxonomy (NCBI): domain Eukaryota; kingdom Viridiplantae; phylum Streptophyta; class Magnoliopsida; order Ericales; family Polemoniaceae; genus Linanthus; species Linanthus parryae. The sequence goes on from JALGPY010000006.1 coordinate 43,270,097, forward strand.
CTAGATCATATGCCTGCTGATCCTCTTCTCCAATTACTTTAAAAACAAGGCGAAAAACATAACTAACTGGCTGCAGGGGATCTAACTGAAATCCATCATACATATAGGTTCCTCTCTGTACGCACAACAATCATGGCCTCTCCTGAACTGATGAAAGGCTAATATCGGGTAGCATTGTCGTTATCAATTAAATCTGTAGATTGCCAATTAAAATGTTGTCAACTAAAGAATTCAACAAAGAATGCTCATTTCTCATTTTAGTAGTCTCTCTGGACAATTTTACAATTATTGGCAGTTTGGGGGGGGGGGGGGGGGGGGGGGGGGGGGGGGGGGGGGGGGGGGGCAGGCACGTGACCCCCTTGACCCTAAGTGATCCGTCCTTGTTCACGGCCATCTCGCAAAGATGACTTGCTTTCATAGTCTGCCCACTTCCCAATTTGATCCATGATTTCCTTTCCTACCCTTCAACAGCTGATCCAAACACCGCTTTGTTACTTTCTCGAACTCAATCTATGACTGGGATCAGGACAATATTTGAAAGATGAAGTCTCAAAAACATCACTACAGAAGTAGGGTAGGAGAGTGTAAGTTTATGAAGAGATTGGTGTCCATATTTGTAGGAGCCGGCAACTAAACGCGTCACAATGAAACAGGGGACGCATGAACGCGAGCAAAAGCGGAATGCTGCTGGACATGTGCCCTGCATGAAATCAACAACTGCCACTCGCCTCCAACTTTCCTTCTATGTGTTTGAATAAAGGATCTAGAAGTTGATCAGTATTGTCCAAGGTGTGTGGTTAAGGTATTGAAACTGAGTACCATTAACTATTGAGATGGCAAAAGCTTTGGCCTGTGGGTGGTGTTTGGGTTCTATCATGACTGATTGATCTTCTTATGACCGAAGAGTGGTCACCTAAAACCTCTTGAAATCATATCGCTCCTGCTCCCAAACCTCGCTCTGAAGGCACTCCGAAAAAAATAGTGTGGTTTCGTAAGCGAATTGGTTTTCAAAGATAATTTACTAATATTTCGGACTATCTAGAATGGTTAACCCCAACCTAATATATATCAATTTGACAATTTCAACTAATTAAACATTATTCTCTCGGAAAGGATGCAACCTGTTTGAATGACTAAGACTTCCAACTCACGTTTTTTTTTTTGAAGACTTCCAACTCACTTAATGAAGTCTTAGTAACGTTGTGAGAGTTTTTACCATACATATTTACAACTACAAGATTAACAATTGATGAGTTTAATGCAGGTGATGGTCATCAAAACAAGAGAAGTAGAGGAGTTCAGAACCCGATAAAGACAGGATATATGTCTATTGCTTCAAAGATACAGCTCTGCATTTGCATGCTTTAGCAGAGCAGCGGCTTTTCTAGTTCAGTGAAAGCTGTGCCGAAAATTGACAAAAAGATTTAGTATAAACTAGCGCGATAGCAACCAACAAATTCAACAAGAGCGTGGAAGGGAAAAAATATATATATCACGGACTTCATTCACAAATAGCAGTGACCAGAAGCATGGAAGGGAACAAAATATCTTTCACCGACTTCATTCATAAATTAATAAATAGCATTGACCAGAACAGAAAACTGTAAAAATAGGATTCACCGAAACTGATAACAAATAGGTGATTACGATGAATTCAAATAATTAACCCCCAAACGGAGAAGGCTTTTGTTTGAAGCCCATTAAAATCTCACGGCCAACACTTGCGTCCTTGTTATTCTCCCCACTAGCTTCCCCCTTTTCCAGGGCTTCCTTCTTCTCAAGTTTATCCAACATAGCCATGAATTGATCCAAACCAAACGGATTCGATTCCATAAATTCTCTCTCAAATTCTTCCAACACCTTAACTTGCCAATCTTTCTTCTTTGGTTCAGGCTTCTTGTCAGACATTGTGAAACCTACAATAACGAAACCGTGCTCCGGCGCTTTAGGGGCAGAAACGAAGTAAAAAAACGCGCTCCACCTTTAGCCAGAGCGCTAATTAAATAAAACCGGATCTGATTGCAACTAGTGCAAGAATTAAGGCACTTGCAGGCGAAATAATTAATTTGTCCCTGCAAAAATAAAGCCAGCCCAATTAATTATTGAGGCCCACCACAACTGATATTGACTTGATAGATAAACGAGAGCTTTTTTTATAACAAGAGAGCCTCTCATTCATTGCCCATGAACTGATGTGGGACGAAATCAGTCCTCCAAGCATTCACTCTGTTTATCAACAGCCTCTGTGCCCTAAGAGTGTGATGGACAACACTACTACTTGGAGAAATGCTTTCATCAAAGCCACAAGTAAAGATGTAACCACCCAAGACAAGCTCCCCAGAATTAATGCTACAGGTGAACAACATTGGAGACCCCCTGACCGCAACTTTGTGAAGCTGAATGTTGATGCTACATGGAAGGGAGATTCTAAGTGTTGTAACATGGCTGCAGTGCTGAGAGATGAACATGGAGAGGTCCTTAATTTCTGGGTGCAAAGAGGTGTAGCTCAAGACCACCTCTCAGCTGAAGTACAAGCAATTAGATGGGGTTGCAATCTTGTGAAAGATCTACCCCTCCAGTGTGTTGTAGAAGTGATTGTCAGAAAGTTATTCTTATGGTCACTAAGAAAAGCCACCTGATAAGGACATTGCTGAAATGGTGAGGTGAAGGATATTTAACTGATAGTGCAGCAAAGCAAAATTACAGTTCAATGGATTAGGAGGAGCAGCAACAAATGTGCAGATTGGCTCTCTAAATTGGCGGGTAAAAAATGGATTAGAGGCGTTCTAGACCTTGTTGATAAAGAATGTTTTGATATCCTTGTAATGCTGGATAGGAAAATCATGTCTGGTACTGTGTGTTATGACCCAGTTGATGATGGTGGCTAGTTTGTAATGGTTTGTTTCTGCTTCTATATATTACAATTTTGACCCCCCCCCCCCCAAAAAAAAAAAAAAAAAAAAAAAAAAAAAAAACACACAGCTTCAACATCAACATTCTCCAAGCAGGCGATGTGGGAATTGGGATCAGGAAGCAAGTTTTCTCATAACAATTATATATATATTTTTTAAATACTCATAACAATTAATTATAGTGTCGTTCATAACAATATTAGTTGGGATTCTCAACAATATATATATATATATATATATATGAATCTTGGTAAGTTAATTTTCACGCTATTGTGGTTCATTCAACAAGAGAAAAATCATTCAAATGGCAGTGCTCCTAAATCAAATAGAAGCAAATTAATCAATATAATTATGAAGGCTCAAGAACCAAACTATATTTTTATCACTATTAGTAAACTAAATGTCCGTGTTTAAATTTATGATCATAAATATACTTAACAAAATTGTAAGTATGTAGACGCTCTGACCCCGCTCTCAAAATCAATCTTTATAGAATTTGGCATTCTCAAATTTAATTATTATTTCTTTCTTATTTTTTTTTGTTAGAAAATAGAAATCACTATCTCTTTCGCTTGTAACTTTACATTTGACTTCAGTTGATTTTTTTTTCACTATTTACCGATCATTTGATTAGCAAAATTGTGCAAGAATTTGGTAATCTTTTTCATGGCAATACTCTAAGCAAAGTATTGCATCGTCTTGTTGTCCATATCACCGGGTTAAATTGACATGTTTACGGGTGAAAAAATCAAATTGGTAAACTCCATGGAGTCGGTGTATTCCAAAAGAAAAATATTTGTTTCTTTCAGTAAATTGCATATGTACTATCTAACAGTAGTGGTTTGGCAAAATTGCAGCGGGGGCACTCATATTTTGATTTTTGTAACATCCTCAGGGGCGGAGCCATGTAGGGGCGTGCCCCCTAACTTTTCCGGAAACACTAGGATACTCCTATATTTTTATTTCTTTTTAGTTGTGCCACTATTGAGGTCGTCAAATGCAACGAAGACGATTGAGGTCGTCAAATGGACCATGGTTAATAAGAGAAAACCGATATAAGTATGTCGCTGCATGTTTTTGGGCGCAAAATAACCATTTATTATTTTGTTATAGGAGAATTACACTAAACCTACACACACTATGACAAGTGCAGCACAAAACCTACTACTCTATCGACTTACCACTTAAAAAGGAGACATGAGTCGTGGAGGGAGCGATCATTAACATGTCTCGCGGGGGATCGGGGAAGCGTCCCTAATACAAATGTTCTGACCAGGCTCGACTCGTTTGGGCCTGGATCCATTCCGGTTTAATGAGTTGTCTATTTATAGAAATATTAGTGTTCATAACATTATGTTGAGCGTTTTCTTGATTTCGATTGCAGTTCTCTCGGAGACATTTGTGGTCTGTTTTAGTGGAATCTCTGCAAACTGGATGTAGGCTATGTTGCCTAACCACGTAAATATGTATTTTGATTCATTCTTGTCTGCGAGTTTTTCGTTTTTTTTCATAACAAGAAGCCTCTAACACAGTTTTAAAACCGGACCGGACCGGCAGTTCGACCGGTCAAATTGGACTAGGCCGGTCCGGTTCGGTAATTGGATCATTGATGCACCAAACCCGGTCAAAACCGGCTGGTTTCTGGCCCAACTTCTGAACCGGGCGGTTTTTAAAATTTTCGTAAAAAATATTTGCTGCTGCCCCTGAGAATCAAAACCAGGACCACCGGTTGAGAACCAAATGTCTTACCACTGGGCCGACTAGGTTGTTTGTAACCAACTTCAACCTTAAATATATATTATCGAATAGCTAACTTTATATCGTACACACTTGTAGTTATCACATATTTGAGTCAAACTTCTATAATAATCTTGCGATTTTGTGCTCAAATAATGCCAAATATAAACACAATCAATTGATATATTCAATGTTCAAAATGTAGTTTTTTGAGAAAAAAAAACACATTTTTTAAAACTAATGAATAAGAATAAAATTGTATGCCTGTGTATTTTTTACCAAATCTAAATTTAGAATCACATATTTGCATAATTTAGATAATATCATTTTTCATTTATGTTGGAAAAGATGTTGGTCAAATCTAAAATTTAAGGATATATTTCAATTATTTACAATATATTTATTAATTACATTAAATAATGAAACATGCGGTTCAACCGGTCGGACCGGTTGAACCTTAAACCAATGCTTCGCCGGTTCGATGACCTGTCCGGTTTTAAAAACTATGCTCTAACATGAAAATCATTCTCAATGCACTCCCTAGCAGTGCAAAGCCATGAAACCATAAAGAGTAAAGGAAAAGTAAAGAAAAATAACATTAATATCCTCATTGACAACGGAAGCACACACAACTTTTTGGACCTTCATACAGACCAGAGAGCAAGGTGCAAATTACAAGAGAACAAGCCAATGTTGGTCACATCGGCAGATGGAGGCACAGTGTAATCACATAATTAAGAACAACGAATTGCTGGCGGGAGGCTCTTTTAGCTCTACCATCCATTTTGCAACAGATCTTTGTGGTAAAAAGAAAACAATACCTTGACCTCTCCAAGATTTATGGCCTGTTCAACTTGGGCAGGAGGGGAAGGGCTGTTTCCATATCTGACTCGATCATGGCTTGTGTATTTAAGGCGTGTATCAAATACTCAAGTTAGACCCCATATCTAGGTTCAATGTGTTAAAAGAGCCGAACACGAACCTGGTGAAGAGCCAAATAAAAATTGAGTGAGCTTCAGCATGTAAGCTAGAGAGCCGGCTGATTAAATGTAAGGTAATGTATTGCAATCTTATTATTTGGCCGGTGGTTGAGTAACTTGGTGTTGTAAGTGTCAAGGATTGTGTTTATTTGGGGGGGGGCTTATGACCTCTGTGATTAGTCCAACCAGGAGGGACATAGTGGGTGTTTGATGCTGGTGCGGCGATGGTTGGGGTATTCGTGCAATTCATATTATTTAAAACTACTCCATATGGGTGTGATTTTAATATATTAGAGTAGAATCCTTTTATATTTAATCCTCAAAAAAAAAGAATCCTTTTATATTTTTCTAAACTTCCAAAGTTACCAAACAAACGAAGAGTAAAGGATTTCCTGTGATTCCATAAAAATGAGAAGGAAAAGGATTCCATGGGATTTTCCTTCAGATTATTTTCCTTCTTCCACAAATTTTCAGGTTCCAAACATAGGGACTCCCCCATTCTCTATATGCCTTTCCATTTGAATAGAGAAGGGACAAAATGATAAATGTGAATCGGCAGCATGGTAATAAGAGACTAATTTAACAGATGCAACTTATCATGAAAATAAACCAATAAGTAAAAGCAATTCCTGTGTCGGGAGTCGCAAAATCCCAAGAAGGAAATCAGCAAAACAATCACTCTAGCAACCAAGACTCTTTACTAGGGAATTCCGAGTATTACCTATTCGTTCACGTGATCAAAGAAAACTGTCTTTATTAGGGAGGGAATAAGATTCAATTTGGTTGAAGGAGACTCTTTTCATGCCTTAACATCCTGTGACTTGGACTGGTAAATTTCTCAACAGATAACCTGCACATACTGAATTCACAAGAGCAAATTTATATTACTTAAAGCACATGTAATTCACAATTTTCACTTAAGGCCCCTTAATATAAAGATAACAAAAAGACAAAAGAAATTACAAAAAACCACACAAATTTGTTAAAATTAAGAAATATCTTTGTGTCATCTCGACAAAGAAGGCCTTGTGGCAGGTAGACTAAGCCGCTGTAAGGGAAAGCAAATTTCCACCCTTTTAAGTGTATGTTGACAACTACATGAAGACCGAGTTTGTAGAAGAATCAAAAAAGAAGATAGGTAAAGACAACCATAAAAGAACACCCCGTCTAAGAAGAAAGAACATGTATAGTGCTCAAATCATCGACACAGTAATACACGATCACCAGCTTGTTTAGAAGATGGCTTGTTAATTCCAGCCTGAAAAAATATTTCACTACAAACAGTAAAATTAGCACTACGTTCAGTTAAACCTAATTCAATCTATTATCATCAAGAGCATGTCAGTTTTGCAGCACTAGTAAATGGCGTCAAAGAACATTTACGTCAACAAAAATGATACTTGTATCAGATTAGATGTCTCAATAAGGTCCCAACTTCGACACATCATATGCAATGGTCACAAATGAGATTTAGCAGAAGTACATGGGTAGTTCCAAATCATAATAAAAGCACATGAATGTCCTACAAATAAATAGAGGAATCGATTGGAGTTTTGGTTCACAGCATGTAAAATAGTAAAAATCCCCTCAGCAACAACGATATATTTATAAAAAAAAAAAAAAAAAAAAAAAAAAACAGAAGATAAGCGTTTTGGCCAACCATAACCCTCCAAATTGCAGTCAAAGCACAATATCTTAACTCTATTAATCGTCACGCGTAGAGAAGAAAAGGGAGATAGATATCTAAGTAGGTTCCTACAGAGAGTTGCCTGCTGATAAACGATCAGCAGCTTGAAAAGAGAGCGGGAGTCACCCTGCAAACTATAAGGTCAAAAAAAAGTGAGGTAAGTTTCCACAAACCGAACAAGGAGAGCCCCTTCATATTAAAGTAAGAATCGAACAGAAGTGTAGAAGCTGAAACGGTAATTATATATCCATAGTCATGTTTGACTTTTCAGGCAACTTTGACTGGGTGATTTGAGTATCAAAACAATGCAAGAACTTCTCATAATGTTGTTTATCTTAAGTCTACAATATTATGAAAAGTTGAACAAGTTTTCATGTTGTTTTACTACTCAAATCCCTAATCTAAGTTGTCTGAAAAGTCAAACAGACCATTAGAATGGGACGGAGATAGCATAACTCCTATCAAACAGTTTGTACAAACAACTTCGTGTAGAGCGATTACTAGTAATGCAGATTATAATGAGTTTCAGGAACAGTTTTCATCTCAGGGCTATGTGTTTACATGATATCTCCCTGATAGTCGGTGAAAATCTTCCGTGCCTGTTTTATTCATTATCAACCCATTTAAATAGTAATTACAACACTAATTACAAATTAGTCCAAAACTAGTAATTACAAAGTAGTCCTACAACTATTACGCCCCCGCAGTCGAAACTGTAGGCGTGCCAACACTGAGACTGGAACGGAAGCGCTGGAACAGGGGTCGAGGAAGACCTTTGGTGAATATGTCGGCGTACTGGTAATCGGCTGGAATGTGCAACACGCGAAGCTGACCCAAACGAACCTTCTCACGAACGAAGTGGAGATCAATCTCAACATGCTTAGTGCGCTGATGCTGGACAGGATTACCGGAGAGATAGACAGCACTGACGTTGTCGCAATACACGACAGTGGCGCGAGGCGGGGTAACACGAAGCTGAAGAAGTAAATTCCGAACCCAACAGAGTTCGGAGACGGCGTTAGCAACACCGCGATACTCAGCCTCAGCACTAGAACGAGATACCGTGGCCTGTCGCTTGGACGACCAACTCAGAAGATTGTCTCCATAGAAGACACAGTAACCAGAAGTGGAGCGGCGTGTGTCCGGACAACCAGCCCAATCGGCGTCAGTGTAGGCGGTGAGGGAATCGGCGGCGGAGGCAGAGAGCCGAAGACCATACTCAAGTGTCCCACTGATGTAGCGCAAGATGCGCTTCAGGGCATGAAAGTGCGGCTCACGGGGGTCATGCATAAAGAGACAGACCTGCTGAACAGCAAACTGGATGTCAGGGCGAGTGAATGTGAGGTACTGCAGGGCCCCAGCAAGGCTGCGGTATAAGGTAGGATCAGCAATCGGTGGTCCAGATGTGGCGGTAAGCTTACTCCCGACCTCGACAGGGGTGGCAGTAGGCTTACAGGTCGACATAGAGGCACGACGCAGAATGTCGGTGGCATACTGATGCTGAGACAGGAACAAGCCAGACGAATCACGGGTGACAGCGATGCCCAGAAAATGATGCAGATGGCCGAGGTCAGTCATAGCAAACTCTCCAGAGAGCTGGGAGACAATCTGATCCAAAACAAGCGGAGACGACCCAGTGATGACAATATCATCCACATATAGCAGGAGGTAGACGATGTCCGAGCCACGACTGTAGACGAAGAGAGACTCGTCACACGAGCAACCAGAGAACCCGATAGTCTGTGTGAGGACGGTGGCAAATCTCTGAAACCAAGCACGGGGAGCCTGCTTCAGACCATATAAAGATTTGCGTAACCGGCAAACGAAATCAGGATGGCGTGTGTCGCGATAGCCAGGGGGCTGATGCATGTATACCGTCTCAGAGAGATCACCATGAAGAAAAGCGTTCTTGACATCCAGCTGACGGATAGGCCAAGAGCGCGTGACGGCAATGCTGAGAACTGTACGGATGGTGGTCGGTTTGACAACCGAGCTGAAAGTCTCCTCACAATCGATCCCAACCATCTGGGACTTCCCATTGGCTACCAATCGCGCCTTATAGCGCTGCAGACTGCCATCAGCGCGAAACTTGTGGCGGAAGAGCCACATAGATCGCAGAACATTAGCCCCTGCCGGGCGAGGAACCAGATCCCACGTGTGGTTCCGAACCATAGCTCCAAACTCATCATCCATGGCCGCTTTCCAGTGAGGATCTGACAAGGCGAGGATGGGGGATTTGGGAAGGGGTGAGATGGGGTCTGGTGGCTGGACAGCTAAAGTGAGACGGGTGACTGGTTTGACAATGCCATGCATGGATCGGGTAGTCATCTGAGGAGAGGTAGGAGGAGGAGAAGTAGCCACTGGGCGTGGTGTGGGTGACTCAGGAGGGTCAGGTGACACAGACACAGATGGGACAGGAGGAGGGCGAGTGGACACAGACCGACGGACGTAGTGCTGAGGGAAAGGTTCCACTAGGGTCCGGGACGGGGTAAGCTGTGTAGGTGCCTTGGGAGGTGTGGGCGAGGGTGCGGTAGCCGCAGGGTGGAGAGCACGATGAGTGAAGAGGGGAGACGGAAGACTGTCATCGGGATCAGACGTCCTGTGAACAGAGGGAGACACTGACCCAGGAGAGGAGAAAGGAAACACCGTCTCATCAAAAGTGACATGACGGGAAGTGTGAACACGACCAGTGCTCAAGTCGAGACACCTGTACCCACGATGGTTAAGAGGGTAGCCCAAAAAAACACATCGAACAGAGCGGGGTGCAAGCTTGTGGGGTGAGGTGGCAGAGAGGTTCGGGTAACACAAGCATCCGAACGTGCGAAGATGCTCATAGGAGGGTGAGCGATGATAGAGGGCAACAGTAGGGATAACGTTGCCAAGGACTTTGGTGGGAAGAATATTATGGAGATAGACAGCAGTGAGAAGAGACTCAACCCAGAAAGAGGCTGGTAGAGAGGCCTGAGCGAGGAGAGCACGCATAATGTCATTGATTCTACGAATCATGCGTTCAGCTTTGCCATTTTGAGATGACGTCTGAGGACACGCAAACCGAAAGACTAGTCCATGATCAATGGCGTGGGAGTGAAAGGAGCCATTATCAAATTCTCCACCAAGGTCACATTGGAAACTCTTGATGGGTCGCTGAAATTGGGTTTGGACAAAAGTAGCGAATTGTTTGAATTTCAATATTGCTTCGCTTTTCTGTTTTAGTGGAAAAACCCAAAGAAAATGTGTGTAATCATCTAAGAGTAGTAGGTAGTATTTGTAGTGCGATTTGCTTAAAACTGGAGATGTCCATAAATCACTGTGAATAATGTCAAATGGACTAACAGTGGAAGAAGTAGAAGCTAAGAAAGGCAAACGCACATGTTTACTAAGTTGACAAGCATGACAAAGAGTGTCTGATTTATTCCTACTACAAGCTATGAACTGACTACTACGAAGCAAATCTAAAACTGGAAGTCCGGGATGACCGAGACGGTTGTGCCAGACTGAAGCAGGAAGAGCAGCTAACGAGACAGCGGACGACTGTGGTGGGCCAGGCTGGAAAGGATAGAGATCACCCGAACTGTTGCTCCTCTGTAAAAGAGCTCCCGAACGTAGGTCCTTCACAGAAAAACCAAAAGGGTCAAACTCAACAGAAACCTGATTGTCAGTGGTAAATTGACGAACAGAAACCAAGTTTTTGATAACATTTGGGGTGAGTAAGACATTTCTAAGGTGAAGGGAACGGGTGTTGGTGGTAAGGGTGTGATTGCCAGATCCTTTCACTGGAATGCTAGAGCCGTTTCCCACAAGTATGTTAGGAAATTGACAAGATGATGAGAGAGAAGAGAGGATACCTGACTGCGGAGTGAGGTGAGCTGATGCGCCGGAATCCATATACCAAGTCTGATCCGGGACGCTGAGTGTCATGCCAGAGAGCTGAGAACCCAAATCCGTAGCAGTCGGATGGCCAGAAGGAGCAGTGAGTGCCTGATGACGTGCAGCCGGTGGTGGACCGAGAAGGCCAGCATGACTAGGCCGTGGAGTAGTCCAACCCGTAGTCGGATAAGGGCAGGGAGGCACGGGTCCTGTGGGGCAGGGGCACCAAACCCAGGAGCCTTGGGAGCCCGAGGGTGCAGCAGGGGGTGTCGGAGCAGCAGGTTGACCACCTCCTGTCCCAGATCTGCGACGTCCGTTCCTGCCATTCCCATTGCGGCGCTGGCCGCCGCCATGGTTCCCATGCCCGCCACTGGAGTGGCTGCCGGGCTGAGCAGAGGGGGCATTCGGCTGTCGGTTCGAAGGAGTCGAAACCAACACCTGATGCGGGCTAGGATGGACCGGCTCCTGTCGAGCAAGAAGACGCTCGTGTAGTCGGATCATGGAAACGGCTGAGAGATACTCCGGAGTCGGACGAGTCTGCTGGATGATCATGGCAACCCCGGTATATGCAGGAGAGAGGCCATTGGTGAGCTGTATAACCAACCGCTGGTTCGAGACTGCAGTGCCGACATTCCCAATACGATCCGCCAAGTTCTTCAACTTGGTGCAGTAGTCGTCAAGAGACGAGCAGTGGTCCATGCGCAGATTGACAAATTCCAATTCCAGTTCTGCTAGCCGAGAGCCCTGATTGTCGTGAAAGAGGTTCTCCAACTTCAACCACGCTTCTCTAGCAGTCTGACCCCGAGTAAGGATAGCGAGTGCCAAGTCATCACTAATCGTTTGGTAAATCCAAGACAGGATTACCGAATCAATAGAGCTCCAGAGGGGATCACTGTCAGCAGGTGGGGGGTCTTTGTCGAGATGATCCGACACGCCAAAGGAGTGCGTTTGGATGCGAAAAAAGGTAGCCCAGTGATCATACTGGACTTTGTCATTGTCCAGGGTGAAACGAACACGCTTTTCAATGTTGTTGACAAGAAACACCGGGTGTAGGGGCTCCTTGGTGTTGCCGGAGGAGCCGGTGTCGGTGGTTGAAGACATTGCACTGGAGGCTTAAAGAGCAGGTGAGCAGGGGCTGTTTTTTTTTTTTTTTTTTTTTTTTTTTTTTTTTTAGAACAGGGGGCTGGTTGGTTTGAAAAGCTGCTGGCTAAAGCAGGAGCCGAGCCGAGCGGAGCCGAGGAAGGAGCTGAGAGGCAGCTGGTCGCTGGGTCGGCTTCGGAAGCTGATAGGGTCGGCTTCGGAAGCTGATAGGGTCGGCTTCGGAAGCTGAGACGGAGCTGCTGGGATCGTCTTACTGGAGCCGAGATGAAGCTGAGACGAAACAGGGGCGAGCCGCGAACTGGAGCCGACGTTCTGGCGCGTGGATCTGACGGGTATTGAGCCGTCGACTCTGCGCGCGCGTGAGGGAGCGTTGGACCTCGGTTTTCAGCGGGCTTCGTCGGAGAAGACAGTCGACGCAGAGGAGTGCAGCAGGGGCCGACGGTGGTGGAGTAAGCTTAGCTATCAACAGCTGGTTCTCTCGTAACTCAACAATGGCGGAACCCAACAATGGCGGAACCCAACAATGGCGACGGGGATTTGCGACGTTCGACAGTAGGAGGACGTTGGTGGCGTGACGCCGGACGGAGGAGGAGGGCTAGGGCTAGGCCACGAGCTCTGATACCATGATAGTCGGTGAAAATCTTCCGTGCCTGTTTTATTCATTATCAACCCATTTAAATAGTAATTACAACACTAATTACAAATTAGTCCAAAACTAGTAATTACAAAGTAGTCCTACAACTATTACTCCCAACCTTTTCTTTGTATTCTCCTGATACTGGATGATTAAATTTCATCGCATTGTTCTCACTGATATATCTATTCGTGTATTCTTTTACCGTGTTATTGTCACAAAAATTGATCTCTCTGGTACTGTTTCTAAGGGATATTCTCTTCGCAGGATTCACAATTTATGGCTGCCTTTGTTCTCTTTATTGAACTTTGCCTATACTGTAATAGTTTATAATTTCACAGCATTGGCACTGGTTGTTAGTAATATTGCTACTATGCAATATAAACGTTTTACTTTCGTAACTTCTCCACATCAGAATTATTTACTTTCTGGTAGTAATTCCAAGTGATTTATTTGTGGAACATTTGGTATAAAATCCCTTTTTTGTTTTCTTACAAATCTTTTCCTTTCCATAAGAGATCTATTTAATTTCATCACATTGACAATGATTCCAACTGATATTTCATTTGTGCAATATGCAATATATGTACCATAATTTTTCCATGTCAGAGTTATTTAATTTCATCAAGCTGACAATGATTTAAGTCATTTATAAGTGGAACTTGGAATACACATTAATTTCCTTACTGATTTCTGCCATAAGTTTTCCGTATTACAATATATTTTTTTCAATTGCTACCAGTAATCATTTGATAATTCTATCTACAATATTCAAACTTCAAAGCATAAACACGTGTTCTTTTATACCTTACACAATTATTTTCTTCCTATTTTATATAGTTCAATTCAAAAAGGGTCTGGTACTTCTTGACTTGGAAAATCCCTTCCAAATTGCACCAATTCTACCTACAAGTGTCCCCTGGTCCTTCTAGATGGAACACCTCTAAAGGCATGTTTTGATATGATAGAAGACATTTTCCAGTTTCTCTTAACTTTTCCCCTTCCAATTAAATGACATTTCAACCCGAATATCTTTTTTAAGAAATTATTTACATCATTCAACATATATCACTGGAATTTTCACTTCACAAGGTTATGTACAATAAATGATTTGTGTATTAATGGTACAACTATCATTATTATTCTTATTGGTTTTATTGTCTCATAATCTCATGCATTTATGGTACAACCAACATATACTACTTTATCGTTTCAATGGCAATTCACACGCCACGTGTGACGAGACAACCTGTAATGTATTCCAGATATACATATCCATCTTTTTTTATTTTTTTACTTTTTCCTGAATAATCGGTGTTTCTTAAGGTAGCCCAGTGTTTGCACTAGATGAATGAAGACTCAGCTTAGCCATAAATGATTTCCATAGGCTATGCATGGGGTCATAGCAATGCTGAGCCAGGGAATAGAGTAAAAAGTGCACCTTAATATAGGGGTATTGCTGTAATCTTAATCTAGATTTGTTACAAGTAGTGGAATTTAGTATTCAGTTCTTTTGTTTATGCACTCTGTAATTAGAGTCTCTTAGCATGCACTTACGCATTATAGCAATGAAGAAATCACTGCCTGTGAATTGGAACAACAAAAAACTGGGTATCACCAAAATCATGCAATACCCAACCAACAGTAATAGACAAAGAATATGTCTAGTAGAATATGTCTAGTTGAGACGATTGCTTGAAAACCGCGTCTCGCAGATTAAAATAAACAGCTGCATATTCAAACTCCGCACCTTGACGGGCCATTCATTGCTAGGAACAAGTCTAAATCCAAAACACACAAAAAAGAACAACATCCAAATCAAATCTTAAGACGCATTCTTCATTATAACAGAAGAGTAACTTCAGAGTACACTTCAAAGGCAGTAGATACCTACAAGCAAATAGGGCTTAAGCACGTCTTATTACTAAATAAAACTGGACTTCCAGAAACAAGGTTGTTGAAACTATCTGGAATATAACCGGCATCCATATCATTCGCAGTGTTGCAGAAGTTATGCCTAGGAGCCGAAGCAGCCAAACCAACAACGAAATAGAAAAAACAAAAAACCAATAAATAACCTGTGATAATACGGGTTAGAACCAACCAGTCCTTCAGGACCAGGAAGCCGACTTGCTGAATTCTAAGCCGATAGAGGTTACATTAACAGTAAATTTTGCAACCCTCCAACCTCTCTTTGATAAGCTCCACAGTGTTGTTATGGATTGAGTTGCAATTTTCCATTTTCAAACAAATCATCCCCCAGTTTTAAAAGAGAGGGCAGGCTTTCGTCAGTTAAGCCGGAGCATCCGGAAATGAAGAGTATTTCCAAACGGGAGAGCACTCCAGTTGACAGTGCAGTAATACCAAAATCTGTAATCGAGCACCCTGACACGTCAAGAAATATCAGTTCCGAGCAGTGATTTGCAATTTCAACCAGACTCGAGTCAGTAACCTTAACACAGCCCTTGAGATTAAGAACATCTAAGGTTGCTCCATGTAGCCTAGCGATGCATGAAACTGCTTCATCAGTCACTTGGAAGCAGCTTCTCAATTTCAGGCCCTCAAGTCCATCCTTGTAGCTTCTCAAAAGTCGAAGAAGCCCTGAATCGGAAATCTTCCCAAGTCCACATAGTTTTAAGTTGTGTAGGTTGGGACACAATTTCCTCACCATATCCAAGCTTGAATTACCAAATCCAGAGCACTTAGTGATGGTCAAACGACGTATAGACTTACAAGGATCAAATGGAGGTGTTTCTGAGCTGAGATCCTTTATAACCTTGCTTTTAATCAGTGCCAGCGACCTTAGCTTTGACCCACAGCTTGAAAAAATGCCAGAAACCCCAAATAGGGTAATTTTGTCGCATTTCTCCAATTTTAGACTCTTGACAAAAACTGTAACTTTAACAAAATCTATGATTCCGACGTCAGATATAGAGCAATTGAAAAGGTGTACCTTTTTCAAAGCGCAACAACCCTGCCCGATGGCCAGAAGAGCCTCGTCTGTTAGACCATTGCAAGAAGAAACGGTCAACCTCACCAATTTCTTCAAATTCTTGACCATGCCAAATGTCTCGTTTCCGAAGTTCGCCCCTTGTAGTTGTAGCTCAGTCAAGACAGAAGCGGTTGAAAAAATTAGGTTCATGACTCCTTGATCCCGAAGAAGGGGACATTCAACGATGGAGACCGACTTCAACTTAGGGCAGTGAGAACCAATTGCTTGGAAGTTTTGGTCGTCAATACTAGGACATGATTTGATTGCAAGAGAAGCCAAATTTGGAGAACTCTTAGCAATTGCCATAAAACCTCTATGGTGATGTTAGGACATTCACACAAGTCCAGCTCCTCTAATAACAAGCACTCC
Source organism: Linanthus parryae (assembly GCA_023055425.1). NCBI lineage: Eukaryota > Viridiplantae > Streptophyta > Magnoliopsida > Ericales > Polemoniaceae > Linanthus > Linanthus parryae. The sequence goes on from JALGPY010000006.1 coordinate 43,286,376, forward strand.
TTTGCTATATCTACAAATCCTTCATCAGTAATGGAAGTAATAGAGTAAAGCGAAATAAACTTCAAACCAGGGGAACTGCATGCTATGGATTTTAAACCCACGTATGAGACTCCATGGATAGGGTGGCTATCCCTAATTTCAAGCATTTTGAGCCCTCCCCTGCTGCATGTTCCAATGGAAATTGCAGCAAGCCTAATATCGGTCCCTTCATTACCTTCCAGAGACCTTTCTTCGTTTGTGATGATTGAGCTTGCAGCTGGCCCTCCGTCGTCATTACTACAACGCAATATGTCAGACTTCCGCACACGACTTAGAAGCATTAGCCATTGTTTGGATACACATGCAGATGCACTCCTAGCTTCATCTCCAGGAAGGCAGCAAAGAATCTCATAGAGACCGTCCTTGGGAAGGACATCCATGAGAGATCTGGTTTCTGTAGACATGGCACTGGGGGAAAAGCTAGAAATACGAGCTTGTTTGCTAGGATGGATATATGGTTCCAAAAGTGAGCTAATAGAGCATAAGAAATTTGGTTCACTGAGTAAAGTGACCCCCATATAGGTCAACTTTAGCCAAAACCAAACACAAATTTAAACATTAAATCATTTAGTTAACACCCGTCTAATTGTGAATTAATAGGTTTCCATAATATGATGATTTTTTTTAATAAATTTCTATAGACGTGTATCATCTATATATATGTATATATAACTTTTAGCATTTATCAGGGAAGTAAATGTAATTGCTATAAGTTATGTAATATATATGATACACTTCTCTGTACTGAAATTTAGTAAAAAATAAATCATCACCAATTTCACAATTAGATATGTAGTAACAAAATAATTTAATGCAAGTTTCTTTTTGGGGTTTTGGCAAAAGTTAACATACAAGGGGTCTCTTTACTCAGTGAACCAAATATGTTATGTTCTATTAGTTCACTTTTGGAACCGTACATCCCTCTTAGCGAACAAGCTCTTTTTTCTGCCTTTTTCCCTCAGTCCCATGTCTAGAGAAACCAGATCTCCCGTGGACATCCTTCCTAAGGACAGTCTCTAGGAGTCTTCGCCGCCTTCCTGAGGGCATCTGCATGGGTATCCAAACGCTGACATATTGCATCCTAGCAATGACGACGGGGGGCAAATGCAAGCTCGACCATCGCAAACGAAGAAAGGTCTCTGGAAGGTAATGAAACGACCGACATTAGACTTGCTGCAATTTCCATTGGAACACGCAGCAGGGGTGGGCTTAAAATGCTTGCAATTAGGATAGCCATCTTATCCATGGAGTCCGAGATGTGGGTTTAAAATCCATAGCATGTGGTTCCCCTAATTTAAAGTTTATTTCGCCATGCGCTGTTCCTTCCATTGCTAATAAAGGATTGCTAGAGAGAGCGAAGGAAAGCTGCTTATGAGAGGGCTGGACTAGTGTGAATGTCCTAACATTACCAATAGAGGTTTTAAGGCTATTGCTAAGAGTTCAACATGGCTTCTCTTGCATTTAGATCCTGTCAAAATATTGATGAGCAGAACCTCCAAGCAATTGGTTCTCACTGCCCTAAGTTGAAATTGGTCTCCATTGTTGAATGTCCCCTTGTTCGGGATAAGGAGTCATGGACCTAGTTTCTTTAAACCGCTTGTGTCTTCACTGAGCTACAACTACAAGGGGCGAACCTCAGAAATGAGACATTTGGCATGGTAAAGTATTTGAAGAAATTGGTGATGTTGACCATTTCTTCTTGCAATCGTCTAACAGACGAAGCTCTTCTGGCCATCAGCCAGGGTTGCTGCGCTTTGAAAAAGGAACGCCTTTGCAATTGCTCTATTTCTGATGTCGGAATTATAGATTTTTTCAAATCTACGGTTTCTGTCAAGAGTCTAAAATTGGAAAAGTACGACAAAAACTACCCTACTAGGGGCTTTTGGGATTTTTTTCAAGCTGTGGGTCGAAGCTAAGGTCACTGGCACTGGTTAAAAGCAAGGGAAAGAAGAATCTCGGCTCAGAAACACCTTCATTTGTTTCTTGCAAGTCTATTTGTCTTTTGACCATCACTGAGGTCTTCGGGATCGGTAATTTAAGCTTGGGTATGGCAAAGAAGTTGTGTCCCAACATACACAACATAATACTATGTAGACTTGGGAAGATTACCGCTTCCACTTCTGAAGAACTCCGAGGATGGACTTGAGGCCGAGAGAATTGAGTAGCGGCTTCAAAGTGACTGATAAAGCAGTTTCATACATCCCAAGGCTACATGGCGCAACCCTAGATGTGCTTAATCTCAAGGGTTGTGTTAAGGTTATTGACGAGAGTCTCGTATTACTGCTTAAAACTTATATTTATGAAATGTCAGGGTGCTCGAATACAGATTTTGGTATTGTTGCGCTATCAACTGGAGTACTTTCCGGTTTAGAAATACTTCTCACTTCCGGATGCTCCGGCATAACTGACAAAATCCTGCCCTGGGTGAGCATTTACTTAGTTTGAAGATGGAGATTTGCAACTCAACCAGTAACAGCAACGTAGAGTAGCTCAAAGAGAGGTTGTAGTGTTGCAATATTTACCCATAACAGATTCTCTACCGGCATAGAATTCAGGAAGTCAGCTTCCCGATCCGAAATGTCTGTTTGATTTGGTTTGGTCTTCCCTGTATTTCCTAGGTTCTTAATTGCATTTTTTTGTTTTCCAATATCGTAGTTGGCTTGGATGATTCGACAGTCCTAGGCATTGCTTTAGCTAGTCACATGGATATTGGGTGTGTCAGCTAGTTTCAACAAGCTTGTTATCAGGGGGTGTCCTTGTTTTGTAATATGACGTGTCTTAGTCCTATTTGATTGTAGGTGGCTACTACCTTTGAACTTTGAAGTGTACTTTGAAGCTAATTCCTCTATTATAATACAATAATGTTACGAGTCTTATCATTTGTCGACATAAGGGAAAAAACTACTAATTTTCATCACCATATCACAATATTCATATCTAAGGAAGAAATAACTGATCATCAAGAATTCACAGAAACAATAACCCAATGTTACGACAATTTTCTAAATCATTCTAATCTACAGTTCATGATGTCAACAAAATGTAGCCTAGGAAGTAACAAGATTCTCAATAACAAGAATCTACAAAAGTTGTACTACAAACACAATACACGCTTCTTAATCTGACTAAGGTAGCAGCAAGACAGCGTTTGGCAACCCTAGATATAGACTAGTCCTCAACACAAAACCAATTAAAAACGTGATGGCAATGTAAGAAGCCCGTAATAGATTATCTATTATGCACATAAAGCCCAAAGAAAAGCTAGTTTAGCAGACAATTGCATTTGAATCCAAACCCTATCTACTCAAAATGAAAAAAACATAACAAACTGAAGCATACCACAGGAATTGATGACACCAGCAATGGTTGATCACAGCTAAAACCATCCATTCAGGACCAAAAATTATCAGTTGAGTCACCAAAACGACGAGCCAGAGAAGAAATATACACAGTAACTCCAATAACTGGTTGCATTGCAGAGTATGAACGTCGAATCAGCAACAAACCCTACACAGTGAGTAAATATTGAGAGAGAGAGAGAGAGTACTGAGAGAAGAGGGTAGTGGGGAGATGAGGTTGGTTGGTTGTTATTCAGTAGCTACTTCTGGAAACTGTACTTTTTGTTTGTGGCTCAAACCACATATGGGTCAAATCCAAATATGGACTATTTCACACTAATTTTGTTTAATAAAAGAAAAAAAAATGTAAAATTTAGATATATCATCTGTGAAGACTTCATAAGAAGTGATAAGTTTGGTATAGAGAGAAACCTTACTTTCAGAAGTTAATATCCAATCGGGTTTAGGAGCGGGATTCACTAATCGGATTCATGATATATAGTTCTCATCCCTTCAGGTCACTGAGCAGATACCAGATTGTCATACTCAACTGCAAGAAAGGTAATTGAGGTCATCAAATGGACAATAATGAATTATCTGGAAACCGACATACGCATGTAACTGCTTCTGCATAGTGACAATGACACTCCATCAGACTAGTTTTTACGGCTCACAATAACCATTTGGTATATACGTAAAACAAGAATAACTGATGCGAGTGTCACTGTAATTTCAAGGTTGTGCTACTTCAGAAATGTTCAACAAAGGATGTCACATACACTGATTCTAGTGATACTGATATTCTTTTCTAGTTGCAAATATTTGTGATGATGAAAAATTCCCTTTTCATGCTCTTTATATTTTCGTAAATTGTTTCATTTGAAGAGATCCGTCCGCTTCTTGACTAGGAATAATTTTTACTTTGGCATTCTCTTCATCCTATTTCTCACTCTGCGCCTCCACCATCCTCTTTCTCCCTTTCTCTCACCCCCTCTGCTAACTCAGTCCCCTCTCTCTCACCTTTCTCCCCTCTCAGCTCTCGACGACCCAAAACCTAACATATGCAACTCACCACGGAGCAGAACTGCGGAACCCCCAACCAAAACCTCCACATCTCTGTTGAACCCGAACCCATCCCAAATTAACACCAACACACAATTTCACAAAACCCATAACCTGATTCGAACACCAATCAACCACCCACCAAATCACAGCCACTTTATCTTCTCTCCAAACAAAGTAACACGTTCCTATTTAGAAACAAAGATACATTCTGTTTAGAAAAAAGAAACATTTTGCCAAAAACGAAAAAGGAAAAACAGGCTATATACTTGTGATTTTAAGGAAAGCTATTGAAGCGCACTATGCTAGTAGTATTTTTGCGCAGAGACCATTCTTCATATGTCATCATCACAGTCATTTCTTTCTTTCTAGTGACGATAATGGCTTCGTCCCATGACCATAAGCAATCGAAAACAAATCCATGAGTCACCAACAAGGCAGTATGGCAAGCATCTCTCTCTCATGCTAGTTAGCGAGTTTTGAGAGCCACCCATATTGTGATGACAAAATATTGAAATGGGTTTGCAGGTATTCCATCTTCTTTTTTTCGACGGGAACGAGTGGGTGTTCCATCTTCTTGGAGAAAGAGAACAATACCCATCGTATGGGGCCACAACTTGGCGCTGTTGAAATGACTAATACCCATTGATTGGAAGGGGTGTGTTTTTCCAAATTGCAAAAGTTCATGGAATTATGTGTACAATAAAAAGCAACAGGGGTTGATTGAGTGAAACATCTTGTAAGGGGGATCTCCATACTGTCCTATTAAAAAATGTCTTCGTCTGACCTTTTCTTTCATATGATTGATATAAGCATACGTTGGTGAATCTATCAGCAGTTCACGTTTCCAGTTTATGTCGTGTCTTTTAACTTAAGCGAGCCCCAAATTTTGTTGTTCAGTTTTCCCATTAATGAATTGAAATAGTCCTCCAGGGAAACTCCTTATAATTTCAGGTTGTAGAAATACCAAAGAAGGCACACTAATATACATCATTGCCAAACATAGCACAATTATCCCTTTCAAGAGGGTGGGTGGACAAGAGTTCTCACATAATTCTCCCGGGTTCTAATGAATATTCAGTTCATGGATTAAAAAAGATTGTAACTAACGTTTCAGCATGGTAAGTTTGGCGATGCGGTAACGCTCCGGTATGTTCAACTTAAATATAATCTAGTAAATTAATAAAAATTAAATCGGTTACAGCAGGGACAGGGACGGGCTTGATAAAACTATAGGAAATAGACACTTTTATGGTCTTAGATTAAAGAAAAGCATACTAGATTCTTGACAAGGAATTCATAGAGATATATACAGACTTTGGAGACACGCAGGACTAGGAATGTGGGGTGTGGGGGGGTAAAATTTAGTTTCCCCCAAAAAAAAAATGCAAGATCATCCATTGATGATCTTCCAGAAGAGTGCCTGTTGGAGATATTTCAACTTTACCAGGAGGCCAAGCGAGGACTGTGTCAGCCAGTGTCTCTAAGTAATGTGCTAAAATAGGAGAAGTTTATCCTAGCAGCAACGAGGAAGCAGTGATAACTCTTTGAAAAGGTGTCCAGAAAATGACGACGGAACAGATGCTGGGCTTGTTGCTGTGACTGTTGGAACATCCAGCCGTGTTGGCCCAGAAAATCTTGAAATCAGGGGTAGACACCCTATCCATGGAGTCTCAGACGTTGGTCTTAAAGTTCTAGCTTGTGCTTCCCCTTATTTGAAGGTTCTTTCACTATGTGATGTTCCATATGTTGGGGATGCAGCTCTACTAGAGATAGCAAATGGGTGCTGCTTATTAAAGGAGATTGACTTGTGCAATTGCCCTTCTGTTACCGACAACGGTTTGATGGCAATTGCTGAAAGATCACATAATGTGACTTCTTTAACTATTGAATCTTGTCAAAGTATTGCCAACCAAAGCTTGCAAGCGATTGGTCGTTGGTGCCAGCGGTTGGAGTCAGTTTCCATCATACCAAGCCCTCTTGTTGGGGTTCAAAGGGTAGAGTACCTAGTCTTTTCAACCTCTTCCGTTGGCTGAGCTCCAGCTACAGGATTTGAGCAGTAGAAGCAAGACAATCGAGACCATTGGTCATTACGGGAAAGCTCGTAATACTCTAGTTCTTACTGGGCTCCAAGAAGTCAGTGCAGATGGGTTTTCCCAAATCAGTGAAGTTAGGGGTTTCAAGAATCTTTGACAACTTCGCCGTGCTATGGTACCACTGATGAGGTCCTTCAAGCCATTGGGGAGGGTTTTCGTAGCTTGAAGCATATGTCCCTACAGGAGTGCTAACTTATAGTATCTGATAATGGTATCATATATTTCGTTAAGGCTTGTCGTTCTCTTGAGAGCCTAAAATTAGAAGGGTGTAACATAATCAACTTATCAGGTGTTTTCGGAGTGCTCTCGAGTTGTTGATCAAAGTTCAAGTCACTTGCACTAGTTAAATGCAGAGGAACGATGGATCTCGTCCACTCTATCCCGTGAATATCTTGCCTCCTTGACAATCAAAAAGTGCTGTGGGTTTGGAAACTCAAGCTTGGCTGTGGTGAGTATATGCCCCAAATTACATAAGATAAATCTAAGTGGAATCCACGAGATTACTGATAATGGGATTATTGGTTTCGTTAAAGCATGTGTATCTCTTAAGAGCTTGAAATTGGAAGGGTGTGATAGAATTACCATATTTGAGGTTATTGGTGTGCTTCCGAGTAGTAGGTCGAAGTTGAAGTCATTTGAGCTAGTTAAATGCAAGGAAACAAAGGATCTTGTCCCGGATACAGCTTCATTCTCTCCTTGTGAGTCTCTTCCTCCTTGACTATTAAAATGTACTTAGGGCTCGGAAACACAAGCTTGGCTGTTGTGAGTAAGTTGTGTCCCAACCTATATAAAATATGAAATTAAGTGAGCTTTGTGAGATAACTGATGCTAGGCTTCTTCCACTAGTAGAAAGTTGCTCCAATGCCGATGTACTTGTTGTTGTGAAATTGAGTGGTTGTGCGAACTTACATATAAAATAGTTTCGTACAGAACTAGTTTATCTTTAAATTCTGCCCAACCACTCAATTCACATCAACAAGTCATTGGGCCTTCGAGCAGTTTTCCACGAGTGGAAGAAGCCCGATATCAGTTATCTCACAAGCCCATTTAGATAAATATTACATAATTTGGGACACAGCTTACCCACTCAACCAAGCCTGGTTTCCGAACCCTAAGCTTATTTTCAGGTCACGGAGCGTAGAGACTCACAAGGAAAGAGTGAGGCTATATCTGGGACAAGATCTTTTATTCCCTTGCTTCAACTAGTGCGAATGACTTCAACGTCGACCGACAACTCAAAAGTACACCAAAAATCTCTAAGAGAGTAACTCTATTACACCCTTCCAATATTAAGGTTTTAAGAGAACCACAAGCTTTAATGAGATTTATAATCCCACAATCATCTATCCCGCTAGCTCCACTTAGATTTATCCTGTGTACTTTAGGACATACCTACTTACCCAGCCCAGCCTGAGTTTCTGAACCCTAAGCACTTTTTGATGGGAATGGTGCAAAAATATTCATGAGGAGAGAATGAGATCGTATCCAGGATAGGATCAGTTTTTCCCTTGCATTTAATTAATGCAAGCGACTAGAACATTCATCGATAACTCAAGAGCACACTAAAAGCGCCTGATAGGGCAATTATATTACAGCCTTCTTATTTTAGGTACTCAAGAGAACCACAGGTCTGAACAAAATCTATAACTTGTTATCAAACACTCCTATAAGTAGAACTCCTGATGGGACATTTGCTTCAAGATCCGGTAACCCTTCCTGATTGCTTGAAGAACCAGCTAGTTGTACCGTAGCACGAAGACATTGTCAAATACTCAATTTTCTTGAAACCCTTAACCTTACCGATTTGCAAAGATCCATCTTCATCCACTTTTTGGCGCCCAATAAGAACTATAGTAAGGGCTTTCGCATAACGCCCAATTGCCTCTATTGTCTTGTTTCCAATGACACTTAAACAAAACACAAGGGGTTGAAACACTAGGTCATTTACTCGGTCAGCAAGAGTGAAGCCTATGATAAAAACTTACTTCCATTGTCTGGATTGTCGGCCAATCGCTTGCAAGATTTGGTAGCCAACACTTAAACAAGATTCTGTAGTTAGTAAAATCAGATTGTGTGACCTCTCGGGAATTGCCACTAAACCTTCATCAGTCATAAAAGGACACTTGCACAAGTTAATCTCTTCTAACAAGCAGCACTCACAAGCAATGTCTAGCAGACTTGCATCCGTAACTTATGGATCACTCGATGGTGAAAGAACATACAAACAAAAGGAAGGACAAGCTAGGGCTTTGAGACCAATATCTGAGACTCCACAGATAGGGAAGCTATACCCCAGGTTCCAAGCTTATCTAGGCCACCGCGGCTGGATGTTCCAGCCAGTGTTTTTAAAAGTGGTCCTATAACGTTATGTTTCGTCGATACGTAACGGTACCGCAGGAATCCGCTATCCTTACGGCCGATACCTACGGTGTGGCAAGTTCATGGGTCAATCGGCTTATTCTCTCCCGTTCCGAAACCCTCTGTTACAGTGCGCTTTATCTACCCTTACTCCTGATACTCTACTGTTTCGCTTGCAACAACTCACACATTTAGTTACCGATCCTGTTACAATGTGTCTGATAATTCCCAATACCATCACACCACAACCTCTATGTCACCTGTTACCGTTATTTAGAACCATGCCAGCTGTTATGTCAGCTGATTTTTTTTATCACTTTTCCATATAGATAAGGGGATCAAACTAAATTTGACCATCAGTTTCCGAAATCCGTGGGTCTATAAAGTCAGGATATGCTTCATCAGGTTACTTGGTATCAAATTATCAATGTAATATGTTTTCCTTAGATTTAAGACCATCATAGGACCTATTTCCTATATTTTACTAAGACGGGACTCTAGTACTGTCCCTGTTGTGACCAATTCGACTTTCATTTTACCCCTACAAGAAATTTTTTTAAGTTGAACTTACTCAAAAGTTACCGCATCAGATCTGATCATTCGTTAGATCACAAGAGAATTGTGGGAACTCTGGTCCGACCGCCTTGTTGAAAGGGATAAAATAATATTGTTTGGCAAAGATATATAGTAGTGCTAACCATATATGCCTTCTTAGCTATACTGCAAACTAAATTATAAAACAGTTTCCTTAAGGATTATTTTGAATTGATTAATGGGCGAGAAGAACTACAAATCCCTGTGTCATGTTAAAGTTAAAAACATAATATGAACTGGGAACTTGAATTGCCGAAGGGGGTTTTACATCACTCATTCCAAGATTATAAGAAAATGGTCACAAAAAATACTACTCCCTGAGTGGACTTTTCACAAATTCTAAAGTGATGCTTTTGAATTGATAAATTTACTATACTATCCTTAGTCATGTATGTTATCTTTTCTTGAAAATTGAAAAATTAGAAAAGAGAAAAGGGCATGAAGAGAAGTGAAACGGTAGGGTTTTTTTTTTTTTTTTGAAGTAAGACAACTATTTTGAGACTTCCTTTTAAGAAAGAATGACAATATATATATATATATATATATATATGGGACAGAGGGAGTTTATGAAAGGCAAGTTCATTATACATATTTACAAAAGCTATGCTTAGATGTATGAGGCAGGTTGCTTACCTGTTGAAGCACAACCAATTTATTTTCTATTTGAATCCCTTGGAATGGATTCGAACAACAGTAAATTAGTATTCATAGTATTCTAGGTGATGACTTCCACAAAATGATACTAAGCACAGGCTGAGGCTACTACTTAACAGTGTTGCTCTCACAGTAGCACCACCCATAATTAAATGTAGTGTTTGCACTAACATGACGTATCTGTGTCAATATTCGCCCATATTGGAAATATATTAGTTATATGTGTGGTTAAATAAATACTCACTACAACTTCATGGCGCCAGATTAAAGTTGCGCGAGATCTAAAATAACGGATATAATCCTTACAAATTTGGCCTAGTAAACAGTGACATCAAAGCTGAAACCACTACACCCAAATTAACAAATTAACTCGGCTACTCATGTTTTTCATAGCACAAAATTTGGCCTAGTAAACAGTGACATCAAAGCTCAGACCACTACACCCAAATTAACTCAACTACTCATGTTTTTCATAGTACAATATATCTCCTTTAAGAAAGAACAAATAAACATTAGATATATACTACAAATGATTTTGCCACAACACAATTTGAAAAAGGCTGATATGCAAGGTTTCAGGATCGTGATCCTATGTAGGATCGTGGAGTGGCCCACAGAATCGAGGATAGTAGGATCGGATCGTAAGATCCTACCAAAAGTGTAATTTTATTTTTGTATTGATACTGTTACTACTTAATTGACTTATTTTCAGGTTCTTAATGTCACAATAGTTTTAATACACAATCTCAAGACCTAATATAAATAGAGACACATCATTTAGGACATCAATCTCCCTGCTAATTTTCAAATCAATCTCTGCCCTTGCATATGATGTTGAATCTTTGAAGTTTCAAAATTAGGTGTACAAAATTAGACTTCAATAAAAAAAATTGTGGCATGATGAAGCCATGAGAAGTAAAAAAAAATGAAAATAAAAATTTAAAAAATATATTTTTTAAAAAAAGGTAGGATCGTAGGATCGTAGAATCGTAATCGATCCTACTCGCAATCCCACCCGATCCTATCAGAAAAAGATTTTCTAACCGATCCGGATCGCCACTCGCCCTCAGGCCTACGATCCGGATCGCGATCCTGACAACCATGCTGATATGTCCTGAGTCACCTAGAGCGGTAACGAAGCAGGAGCAGGAATGAAAGCGAGAGCGGGAAATAAACAATAACATTCCCACAAATCTGTACAAATCTGTGTGTAGATTCTGGATATTTTTGCATTGGAAATAAATATTACAAGGCTAGCACCCTAGAAAGAAGTGGTTATGTAAATACATAGTGAGTTTAATCCCACAAATCTAAGCTAGGAATGAGGAGAAATGACATTCAAGCTGAACCCTTGCACCAAAGAGGTGAACAAGTGAAGAAAATTCAACCAAATATATGGATCTCCTGTAAAGGGTTTTACTAAACCACAAATTTAAAGTGACAAAGAGAGAAATAATCAACCAAAATATCCCACAAAGTTTAGCTTATCAAACAACAATAACCCATGCTAAACCAGAAACAACACATGAATCTTATCTCTTAATCTGACATAAGGAAACAGCAAATCAGGCATAGAAATGACTATTCCACGCCATTTCAAAATCAAAGGCCAAATCAGCACAGAGTTACGTCTTGATGGAAACCCAGATAGCAAAACAAGTCAAAGTCAAAAACCCAGAAAGGAATCGGAGGGTACCTCCGGAATTGATTGAACTTGCCATGGTTGATAGCCGCTGAAACCCTTCCGTTGATGAGTTGGGGTCATTGAAAAACGATACGGAGCTGAATAGATATATACTTACATCCAACTCCATTTGCAGAGAATGAAGAATCGATAAACCCTACGAGAGAGGAGAGTGAATGGGAGGCTGGTTTCGTCACAGACGACTGCCTATTTATACGTGATTGCGAATGAGCCCACGGGCCCTCATGGTATAGAAAATGAAAAATTATAGAATACACATTCACATATACCAGTCCGTCCCAGCTCTTTCTTCCCATCTGACTTTTTTGACTCGTATCTGGGTCACTTTGACCGAGTAATTTGGATAGCAAAATAATACGATTTTTTGATAATTTTTTCACCATATTATAGAGCAACTTTTACTCTACAACACCATAAAAAAATAATCAAAAAATTACATCAGTTTGCTATTCAAATCATCGGATCAAAGTGACCCAGTGAATAGTGACAAAAGTCAAATTGGGAAGAAAGAGTTGGGACAGAGTGGTACAAGACTGTCTCCACGTTATTCTAAAAAGTTTATCTGTGTTTGAAGACCGTGTTTGTCTTGTTGAACTGCTTGCCTCGTTAAAAGTTATGTTGACATTTCAGAGTTATAACTGTGACTCAAGTTGCGAAAATCATCATATTGAAGATATTTGCTACTTGCCTACATCGTCGTGCAAAATTTGCTCGGAGGCAGAACGAGCGGGGTGGGATCTGGGTGCCTTCAAACTTTGGCTTGTCAAATGTTACGTGAGCTAGCTCCTTGTTCGCGCCTGAAAAGATCATATAGAAAAACTTCAATCATCCAACTGAAAATTACATAATATAGTGAGATAAAAGTCTGCATGCATATTATTCTAAATTAAATAAGTCAAGTTTGCATAATGTAAGTTTTTATCAGGGTGGAACTGCTTGGCTCGTTAAAAGCTCTACACGAAGTTGGTTTTTATTTAAGTCGCGAAAATTATAATGAAAATATATTTGATAACTATTACATCGTCGTGCAGTATTTGCTCGGAGTGTAAAGGAGTCGACGGGGGCCTATGTGCCATTAAGCTACGGCTTGCCATATGCTACGTGAGCTCGCGCTCGACCTCGAACCATAGATGATCATATACAGAAACTTCATTCATCATCAAAATATTAAAACACGGTGACATGAAAGCCTATTTGTGTTTGGAGCACGTTTTTGTCGAGTCGAACGGTGTAGCATGATAAAAGTCTCCCTGAGATATATTTAGATTCCGGAGTTAATTGTTATCTAAGTCGTGAAACTCACAATAAAAATGTTTACATCATCATGCAAGATTATCTAACTAGGGTTGGCACCTTAGTGCTACCACAAACCCAAGTACAACAACTATGTCAACCCCGAGTTGGGATAATTGTTAGCCCGTTTTAGTCAAAATCTTTCTAGAAATTCAGGCCCGGGTTTCTTTTGGACTAGCCTAAATAAATTAACTTAGCTAATAACTTTCAGCAGGATTATTATTAATCCATGTTTTAAATTGCATTTAACTAAAAGACTGATTATATCATTACAGTTCAAATACACAAATTGTCTATTCAATAGTATCAAAATTATCTTTACTAAAATACAAGAGAAAAATAAATATTGAGTACCACCTAATTCACACCAAAAAAAAGATAATAAATATTGAGCGTAAAATAAATCAACCATTTTAAAAACATAAACGATTTACAAACACGGTTACCAGTATAAATAGAAGTATTTCCTCTGTTCACTCTGAATCTTCACCCTTTTCATTTAATCACTTTAACTCGGTGATTTGATAAGTAAAACAATGCAAGAATTTGATAATCTTTGCACGATAGTGTAGATTAAACTTCACTCTGCAACACCATCAAAAATTATGAAAAAATTGTATCGTTTGGCTATCTCAATCACTGGGTCAAAGTGACCTGATTACAGAAGAAAAAGTCAAACAGTGAAGATTCAGAAAGAACAGAGGTATTAGTTGTTTAGTCACAAACATGTCATCTAGTTCTCTATAGTAATATATATAGTTAGTGCTAGTTCTGGTTTGTCGGCCCGATGACCAGAAAAGCTCACTTGGGCCAGCCCGTAAAAACTATGCATTGGGCTTAATAGTTTCTTAAATACGTTATGCTCAGGTTCATAATTTTGGCCCAAGGTCCGGCGACAAAAACAATTTTTCACAAAAAAAAAAAAAAGAAACTGTTTTTAATTATTTTTTGTACTAGATTTGCCTGTTACAATTGGAGATGCTATAACACTGAAAAAGACTTGTTTCACTAGCAAATGACAATATGCCATAATTGCAACCATTATGTGATACATTCTCTATTTCACCCGACATATTTATTTTGACTTTTACCACTATTTATCGGGTCACTTTGATCCGGTGATTTAATTAGTAAAATGATACAAAAGTTTTGATAATCTTTTCACGGTATCCAAAAAATTGTATCGTTATGCTATCCAAATCACTTAGCCAAAGAGACGTTATTACAGGTGAAAAAGTCAACCGGATATTTTCTGGCAAACGAAGAAACTAACAAGCATTTTCATGCTTGATGAGGTTTCCGAATAGAATATGCAAATAGATAGATGCAGTATACTGACACAACTCAAAAAAAAAAAAAAAGTTGCAAGTTCCGTGACTACAACCATTGATCTCTTCGTAACTCAAAACAAAACGAAGTTTTACAGACGAATTACAAATGAGAATATACATCAATCTAAGCAGTAAATAGTTGTTAAATGCCTCCGGCGACGACAACTACAATTCCAAAATGTATGCGAATGAAAACTAATCACAACGCCACCAATCATTCACACAATGGTACCCTCCAACAGTAGTTGAACCCATTGAAGTCGACATTGCTCTGGTGTGCTTAAGAATACTTCCAGCCCTGCTTCCACGCTGAGCTTCATTTGCAAAGCACGGATACATACAACAATTTCGAGCTCCATCTTCTCCAATTCAGCATACATTACAGAACTTCCGATATATAACCCCTAGGCAGTATGTGCTCGCTGACAACGTGATACATGCACTATGAGTGTTGACATATAACTCCACGCAATATTGACTTTACTAACATCACGCCCCTAAAAACAGACATTTGTTATCATATTGTTGCCGTGTGATGTCAGTAAAATAAAAAAAATGTTGGTGACTGTGTGTGAGTTATCTATCAATTCTCACGGTGCATGTATCGCACTTTCAGCAAACATATACTGCATATGTAACATTTTTTTATTATGAAGCACATATATCGTACCCGTACCCTCACCCTATCGTAATATGCCGGGACCCATGGCTGGGAGTCTGAGTCAGTGTCACTTTGCCACCCAAGATTCCTTTTGGATGGTTCAAGATTCCATCCTAGAGTTGTCTAACCTGCAAAATAACTGTCAGTAATAGGTTTATGTTGTCATTTGATGATAAGATTACGAAAAACATGTTTGCCAAGATGGCATGTTAAGAACACAAATATACTTTTATCTCACAACGATGCAACTCTATACTAAGAGCTATGTGCTTTGAACACAAAATGAACAACTCCGAAATGACAGAAAAAAATGTACGGAGACAAAACACATTAATAGCATTAGCAAACATCTTACAAAGATATTCCAGGCACAATTTGATATTCTATTAGGAGGAATTCGTAAACATCTCACATAAGAATACACGGTTTGAAGTAGGATACATGTAACCAAAATTTTGTCGGCCACAAATAGGCTTGTTGCAGAATTTTTTTCAAGTTAAAAACCTGCAAAGATATGGGCAGAAACCAGCCACATTTGCTTCATTTACATTCATTGAGATCCCAATTCAGAAGTCCCACATCGGACACTCAAGAAGAAGAAGAAAAAGAAATAATAAATACCATGTGCTACTCCTCTCATTGCCAATTGGTTTTGAGGTGGAACCGCCACCCGCAGACAAAAGATCCTTGCATAGGCCAAAGGATGCCACACGGTGAGGGGGGCGTGTTGAGAAGTCCCGCATCGGACACTAAAGAAAAAAAAAATAACGAGTCTTCTGGATTCTGGGCTACTCAATTCAGGAGAAATGATATCTGATTTGACACAGGACTACTAGGATAACAGGATTCGAGCCATCTACCAAAGGTGATATGCTCCCTCCAAGACATCTTTTATCCAGTATGAGAACAATCATAATTTGATAACGGAAAGGTAAAATTTGAAACACTTTTATATAAGTGTCTATGCGTGCTCTCTACTCATGCCCTTTGGATCATTTTAGGTTCTAAGTAGTAGTACATCTTAGGTTTGAATGATTGTAGCATTGAGAAAATTATTTAACTAATGCCAACCAAGTCTGGGTCAGGACTCGTGGTGTCAAAGGGCCCGTCCGGTCCGGACCGGATTTGGAGGGGGCTGGAAGGGAAGGGGGCAGGGTCAGGCCGGGTTGGTGGGGAGTAAAGGCAGCCCGGACCGGTCCTGGGCCTAAACCCCACGGTTAAGGGGTTAGGGGGCCGGGCTGAATTAATAATATTGTATTAATAAATATTTTTTAATTTTAATTTATATATATATATATATATTAATTTTTATTGAGCGGACTGACTAAATTACCCCAAAATAGTTTTTTTTTAATGGGGGCTAAATTGGTCAATTACCTAGTTTTTCTAAAAAAATCACCGTGGAGGAAGGGGGGGACCGGCCCGGAGGGGACCGGACTGACCCGAACCAGGCTTCGTTTATGAGGGGGGCAGGCCGGGCCGGTCCAGCTGAGGAGAAAACTGCACCGGGGCGGTTAAGGGCCGGGCTAGGGAGGTATGGCGCTGGGTTGGCTTAGGGGGTGAGAGGGGGTTGGTAGAGCCGGTAAGGGGTATTTCGGGCCGAGCCGGGCCGTTTTTAATTGTGGGCCGATCGCAATTCCTGGCACCACTAGTCAGGACCTTAGTTGCCTGAAAAACAGGAAAAGGTGCACAACTGATCCCAATTCGTGAATCAGCAATTTTGGAACATTTGTGGCCAATTTTGGAACATTTGTGGCAAAAAAAAAGGGATTGATACCCGAGGTTTTTTCAGGATATCCTAACTACTATGTGGGCAGGGACAGAGGCACAACAGGGCAAGGGGTGGCAATTGCCATTCACGAGTTTTCAAAAAGTTCACAAGAACCCTCGTATCACAACTTTTTAGCACTAACACCCTTGTAATAAATACATAGTTCCCCCACCTGTTACAAAATTTTCACACAAACACCCTTGAAAAATCGATGAAGTATAATGATTTCTTAAGATTCTTAAGAAAAATAGCTGTGTTTGACCGTGCCCCGGCAGGTTACGATTTTCTGGCTCCGCCACTGTTTGTGGGGCCCAAATTCAATTAATTCATAGATAACATCAAGACTGTTCTTTCAGAAACTACAATTCCTCAAGAAATTCACAAGGAGACTGGCGGCACTAGATGAAAAAGTAATGATGAGATACCATGCTTATGATTGACATAGGACACGTTGATTTCAGCAAAGCTGTTCATTCCATGGTGGACCTTGTCCGAATATAAACTATAGCACTCCAACAAGGTATGAGTTATCCCTTCAAAGAACTGCAAAACCAAATTAAAACTATCATAATTTGATAATGAAGATGTCAATTTTTCAAAAAAAAAAAAAAAAAAAAAAAAAAAAAAAAAAAAAAAGGGTGCACATTAGCGAAAATCTGTTGCCAATCTGCATACTCACAGATTCCTCAATGGATAATGCAAATATCTGAAGTGAACATTGAGATTTCAGACTAATTTGGACATCTATCCATGGATTTTTTCAGCAAGCCTAAATCCAATTAATCCATAGAACATCACATGATACCAGACCAAGCTACGCACTGGAGAAAATCTATGTATCTATCTGAAGAATATGACGGTGGTAACTTCGGCGAGCAATTTCTAAATGATTCTATCGGAAATCAACACTGGGAACTCAAAATCTATGATTCTATCGGAAATCAACACTGGGAACTCAAAATTAATCAACTAAGACGTGGGACACAACATGAACATCACAAAACGAAAAGAGCAATTTCTAAACGATAGAGAAGAAAAATCATGAGAAATAACATAGTTTCATCATTATAGAAGAGAAGCTGCAGAGTACATCTCAAAAACAGAAGACACCAATAAGAAAATAAGACTAGAAAAATCTGAAACTACAATAACTGCCATAACCCACGTTAAGGTTACCCATTAGTGAAAATCCATATTGCAGTTGCTTCACTCAGCCCACTAAGACCTTGAAGACACAAGTCTTGCAACTCGTTGAAACCCAACAAGAGGACCGGCTATGATGGAAACCGAGCTCAACCTTTGGCGTCAAGGACCAATTTCTTGCAGGCCTTCATTTCCTGTATTCCGTGACAATATTCAATGCTGAAGGAATTAAAAATAGGATGTGTGCTATGATATTTCTTCAAAACCCTCGTTGGTAACTTTAGGAATGTGGCACAACTCAAGATTCTTAAACCTGCAACTCCTTGGCAATCTGCAACATCCCTTCGTGACCCGCAAAACGGAACTCTCCAAAAAATCCATTGCACGTTTGTGATACATATCTAATATGGTAAAAATGATTTTCATGCACGGCACAAATCGTATGTATAAATTTCCATGAAGAGATCACCGAAGTGTACCATAAAGAAATTCCATTTACTACGGAAGTTCAATATAACTCTTAGTTTTCGCATTCCGCGTGTCCATGGAGGGATCACAGAAGTGTACAGTGAAGAAATTCCATTTAATGCCGAAGTTTAATATAACTTTTATATTTACTATATATAATATTGTAAAAATGATTTCCGTGTAAGGCACAAATCATATATGTAAATTTCCAATTTTCCATAGAGAGATAACTGAAGTTTACCATAAAGAAATTTCATTTACAAGGGAAGTTCAATATAACCCTTAGTTTTCGCGTTCCGCGTGTCCAATTACAAACTAAATAGTTTGTTTTTGTTTCCATATTTGAATAGTGATCCAACTCCACCCCTACGTTATCTAGAAGGTCGGAAAGTTCCAGCCACCCGGACCAACCCGTTCCAAGGCTGAACAGGCCCGAGATCAGCCCCGCAATGGTTCTGAACCGGCCCTAGCCCGCCCTCCACAGGGTCCGGGCCGAATCCAAGATATCAGAACTGCAAGACTACCAGCCAGGACTTTAGAAAGGACTGGAGCCGCCCAGCCCCGCCCTAGGGCGGGACCACGACCGGAATCAACCCATGAACGCGACCTACCCGGCCCGGTTGGACATCCAATTTCTATGCTAAAATTGTTGTTTGTTATTATTATATGGTATTCTTTTTAAATATTATATTTTAATAAACCAATGGGCTGGGCCGACCCTCCCTGAAACGGCGAGGTCCAGTCTTGTGAGCCGAGCTGGGACTAGGGTTCTTGCCTCCAGGGCCGGGCTGGTGTACAATGGACCAGCCCGTAGCCCGCAGGTCCTCCTCCAAGCAGTCCCGGGCCGGTTCAGCCTGTTTGAATGCTCTATGCTATGTCGATAGCTTTACATTTTTCTGATTAAAGTAGGAAAAAAACTGGAGCTGGGACTATAAGCATATATAACCATTGAAAATTTTATAGAAATGCATATGTTCAATGAGTGCTACTGCCAATGCAGGACAGATACCTACCTCAATTTGGAATTTTGTTACTCTTCGATGGCTTTCTGACCTTTGTTTCCAACCTCCCGAAGCAATTCTTTCCAGCGAAGATGACCTAAAACCAGAAAACAGAAGAATATATTCAGGGACAGGCTTAAAGTACACAAACACAGTAGCAAAAGAATGGGTAGAACTGAAAGCATAGCCAAACAAAAAGATGCATGATAAGGAGTTTGAAATGAAGTTTTATAGATATCAAGAAGCGGCAACAATTTTGCAATGATTACTTTCTTTCTCATTCAAGTCCTAATATTTGCAAAGGAACCCCATGTTCCTTTAAAAGCTTCTGAACGAAAATAGATGTGATTCCCAGATGGCAAAGTGGAGGCGAGCTTCTCATTTGAGTATAATATATGTAGAGAGGGAGAAAAGAAGTTGTAGAAACTAAAATTGTAAAGAAATTGATAGATCCTGGCCAACATTCCCTTCTTTAGAGGCAAGTTGAGACCAAAGGTTAATTTTCAAAAGATTATGTGCATAATTACCGCAAGTTGTAACTTTTCCTTTTATATAATTATGAAATAAAGTTTGGGAAGAAATGCTACATACTAGAACATGTTATTCTAAGCAAACATTGAATACATTTTGCAGAGAACTATTTGGTCATATACAACGAGGGGAAGTGAGAAATGAGGTTCCCAAAGCTGATACAACACACATAAAGACACAGAAAGTGACTGAATTCGGAAAAAAATGTCATAATAACAAATCCAGAAAGGTCACAAAGATGCTTGAGGCACCCAAGTAACACAGGTCCCGAGTGATGATCAAAAGTGGCTCTGGTACAGCATTAAAGACAGCATCTGCTCAGTTACAGTTTTAGATTTATCTACATGTACAACAAAGTAGCAGCAGCAATGAATGACCCAAAATTTTGTCCTAATACATTTACAGTCAAAATCCTTGAGAAGATCTGAAACATCCTTGATTAGAAATGAATGGATGTTAAACCGTCATGAATTGATAATAAAAAGTTAAACATGAAAGTAAATGCTCCAAATAACGCTCATGTGTGCGTGCTGGCAAGTGCATAACCTTCAGAATACCTTATTTTCTATGTTAGTATTATCAGTTTTATATATCGACTGAGAATAGCTATACAGATTGGTTGAGAAACACAAAACCTTGCAACAGATTTTCTATGTTAGTATTATTAGTTTTATATACTTCGCATTTCAAATGTAATTAATTTCCTTGTTTTTTTGCTTTATTTTTGGCACTTTTTTCGTATAAGAGAATTGTTTAATTGGGACATTTTAACTGGGAAAATCCATTCGTTCTGCTGAAATATGTCTGCCTGTGCCCTGTGGTCCCCCTTTGGAGTCTTTACAAGAACATTTCCAATTTTCACTTTTTTCTTCTTTCCTTATTATTATTATTATTATTATTATTATTATTATTATTATTATTATTATTATTATTATTATTATTATTATTATCGATCTTCTAATTTCCCCTTTCCAAGTTCCCCCTTTTCTTCCTTCCAACAATAAAATAGAACCAATACTTATATTTTACATTTATAATTCACGATTCTCTCATTCCATCACTAATTCTGCAAACTCTGACTCAGCAATTACAATCAGAGCTGCGATATTTTACTATCTTCTTCTGGAGTGTAAGGGTGTAAGTACATCAAATGGTTCTTAACGAAGGAGCTACTATCATAAATAGGTAATCTAGAAACAGCACCCGTGATTTCTGAATCTATACGAAATATGTTTGCAACTGAACTGAGGTCAAAACACATAGGTTAACCAAGAATCATGCAATGGATATGCCACAAAATTATGCACTTTCTATAATGCTAGATGGCATGAATTATGGCAGAAAAACGCGCACACACACAAAGAAGTAAATCATAAGACACATAACACAATTTTATGATTAAGAAGCTGATGATGAGCACAATTTATTGCAGAAGACACACAGAACTCAGGACAGCATTTGACAACATATGGAAACCGGAAAGGAGCATCTTGAACTACCTGCCACAGCAAGCACCAAAGCAAAGTACCTTGCACAAGCAATGGTTATAACTGCTCGAATCAACCAACTTCTAAACATACCAAACAGGACCCAACATGGACATCATTTGAGATACCCACGCGACAAAACACGAAGGAAAACCCATTTCTTGAATGCTAACCGGCGGAGGCTTTATTACATGTTACTGACTCCTACTAAGTGAAAATTCTACAATTCCACAAGTTCTCTACAAGCAACTCCACATTGCTCGCGCTGATTGAGTCACTGTGCCTTAGATTCAAGCCAATCAGATTGCTCCCCATGTCCAAGAGATGAGGCACGCTCTCGTCAGTTATTTCGGAGCATCCGGAAATGGAAAGTATCTCCAAATTGAGTAGCAATCCATTACATAAGGCAGCAACCCCAGAATCGGTGATTGCGCACTTTGACACATCAAGATCATTGATTACAATGTAGTGCTCAGCAACTGCAAACATGCTTGCATCCGTGACCTTAATGCAGCTATCAAGATGGAGCACTTGCACCATGCATCTTAGCGATGTTAGATACCACTTCATCAGTCAAATTCAAGCAACCACTGAGATTCACCTTCACAAGTCCAGTCTCACAGCAGCTCTCTACTAGTGGTTGAAACCCGCTATCCGTTATCCCGCTCAGCCCGCTAAGATCTATGTTCTGTAAGTTAGGGCAGAGGTTCCCACCACAGCAAAGCTAGGGTTTCCAAACCCTGAGCAGCTTTTGATAGACAACGAGGAAAGACTCACAAGGAGAAACTGCAAATGTTTCAGGTGCGAGATCCTTACCTACCTTGCATTTAAGTAGTACAAAGGACTTTAGCTTCAACCCACGGCTCGAGAGTAAACGAAAAACTCCAAAAAGAGTAATTCCACGACACTCTTCCAATTGTAAACTCTTGAGAGAATTGGAACCTCTGAAAAAACCTAAAATTCCACTGTCAGAGAAAAGAGAACACCTCCGGAGGCACATCTTCTTCAAGCTGCAGCAACCCTCCCAATGGATTGTAGAGCCTCATCAATTTCACCATGACAAGAAGTAATGGTCAGAGACACCAATTTCTCCAAACCCTTATTCTTACCCAGAAGCAAAAACTCGTGTATACTCACTTCTTGTAGACCAATAAGAACAAGACACGTAAGAGCCTTTCCATGACGACCAATTACAGCAAGTGCTGCGTCTCCAATTGGCAAGTTCTGCAGCTTCAGCTTATTCAAGACACCGGAGGCTGAAACCATGAGGTTTGCAACTCCCTGATCCCCAACAAGTGGACAGTCTTTGATAGATACCGACTGCAAGTTTCGGCAGACCGACCAATAGCTCGCAAGCTCTCGTCGCAAATATTCGGACAAGACTCAATCACCGAGGAAGGCAAGTTTGGTGAGTTCTCCGCGATTGCTATTAAGCCCCCATTGGTAATTGAAGGGCATTGGGACAAGTCAATCTTCTCAAATAAATGGCACTCCTTGGCTAATTCTAACAAGCCTTCATCGCCAACAGATGGAACATTCCATGGGGAAAGTACCCTCAAAGAAGGAGAACCACATGCAACAGCTTTCAGACCAGCATCAGTGACGCTATTTGTGCCCCTAATTTCAAGCTTCCCAAGTCCCCCACGCGCGGAGGTTTCAATGGAGAGAGCTGCAAGTCTAATGTCTGTAGCTTCCCTTCCTTGGAGACACCTAGTTACATATCCTTCAGAATCACCACCCAAAGGGAGTGTGCTTCTATGTGATCCTCCCAATCTTTCAGATTTGCGCACATTGCTTACAAGCGTAAGCCAACGCTTAGATACACAGGCGGAGGCACTCTTAGCTTGGCCTTCAGGAAGACGGCAGAAAATCTCATGAAGGCACTCATCAGGAAGACTTCCATGGATTCCACGTTGTTGGCCATGGAAGCTGAGGAAGGGAAAGAAAAACAGATCCTAGTTAGCTTGCTATGAGGGATATACAGATCGAGCTGTGAACTGACAGAACATAGGAGACTTGCATCGACTGAATATAGACACTATCATCTTGCAAGTGTCCTATGTTCTGTTATTTCATAGGAGATTCCAACACAAATCAGATTCAGCTATTTTTATACGTAGCAAAAGGGTAGTGTCTATATTCAGTGGATGCAAGTGTCCTATATTTTGTTATTTCACAGTTGGATCTTTATATCCCTTGTAGCAAACTAACTCGGATCTGTTTTTCTTTACCTTCTTCAGCTTCCATGGCCAACAACGTGGGATCCATCGAAGTTCTTCCAGATGAATGCCTTCATGAGATTTTTTGTCGTCTTCCTCAAGGCCAAGCGAAGAGTGCCTCCACCTGTGTTTCTAAACGCTTGCTTACTCTTGTAAGTAATGTGCGCAAATCTGAAAGATTGGAAGGATCACCTACAAGCACACTCCATTTGGATGGTGGTTCTGAAGGATATCTAACTAAAAGTCTCCAAGGAAGGGAAGCTACAGACATTAGACTTGCAGCTCTTTCCGTTGGAACCTCCTCGCGAGGGGGACTTGGGAAGCTTGAAATTAGGGGCACACACACTACTCGTGGTGTCACTGGTCTCAAAGCTGTTGCATGTGGTTCTCCTTCTTTGAGGGTTCTTTCCCTATAGAATGTTACATCTATTGGCGACGAAGGCTTGTCAAATATTGCCAAGTAGTGCCACTTATTAGAGAAGATTGACTTGTCCCTATGCCCTTCAATTACCAACAGGGGCTTAATAGCAATCGCAGTGAAATCACAAACTTGACTTCCTTGGTGTGAGAGTCTTGTCCAAATATCGGCGACAAGAGCTTATTGGTCGTTCCTGCCTAAACTTGCAGTCAGTATCTATCAAAGACTGGTCCACTTGTTGGGGATCAGGGAGTTGCAAACCTCGTGTTTGGAACCTCTGGTGTCTTGACTAAGCTAAAGCTACAGAATTTTCGCATTGGAGACATAGCACTTGCTGTAATAGGTTTTCATGGAAAGGCTCTTTTGAATCTTGTTCTTATTCATATGCAAGAAGTGAGTATTCATGGGTTTTTGCTTCTGGGTAAGAATAAGGGTTTGGAGAAATTGGTGTCTCTGACCATTACTTGTCGCGGTGAAATTGATGAGATTCAAGCGGGCTGAGCGGGATAACGGATAGCGGGCTTCTTCCACTAGTGGAGAGTTGCTGTGAGGCTGGACTTGTGAAGGTGAATCTAAGCGGTTGCTTGAATTCGACCGATGAAGTGGTTTCCAACATTCGCGAAGATGCATGGTGCAACCCTAGAAGCACTGCATGGTTATCAATGATCTTGATGTGTCAAAGTGCGCAATCACCAATTCTGGGGTTGCTGCCTTATGTCATGAATTTCTACTCAATTTGGAGATACTTTCCATTTCCGGATGCTCTGAAATATCTGACGAGAGCGTGCCTCATCTCTTGGACATGCGGAGCAATCTGATTGGTTTGAATTTAAGGCACTGTGACTCAATCAGCGCGAGCAAGGTGGAGCTGCTTGTAGAGAACTTGTGGAAGTGAGAATACACTAGTAGGAGTCAGTAACGTGTAATAAAGCCTCCGCGGCTTGGCATTCAAGAAATGGGTTTCTCTGTTCTCCAGACACAACTCCTCAATAAGCAGCTCTCAGAGTGTAATATCTGGTCCCACAACGAGATATTGTGGATTGATATTGTGGATTAGATGTATATATGGTTGGGAGATTGTGATATCATGTCCCACATTGGAGATTACAAACTTGCAAAGTTGTGATCTATAACTATTGTTTTGTTTTCTATCTTCTCGTGACATCTAATTCTCAATTGTGGTTTCTTTTGTTCCTGATGCAAATATTCAGTGTATCCTTACAAGACTTGAGATGAAGTCATAGTTGAAATTTCCTGGTTGGTTGGAGAAGCTTTCTGGCATCTACTTATATTTTAGCTTCACTGATAAGGTACATCTCAGTGATGATGAACTTACCAAATGATGTTCCTACTGATCAAATAACTATGCTCTTGTTTTGATTTGTACATGTGAAATTCTAAACTCAGTCATGATTATCCCTCTTCCAGGATGGCATGCACCAGTAGGATGGTATGACACCGCAGCATACATTGTTTTGCCCGTCATACTTGTTTCCTAGTTCGTTTCAAACTTTCAATGGAGATCATGAAGCCTCTCAGGTAAGAAAAAAATAATAATAATAACTCTGTTCATTTGATTTTATATAAAATTGTAAATAGTCTAAGAAGACAATGACTTATATTTGGCAGAATAATGATCCAGCTCAAAAGAATACAATGGTCATTTTCGAATTTCAAGATGCATTATAACATTGTTGAGGGCACAAAGGAAAAGAACTTCACTGAGGCAAATATCAACATGAATGATTTTGTGTCGACGTACTAACATAAGCAACATACTGCAGCAACTGGTAAGGAACCGAGGATGCCGAGTAATTGAGTATGTAGAAGAAGAATAAGATGACGAAGAAGATACAGCAAGTGCCTGAGTATTAGAAGCATTGATGCAACAAATGATGAATTTGAAACATTGTTGGGTTTTGGCTGTAAAAGTAATACTACTACTTGCTTTGTTTTTTCAGAAGTAGCAAGAATGTGCCAACTGTTGTCAGTAAAATGTATCTTGGAAGACAGACTTGCCTGTAATACTTGATTTGTTTTCATATGAGATGTGCCATGGAAGACATGTCCTATATGTTAGTATTGTTTTTTTTCCATTAAGAAATACTATATTTTTTCCAGTTCTTTTAGAAACCGGGCCAGGTTGGGCAAGCCCGAATTTGTAATTCACAAATATCGGGTTCGGGCTCGTACAGGAAAAGTCACACTTAACCTCGGGCCCGGAGGGGCCTGGGCAAGCTAAATCAAAATCGGGCTGGACAAAAAAAGTCTGGTCTACGCGTCCAGACCGACCGACTTGCAGTCCTATAGCAAAGCACCAAACCAAAGTACCTTGCATGAACAATGCTTATAACTGTTCAAATCACCAACATCAAAACATACCAAACAGGAGCCAACATGGAGATACAAGAAATGGGTTTCCTGGTGTTGGGTCGCGTGTGTATCTCCGTATTCGGGTACTACAATGAACTTGCCTTCTCAAATGATGTCCATGTTGGAAAAGTGCGACAAAAATACCCTATTAGGGGCTTTTGGCATTTTTTTCAAGCTAAGGTCGCTGGCACTGGTTGAAGGCAAGGGAATGAAGGATCTCGGCTCAGAAACACCTACATTTGTTCCTTGTAAGTCTATTTGTCTTTTGACCATCACTAAGTGCTTGGGGTTCGGTAATTTAAGCTTGGGTATGGCGAGGAAGTTGTGTCCCAACCTACACAACATAAAACTGTGGACTTGGGAAGCTTACCCATTCAGGGCTTCTTCCACTTTTGAAGAACTCTGAGGATGGACTTGAGGGCGTGAGGATTGAGCAGCTGCAGTTTCACACATCCCAAGGCTACATGGCACAACCCTAGATGTGCTCAAGGGTTGTGTTAAGGTTATTGACGAGTTTCGTATTACTGCTTAGAAGTTATATTTATGAAATGTCAGGGTGCTCCAATACAGATTTTGGTATTGTTGCGCAATCAACAGGAGTACTTTCCGGTTTGGAAGTACTTCTCATTTCCGGATGTCCAGCATAATTGACAAAATCCTGCCCTGGGGGAGCATTTACTTAGTTTGAAAATGGAGATTTGCAACTCAACCGGTAACAGCAACGTGCAGCTGCACAAAGTTGGAGTGTTGCAATATTTACACAACAGATTCTTTACCGGCTTAGAATTCAGGAAGTCAGCTTCCTGATCCGAAATGTCTGTTTGACTTGGTTTGGTCTTCCCTGTATTTCCTAGGTTCTTAATTGCATTTTTGTGTTTTCCAGTTATGTAGTTGGCTTGGCTGCTTCGACAGTCCTAGGCATTGCTTTAGCTAGTCACATGGATATCGGGTGTGTCAGCTAGTTTCGACAAGCTTGTTGACAGGGGGTGTCCTTGTTTTGTAATATGATGTGTCTTAGCACTATTTGCTTGTAGGTGGCTACTACTTTTGAGCTTTGAAGTGTACTTTGAAGCTACTCTATTATAATACAATGATGTTATTAGTCTTTTTTTTTCTGTCAAAATGTTATTAGTCTTATCAATTTGTCCACATAAGGGAAAAAAACGACTAATTTTCATCACCATATCACAATATTCATATCTAAGGAAGAAATAACTGATAATCAAGAATTCCCAGAAACAATAATCCAATGTTACGATTTCAAATTGACTTTGAAATCGCAATTTCTAAATCATTCTAGTTTACAGTTCAGGATGTCAACAAAATTTAACCTAGGAAGTAACAAGATTTATCTGAAACAAGAAACTACACCAATTGTACTACAAACACAATACGCGCTTCTTAATCTGCTTAAGGTAGTAGCAAGACAGCGTTTGGCAACCCTAAATATAGACTATTCCTCAAAACAAAACCATTTAAAAACGTGATGGCAATGCAAGAAGCCCGTAATAGATTATCCACATAAAGCCCACAGAACAGTTTAGCAGACAATTGCATTTGAATCCAAACCCTATCTACTCAAAATGAAAAAAAAAATAACAAAATTGAAGCGTACCACCGGAATTGATGAAACCAGCCAAGGTTGATCACAACTAAAACCATCCATTCAGTACCAAAAATTGAAAAGTTGGGTCACCAAAACGGCGAGCCAGAGAAGAAATACACACAGAACTCCAAGAACTGGTTGCATTGCAGAGTACGAACGTCGAAATCAGCAACAAACCCTGCACAGTGAGTAGATAATGAGAAGAGGGTAGAGGGGGGTGGGGGGGGGGGGGGGGGGGGGGTTGTTACTCAGTAGCTAATTTTGGGTAACTGTACTTTTGCTACATGACAGTCTCTTTCTGAATTTGTTTGCTGCTCAAAACCACATATGGGTTGTCAAATCCAAATATGGACTATTTCACACTAATCTTGTTCAATAAAAGAAAAAAAAAATGTGTAATTATTTCGATATATCATCTGTGAAGACTTCATAACAAGTGATAAGTTTGGCATAGAGAGAAACCATACTTTCAGAAGTTATTTTCCGATCGGTGTAGGAGCGAGATGCACTAATCGGATTTATGATATATAGTTCTCGTCCGTTCAGGTCACTGAGGAGATACCTGATTGTCATACTTAACTGCAACAAAGATAATTGAGGTCACCAAATGGACGATAGTAAATTATCTGGAAATCGACATACGTATGTAACTGCTTCTGCATAGTGACAATGACACTCCCAGACTAGTTTTTACGGCGCAAAATAACAATTTGGTACATACGTAAAACAAGAAAACTGATGTGAGTGTCACTGTCTAATTTTAATTGATTGTGTTTATATTTGGTATTATTTGAGCATAGAATCGCAAGATTATTATAGAAGTTTGACTCAAATATGTGATAACTACAAGTGTATACGATATGAAGTTAGCTATTTGATAATAAATATTTAATGTTGAAGTTGGTTACAAACAACCTATTTGGCTCAGTGGTAAGACATTTGGTTTCTCAACCGGTGGTCCTGGTTTTGATTCTTATGGGCAGCAGCAAATATTTTTACGAAAATTCCAAAAAAACGCCCGGTTCACCAGTTGGGCCAGAAACTGGCTGGTTTTGACCGGGTTTAGTGCATCAACGATCCGATTACCGAACCGGACCGGCCTAGTCCAATTTGACCGGTCGAACCAGCCATTTCTACATAATCCCACCACTTATATCCTGTACTCCTGCCTACACTCCCGTCCCGACATAACCGAACGCTGAAAAACTAAAATTTCATATCCTGCCTTATCAACCATATCCTACCTCATATCTCACTATATGCCTTGTACCTCTCTTTCTTATACCTCAACCAAACGAGGCCTAGAGGTGTTCCATCTAGAAGGACCAGGAGACACTCGTAGATTTGATTCAATATGGAAGGGATTTTCCTAGTCAAAAAGTACCAGAACCGTTTAGAATTGAACTATTTAAAATAGGAAGAAAAGAAGATTTTTTTAAGGTAAAAAAAAAAAAAGCCATATATTTATGATATGATGTTTGAACACTGTGGATAGAAATCACTTAAATAATTGTTGGCTTGATGAAATTAATATTTCTAAAATTGCGCAAACGAAATGTCAGTTGGAAACTCGAAATCATTGCCAACTTGATGAATTAAATAGATCTTATATGAAAAAAAATTGTAAGAAAACAAAAATATATATTTTTGCTGAAGATTCGAAAAATAAATCAATTTGAATTACTTCCTGAAAGTAAACAATTCTGATAGGGCAAAGTTATGAAAGGAAACAGAGGAAAACATTTATATATTGCAAACTGCACGAGTAGAACTATCACTTAGAACTAGTACCAATGCTGTGGAATTAAACTATTATAATATAGGTAGAGTTCAATAAAGAAATCAAATGCAGCCATATAACATTTCGCTATACTATAGGTAAATGCTATATTGCTGCAACAGCGTTAGTACTAGAGTCCCGGCTTAATGAAACTGTAGGAAATACATCTTATGATGGTCTTCAATCCTAGAAAAAAAAAACATATTACATATATGTACCAAGTAACCTGAAGAGGCACATCCAGACTTCGAGACGTGGGAATCGGAAACAAAAGGTTGAATTTATTTTCAATAAAAAGAAGTTTGATACACTCATCTATACGGAAAGATAATAAAAGAATTCACCTTATTTGGAAAATCATTAAAATCAGATATGTAACTATGAAATAAGTCAATGCTTAGTTTTTGGTTTGGGTTCTTATAATGGGGTGTCTATTTATGTAGTGGATGCAAGTCTCTTCTGTTCTACCAGTTCACCTGTATATCCCTTTTTAGAGAGCGTGCTCGTGGTTCTGTCTTTTCTCCCTCAGTTCCCAATCCATGTCTAAGAAGGCAAGATCATCAATTGATGATCTTCCACAAGAGTGTCTGCTGGAGGTTTTTCGCCGCCTTTCTGGAAGCCAAGATAGGTGTGTCTCAGCCTGTGTTTCTAAACGATGGCTGATGCTTCTAAGTGATAAGCTGAAATTTGAGAAGTCTTATCCTAGCAACAACGGTGAAGAACATGGTCACCCTCCGACAAGGTGTCTAGAGGAAGATGATGCAACAGATATTAGGCTGGTTGCTGCGCCTGTTAGAACATCCAGCCGTGGTGGCATAGAAAAGCTTGAAATCAGGGGTAGCCATCCTATCCGCGGAGTCTCAGATGTTGGTCTAAAAGCCATAGCTTGTGCTTCCCCATATTTGAAGGTTCTTTCACTATGTGATGTTCCATTTGTTGGGGATGCTGGTCAACTAGAGGTAGCCAATGGGTGCTGCTTATTAAAGGAGATTGACTTGTGCCGGTGTCCTTCTATTACCGACGAAGGTTTGGTGGCCATTGCTGAGAGATCACATAATTTGACTTCCTTAACTATTGAATCTTGTCAAAGTGTTGGCAACCGAAGCTTGCAAGCGATGGGTCGTCGGTGTCAACAGTTGAAATCAGTTTCTATCATAGCCTGCCCTCTTGTTGGGGATCAAGGGGTAGAGGACCTAGTCTTATCAACCTCTTCTGTTTTGGCCAAGCTCCAGCTACAGGGTTTGAGCATTGGAAGCAAGACAATCGAGGCCATTGGTCATCACCGGAAGGCTCTTACTACTCTAGTTCTTATTGTGCTCCAAGAAGTGGGTGCAAATGGGTTTTCACTAATCAGTCAAGTTAGGGGTTCCGAGAATCTGGGATCTTTGACAATTTCAACGTGCTATGGTACCACTGATGAGGTACTTCAAGCCAGTGGGGAGGGTTGTCTTAGCTTGAAGCAGATGTCTCATAATGGAGTTATATTTTTCGCTAACGCTTGGCGTTCTCTTGAGAGCCTAAAATTGGAAGGGTGTAACAGAATTACCTTATCAGGTGTTTTTGGTGTGCTCTCGAGCCGTGGATTGAAGTTCATGTCACTTGCACTAATTAATTGCAAATGAATAATGGATCTCATCCTGGATACAACCTCACTCTGTCCCCGTGAATATCTTGGCACCTTGTCCATCAAAAAGTGCCGTGGGTTCAGAAACTCAAGCTTGGCTGTGGTGAGTAAGCTATGCCCCAAATTACATAAGATAAATCTAAGAATCCGCAAAATTACTGTTAATGGGATTATATATTTCGTTTAAGCATGTGTATCTCTTAAGAGCTTGAAATTGGAAGGGCGTGACAGAATTACCCTATAATAGGGTAATTGGGTGTGCTCTCGAGTTGTCGGTATTTGAAGTCACTTCAGCTAGTTAAATGCAAAGAAAAAAAGGATCTCGTCCCGGATGCAGTTTCATTCTCTCATTGTGAGTCTCTTTCCTCAACCATTAAAATGTGCTTAGGGATCGGAAACACAACCTTCGCTGTTCTGAGTAAGTTGTGTCCCCAACCTATGTAACATAAAAGCTAAGTGGGCTTCATAAGATAACTGATACTGGGCTTCGTCCACTTGTGGAAAGCTGCTATAAGGCTGATGGACTCGTTGATGTGAAATTGAGTGGTTGTGCAAACTTACAAGAAAATAGTTTCGTACATTGTTCATAGACATGGTCTATCCTTAGAAGTTATATATCTTGATGGACGAGTAAGGTGCAATTATCTCCAACCCCAACTAGGCTTGCATCCGTCAACTTAACACAACAATCAAGATATAACACTTCTAAGGATAGACCATGTTCACTGACAATGTACGGAACTATTTTAGCTGTAACTTATGCCCAACCACTCAATTCACATCAACAGGTCCATCAGCTTTAGAGCAGCTTTCCACTAGTGGAAGAAGCTGAATATCAGTCATCTCACAAATAAAACCGCAAGCTTTCAATGAGGGTTATAATCCCATAATCATATATCTCGCGAGCTCCACTTAGATATATCCTATGTACTTTAGGACACAACTTCTTACCCAGCGCAGCTTGAGTTTATGAACCCTGAGCACTTTGGATGGAAACTGAGCAAAAATATTCACGGCAACGAGATTAGATCGTATCCAGGACAGGATCTATTTTTCCCTTGCATTTAGCTAATGCAAGCGACTAGAACATTCATCGACAACTCGAGAGCACACCAAAAGCGCCTGATAGGGCAATTTTATTACAACCTTTAATTTAGGCTCTCAAGAGAACCACAGGTCTTGACGAAATCTATAACTCATTATCAAATACTCCCATAAGAGAGAACTCCTGAAGGGACATCTGCTTCAAGCTCTAACCCACCCCCCCCCCCCCCCCCCCCGGCTTGAAGAACCTGTTAGCTGTACCATAGCACGAAGACATCGTCAAATACTCAATTTTCTTGGAACCCTTTTAACCTTACCGTTTAGCGGAGATCCATCCACATCCACTTCTTGGCGCCCAATAAGAACTAGAGTAGTAAGAGCCTACCCATAACGAGCCATTGCCCCTGTTGTCTTGTTTCCGATGATTAAGCCCTGTAGCTCGCACTTAACCAAAACACAAGGGGTTGAAAACACTAGGTCCTTTACTCCTTGATTCTCACCAAGAGGGCAGCCTATGATAAAAACTGACTTCAACCATCGGGACTGACGGCCAATCACTTGCAAGTTGCAAACTTTGTTGGCCAACACTTAAACAAGATTCAGTAGTTAACAAAATCAGACTGTGACCTCTCGGCAATTGACATTAAACCTTTGACGGTCATAAAAGGACACTGGGACAAGTTGATGTCCTCTAACAAGCAGCACCCAGAAGCAATGTCTAGCAGACCTGCATACCTAACTTATGGATCACTCTGTGGTGAAAGAACCTACAAACAAAGGGAAGGACAAGCTAGGGCTTTAAAACCAACATCTGAGACTCCATAGATAGGGTGGCTATACCCCAGGTTCCAAGCTTATCTAGGCCACCACGGCTGGATGTTCCAGCCAGTGTTTTTAAAAGCAGTCTAATATCGTTTTTTCGCCGGTACATAATGGTGCCGCAGGCATTCGATACCATTACGGCCGATACCTACGGTGAGAATCAAGTTCATGGGTGAGTCGGCCTATTATCTCCCATTCTGATACCCTTCCATTACAGTGCGGTTTATCTACCGTTACTCCTGATTCTCTGCTGTTTCACTTGCAACAACTCACACATTTAGTTAACGATCCTGTTACAGTGTGTCCGATACTTCCCGATACCATTACACCACGACTGCTATGTCACCCGTTATTTAGAACCATGGTTCCAACAGACGCAGCAACACATAAAATATGTTGCTTCATCGTCTCCTAACACCTTGTTTGAGAGTTATCACGTTCTTACATAGCTAATTCCACAAAGCTAGGATAAGACTACGATTTCGCCACATCACTTAGAAGCATCAGCCATCCTTTAGAGAGACATGCTGAGACACTCCTAGCTTGGTCTCCAAAAAAGCGGTAAAAATTCTCCAACAGGCACTCTGCTGAAAAAACACTAATGGATGATCATGTCTTCTTCAACATTGATTAGGAACAGAGGGCAAAAAGAAGGAACCGCATACAGGTTCAAAAGTGAA
The DNA here is from genome assembly GCA_023055425.1 of Linanthus parryae. Classification (NCBI taxonomy): domain Eukaryota; kingdom Viridiplantae; phylum Streptophyta; class Magnoliopsida; order Ericales; family Polemoniaceae; genus Linanthus; species Linanthus parryae. The sequence goes on from JALGPY010000006.1 coordinate 43,320,474, forward strand.
CTAATAGAGAACATAAGACGCTGGCATCCACAATGTAAATAGAGCCCACGTTATAAAAACCCAAACCAGAACTAACATGATATGATTTCGAACATACATATCTGATTCGGAAAAAATGAGATGATTTTTACGATCATTTTCCATATAGATAAGGGGATCAAAATAAATTTGACCAACAGTTACTGAATTCCACAGTCTCTAAAGTCGGAATATGCTTCTTCAGGTTACTTGGTATCAATGTACACGTTTTTCGTGGATTTAAGATCATCAAACCTGATTTGGAAAAATGATCTCCCAAATACGGTTAACTTTTTATCATTTTTCCATATATACAAGGGGATCAAAACAAATTTGTACTGACATGACGTATCTGTGTCAATATTTCATTCACCCATATTGGAAATATTCTAGTTATGTGCACGGTTAAGAAATCATGGATATTCACTACAACTTCATGGCGCCAGATAAATGTCAAACGAGATCTAAAATAACGGATATAACCCTTACAAATTTGGCCTAGTAAACAGTGACATCGAAGCTGAAACTACTACACCCTAACTCACTCAACTACTCGTGTTTTTCAGAGCACAATATTTCTCATCTAAGAAAATACAAATAAACATTTGATATTCCTACAAAAGATTTTGCCACATTACAATTTGAAAGAGCCTGGTATGTCCTAAGTCACCTAGAGCGGAAGCGGGGCAGGAATGAAAGCGGGAGCGGGACATATACAACAATAATCCCACAAATCTATGTTTGTGGGATTATAAAATTCTGAATATTTTCGCATTGGAAATAAATGATACAAGTCTAGGATCCTAGAAAGAAGTAGCTATATAAATGTATAGGGAGTTTAATCCCACAAATCTAACCAATGAATTAGGAAAAATGGCATTCAAGCTGAACCCTTGCACCAAGGAGCTGGGCAAAAGAAGAAAAAATCAATAAAATATCTCGAATTCCTGTAAAGGGTTTTACTACATCGCAAATTCACAGTGACAAAGTGGAGACATATGGTTCATGATATATTGATATCCCACATATTTAGCCTATCAAACAACAAAAATCAATGACAGACCATAAATGATTCTTGTTTCTTAATCTCACACACTAGAATACAACCTTCTTAATCTCTGCTAAGTAATTAGCAACAAAACAACCCTAGAAATGACTACTCCATGTCATTTCAAAGCCCAATCAAAAGCCAAACTTGTTGATGGAAACCCAGATACCAAAACTAGTCAAAGTCAAAAACCCAGAAAGGAATCGATAGTGTACCTTCGGAAATGATTGAACTGGCCATGGTTGATCACCACTCAAACCCTTCGGTTGAGGAGCGAAATTGAGGAGTTGGGGGTCACTGAAAAACGATAGGGAGCTGAGTAGATATAAGCATCCAACTTCAAATTGCGGTTGCATTTGCAGAGAATGAAGAATTGAAGATCAAAATCGGCGATAAACCCTACGAGAAACGAGAGTGAAAGAGCGGCTGGTTTTGTTACAGAGGAGTGAGTGCATATTTATACGAGTCTAAGCTTTGGGCTAAACAAATGTTAGTGAGCCCGGGTCTTCTTTTTCTTGTTAGTTTGACTTTTTCATCCGTCATGTCACTTTGACAGACCAAGTACATTCACATAATAACCTGTCTACATATATTATTCTCGACTCAGTGTTTGTGAGGTCGAACGGTTTTGCCTTGTTAAAAGCGATGCTCATATTTTGGAATTAATTGTGATCCAAGTTGCGAAAATAATATTGCAGATGTTTGTTACTTGGTACATTGTCGTGAAATATTTGCTCAGAGTGTGAAGAGGTGGAGTGGGATCTTGGCGCCTTTTAAGCTTTGGTTTGTCAAATATTATGTGAGCTCGTTGTTCGTGCCCTAAAAGATCATATAAAAAAACTTCAATCATCGTACTGAAATTCAGTCTACATATTATTCTAAAAAAGAAAATTCAATTCAGGATAATGCAAGTTTTTGTCAGGTCGAACCGCTTGGCTCGCTAAAAGCTCTACTGATATAATATCTATTTAGATTTCATAATTAATTTTTACATAAGTGGTAAAAATTACAGTAAAGATATTTGCTAACTAATACGTCGTCTTGCAGTATTTGCTCGGAGTGTAAAACGAGTCGAGTGGGGTCTCTGCGCCTTTAAGTTTCGGCTTGCCATATGCTACGTGAGCTCGCGCTCGACCTCAAACCCTAGATGGTCATATAGAGAAACTTCATCCATCCTCAAAATTTTAGAATGCGGTGACATGAAAGTTTATTTGTGTTTCGAGCATGTTTTCGTCGAGTTGAACGAAGTGGCTCAGTAAAAGTTCTACTGAGATATTATTAGATTTCAGAGTAAATTGTTATCTAAGTCACAACACTCATAAATTAAAGATGTGTACATCAGCGTGGAAGATTATGTATTAAGCCGTACAGTAGGAATGCAATCCGGTGGGGTGGAGGAGTCGGCACCTTAGAGCTAGCACAAGCCCAAGTATAATAAGTCTGCCAAGCCCGAGTTAGGACCATTCTCGGCCCATTTGAGTCCAAATTATTTTAAAATTTTGGGCTCGGGCTGAATTTGAACTAGCCTTTTGAAATTAAATAAATTTAACTTAGTTAATACTTTCAACACAATTAAAATTTATTCATTGTTTAAATAGCATTTAGCTAAATGTGAAGGATGAGATAGGAAAGTATGCATTCCAAAATCGTTATTTAAGGTTAAAAAGACTGATTTATATAATTACCGTTCAAATTCAAAAACTATCTATTCAATAGTATGAAAATGATATTTATTAAAATAAAAGAGAATACTAAAGTATTGAGTACCGCCTAGTTCACACAAAAAATAATAAATATTGAATGGAAAAATAAATCAATCATTTAATATACGTAAACAGTGTGCACATATGGCTACTGGTTTAAACTTAAACATAAGTAGTTAAAAGTTTACAGGAGTGAGAATGCTCCGAGTTTATCGGAGTAGAAACCCTGGCGGGGAAGAAAAACCCTAGCGGCGTGGTGGTATTCCCACGGTGAAGAAGATCAATCATGGCGTCGAGAGCATCGGAGGAATACACAGCACAGGAGAATCGTACTGTGGTTTTTTACAATGAGTACTGTGAAAAAGCTGACAGTAAATTCAAGTACTCGTCGAGAGCTTTCCGAAAATATGCTGTAATAGTCATTCGGATCTCCGCAGCTCAAGTTACGCCCCGAACAGTGTGGCATGACAAAAAAATGACCGTTTTACCCCTCCTTTGTGTTTGTCTTTCACGTCATGATACTGAATCGCCAGATTCGTCGCATCTGACAGCTCAGCCTTATCTAGTGACTCAGCTCCTGCATCAGATGCACAACACTTTGGTTAGCACAACGTTGTAAGAATCCAATAATTTTTCCATAACACCATGATAATGTGTTACTTTACCTGTTACTATTGGAGATTAACACCATGATAATGGATAATGTGTTTGCTAGTGTGGTCGAAGAAGACTAGGTTCACTAGCACATGACAATAATGCCATAATGCCATAATTGCCTGAAAGTATTGATTTTGACTTTCACTACTATTCAACAACGGGTCACTTTTATCCGTTGACTTAATTAGCAAAACGATGCAAGAATTATGTAATATTTTCATGGTATTGTCGAATAAAATTTACTCTACACCATCATGAAAAAATTATAAAAAATTGAATTGTTTACTATTCAAATCATTGGGTCAAAATATCTCAAAAAAAATATTGGGTCAGAGTGACATAATCATATGTGAAATGTGAAAAGTCAACTGAATACTTTCTGGCGAAATGGAGAAAGTAACAAACTTTCCATGATCGATGAGATTTTCATATATAATGTGCAAATAGATAGATGCAGTACTACAACCATTGATCTCTTCATAACTCGAATCGAACTGGAGTTTTACGTACGAATTACAAATCATAAACATCCACCAATCTAAGCAGTAAATTGTTGTTAAATGCCTCCAGTGAAACAACTACAAGTATAAAATGTCTACGAACGAAAACTAATCACAACACCACCAATCAATCACACAGTGTTACCCTCCAACTGTAACACCCCTCGATTCCCGAGCCTTCCGTTCCGGACCGGAGAGCCCGGGAGGGTGCTACTCAAAATGAAGCGGTGAGAATCAAGAACAACACATTCCATAATTATATATTACAACTCTTAAGTGTCTCAAACGTAATTTACAACATACTATTACACAAGGTGAAATTAAACTAGAGTTCTTATTTAAACTACTATTAAACACTACGTGATACCGCGATCCCCTTACGCTGAGCTCCCTTCTCCTAGACCTGCGGGGGAATTAAAACAAGACCGCAGTTTTTTTTTCCAAAGTCAGCAAGAAATACTGAGTAAGTAAACACCCAAACACGTAAACCGGATAAGAGGCAATTTTGTTTAATAAACAAGGATGACATTCACGAAGTAAGCAAATATGTTTTCACCGTTAACCATGTGTGGAAAGAGATGTATCTTCCAATTTTTAAGTTTGCAATCCCAAGCTGTCACAAAGTGAATATAACCAAGAGGATCATTTCCAACCATAACATTTTTCCAATTAAGGGATTTCCAAAAATCCAAATATTCCTTTTTATTTTCTCATAAAAATCCATATTGATTATTTAGTTGTAGCGGGGAACGAACCAATCCATATCCATAATCCATGATCCATAATCCAAATCCAGAAGTATCCAACCATATCCCATGCATCCAAGACCTTAAGTGCCGGCACCCCCCTAAGACTTCTCGCGGCCAGAGGGGTGAGTACATGGAGCAGCTCGGGGCTAATTGCAACCGAGCAAAATATATAATAATCCAAATCCAAATAATGTTCCGCCGCACAACTGTTTCCACTTTACGTTATTACGCATTATTATTTTCCATGTGATATGTTTGCAAGAAAACATTTGGACACAAAATTGAAATCTCACATCAACACGTATATCACAAACCACATTTTGAGACATAAAATCATAAAAATATTTAGACACGAAAGGAGGACGGGCACACTAGGTAAGGCATGTTTACTCACCTTAAATAGCAACCGTAAATAGCACGGAACAACTCCTAGAAGTAGACGTAGCCCTCGTCTATGAATTCGTCGCCTACAAATTATAATTTCCTAATCAATCACAATCTCTACTAACACATATGATGCAAGCAAGCGACAAATGTTCTATATATTGATATATAAATTTTATTTATTTATTACTATTATTATTATTATTATTATTATTAATTTCAAGAAAACCCAAAGTCTCCAAATAAATTTCAAGCCAGTTATAAGAAGTATTTCCTTTATTTGTCTACCATAAATAAATTGGTAATTAGTTAAAGTATTATTAAATACATTCATCTAGAACTTTATTTTTACTTAAATATAAAAACTCCAACCTCTATAATTACAAACTTTTGGATTCACTAAGTAGATTACCTCACAAATCAATTTAATAAACTTTATTATCACACTTTTAGGACACTAATTCATATTTTAGAAAATTTTTAAAATAATATCTCTTCTTGAAAATATACTTTAAATTCACAAGTCTTTCATAAAAATTTATAACTCTTGATTATGGCAAATTTCTAAGTTACAAAACATTATAGCTTATATTTTAATAATATATTAGTCACATATATTTTAACCAACAAATCTTATTATTTATTAGCTAGAAACATCTCTTTTACTAAATATTTACAAGTAGATAGTTCATAATTTTGTAGATAAAAGATTAGCTTATAGTAGTATAGCCAAAACATAATATTCTCTTTTTAAGTTGTAAAACATTGTGTATTTATATATTTGTATATATATATACATATGTGCTTTATTAAAAGAAATTGTAAATAATATTGTTTAATTGGTTTAAACATATTTTATAAAATCAGATTGTGGAAACTAATAAAATTGACAGTTTCTACCCTAAGATTTCTGTTTCATACATAAACCTCCCCCAAGTTCCAGTTTATTACAAAATCGCCCCCAACCATACACCCATCAAATTCAATTTGTGAATCTCTTCCTACGGTTATACCCATTCGAATTTGATGTTATAGAACACTAATTCAAGCCAAAATATGCAGATTAGAGTCAAAAATTGATCAAAATGGTTACCAATTGATAGAGAAATCGACTGCCGAAGTTTCGGGTCGGAGCTTGCCGGAATTAATGGTGTTCCGGCTGTTGGGTGGCCGGAAATCGGACTCCCTGGGTTCAGTCGGCCCTCTAGGACCGTGGGGGAGTCACTGGAAGCGGAGAAGAGGGACGGAGGAGGTGTTCTCCGTCGGGTCGGGTTACGGGTCGCGGTGGCTATGGCCGCCGCTGCTGCGGTTGCTCCGGCTGTCTCTGGTTCCGTCGAACAGAGAGGAAGGGGGAGAGATTGAAGGGAGAAAGAGAGAGAAGGGAGCAGAGGGATGGGTGTGCAGGGGTCTCCGGTGGTGATTGCGGTGGTGGTGACGAGGAGGTCGTTGGTGAGGGTGGTCGGGGTGTTGTTGGTGGTTCTGCTGCTGTGGGTTGTGGGGAAGAGAGGGGGAGAGAACAGAGGTGGGGAGAGGGAGTGAGCAGAGAGGAAAGGTGGGGGTGATGGCGGGCTGGTGGTGATGGCGTCGATGGTGGATATGGGGGTGGAGCTGTGGTGGTGTTGGGGTTGTTGCAGCGGCTGGGTTTAGGAGAGAGAGAGAAACAGAGATGGGAGAGGAGGGGTGGAGGCAGAGGGTTATGGATGGGGGTTGGGAGGCATGGTGGTGATGGTGGTGGTGTTGTTGGAGGGTGCTTGTGGGAGGTGGAGATGGAGGCGATGTGGTGGTGGTGGCGGCAGTGGTAGTGGTGGTGGTGGGTGATGTTATTTTACCGAGAGGGAGAGGGAGAAGGGTGGAGGGTGATGGCAGTGGTGATGGTGACGATGTTGGTGGTGGTGGCAGTGGGGGTGTGGGCGGTTGTTGGTGAGAGGGGGGGGGGTGGTGGGAGATGGGTGGTGTGGTGAGGAAAGGGGTGGTGGTTGGGTGTTTTGCTATGGTGATGAAGAAGGGTGGTGTTGGTGATGAAATGTGAGGAGGATGGCTCTATTTATAGAAGAATTGGAGGAGGAGGTTGATTAAAATATTGGGGGAAGAAGTTGATTTGTAAAGATGGAGAGTTGTGGAAGAGGGATGGTGATGGAGGAGGAGGGTGTGTGTGAGGGAGATGTGAGAGAGGTGAGGGTGAAAGAAGATGATATGTGTGTGTGTGTGTGTGTGTGTGTGTTCGGGTAAAAACAAGAGAAAGAGAAGGAGGTGGGAGAGGGAGAGATGTGTGTGTGTTCCGTGAGAGAAGAGAAAGAAACAAGGGAGGAGAGAGAGAGAGATAGTGACGGGTGAGAGAGAGATAGGGAGGGAGATGGTGATGTGTGAGGGAGAAGTGGAGATGTGAGAGAGATGAGGGAGGAGTGTGGCCGGGTGAGAGAAAAGGGAGAGGGAGAGAGAGAGAAAAAGAATAAAGGGGATAAAATAAAGAATAATAAAACAATTAACTAGTAGAATTATAATCTTTTAGAATAATTAACATTACAATTTAATAATAACTTAATAAAATTAATAAACAAATAAAATACGGGTTGTACAAAAATACGGGTCGGGTTACGTAAAATACGGGTCGTAGACAGTATTGAATACGTATAACATACTATTAGTTATGTAAAATGCAATTACCTCCCCAAACTTTAGTGAATTTAGTTTTAAACTTTTGTAATCAACAACTACCTCCCCAATTTTGTTTACCAAGTTAGTTTTTAACTTTTCCAAACTACAATTTTCTCCCCATTCATCAAATTAACCAATTTAACTTCCAAAAACTACAATTAGAACCCCAAAATTATATCCAACTACTTTATAACTATAATTACTTACCAATTCCATGTTTCAATTAATTTATAACTTTTGAATACTACAATTTCGACCCTCAAACATATTAATTTATCATTTTCATATCAAATCAGGGTATTACACCAACAGTAGTGGAACCCATTAAAGTCGACAGCGTTTTGGTACGCTTAAGAATGCATCCAACCTTGCTTCCACACTGAGCTTCATTTGCAAAGCACGGAGACATTCAAGTATTCAACAGTAGTTGAACATATACGGCATATAACCCCTATGCAGTATATGTTAACTGACAGTACGATACATGCACTATGAGTGTTGACATATAACTCCCACACAGTATTGATTTTACCGACATCGTGCCCCTAAAAGCAAACATCTGTTATCATATTTTTGGTGCGAGATCAATACTACGTTGGGGTTATCATTCAATTCTCATGGTGCATGTATTGTACTTTCAGCGAACATATACTGCATAGGGGTTATATATCAGAAGTTCTACATTAAATTATGAGTAGCACATAAATCGTACTCATGCCCCACCCTAACACAGCTGGTCTCTCAAACCGGATGATTGGGTCGGGCGTCACTCCGCAACCCAAATTTCCTCTTGGATGGTTCAAGATTCCATCGTAGAGTTGTCTAACCTGCAAAATAACTGTCAGTAATAGGTTTACGTTGTCATTTGATGATGAGATTAAGAAAAACATGTTTGGCAAGATGGCATGTTAAGACCAAAAAACGACGCAACTCTTTACTAAGAGCTATGAGCAATGCACTGTGGTAGCGCAAAGTTGACAGGTCTCAAGTACTGGAAAGCAAAATGAACAACTCTGAAATGACAGAAAAAATGTAAGGAGATAAGAGCACATTTACAATTACAGCATTAGCAAACATCTTTTTAAGACATTACAAGGCACAGTTTGATATTCTATTAGGAGGAATTCGTAAACATCTCACATAAGACATTATAATACACGGTTTGAAGTACAAAATTTCGTCTCTCGACCAATCTGACTGCTGGTGCAGAACATGTTACCCCCGGGTAACGAATCGGGCACACACACGCACACAAACACGATAAATAAAATAGATAAAAGGAGAAAGACTGATTTGATTACTGACTGATTAATAATGAGGGGAGAACAATGCTTAAATAGATAAATAAACTGACTCTAACCTAATCCTAGACTCCTACGGGCCAAGTCCAGATCGATTAATTATTTAATAACACAATCAAATACTAACTTGAATAAATAAATATGAAATAATGATACGGATACCGTATCAGAACATCAACCAGGAGAGATGGCACATAATGATGAGGTTATGAGAGATACGGTTCAAATGATATCTGATTAACATAGGACTACCGTACAGGTGATCTGGTCACTCCACGGCGATCTTTTATTCAGTGTATGAGTTAAACAATCACAATTTGGTGACAACTAAGTGTCCTCATACCGTTCGGGTCGTTTAAGGTTCTAAGTACATCTTAGGTTGATAGAAAGTAGCACTCAGAAAACTAGTTACAAGTGACAACTACGCCTGGCCAAGAACCTTAGTTGCTTGAAAAGGAAATTTGGGACAATTTGTGGCCAATCTTCAAACTGACTTTCCTTAATGGACACTGCAAATGTTCGCCAACATTAAAATAGACTGATTGAACATCTAGCTGAGGTTTATTCAGAATATCCTAACGACTATGTAGACAGGGGCAGAGGCACATTAGGGAAAGGGGTGGTAACCGCCATCCTTGAGTTTTCAAAAAGTTGACTAAAACACCTCGTATCACAACTTTTTAACACTAACACCCTTGCAATAAATACATAAATGTCTCGCATGGGCCAACATTTTTTTCACACAAACAACCTTGAAAATCGATGAAATCTAATGACTTCTTAAGAAAAATCGATAAAAATCGATGAAATCTAATGAAAAAGGTCAATTTTCCAAAACCAGGAAAGGGTGCACACCTGATCCCAATTTGTGAATCACCAGCACACAGGCGTCAATCTGTTGCCAATCAGCATGCTCACTGGTTCCTCAATGGATAATGCAAATATCTGAAGTGAACATTGATATTTCAGACTAATTTCAATCTATCCAAGGATTTTTTGAGCTAGCCCAAGTCCAACTAATCCATAAAGAACATCATATGAAATTATGCCTCTTATTTCTCAAAGACTTCTTATCAGAAGAATCACGGAATACTCAGAGAGGCATCACGGAATACTCGAAATGTCCCATCCGTGTAAAAGTAGTACTCATGCAATGACCCACCTTCAACACTTCCTTATTGTCCGGCATTTTGACATTTCATGATTCATAAAGTAGTTTGTTAATGCTCATCTACAGCTGGGCCGGAGGATGGTCAAAACGGCCCGTACCAGCCCGTTCCAAGGCTGAAACACAATGGTCCTAAACCGGCACTACCCCGCCCTCCACAGGGTCCGGGTCGGATCCAAGATATCTGAATTCTGAACCGCAGCCCGGACTGCAGAAAGGACCCCCCCCCCCCTCCCCCCCTCCCCCCACACACACACAGCCGTAATAGGACCGGAATCAACCCATGAACACCACCAAACCGGCCCGGTTGAACCACCAATTTCTATGCCAAAATTGTTTTTACAATTACTGTGGTATTTTTTTTTAAATTGATATATTTTATAAACTTGGGCTGGCCCGACCATCCCTGAACCGACCCGCCTATAGGGGGTCCCAGTCCTATGAGCCGAGCCTGGGGTTCTTGCCTCTAGGACCGGGGTGGTGCGCAACGGGACCAGCTCGCAGCCTGGCACTCATGCTTTAAGTGGTCAGGGCCCAGGCCGATTTAGCCCGTTTGAAAGCTCTAAGCTCATCAGCTCGTGTCTATAATTTTACATTTTCCTGACCACAGTGAAAACTGAAAAGAAAACTGGAACTGGGACTAAACATAAAATCATTCAAAATTTATAGAAATGCATAGGTTCAATGAGTTTGCTACAACCAAAGTGGGAAAGACACCTACCTCAATTTGGATTTGTTTACTCTTCAATGGCTATCTGACCTTTTTGTTTCCAACCTCCCGAAGCAATTCTTTCCAGCGAAGAGGACCTAAAACCAGAAAGCAGAAGAATATATTCAGGGACAGGTTTAAAGTACGTAAACACGGTAAGTTAAGGAGTTTGAAGTGAGGTTCTATAAATATCAAGAAGCGGCAGAAACAATTTTGCAAATATTTATTTCGTTTCTTATTCAAGTTCTAAAATCTGCAAAGGAAACCCATGTTGCTTTAAAAGCTTTTGACAATCGAATTACCCATGTGCATAATTGTCGCAAGATGTAACCTTTTCTTTTACGTAATTACGAAATGAAGTTTGGGCATAAAACTTTTCGACTTATTTCAGTGCTGACCAATGTTTTTCTTAATATAGGCAATGTAAATACTTTTGGATATTTCTTTTCTCCACTTTCTTAACGTTCTACTATCTCAGAATTACAAATTTTAGTCTTACAAGGGAAGAGTAGTAGCTCTACAGCTCACCGTCGTACTAAAGATATTTGAACTTGTGATATTCTCAGATGCTAAGTGAGAATTTTACACTTCCACAAGCTCTCTTCAAGCAGCTCAACATTGCTGGTGCTTATTGATTTACAGTGCTTCAAGTTCAATCCCATCCGATTGCTCCCCAATTCTAAAAGATACAACATGCTCTTGTCGGATATTTTGGAGCATCCAGAAATGGAAAGTATCTCTAAATTGAGTAGCCCTCCAGAACATAAAGTAGAAACGCCATGATCGGTGATTGCACACTGTGACACGTCAAGATCATTGATTGCAAAGCAGTGCTCAGCAACTGCAACAAGGCTTGCATCGGTGACCTTAATGCAGCCATCAAGATGGAGTACTTCTAGGGTTCCTCCATGCATCTTAGCAATGTGGGAAATCACTTCATCAGTCAAATTCAAGCAGCCACTGAGATTCACCTTAACAAGTCCAGCCTCACAGCAACTCTCCACGAGTGGAAGAAGCCCACTATCTGTTATCCTGCTAAGTCCACTTAGATCGATGTTCTGTAAGTTAGGGCACAGCTTCCCCACCACAGCCAATCCATGACTTCCGAATCCTGAGCAGCTTTTGAAGGACAAGGAGCGAAGAGACGCGCAAGGAGAAACTTCGGATGTTTCAGTGACAGTGTCCTTAATCCCCATGCATTTAAGTAGGGCAAGTGACTTTAACCTCGACCCACAACTCAAGAGTAACCGCAAAACTCCTAATAGAGTGATTCTGTTGCACTCTTCCAATTGTAGACTCTCAAGAGAACTAGAAGCTTTGAAAAAATTCACAATCCCATTATCAGATAGGAAGGAGCACCTCCGGACGTACATGTGCTTCAAACTGCGGCAACCCTTCCCAATCACTTCAACATTCTCATCCGCTGCACCGGAGCATGAAATAATGGTTAGAGACAGCAATTTCTCCAAACCCTTATGCTTACCCAGAAGCCAAACCCCATGCATACTCACATCTTGTAGCCCAATAAGAACAAGACTCGTAAGAGCCTTTCCATAACAACCAATCGCAGCAAGCGTTGCATCTCCAATGCTCAAATTCTGTAGCTTCAGCTTAGTCAAGGTAGAAAAGGCTGAAAACACAAGGTTTGCAACTCCTTGATCCCCAACAAGTGGAAAGTCTCTGATAGAGACTGAAAGCAATTTTCGGCATGAGCAACCAATTGCTTGCAAGCTCTCGTTGCCAATATTCGGACAAGATTCTATCGCTATAGAAGTCAAATTCGGCGAGTTCTCCGCGATTGCTATCAAGCCCCTGTTGGTAATTGAAGGGCATTGGCATAGGTCAATCTTCTCTAATAAGTGGCACTCCATGGCTATTTCTAACAAGCCTTCATCGCCAATAGATGGAACATTCCAAATGGAAAGAACCCTCAGAGAAGGAGAACCACACCCAACAGCTTTCAAACCAGCATCAGTGACTCCACGAGTAGTGTGTGTGCCCCTAATTTGAAGCTTCCCAAGTCCCCCACGCGATGAGGTTCCAACAGAAAGAGCTGCAAGTCTAATGTCTGTAGCTTCCCTTCCTTGGAGACACCTGGTTAGATAACCTTCAGAACCACCACCCAAAGGGAGTGTGCTTGTAGGTGATCCTCCCAATCTCTCAGATTTGCGCACATTGCTTACAAGCGTAAGCCAGCGCTTAGATACACAAGCGGAGGAACTCTTGGCTTGGCCTTCAGGAAGACGGCAGAAAATCTCATGAAGGCACTCATCAGGAAGAACTTCGATTGATCCCACGTTGTTGGCCATGGAAGCTGAGGAAGGGAAAGAAAAACAGATCCGAGTTAGCTTGCTATGAGGGATACACAGATCCAAAGACTTGCATCCACTGAATATAGACACTATCATTTGCTATATCTGATTTGTGTTGGAGTACCACATGTTAAATTGCAGATATAATTCGTGATTACGAAATTCCTAATATGTAATATGTCAATGTTTCATGGAATCCCATAAATTTAACCTAGGAAACATTAACAATAACAATCAAACATTCTAAATCCTGTAATAGATCAAACACTATTCACAACTCAATTAAAAGCTAAGTTTGCAAACAATCACATTTTGTTACAAACCCAAGAACTCAAACTAGTCAAAATGAAAACCCCAGAAAGGAATTGGTACAGACCACTGGGGCAAGTCAACCAAAGACCACATTTTAGCTCAAACCTATGTTACTGAAACAGGGACAGAGACGGCATACAAAATTGAGACGAATTTAATATTTATTTATACACAACTACGTGCAGTGTAATGACATCTAAATATATATGCTTGAAAATAATAATACACAAAAACTTGAAATTAACGTCAATTCAAAATGAAGAACACAAAAGGAATTGGAACATTACCACTGGGATTGACAAGAGCAGGAATGGATGATTACAGCTGAAAACCTTCCAATCAAGAGCCAAAACCAACACCTTGAGCACAAAAAACAACGAGTCGAACAAACTGACCATTTATATAGATCACTCCTTGCTAAGTCCAACTACCAAAAAATTGATAGCAAGTGTCGACGTACATATATAATATAATAAAATGTTTTTCCATCTAAGGCACAAAGCTTATTCATAACTTTCCATGGGGAGATCAAAGAAGTGTACCATACAGACATTCCATTTACAATGGAAGCGTAATTAAATGCGATAGTTTTCGCATACCACGTTGATTTTACAAGTTATTTAATTTGGCTTTTGTTTCCATTTTGAATAGTGATCCTACTCGATCCTCGCGTTAGCTGGAAGGTTGGCTTGATCCAGGACGGGTCATTAGAAAGATACATTCCCTATGGCATCAGGTAGAACTACTTTGGTTCCTTTAGGAACTTAACAGCTTGCCTTCTATTTATGATCATTTGTCTCATTTTTATAGTCTTTCCGAGACGCACTACTTTGGTTCCTTTAGGAACTTAACTTGTTTACCTTCTATTTATGACCATTTGTCCCAGTTTTTTAGTCTTTTCGAGGCACAACGTTAGTGATGTTCGTACATTCGCTGGTTTAACTTTGATTTTATCCCAGTGAGAAAAAATTACTGTGGACAACTAAGCCTCCATATTTCTAGGATATAATTACTGAAAGCACATATACTTGAACATATTTTTCTAAAGCCTCGATACTTCTAGGATGCTTCCAGACACTTCTTTGACTCACCACATGTCAAACAAGTCTGCCTAATTCAATTCGATTATAGGAGGAAAGTAAAAATTTCTGTACCTCTTGTCCTCCAATTCAAAGTTTGTTGAAGGGATGCATTCGAGTTTTTGGGATTTTGATGCCTAATTGAACTGCTACAACAGTCCACACAACTTTTTGTAGGCTATTTTAAAATTTTCGGGAAAAACAAAATCTCGTAGCTGCTAGAATCAAAATGCAAGACATGAACTGATATATAAGTCCGTGCAGGAATGTGAGATCGTGTGAAAAGCCCTCTCCTTGATTATATAGTAGTAGCAGGCAACAGAAATATGCGATTGTCATCATGAGTAGATTATTCTGAATCAGGAACTCATTCTAAAGAGTTGCTCATCTTTATCCAAACAGGTCTCCCACATGGAAAAAAAAAGAACGTTCAAACGACATAGAAGTACACAGGACATAACTTCCATGATAAAATAGCAGTTATCGGGCTGCAAGAAGTGAGCATGCATGGGTTTTTGCTTCTGGGTAAGCACAAGGGTCTGGATAAATTGCTGTCTCTAACCATTGCTTCATGCCGCGGTGCAATGGATGAGAATGTTGAAGCCATTGGGGAGGGTTGCCGCAGTTTGAAGCACATGTACCTCCGGAGGTGCTCCTTCTTATCTGATAATGGGATTGTGAATTTCGTCAAAGCTTCTAGTTCTCTCGAGAGCCTACAACTGGAAGAGTGTAACAGAATCACTCTATCGGGTGTTTTGCGTTTACTCTCGAGTTGTGGGTCGATGATGAAGTCACTCGCGCTACTCAAATGCATGGTAATTAAGGACACTGTCACTGAAACATCTGCCATTTCTCCTTGCGAGTCTCTTCGCTCCTTGTCCTTAAAAAGCTGCTCAGGATTTGGAAGCCATGGCTTGGCTGTGGTGGGGAAGCTGTGCCCTAACTTGCAGAACATAGATCTAAGTGGACTTAGCATGGTAACAGATAGCGGGCTTCTCCCACTCGTGGAGAGTTGCTGCGAGGCTGGACTTGCGAAGGTGAATCTAAGCGGTTGCTTGAATATGACTGGTGAAGTGGTTTCCAACATTGCGAAGATGCACGGTGGAACCCTAGAAGTACTCCATCTTGATGGCTGCATTAAGGTCACCGATGCAAGCCTTGTTGCAGTTGCTGAGCACTGCTTTGTAATCAATGATCTTGATGTGTCCAAGTGCGCGATCACTAATTATGGGGTTGATGCCTTATGTTCTAGAGCACTACTCAATTTGGAGATACTTTCCATTTCTGGATGCTCCAAGATATCTGACAAGAGCATGCCGTATCTTTTAGAATTTGGGAGCAATCTGATTGGACTGAATGTAAAGAACTGTAACTCAATGAGCACCAGCATCGTTGAGCTGCTTGAAGAGAGCTTGTGGAAGTGTAAAATTCTTACTTAGTAGAGCGTATGGTGTGCAATAGAGCCTCCGCCGTCGTAGCATTTGGGAAATGGGTTTTCTCTGGGTCGTTTCGAAAAGGACTTATCTCTGGGTTCTCCCGTGTTTTTGCAGGTTTCTAACTTTGAAGGAAACTTGTTTCATCTCTCTCTTTTAGAGGCAACTCCTCAAGAAGCAGCTACCAAGGTTTGAATCCTTTACATTGTGTGTGTGATCCATGGTTTTCTCTTGAAGCAGTTATCAGATCCCAAGGTTTTGGTGCTTGGTTCGCTTGGGTTTCTATGTATCGATTCCAATAAAGGAGTTGCATTTAGCAAATTATGTCCTCATTTCCGATTTCAAAATGTTGTCTAATGGTGTCAGTATGTCTTCTGCCTATAATTAAATTCACGAGACATACAAGTCACACTCGTATATCCAATCCATAGTTCCTCGATCCTGGGATTAGCCTTATTCGTGCAAATATCATCACTATCCCATATTAATTTATTTGAGTCTGGCAAGACATTTTATAAGCACCATCTCTCCAGTGGCCTCGGATATTTACTCCCGTTATGTGGGAGGGACAAATTCTATCTACATCACTACGATTTCTAAGCTTGCTTCATATTGTGTCCGATACGCGCCTTTATGACCACCCAGTCACGGTGTAGCGTTTGACGCTACCAAAATACAATATTCCACAACTAGATGATCTAGTGACTTCAAGTCTAAGGATGACAATACTGTTTCCACCACGAGAAGCACTTGTGACTTTACATAACTTGTATGTAGCCTTCTCGGAGATTGGTCAATCAAGTATGCCATTACTCCTAATGCATACCCATGTGTTGGATCGTGATATCTCCATATCAATCCAACCCCATACTAGTCTATAGTTGATTGTCCTGTTTAATCAATATAATCGACTAGGGAAATTTAAGAATATAACACTTATATCCTAAGGACTTTTCTCATGTTAACATATCTCCATATTGATAACATAATGAATCGTAAATCCACATATTTGTCACAATAAATTGATTGCCTCTAGGGCACAATTTCAACAGTCTCCCACTTGCACTAGAGTCAATCTCCTGCATCATATGCCTATTGATCTAGCGCGGCCCACCATGCTTACGCTGCGTAGGGGCATGGTAAGCGAGACATTTGCTGGTACCTTGCAAATATTCACATCTCTTCTATCAACAATTTGGTTGAGATTGAATATTCTGAGTAAGTGCATCTCATGCAGTAATTCATTCAGTCCTCTATGTCAGAATGAGTGACTGAATCTTGCCTGGAACCTTTCCAGATCACTGTCCCTCCCACTAGTGTAAAACATAAAACTTGACTTATAATCTGAAATCTTCTTTGTTAGATTGTAAGTTTGCATAACTGTAACCCCTTACAGTGAACTCTTCCTATCCTTCATATATCAACAATTCATCATTTGTGCTTCTCAAGTACTAAAGAATAATCTTGACAATTATTAGTGACTCTCACCCGGATTTGACTGGTATCTTTTTGTCATACCATATGACACATCTGGCCTAGTGCACAACATGGCGTATCTCGTGAATCTCATTCATACGGTCCATTTCCCAATCTAATTGGAAAGACAATTAGTCTTACAAAGACTAATTCCTTGTGACATAGGTAGAATCCATATTCTATACATGTTGAACCATTTCAACACATTTGTCAATATATGCACTATGACCTAAGCCGCACAACCATCTTGATCTATCTCCATATATCTTCATAGGTTCAACGCCTAAGTCTATCATTGAAGATTAATTCCCTAGTCAATATACATAAGATTTCCAAATAGGGTCATCATTCCCAATGATTAGTATGTCTCTACATACAAGACAAGAAACGTAATTGAGCTCCCACTAACCTTATTATAAACACAAGCTTCATCTTCAATTTTGATGGAACCAAACTCATTTGATTGGATCATCAATTCGAAAAATCCAACTCCAAGAAGCTTGACTCAATCTATAGACAGATTGCTACAAGCAAGATGCGAATGGATTTAAGCATCTCAACTGGGAAAAGATTTCGTCATAGTCTACACTATGAACTCAGAGGAAACCTTTACTTAGTAATTATCCCTTAAAAGTAATCACATTACCATCCATGTTGATTTCCTTATAACCCACTTGCACCTATGGGTCCTACCCTTTCAGGTGGTTCAACCAAAGTCCATACTTTGTTGGTATATATGGATTCCATTTTGTATCTCATGGCTCCTAGCCATTTCTGAGAGTATGGCCCACTCGTGGCCTCTTCATAGGTTGCAGGCTCATCTCTATGAGCAATATATCACCGGGTTATGAGAAGTCCTTATTTCTATAGTACCTTGACATATCCTACCTGACCTACGAGGTTCTTGTGTTATCTGAGTAGGTTGCTCCACAATACCTTGTGAGCCTGCTCATGTTCCATCAAAAGGATCAATGTTTTGTTGTGGTTCTTGTCTCCTTCAAGTTCTACTGTCCTCCCACTGTTTCTTTTAGAGACATTCTCTATATAGAAACAGAGTGGTTCGAGCAAAAAAACAATTTATTCTCGATTGTATTGTAAAATAATATCTTTTGTTTCTTCAGAATATTTCACGTAGTACATTTATCCGACTTAGGTTCAAGTTTACCTATAAACCTTTTACATAAACTTCATAACCCAAGTTCTTTATGAATGGCATACTACGACACTTCCTACTCCATATCACATATGGTGTTTTTCATAATTGATTTAGATGGAACAAGGTTAAGGGTAAAATTTGCAAAAATTAGAACATGGCCCCCTAAAAGTACACTGGAAGTTATGTTTGTCACATCATGGACCGAACCATGTCCAACAAGGTTCGGTGTCTCTTCTTAGACACGTCATTCCATAATGGTGTTCATGGTAGAGTGAGTTGTGATCACATCCCATACTCCCTTAGATGTTCAAACCATTGGCTTAAGTATTATCCTCCATGATCCAATCGTAGAGCCATGATACTTTTGTCAAGCTGGCTCTCTAATTCATTCTTGAATGCCTTGAACAATTCAAAGGATTCTGATTTGTTTCTTCATAAGATACACAAATTCATATTTCGCTGATCCCACCAGTAAATATGATGAAGTACTGAAAACCACCTTTAACATTTGTGCTTAACGACTTACATACATCAATATGTATGGTTCCCATAATATCATATCTTTGCCTCATAAATAAGTCTTATATGTCCCATATGATTCAAAGTCAAGTGGGTCCAAAAATCCATACATATGGAGTTCTAGATATGTATCTCTTATTCATGTGGCCTAAAAGATAGTGCTAAAGACAAGTGAGGTTCATATCAATATATGCAAACTCTTGGTATTAATGTTTTAGATGAAATTATCATGATTAAGGATATACAATCCATTAGACAAAATTGCATTACAATAATGCATATCAGAATAAATAGAACAACATTTGTCCTTTATTATGGTAGAGTGACATTCTTGTCCAAACAAGAAACAATGATAATGCACCTACTCATAGCAGGGATCACTTTTGTCTAATTCATGAACATTTTCATAAAGGTAGATATAATTATCTACGGCTAATTCAGCAACCTCTTGCTTCATTTCCGCACGTGTAGGTTTAATTCTTCCTTATCCAATTGTCTTCATATCTTGAGTTCATCCACATTTCTATAAATGTGAGATCCTCATATAGTATCATATACTTTTGATGATGAGATATACAAATTGAATTTTATAGAAAAAATACCTAAATTGGAATTCACAATTCCATTATTACTTACTTGCAGGTACTTTGGGTAGTCTCTCTTCCTCTACATCACCTATGGGACTTTAAGGCAACTTGGTTTTATCAACAAGGTTGTTTTATACTCATGGGGTCGGCGCAAACATTTTACCCTTACCCATGCTGTTAACCATTTAACATGTTTTGCCTATTCCCTTTATGAGTGCTTTGTTTAGCGATTCTCAATCATATTGAGTAAATCAACTTTGAACAAAACTATAATTGCATCCAATGCAATTCTTGGTCCACTTTGGGTGAATAATTGTTTATTATTTATCTATCTTATAGATAACTCCCAAAATCTAAGCTTTCAGTCCTATTGAAATAGCTTAGTTGCGTTTTACCTCTTGCTTTAGCAGTCACACACTACTAGCTAGTGTCGTCCCATCATATCTTGATGAATCAAGCCGCCTTACTTTGGCAAGCCCGAACTTATTCCATCTTGATCATGACGAGTGCTAAGCAAGAGATGGTAAAACGCAAAGTGGAGCAACACTTCAAGCCTTTCATGTCTAGCTCGCTTCTTTGAAAGAGCTTCTTTTAATGTATAATCATATCATACGTCTCCGTGTTTCTCATCTTGCTTCCAAAGCTCAGAGTTCATGGCAGCTGACATGAGATAAGTTACATCCAAAGAACCATTCTTTTGATGTCTTTTCATTAGGCTTTAGTGTTATTGGCAGTTGGTGGAAGGAGAACTTTATGTTCTACGATGTACAACAATTTTTCTTTTGTTTGAGAACAATTCTCAATTTTATACCAATCTAGAAAATAGATTTCAGACAACTTTTCCATCTTATGGACATATAGTCGTGATTTGTTTGTTTAATGCCATGGGAATTTAACACAAAAAATATTATGCAAAGTATTGTGACATGTAAACTATATTTAACGAGGACTTAAATTGTCAAACATAGCTCCCACTATTTTCTCGGATTAATAACCCTCCATATTAATGCGAAAAATATCATCATATATTCTAGTGGGCCAAGATCCATATTTCACTTCATTTGAGCTTGGTTTGGCAAGTAACCCAAAATCAGTTATTTAGGTAGGAACAATTCCAATTGCATCCTTATGCAACTCTTGGTTCAATTGGGAAAATAATTCCTTATTTATCCATCCCATGGATAATCCCAATTGGTTGCCTCTAGGCTTTTAATCTTATTAAAATCACCCAGTTGCGTCCAACCTCTAACTTAAACAATTGCACATTACTTGCTTGTGCCATCGCAACACAATGATGATAAATCAAGTCGCCCTGCTTTGGCACGCACGAACTTGATAATCATGATCATGAAGAGTGTCTAAATAACGAGAAGGAAAAAACGCAATATTTAAATTGAGGGATTTTTTCTTTTATTTTAAGTTCTTTTGTTGATCCATATCAACTGGTCTACTTATTTGAGTTTAGGCAAAACTCCAAATAAAAGATTCGGGTTGTTAATTATTTTTTTATCAAATTGCATGCATCATTCATACACCAACAGTAATAATAAGACAATAAAGTAAACATCCACAAAATGAAATTAACGTGATATGGATATGGCCTCCTAGACTAAGATATTCCCAATCAAATGAGAAAATTGTTCGACCAAAAATAATCCCAAGTATAGGATATCGTCTCAAGTAATATTATCTGGTAAGTCCGGAGTCGAATCCACAAGGAGGGGAGGGTTTAGACAATGACTTGTTAAACTAGGATAGAAAGTAAAAAACGACTAACTAAAGCGATAAAGAAAATTTCTCATACACTTTAGAGCTAGTTAAGCTATCAAATCCACCAAAATCAATTGATTGAGCAAGTTGAGATTTGAGAATTTAAGGAGAAAAGAAGACGACTACTAAAACTACAAACACTACAATTCAAGAGAGTGGAGTTGGGTCAATTGATTTCGCTAGAAAACTTGCAAATGAAGGTCAACATCCAAAATTTGTATGAAGCGACAAAACATGGATTCTAAAGCAAACGAAATCGTCTAGCTCGCGAATTCAAGAGCGAAACCCAAAATCAAGTTATGTCAAGCATCAAGGATATGTACTCCGCCAAGTGAGTCCACATACAAGATCAAGCCACAATTCGGATTTGTCTTTCGACACAAGAATTCAATGAATTCGACATCCAAACTTGTGAAACTTTGAAGAACAATTGAAAATTCACAACTAGCTATCCAACTTCATCAAGTAACCCGACAAAGAAACTAGCTACTCATGTTGTTGAGTTGAACAAGAGATTTCACCAACATATTCAACTAATATTTCATATATTTTAAGCTTAAAACTCAAGAATACACAAGTTAATCTCTATATTCAACCACAAAACACAAGATTATGCTTCAAATTGAAGAGCAAACCAACCTTGAATCAACTACAAAATAATCAAAACATCACCAATATAAGATACTAAGCTATCAAAATGAAAAGAGATTGATGAACTCAGCTGCTGCTGCTGCTACAGTGAAGAACAGAGCAAGAACACAGCAGCAGCAGTGAGACAACTCCAAATCAGAGCACTATAGACCCAAAAATGGATCAAAACTGATGCTCCTCTCTCTTTCTCTTCCTCTTTCTATGTTCTAGCTCACGAACAACCCAGGGTTTGGGCTAAATCGGAGAGAGAGAGAGGAGAAAAACAGAGCTGCGACCAGTACTGTAGAACCATTGGTTGTGTGAGAGAGGAGACCCTGAATTTCTTCACTCTTGTGTTGATATAGACCTCTCTTCTAGGTTTCGTCGCCTCCAAGAAATCATCTAAACCGTCCAATTGCACCCAGACCATCCCATTCATCGATTTGAAGAACTTCATAAACCCTAGGTAAGATTGGGGGTTTCTTCGTTTCTTCGTGTTGGGCCGAATTGAGGGGTGGGTTAGGTAGAGAATTGGACGAGGAGGAGATTGGGACCAATTTGGCTCGATTTCGTGTTGATTTGGGTCAGTTTTGAAGGCTGGTCGAAGGAAGCTTCGTTCATGGCTTCTCTGGTTTCTTGCTATGTGTTGACGCTTCGGGAGAGAGAGAACGACGCTGGTTTATTAGCTATTTTGACGAAATTTCACTCGGCTCCCCCTGAGTTTGCTGGGGGATTTAAAATGGCCTCCCGCTCTTTAAAATGTTTGAAAAATTTGCACAAACTCCCCCAATCCGTTAAGAATCCTTCAAAATAGCCATTAAAATATTCAAGTAACTGCACTTCAGCCCCTTTCCCGTTAAATTATCTTAAAATAAGTCGTCCGATGTAACTTTGGCCTCACGAATTAGTCCCTTGACTTCTTAAACTTCACTTTTTGGCCTCTATCTTTAATAATCTTCTAATTAAGCGCTTAAAGTACCTTCTTCATGTCTTTTGACCATCCTAAGCTCCCTTGAATCGTCTCTTGAGTTTTGTGGAATATTTCCTTGAGTTCCAAAGCGCAATATTTCCTACAAAATAAGTAAACTCCGCACAAACTAAAAGAAACAAGCATAAGTCTAGAATTGGGGATATAATGAATAAATTACACTTAGAAGCAAGTTAAGAGGAGTTCAATAACCTACTAGAATGTGCAATTTACAATCCTGAACACAACTATGAACCCTAGAATAGAAAACGCATCTCCATGTGCCTCCATCTCTTGGTCCATCCTTCATAGCCTTGTGGAATGCTCCATGCTCCATGTTGTGGCTCCTTTAATTCTTTGGGCTTCTTTTCTTCAATCTTGGCTATCATCTATTTTATCTAGTACTAGCTAACATCTATACTTCTATACTTAATAAAATAAATCTCACAAGTTGAGAAAAAAATACCGGCTCGAAGGCCGTAAACCCTAATTAATTATTACATCAAATTGATCAGCTCGCAGGCTGTAAACAAACCACAAAAAATAAATATTCACAACAAACCACATCTAAGGCCCTGTCCAATCACCATGCGAATTGAACATAAACATTTAAAACCAATTTTTAACACGCTTAGTCAATTTTATTTGATTTTGGATGTGCTAGGGTGAAAACGGTCCAAGGGGTCCGCTATCAATATAGCCAAACCGCCCAAAAAGGACCAAGGTGCGGCCTTTGGCCGGTCGGCCGAGCCCCACGCGCGGCAGACCCGCACGCTAGGCTGGCCCGAGCCCTTGGTCGTGCCCTAGCTTGGGCGGCAAGGCAAGGGGGCGGTCCCTAGGGGGGACTGAACCTCCTTAGGGAGTTGTTTCCAAAACAACTCCTTGCCTGGTTGCCCAACTTTAGTTGTTTCCATGTTTAAAACCCCTTTTTCAAAGCATGTTCCCAAACCCTATCTCCTAGATCCAAAATTACACACATCCTATGTGATCAAACTCACTAATCTTCACATCCATTGTTAAATTAGATCTTGTTTGTCTTGAATCAAATTCAATTTGCATCTAATGCTTAATTTATCGTTTTAACGCAATAATCAACAATTATAGGTAGAAAACAACAAAAACGTAACACATAAACCACGTTATGCTTTAAGAGATGTGGCTATGATAGCACTGTCGGGTTTTGATCATGGAAATGCAACGAAATAATAGAAATTTGTCTGATCAAGACCCTCCAAGGATCACAGGAAGAGAAATCATGACGATGGTAAAGGATTCGTGATATGTACCTTGTAGTTCTCCTTTGATGACTTCTAACGCGAAAAGTATCACGTCTCTACGGTTGATCCACGCCTAGTATTGAGATCTAGATCTTCCAAGCACCTTGTGCTAGCTAGGAATAATGGAAGAGGATGAAGAAATCACGCAACGGATCACCAAAGAGAGGGGCGGCCCTCTCTTCTTGGCCGACGGGTAGGGCAGACAGCAGGGGGGGTGGGTTCGACCCTCCTTAATGTCTTGCTCTCTTCTTCCTTATCTCCTACTCAATGTATGTTATGAGCATTAGTTGTAGGGAAGGAAGCTAAGAGCATCCTTTATATAGTCCAACAACTCCTTGTTACTACATAAATGCCCTCTCCTAATCCTACTCAAGTTCGGATTAGTCCTACTAAGTTAGCAAGTTGTTGCGATTTGATCCTTGTAATTAATTAGTCATATTAATTCCCAAGTCTAGTTCAATCCTATATGGCGTGTGACCCCATAGGTTTCTATTTAGTTGGTAGTAACTGTAATATCCCGTCCCACATCGAGATATTGTGGATTAGAGGTGTGGTATATATGATATCTTGTGGATTATTACTATCACCTTCAAAGCTTAAGAACTTTTATCCGGTGGTACGGGTAAAGAAGTTGTTCGGACAGTAATCTACTCGGGTGTTACACATGGTATCAGAGCCAGGTTCTGGTCCCGCAAGGGCTATTTGGCTGTGCGGTGCGCCGCCAGTCAAGGGATACGTGACTGGGCAGTCTCGACGAGGACGTCGAGATATAAGGTGGGGGATTGTAATATCCCGTCCCACATCGAGATATTGTGGAGTAGAGGTGTGGTATATATGATACCTTGTGGATTACTACTATCACCTTCGAAGGTTAAGCACTTCTATCCGGTGGTATGGGTAAAGAAGTTGTTTGGACAGTAATCCACTCGGGTGTTACAAATGGGTTGGGATCCCTGTCGGAAACTATGGAGATATGATACCTTGTGGATTACTACTATCACCTTCAAACCTTAAGCACTTTTATCCGGTGGTACGGGTAAAGAAGTTGTTCGGACAGTAATCCACTCGGGTGTTACAAATGTAAAACACCTATACTCCACAATATATCGATGTGGGACGTGATATTACAGTAACTATTTACTAATATGGAGTGGCTTCTAGCAAGACATCCATTCTAGCCAACCAATAGAAATAGTCATCATGACAAACCTTGTGAAAGTATTGTCTCATCCCTTTGTATCTATATCCGGATTGGACACGAGTCATACAAGTCACACTCGTATATCCAATCCATAGTTCCTCGATCCTGGGATTAGCCTTATTCGTGCAAATATCATTCAATATCCCATACTGATTTATTTGAGTCTGGCCACACATTTTATAAGCACTAATCCTCGAGTGGCCTCGGATACGTCACTACGATCTCTAAGCTTGCTTCATATTGTGTCTGATACGCGCCTTTGTGACTACTCAGTCACGGTGTAGAGTTTGACGCTACCAATACACAATATTCCACAACTAGATGAACTAGTGACTTCAAGTCTAAGTATGGCAATATCGTTGCCACCATGAGAAGCACTTGTGACTTTACATAACTTGTATGTAGCCTTCTCGGAGATGGGTTAATCCAGTATGCCATTACTCCTAATGCATACCCAGTGTGTTGGATCGTGATATTTCCATATCAATCCAACCCCATACTAGTCTATAGTTGATTGTCCTGTTTAATCAATATAATCAACTAGGGAAATTTAAGAATATAACACTTATATCCTAAGTACTTCATTCATGTTAACATATCTCCATATTGATAACATAATGAATCGTAAATCTACATATTTTTCACAATAAATTGATTGCCTCTAGGGCACAATTCCAACAATCCTAGCACCCAACTTTTAAAGTTAAGCTATGGTGGTACTCGATTTTTACTTTTGTTCCATTGGTGGCACCCATGACTACTAAGATGATCATTATATCCTTAAATTAAAAAAGTGTATTACATTCCAACCCCCAAACTACTCCTTAATGTAAATGACCTCTCAAATTTGAACCCAATTTAACAGTGAAACCCGATTGGATGCTTGACCTCTTCTGAGCCCCAGTTTGAAGTCCCAAATTTGAAAGAATTCTCTCAAATGACAACCTTATTTTAAAATACTGATGGTCATGAACGGTCTCCATGTTCATTTAATTCGTTGATTTAGATATCGAATATAGAGGCTACGGGACTCAATTCATGAAAGAGATCGCAACCAAATAATATCGCGATTCGATTTTTATTTTCAATCTTGGGTTGCAATTATTTTTTTGTTGATTTCGTTTGTGATACACTGCCGTACTTGGATTAATTAGAGCCATTGTGACTCGATTTGCTCGTGACCTTAAGCAGGGTTGAGAACAGAAGAAACTGTCGTTGGTGGGAAGTAGTGGGTGTGGGTGTTTGGTGCATTACAATAGTTCGTATGTGAATGGAATTTTGATTCATTTTTCAATTTAAGATTTCAATATAATAAATTTGGTGATCATGTTTCCACTTGGTATGATTTAAGCCAGAGAGGGGTTGTATTTAGGTTGTAATGGTGGTGATATTGGGTTTGTAGTGGTGATGTAATGGTGTGGATTAAGTTTCGTCTTGGGATCGAATTGAGGTTGTTTGATTTGGTAATCATGTTAGAGAACGAGGTGGTTTTGCTCGCGGCGGCCGATGGTGGTTGTGGTAAGGAGAGAGAGATAGATATAGGATTTTTATAGTTTTGAATTTGGGAGTGTTGTGGTGTTGGCGATGTGGTTAGAGCTAATGGTTGTTGGTGATGTTGTGGTGAGGATGGACGTGTTGGTTTGGCGTAAAGACTAAGGAGGAAGTATAGTGTAAGCTATTCAAAATATCGTAGGAACAAAACATAATAAAAGTTAAAAATTGTGAAGTGATAAAATTCTAATGAATAATAGTCATTAGATGCAAAGTTTGCAACAAAATCAAACTTTGAATGCCATCCTTATCGAAATTGAAAAAGCCGCGGGTTTGAACCCGACTGTGATGTAATTCTCAAAAGAAAAGAAAAAAAAGGTATAAAATATGGGTATCACCGGTGCATTTTTGTCTTTAACAATGTATAGGTGGTACTTTTTTCTATTACAGCGGGTGCATGTATGTCATATAATGAATTGTATATAGCACCACATGTCATATTGACATGGTGTTAGTGAATGATATAGAGCACCATGCGTCATGTTGACATGGTGCTTTTGAGGCAATCATTAAACTTTACTCGGGTCTATCAATTCTCTTGTACACAACAATTATTTAAAGTTGAGAGAATTTTGCGCTTTTGAAGTTTAGTATAATTTTGATAACATCAAAAATGCTCTGAAATACTTCGTTTTGTGGCTACGGGTGTTTTTGTGACTTTAGTATAACTTTTGGATTAATTATCATTAGAGTTAAGTCTTTGGGATTGTTTGTGACTTTTAACTAAACTTCAAAGTGTCTTTACCTAAAATAGTGGTGTTAAAGTGTCTTTTACCTAAATTAGGGGTGTGAAAGTGTATTTTTCAACATATTGGTGTAAACTTCTACCCAATTTACGGTTGAATGAATCTCTCCTTCATTCAAACCCAATTCACGTCCGTGAAATGGAAAACTTCTCCTATCTCGTCGATTTTTTTCTCCCAATTCACCATCATCATCACCGATTCTCTCTATCTCTCTATGCCTCTCTTTCCGTTGCCCTTGGTCCGACAGAAGAAGCACCGGATACGTTTCTTCTTCTTCTTCTCTTCTTCCTATTCTTCTTCTACTTCTTCTTCTTCTTATTCTTCTTCTTCTTCGTCGTCGTCGTTCAGTTCTTCTTTTTTTCAGTTATCCTTCTTCTTCTTTTTCTTCTTTCTGACCCATTATTTTTCCGGCAGCCCCTTCGGCCACCAAGTCTCCGCCGCTCAATCTCTCTTTGACTCATCTCCAACACTTGTAGGTATGAATCACTATTATTTCAGATTCGTATCGTACTCTTATGGCTTCAAACACTTGATTAATCAATTATAAATCATCGTTTTCATCCTTGTTCAAGTAGTACCCTTAAACACTAGGGCCTCGTTTGGGTAGCGGATAAGGAGGGGGGGATATGATATGATTTCCCCTCCCTTATCTTATCCCTTGTTTGGGTTGCCGATAAGGAGAGAAATCATATCCTCCCCTTATCCTTCTCCTATTTTTTTTACCTTGGTTCTTATACCAACTAGGGGGTGGTATACACAAGATAAGGGGACGAGGAGATAAGAGGCGGTTCCATTCGTGACCAAAATACCCTCAACCATTATTTTCATTACCTAATATGTCCCTCATGGTGAAACATAAAAAATATAAATTTGGAGCATGAGTTTGGGATAGGAGTGCACATTATTTTTTTGTAGACATTTTTAACTATGGCAGAGGCAGACCGTACTCCTTGGCCAGTGGAGTCTTTGAGGTCAGTGGTGCCTTTGATAGGCAAAGGCGTGTTTTAATAATAATAATAACATGTGGTCTTGTGGGCAGATAATATAATAATAATAATAATAATAATAATAATAATAATAATAATAATAATAATAGATTTTGAATTTAAAGAACAAACTGAATGCTTATTTTTGACACGGTTGCGATGCATGATTCGACACGGTTTAAAATATTACAGGTACTTTTGGAATTTTTCTGAAAAGAAATGAAATAATTCGTTGTCCACTTGAGTTAGCTCTAACTAATATTATAAAATTATTTGTAGGGAAATTCAGAATTGGCTATTTTCATTGATAAAGTTCGCACTATATGTAGGGTTTTGATCATGGATACGCAGCGGAAAAACAAATTTATCCATGCAATACCCTCCAAGGATCACAGGACAAGAGACATAACGATGGTAAGGGAAGAAATCAAATTACACACCTTAGGGTTTCTCCTGTGATGACTTGTAACGTGAATTGTGTCACGTCTCTACGGTTGATCCACGCCTAGAGGTGAGATCTAGATCCTCCAACGCCTTTTTTCTAGCTAGGAAGAATGGAAGAGGAAGAAGGAATCAATCAACAATGGAGCACCAAGGCGGGGCGCCAACTCCATGTGAGGCCAACGGGTAGGGGCGGTCCCAAGGGGGGTTCGGCCCTTGCTTGGGACTTGCTCTCTCTCCTTGCTTTGTTCTCTCCTACTCTATCATATAGATGTGTATGTGTAGAGAGAAAAAATAAGCTAGGAGTGTTCTTTATATAGTCCAACAACTCCTTGTCCTACTACATAAAGAACCCCTCTCCTAATCCTACTCAAGTTCGGATTAGTCCCTTTTGCAAAATAGTCCTTATCATGTCAATACATGGATTAGTTTTATTTTCAAATTAATCCTAATCACGTCACTACATGAATTAGTCCACCTTGGCAAATCCTAATCATGTCAATACATGGATTAGTCCAACTTCCATATTAGTCCTACTAAGTTAGCAAGTTGTTGCGATTTGATCCTTTATTAATTAATCATATTAATTAATTAATTCCCAAGTCTAGTTCACCCCTATATGGCGTGTGACCCCATAGGTTCTATTTATTTGGTAGTAACCACTTACTAAAATGGAGCGGCCTCTAGCAAGACATTCATTCTAGCCAACAAATAGAATAGTCATCATGACAAATCTTGTACAACTAATTGTCTCATCCCTTTGTCACAATATCCGGATTGGAAACGAGACATACAAGTCACACTCGTATATCCAATCCAAAGTTTCTCGATCCTGGGAATAGCCTTATTCGTGCAAATAACATCAATATCCCATATTGATTTATTTGAGTCTGACCAGACATTCTATAAGCACTATCCCTCGAGTGGCCTAGGATATTTGCTCCCGTTATGTGGGAGGGACAAATTCTATCTACGTCCACTACAATCTCTAAGATTGCTTCTTATTGTATCGGTACACGCCTTTATAGCTACTCAGTTACGGTGTAGCGTTTGACGCTACCAAAATCACAATAATCCACAACTAGAATATCTAGCGACTTCAAGTCTAAGGATGAAAATACCATTGCACCGAGAGAAGCGCTTGTGACTTTACATAACATGTATGTAGCCTTCTCGGAGATGGGTCAATCCAGTATACCATTACTCCTAATGCATACCCATGTGTTGGATCATGATATCTCCATATCAATCCAACCCCATACTAGTTTATAGATGATTGTCCAATTAATCATTATAATCGACTAGGGATATTTAAGAATATAACACTTATATTCTAAGGACTTCATTCATGTTAACATATCTCTATATCGATAACATAATGAATTGTAAATCCATAAATGTCACAATTAATTGATTGCCTCTAGGGCACAATTCCAACAGTCTTCCACTTGCACTAGAGTCAATCTCCTGCATCATATGCCTATTGATCTAGCGCGGCCCTCCACGCTTACACTGCGTAGGGGCGAGACATATGCTGGTACCTTGCAAATATTTACATCTCGTCCATCAACAATTTGATTGAGATTGAATATTCTGAGTAAATGCATCTTATGCATTAATTTACTCAGTCCTCTATGTTAGAATCAGTGACTGAATCTTGCCTGGAACCTTTCCAGCTCACAGTCGCTCCCACTAGGGCAAAACTTAAAAATCGACTTATAATCTGAATCTTCTTTGTTAGATTTAAAGTTCGCATCACTGTAACCCCTTACAGCAAACTCTTCCTATCCTCCATTTATCAAGAATTCATCTTTAGTGCTTCTCAAGTACTAAAAGGATCATCTTGATAATTTATCCAGTGACTCTCACCCGGATTTGACTGGTATCTTTGTGTCATGCCATATGACACAACTGGCCTAGTACATAACATGGCGTATCTCATGAATCTTATTCATACGGTCCCTTTCCAATCTAATTGGAAAGACAACTAGTCTTCAAAAGACCAACTCCATGTGACATAGGTAGAATCCATATTCTATACATGTTGAACCATTTCAACACCTTTGTCAATTTATGTACTATGACTTAAGCCGCACAACCATATTGATATATCTCCATAGATCTTCATAGGTTGCTTCGCCTAAGTCTATCATTGAAGATTAATTCCCTAGTCAATCTACGTAAGATTGCCAAGTAGGGACGTCATCCCCAATGATTAGTATGTCTCCACATACAAGACCAGAAACATAACTATGCTCCCACTAACCTTCTTGTAAACACAAGTATCATCTTCAATTTTAATGGAACCAAACTCCTTTGATTGCATCATCAATTTGAAGAGTCCAACTCCTAGAAGCTTGATTCAATCTATAGATAGATTGCTACAAGCAAGATGCGAATCGATTTAAGCATCACAACTGGGAAAGATTTCGTCATAGTCTATACTATGAACTCATAGGAAATCCTTACCCAACCAATTGTCCCTCAAAGGTAATCATATTACCATCCATGTTGGTTTCCTCATAACCCACTTGCACCTTTTAGGTGGTTCCACCAAAGTCCATACTTTGCTGGTATACATGGATTCCATTTTGTATCCCATGGCTCATAGCCATTTCTGAGAGTATGGCCCACACGTGGCCATTTCATAGGTTGTAGGCTCATCTCGATGAGCAATATATCACTGGTTATGAGAAATCCTTATTTCTCTAGTCTCTCGATATATCCTACCTGACCTACGAGGTTCTTGTGTTTTCTGAGTAGGTTGCTCCACAACACCTTGTGATCCTGCTCATGTTCCATCAAAAGGATTAATGTTCTGTTGTGGTTCTTGAACTTCTTCAAGTTCTACTGTCGTCCCACTGTTTCTTTTAGAGACAATCTCTACCTAGAAACACTATGGTTCGGGCAACAAACAGTTTGTTCTTAATTAGGTTGTAGAAATAATATCATTTTCATGATATCCCACAAAACATTTATCCGACTTGGGTCCAAGTTTATTTGTAAACTCTTTTACATAAACTTCATAACCCCAAATCTTTATGAATGACACACTAAAAGACTTCCTAGTCCATATCTTATATGGTATTTTTCATAATCTGTTTTGATGGAACAAGGTTAAGGGCGAAATTTGCTGTAATTAGAACATAGCCCCCAAAAGTAAACTGGAAGTTCTGTTTGACTCATCATGGACCGAACCGTGTCCTACAAGGTCCGAACTCTCCTCTTAGACACGCCAAACCCATGTGGCGTGCTAGGTGGAGCGAGTTTTGGATCATATCCAACACTCCCATAGATTCTTGTCAAACTCTTGGCTCAAGTACTCTTCTCTATGATCCAATCGTAGAACCTTAATATTTTTTCCAATTTGGTTCTCTACTTCATTCCTGAATTCTCTGAACAATTCAAAGGATTCTGATTTGTTTCTTCATAAGATACACAAATCCATATTTCTCTGATCCCATCAGTAAATATGATGAAGTACTGAAAACCATCTTTAGCATTTGTGCTTAGCGGCCTTCACACATCAATATGTATGATTCCCAAAAGATCATATATTTTCCTAATAAGTCTTACATGTCTCATATGATTCAATAATCGAATGAGTTCTGAAATCCATCCTCATGGAGTTCTAGATATGTATCTCTTATTTATGAGGCCTAAACGATAATGCTAAAGATAAGTGAAGTTCATATCATTATATGCAAACCTCTTGGTATTAATGTTATAGATGAAATTATCATGATCAAGGATATACAATCCACTTAGACAGAATTGCATTACAATAATGCATATCATAATAAATGAAACAATATGTGTCCTTTATTATGATAAGAAGCTTTCTGTTCAAACAAGAAACTATGATAATGGTCCTACTCATAGCAGGGACATAATCACTTTAGTCTAATTCATGAACAATTTCTTAAAGGTAGAAATAATTCCCTACGGCTTATTCAGCAACCCTTTGCTTCATAGCCCCACGTGTAGGATTATTTCTTCCTTATCCAATTGTCTTCGTCTCTTGAGATCCTCCACACTTCTATAAATATGAGATCCTCATCTAGTATCATATACTTATGATGATGAGATAGACACATTGATTTCTATAACAAAATAACTATATTGGAATTCATAATTCTTTTATTACTTACTTCCAGGTACTTTGGGTAGTCTCTCTTCCTTTACACCACCTATGGGATTTCGAGGCAACTTGGTTTTAGCAACAAGCTTGCTTTATACCCATCGGGTCGGCGCAAACTATTTGCCCTTACCCATGTTGTTATCCATTAACAACTTTGCCCATGCCCATTATTAGTGTTTTGTTTAGTGATTTTCAATCATATTGAGTAAATCAACTTTAAAACAAAACTGTAATTGCATCCAATGCAATTCTTGGTCCACTTGGGTGAATAACCGTTTATCCTTTATCTATTTCATAGATAATGCATATTCACTAATGTTTCAATAATATTGAATTAGTTTATTTGCATAACACAAAGTGGAGCAACACTTCAAACCTTTCATGTCTAGCTCGCTCTTTTGAAAGAGCTTCTTTCAATGTATGATCATATCATACGTCTCCATGTTTCTCTTCTTGCTTCCAAAGCTCAGAGTTCATGGCAGCTAACATGAGGCAAGTCACAACCAAAGAACCATTCTTTGGTGTTCCTTTCCTAGGTTTTAATGTGTTTTGGTAGTTGGTAGAAGAGAACTTTATGTTCTACGAAGTACAACAAATTCTCTTTTAATTTGAGAACAATTCTCAATTTTATACCAGTCTAGAAAATAGATAAAGTCGCGTTTTTGTTTGTTTAATGCCATGGGTATTCAACGTAATAGGATTATGCAAAGTTTGTGACGTTTTAACTATATTTAACAAGGACTTAAATTGTTAAACATAGCTCCCACTATTTTTCTATGGATTAATAACCCTCAAGATATTAATGCGGAAAATATCCTTATATTTTTTAGTGGGCCAAGATCCATGTTTCATCTCCTTATGAGCTTGCTTTGACAAGTCACCCATAATTTGACTACTTTGGGTAGGAATAATTCCAATTGCATCTTCTATGCAACTCTTGGTTCAATTGGGCAAATAACTCCTTATTTATCCATCCGTATGGATAATCCCAATTGATTGCCTCTAGGTTTTAATCATATAAATAGCCTAGTTGTGTTCAACATCTTATTTAAACAATTGCACATTACTTGCTTGTGCCATCACATTCCATCATTATGAACCAAGTCGCCATGCTTTGGCACGCGCGAACTTGATAAATCATGATGATAATGAGTGTTTAAATAACGAGAAGGCAAGAACACAATATTTGAATTTTGAAGGATTTTTCAATTCAATTTTAATTGTTTTGTTGATCCATATCAACTAATCTATCTATTTGAGTTTGGACAAAACTCCAAATAATAGATCCGGGTTGTCTAATTATCTTATTATCCTAATTGCATGCATCATCCATACACCAACCACAAAATAATAAGACAATAAAATAAACAACCACAAAAACAAAATAAAACGCGATGTGAATATGGCATTTTCTAGACTAAGATAATTCCAAGCCAATGGAATTATCTATGAACCCTAAAAGCAAATACATCTCCATGCGTCTTCATCTTTTGGTCCATCCTTCATAGTCATGTGGAATGCTCCATGCTCCATCTTTTTTGGCTCCCTTTGGATTTGGGCTTCTTTTCTTCAATCTTGGCTAACAATCTACTCTATCTAGCACTAGCTAACAACTATACTAAATAAAATAAATCTCACAAATTGAGAAAAAAATGGCTCGCAGGCCATAAAACCCTAATTAATTATTACAATTAATTGATCAGCTTGCAGACCGTAAACCAAACCACAAAATTAAACATTCACATCAAAACACATTCTAAGGCCATATCCAATCCCCATGCGATTTGCACATAAACAGTTAAAATCAAATTTTAACGTGCTTGGTCAATTTTAATTGATTTTAGGATTTTATAGGGTTAAAACGGTCAATGGGGCCCAACAATTCAATTGCCCGAACCCCAAAAGAGGACCGCCAAGGCCTAGGGCCAGCTGGCCCCTAGCCCACATGGCTAGGCCGTGGGCTAGGGCTGCCCCGGGCCCTAGGTCGTCCCTTACTTGGGCGGCAAGCAAGGAGGGGCTGTCACCTAAGGGGGCTGAACCTCCTTTGGGAGTTGTTTATAAAACAACTCCCTTGCTTGGTGCCCAAGTTTGGTTGTTTCTTTGTATGAAAAGAACTCCTTCTTTCCATAGGATGCCCAAACCCTAGATCTAAATTCCTAAAATTTCTCAAACTCACTATTTCATGCATCCAATGCAAAAACTAGGTCTTTTTTTGATTGATTATTGACAAATTGCATCACATGCTTGATTTTTCTTGTTTTACGCGATAAACAATAAATTTAAAGTGTAAAACTATCAAAACGTAACACATAAACCACGTTTATGCTCTACGACCTGTGGCTCTGATACCAGTGTAGGGTTTTGATCATGGATACACAGCGGAAAAACAAATTTATCCATGCAATACCCTCCAAGGATCACAGGACAAGAGACATAACGATGGTAAGGGAAGAAATCAAATTACACACCTTAGGGTTTCTCCTGTGATGACTTGTAACGTGAATTGTGTCACGTCTCTACGGTTGATCCACGCCTAGAGGTGAGATCTAGATCCTCAAACTCCTTTGTGCTAGCTAGGAAGAACGGAAGAGGAAGAAGGAATCAATCAACAATGGAGCACCAAGGTGGGGCGCCACCTCCATGCGAGGCCGACGGGTAGGGGGCGGTCCCAAGGGGGGTTCGGCCCTTGCTTGGGACTTGCTCTCTCTCCTTGCTTTGTTCTCTCCTACTCTATCATATAGATGTGTATGTGTAGAGTGAAAAAATAAGCTAGGAGTGTTCTTTATATAGTCCAACAACTCCTTGTCCTACTACATAAAGAACCCCTCTCCTAATCCTACTCAAGTTCGGATTAGTCCCTTTTGCAAAATAGTCCTTATCATGTCAATACATGGATTAATTCTATTTGCAAATGAATCCTAATCATGTATCTACATGAATTAGTCCACCTTGGAAAATCCTAATCATGTCAATACATGGATTAGTCCAACTTGCATATTAGTCCTACTAAGTTAGCAAGTTGTTGCGATTTGATCCTTTATTAATTAATCATATTAATTAATTAATTCCCAAGTCTAGTTCACCCCTATATGGCGTGTGACCCCATAGGTTCTATTTAGTTGGTAGTAACCACTTACTAATATGGAGCGGCCTCTAGCAAGACATCCATTCTAGCCAACAAATAGAATAGTCATCATGAGAAACCTTGTACAAGTAATTGTCTCATCCCTTTGTCACAATATCCAAATTGGACACGAGACATACAAGTCACACTCGTATATCCAATCCATAGTTTCTCGATCCTGGGAATAGCCTTATTCGTGCAAATAACATCAATATCCCATATTGATTTATTTGAGTCTGGCCAGACATTCTATAAGCACTATCCCTCGAGTGGCCTAGGATATTTGCTCCCGTTATGTGGGAGGGACAAATTCTATCTACGTCCACTACGATCTCTACGATTGCTTCTTATTGTATCCAGTACACGCCTTTATAACTACCCAGTTACGGTGTAGCGTTTGACGCTACCAAGATCACAATAATCCACAACTAGAATATCTAGCGACTTCAAGTCTAAGGATGACAATACCATTGCACCGCGAGAAGCGCTTGTGACTTTACATAACATGTATGCAGCCTTCTCGGAGATGGGTCAATCTAGTATGCCATTACTCCTAATGCATACCCATGTGTTGGATCATGATATCTCCATATCAATCCAACCCCATACTAGTCTATAGATGATTGTCCTATTAATCATTATAATCGACTAGAATATTTAAGAATATAACACTTATATTCTAAGGACTTCATTCATGTTAACATATCTCTATATCGATAACATAATGAATTGTAAATCCATAAATATCACCATTAATTGATTGCCTCTAGGGCACAATTCCAACACTATACCATTTTAGAGTCTGGCATGTTTGGAGAGTATATTGAAATAAGTTAATATTACATGTTCATTATAGTTATTGTTGTTGTCGTTTTAGTCGTCGCTATTGTAAACGTTAGTATTCGGATTCCGTCGTTTTCGTAGTGTTATTTAATATATTTCTCTATTATCTACAAATACTTTGTATTGTTTATGATTATTTATTATGTTTCTCTATTATCTACATGTTGTATTGTTATTGTTGTTTCTTATATGACAACAACAATTTACTTAATTTTTTCAAGCGCAAATGAGAATAATCTGCCAAGACATCGTTATTTATAAACATTTCATACAATTCATGCATCAATTTGTTGGAATTGTGCCGTAGAGACAATCAATTAATTGTGACATTTATGGATTTACGATTCATTATGTTATCGATATAGAGATTTGATAACATGAATGAAGTTCTTAGAATATAAGTGTTATATTCTCAAATATCCCTAGTCGATTATAATGATTAATGGAACAATCATCTATAGACTAGTATGGGGTTGGATTGATATGGAGATATCATGATCCAACACATGGGTGTGCATTAAGGGTAATGGCGCACCGGATTGAGCCATCTCCGAGAAAGCTACATACACGTTATGTTAAGTCACAAGTGCTTCTCGTGGTGCAATGGTATTGTCATCCTTAGACTTGAAGTCACTAGATATTCTAGTTGTGGATTATTGTGATTTTGGTAGCGTCAAACGCTACACCGTAACTGGGTAGCTATAAAGGCGTGTACTGGATACAATAAGAAGCAAGCTTAGAGATTGTAGTGGACGTAGATAGAATTTGTCCCTCCCACATAACGGGAGCAAATATCCTAGGCCACTCGAGGGATAGTGCTTATAAAATGTCTGGCCAGACTCAAATAAATCAATATGGGATATTGATGTTATTTGCACGAATAAGGCTATTCCCACGATCGAGAAACTATGGATTGGATATACGAGTGTGACTTGTATGTCTCGTGTACAATCCGGATATTGAGACAAAGGGTTGAGACAAATACTTGCACAAGGTTTGTCATGATGACTATTCTATTTGTTGGCTAGAATGGATGTCTTGCTAGATGCCGCTCCATATTAGTAAATAGTTACTACCAACTAAATAGAACCTATGGGGTCACACGCCATATAGGGGTGAACTAGACTTGGGAATTAATTAATTAATATGATTAATTAATTAGAAGGATCAAATCGCAACAATTTGCTAACTTAGTAGGACTAATATGCAAGTTGGACTAATCCATGTATGGACATGATTAGGATATGCCAAGGTGGCCTAATTCATGTAGAGACTTGATTAGGATTAATTTGAAAATAGAACTAATCCATGTGTTGACATGATAAGGACTATTTTTGCAAAAGGGGACTAATCCGAACTTGAGTAGGATTTAGAGATGGGTTCTTTATGTAGTAGGACACGGAGTTGTGGGAATATATAAAGAACACTCCTAGCTTATTTTTCTCTCTACACACATACACACATCTATATGATATAGTAGGAGAGACTAAATCAAGGAGAGAGCAAGTCCCAAAAGAGGGCCGAAACCCCTTGGGATTGCCGCCCCTACCCGTCGGCCAAAGGGAAAGCCGCCCCCACCTTTGGCACTCTATTGTTGGCGATTCCTTCTTCCTCTTGTGTTCTTCCTAGCTATCACAAGGGAATTGGAGGGTCTAGATCTCACCTCTAGGCGTGGATCAACCGTAGAGACGTGACACAATTCGCGTTTGAACTCATCAAAGGAGAACCCTAAGGTGTGTTATTGATTTCTTCCCTTACCATCGTTATGTCTCTTGACTTGTGATCCTTGGAGGGTTTTGCATGGTTTATTATTGTTTCCGTTGCGCATCCATGATTCAAAACCCTACACAATTTACAATATAAGTAGTTTTATACAAAATCACTGCATTGAGGGTATTATAGTCATTTGGAACATATCATGCATCTTATCCTGCACCCCCCCCCCCCAAAACATGGTAATTCATATATTGCTTCTTATCCTACCTCATATCCTGCAACAACCAAACACAGTAAGCCAACATATCATATCAGGCCTTATCCGACAGCATACATATCCTACTTTGTATCCCAGCACAAGCCATATTCACTGTATCTTATCCGCTAACCAAACGAGGCCTAGGTGTATAGGTGGTTAAAATCAAGCCGAAACAATAGGTTGATTAGAAACTATCACTTGCTTGGGCATTGGGTTGTTAATGTGATGTGTAATCGCCAGAGAATTGAATTAGAATCGAAATCGTGACCGTTAAACATGTTGTCTTCGTGTTCTAGGGCTTTTCACAAACTTTTAGTGTCCTGTCACTTTCTGGGCTAATAGTTCACAGTAAAGTATTAACTTTTCACAAAAATAATATGTTTTGTCTCTAAAGCATTGTATAGCAATAAATATTTAATCGGTTGTGTTTTTTGAAATTTATTGGAGTATTGAGTCTCGTTTGATCATTTCGAAAACCAGTAGATTATTGTTAGAGGATTGTGGAGAAATATGTAATCTTATAATATATTATTAGTATATTTTAAATAGTCTATTTATGAAAAATAAATAGTGTAGTTGGCTATTAAATATCAACCAGCTAGTAGAACCGTTTAATTAGTCTAGGACCAATCGTCATAATCACTTGTGTAGCGGGTTCACGTGGGGATGTTGGGATGAAATTAGAACCTAAACCGTGACTGAGCGTCATGTGAATATCATATAGTTTAGCTCATATATTAAGAGAATATTGTATTTAATTAGAATATTGTTAACTTGTAGGCGACGAGTTCTCATAAGAAGGAAACATTGAGTACTACGACTGACTTGCTGTAGTGCTATTGTTTGAGGGAGTAAACATGCCAGACCTTGTGTTCATATCGCCATTCGTGTCAAATGATTTCTTTCTACTTGTCTCACAATGAATTTATGTGTTATGTGCATAATGTGCTATTGAACATTTGATTTCTACTTGTTGAAACACTTCATTGAAAATATCACAAGAATATGATAATTGATGATAACGTAAAGTGCAAGATGCGGGGTAGTTACATTGTTGGCTTGGTTGTGTTGTACTCGACCAATTAATTTAAATCCAGTTGCAATGCCCCGGATAGCTCCTTGTACTCACCCTTCTGGCCGCAAAAAGTCTTAAGGGGTGTCGACACTTAAGGTCATGGATGCTTGCGAAGTGGTTGGTTCTTTCACTAGTATCAACAAATTAACAATGTGGTTTTGGACTTGATGTGTGAGAACCCGAACTTACAAAAAATAATTAAATATTTTTTTTAGTAAGACATGTTTAAGGGAGTGTTAATACATGTCTTTATTTCACTATTCAGTTACTTGGTTGATTGGTATCATGACTCTGATGTCGTATTTTATAGTGAAATATCAGTAGCATAACTGTGTATGCTTGAACTTGATATTTAGAAAGACTTAGTCATGGAGTTATTTTCTATCCATGTCATAATACGAGTTTGTTAATTGAAACATGGCTTCATATGAGAGAGCCTCACAATTATTAATGAGATATGTATAAAAGAAGTTTTATAATGTATCTAGTGCACTTTCATAAGAAACCATGCATGACATATATATTATTAATTTTTATGACCTTAACTATTGAAACAAGAAGGGTGTGCTTCGTAAATAAAAAGTAGAGTAATTTTAACCTTTTGTGATGGGATCATGTGGTACTAGAGTTCTCTCATTACGTTTCTTTGTATAAATAAATGTTGGGTTCTTTGCTTATAGTACAACAAATGAACTCTCTTGACTTCTTTTCATGGAGGATTAGATGGTACGGTTAGAGAGAAATGAGAGACTATGAAGGTTATGGCTATGTACACGAGCCAGAGATGTACTTTGTGTTTGTTCTTGATTGTATGTTATAGAGACAACGTGGTTTAGTGGTTTGGCTTGCTCAGTAGCATGAGAGTGAGATTCACGTCAAACTTTTGGTTTCGATCTTTGACTATGTACACCCTCCGTCCCACCAGGTAGGTGAATAAGTTAATCGGGTATTATTTGGGTCTAGCTATTTGGTTGGTCAAACAAGGCTAGAATTTGATAATTTTTGCAGTCTTGTAGAGTAAACTAGCCTCTACAAGACCATGCAAAAATGATCAAATTCTTACTCTGTTTGACTAACCAAATCGCTAGACCCAAATAATACCCGATTAACTTAGTCACCTACCTGGTGGGACGGAGGGAGTATCAGGTAAGGGAAATCTAATCTCCAAATTTCTGCAGTTAGAGTTTATATCTGTTTTTACTGCTGGTGTGAATTTTATAGCTTTTTAGCTATGAATTTTATAGCTTTACAACTAGAATATCTAGCGACTTCAAGTCTAAGGATGACAATACCATTGCACCGCGAGAAGCACTTGTGACTTAACATAACGTGTATGTAGCCTTCTCGGAGATGGGTCGATCCAGTGCGCCATTACCCTTAATGCACACCTATGTGTTGGATCATGATATCTCCATATCAATCCAACCCCATACTAGTCTATAGATGATTGTTCCATTAATCATTATACTGGACTAGGGATATTTAAGATAAACAACACAATTGTAAATCTAAGGACTTCATTATATTAAATATCTAATAAATAATACAATGAATTTTCTAGCCATAAATAAATTCATACTAAACTAGATTGCCTCTAGGGCATCTATTCCAACACAGGATTCACAGTTAGTAGTATGTATTATTAGAGAGTTCGAGGATTTTTTATTTTAAAAATCTTAAACAAAAAGAGTCACCTTTTGATAGTGTTTCATCATGCTAGAATTTGATAAATTTTTTTATAGACTTACCAATTGTTAAATATTTAATAAGTAAGTGTTATTTGTGATCGATGAACTACAATGTTGTTGCGTCGGAGGGCTGCGTAATGACAAACCACCAAGGCCGATTAATTGATTCACCGACTTTCTCGGCGAATTCTAGAGAGGATAAAGAAAAAGCTATGAGAGGTTCCATTGAGTAATTTTTAGACTTATCTTTATCTACTCTAATTATCAAGATATGTTCGATACAATTTGTATAGAAGATGAAGAGAATTTTGATAGAGAACAATGAATCTGGCTGGTACATGAGAAGCTCATGGAACTTCTAGATAGAAAAGATTATGGAAGGATAAATTGTGTGGGACGAGAAACCTACACGATGGACCATCAGATACATTCAGTTGGGCTGAAGGAAATGATTACTCAATATTTTGATCAACCCGGGTTTTTTAGTACTAGGTTTTGCCCGAGACATGTCTGAGCAAGATCCTTTAAGTTAATTATGTTTTGAAATCCCAACACTTAGTGAATACCATCCTTTTAAGAAAATAAATAGTTACTTTTTCTCGGGTAGTTCTATTGTAGAAGTATCTTGCGAGCTAATGAAGAGATCACAAAAATAATGGGACAATATTCTGGATCCCATATGGCGGCTTTAAAAATTGATATGAGCAAACATTTTGATAAGGTCAAATGGGGTTTCCGAATCACTAGGTGCAACTAGTTTCTCAGTGCACAACTACAGTCTTACACTCTATCCTCTTCAATAGATAAAGTATCGAGCAACTTTATTCACATCAAGACTAAAGCAGGGGGACCCATATGTATTCGTAAGAGGTCCATAGATGTCCCAAATGTGTGCCAAGCTTGCAGGGGGATGGGGAAAACTACTACTCACGCGTTTGAGCAGTGCCCAAAGGTGAGACAAGTCTGGAACTCGCTGCACCAGGGGATGTTCTTAGCAAAACAATTGGGGGAACTCGCTACTTGAGCATGCCACTGGTTGGAGGTTCTTAATTTGGATGATCTCGCGAGTTTTGATATTGCTATTTGGTGGATATGGCATGCTAGAAATAATGTGTTGTTACACAACAAGGCGTTCTCCTCCACCCAGATTATAAGCGAAATCGTTTTTCTTAGACGAGCTGCATAAACTCAATACCCAACATGAAGGCCGGTCTACCACATGTTCGACTGCTTAGAAGAGGTGGACGTAGCCGGCGTCGAGCTGGGTAAAGGCTAATTTTGATGGTGCTGGTGTCCCATCACATGGCAGGCTGGTATTGGCGCTATTATATGAGATTCAGAGGGAAATTTGTTATCGACTTTGTCTCGATCCATTGTGTTTGGTATGTCAGCTAAGCACGTTGAAGGATTTGTTGGGATTAAAACTTAACTGCGCACGACTGATTCTAGAAGGGGATGCAAAATTCTTGATTAACCAGTTCAACCGGGCAAATACAAGATCAATCGGCGAAGATTTGACAGAAGTTGGAGTGATAGTTGAAGATGTGGCAGAACGTGCTCGTGGTTTCGACGGCTTTGAGATGGTTTGTTTCATCAAGGCCTAAAGCTAAAGTTGAAGAGGAGTCTTATTTAGTAGACTTTTAACTAACAATTAATTTTACAAAATAAAAACAACGAGAATCAGTAAACAAAAAGACGCGTCGTCGCGCCTCCCACGTTGTTCCTTTATCTTCTCACAGGGTCTGAGAGCGTGTACTTCACCTCTTGTTGAAGTAGGTAGTAATTTCTTCAGTAATAATGTTTTATTAAAAGACATAATTACTCTGAGAATTATTCACCGTGTGGCCATAACTAATTGGAGGCCTAAATCCCAGGCACTAGCTGCCTTACCACTGGGCCGACTCTGGTAGTCGCACCACCAGCAATGCAGCGGACTCCCTAGCCAAGTTCACGAAAGATGATCGGTTGGA
Source organism: Linanthus parryae (assembly GCA_023055425.1). Classification (NCBI taxonomy): domain Eukaryota; kingdom Viridiplantae; phylum Streptophyta; class Magnoliopsida; order Ericales; family Polemoniaceae; genus Linanthus; species Linanthus parryae. The sequence goes on from JALGPY010000006.1 coordinate 43,364,625, forward strand.
TCTTCTGATCATGTTTTATTATTATGGTTCCAGAATTGTATAACTAGAAATACCTCTCTTGTAATGACCCCTATATAGTTCTATACCTGTTCGCTTTCCTAAAAAAGAAAAGATATGAAAATTGACCGGTTGGAGATCGCGCTACGTTGTTTATAAGAAAATGAGAATGAAGTAGAAAAAGGAGGTATCGATTGGATTGGAGATGCTCTTAAATAGGAGTCATTATTGCTTGCTCCAAGAGCAAATATGTCGTGGTGCTCTAATCAATACATCAGAGAACGCGTCAGGAACATGTAGTAATCCACTTTCTTTTGTCTACTACTCATTATCTTTCTTCCTAGCCATCTCTTGTGTTGCATGGTTAGAGCAAACTGCTTTTACCGCAAACAAAAATTTCTCCTTAAATAGTGACGATTTACTTTTCAAACAAATAAATATGGAATAATAAATGTGAAACTGAAAAAGTGAATCCAATAATGAAAAATCTGGATTCAAGCCAGAGAGTCATTCTTCATTTTTGTATTTGTAGAGAGAGAGAAGCGCGCTCTCCACTGAACTGAACTGAACTGACGCTCATCTTCTCAAGCTCCTCATTTCACTGTAAGTGCTACGCAATTCGAAACCCTAACGCTTCTATCTCGATGTGGCATCACGCACTGCACTCTTGCTCTATGCAGTTCGAGGGCTTAATTGTTGATTTGTTTCTAATTTTGATCTGCGTGATTAATACTGCTCTAGGAAACGATCAATTTTGTATAGATCGCTTCAATTTTGCCCTATTTTGATCTGCATTGTTCTCACCCATTTGAGTTTCTGCTTACGACTGAGTTAGCTTTTGGGCTTGAAATTGTGTGAAGTCTCGCTACTTCGCTTAATTCGGTTTCTGCACTAGTTTTCTACCTTGTAATTTGAAGCTAGAACTCGAGATAGAAATTGAACTGAAACGGAATTGGAAAGTAAACTGCACCGTGTTGTCTCGGTTTTCTGTGGGGGAAGTGATGATTTTGTAAATTGATGAATCATCAAACACAAAAAAGGTGGGAGAATCGTGTAAATCTGAGATTGTCGTATTAAATTATATGAGAAGTAACAATTTTAAGTTGGTAGACGTTGTAATAGCAGACAAATTGAGAGACAAATAGTTTGAGGCGACTGGTCTGGTCATCTGTATTATACGCGTGCCAGATTAATGGAAGTTGAGGAGGGACACCAAGACAAACCTGGGAAATTATAAGAGTTTGAAGGATCAAACTCCTTCGTAGCATGTTCTTGTTGTTGTCAAACCCGGTTAACTTTAAACCCAAGTGAGAAAATGGCCTTGAACATACCGAATTGGAGGAGTTTGATCCGTGTAGCCGACACTGGTCAAATTGGTATAAGGCTTATTCTTGTTGTTGTCGACCATGCCTGAGAAATAGGGCTGTACTGTAGTAAAGGGTGACAAATCTCAAATACTGTCTCATCTGCTTGCTGGATTCTTGGGTAGTTAGGTGAATCGCTGTTGTACTTCATAGCATGTTTGATCCTTAAAGAGTAAACATTTTGCATTCGACGTTCTACGACAGATACATCCACTATAAGGATTCATGAATATTCCTCGTATCTTTCAAATCGTTATTTTCTTCACGGAAAATCATAATGAGAAATTTTTCCTAACTTGGATGTGACTTCTTGCTGAATAGATACAGAAGTGCATATGGAAAGTGAAGACAGCTCAAATAATGGAAGCTGCGCTGACAGTGTAGGAGGGGATAAAGATGCAGCTATCAGGGAAGTTGTTGCTTTGGGGGAAACAGTGTGGGTTGAGCTTTATCCCTCGTCGTGGTGGCCTGCGCAGGTAGGAGATTGACACTTCTGTATTCTTCGTTGTATCACTTTTATGATTCAACAAGTGTCATTCTTTGTGTGTCTGATATAATTCTATTTTATTTTCTGTTTACTTGTTTGTTTGCTAGGTTGCTGACGACAACTCTGTGCCTCCTAGTCGTAAGCCCACAAAAAGGGTATCTGGCACAGTTCTTGTTCGCATTTATGGGAGCTATACCTAGTCAGTACTTACTCTTCCCTGCATGCTTACAAAGTTGCACCATACTTTTGACTGCTTCTATTATGCATTTTTGTGCTTAACTAATGAGGTTGGTGACTGCAGCATGTATGTTGATGCTGTGAAATGTCGCACAGAGTTTAAGAAGGTAGCTTACGTTATGTGTTGTCATCCTTGTGAAGCTGCTTCTTTCTTTTTCTGCTTATCGATTTTGGTCTTCCGATGTATGCTTTAATGATGGCGAAAATTTGTTTCTACTAGATACTTGAGCAACATAATGGCAACGTTGACGAGATAATGGATAAGACTCTGGAAAGGGTACGTCTTTCTTTCTTTCTTTCTTTCTTTCTTTCTTTGTATGTTTCTAACTTCTAGTTGATGCTTTTTCAATTGTTCTCTTGGTAATAGGATCTGGCTCGGATCAGATCCGGCTCAGCTAAAGTAGGAGGAAGGAAACATGAAGGTAATTATTTTCTGAATTTTTTTTGAGAGGATTTTCTTAACTTTTCTCTTTCTTATTTCTAGTCATTCCTGCTTTTTACTTAAAGAAACTTAAGTATTTACTTCTTGAAGACAAAGCACACACAATATATTTTTTTTTGTTCTGTTTGGGTTCCATCTGTTTATTATCTCTAACTGTTATTTCTTTGGACGTCCCTCAACGTGTATAAGTTACCACTCACGTGTCTGTGAATTACTAGAATTGACAGCAAATAAGGTCACTGAAATCGGATAATCCATAACAAGCATTCAATTCAGGAAAGACCTAATTATGAACATGTACTGAATTTAACTTATACATTTATTATTAATATAATCCACCTAAGAAGCAAAGGTGCTTCTCCCAGGACCGTGCACCGGGTGCTTTCTCTGTTGTGGTGGTTTTGAGGGAAAAAAAAAACCCCTGGCCACCCTAGCTAACGACGAGAACAATTGAGTGAAGAGGAGGTCAAAGAAGAATAAGGTGATTTGGATCAGAAATGTACCGCGAACGTCTTCTTTGTGCTTCTCCTCCACCTTCAGATCTCCATCTGCGCTTATTCTCCCATCTTTCTCTACTCTCTAAACTGTATGCAGTAAACAAGATCTTTAACTAGGGGAACTTATATTTACCCCCTCAAAATATTAATTTGTATATTTTACCCTTGCACTATTTGAATATGCCGCTATTAAGTTGAAATTTACGATTGGCCCCAAAATTTCAATTGAATGTCATAAAAATTTATTAATATACAAACATCCTATGAATTATACAAAAAATATATAATTAAAGTCACTGCACCCCCACTGCACCCGCACCCCTGATTTTCGGAATTATGCCGTACCCGCAACCAGTTCCCTCACCCGCACCCGTGCTTCCTAGTAATCTACAATGACAAGTACAAATAACTCCTTAGACAGTTTCTTGTTGCAAATACAGGTATCTTGAAAAGATGGATTCTTTTGTGTAGTTCAAGGTTAGACCAGTGTTACCACGATTCACTCGTACCCCGCGAATTGCGAATTGGATCACGCGTTCCGAAACGTGGAACACCAGCGATCCAGATCGCTTAATTTGGCGATCCCTATTTTTTCATTATTTTCACCTAAAGCATCTATTTTAAAGGGGGAATTTTGCTAAGTTACATCCATTTTTAGAGTATTGCCTTTTAAATATTTCTTATATTGAGCAGTTTTACACTTTATGATTTGCGATAAATGATAAAACAGCTATAAAGGTATTCAAAGAAGCCTACCCCTGGCGTACCGAATTCCATAGGGTATGGCGTTCCACGATCCCGTTCCCGTTCCACGAATCGGAACGATCCGCGTTCCAGGTAACTTAGGGTTAGACTTCCGGGCCTTTATAATTGGTAAAAGACTACGGGCTCTTGGGTGGATGTATTTAAAGCACTCTACATTTATCAGGATGCTAACTCATTAATGTTTGTGGATGTTAACATGGACCAAAAATGTGGCACCGGGAGTTCGAGATTGTTGATATCGATTAGGTCTTGATGAGTCGAGTAAGGTTATATACATTTCCATGATAGGATATTGCCTATTCTCTTGAACTGTGTAAGTGTTTTGAATGCTGTTAGTGGTAGTTACAAATAATTGATAATGACAAAGCTATTGATTTTAATGGCTGTTCAAAAACTAGAGACTGTCTCACCAAGTCGTCTTTTCCTTTTTGGGAGTCCAAAAATTGATGTATCGGTTCCTATGATGCACGGGAACTCCATGTAGGGTGACGTCCCTGTTCCGGGAACGTCCCTGTTCTGGATCACCACATGGTGTTCTGGTAAAAGTAATGAGTTCGGAACTTATGCGGAACTTCCCGGAGACGCTTTCCCCTTTTCTGGAACGTTTTTGGAAACGTCCCTGGGTTAGAAATAACACTCAGGTGTCTTCTAATAAATTAAGAATATAAGGGATGTTACTGGTAAAATATGATGTATATTACTAATCCTATCAAGTCCCCGACCCCCAATCTAAAACCTAGCTGCTTATACTTCAACAGAGATAAAACAATTTGGATACTTTCAAGACTTCTAGACAACCTCAAATACTTCGAGGACCTCCAATTTCTCAAGTACTTCCACATATTTATTGAGTAAATGTGTTCTCTTTGATTTGATCTTAATTTTATATTAGTTTTAATTATTGTTTGTCTAATAAGTGTGTATTTAAGTATCATTTACATTAAAAAATAAATATGTACATATATACACGTGTATATAAACACACACACACACACACACACACACACATATGTATGCCTTTCCCCCGGCGTTTCGTCTCCCCAATTTCTAAAAATTGCCGTTCCCCGTCCCCGATCCCGTTTCAGTGCTACATAGATCGGTTCCATAAGTTTAAACTTCTGCCATGATTTCCAACATTTTCACCCTCCAAATTATGAATAACAGTTAAGGTTTTTGTAAAGTCCAATAAGATGACAAAAATGGGTCAGAGCTCAGCTGACATGATAACAAATGTTACAAAAGAGATTTAAGTGTCAGTTCATATCCAATCCCCATTTGTCTACTTTGACTTTGAAGAGAGAAGATTGGTGATATTATTATTGAAACAGCAAAACTCATTTGCACACTGCATGTAATTATTTTCCTTTTGATGTGTCAACTGCCCCTTCTGTAGTTTTTGGAATCTCCGTTTCTGAAAAATTAATTCACGCTGACAACATCCTTCAAATGTTTTGACATTAAATAGAACAGAAATAACGGTGAATTGAATTTAGTTTTCCAATAGTTGCATCTAACGTATCATCTGTGCTCTTAATTTTACGGGTTATTTGTGAAGTGCTCAATAGACAATCAGATTTATTGAAGTCACGAGCTGTCTAAGCTGTCTTGATGTTTGTATTTAGGTTATGCTGAATTGATATGCATCAATGTTATTTCCTATGTAGGCAAAGCTAAAACTGGTTCCCCTAAAGGAAAGAAGCTGAAACAAACGATAGCCACTGAAGCCAGAGATAATGGTTCTCCGATTAGTGTAAGTAAAACTTCAATCTTTATCCACGTATGCCATCAGTAAAAGTGATGCTTGTATTTCTTTTGGTGAGAATACTAGAACCTACTATCCTGGAATAAGCAACACTGAATATCATTAGACCTTTTGGATGTGGCAATGAAGGATTTACTGCATGTTATTACAATGTTTCACAGTCATGCCAGGTTTGAGATTCATTTTTAAATAATGCATTTGTAGCCCCTAATTACTGGGGAGGATACCAACTTAGGGCTGCTAATGAGGTCTATTTTATTTCTTGTTCTGGTGTTTTTGGCACAGTTCTGGTTGCTAGTTAGTACGTAGAGAAATATACTGTTATTCATGTTTGTGTTCCTCCGGTGTTTATTTTGGAGTTTTGAAGCACGGGGTCCCTTTACTTAATTATATACTCTTCAGTACTTGAAGTTCACCATTTCAGCGTAAAACTATTTATGTTCAGGATGGTGCAGATATGTGGTTACATAGGATTGGCTTTGAGTTGGTTAAGAGAGACTTGTTTTGAAGTTTAGAGGCTTGTTACAGATCTCTACATTACTCCCATTACCCCTTGCAGAAAAACCAGTGACAAGGTAGAAGGAAAAGCACTGCAATGGGGAAGGTGGCACAACAGTGGCAAGCACTTGTTGTAAGGTCCACCCATTGGGATCCAAACTGGCGATTTCCATTTTAACTTAGTTTCCTGACAAAACAACTTGGAGTCCTGGAGAAAGGAAGTGGAGAATACACTGGGGATCACGCAATTATCTTTGATAATACTATAGCTTAACAGTGGGATAGAACTCTGTGTGCCATTTTCGGTAGTGTTTTGAGATATCATTTTTAGGAAGATCATAAAGATTCAGAACTGCTCCTTTATACTTTGTTTTCCTAATGTTTGTCTTAGGTGATGGTTCAACTTTCCTAGCTGGCTTGACAGTTATCATGAGTGCCTCCTCACATCCTTACTTCTCTAGTTTGGTGGGCTCTTGTATATCTTCCCGTAAAAGTAGAATGTTCCAGTTTTGCAGGTTTCTGTTTTAACTGTCCTTCATATTGGAAGATTTTGAATTGGCTATCAATGGTGTGATTGTTAGGAGCATATTATGACAGGGAATTGCCTTGTTTGAGTAGGATATGGATATATTATCCCATCTTCTATTGCAATGTGATTCTGTTGCTTAGTTGTCTGGAGCGTGTCTTTCTCCTTATCTAATGGACCAGTGCTTTCCAACCATAGCTGTGAAGAGGATAAGTTGTTTATCTATTAATTGTACCCCTAGGCCTCGTTTGGGTAAGCTATAAGAATGATGGGTATACGGCATATACTGGGATGAGGTATGATATGATTGAACTGGGATAAGGCAGGATATGAAAATTTTATTTTCCAGTGTTTGGGTAGAGCAGGATATGAAGCAGAATAAGATGCGATATGTGCACCTGAAAGTGCCTGAACGAATGAGGGTATTGTGGTCACTTTTAGATTTATCAGAGTGTACTTTTGTCTTTTCCCACCACCCATTCTATGATTATTTGTAGTTGGCGGCAGGAAATAATTCTCATATCAAATCGTTCTCATATCATAGTAAAAATAGGGTAAAGGTAATTTTTTTTTGAGGGGAGGGTAAAGGTAATATCATGATTTATTTTAATTGATTGTAATTTGCCTCTGGGTCATTCTACTACATACATAGGTGGTACCCAGGTCAGTTTCATTCACGTTAACACTTCCCAAATGTATCCTAAAAAGTTATTCAGTGTTTGTTTATGTTTGTTTTTGGAAATCATGTATATTGTTGCGTCCGCTTGAGCCTAATTAGGATGAAATCTACTAAAATAAAAATCCACTAAAATAAAATATCACAATAACAAAGAACTAACTAACTACAAATTAACATTTCAAAAAACTAACTACAAATTAACTACAGAACAGAAGGAGGAATGGGAGGATTTTCCTCATTGAAACCAAGAGAAACCAAAACAATAATATTCCAGAATCCAAACACAACTTCGTAACTTTTAAACCCTTAAATAATAATACTCCAATTAACAACTAGATGGACAGATAGATAGCTAGCTAACACCTGCTGCTGAAAAAGCATGCATGTGAACCGTGCATGCATACGTAAACATTATTCATGATGTGGTTCCAAAACTAGATTATTCGGACAAAGTAGAATAGACTAGACCAGACTAGAGACAAGAAGAGGCGATCCAATTTGTTCATCTAAGAGACGAGGACGCGGCGAGCAAGGGCTTTGCAGACGAGGGGAGTTTTCATTTCCATGAAGAGCTTGAGAACCTCAGACAAGTCCACATCGTCATGACCAGAAGCCGGCACCCAGTTGAAAGTGTGGAGCAACTGGGCTAACCACAACTGGACAGTGGCTAGACCCATGGCCTTGCCAGGGCAGACCCTCCTACCAGACCCGAACGGAGCAAGCCTGAGGTCGGACCCCATGATGGAGACATCGTCGTCTATGAACCTATCTGGGTTGTACTCGTTGGGGTTGGACCATATCTTCTCATCATGAGTTATAGCCCACATGTTCACCATAGTGGTTGTACCTGCCGGGATCAAGTGCTCGCCAACACGGACATCGTGGATTGCGAGTCGAGCCCATGAAAGCAAGGGACCGGGAGGGTGAATCCTTAGGGTTTCTTTCACAATGGCTTGGAAATAGGGAAGATTTGGGAGGTCGGCGTCCGACACGGGACGGTCGGATCCCGCTCCCAAGACTGCGTCGATTTTGGACTGAGCTTTGGCTTGGATTTCCGGGTGAAGAACCATTCTTGCGATGATCCATTCCAAGAGAATTGCCACTGTGTCTGTCCCCCTGAAAATCATTTCCTACACACACAAGGGAAGTCATGAAAACAATCAATCATCAGATAAGAAAGAAAAGAAAAAAAGCTCAACAAAGGAAGATCTATAGAGGGATGAATAATGACCCAAAGAACGGCAATCATGTCAGATTCAGCGAGCTTAGTGTCACTATCCTCCAAGTCAAGTAGGACATCAACAAAATCCTTGGTACTGTCATCAACCACCAAATTATCACTCCTCCTAACCCTATGCTCATCAATGAGCTTCCCAACAAAGACATTAACCCTAGAAACTAACTCTCTGCACCTCTTCCTCACACCTTGCAAATCCAACCACCACAATACAGGGAAATGATCACTCCAATTGAATGTCCCAAGCAACTCATACCCTTCACTCACCAAACACTCTAGCGCAGCCCCATCACCGCCACTGCACAACTCATCATAACACCTCCCAAACACACTCATCATGACATTGTTTAACGACCCAAAATGAAACACTCTCTTAACCTCCACCTCACCCTTTTCCACCATCAAACTCTTCATCTCACCCACCATTTTGGCACCAATAGCTCTCCGAAACTCCCCGAAACAGGCAATCCTCCGGGGACTAAACAAATGGGTGGCGGAAATCCTCCTCAGGTTCCGCCAGTAGTCCCCATAGGGAGCAAACCCCATCGCCCTGTGAAAGAGCAGCTCGTAGGCAGACTCTTTCACTGGGCGGTCCGCAAAAGCAGAGCTCCCCAGAATCTCCTTGGCCGTGTCAGGGTGGCTGGAGATGACAAACTTGGTGAAACCAACCGAGAAGGCCATTAGTTTTAAGGCATTGGTTGACTCGGCAAGCTTGGCTAGGACTCGGTGAGTTAGCGGGCCGGTGAAGGCGAGCACGAGGCCGAGGATGGGGAGGCCGGAAGGTCCCGGGATGGCCGACTTGGTTCGAGCTTTCGAGAGGGCCCACGCGAGTCCACCAGGGGAGAGCCAGAAGCCGAAGACGACGGCTAAGAGAGATAGACAGAGCAAGAGCTCGACGTTGAGGGTTGAGTAGTAGTCACTACGAGGAGGGAGGAGGGACAGAGAAAAGTACTCGGACGACGCCATTTACTTAATTTTCAGGTTGATGATAGTACGTGTGAGGAGTGTGAACGTCAATGAAATTGGGTACCCCCTGTATGTAGAATAATCAAGAGGCAAATTACAATCAATTGAAACAAATCATGATTATTTCTATGTACCCTTATTCTTATTGGCCCATCTTACAATTGATTCAATGTATAACTTTTTAGAATTACAATTATTGAAAAAATTGTAGTTCATTGTAGTCGATTTTTTTTATCAGGAAACCTGCATTTTAAATTTCAACATAATATATACAGAGATTAAATTTCGTAAACTCTAAAAAAAAAAAATTATAAATGAATATATTGTCTCTTACAGTGCCCAAAATTCACAATTTTCGAAAATCTCAAAATTCAGTCTGAGTTCTCTTATTTTTTTTTTTTTTTTTTTTTTTTTTACTTTCGATTGCTACGTCCTAAATTCTCTTTCTCAATTCAATGTTTTGTAAGGTGAAAATTCAAAAATATAAAAATGATACATTTTTACAGTTTATAAAGTAGACACCCATTTATTTATTTTTTCTATATAAGTAATTTTTAAAAAGAAAATATAATATGTTCCAGAAATTTTTGTGGGCATGTATTAGACAAAAGCATAATAAAGTAGCATTTATATGCTTCAAACGTATCATGGTTCTTTTCCTCAAAAAAAAGTATCATGGTTCGCATCTGCATTCCATTTTTGCATTAATTTAGAATTTTTACTGAGCAATTAATGTATTCAAAATGTTTCTTTTATTAAATATTGGTATTTGTATTACTCTGCTTGATTAGAAAGCAAATCCTGCAAATTGGTGCTAGCAGTAGTAGAGCGTTTGAAGCCCCTACATGAGGTCTCAGGTTCGAACTTGGCTATATGATCTAACTCTAAAAAAATAACATACTCCTATAACAATATTTAAGGATTGGTAATAGTTATTTAGTGAATCAATCTTAACAATACTACGATGAAACGAACCAATAGCAAATGAGTGTTAGCTCAAGTGGTAGAGCATTTAAAAGCCTCTGCATGAGGGTCCTGGATTAGAATCCAGTAGACGACAAACATGTAAGTCTCCAAAAATAATAATAAGGATTCATAGAAGGATACACTATTAGAATATACAGAGGATCCAGACTCGTCAAAACTCACCGTCAACCCTATGATGTTCAAGATTATACAGTAATGTAATTTTCATTCATCCATGATCGAATTGTCCATTACCAGAAATCTTCTTACAATACTTCATCCTCTTTGCAAAATATGAAACTCCGCCTCAACAAACTCACATATGTTTGTTAAGAGTGGTACGGTTCTTCGATTGGATTGGTGATAGAATGTCTAGAGGTCTACCATCACAGCCACCCTCCTCCCACGATGCTGCCGAGCGTACCGATTTGAGAGACGAAAAATCAAAATAAAAGATCCTCCAATTTCCCTCTTTCTCTACCTTGACAATACAGTTACTCTCTGATTGATTGAAACCCAGAAACTCACCTGCATTGATATCAACTTTGATTCAAAACAAAACCCAAACCCAAGTTTTAACCAAAAATCCTTCAATAGCCCTCTTTATCTCTCTCACTAACTCGACAAACTCAAGCCAATTATCCTGCTCGAAACCCAGAAAAAGACGTCGACACACAATCAGTTTCAGTTGAAACATCCACTCAAACCCATGACACAGTGGTTGGTGCGTCTTGTCCTATCCGCCATAACCCATAATTTTTGGAAAAAACTTTGGTGCGTCCCTGTGGTAACCGGCTAATCCGGTACTTGCCGGTTCTTATAAAAATGCCCGCTATCGGGCAAAAAACGTGGTCCCAGGAAAGATTCCTTTTTAACTTAGATAGCATTGTCAACATTTTAGAATGAACGACGCACAATAAGGTAACTACAGGATAATAACAATTAAGATTTAGTCAAAAAGATCAATAATTAAGATAATACTTATACTGGCTTGGAGATAACTACAGAATTTCTATCCCCCTAAACTCCTTATACTGGCTTATACCACCTCCTAGGTGGTACAAGTTTTCAGGCAAAAATGTGATAGGGAGATAAGGTGGGACAAATTGTACATGTTGCTTATACTTTACCCAAACACGGTATATGAGACGACATGGATATTTTATTCCTATACCTCCCTCCTTATTCCTTAGCCAAACAAGGCCCCATTGTTGGGACAACTATTTAGAGAACTAAAGCATTGTGAAAAATGAAATCACAACTTTCATCAATCTTGGCTTCACAATTGTCCTTTTTTGTCATGAAATACTTGGCAACTTGTGCTGAGGGTTAAGCGTCCAGGACATGATACACAGTCAGTCGTTCACTTCTTAATTCTGAAAATATTAATCCAAGCGATACAAACTGCTTTCGTATTTCTCAGGTAGTTTAATGGAAGATTTTTGAACTTTCAGAATAGTCATAGATCATGTACCCAGAAAAAGAAGAGATGTCTATATTGGTCTAAAAATTGCATCTTTGCACGCCTAATTACATAGAAGGTGATTTCACTGATTTCTGATCGTACTTTCAGGCAACAAAATCAGCTGCAAATTCAAACGAACTGTCTGCAAGAAGAATTAAAGTTATGCAAGGTCTTGGTTTGATTGCTCCTCCGGGGTCTCCATTCCGCCGAAACGGATGCAGCAATTGAAGCTCGTCTCTCTGTGGTTAATATTAATTGCCAGTAGAGTTTTCCTTCAGCGCCAGGTACAGATCACAATTGCGTGCCTTTGATGGTAACTATTCCTTTGACGGTACTCTGTTTTCTGCCGAAAGGGTTATTAGAGATTTACATTTACTTCAGCTCTATGAAACTAATCTGTCTGTTACCTTAAAACTCTCGCTAGTTTCTGAAACTACTTAAGTTGCTTTCTGTATCAAGATACACATTCTAGGGAAGTGAAGTAACTGTGAAATTGTGGAAGGGTTTATATCAATAACCATAAATCTATCATAACAAATTGTTGAGAAGGTCGTGAAGAAACCGTTGCACTGCTTTGTTAATTCTCTTATATATGGTCTTGTTATGTGTTTTCTGGTATGATCTACGAAATATTTTCCTTGTGCCAAGGAGATCTTAACTTGCAATTGTCTTATGTAGTGACATGGCCAATTTGGAGCTTCCATTGTGAGGTTTTTTGCTACCAGCTGCTGATTGATTAATGTTTTGCATGTAGGATGGTGAATGAAGAACTCCCCCTCCTATGCTAACATCAACAAGGTTCTTCAAGCCAGGTTCCATTTTTAGGAATTGATGTTGTAGTAGCTTCTCTTAGAGACTAAATTCCAAACTTTGAACATCATTAGCATGTATGTGGCTCCATGAAACTTCTATGTAGAACTGGTACTATATTTATGTGTTCTAGATTTACTTTGAACTTGCTAATCAGAGTTGCTTATTTTCGCATTTTTAAGGACCAAAATGCTGCAAATGTTGGCACGTCTTTTCTTTTCTCCCTTACAAATTTGAACGCCACCTCTGTCTGAAATTGGTAGTTTGAGAAAGAAGATCCAACCTCACTTATATTTGGTCCAATACCCAAGTATTTAGAGCATTAGTACTTGAAAGGATTTGGTCCAATACCTAAGTTCCTGAACTTTTCACTAATATCATGTCCGTGCTTAAGATTTCAAGAAGATTTTTCTGCTAGTGCCCTTTTATTAACTACACAAGTGTCCCGTTTGTCCTTAAATCTTGCACTAGTGCCCTTGCTTGTCTGTTATTTCTTGCTCCGACACTGCTAGTACTATGTTGTGTTTGCTAAGTTAGCAGCTCTTTCACTTTCGACTTTCTTTTGGAAGTTTCGACACGACAATTTGGGTAAATTTTACATGGGAAGGATTGTTGTCTGGCAGTTCTAGGTGTGCTCTCTTCTTGAGGTGCCATTGTCTTGCATTTTTTGTGTCAGTTTAACTGTTGTAAATAAGGAAGAGAAGGACAATGACTGTTGCCATTTTACCAGAGATAATTTTCTCGTGGGAAATTTGGAAGGAGGAGGCTTTTGTCAGATATGATCAAGTACCACACCATTGCTGACATCCATGACGTTGTGCTCTTAGACGGAACAATTGTACTGAGATTTTATCACCTGGCTTGCCTGTTTGCGTTACCCATACCTTATATTTGTTCAATTAGGAGGATTTGTGTGTACTCATTTCTTAAAATTGGTTCACATTAGGTTTGGAAATCCTCCACGGGATTGTTGCTCAATTATGTGCATCTGGGTATTCTCTAAAAGAAAAAAAAAATTATGTGATCTGGGTCTTCAGAGTAAGTGGAGTAGTTGTTTAGTTATTTTGAAAATTTAGCTAGATTAATAGAGTACGAGACATGAATGTAGGATTGGTAGGATTAGTTTGAATCCATACGAATCAGTAAAACACACACGCTTGCTTAACAATACATAACAAAACTATACTGACCTATAAATCTAATCGTAAAACACGAATGTAGGATTGTTAGGATTAGTTTGAATCGGTACGAATCAGGTGATGTATCCCAACCGACAGAAACAGTTCATGTTCCTTCTTTTTTACATTCACATTAAAGTTTCAAGGTGGGGGGATTGATAGTATATTTTGGCAACCAGTGGAGTGGAATAAAAAGGACATCATTGGTAGGTTCAGTGACATGGCAGGAGGAATCAATTCTTCCATGTCAGTGTTGCTGTTTTTCTCTACCACACCAAACACCCAAAGCTTTGACATTTTTAGGCAAACACATCCTCTTCCCAATGTCCCCAATCACATGGTCTGTTACCATCACCAACTTGTTATCTTTCTCTTCTCTTCAGTTGTTTTTACTCCTCTATTCTTTACTGTTTTACTTTCTCATGAAGAAACCTATCTGCAACAAAATATCCTTGGAATAGACCTTTTTATCTTTCTAAAATGAATAAATTTATTAGAAGCTTGTGGGAGGAATCGAGAAATTCGATTTCGAGCTGACAGTGCAATTACTAGTAAAAATGGAGTTGAAGTTCTCGAACATATATTTGAAAGTGGATTAGAATATGATATGACTTTGAAATATGACTTTAAATTCGACCGTGCTTGGTATTTTTTGTTTTGGGATTTCAGATCAAATACTACTTTGAGCTCAACATTTGCAGGTTATTTGATTTCCACAAAATTCAGCTCCGTTATAACATTTGATGGACTTCTATTTTTTTGGTACACTTTCAGCTACATTTTCACTCTGATTATCTCACACACTTGACTACTATCATTCATTGGAGGGTAATCCTGGTTCCTGATAGAAGTGGAAAAGCTGTGAAAGTACTGAACCAAATAGTACTATGAGAACATATAGAGAGGGCTCAAATTTGCATAGGTAGTTGTGCAATTTGCAATCACGTTGGTAGCAGCAAAGAGAGGAAAAATTGACATGTTTTTCTCCAAAGTGTGGGAGTGTACGAATGAGTACCTAGACAGAGAAAATAAGCAACAATAGAGGAAACCATGCTCAGCAATCCAGATGCTGTTGCTGGTGGGGGGACTTTTGATTCCCTACTCAGTGTATCAGGATCATCTTTATCTCATTATCTCCTCCGAGAAACCAGTTCAATTAACTAGTCTCAATTCCGGTGGAGCTATGTTTCATGTTAGAGATTGTTGTGACGAGGGTAGCCAACACGAACGATAAAAAAGATCAAGAACTAATACATAATTCAACGTGCTTCACTAACGATCACGCTAACTGCCTCCGCGATAGATAATGGGACTCTTATTAGTGATTGGAGAAACCCATATTCAACCACACAAAACTAAAAGTACGAGTACAACAATAGAAAACCTTAACTTGCAGCCCAAACCAAATCTAGCCGCCCCAGCCCCGCTACAACTCGTTCGAGTTGGATCAATAATGCGCGCGAGAACCTGGGACCTTCTTTGGAGGGTAACTCCTACTGGTTCCTGACTTCTCCGAAAGAATCCAAGGCATCTTCAACAGAGATTCAAAAAAATGTACTGGTGCGCTACTCAGTTAGCTCGGCCTACTACCTTCTCGCCAATGGTGGGGACTTTGTAACTGTTTATTCGGAGTGAAAATTAAGATAGTTGATATTTGACAAATAAGATATTAAGATATTTGACAAGTACTTGCATGTGGCCAGTGAAAATTAAGATATTTTTTAGGGAAAAAATTAAGATATTTGATACCACTTGTCACGACCCCACTTTTCGCTTTAATATTAAATGGATAAAAACCGTGTTTTTCAGCCGCGACTGAAATACAAACCGTATCACTTTTCGATAAAATAACGAAAGCTGAATAAAAATAAACAACTCTTTTCAATTTGAATAAAAGCTTCATTTTTCTATTCAATTAACAAATCCGTTTACAAATATCGAATACATAATTCTAAACAAATATTAAAATAGTTTTGAAAGTGTTATAATTCTGATCCATCTATAATTTTGATCCGTCTATTGCCCTACACCGACATAAAATCGTCATCCCCCACAGTGGCCAGGATGGTATCTTTTCAGGCCTACCCTTACACCCCATCATAAAGGCATCCTGAATCAACGATTCTGTCCTACGGAGGTAAAGCATGCCCTTTTTCAAATGCACTCTTACAAGGCCCCTGAATCGGATGGTTTACCTCATGTCTTTTACCAGAAAGCATGGAATATTTTTGGAGAGTTCACGTTTTCGACAGTTATGTCCTTTCTCGATTTGGGTCACGTGCTGACAGACTTAACCATACACTTATTACCCTAATTCCGAAGATTGATAACCAGGTTACTCCTTCTGATTTTCGTCCGATCAGCCTTTGTACCACAGTCTACAAAATCATCTAAAAGTTCTGGCTAATCGGATCAAAAAAATTCTGCTGTCAGTTATCTCAGACAATCAGTCTGCTTTTGTTCCTGGAAGATCCATCGTCGACAACACTCTTCTTGCTAATAAATTGTTCAGTAAGATTAAGCACCAACGCTCTTGTTCCCACCTAGCAGCCCTCAAATTGGACATGAGCAAGGCTTTTGACAGAGTACACTGGGATTTCATGGAACATGCTCTCACCCTCATGGCTTTTCGCTCACTATGGATCTGTCCCATATCACATTTGAACGATAACTTACTCTGTTTTGGTCAATGGTGAATCCATTGAGGCTTGCGCCAAGGTGACCCATTACCCCCCCCCCCCCCCTAACTTTTCATCCTTTACAAGACCTGCAAAACAGTCAGAATGTACCCGGTCTTAAACTGGGCAGGCAATCACTGCCTATTTCACATCTCTTCTTCGCAGATGGCTGTCTTCTTTCTTCAAACCCATGCTTGGTTCCTGTAATGATCTTGCTATTGCTCTCGATGACTTATGTTCAGCTTCAGGCCAGAAGATCAGCATTGAAAAGTCATATCTTTTCCTGAGCCCAAATATTTTGCCGAATTTAGTGAACATATTGTTGCAATACTTTGGCAATCTGAACCTCCAAAAAAGGCCTTTATATTGGTCTGCCACTTGCAGACTCAAAAAAGAAATCTAAGGCAACTAAGCGGATCACGAATATTATGTTTCCAAGCTAGACCTTTGGAAAGGGCGTCCACTCAATTTTGTCGGCAATTTGGCTCTTGATAAATCCGTCCTTTCCTCGCTGCCAGTTTATTTTGGGTCATCTTTTCTACTTCAGAATAACATGTTAAAGACATCAACAACAAGACTTTGTGCTTTTGGCGCAATCCTGGTAGCAAAAGGCCCATATGTCTTATTGCAGACACCAATACTTGCAAAGTGTCAAGAAGGTCTTGGCCTTCGGAATCAGGCCTGGATTAATCACGCTTTCCTTGGAAATTCTTCCTGGCGTCTCTCTCAAAACAGTTATACTCTTGCTGCTTCTACAATCATCTCTAAATACCCGGTTTTGTTCCGTCTTAACTTCGTTTCTACCATCCAAGCCTCTTTTCATCGTACCAATTCATGGTGTTGGAAGTTTATTGCGTCACAAATCAATCTCCTCAGTAAGGGTATCAGCTGGTCTACTGGAAACGACCACTCCATCAATATGGGCCTACATCGCTGGATTCCAGGCGTATTGTCTCCCCCTTTTATTTTCTTTAACTCCCACAACCTTATACTCTCTTGGTTTCACATTTGATCTTAACTTGTCATGGAATCCAACGCTGGAACATGCAAAAGCTTCGTCATAATTCGGCGTCCTTTATTATTTACACAATTTGTGCTATAAGGTTACCTTCCCCGGATATTCCGGACAAGTTATTCTGGCCTTTCACCAAATGTTGATAATATACCTCCCGCTATGGATACCTATACCTCGAATCTGAATATGATAGCCAGCTGCTTCCGGCAGATTATTTCCATATTACTGGCCCACATAAACAAGGTTGGGGAAGATTATGGATCTCGCAATACCCTAAAAAAATAAGCTTTTTCTTTGGAAATGCCTTCATAATGGTTTTCCGTGCTTATCAGCTCTAGCGGTAAAACATCCTTCCATCTCTCCAATCTGGCGCGTGAGTTTTCTGGCACACGAAATGTGGTCCTGGTGTGATAAGCACACATTATGGTTTCGGGGGAATTTGAGGCAATTGGCAGGCATCGGGCATGACAATTGTTGGGGCACTCATCACTAAGTGCAACGGGTCTGAAGTGATATATGAGAATTATGCTATGGTGCAACTGTCTATCGCAGGTTGGCGCATTGGGAATGTATTCGGTCTTGCTATCTCAGTGAATCTATTCAATTTTTTTTTATGGGAGGAACACTTTATTCGGTTCTTGAAAGTGCATATGTTCGGGTTCTTGGAGAGAAGCCTCGGTCCGATTTTTTGGTCGCTAGGGCGTTTGAATTAAGTGGAGATTTTTTGGGATAATTCAAACCTAGCGGATTCGACAAAGTGACAAAGAAGGAAGGCAACAAGTAACGATATAATTCACTGATTTGTTGGGATTACTGTCCACTTGTGTTAATTTCGAGGTCATTCGTGTGGCGCCAATCGTGCAAATGCTTCAGTCATATGTACGAATGGGTCTGAGAAGGTCGGCTGTTTTGTTTCCTATTTGGTTTTGGTAATGTTTAGGCGTTGCTCTCCGAACAATTCAGTAGTCTAGGTCTATATTCTGTATATGGGGTGTAGGTCGTGGCTATAATTTTTTATGTGGTCTTGTGCGTTGTAATTGGGTGATTTCTCTCAATAAAACATCGGGTTTGGCCGTGGAGGTAGCTAATATTATAGTTAGTGAAGCATGTCGATTCTTGTCTCTCGTTCTTTACTTTCAGTCATCGTTCTTGCTTGATACCCAAGTTATAACAACATATATGATTACTCGTAAATGAAAATAAATAAAATAATGATTTATGACTATTGTATATGGGACATATAAGCTAATTCATGTTGAATATTTCTAATATTTTAATTTTACGACACCAAAGCCATGGCGGATTTATTATGTGTCACCATTTTTGCAACTTTTTACTGGAGTTGTCTTCCCAGCCGTGAATACAAATGAAATTCAAATCGTCATCTTTCAATGCCTCCAACACTTGTTCCATTGCTAATTTGGTAGCCGCATAATTCGTCTCCACAAATCCTGAAGACATGGATTCAATTCGCAAGCAGGGTTCACGGTTGGATGTGATTGTGAATTTTCCTTCTCTCAGCAGCTCCGCAACCTTTTCTGTTTTCTCTGCTGCCTCTTTTCCTTGCTGGTAACGTGTGCCTAGATTGGGGATCAATTCTTTGAAGCATCCGCCACCTTGTGTTTCAGTTGCTTCCAATATTTTCATTTAGTGTAACACCCCCAAAATGACCAAGCCGGAGGCCCGGGGGTTGTCACTCCGTACCCGAGATTAAACCCGGATACAAGGACATTTAAAGATGGTTCTCAAGCAACATCCATAATAATAGTTAAAACTAATCATTATTACAATGCAATTCTTCTTGCCAAAAACGCGGGCATAAAACAATTAAAGTGTATTATTAACTAACCAACAAGAGTTCCAATTATTGAAATGAAAAGACAAATGATTCAGTAATTAAGTGCATCCCCCGCTAAGCAGATACTCACCGCCTAGACCTGTGGTGCAGAAATAAAAAGAAACACCACAACACAAAATCAGCATATAAATACTGGCAAGCAAACACCCAAGCATGTAAAATGATGATGAGACAAGTTATAAAAATAGTAACCAATTTTACGAGTAGGAGTTTATCTTTAAACGCAACGGAAGTTTGAGTTTGACACTTGTAAGAAAACATGAGAGTTTACAGTTCGCAAATTGGAATTCAATATCCAAGTTGGGAAATCTCAAATTTCATACTCATTCTTTTTCCATTAATAATCACCAAATTCACAAGTTCACAAATACAATTAGTTGATACGGGGAAAAAACCAACCACTTCGCAAGCATCCAAGACCTTAAGTGTCGACACCCCCTTACAGACTTCTTGGGGCCAGAAGGGTGAGTACAAGGAGCGATCCGGGGCCTTGCAACCGGATTAAATACAATTAATTGGCCGGGTATAACCCAACCAAGCCCAATAGTAACCATGAGACAATCCCGCACAACTCTTCCACTTTACGTTATCGTGAACTGTTAACTTATTATGCTATTTTCAAGAAAAGCATTTACGAGTAAAAACGGAGGTTTAAATGACACATAAGCACATAACACGTAAATTCATTTTGAGACATGTAAAAATAAATCATTTGACACGAAGGGAGTTAGGCACACTAGGCCTGGCATGTTTACTCACCGTACTTGCAAGCAACTATGGCGACTCAATCGTAGTACTCGACGTACGCGTCGTCTGTGAACTCGTCGCCTACAAATTAACAATACTCTAATCAAATTACAATTTCTTAGTATTATAAATACTAAACTATACTACATGCACGTGACGCTCAACGGTTTAGGTTTCTAACTTCAACCTAATGTTCCCAAGTAAAACCCGATACACCAGTGCATAGGACAATTGGCCCTAGGTTAACCATAACTCTACTAACATGTTCAAGATTAACATCCCCTTAGGCTATTTAATTCTAAATAAAGAGATCACTAATTAACTAGATTCACATTACACTAGTCACAACTCACAAATGCACCCAAACACGTGTACTTATGTTCAAGGTCACGAAACGAGTGTTAAAACTCAAATATTTCAACTAATTTTCATGTCTAGACACTATTTAATAATCCCAACAGAATTAATGACAAATTCAGCAACTTCCAGTGGCCAAAAGCAGCCCTATAGCGACGAATTTCAACCTTTTAGCGACCGGACAGATTGTATATTAACTCTAGAACATCAAACTAAGTGTCCAACGGTCACGATTTTGACACCAATCCAATTAACCGGTGATTACCATTCACCTAACCAACCCAACACATCAAACGAGTGATGACTTATAATTGAACCTATTGTTTTGGCTTGATTTTACCTCCTACATAAAATAGGGTTTATGGGTTAACATGAACGTGAATGATTTTGATGAAACAAGACGAATAACATGAAACTAATCCAAGTAAAGGACGATAACAAATCTGAAAATCATGGAACACATGCTATTTACGTGAATCGTGAGAAAGAGATCAAGAGAACAAGAGAAATCAATAGAAAAAAGAAGAACAAATCGCCGCCTAAAGAGGGTCGGACGAAGGAAGAAGAATCGGACGGAGAGAGAGAGAGAGAAAAGAGAAGAAGAGAAAGAGAGAGAGAGAAAAGAGAAGAGAGAGAGAGAGAGAGAGAGAGAGAGAGAGAGAGAGAGAGAGAGAGATACCTGATCGGAGAGAGAGAGGGACGGCAGCGGCGTTGGAGCCGCTGCTGCTACTGTTGCGTCGGGCAGAGAGAGAGAGACCGAGAGAGTGAGAGAGAGAGAGAGAGAGAGAGAGAGAGACGTGAGAGTGAGAGGGAGAGGTATAGGGTTTTATGATAATTGGGAAAAAAATCAAACTCTCTTGGAAAGAAAACCCATCAAATTGGAAGTTTCACGTAGGAAGAAAATTGGGTCAAACTTATACCAATCTGTGGAAAAAGACACTTTCTCCCCCCTAGTTTAGGCCAAAAAGGCGACAACCTCCCCCAAACTCAAATAAAATGCACTAAAACTTTTAGATTAAAGTCACAAAGACCCCCAAACACTAGCAACCATTTATAATTAACCCCCAATAATTAAATTTAACTCCCAACACATGTAATAATACCACAAAATACCAAAAATAGCCATAGTCCCAAAACGGATTATTTCATCCTTCCCTCATTAGAAAGAGCTTCGTCCTCGAAGCTTAAACCAAATCCTCAACAACCTATAAGGTATGAACTTCCAATCAAGGGTAAAAATAATAAATGCAACCTAAGGTCGTGAATGATATGCAATATACTATAAGGAATACTGTATTAAAAACAGAAGGATTACATCCTCTCCCCCTTAGATGAGTGACGTCCTCGGAACTCAAAGTACCTCGTCAAAAAGGTGAGGATACTTCTTCCTCATATCATCCTCCGCTTCCCAAGTTGCCTCTTCAGTGAGGTGATTTGTCCATAAGACCTTTACAAGCTTGACACTCTTGTTGCGGGTGTCCCTTGTCTTGGTGTCTAGAATCTTGACAGGTTGCTCCTCATAACTCAAAGATGGATCCAATTCTACTTGTTCGGAATCCAATACATGAGATGGGTCAGGCACGTACTTCTTCAGCTGAGATACGTTGAATACATTGTGAACACGACCCAAATTTGATGGTAAATCCAATCGATAAGCCACTTCTATGACATCATATGGTCCAATGAATTTCGGGCTCAACTTCCCTTTCTGATTGAACCTCATGACTCCCTTAGTAGGCGAAACTTTAAGAAATGCCTTTTCTCCAATTTGAGACTCCAATGGTCTCCTTTTCTGATCAGCGTAGGACTTCTGTCTATCCTGTGCTGCTTTCATTCGCTGCTGGATAAGTCCCACCTGATTTGTCATCTCTTCAATTAGCTTTGGACCAATTACCATTGTCTCGCTAATGTCGCTCCAACACAGTGGTGTTCGGAACTTTCTTCCATACAACGCTTCGTAAGGTGCCATTCCAATACTGGCGTGGTAACTGTTGTTGTAGGAGAATTCTATCAAAGGTAATCTATCAACCCATGAACCTTGAAAGTCGATAACACAAGCTCTTAGCATATCCTCCAATGTCTTAATCGTCCTCTCGGTTTGTCCATCAGTAGCAGGTTGGAATGTCGTGTTGAATTTCAATTGTGTTCCCAATGCTTCTTGGAGTGCTTTCCAGAAGTGAGAAAGAAAGTTGGGATCCCTGTCGAAAACTGTAGAGCTTGGAACTCCATGGTACCTGACAATGTTCTTCATGTACACCTCAACCTTTGCTCCATGTTCCATGTATCTTACATTGGAATGAACCTTGCTGTCTTGGTCAATCTGTCAACTACGACCCAAATTTGATTCAGCCCATTCTTCGATGTCGGTAAAGCAGTCACTAATCCATCAAAATTGAATCCCGCTTCCAATTTGGGACATCCAACGGTTGAACTAAGCCTCCCATTCTCTTATGTTCAAACTTCACCTTCTGACAAGTCAGACATTTTGCCACGAATTTTGCCACCTCCCTTTCCATGTTGGGCCACAAAAATGTCTTCTTCAGATCTTTATAGAGCTTATCACCCCCTGGATTTACTGAGTAGGGTGTTGTAGATAGTGCTTTCTGAGCTGACAGATCTTGGCCACGTGGAAACCATCCAGCACACCATATTGTGCTCCACACACTCACCAGCCGAGCTGATCCATGTGGGGGCTGCGAGACAGAGCCCTCGCATACCACGGCACGGGACTTGTAGGGACTTTGTGGTTTGGAGGCTAGAGTAAGCCCTGTCGCGTGCGAGCCAAGCCCGCACGCGACCTTTAGTAACTGTTTTGAGAGATTTATGGCACGAGCTCCATAAACCCGGTCAATCCGGTCAAACCCGGTCAACCTCGTAACGGTTCCGGTATTCGCGCACAACGTGCTGTAACGGTCCCTATATACTCGGACGAACGTGCCGTTATGGTTAAGCTAATTAAGCCGCCATCAATGGGCGCATTAACCACGCTACAACGGTCACGTTCTCTGCTATATATAGGACGTTAACCTTTCCATACAAAGGAGAACACACTGGCCATACGCGGAAGCTCTGCCAAACCTCTGTCTCTCTCTCAGACATTGCTACTGACTTACTCTCTCCCTACACACAACCCCACTCTTCCTGTGCGATCCTTGATCCTCTACATACGGTGTACACGGAGGTCTCCCCGCCGGAATCTCTTGTGCACATTTTGGTGAACCCGACGTGAACTTACCAACAAAAGCAACCATGTCTCAGGAGGATGATATCAGCAACAGATCGCCTTCTACCGAAACCGCCTCGGGAGAGGGGACCCGCCGTACTCCTACCACTCCCGGCGAGACACCGACGCTAGAGTCTTTGGACGCCACTGTTCAAGGCCAGGCGAAAGCTCTCAAAGCCCAATCCGAGCAGCTAGAACGGATCTTGGCCGTTCTGGGTACCCTTGCACCAAATCCTTCGTCAGCCACCGCCATCTCTCAAGGAGGAGGAGGTCCTACTGCTTCGGGACCGGGAGTGTCAACCACGCCTCCCAACCCCAACCTGCAAACTCCACCGGCGACTGCGCAGCCGCCTTCGATTCAGGGGTCAACGGCTCAGATGTTGCCTCTCGCTGCTCACACTCCTCAGCCCTCGGCTTTGGCGTCTAACCCGACTCTGCAGTACCCTTTACCTCCTCCAACGGCGATTTGGGGCAATGCGAGTAGTCAGTATGTTCCTAATCCTTCGACGGCGTATGTGTCGCCTCCGCCTGCGGCAACCCCTCCTTCAGCTGCCGAAGGAAGCATTCCAGAGTGCATGACGTCTCTGCAGAAGCGCATGGACACTATCTTGGCTCATCAGTCATTCGCGGATACCATTATCCCGAAGCTTGACAACGATCCACCCATTCCACGAGAGATCTATCTCATGCCTAACCCGGCGGGGTACAAAGCTCCCAAATGAGACAAGTTCGAGGATGTCAACGGAAACGCTCATGAGCATGTCATGCGTTTCATTGATGTCATGGGGCCATACGGAGCTGATCCCAAACTGCTAATGCGAGAATTCCCAAAATCTTTAGGGAACGTAGCGTACAAGTGGTACCGAACACTGGAAGTCGGATTCGTGAAGACTTGGGACGACATGGTCCAGAAGTTCTACACCAAGTTCTTCCAGATGGAAGAAAAGGTGACAATGATTCATCTCTCGCGGATGTATCAGAAGCGCGAGGAGGACGGGATCACTTTCATCAAGAAATTCAGGGCGAAATCCTTGTAGTGCAAAGATCCAATGCTCGAAAGCTGGCTCGTAGAGATATGCCTGCAGTGCATGCGAGATGAATACAAAGGTATGCTCATCAATTTGCAAACACCTACGTTTTCAAAGTTAATTGAATGCACGAAGAACATCGAGCCTATAGTCGAGAGGAAGAAAAAGAAGAACGCTCCGGAGCGACCTCTGAGCGGCACCACCTACAAGATCGGGAGATTCAGTTACAAGAGGGGACGCGAAGCTGAGGTCAATACAGTTTCACCCCAGAAGCAAGCGAAGGTCGTAAACTTTGACTTACCACCCCTACCATGCTCGGTAGAGGAGGCAAGCGACCTCTGCAGGCAGTGGCGCAAGGACGGTGTCCTACCGCCGCTCGAGAAGATACCCTCTAAGGAGATGGTGAGAGAC
Organism: Linanthus parryae; assembly: GCA_023055425.1. Lineage (NCBI taxonomy): Eukaryota > Viridiplantae > Streptophyta > Magnoliopsida > Ericales > Polemoniaceae > Linanthus > Linanthus parryae. Next base: position 43,389,818 of record JALGPY010000006.1, read on the forward strand.
CCTAAGTGGTGCGAGTACCACGGCAAGGTCATGCACCCCACGGCTGAATGCAAGAAACTCAGGTTCGCGTTCGACCAGAAGATGAAGAATGGCGAGCTGATCGTCAGTGATCACAGGAAGGATGCACGCAACAATCCACTTCCTGCTCATGCGGAGCAAGGCTCGAAAGGCAAGGAGGTCGCCATGATCTCGATCGTAGACTTGGAAGAAGTCGCGGAGGATGGCCTACCCATCATCGCAGAAGTCCACGATGACGAGGACTACAGCATCGACACGGAAGATGAGCGTGCCGACCGGATGAAGGGGTCGCACGGCTTCAGCAGATTCTTCGACGAGATGAACTTCTCGGAGAAATGCCGGACTGAAATGACGAAGGAGATCTTAAGGATAGCGGAGGACTACGAGGAGGATCTTGTAGTCTCTAACGGGAAAGTCATCAGAGCGTCTCGCTCTACAGAAAAGATCATGACCTTTTCTGCCAGCGACAAGAAGACAGATGCGAGCCACCAAAGGCCTCTGTACGTGACGGCCATCATCAATGGTGTCGAGTTCAAACGAGCATTCGTTGATGGAGGAGCGGCGGTCAACGTTGTTTCGCTCCACACACTGAAGCTAGCAGGGATCCCCGAGCACAAGATCGTCAAGCGTCCATCTCCGCTGATGGGATTCGGAAGCGACTCTAGAATGACGATCGGATGGATCCGCCTGGGCGTTCAGATTGGCAAAATCAAGTGCTCAGCAAAGTTATATGTCATAGACCCGAACACTACGTATCACATGATCGTAGGTCGAGCCTGGATTCATCGCTTCGACGCAGTTCCTTCCACGGCTCACCAGATTATGAAAGCTATTTGGAACGACAGAGTAGTCGAGATACCGGCTTCAACGAATCCATTCAACCTGGATGAAGCACATCTTAGCGAAGCAGTGTGGTTCACCGAGATGGCGGATGAGCAAACGCCGGGACCATTCAACCCTACTCCTTTGCCTTTGTGGGAGGACATCAAGGACCAGTCACCCGCGGGAGTGATGGTGACAAGAGAAGATACCAAGGAAAAGCCGCCTACACGCGAAGAGGCGTCGCGTATTGCATACCATCGGAAGAATGTGTATACCCTGAAGCGAATCGCAAAGCATGACCCCGAGGGCAAGGAGATAGAGAGCTTCTACGCCAATGGGAAGAAATGCTATCGCATATGAAGGTGCGCGGGGATGTCCTCACACGGGCATGGGGATATCCCTGGGCAAATCAATCAAATCGAGCAAATTGCGCCGACGCAAAAGCCAGCACAGGGCACTCCGGACGAGAGACTCAAAGAAGCGCCTGAATGCATGGAAGACAGGCCCAGACCACAAAAGCAAGAGCTAAAGGAAGTGTTCCTCAGCCCGAATGAGGAAAAGAAAAGCCCAGTCTTTCTAAGCGCGGACCTCACAAGCGAAGAGGAGCAAGGACTGCTACAGCTCCTAACTGAATACAAGGATGTGTTCGCATGGGAGTATGATGAGATGCCGGGACTGGATAAAAGCATCACCATGCACCGTTTAGACATCATTCCAGGGTCTAAGCCGGTAAAGCAGAGCACAAGGAGCTTCAGGCCGGAGCTTAACGTGAAAATTAAGCAGGAGATTGTCAAACTCCTGGACGCCAAATTCATAGAGCCGAATCATCACCCCACATGGCTGGCCAACATCGTGCCAGTGGTGAAGAAGAACGGACAGCTCCGCATCTGCGTAGACTTCCGAGATCTCAATCGCTTTTGCCCAAAGGACGATTTTCCATTACCCAACATCGATTTTCTCATCGATTCAACAGCAGGCCACCGCATGTTCAGCTTTATGGACGGCTTCAGCGGGTACAATCAGATCAAGATGGACCCCGAAGACGCGCGGAAAACTGCATTCATCACTCCGGTAGGGGTGTTCAACTACACAGTGATGCCGTTCGGTCTTAAGAACGCGGGTGCGACCTATCAGCGGGCCATGATGGCTCTGTTCCACGACATGATGCATAAAGAGGTGGAATTCTATGTGGATGACCTGGTGGTTAAATCTAAGCACGAAGCAGATCACCTCGCGGATCTACGAAAGGTGTTCAATAGATGCAGGCGCTTTCAACTGAAGATGAATCCCATGAAATGCGCGTTTGGGGTAACATCAGGGAAGTTCTTGGGATGCGTAGTCCATCGCCAAGGAATCGAGCCTGACCCTGCGAAAGTATCAGCCATAACCAGCATGACGCCGCCCCATAACCAGAGTGCCTTGAAGACGTTTTTAGGAAAGCTATCCTATCTGCGGAGATTCATCCCAGCGATTGCCGAAATCACATGCTGTTTTAGTACTCTTCTCAAAAAGGACGCCGTGTACAACTGGGCTCCGGAGCACGAAGCTACATTCGAAAAACTGAAGGATTTGCTGACATCCTCAAAAATAATGATCGCACCTCAACTGGGATCACCGCTTCTGCTATATCTGACATCAACAAGGAGATCCATAGGAGCACTCTTGGCTCAGGAGTACGAAGGCCAGGAAAGGCCTATCTACTACATCTCTCGCATCGTGCGGCCTGCTGAATCGAGGTACACAGACATCGAACGTCATTGCCTTGCTTTGTTCTTCGTAATAGAGAAATTGAAACACTACTTCGCATCGCATAAAGTAGTAGTGGTCACCAAAAGCGACCCCATACGATACCTGCTAACACACACCACTCCCGGCGGGAGACTGGCGAAATGGTACATGACCATCTCTCAATATGATATCACATGCGTGAGACCGCGAGCGATTAAGTCGCAGGCGGTAGCGGATCTGTTGGCACAGTTCCCCGACAACAGCCACGAGCCCGTGATCGAAGAAGAGCTTGAAGGCCCTGAAATCTATGCAATCGACGTGCCCTATTGGACGCTCCACTTCGACGGGTCGTCAACAAGAAAAGGCGGAGGCATTGGGATAGTCTTGACCAAACCAGATGGGGAGGTCATACAGATGTCCGCGAAGCTTGATTTTGCAGTCACTAACAACTAGGCAGAATATGAAGCCCTCATAGCGGGACTGCGCGCAGCAAAAGCTTTGGAAGTAAGCAATCTGACGGTCATGGGAGACTCCAAGTTGATCGTCAAGCAAGCCTCAGGCGAATACGGTTTGAAGGAGATTAATCTTCTGTCTTACCGCACCTTAGTGCAAAAGCTGGTACAGCAATTCTGCGATGTGAGGTACGAGCACAAGCCCCGAGCAGACAACAGGCATGCGGACGCTTTGGCAACCTTGGGATCTAAGGTCAGCACAGACAAATGTCCCGCAAGGATTTCCATTGAAGTGCGAACATCGTCGGCATTGACAGAAGATGCATGCGACAACGAACACATGGATGACACGGATTGGAGAAAAGCAATCCTACAAGCTATTGCGAAAGGCACAAGCAGTGAAAGCTGGGCACTCACAAAAGGGTACTGCATCCATGACAACACCCTTTACCACAAGGGACCTGGTGGAATACTCATGCGATGCGTCTCCGAGCGAGAGGGACAACTATTGTTAGAAAAGATTCACCAACACGCTTGCGGAGAAAGCGAGGTGTCAATCTATCGAAAGGCTCAGAGATATGGCATTCATTGGCCAGACATGTCAACAGCCGCAGCCTTATACAAGGGAAGTGCGAGAGTTGCGCACTAATCAAAGATTCTTTGCTCATCGCTCTGACTGATGATGACACAGACTGGAGGAAGCCACTCTTTGATTTTCTCACTCAGGGCACCGTGCCTGAATCGAGAAAAGAAGTCGAGAAATTGAAGAGGAAAGCATCCCGATATGTGGTACAGGAAAACCTGCTTTGGCGAAGAGGTCACGAGGGCAACTTGCTGCGATGTCTAGACGGCAGAGAAGCACAAGAAGTCATGGACCTTTCTCACCAGGTGGAACACCAGGGAGGTGCGAAACTATGCAGGCAGCTCCTCTCAATTGGGTATTTCTGGCCCACGATGGAGGTCGATTGCCGCACCAAAGTACGACGCTGCCAGGAGTGCCAATTCAAAGGAAACCTAGTGCACGCTCCCGCCGTTGATCTACATGCATTAGGAACACCATGGCCATTTCATACATGGGCTTTGGACTTCATCGGTCCCATCCGACCAACGTCACATGGGAATCACTTTATTCTCACGGCAACTGAGCTATTCACCAAATGGGTGGAAGCAATACCACTGAAGACAGCAAATGCGCTAGCTGTGGTCAACTTCATCCAGGAAAGCATCATATGCAGGTTCGGAATCCCAAACACCATTCTTTCAGATAACGGTACTCCTTTTGTTAATCGCCATGTAGCTGCGAAATTAGCGGAGTACAATATCAGACAGATATGTTCTACCCCTTATTACCCAAAGGGAAATGGACAAGCTGAAGCGACCAACAAAACGCTGTTGAGAATTTTGAGCAAGATGGTCGCAGATGACCACAAGAAGTGGGCCGACTCTCTACGCATAGCTCTGTGGGCCTACCGAACTTCTCCAAGGACACCCACGGGGGCCTCGCCATTTCTACTATGTTATGGGGCTGAAGCTGTGGTACCTGCGGAGGTGAGAGTCAATTCGGCAAGGCTAGCCTTCCACGCACTCTACGAAAATCAACGTGATCACGACTTAGTCTTGCTGGAGGAAAAGCGAGAACAAGCCAAAAGGACCAACAAGCGATATCAAGAAAGGATTGCTCGCGCTTACAATAAGACAGTCCAGCGAAGAGATTTCGCAGTTGGAGACTTGGTCCTGCGCGCATCTGACCACTGCATGCGAGAAGCGGCTCACCCAAAGTTCGCAGCCAATTGGGAAGGACCCTTCGAAGTCACAGAAGTCTTCGACAGTGGCTACTGCAGCATACGAAGGTTGCACGGCACAACCTCAACCCCGAGTTCAGTCAACATGCGCTGGATAAAGAAGTACTATCCCTGACTTCTCTCATTTCATGCGTTTTATTATAACGTCGCTTAATCTCTTGTATGGTTACGATTTACACAATCTCCTCTCCCATATGAGAGGATTGTAATCTCATCTCTCCCATATGAGAGCATTATAATAAGAAAATTCTCCCAAATGAGAAACTTCATATTTCTGGATGTCGATTTTACTTTATTAGTTTGCTATAACTGTTAACAATGAGTTATCCGCTACAATAGCAATATGCAAATGCGATCTTAATTGATCATTCAAGCCTATCTGTTACGATAGCAGCCCATGCAAATGCGATCTTAATTGATCATTCAAGCCTATCTGTTACGATAGCAGCCTATGCGAATGCGATCTTAATTGATCATTTAAGCCTATCTGTTACGATAGCAGCCTATGCAAATGCGATCTTAATTGATCATTCAAGCCTATCTGTTACGATAGCAGCCTATGCGAATGCGATCTTAATTGATCATTTAAGCCTATCTGTTACGATAGCAGCCTATGCAAATACGATCTTAATTGATCATCTAAGCCTATCTGTTACGATAGCAGCCTATGCAAATGCGATCTTAATTGATCATCTAAGCCTATCTGTTACGATAGCAGCCTATGCAACTGCGATCTTAAGTGATCATCTAAGCCTATCTGTTACGATAGCAGCCTATGCAAATGCGATCTTAAGTGATCATCTAAGCCTATCTGTTACGATAGCAGCTTATACAAATGCGATCTTAATTGATCTTCTAAAGCCTATCTGTTACGATAGCAACTCATGCGCAAGATGATCCTAATTGATCTTCTAAAACCTATCTGTTACGATAGCAATTCATGCGAAAAACGATCTTAATTGATCTTCCAAAGCCTATCTGTTACGATAGCAACTCATGCGAGAAACGATCTTACTTGATCTTTTAAAGCCTATCTATTACGATAGCAACTCATGCGAAAAACGATCTTAATTGATCTAGTAAAGCTTATCTGCCACGATAACAACTCGCACCACTTAACGATCTTAATTGATCTACTGAAGACTATCCGCTACGATAGCAATATTGTGAAAATGATCTTAAGTGATCTACAAAGGTCTATCTGATATGATAGCACGTGCATCGAATGCTAATCACAAGCCCGTCTGCCAAGACGGCACAGCTGTGAAGATATGATCTCGAACGATCTAGTGAAACATCTGCGAATCCCTATGGCGGAAAGCAAACGCGAAACCATTACATAGCATTATGCAAGGCGAAATATGCCAAAATGCATGCGAAATTGTATTTTGTTGTAACAAGGCAGCAGATAATACAAAAGCTATTTATCATTATGAGTCGAAAGGACTTACAATTTATCTGTCTAGATAGCAGCTTACAAGCGAAAAAGCTCAAATCTAACTACACAGCCAACGTGGCTTACAATACATTCGAAAAGTAGCTAACAAGCCAGCAAAGACACACTACGGGAATCCTGACTGAAAAGGATGAACCCACCGGTTCTAACACCGGCTATGCAATACACAGATCTGCGGCCAAAGATCTATAGCAAAAGGGATGCTGCTGCAAAGAGATCAACTCGTCATTTGCTACGTCCCTAGCGGCAAAATCTGGGTAACGGTACGTCCAGGACCTCAAGAGGTGACAAAGGCCTCTGTCTGATCAAGATAGGCACCGGAGGAACCTCCTGTTCCGGCGCACTCCGCCGTGCGAAACAGGGGAAGCAGTCATTCCTCTGGTGATGGATTCCTTGTCATGATAGACAAGGGCATTGACAAGCCCCCTGAGTTCAAGAACGAAGAGGCAAGAAATCCTCCTCCAGGGATGCTGGAGGAGAATTCCGCCGCTCATTACGAGACGGTAGCACGGTCACTTCGGCGCTGCACCTCACCGGGAGGCGGCCGGAAACATGACCTGCAAACATAATACACGAAGAAAATTCTTCGAACACACATGAGATATCATCTCCATCTTCTTTATGATGGTTATAAAGAGCAATAAGCCTCATAAAGTGGATCTTGGAAACTATTTCTACATCACAAAGCGCAAACTCAGGATTCACAACTTGAAGTTGCCATGAATCAACGAAAAACAAGCGTTGAAGCCAGCAGTCGTAAGGACTCACGGCAAAGCACATTTTTGGGATGAAGAACCCAAATGACAAAGACAAGGTTTATATAGACCTTGGGGAGACTCTTCAGTTGCCAAAAGATGAGTCAGCAGAATTTGAAAAGAGGGTAAGGTCAATCACTTACGCCTTGAAAAGCGGTAACGATCAATTACCCTACTAAAGGCTACGACGATTCAGTTGCGTATCCTAATAAATGACGGATAGTCATAATTCGGATGGACTTCCCAACGAAAGCGTGCTTATCTTCCGAGAAATTAGCGCGAAAATCAAGCAGAGTATCAATTGCTGATGTCATAATTGGATGTGCACAGAGATATCCTATCAAATCCCAGAAAGGGCAAAACGGGCAAGTTGATTCTGTTGGAATAGATGCCCTAGAGGCAATCTAGTTTAGTATGAATTTGTAATTGGCTAGAAATTCATTTATTATTTATTGGATATTTAATAAAATGAAGTCCTTAGATTTACAATCGTGTTGTTTATCTTAAATATCCCTAGTCAAGTATAATGATTAATTGGGACAATCATCTATAGACTAGTATGGGGTTGGATTGATATGGAGATATCATGATCCAACACATAGGTGTGCATTACAGAATGTTGCACTGGATTGACCCATCACCGAGAAGGCTACATACACGTTATGTTGAGTCACAAGTGCTTCTCGGGTACAATGGTATTGTCATCCTTAGACTTGAAGTCACTAGATATTCTAGTTGTGGATCATTGTGATCTTGGTAGCGTTAAACGCTACACCGTAACTGGGAAGTTATAAAGGCGTGTACTGGATACAATGAGAAGCAAGCTTAGAGATCGTAGTGGACGTAGAGAGGATTTGCCCCTCCCACATAACGGGAGCAAATATCCAAGGCCACTCGAGGATAGTGCTTATAGAATGTCTGGCCAGACTCAAATAAATCAATATATGGGATATTGATGTTATTTGCACGAATAAGGCTATTCCATGGATCGAGAAACTAGGGATTGGATATACGAGTGTGACTTGTATGTCTCGTGTCCAATCCGGATATGGAGGCAAAGGGATGAGACAATTACTTGTACAAGGTTGTCTAGATGACTATTCTATTAGTTGGCTAGAATGGATGTTTTGCTAGAAACCGCTCCATATTAGCAAATAGTTGCTACCAACTAGATAGAACCTATGGGGTCACACGCTATATAGAGTTGTACTAGATTTGGGAATTAATTAATTGGATTAATTAATTAGAAGGATCACTTTGCAAACCCTTGCAAACTTAGTAGGGACTAATTTGCAAGGAAGGGACTAAATTGAATTCTAGTAGGACTAGAATAAGTCCTTTAGGTAGTTAACAAGGAGTTGTTGGACTATATAAAGAACCCTCCTTCCTTCCTTCCATACATACATCTTATGCTCTAAAGAGAACATAACAAGAGTAGGAGAGAACAAAGGAGAGAGAGAGAGCAAGCAACAAGAGGGACGCCGCCCCCTTGCCGCCGCCCACTCGTCCCCGACGCCACAAGAGGGCCGAGCCCCCTTTTGTGCCTCGTTTTGCGTGATTCCTTCACCCTCCTCTCATTCCGGGCTAGCACCAAGGAGATTGGAGATCTAGGAACAACTCTAGGCGTGGATCAGCTATAGAGAACGTGACACTATTCGCGTTTGAAGTCATCAAGGAGAACCCAAAGGTGTGTTTATGATTTCTTACTTTCACTATCGTTATGCATCTAGACTTGTGATCCTTGGAGGGTTTTGCATGGTTGTTTGTTTGATTATGCTTCCGTTTGCGCGATCCATGAATCAAAACCCTACAGTGGTATCAGAGCCACAGGTCATAGAGCATAAACGTAGTTTATGTGTTACATTCTTGTTGTTTTACACCTTAATTTGTTGTTTATCGCGTAAAACAAGACAAATCAAGCATTGGATGCAATTTGTCAAAGAATTAATCATAACAAGACCCAATTATTGCATTGGATGCATGAATTGGTGAGTTTGAGAAATTTTAGGATCTTAGATCTAGGGTTTGGGCATCCTTGGGGAAGAAGGAGTTCTCCCACAACAAGGAAACAACCAAACTTGGGCTCCAAGCAAGGAGGTTGTTTTGGAAACAACCTCCACAAGGAGGTTCGGCCCCCTAAGGGACCGCCCCCTTGCTTGCCGCCCAAGCTTGGCGCCCTAAGGGGCCGGGCGGCCCTAACCCGCGGGCCTAGCTTGCGGGTTTTGGGCCGGGCCGGCCCTAGGGCTTTATGGTTCACTTTATTTGGGCCCGGGCAATTGGATTGTTGGGCCCATGGACCGTTTTAACCCTAGAAATCCTAAAATCAATTAAAATTGACCAAGCGCGTTAAAATTGGATTTTAACTGTTTATGTGCAAATCGCATGGTGATTGGATATGGCCTTAGGATGTGGTTTGATGTGGATGTTTAATTTTGTGGTTTGGTTTTACGGCCTGCGAGCTGATCAATTAATTGTAATAATTAATTAGGGTTTTATGGCCTGCGTGCCATTTTTTCTCTCAACTTGTGAGATTTATTTTATTTAGTATAGATATTAGCTAGTGCTAGATAAAGTAGATTGTTAGCCAAGATTGGAGAAAAAAAAAAGCCCAAAGCCAAAAGGAGCCACAAAAGATGGAGCATGGAGCATGGAGTATCCCACATGACTATGAAGGATGGACCAAAAGAACAAGACGCATGGAGATGTGTGTTTGCTTAGGGTTCATAGATAATTCCATTGGCTTGGAATTATCTTAGTCTAGAAAAGGCCATATCCACATCACGTTTAATTTCTGTTTTGTGGTTGTTTATTTATTGTCTTATTATTTGTGTGGTTGGTGTATGGATGATGCATGCAATTAGGATAATAAGATAATTAGACAACCCGGATCTATTATTTGGAGTTGTGCCCAAACTCAAATAGATAGATTAGTTGATATTGATCAACAAAATAATTAAAATTGAATTGAAAATCCCTCAAATTTAAATATTGTGTTCTTGCCTTCTCGTTATTTAAACACTCATTATCATCATTATTTATCAAGCTCGTGCGTGCCAAAGCATGGCGACTTGGTTCATAATGATGGAATGCGATGGCACGTAACAATGTGCAATTGTTTAGATAAGAGGTTGAACAAAACTAGGCTATTAATTTGATTAAGAAACCTAGAGGCAATCAATTGGGATTATCCATAAGGATGGATAAATAAGGAGTTATTTGCCCGATTGCACCAAGAGTTGCATATGGGATGCAATTGGAATTGTTCCTACCTAAGAAGTAATCGAATTATGGGTGACTTGCCAAAGCAAGCTCATAAGGAGATGAAAAAGATGGATCTTGGCCCACTAGAAAATATAAGGATATTTTCCGCATTAATATCTTGAGGGTTATTAATCCGTAGAAAAATAGTGGGAGCTATATTAGATAAACTAGCCATTATTAAATATAGTCAAAAATTCACAAATACTAAAACTTGCGTATTTTCCTTTTGTAGAATTCCAAATGGCAAACAACTCATCGAGTTCACAACATTCCCTACGATCTGTCCTTGAGAAGGACAAGCTCTCTGGAACCAACTTTCTCGATTGGTACAGAAACTTGAGAATTGTTCTCAAGCAAGAGAAGAAGCTGTACGCAATAGAGGAGCAAGTTCCAGAAGGTCCAGAGAATCAGACACCTGCTGCCTTAAAGGCGTATCAAAAGCGTGTTGATGACGCTAATGATGCGGCCTGCCTAATGCTTTGCACCATGACCTCTGAGCTTCAGAAGCAACATGAGAACATGAATGTTGTCGATATGATCGAACATCTAAAGTAGCTCTTCCAAGAGCAGGCGAGGGTAGAGAGGTATGAGGTCTCAAAGGCACTGTTCAAATGTCATCTGGCAGAAGGGAACCCGGTGGGACCCCATGTACTCCGAATGATCGGGTACTTGGAGAATCTCGCCCGGCTTGGGTTCCCGGTCGGCCAAGAGTTGGCAACCGATCTCGTGTTGCAATCGTTTCCCGAGAGTTATGGACAGTTCATTATGAACTATAACATGAACGAGATCGTTAAACCACTGCCAGATTTGCTCAACATGTTGAGGACGGCTGAACAGAGCATCAACAAGGGTAAGGGCAAGGCCATTATGATGGTGCATAAAGGAAAGGGTAAAAGGTTTGCCTCTTCCTCCAAGGGCAAAGGCAAGTCAGTTGCTAAGTCCAAGGAACAAGCCCTTAAGCCTGTTGGTGCCATTGCCAAGGTCGTGACTAAGGGTGAATGTCACTACTGTAGTCAACCTGGACACTGGAGGAGGAACTGCCCAAAATATCTGGAGGACAAGAGGCTTGGAATAGTGATTCCACCACCACCAGGTATTTTTGTTGTAGATGTCAATTTAACTGTCTCTACATCATGGGTATTAGATACTGGATGTGGATCTCATATTTGTCGAAATATGCAGGATCTAAAGAGAAGTAAAAGATTGGCTAAAGGAGAGGTAGATCTGCGCGTTGGGAATGGAGCAAAGGTTGCTGCGTTGGCCATAGGCGTGTGCGAGCTATCTCTGCCTTCAGGATTAGTTTTAGAATTAAATAATTGCTATTTTGTGCCTGCTATGAGCAGAAACATTATTTCTATTTCTTGTTTGGACAAGGAAGGTTTTATTATTTCAATAAAGAACAATTGTTGTTCCTTTTATTTGAATAATATTCACTATTTTAGTGCGCAATTATTTAATGGACTTTATGTCCTTGATCTAAGTAATCCTGTCTACAACATTAATACCAAGCGGATTAAAATAAATGATTTAAATCCTGCTTATTTATGGCATTGTCGTTTAGGCCACATAAATGAGAAACGTGTATCTAGACTCCATAAGGATGGATTACTAGACTCATTTGATTTTGAATCGTATGAGACATGTGAGGCTTGTTTATTGGGTAAAATGACAAAGTCCCCTTTCAATAAGAAAGGTGAGAGGACTAGTGAGCAATTGGCGCTCATACATACCGATGTGTGTGGGCCATTTGCCACGCCTGCCAGGGGTGGTTATGTCTACTTCATTACGTTTACTGATGATTACAGTAGATATGGATTTGTATACCTTATGAGGGAAAAATCCGAATCCTTTGAAGTGTTCAAAGAATTCAAGAATGAAGTAGAGAAGCAACTTGGCAAAAGTATCAAGGCTCTACGATCGGATCGTGGAGGAGAATACTTGAGCCAAGAGTTTGACGACTATCTTAGAGAGTGTGGGATCGTGTCCCAACTCACTCCACCCGGAACGCCACAATGGAATGGCGTGTCCGAGAGGAGGAATCGAACCTTATTGGATATAGTTCGATCTATGATGTGTCAAACCGATCTTCCATTATCATTTTGGGGCTACGCTCTATTAAGTGCAGCTTTCACCATTAACCGTGTTCCATCTAAATCAGTCATGAAGACACCATATGAGATGTGGAGTGGGAGGCGTCCCACACTGTCGTTCATGAGGATTTGGGGCTGCGATGTCTATGTAAAACGTTTACAATCAGACAAGCTAGGGCCTAAATCGGATAAGTGTAAATTTGTGGGGTACCCTAAGGAAACTAAGGGATACTACTTCTACAATCCAACCGAAAACAAAGTGTTTGTTGCTCGGACCGGCGTGTTTCTAGAAAGAGAGTTTGTCTCTAAAGAAGCAAGTGGGAGGAATGTAGAACTTGAAGAAGTTCAAGAACCACAAATTACTGAACCGATTATGGAACATGAACAGGAATCACAAGCAGTTGTGGATCTACCTGTTCAGGTAACACAAGAGCTTCGTAGATCTAGTAGAGTGCGCCAGGAACCCGAGAGGTACGGACTTCTCGTAACTGATTCCGGTGACACGATGCTCATAGATGATGAGCCTACTACCTATGAGGAGGCCATCCGAGATGGAATCCATGTATACCAACAAAGTATGGACTTTGGTGGAACCACCTGATGGGGCGCGGCCCATAGGGTGCAAGTGGGTCTTCAATAAGAAGATCGACATGGATGGTAATGTGATTACCTATAAGGGCCGATTGGTGGCTAAAGGATTCAGACAGATTCATGGTATTGACTATGATGAAACCTTTTCACCAGTCGCAATGACCAAATCCATCCGAATCCTACTTGCAATTGCAGCATACTACGACTATGAGATTTGGCAGATGGATGTCAAAACAACATTCCTTTATGGGAATCTCCTCGAGGACGTGTATATGATACAGCCGGAGGGTTTTGAGGATCCAAAGCAAGCCAACAAAGTCTGTAAGCTGCAACGATCCATTTATGGATTGAAGCAAGCTTCTAGGAGTTGGAATCGACGTTTTGATGAAGTGGTCAAAGAGTTTGGCTTCATCAGAAACGAAGATGAGTCTTGTGTCTACAAGAAGGTTAGTGGGAGCTCTATAGCTTTTCTGGTCTTGTATGTGGATGACATACTACTCATTGGAAACGACATTCCCATGCTGCAATCTGTGAAAGATTGGCTAGGAAAGTGTTTCTCAATGAAGGACTTAGGGGAAGCAGCCTATATACTCGGTATAAAGATCTATAGAGATAGATCTAAGAGGTTGCTAGGCCTAAGTCAAAGTACATATATTGACAAGGTGTTGAAACGGTTCAACATGCAAGATTCCAAGAAGGGATTCTCGCCCATGTCACATGGAATCACTATTTCGAAGAGTGGTTGTCCTTCCAATGAGATTGAGAAGGAACGCATGAGTAGGATTCCCTATGCCTCGGCCATAGGATCTATCATGTACGCCATGTTATGTACTAGACCAGATGTGTCATATGCCTTGAGTATGACAAGCAGATACCAATCCAATCCGGGTGAGAGTCACTGGATTGCTGTCAAGAACATCCTAAAGTACTTGAGAAGAACTAAGGATGCTTTCTTGATGTTTGGCGGTGAGGAAGAGTTGCGTGTAAGGGGTTACACTGATGCAAGCTTCCAAACCGACAGAGATGACTTTAGATCACAGTCGGGATATGTGTTTTGCCTGAATGGAGCAGCGGTGAGCTGGAAGAGTTCCAAGCAAGAGACGGTAGCTGATTCTACAACAGAGGCTGAGTACATTGCTGCAAATGGCGCAGCAAAGGAGGCTGTTTGGATCAGAAAGTTTGTTTCTGAACTTGGTGTGGTCCCTAGCATTGCGGATCCAGTGGAGTTGTTTTGTGACAACACTGGGGCGATCGCGCAATCAAAGGAACCCAGATCGCACCAGAAGTCCAAGCATGTGCTCAGGAAGTTTCATCTGATTCGAGATATTATCGATAGAGGAGACGTTCGGATATGCAAGATTCCTACAGATGATAATCTGTCAGACCCGCTTACAAAGCCTCTCACGCAGTGGAAGCATGAAGGGCACACTAGGAGTATGGGCATACGAGATGCGCCAGATTGGCTCTAGTGCAAGTGGGAGACTGTTGGAATAGATGCCCTAGAGGCAATCTAGTTTAGTATGAATTTGTAATTGGCTAGAAATTCATTTATTATTTATTGGATATTGACAGCCTGAAAATGTATTAGTCTGGGACATCTTTTTACCATTGGTTTTAACCCTGTGAGAGTTGAGTTTGGCCATTTTCAGCTTATTTTCCACCTGATACGGGACAGAGATTTATATATCATGATTGCAAAATTTGAGTAATTTTATGCATACTTTTGTTTGTTGGATATGATCGCGGGTGCGTGTTATGTGCAGGTAACAGGTGCCGGAAAAATGCATGAGATTGACTTGGATTGGAGGCAGCGTATCAGGAGAGCTGGGCAGAAAAAGGAGGAAAAATGACTAAGTTGTGCGTTCAAACGCAGAAGCTGCGTTCAAACGCACAAGGCAGGCAGCAGGAAAAATGGCAGAATTTGGCTAAGGCGTGCGTTCATACGCAGAGACATGTGCGTTCATACGCAGGAGGCAGAGACCAAAAGCACAGAAAAAACTAAGTCCTGCGTTCAAACGCAGGTTGTGCGTTCATACGCAGGGCTCAACACTCAGGAGAAGAAACGACCAAGGGGTGCGTTCAAACGCAGAAGTCCTGCGTTCAAACGCATGGGTTCAGGAGCCAGAAGAGGAAATTGACTAAGTACTGCGTTCATACGCAGGGGGGGTGTGCGTTCATACGCACTGCGTTCATACGCAGGAAAGTGCGTTTGAACGCACAGACTTGTTCCAGAATCTTCCAGGACGGATCTTTTCGAGGGTAAAACAGGAATTTCGTGCATCAGTTTTGGAGACTGTGGCAATATAAAAGGAGGTGTCCCAGCACTGTTTTAGGGTTACGAACGAAGGCATACCACAGCTATCATCATCATCAGCAGCCAGTTTCACAGCAGCCAGGAGTTGGAGCAGAGCAGGATTGGAGTAGTTTTCCAGTATCTTCAGAAATAACTAGTTTGATCTTTTCTCTTTTTATGAAACATTGTCTTTTAATAATGCAAGCTAGCTAGACCTTTTGCCTAGGTTCTCGGTGAACCTAGGGTTTATGAATTCAGCAGACTTGGATGTTTTGATTTTCAGATGCATGGCTAGCTAAGTCTTAATACAGATGGTTTGTTTATTATTCTGTCTTTGATTTTATTTACATACATGAATGGCCTGATCACCCAGGAGTGTTACAGACAGGACCTGGTGCGCGAGAGTGACCAGTGAACGTTAGGAAGAAAAGACAGGATTTAGTACTCTGCCTTGATGGACCGAGAGGTGAAGAGAATCAGGGGACTAGCCCAGAAGCATTAGACCAACTGTTAGACGTTTAGGGGGAGACCGAGAGGAGAACCTGTAACCCTAGCAGACTTAGAACGAACCTGCAGGTTTAGGTGGACCGAGAGGACCCGAAAATCTGCAGTCGAGTGATAAGTGCATGAGACCGAGAGGAGATTGTACTATTGGTATGCTGGCATAAACAAAACCACTGTGTGTTTCTGAAATCAAATAAACCATGGAAGCTGGAGAGTAACCCTAGGGGATCCTGGAATCTAGATTTTTAGAATTATCAACTTTTACAACTACAACAATTTCAGCAAAATATTCAGCAGAAAAATAAAATAAGTCTTTTTACTGTTTTTATTTATTATAATTTAGTATAATCAAATCTCAAACCTTCCTCCTTTTTACAAACTTTGTGTCTTATTCTGATTCTGATTAGCAAAAACCTAAACTGTTCTCGTGGGTTCGACAACCAGAGTCGCAATTGCATACTCTATACTACTTGATCGTACACTTGCGAAAAAGCAGATAGTTTACGCTGTCAAGTTTTTGGCGCCGTTGCCGGGGAACGGTTACAGTTTTTGTTAAAAAGACATTAGAATAAATCTCAGAGTTTTTCTTTTATTTTTACAGCTACTTTCTTTCGACTTACTGCTCTTGAAATCTGATTTTCAGGCTATTCTAGTTTATGCCCAGATTGCCCCGCAAACTGGTATCACCACTCGAAGACCCCGAAAAACTTTTCAGAGAGCAAAGTCGCAGACACCGAGCCGCGATGTCTGAGCACGGAGAAGACACCACGACCGAAACAGGAACACCCACAGGACAGCCACAACGTACTCCAGCACAGATGGCTCTTTACATTGAAGAGCTGATAGCAGCAGGTTTTGCTGCCAGGAACAATCAGAGGACTTATAACAGGTCTGGAAGGGCACTGGTCGAAAATTTTGAAGTCCCAACCGGAGGACATCAACCAGCTATTGTAGTGCCTCCCATTACAGCAGAGCACTTCGACCTGAAATCATCCACCATTCAGACCGCCCAGACCCATTGTCCTTTTAATGGGAAGGCAGATGAAGATCCAAACGACTTCCTCGGAAAATTTGAGGATTACTGCAACAAGATTAAGTACAGAGGAGTCGAAGCGGACACGCTAAAGCTGATTTTATTCCCATACTGTTTGTTCGGTACAGCAAAGGATTGGCTGGAGGCAAGACCACCGAGGTCTATCACTACCTGGGAGGGGTGTGTTGCTGATTTCTTGGCAAAATTCTACCCTGCATCCCGCGTTATTAAACTGCAGAGCGAGATCTTATCTTTCAAACAGAAGATGGGGGAGACAGTGGTAGATGCATGGGACAGGCTAATGAGACTTGTGAAAAAATGCCCCAATCACGGCTTCGGGGACGCAAAGATTCTGCAGGTGTTCTACCACGCACTTGACAGGGAGAATGCAGACCGGATTGACAGGGAAGCTGGGGGTAACTTTTTGTACCATGTGGATAAAGATGGAGCCTACGAACTGATGAAGCAACTAACCAAACAGGATACTCGCCTGTTTGATGACCGCAGGCTCGCAGCAGTAGCAGAACCAGTGGTTGATGACAGGATTGATAATCTCACGAAAGTGGTACAGGACTTAGTCAAGAAGGTGTACACAGAAAAGAAGCCGGTAGCATCAGTGGACGAACCTGACTTTGACGCAGCAATTCTGGAGCTTCAGACTGAAGATGCCAACTATGTTCAGCAGCAGTGGGATCCTAGTCGCTACAGACCAGGCACACGTGACCATCCAGGGTTTCGCTACGGAAATCCCAATGCAGCAGTGTATGCACCAGGATTCCAGCACAGGCCACAGGCACAGACAGCTCCAGCTCAGCCTGCACCAGCAGCACCACAACTAAACCTGTCTCAGCAACATTTTGAGTCCTATATGGAGAAATTCAATAAGCAGTTGGAAACCAGATTCGCACAGATGGACTCATTAACTGCTGATGTGAGCCAGATGAAGATTGCTATCCGCAACCTGGAAGTACAGAATGGACAGCTTGCACAGAACCAGGCAGAACGAGCCCCAGGGAGTTTACCGTCTAACACAGTGAACAATCCACGCGCTCAAATCAATGCTATCACAACTCGGAGTGGAATTGCACTGCAGGATCCACCGTATCCCAGTCATGCACGCGCAGAAAAGTCAAAAATTATTGAACAGGAGGTGATTGACCGGGAAGACAGTTCAACCGCTGACCCTCAGAAAAGGGGTTCGGTCGAGCAGGAAGCAGCGCAGAAGAATGAGGGTAATCCAGAGACAGTGCCAACTTCTAAGGAGATTCCTTACCCTCTGAAGACACGCAAGAGAGATGACAGCAAAGACTACGCCAGATTTCTGGAGGTATTCAAGCAATTACAGATAAATATACCTTTTGCTGAAGCACTTGCCAAAATGCCTACTTATGCGAAATTTCTCAAAGACATCTTGTACGGAAGAAGGCGAATGAGTGACTTCGAAACAGTGAATCTGACGGCAGAAGCGAGCAGTTGTGTAAAAAATGGTCTACCACTGAAAAAGAAAGACCCTGGCAGCTTTGTTATTCCAGTAACCCTGGGCAGTGCATACACAGGAAAAGCCTTATGTGATTTGGGTGCCAGCATCAACTTGATGCCACTGACCATCTTCAAAAGTCTGGGAGTCGGAGAGCCACGCCCAACCAGAATTATGCTTCAAATGGCTGACAGATCTGTGAAACCTGCCTATGGGGTAATTGAAGATATCCTGGTAAAAGTTGGAGAGCTTATTTTTCCAGCAGATTTTGTGATACTGGATATGGAGGCAGGAGAGGTTCCGCTGATCCTGGGCAGACCTTTCCTGGCGACTGGTGAAGCCATTATTAACTGCAAAAGTGGAGAGCTGTCCATGCAAATTAATGAAGAAAAAGTAAAATTTAATGTTTTCAAATCTCTCCAGCTTCCCGATCATTATGGGCATGAAAACTGTTTTGCAGTAGAGGTAATTGATGACCTGGAAAGCGGTGAGATAGAAGATTTATGGGAGGAATTTGAAGACATATTTCCAGAGGAAACAGAAGAGCAACAGGATGAGCAGATCATGGGAACAGAAAGCTGGGTCAGGCTATACAGGGATGAAGGAGGCGAGCAGAAAATGACACTGGTCCCGTCTCTGCAGGAACCACCAGCCCTGGAATTAAAGCAGTTGCCAGAACACCTCAGGTACGCTTTTATTGGTGAAAATAATACTCTGCCGGTAATTGTTTCGTCTCTTTTATCTCAGGAACAGGAACAAAAGCTACTGAAGGTACTTCGAGAGCATAAAGAAGCCATCGGATGGACAATTGCAGACTTGAAAGGAATCAGTCCTGATTATTGCATGCACAAAATAAGAATCGAAGACGGAAAGAAGCCAGTCATCCAGCCTCAAAGAAGATTGAACCCGATTATGAAAGATGTGGTACGTAAGGAGGTCATGAAGTGGCTAGAAGCAGGAATTATATACCCCATATCAGACAGCACCTGGGTGAGTCCTGTCCAGTGTGTACCGAAGAAAGGGGGTATTACAGTAGTGCAGAATGCTGATCAGGAACAGATCGCCCAGCGAACTGTCACTGGCTGGCGAATCTGTATGGACTATCGGAAGCTGAACGAGGCCACACTGAAAGACCACTTCCCACTGCCATTCATGGACCAAATGTTGGACAGACTAGCACACCATGCTTATTACTGCTTTCTGGACGGGTACTCGGGTTATAACCAGATCTACATAAATCCAGAAGACCAAGAAAAGACGACGTTCACTTGCCCATATGGAACGTTCGCCTTTAGAAGAATGCCGTTTGGACTGTGCAATGCTCCAGCAACATTCCAGAGGTGTATGATGGCAATTTTCTCTGATATGATAGAGAAAAATCTGGAAGTTTTCATGGACGATTTTTCATTATTCGGAGACAGCTTCGAAGATTGCTTATATCATCTGGCCAGAGTTCTGATTCGCTGCAGGAAAACAAATCTGGTACTCAACTGGGAAAAATGCCACTTCATGGTGACTGAAGGAATAGTGCTGGGACACAGGATTTCCAGTAAAGGGCTGGAAGTAGACAGGGCAAAAATAGAGGTGATCAAGCAGCTGCCGTATCCAACCACAGTGAGGGCAATCAAGAGCTTTTTGGGCCACGCAGGATTTTACAGAAGATTTATTAAAGACTTCTCAAAAATTACAAAGCCACTTTGTAATTTATTGGGAAAAGATGTGCCCTTCGTATTTGATGAAGCCTGCAAAGAAGCTTTTGACGTGCTTAAAGAAAGGCTGACGACTGCACCCATTATCACAACACCAGACTGGACACTCCCGTTCGAGCTGATGTGCGACGCCAGTGATTATGCTGTGGGCGCGGTACTGGGACAGAGAAAGGACAAGGTGTGCAGTGTCATCTATTATGCCAGCAGGGTCCTGAATGAGGCACAGATTAATTATGGGACTACAGAGAAGGAGCTGCTGGCAGTCGTGTTTGCCCTGGATAAATTCAGATCGTACCTGGTGGGCTCTAAAGTCATTATTTTTACAGATCACAGTGCACTGAAATACTTGCTGGAAAAGAAGGATGCAAAGCCAAGGCTGTTGCGTTGGATTCTACTGATGCAGGAATTTGACGTCGAAATCAGGGATAAAAAGGGAGTTGAAAATGTAGTGGCTGATCATTTATCTCGTCTGGAAAAACCTACAGAAGAAGTGGTGCCCATTCAAGAAAATTTTCCGGATGAACATATTATGAAGATCAAGACTAATAGACGGCCCTGGTACTATGCCATAGCCAATTATTTGGTCAATGGTGCACTCCCTGAAGATATCACCCCTTGGCAGAAAAAGAAATTTATTTCAGATTGCAGGCAATATTTCTGGGACGATCCTTATCTGTTCAAGCAAGGGGCAGATAATATTCTCAGACGATGCATTCCATGTCACGAAATTCTGGAGGTAATTCAGCACTGCCACTCAGCACAGTGTGGAGGACACTTCAGCGGACCGAGAACAGCTCACAAGGTGCTGCAGTCAGGATTTTTCTGGCCAACAGTTTTCAAGGACTGCCATGATTACGCGCAGAGTTGTGATCGCTGCCAACGGACAGGAAATATCTCCCAGAGGAATGAAATGCCCATGACACTGTGGCAGGAAGTCGAGCCTTTCGACGTGTGGGGTATTGATTTTATGGGTCCTTTTCCTTCGTCGCTGGGAAATCTCTACATCTTATTGGCAGTGGATTACGTGTCAAAGTGGGTGGAAGCAATAGCCTGCCAGAAGAACGATGCGTCAGTTGTAGAAAGGTTCCTCAAACGCAACATCTTTACCAGATTTGGGACACCGAGAGCCATGGTCAGTGATGAAGGTTCTCATTTTATCAATAAAGTCTTTGCCAAGGTTCTTAAGCAGTATGGGGTGTCTATCCATAAGGTATCACTGCCTTATCACCCTCAGGCAAACGGGCAAGCAGAGGTGTCCAACAGGGAAATAAAGAGCATATTGGAAAAAACTGTGAATCCTGGACGGAAAGACTGGTCGTTGAAGCTGGATGATGCGCTTTGGGCATACAGAACTGCTTACAAAACCCCACTGGGAATGTCCCCGTACCAGCTGGTGTTTGGGAAAGCATGTCACTTACCAGTAGAATTGGAGCACAAAGCTTACTGGGCAATCAAACAGCTGAATATGGATCACAGTTTATCAGGAAACAAACGGAAGATGGCACTCCTTGAACTGGAGGAATTTCGTAAAACTGCATACGAGAGTGCCAAAATTTATAAGGAAAAAACGAAGAAGTGGCATGACAACCGCATTCTACCAAAGAAGATAGAAATCGGGCAGAAGGTTCTCCTCTACAATTCAAGGATGAAATTCTATCCAGGGAAGCTACGCTCAAGATGGTCTGGACCATTTATTGTGAAGGACATTACATCATGGGGAGTGGTGGAACTGGAGAACCCGAGGGACAATACAGTTTTCAAGGTGAATGGGAACAGAGTCAAGCCATACAGGGATTCTCAGGAAATCATGGAGGTAGAGGCACTCTACCTCGACAGTCCGTGATTACAGCAGAGGTAACAAAGTCGGGCTGTCGACTGTAAATCACAAGCGCTGGTTGGGAGGCAACCCAACGTAGGTTAGTTGTTTTTATATAATTTTTTTACAATGTTCATAATTTGAGAGAAAAGTGAGAAAGAGGGGTTTAATGTTGAATTCAGTGATTTCAGGAAGCAGAGGTGTGCGTTTAAACGCAGAAGATGTGCGTTCAAACGCAGTGCGTTCAAACGCAGAAATCTTGCGTTCAAACGCAGCCCCACCAATGGACAGGAAGAACACTGGAAACTGCTAACACTTTTGCGTTCAAACGCAGCAGACCTGCGTTCAAACGCAGAACACAACATGAAAAATTTTCAGCCACCAAGTAGTGCGTTTAAACGCAACACAGTGCGTTCAAACGCAAGATGACAAAGAAGAGGTGAAAATTCTTAAGGCGTGCGTTTAAACGCAGGACCTGCGTTCAAACGCAGACCCAATCAGCAGAGATTTTCTAGAGAGACCAAGGCATGCGTTTAAACGCAACTCCTGTGCGTTCAAACGCAGCTCATCCGAGATGCAGAAGATATGCGTTGCGTTCAAACGCAGCTCATGTGCGTTCAAACGCAACTCATCAGGCCCAGAAAAATTCAAGAGCATTCAAGCACTGCGTTCAAACGCACATCCTGCGTTTAAACGCAGCTCATCAGATCTGAAAATTTTCCAGAAAAACTAAGCAGTGCGTTCAAACGCAGAACCTGCGTTCAAACGCACATTTGAGCGGGATCAAAAATTTCGGAAAATTTTGAAAAATTTTGAAATTTTGGGGCCATTCTGCAATTTCTGAAAGTTCGCCTATATATACTGTACGGATGACAGTGACTCATTTCCACACAAGTCTTCCAGTTTTCAACTCTCTCTCTAGAAAATTCTCTCTGCCCTAGCAGCCGCCAGAGCAGTCCGCCGCCAGCAGCCTCCGACGACCACCGCAGCACCGCCAGAAGGTCAGGAACAGTGTGGGGGTGATCCAAATCTGCCGATTCAAACATCAACAGACTCATCTCAGAGAGACATTTCCAGATCTGTACCCGTAAGATTCACTCCGGGTACCCAGGTTCTATCTCTTCATTCTCTCTGCATATTTTCAATTTTTGCTGTTTGAATCTGAAATGGAGGTGGATCAACCTTTCATGAGGCCGGATAGGGCTATTGCACCACTGAACATCATAGATTGCCGTCTGCTTAGGCCTAACTATTTCTGCGACCATAGGTTCGTTAACATGGAGGCTCACCGTTTCTTTTTGCAAGACAAAAAGATTCGGTATGACATACCCGCTGAGAGGACCTTTCCACGGGATAGGGTAGCCATGGGGGACGAATTGTTTGAGTTTACGGGGCAGGATCAGTTTGGGGATTTGTTTACTGGGTTTCCCAATCTGCGGGTCAGTTCTGTGCTGGCTAAGGAGATTTACAGCAATCTCCAGCAGTGCATGAACAGTGAAGTCCAGTCAATTGACTGGATTTACTGCAGAAAGAGATGGATTCGAATCACCCCAGAGAGTATCCGAGAGAGTCTGGGTCTGGAGTTGGTGTTGGATGACTGTCAGTTCCAGGAACTGAGACGTCATCCATCAGAGCAGTTGAGTGAGCAGATCCTGACCACCCTGTGTGCTGGTGTCCCCGGCGCTGTCTGGTACCACCCTGAGAGGAGTCCCTCCTACCGGAAACTGCCATCGACCTACCTGATCCGAGAGGCGAAATGGTGGACAGAGTGGGTGAACAACAGAATTGTGGGTATAAAACACTTTACCCACATTGATTATAATATTGCCCTGCTTGTTTACTGTTTGATGGCTCGTGAGCCTGTCAGCCTCCCGGAAATTATCTGTGAGTTTTTCCGGGAACGGAAGGAGACCCATAGCAAGAAGGGTTTGGGTCTTCTGGGGATGTTGACAAAAATGGCGCAGGATTATCTTGTGGTCATTCCTGGCGAGTTGAGAGACATTCGACCTGTTCAAGTACGCAAGTACAAGAACATGAGATGTGCGCTGGAGGAGGCTATTCACGGGCCTCCTGAATATGTCCAAGTGGACGATGATGATGATGTTGTTCCACCTCAGGGTGGGGGTGGTGGCATGCCACCACCGCCTCCTCCCGGTGATGGGGGTTTACCAGCTTTACCAGGACCCTTCCCACTGCCCCGTTCTGCCAGTTCCAGCGAACACAGGCAGCACGACCCTGACTTGGGGCAGTCTAGCAGAGGGGCCAGGCGCAGCTCTTTTGGGCGCCTGGAGAGGACTGAGCATGAGGAGTGGGTCAGAAAGAAAATTAAGGCCCAAGAAAAAGTACAAAACTACCTGGTAAAGACTGTTAAGAAAATGGCCAGGGGTCTTGGCAAATTGTTTAAGACCCAGAAGCATATCTACCACGCCCACACAGCCGCTATGAGAGCTCATGAGTCGGCACTTGCTGAAATCCAGAGTAACATGCGTGGTAGGCAGTTTAACTTTCCGGCCCGCTATTCTAGTGATAATTGTCCAAGTTGGACAATGGAGGATAGCCGGCCATTTGATAGCTTCTCTGGCCATGACCCCACACCGAGCCCGGAACATGGAGACAGTGTCGGTGACCCCGGCAGACCCGGTACCCAGTACCCACCTAGGAGAGATCATGCAGACCCAGGGGCCAGCAGTGCCCATCCCGGTGCCAGCCACGCTGGTACCGCTGCCGCAGCACGCCATGCTGCGAGGAAGCGCGCCAGAGGGCGCACCCCTTCGCCATCTCCCGAGCCGACTGATCAGTCTACTCCGGAGAACACAGATTCGAGTTACCGACCAGATCAGTAGAGTCGCGAGGACGCGCCACCTCTAGTGTGGGGGTGGGGAATCGTGTCCTCCTGCATAGCCATGTCAGCATATTTTGGTCAATTTTATTTTTATTTTTATTTTTCATTTTTGAGTCAGCACGTTTTTTATGATTGAGTCGACCCACCAACCTTTCTGACCTTGCATGATATATAAAAAAAAAAAAAAAAAAAAAATAAATAAATAGGGAAAATTAATAAATAATTTTTGAGAAAGGGCAACTTAGGACCTAGAAACTGAAGAGAGTCCAATGAAAGAGCTTATTAGAGTAGGAAGCACCGTAGCAGGGATACTTCAAATTTTAGTATTTTGTGCACAATTTTCACGACAGGCTATCCCGGGTATTCAGGAATGTGGAAAGTAGATACAGGCATACTTGTGACTTCTCTAGTGTGCTAGGCAGATTCGGTCTTTAGATAGTTGAATATTCTGTTTCCCGTAGAAACTAGTGGACTCTTGGAATCTGGGGTGGACCTTCGTGTTGAGTCGGTTTTATGTGGTACAAATCTGTAGCCTAAGCGAAGTTGTAGAATGTACACCACCTTCCCTTAAGGTGGTTCCGAGAGAAAATCCTAAAAAGCCTACACTCCTAACGCTCCACTGCACCGTTGTAAAAACAGAGGGGATTATGAAAAAAAAAAAAAAAAAAAAAAAAAACAGTTTGAAAAAAAAAAAAGGGGAAAATAATAATATTTTGTGCTTAAAGGAGAAACAACGTAATGTGCTTCCATTCACATGGAAAATTTGGATTCAATCCAATTTGGAGCTTAGGAGGGAAATTAAAGTCAAGCCGTATTACACAGGAGTTGTGTCTCCCAGCAATGGGACAATTTGCTAATCAAACGCAATAACGGCTAAGAGGGTCTGAAAACCTCAAATGACTTGGCGAAGAAAAACTATCTGTTGACTAAAGATGCCTGGACCCTCAAAGTCAAAAGACGTGCCTTGTCTTGGTTGGTTTGGTGGATGTTTGGGGATACCTTAGTGAATTTGTGCATAGGATCAGTTTATATCATTTCTTGCTGTGTGTGTGAAATTTCGAAATAAGCTTGTGAGGATTTGATGATTTCAGTTTATGACAGAGAGGTTGCCCAATTTCAGAAAATATATATGAAAAAAAAAAATTTTAGTTGCGTCTTGAGTCAGTTTGTGTATTCTGTATCTGCGTCAGTATCTATCGAGTGTTTTGGTCTGTGTCTTGAATCTGTGACAGAGGGGAAGTATGCAAATTAAAGTATGCAAAAATTGGGTCTGCAGGACAGTATGCAAGGGTCTGCTCGGGACGAGCAGAAGTAAGTGTGGGGGTATTTTGACAGCCTGAAAATGTATTAGTCTGGGACATCTTTTTACCATTGGTTTTAACCCTGTGAGAGTTGAGTTTGGCCATTTTCAGCTTATTTTCCACCTGATACGGGACAGAGATTTATATATCATGATTGCAAAATTTGAGTAATTTTATGCATACTTTTGTTTGTTGGATATGATCGCGGGTGCGTGTTATGTGCAGGTAACAGGTGCCGGAAAAATGCATGAGATTGACTTGGATTGGAGGCAGCGTATCAGGAGAGCTGGGCAGAAAAAGGAGGAAAAATGACTAAGTTGTGCGTTCAAACGCAGAAGCTGCGTTCAAACGCACAAGGCAGGCAGCAGGAAAAATGGCAGAATTTGGCTAAGGCGTGCGTTCATACGCAGAGACATGTGCGTTCATACGCAGGAGGCAGAGACCAAAAGCACAGAAAAAACTAAGTCCTGCGTTCAAACGCAGGTTGTGCGTTCATACGCAGGGCTCAACACTCAGGAGAAGAAACGACCAAGGGGTGCGTTCAAACGCAGAAGTCCTGCGTTCAAACGCATGGGTTCAGGAGCCAGAAGAGGAAATTGACTAAGTACTGCGTTCATACGCAGGGGGGGTGTGCGTTCATACGCACTGCGTTCATACGCAGGAAAGTGCGTTTGAACGCACAGACTTGTTCCAGAATCTTCCAGGACGGATCTTTTCGAGGGTAAAACAGGAATTTCGTGCATCAGTTTTGGAGACTGTGGCAATATAAAAGGAGGTGTCCCAGCACTGTTTTAGGGTTACGAACGAAGGCATACCACAGCTATCATCATCATCAGCAGCCAGTTTCACAGCAGCCAGGAGTTGGAGCAGAGCAGGATTGGAGTAGTTTTCCAGTATCTTCAGAAATAACTAGTTTGATCTTTTCTCTTTTTATGAAACATTGTCTTTTAATAATGCAAGCTAGCTAGACCTTTTGCCTAGGTTCTCGGTGAACCTAGGGTTTATGAATTCAGCAGACTTGGATGTTTTGATTTTCAGATGCATGGCTAGCTAAGTCTTAATACAGATGGTTTGTTTATTATTCTGTCTTTGATTTTATTTACATACATGAATGGCCTGATCACCCAGGAGTGTTACAGACAGGACCTGGTGCGCGAGAGTGACCAGTGAACGTTAGGAAGAAAAGACAGGATTTAGTACTCTGCCTTGATGGACCGAGAGGTGAAGAGAATCAGGGGACTAGCCCAGAAGCATTAGACCAACTGTTAGACGTTTAGGGGGAGACCGAGAGGAGAACCTGTAACCCTAGCAGACTTAGAACGAACCTGCAGGTTTAGGTGGACCGAGAGGACCCGAAAATCTGCAGTCGAGTGATAAGTGCATGAGACCGAGAGGAGATTGTACTATTGGTATGCTGGCATAAACAAAACCACTGTGTGTTTCTGAAATCAAATAAACCATGGAAGCTGGAGAGTAACCCTAGGGGATCCTGGAATCTAGATTTTTAGAATTATCAACTTTTACAACTACAACAATTTCAGCAAAATATTCAGCAGAAAAATAAAATAAGTCTTTTTACTGTTTTTATTTATTATAATTTAGTATAATCAAATCTCAAACCTTCCTCCTTTTTACAAACTTTGTGTCTTATTCTGATTCTGATTAGCAAAAACCTAAACTGTTCTCGTGGGTTCGACAACCAGAGTCGCAATTGCATACTCTATACTACTTGATCGTACACTTGCGAAAAAGCAGATAGTTTACGCTGTCAGATATTTAATAAAATGAAGTCCTTAGATTTACAATCGTGTTGTTTATCTTAAATATCCCTAGTCAAGTATAATGATTAATTGGGACAATCATCTATAGACTAGTATGGGGTTGGATTGATATGGAGATATCATGATCCAACACATAGGTGTGCATTACGGAATGTTGCACTGGATTGACCCATCACCGAGAAGGCTACATACACGTTATGTTGAGTCACAAGTGCTTCTCGGGTACAATGGTAATGTCATCCTTAGACTTGAAGTCACTAGATATTCTAGTTGTGGATCATTGTGATCTTGGTAGCGTTAAACGCTACACCGTAACTGGGTAGTTATAAAGGCGTGTACTGGATACAATGAGAAGCAAGCTTAGAGATCGTAGTGGACGTAGAGAGGATTTGCCCCTCCCACATAACGGGAGCAAATATCCAAGGCCACTCGAGGATAGTGCTTATAGAATGTCTGGCCAGACTCAAATAAATCAATATATGGGATATTGATGTTATTTGCACGAATAAGGCTATTCCATGGATCGAGAAACTAGGGATTGGATATACGAGTGTGACTTGTATGTCTCGTGTCCAATCCGGATATGGAGGCAA
Source organism: Linanthus parryae (assembly GCA_023055425.1). Taxonomy (NCBI): domain Eukaryota; kingdom Viridiplantae; phylum Streptophyta; class Magnoliopsida; order Ericales; family Polemoniaceae; genus Linanthus; species Linanthus parryae. The sequence goes on from JALGPY010000006.1 coordinate 43,418,142, forward strand.
AGGGATGAGACAATTACTTGTACAAGGTTGTCTAGATGACTATTCTATTAGTTGGCTAGAATGGATGTTTTGCTAGAAACCGCTCCATATTAGCAAATAGTTGCTACCAACTAGATAGAACCTATGGGGTCACACGCTATATAGAGTTGTACTAGATTTGGGAATTAATTAATTGGATTAATTAATTAGAAGGATCACTTTGCAAACCCTTGCAAACTTAGTAGGGACTAATTTGCAAGGAAGGGACTAAATTGAATTCTAGTAGGACTAGAATAAGTCCTTTAGGTAGTTAACAAGGAGTTGTTGGACTATATAAAGGACCCTCCTTCCTTCCTTCCATACATACATCTTATGCTCTAAAGAGAACATAACAAGAGTAGGAGAGAACAAAGGAGAGAGAGAGAGCAAGCAACAAGAGGGACGCCGCCCCCTTGCCGCCGCCCACTCGTCCCCGACGCCACAAGAGGGCCGAGCCCCCTTTTGTGCCTCGTTTTGCGTGATTCCTTCACCCTCCTCTCATTCCGGGCTAGCACCAAGGAGATTGGAGATCTAGGAACAACTCTAGGCGTGGATCAACTATAGAGAACGTGACACTATTCGCGTTTGAAGTCATCAAGGAGAACCCAAAGGTGTGTTTATGATTTCTTACTTTCACTATCGTTATGCATCTAGACTTGTGATCCTTGGAGGGTTTTGCATGGTTGTTTGTTTGATTATGCTTCCGTTTGCGCGATCCATGAATCAAAACCCTACAGATTCTTGTTGTTAAAAAAAAGGGGGGGGGGGAGAAACCCTAGCAACATTACATTAATGTTTCAGATATTACATTAATGTTTCAGCTAATTTCCTTGCTATTTTCCAAATTCAAAAAGTCAAAAGCAAATTCTTGATCAAGGAGTCATGGGGCGCGAACTGATGGCTCAGCTTCTCTACCTGCTCCACTTCTTGCTTCAATTGCTCGCACTTGGCATTCATCTCATGATAGAGCTTCGTAGCCTCTTCAGCCTTTTGCTTCTGCTGCTCCACCTTCTGCTTTTCAGCTGCGAGGTTCTGGTGGCCGAGCTGCAAAGTTACGGCTGCGCGAATCAGAGTGACTCTTTTCATAAGAAATCTGAAACCCAGTCTGCCTTGCACTTTGGTAAGAAGATTTTCGCACATGCCATAAAGCAATTCGGCGCTCTGGACAGAAATGGTCTCGGGCGTGGCCGCAGACAGCTGCTCCAAAAGCCAAATGGCTTCGGTGAGAAACAGCCTCCTATCAAAGGGCCCTATCTCCAGAGATCTTGCAAACGATCGGGGGTAGGAGAGGCGCATCCGAACTAGCCAGTTCACATCAGTTTGCTTCAAACCTGAAGCAATGTTAAAGCTAAGTTATGCTATCAAACTCGCAAATGCACCATGCGAGATGCGAACAGTGAATCACTACTTACCAGTTCCTTCGAGAATCTCACGAAGAGAAGGAATGCGCATTAATGAAGTCGTTGAAGACTGCCCTTGCTCCATAGCTCTCCTGTCAGCTGCGAGCTCTAATTCCTCATAGTTAGAGGGAAGAGTGTAGGCCGCACCAGCTGCGACTGCATTCCCAACCTGCGAGCCCCAAAAGCCCCACGCAGGAATAGGTGCCGCCGACTCAGTCATCACCGGAGGCGAAGGGACAGCCGAGGTCGCTTGGCGAGGGATATTCTCAGATGCGGAAGCATCAGCAGTACTTGTCCTTACTTCCTCAGCGCCAGCATGGGCATCTTCATCCATTAGCACAGCACCAGCTTCAGCATCGTCGGAAAGTTCGATGATGTCCTCGAGAGGCTCACCTGCGTGATCAATAGCTGCGACGGGCTTCTCAGTATGAGGGCACGGAATCGGAACATAGGACGCAGAAGACTGACTTCTTTGCTCCGGCGCGCGTTCCTCAACATTGCCTGCGATACAAAATGCCATGGTATGAGGTAACTCGCATTGAATAATATTTTGCTATCTTTACTTAAGCCAAGAGCAAGCACCTCCACGCGAAGGTGGGATTGAAGTCTCTTCATCATACACTAAAGATGTGGAACCATGTCCTATTAGTGTGTCCTCACTAAGCAAGTCTTTAAAAGGAGCGTGACCTGGGATGCGAATAAACCAGTCATGATTCTGTCTCAAGTTGCTAAGGCCTAGTACATGCGTATCGCTCAAGTGATTACCTGAAGGTTCTCCGCACTTGTCTACTAGCCAACGGCGAATGTCAGCCTTTGACACACCATGCTTTAACGCACCCACAATAACATCTCTATGAGTTACTGCGAGATTGAAGATCTCACCTTTATCGCCGCCTGCGATCTCTTCGAAGTCTGCTTGGGCTTGCTCCAGAGCTGCTGCGTCCTCTTCTGGAACCTCATCTTCCTCCTCCGCATGAGGAGCCACTTCTTCGGGAAGCTCGTCTTCCTCGTCAACTGGACGCACTAAGTCGTCAACATGCTGCTCTTCGAGGCTCTGCTGTTTCACACGCTCGAGCTCCTCCTCTTCCCGCTGTCTTCTTCTTTCAGCAGCCTCCGCGACTGTCTTCCGGGACTCGGCAAGAACGTCCTCGCTTATGAGATCGTCTGGAATGCTAGAATGGGTATCTCTCTTTTGTCTCTTGGCCAAAAGGCCACCTATGGTCTCATCATCATCATCATCTGCGAAGATATGATTGATTTAAGAAAGAATTGCAAAGGAATTACGATACTGGGAAAGGAAATGCGACGGAGGTACCTCCTGATTCTTCCTCATGCATCACCACTGTTCTTTCTTCTTCTTCATCGCTCTCTCTGGGCTCCTGCCTCTCTCCTTCTTCCTCTTGATTGAATGGAACGAAGGTCTCAACCGCGAGCTCCTTCCGCGTTTTGCTGGGCATGCGACCCTTGCCTTTATCCTTGACAGAAAGGGACCTCGCCGGAGGAGAAGTGGGAGCACTTCTAGGGGAAGAAATTGTAATTCCCTGCTGCCTGGGTCTCTTCGCTCTCGGCGCCCCAGTCGCTGGAGGGGACGGATCATCTCCGGGAAGTGACGAGGCCGGAGCATTGTCTATCAGCGAGTCAGCAAAAGCATTCATGACTGCACGAATCTTGGTTTCGACCTCAGGGTCCATCCTCCATGCTAGCCGAAACGACTGCTTTTGTCTTCTGGTGGCAACAATGGTGTTCACCAATGACTTGGAGCGATCACCAGATGCGAATCTTCGCACATGACACTACAGCAAACAGTACAAAATAAAGGTGTCAGCATAAGGAAATCAAGAAGCTAAACGCACGCGAAGAAATTGCTTACCTCAGCAAATGCCTTGCTGTATCTGACGACATGCGTGTCGCCCTTCTTAACTGCGGCGACCTTCTCCTTCAGAATGATGTCAGGACACAAATAGTTCTCGCGATCCAACAGTGAGTAACAACCATACTCAGACTCGCTCAGACTGCAATTGGGGCGAAACGGGAAAGAATTTCTCTTGATCAAGGGGGCTCTACTTGGCTGCGCGGCTGACTGCGTCTCAATCCTTGTTTGCTGGGCGATCCAGTATGCGAGCCAGTTCTGAGAACACCCACCCTCGCGGGTCCCTGCAGGCTGCTCAAAGGGAAGATTGTTCATGAATACTGTCTTGCACTCCTTTGTCAGCAAGCGCTTATAACAACCTCTGATAATGGACGGGGGCCAGATTGATGGTGCCACTGCATCAAAGCCGAACTGGGGAGATACTCGAGTGGGATCAACATCCACGGTAATCCTCTCATACCTTGGCGCGAGCTCACGAATATGCTCTGCGAGGGCAGGAAGAGAACCTCGTAGACACCAGCAAAAGAACTCGCGATAGCGCTCATGGAAATGCGATCCCTCTTCGAAGAGGAGCTCTTCTGAGAAGACAACACCCTTAGAGGGGTATAGCCTTGGAAACCATCGCACGTTCTCAACACGTGTGGCATAGGGCCTGGCAGTGAACTCTTTCCGTTTTTTGCATATCAAGCTCCAAACACACTTGGTGTTGCTCGCTCCGAACCACCTCGCAGCTCTGCCGCTGTTGCGCTCCTCCGTCTCGCCTGGGGGACACCACTTGTCGGGTTTGAGAGCAGTTGGGGCATAGGATGGCCACCGCTCGAAGACCCACATTGTCAAAAAGGAGATATTGACGAAGGTCAGTACATCGAGGCGGCCACGCGACTCTTTCATGGCCAAAACCAGCTGATCAAGCCTGTAATACAACGTGCCCAAGACCAAGGGTCCGAGTGCGACTCTCTGGCCAAGGGCGAGCCTCACAGCAAATGGTAAAACATGGTAAAAGACCCCATCATGGGGGTGACCGTCGATCAAGTACCTCGACAACCAAGCACAGAGGAAAGCACAGAGGGTCAAGTGATAGCCTTTACCCTCTACATAATTCTCGGCATCTGGGTTCTCACTCAGAAGTTTCTTAGTGATGCTGCTGTTCGCATAGTCTCGAAAGAAATACTGCAACCATTTGTTCCAGGTATTCTTCGCAGACGTATCAACCAACTGCCAGTTTGGAAGGGCTCTCGTAGTAGTCCACCGGGTGGAGACTTTCTTTACCTCTGCCAGGCATTCCTCCATCTGCGTGTACAAGGAAATCTCCGCAGGCGTCCTCAAAGGACTCAAAGGGTCTACCTCGCCCATGGGAGAAAGATCGTACAGCATCTGCACGTCCTCGAGTGTGGGGGCGGCCTCGAACTCAGCAAAGTGGAAAGTGTGAGTCGCAGGCGAGTAGCTGGAAAGAAGGTCTAGAAGCATGGACAGGTCCAGCTTCACGGCAGCACCCTTCATAGCACGAACAGCGAAGTATATACCGGCTTCATCGAGAGTCGCGGCATGATTGTCCAACACGTGGTCAATCCACTCATCCATATAGTCCAACTTCTGGACGAAAGCCTGGGTAGATATCGCGGTGTAGGGGAAATACCCGTTTTCGATCCCCAATCGAACCACATCCTCGGAACTAATCAACTCGAGCAAGGCTGAGCTAACTGGGCGAGTCAGTGTCAGCAATCCCTCAACTGGGACAGGATCAGGCATCCTCTTCGCCTTAACCCTCGCATGATAGAAATCTTGGCCACCTAAATAGGGGGCTTTTCGCCACAAAGCCTGCGGAAGATCGGGGATCTCTTCGTCCTCCTTGTTGGGTTTGGTTCCTTTTGTCTTGGCCATTCCTGCGGAAGAGCAAGAAAAAAGGGGGGAGAAAGGTGCTACACTTCAGTATGAATTTCGACTTCAGTATGAATTTCGAGATTCAAGATCCACAGAAAGAAAGATGAACAGTTTCTGGTGTCAATTTTAGAAATTAGAGGGTTGCATTATCAGGGGATTTCAAAACCCTATCCAGGTCCTCATTATTGAGAAATCAAGCCGCAATTGGATCCAAAGCTTGAAGCTTCTTCACAAGTTTCAACAAATTATATGGGTTTACAAATTCAACGCAGTTCAAAGCATACACTGGTGTTTTAAATCAAAATTGAACAAGGCCAACCTTGTTTTCGCAAAGCTTGCCTGGATATGCACAGTTGAAGAAGACGATTTGCAGTTTTGAATTGATGATTGATTATCTGAATCTGCTCTCGAAGATCTCCGGGTACCATTCACTTTAAGAGAAAGAAGTGATGCTTTGCAACAGTGGATACAAAGTATTTATCCGAAAACAATGAAGGGTTGCGTCCTTTCAGTAGTCGAATCGCAACCGTCACCGTCGAATCGCGCAATCACAGGACAAGCTGACGTCACGCCTAAAACCCTAAAAGCCAGACGGCACAACTCTAGGGGTCTTAGGTCATAATGGCACGCACGGGGGCTGAACTTACCCGTATTTGAATTTGTGCGTGGCGGCAACGCGTATGTCGGTTTCCGCGCATGGAAGTCTATACAGCTATGAGTCTTCACGCGCAGAAAGGGGGCTAATGTAGATAGTGCTTTCTGAGCTGACAGATCTTGGCCACGTGGCAACCATCCAGCACACCATATTGTGCTCCACACACACTGGATCACCAGCCGAGCTGATCCATGTGGGGGCTGCGAGACAGAGCCCTCGCATACCACGGCACGGGACTTGTAGGGACTTTGTGGTTTGGAGGCTAGAGTAAGCCCTGTCGCGTGCGAGCCAAGCCCGCACGCGACCTTTAGTAACTGTTTTGAGAGATTTATGGCACGAGCTCCATAAACCCGGTCAATCCGGTCAAACCCGGTCAACCTCGTAACGGTTCCGGTATTCGCGCACAACGTGCTGTAACGGTCCCTATATACTCGGACGAACGTGCCGTTATGGTTAAGCTAATTAAGCCGCCATCAATGGGCGCATTAACCACGCTACAACGGTCACGTTCTCTGCTATATATAGGACGTTAACCTTTCCATACAAAGGAGAACACACTGGCCATACGCGGAAGCTCTGCCAAACCTCTGTCTCTCTCTCAGACATTGCTACTGACTTACTCTCTCCCTACACACAACCCCACTCTTCCTGTGCGATCCTTGATCCTCTACATACGGTGTACACGGAGGTCTCCCCGCCGGAATCTCTTGTGCACAGGTGTGTTGTGCGCTTCACGCATCAAATTTTCCTTGGTTTCCGTACACTTGTGTGGTACACACCATCTCCCCTTGTAGCGGATACTTCCATCTTCATGGATCTTGAAATCCTTTGCTTGCCCTGCTATAATCTTCTTCTTTATCCTTTCCAGCTTCACATCTCCAGGCTGGTTACTCCTTATTTCTTCTAAGATATCCGGCACAACTGTCATATTCACAAGGATATTCTTCACTCCACCTTGTTCCACCACTTAAATTTCGAGCTTTCGGAACTCATGGCATAGCCTGTCAGGCCAAACTAGCATATTACCTAAAGTATGGCTCGATTTTCGGCTTAACGCATCAGCTACTACGTTTGCCTTCCCCTCGTGGTACTCGATACGCAAATCATAATCCTTTATGATCTCCAGCTGTTGTTTAGCTCTTTCTGAGTGAAGATGTACTCGAGACTGCTGTGGTTAGTATACAATCTACACACTGACCCATATAGGTGATGTCTCCATATATTTAGTGCAAAAACTATTGCTGCAAGCTCTAAATCATGCGTAGCATAGTTCTCTTCATGAGTTTTCAGTTGTCTCGAAGCATAGGCAATAACCCTTCTTTCCTGCATAAGCACGCACCCTAAACCCTTCTTCGATGCGTCGCTGTAAACGTCAAACTCGCCAGAATCATTGGGTAAAGCTAACACCGGTGCTGTAGCCAACTTTTCTTTCAATGTCTGGAATGCTGCTTCACAATCTTCGCCCCACTGATACTTTACGGTCTTCTTGGTTAGTGTAGTCAGCGGTCTAGCGATCTTCGAGAAATCTTTTACAAAACGCCTGTAATATCCTGCTAATCCCAGAAACTTCTTATTTCTGACACATTCTTCGGAGTTGGCCAGTCTTTAACGGCTGAAATCTTTCCTGGATCCACGGATATCCCTTCCTTTGAGATTATGTGACCCATAAATCGATCTTGATATAGCCAAAACTCACATTTCGAGAGCTTAGCATACAACTTCTCATGTATCAATGTTTCTAACACTTCTCTGAGATGTTCTTCGTGCTCTTCCTCGCTCTTTGAGTAAACGAGGATGTCATCAATAAAGACGACTACCAACCGATCCAGAAACGTTCTCATAACACGATTCATTAGATCCATAAATACTGCATGAGCATTAGTTAGACCAAAAGGCATAACAGTAAACTCATAATGGCCATACTTTGTTGTAAAGGTTTTCTTCGGGATGTCCTTATCGGCTACCCGAAGCTGGTGATACCCTGATCTCAAGTCTATCTTTGAGAAAACACTCGCCCCTTGCAACTAATCGAACAAGTCGTCAATTCGGGGTAAAGGGTATTTGTCCTTGATCGTTGCGCTGTTCAACTCTCTATGGTCAATGCACAACCTCAAGCTTCCATCTTTCTTCTTTACAAACAAACAGGTGCTCCCCAAGGGGACACACTTGGCCTTATGTAACCCTTTTTAAGTAGCTCTTTCAACTGATACTTTAGTTCTTTCAACTCTACTGGTGCCATTCTGTACGGCGCCTTTGAGATTGGAGCTGTTCCAGGTGCTAAGTCCATAGTGAACTCAATCTCCCTTCTAGGTGGCATTCCTGGAATCTCATTCGGGAATACATCGGGAAAGTCTTTGACTATCTGTATCTCTTCTAGAACATTCTCCTTCTTAGACACGTCTTGGACATTAAGAAAATAAGCACTATTCCCCTTCTTCACTTGGTTGTCTATGGTCAAAGCTGACAGTACTAGTCGGATACATTGTTCCTTCGTGATGCCACGGTAAGAAACCTTTTCTCCCTTTGGACCTTTAAGCCTGATTTTCTGATCGTGACAGTCTATAACTGCTCGATATTTACCCAGACAATCGATTCCCAATATAACATCTATCCCCCCAAGATCAAATTTTATCAGATTCGCTGGCAAGGTACTAGCTAGAATCTTAACTTCTACTTCTTCATAAATGGTGCCACAAACTGTTATATGACCGGTTGGGGTAGCTACAGGGATGGATATTCTAGACGGCTTATTGAGAGTCAACTTTTCCACAAATGATGATGAAATAAATGAATACGATGCTCCAGAATCAAATAGAGTAAATGCTGGTTGATCATGGACAAGAAATGTACCAGTGACTACTCCATTTGCTGCTTCTTCCTCAGTCCTGCTAATGACAGCAATCCGTGCAACATTCCCGTTTTGTGCTGCGGTTTTTGCTGTACCAGTCCCATTGTTGTTGCTGTTGGCATTAGCCGGAGCATTGTTTTTCCCATTCCTGTTCTCAATTCCATTCTTCCTCCCATTACCTTGGTTGTTCCCCTGCTGTCTTCCATAATTGTTGCCCCCATTATTCTGGTTGTTGCGATTCCCATAGTTCCTGTTTCCGCCCTGATTGTTTCCATTGAACTGCAGGTTTCCTTGAAAATTTCTTCCCTGGTTCACCTGCTGATTCCCATTCGTTCGTGTACGGCACTCGAAAGCACGATGTCCTCGCTTGCCACAGTGATGGCAAGTGATTACATTCCCCTTGCAGTCAAATCCAGGTGATTCTGCTGGCACCTGTTGCAAATGTAGCGGCGAGGAGGCTGGTCACCTGAGTTCTGTTGGTTGCCACGGTACTGGCCCTGGTTACCTCCTCCTTGGTTGGGCTTGAACCTCTTGTCCTGACCACCCTGGTTGTTCTTACCCTGATTTTTGCCATAGCCCTCAGCGCTTTCAATCTTGCGCTTTCCTCGCTTCTCATCTTGCGCCTCTTGAATGCGCCAAACAGCTGCAGCTCTATCATATGCCTCCTGAAGGGTATCATACGTTCTGCACATGAAGTCCTTCTGCAGATGGAGTTCGAGACCAGACATGAACTTCCTAACATTGGTCGCCTCATCAGGCATCAGTTGACCTGTGAATCGAGATAGTTCCATGAACTTCTTAAAGTACTCGGTCACAAAACCATTCCCTTGTGTCAGATTCACAAAGTCGATGTACTTCTGATCCTGAACATGATCCGGATAGAAGCGAGTGCGGAGTGCAGTCTGAAGAGCCTCCCAATTGAAATTGGGTTGAGCCAAAAAGTTCTGACGCGTGCTCCTCCACGATATATTAGCTTCATTTTTCAGGTATAATGCCGCGCAAACAACTTTGCGGTTTTCGGGGCACTCAACCAACTCAAGGATCTTATCCATCTCATCGATCCAGTCTTCGAGTTCAACAGGATCCTCACTGCCTATAAAGTTCCCAGGCTTCATGTCAGCCACTTTCTTCGCCCAGTTGGCTGCATTCTGCTCTCCCTGGTTCATGTTCTGATCCATTTGAGCAAATTGAGCAAAGAATTGCTCCATGTTGTTGTTGTTGTTTTTGTTGTTTGGGGCTGCCATCGTTACTTGACGATTTCTCTTGGTGTAGTATTGATGTGGTCTATCAGTCATAATCCCTAGCCTATTGTATTATTCATAGAGTATCACAAAGTACAAGTAAACATGAATACATGGCATGTAAGCAAGTAATGTCACACATTGATCATCAATCACTCAATTAATCATGCCTTTATACATAAGATGATCACGTCTCATCTTTCATCCTTCTTCAAAAATTGGAAAAATGATCAATTGAATAAGAAAAAATTATGAATTTTGGTGTGCAACAACCTATTTGAGTCTACTTTCATAATCAAGAAAAATTAACTCAAAATAAATTGTAGAACTCAAGATGCACAATAAATACTACAGCTACTGTCACAGACCACCAGAACAAAAACTTTGACTTCGACAGGTCTTAAACTGACTTTAAGATTCTAAAAATGAGCTAGTCTTTCACCTAGAGTTAGCCACACGTGTCTACTAGCTTCCATAAAAATTTGAGAACAAAAAAAGGTCGGGAAGATGGGTAATCATTAAAAATGCTACAGCTAGTCACTTTGCAATTCTGCTACTATACAACCAACTTTGAAAATTCGTAACTAATTCTACAGAACTCATATAGGGCTGAAATTTTTATGGGAGATACCTGGATATGTCTACTTTCTGCAAAAAAATAAGGAAAAATAAATCCAACCTTAAATACGTCTGCTACAACCAAACCCCACTGCTGCGCAGAATCAAACTACATTAAAATCATTGCTCTCGCGTTCTAACTCCATGAACGCTTTCTATGCACTTGATCAATGATAACAAAACACAAGAAGATCTTAATTCATCAAATTATACTCCAAAATCAGAAAACTAAATTTATTAAACTCCCAAACTGGGTCCTCAAAACATGAGCATTATTCATCATTCTTAAAACAAATCGCTAAGAATTTAACTCTAGCCCAAAAGTGGCTATACGAAATCATTCAAGAAACGTTAAGTCTTGCTTGGCATCATAGCCTTATTCAAACCAATAATAAAATTCAAAATGCATCAAAGTCTAGGAAATTAAAGGATTCTAACATGCTTAATCCTCGTCTTCATCGTTCTCATCCAACTCCTCAACTTCATCGGTATCATACTCGAACTGTTCACCCCCACTTGGGTCTTCTCCACTCCCATCGTATTCTATGGAGTCTTCCTCAACTTCATCATCTTCCATTGGATCCTCTTATACCTCCTCATCGTCACTAGAGTCTATAACGATCACCTCTTCATCATCACTAGAGTCTATAACTATCACCTCTTCATCATCACTAGAGTCTATGTTGATCACCTCCTTGGCTTCAATAGGATTCACTTCAATAACCGTGTAGCCTTGCCACTTCACGTGAACCTCCATCAACAATTTGCCTATGAAATCGGCGCTCACCCTCCATTCTCCTTGGTAGAGATAATCCCTAGCGTTCATTCCGTTGAAATTGTCCATAAGGTTGCTATACTTTGCTATTATATCTCCAAACATGGGTCCCATAGGAAGTGCCTTCACCATACAATACGCCTGAAAAGCTGGATTACGGTACCGAGGAAACTCCAATGCAACGAACTTTTGCTCACAATACTGAACGACGCGATCACGAAACGTCGTGAGATCCTCACCCTCGACCCAAGGTGTCACAACCGGGTGCTTCTCAACGGGCAACACACGTTTTCTAGCGGTTGTTTTGGTTCTAGCCATCTACAAAAGAAAATAACTCCATAAGTCTCTTACTCCACAAAGTATATAACGTAAATAAAATGATTATTCTCATGAAGTAAATACATATTTCCAAGACTTCAATTTCATAACCACAAGACTCTTGAAAAGCAACCCCCAACCTTTGATCACCCAAACAGTAATCTTTTAACCTGAACTCCAATGAAACGCCTCAAACCCCAATCTCTTAGTATCTCGGATAGGCCAAGGCTCTTAGTTAGGAGTGGGTGGATGGGTATACTTGCCTTCTATCCTATTTTCTAAGCACTTACACACATAATAGTCCTAACAATACTACTCAAATCCCCAACGGCTTGTCAAATTTTAATTTCTTTTCCTACGTTCATTTTAGTTACCCTAACAGGTTTCGATTTCCTTTTTGGATTGTTGGCTCTGATACCACATGTAACACCTCCAAAATGACCAAGCCGGAGGTCCGGGGGGTGTCACTCCGTACCCGAGATTAAACTTGGATACAAGGAAATTTAAAGATGGTTCTCAAGCAACATCCATAATAATAGTTAAAACTAATCATTATTACAATGCAATTCTTCTTGCCTCAAACGCGGGCATAAAAAAACTAAAGTGTATTATTAACTAACCAACAAGAGTCCTAATTATTGAAATGAAAATACAAATGATTTGGTGATTAAGTGCGTCCCCCGCTAAGCTGATACTCACCGCGTAGACCTGTGGTGCAGAAATAAAAAGAAACACCACAACACAAAATCAGCATATAAATACTGGCAAGCAAACACCCAAGCATGTAAAATGACGATGAGACAAGTTATAAAAATAGTAACCAATTTTACGAGTAGGAGTTTATCTTTAAACACAGCGGAAGTTTGAGTTTGACACTTGTAAGAAAACATGAGTGTTTACAGTTCGCAAATTCGAATTCAATATCCAAGTTGGAAAATCTCATATTTTATACTCATTCTTTTTCCATTAATAATCACCAAATTCACAAGTTCACAAATACAATTAGTTGATACGGGGAAAGAACCAACCACTTCGCAAGCATCCAAGACATTAAGTGTCGACACCCCCTTACAGACTTCTTGTCGCAAGAAGGGTGACTACAAGGAGCGATCCGGGGCCTTGCAACCGGATTAAATACAATTAATTGGCCAGATATAACCCAACCAAGTCCGATAGTAACCATGAGACAATCTTGCACAACTCTTCCACTTTACGTTATCGTGAATTGTTAACTTATTATGTTATTTTCAAGAAAAGCATTTACGAGTTAAATCGGATGTTTAAATGACACATAAGCATAACACGTAAATTCATTTTGAGACATGTAAAAAGAAATCATTTGACACGAAGGGAGTTAGGCACACTAGGCCTGGCATGTTTACTCACCTTACTTGCAAACAACTATGGCAAATCAATCGTAGTACTCGACGTACGTGTCGTCTGTGAACTCGTCGCCTACAAATTAACAATACTCGAATCAAATTACAATTTCTTAGTAATATAAATACTAAACTATACTACATGCACATGGCGCTCAACGGTTTAGGTTTCTAACTTCAACCTAATGTTCCCAAGTATAACCCGATACACCAGTGCATAGGACAATTGGCCCTAGGTTAACCATAACTCGACTAACATGTTCAAGATTAACATCCCCTTAGGCTATTTAATTCTAAATAAATAGATCACTAATTAACTAGATTCACATTACACTATTCACAACTCACAAATTCACCCAAACACGTGTACTTATGTTCAAGGTCACGAAACGAGTGTTTTAACTCAAGTATTTAAACTAATTTTCATGTCTAGACACTATTTTATAATCCCAACAGCATTAATGACAAATTCAGCAACTTCCAGTGACCAAAAACAGTCCTATAGCGACGAATTTCAACCTTTTAGCGACCGGACAGATTGTATATTAACTCTAGAACATCAAACTAAGTGTCCAACGGTCACGATTTTGACTCCAATCCAATTAACCAGTGATTACCATTCACCTAACCAACTCAACACATCAAACAAGTGATGAATTCTAACTAAACCTATTGTTTTGGCTTGATTTTACCTTCTGCATAAATTAGGGTTTATGGGTTAACATGAACGTGGATGATTTTGATGAAACAAGACGAATAACATGAAACTAATCCAAGTAAAGGACGATAACAAATCTGAAAATCATGGAACACATGCTATTTACGTGAATCGTGAGAAAGAGATCAAGAGAACAAGAGAAATCAAGAGAAAAAAGAAGAACAAATCGCCGCCCAAAGAGGGTCGGACGAAGGAAGAAGAATCGGACGGAGAGAGAGAGAGAGAGAGAGAGAGAGAGAGAGAGAGAGAGAGAGAAAGGAGAAGAAGAGAAAGAGAGAGAGAGAGAGAGAGATACCTGATCGGAGAGAGAGAGGGACGGCGGCGGCGTTGAAGCCGCTGCTTCTCCTGTTGCGTCGGGCAGAGAGAGAGACCGAGAGAGTGAGAGAGAGAGACGTGAGAGTGAGAGACGTGAGAGTGAGAGAGAGAGGTATAGGGTTTTATGATACTTGGGAAAAAAATCAAACTCTCTTGGAAAGAAACCCCTTCAAATTGGAAGTTTCACGTAGGAAGAAAATTGGGTCAAACTTATACCAATCTGTGGAAAAAGACACTTTCTCCCGCCTAGTATAGGCCAAAAAGGCGACAATCTCCCCCAAAATCAAATAAAAGGCACTAAAACTTTTAGATTAAAGTCACAAAGACCCCCAAACACTAGCAACTATTTATAATTAACTCCCAATAATTAAATTTAACTCCCAACACATGTAATAATACCAAAAAATACCAAAAATACCCATAGTCCCAAAACGGAGTATTTCATTTAGTCTCTTCTTTGTCAGAGTAGAGGGCGAGTACAATTCAGAAAGTGACTGCAAAGTGGTACTAGTAGAATAGTTGAGAGGAATAGGTGAGCCTGAACGAAAAACTCACTACGTTGGATGAAATCTCTTAGTTGACCTGACTATAAACGTTTGTCACTTTGTGCCAATATAATGCTAGTAATTACTCTATTGAAGTACTCGTTTAGTTTCTTTATATTTCTTACCACTTTCAATTACTAAATCATGTTTACTAAGTACATATGCATCAAATTCCTAATGATCATATAATTTTATAGTATGTCTCGACGGTCAGACTAAAAGCTTACTTATCCTTGTTGATCAAATTAGGGTGATGAGATATTACATGTTTTTGGAGCCTTAGTCGAGAAACATATGCATTTATACTCTTAAACATTTATACATTCACGAAAGGTGCTACTAATCAAAAATTTCTGAAGTGTGCTATTGGCAAATGTGATATGTGAACACATTTATATGCAACGGTGAGGGGGCAGGAGTGCAATCCAAAGTTAACAACAACACTCTCAAACTTTTGAGTATTTGTTACACAAACTTCTACTATCTATTAAAATGTACAAAAGTAATATGCGAGAAGCATGTGATTGAAATCTCTTCCAACCAAAGAGTTTGTTAACATTTTTATAATGTAAATTTAAGATAACTCTACAATATTGTAAAAGTATTGACAAATTCAAATTCTCGTGTTGTTTTACTGGACAAATCATATCGTCAAAATTGTTTAAAAAGTCTAACAATGACAAAAATTGAAAACATTTTCGCATTGAACCAACACAGTATCTTCACTATTGATCAACCTAAATAGTCACTATCTCCTTTTCAATTTTCAAAATCAAACGTTTACACGCTGTACACACAAATTTATGCAATTGGAAATAAATGCGAGAAATCTGGTGAAACAAATATTTTATTGATTATTTGATGATGTGGATTATAATCTGTGATAGTAAATTTCTAAACAGAAATTAAATCCCCTGATTCTTCTCCTGAAACGTCCAACGAGGGCTTCACAGCTTGATCACGGATCGAACGGATGATGAGCGGCCTTCGATTTTGACGAAGAACGCGATGAAGGTCTCGAAGAACACAAACGCCGAGCGAGGGCTTTAGAGGCTTGATCTCGGATCGGGCGGATGAATATCTTCGATGTTGATGAAGAACCGGATGAGCGCCTTGAAGAACACGAAGTACGGCTTGAAGATCTTCGAGTGTCTTGAAGAACGCGGATGGAGATCTTCAACGACTTGAAGAACTTGATGATGATCTTCGAAGAACTCGATGAAGAACTTCGAAGTGCTTTATGATGATCTTGGTAATGGATGAACTCGTCAGGACTTTAGCAGCTTGATCTTCAGAGCTCTCTCCTTCGCGCAAGATGTAGTTGTGTCCCATATGCCTAGGGATGACTCCTTTATATAGGCATGGGCTGGCTTGCTGGCCAAGGTAGAAAATAAATAATATTTATTATTTATTTAATTTCTGCATCAATTTGACAAGTGGCGCAATGTGATTGGCCGAACTCGCTAGTCTTGACAGCTGCATCATTTTGACAAGTGGCATTATTTGATTGGCCTTACTTGCTCACTTGTAGCCATGTCATGCACTGACGTGGCATTTCCATATGCAGTCCTTGCTTGTAAATAAGTTTGGTCACATTTACAATTTAGTCCTCAATTAATTAATTAATGATTAGAGGCATTAATTTGATAGTGAGTGCTATTTGATCACACCGTTTAATTAGGTGATAGTAGATACGTGGCACAATTTAATTGGCCGCAAATTTTGCGTGTCTACACACGCATTTCAATGTGATAGTATATGAACTTGACTATATTTATCGTGTGAAAAAAATAAGTCTATTTTTTTTCAATTATTTTTATCGTCAACCGGACTCTACCACTTGAGCTATCATTTTAGAAGTAAAATTGTCACCATAAAACAAAATATAAAATCAAAGTTTTGTGACTTTTTGGTCTCACCATAAAATCTCCTGAAATTCTCCTATAAAAATAATAATAAATAAAATCTCCTGAAATATTTGTGTCATCAAATCTCATTTATTGTTTCCCTTTATCTCCTTTATATCTGCATGTAATTTGTATCTTTCCTATTCATTCCCCTTCGATTCTCCATTACTCCAAATATCTCCTTCTCGCGCTCAATTCTTCTCTATCTTCCCCCTCTCTTCTCTTTCCCCATCCTCTGTTTCAAGAAACAAGAACAGAACAAAGATGCTTCCGTACCAGAACTCCTACGAATTCAATCGCATTATGAACCAGAACATCACTACCCACAAACCCTTTTCGATGAAGAACCGTTTGAATTACATTCCGAAACCAGTACCCAAGACCCAGAAGCTGAAATCGGAACAAGCTTCGAAGAGACACGCCGTGGCAGAGCAAGAACGCCGGCGGCGAATCAACGCCCACATCAAGACCCTCCGCCATCTTCTCCTCCCCCACATGTCCTCGAAAGTATGCCCTCTCTCTCTTTCTCTCTCTCTCTGTATCTCTGAGTCTCCCTCCCTCCCCTGTTTCTCTCTGATTGTGATTTCAGTAATCTCTCCCCCTCTCTCCCCGAATTGGATTTCAGATTTTCAGTTATTTGGGCTCCGTTTGGTTCGCGGTAGAACATTTTACGTTTTCCCTTGTTTTGGTGTTTTGGTGTTGTTTGGTTGGAGGTAAAATGTTTTCCTGTAAAATGTTGTCCCTCAAATGATGTAAAATGATTTACACATTTCAAATCCGTAAGCCATTTTTTTTGTAGTAAAGGAGCACAACAACTCATACTAACACCGCTGCCACCCTACCTCCACCACGACCCATCACTGCTATTTCCGTCACGGCCCACTGTTTTGGCAAGAGTCTACCAAACACGAAAAAATAATTGCTGGAAAAACTTTTCACACAAAACATTTTACGTGTAAAATATTTTCCCTTGTAAAACATTTTACTGCGAACCAAACAGAGTCTTGATGATGGAAATTTGTGTATTTTACAGACGGTGAAGGCGTCGATACTGACCGAGACGGTCCGCCAAGTGAAGGAGCTGAGGAAGAAGGCATTGGAGCAGCAGGAGGGAAGTGGGTCTGGCCGGAATTCATTTTTCATGTTTCCCGGCGAGAATGACGAGGCGGAGGTGACACGGTGCGACGGCGAGGACGGCAAAGTGGTGGCGAAAGTGACTGTTTGCTGCGAGGACAGGCCGGGTTTTCACGGGGACTTGACGGAGGCGATTCGGGCTGTGGGAGCAGAGGCGGTGAAGGCGGAGATGGCGACGGTTGGTGGAAGGACGAGGGCGGAGGTGGTGGTGGAGTGGCGGGGCGGCGGTGGCGGAGATGAAGATGTCAGGTCGTTGAGGAGGGCCTTGATGGGTTTGGTACAGGGTCGGGGTTTGGGCCAGATTATGGGCCTGAGTAGACCGGCTAGGTTGGGCCTTGATGGATATTCTAATAAATGGGCTGGCCTTTATGGGTCTTTGAATGGGAATGGGCAAAGCTTTTATTAGGGAGTGTTTGGTTAACATTATTATGGTATAATAATTATATAACTTCTTCATTTTCCGCCCGTCATTCGGGTCAATATCTAGTTGTCGACAAGTGGTGTCAAACTGCTGATGTAAATATATATATATATGATTGGGGACGAGATGTTTCCCGCAAGTCTATTACCATCTGATTTTAAATTTTTATTTTCGACCATGCTTACTCTTTTTCCTTCAGAGGTTCTTTTCTAAATAAATAGAATTCAAGCAAAACTACAAAAAATTGACTTTTTTGTGGTTGATGCATCGACCTAGCATTTGTTGTCATTGTGGTGCAAATAAATGGAATGAACTATTGAAATAAAAGATGATACTTAAATTAGGAAGGTCAGTGAGCGGTTTTTTTGTTCCATGTTAGAAATGATTCAAATACTTAGCTAACAAACAATTGGCAAAGCAACAATTGACGAAAAAAAGGAGGAAGGCAAGGCAAGGCAAGGAACGAGCTGCAAGATCTAGTGTAGGCTATGCTCGCATGAGCTCTGGGCCATATCGCACAAGCCGATTCAGCTTTAGAAGAATTCTAGTTGTTTCCTTCTTTGTTTTTGGTAACGTTTGGTTGATTGGGCTCTAACATTGTATTCTAGGTCTATAAATAGATGTTATGTCGTGGCTTCAACAAGAGTGGTGTATCGTGATTGTAATTGGCAGTCTCTTATCAATAAATCGGGTTTGTTTGGCCGTGGATCTAACTACCAACTTTGCGAGTGAACCACGTTATATAGTTGTGCGATCTTGTTCTTGCTTGTTCTTTATTTCATCACTCTCTCGTTCCCGTTTCAGTCTCAAAATGTGGTACCAGAGCCAGGTTGGGTTAGGGTTTCGAGAGAAATGATGTCGGGTACGATCCTCAAGATCAATCGGTTTGAGGGAAAGAGTAGTTTCAGTTTGTGGCAGATAAATATTCGTGCTTTGTTGAAGTAGCAAGATCTTTGGCTGCCATTGGCGAACAAGACAGGCGAAGATCCAACCACCCCGGCATTTGTGAAGATGGAAAAGAAGGCGCATGCAACGATCATGCTATGCCTCGCGGACGATGTGATCATCGGTATCACATATCAGGAAAAACAACTGGATTATGGTCAAAGTTGGAGCAACTCTATATGACAAAGTTGGCCGCCGATAAATTGATGTTGAAGCAGCGATTGTTCAATCTGCGAATGTTGGAAGGTACGCAAATCAGGGACCACTTAGACAATCTAAGCACTATTTTGCAAGAATTACCTAATAGTGAGGAGGTTGTAAGTGATGAATATGCGACGTTAATTTTGTTGGTGTCTCTGCCTCCAACATACGAGGGTTTTGTGCAGTATTTCATCATTGGGAAAGATGTGAATGATTAGAAATCGATTTCGGGTTTTGACTTCAACTTGTCGCCGCAAATTGGAGAGCTCTGATGGTTGGGTGGCCGTTCTTGGAGCGTTCATCATTGGGAAAGATGTGAATGATGGTTGGGTGGCCGTTCTTGGGTGGCCGGCATCGAGCTGCCATCGGGTCTGCCGCTGCTAGCCTTCGGGTATGGTTGTGGAGGCTCCGACTGCTTCTACTTCTTCTACTTTCGAACAGAGACGAGAAAGATGGAGATAGAGAGGCAAAGAGAGATGGAGCAGGTGGTGGAGGTTGTTCTTGTGGGGCTTGCCGGGCTCAGGTCAGCGGCGGCAGCGGCATTTGGTCACTGTTTCTGTTGCTTCCGTTGTTATTACTGATGGATAGAGAGAGGTTAAGATTGAGGGACGGAGGTAGTGGTTCTGGCGATGGTGGTGGCTGATGTACTGTCGAAGAAGAGGATGAGGAAGAAGAAGTAGAGAAGAATGAGGAGGAGAAGAAGACAATGTGTATCGGATGGAACACAAAAATATTCAGATGTGTACAGGAGGGTTGGGGGATGTGAAAAAAGGTTATAATTTTTATTTTAGTTTATTTTTATTTACTTATCATGTGTAGGACTTCCACAAAGTACAACTACCACCCCTTTTATTTATTTATTTATTTATTTATTTATTTATTTATTCATCTAGTTTATAATTTCTAAAACTACAATTACCACCCACTTATTTCAAGATTTCAGAAATTACACTCAAAATTTAACGAAAAGTCATTGAATTACCCATATAATCAAAACGGGCTATTACACATGGATCTGCAAACTTGCTCTCGCCTTTTCATAATTATCACTTTGCAGCCATGGTGATTATCGCCCAAAGGAATACCGACGTCCGCCCAATCAAATTTAGCCCAAATGTCATCCAATGTGACAAGGATACTCCTAACACCCTTGATCCTCGCACACAATTTTGTTGCTCTTAACATAGTTGATTCATCAGCACTCAAAATCCAATCTAGAAAACCTACTAATTCACTTTGGATATTTCTCATAATTTGGTTTTGCGAGACGACATTCAGAACTACTTCATCAAAGAGCATATCATGTTACATCATTTTTGCAACTTTTTATTGTTTACTAAAGTTGCATTCCCAACCCCTGGGATGCCATGAATACAGATGAAATTCACATCTACATCCTTCAATGCCTCCAGCACTAGTTCCATTGCTAATTTGGTAGATGAAACATATGCATTTATACTCTTGAATATTCTTTGCAAGCATTAAGTCATCCTTCTCAAAACCGTTAGAATGCGCAACGATAGAAGAACCAAAAGAGTAAGAGGAAAGATAGCTTACAACTCTTTGAGTTGGTTTGGAGAAAATGAACCTCTCCTTATTTATACAAGGTTTTCCCCGGGAAGGATATAGGGATCTATCAATCTAACAGTTAGGAAGGCCTAGAACATTACCCCAAGATCTAGCATACGGTATTTACAAGAGTATATTCTATAGAGTCCTACACATCCATGTAGCCTGCAAGTACTAGAACACTCTAGAAATGGGATAATTAAGTGGGCTAAGTGAGCTATGACATATCCTGGGACGAAAGTAGCAAAAATCCACGTGGGCCAAAGTGTCATGGGCAAGCCCAAAGGCATTCTAAAAATAATATCAAGTAAAATAATGCGACCCATGACATTCTCCCCCACCTAATGATGTGGCGTCCTCGTCGCGTCCTAGGCACAAAATCGCTTGATCTCGTCCTTGAATTTCCACAACAATTCCTCGCTTTTCCATGTTCCTTATTCCATGGGCATGCCGCATGCCCTCCCATTTGACGAATTACTCCTTGTGCTTCGATACTCCCTAGCGAGTAATGGTCAACTCCTTCAAAATCTCCCCCACTTCCTTGTTAAGAGAAGTGGCTATCATCGGTGGTGCTCGCCTCGACTTCCCGCCGGACGTGTCTTCCTTGTCCTCGTGATACAGCTTCATCAGACTCATGTGAAAGAACGTATGTATCTTGAACTTCACCCGGTATGAAGCCTTTTTGACTTTTTTTTGACACCAGGAACAATCCCTCGTACTTCCTTAGCAGACCGTTATGCAACAGTGGGATATGCTTAAATTGTTGCGGCAAGAACTTCACGAACACTTGTCATTGAATTTGAACTCCACTTGTCGTATCTTCTTGTCCGTTTCATCCTCTTCCCCACCTTCTGGAGATAAGCATGAGCCAAATCCCGCTGCTCCCGCCAATCCTTAGCCATCCGATCTGATCATGGGTTGGAACTGAAGGGAGGCGAATCCCTGGACCAGTTCGATTGCATGTCTGCTATACCGATTAAAACTTGTTTCAACATGAACGCTAGAAACCCTACTAGGCGGAATTAGGGTTCATACCTGCGTCCAAGCTTATCTAATGTAGGTCTGAACACTCCGGATCTTCTCCCGTATTCCTGAAGTTCCTCCTGGATGCAAGTGTGGGCTTGCTGCTTCCAGAATCCTTCTTGGCCTCCAAACGAATTGCTCTCACTCTCGAAACCCTAGATTTCGGTGTGTATCTTAAGCATACGAATTCTGAAGACTAAGGACACTTATATAGGCTACGGGAGGGACCTGGAGGAGAAAATACGAATCAGGCTCCTAACTTTATTAGGACTTCTGGTTCCACCCGAACCTAGTCCAAATAAAGTTAATAACAGTTAGTACCACTAAATAACTGTTATTGCACTCCTGTCCATATTCTCAAAACAAATATTTCGAGCTCCTGTTATTAAATACTTATTATCTCCCCATGTTAAGATTACAGATATTCGTCGATTAAATTAATTACTGACTAATTCATTTAATCGACCTCTTCCCATTTCCTTGATTCTTACCTCTTAACTTATTTGATATGTCCAGATTACCAAGTAATCTACCTGCAGGGTTTGACATAATCAAAACTTATAAGCTTCATCAAGGGGATATCATCAATCCCATAACCGGGACATGGATTCCTTCGATATATCAATCTACACCATGGACTCAATAGTATTACCCAACTCATCGAGGTTATTGACTCCATAGGAATCTCACTCACTTGACTTGTCAAAGCAATAACTACTTAATACATGTGCACATTGACTATCTAAGGATTAAGAGAATAAGAAATCATAATAACCATGAGACATAGTTTGTCTTGTTATGTCAGTACAAAGACAATGATCTCAACTTGGTCCTGTTCAATATACACAAAGTATACTAGCACATTGAGTTGAAACTATAGTATGAACTATACTGTTTCCTGTAGCCAAGATAGACCTACTAAAACAATGTGCTACAATCTTTCCGATGGTTTGTCTAATTCCATCTAGATTGTGAACTCACAACTTTCATTCCACAAGAACCGAAGATAAGATCTTCTGTGTGTAAGCTATACTCTACACACCAGATCTTCTACTATGCAGAACAATAGACAACTATGCACAATAATAATATAATGCAAAAGCATTGCCCAAAACCATTCTCATAAATATCAAATTCATATAATCCAATACAAAAAGCATGGCTTTTAGTATTCAATCCAACAATCTCCCACTAAGACTCAAAGCCATGCAGCAACACACCTCAAACCCATTCCCTCTACGTGACCATCAAAAGCTTTAGCTGTCAAACACTTCGTAAATGGGTCTGCCAGGTTATCCGCTGATGCAATCTTCATCACTGCCACATCACCTCTGTGCACGATTTCTCTAATCAAATGATACTTACGCTCTATATGTTTTACTTTCTTGTGAGCTCTTGGTTCCCTTGAGTTTGCAACCGCGCCGCTATTATCGCAATAAAGCGTCATAGCCGGTTGTTCACTCGGTACCACTCCAAGATCCATTAGAAAGTTTCTGAGCCAAACAGCTTCCTTAGCAGCTTCAGAAGCAGCCACATATTCAGCTTCCATGGTGGAATCAGCAATACAAGATTTCTTGATGCTCCTCCAACTAATGGCTCCACCTCCTAATGTGAAAACATATCCAGAGGTAGACTTCCTGGAATCTCTATCTGACTGAAAATCAAAGTCTGTGTACCCGATGGGTACAAGACTATTTTCATGGTAAACCAACATATAGTCTCGAGTCCTTTTCAGGTACTTCAATATATGTTTTACCGCAGTCCAATGTTCTCTGCCAGGGTTAGACTGATATCTACTAACCATGCCAACAGCAAAGCAAATATCTGGTCTAGTACATAACATCGCATACATGAGGCTTCCTACTGCAGAAGCATAAGGAACTGCTTTCATACTTTCTATCTCATCAGGTGTTTTAGGACACTGATCCTTAGATAGACTGATTCCATGTCTGAAAGGGATCAACCCTTTCTTGGAATCCTGCATGCTAAACCTTGCAAGAACAGTATCAATATAATTGGCTTGTGACAAGCCCAACATCCTATTTTTCCGATCTCGCATAAGCTTGATCCCTAGAACGTATGCTGATTCTCCCAAGTCTTTCATATCAAATTGACTTGATAACCATACCCGCACACTAGATAATGCACCACATTGTTTCCAATGAGCAATATATCATCAACGTAAAGTATCAAGAATACCACAACGTTTTCTTTACACTTCTTGTACACATACGGCTCATCCGGACATTGATCAAAACTAAAAGATTTGATTGCCTGATCAAAACGGATGTTCCATGATCTAGATGCCTGCTTAAGTCCATAAATAGACCTCTTAAGCTTGCACAACTTGTGCTCCTGGCCCTTAGCTACGAATCCTTCTGGTTGCATCATATAAATGCACTCATCAAGACTTCCATTAAGGAAAGCTGTCTTGACATCCATTTGCCAAATTTCGTAATCGAAATGAGCCGCAATGGACAAGAGAATCCTGATAGACTTAATCATGGCTACTGGCGAAAAAGTTTCCTCATAGTCGATCCCTTCTTTCTGAGTAAAACCTTTCGCAACAAGCCTTGCTTTGAAGGTTTCAACCTTCCCGTCTACCCCTCTCTTTTTCTTGTAAATCCACTTACAACCGATGGGTTTTACCCCATCTGTTGGATCTACAAGATCCCAGACCTGATTGGAGTACATAGACTCCATCTCAGAAATCATATCCTTTTTCCACTTTTCCGCATCCGTACTTCCAACAGCTTCATTATAGTTACTGGGATCAGTATCATGTTCATCAGGGACCTTGTCAAAAGACTCTCCCAAGTACATGTATCTGTCTGGTTTACGAGAAACCCTCCCACTACGACGAGGCTGTACTTGTGGTTCACTAGTAGTAACATTTTCCCCACTGCTCGGTTGCGGCGGAATGTCACTACTATCTTGTGGATCACTAGTATTATCATTTCCTCCACTGCCCTCTTGCGGTGGGATGTCAACACTATTTTGTTGTGTATCACGAGTATCTACATTTCTCCAACCACCCAAAGGTAGTTGAATGTCGATATCATTTTCTTGTGGTATTTCTTCTTGTACAGTTGGTATATCATGACCTTGGACTACTTGATTTCTCGCATTTCTTCCAGAACAATTTTACTTTTAGGCTTGTGATCCATAATATAGTCTTCCTCTAAGAATCTCGCATTGGTGCTAACAATGACTTTCTGATCTTTCGGACTATAAAATAAACCACCCTTTGTTCCTTTCGGGTATCCTACAAAGACACATACTTCTGTCCTTGATTCCAACTTACTTGAGTTCCCCTTCAGCACATGTGCTGGACTACCCCAAATCCGAACATGCCGTAGACTAGGCTTGCGCCCAGTCCAAAGTTCTGTGGGTGTAGTTGGTACTGAATTAGACGGAACCAAGTTCATAATATATGCAGCTGTCTCTAAAGAATGCCCCCAAAAAGAAATTGGTAAATCTGAATAACTCATCATGGATCTCACCATTTCTAAAAGAGTCCTATTCCTTCGCTCTGCCACACCATTCTGTTGTGGCGTACCTGGAGCAGACAACTGGGATTGAATCCCTTGTTCCTCCAAGTAATCCCTGAATTGTCCCAAGCAAAGTTTTAAAAACCGGACCGGCCATCGAACCGGTGAGGCACCGGTTCATGGTCGGACCGGTCGGACCGGTGGTCGGACCGGTTCAATCGCACGTTTATTAAATAATATTTATGTATCTATTTTATATAACTATCTATTAAACATGATTAAAATATAACTTGTAAACTTAAATAGGATGAACTAGTTGAACAAAGTACTCAACTAGTTGAACCGTTCCTTAATTTAATAATGTAAATTATATATATATTTTTAGAAAAATATACAATTATATTTTTATACACATTTATAGTTAAAATATAAGTTATTTAAAAAATATAAAAAATAAGTTAATAATTTGTATATCTATCAACTTATTATTTCAAGAACATGTCAAATGTTATCCACACTCGATGAATTCCTGATATAGATTATTGTCTAAGTTTATAAAGTATTGTCTTTCAAAAAAAAAAAATGAATTCGTGATATTATGTGCAAAAAAAAAAATGAATTCCTGATATTTTTCGAAAAGTCAAAACTCAAATTGGGGTAACTTCCCCTCTTTCCGCACTCTCTCTCCATTATCTAAAATTCTCAACTACTCCTCATTTATCTCCTCATTTATCTCAAAATTTTGTTCTTTCTCTCTCTCATCTCTCCCTCTTCGTCTCAGTCACTCTCAGATCTCTCCCCACATAATCCTTTCTCTACCTCCTTCTCGCTCCCCCTCCTGATCTCTCCCTCCTCTGCTACTTCCTCTCCGTCTCTCTCCCCGTCTTGATCTGCGCATCTCTCTCTCTCTTTCTCCTTGTCGTCATTCATCTTCGTCGGAAATTGGCCGGAATCGCGCAGGAGACAACAAAAATGCCAAACTCACAAACCGGCATAACCGGAAACCACCACTCCTCCACCTCTCAATCTCTCTGTTTCTTTTCTCTGGTAATCGGAACCGCGCAGGAGAATTTTATGCAAAAACCGGCAAAACCAGTCAGAACCGGCCGGTTCACCGGTTCAGTAAAAACCGCCGGTTCTTGACCGGTTTTGACCGGTTCTTTGCATCGACGGTCTAATAGCCAGACCGGACCGGTTAGGCACCGGTTCACCGGTCGAACCGGTCGAACCGGCCGGTCCGGTCCGGTTTTTAAAACTATGGTCCCAAGAGGTACTCGCCACCTCGATTAGATCGAAATGACTTGATATATTTTCCTAGACGCTTCTCTGATTCTGCCTTAAAAATTTTAAATTTGTCAAAGGCCTCAGACTTATGCCGCATCAAATAAATATATCCATATCTTGAGTAATCATCAATAAAAGTGATGAAATACTCAAAACCTCCCCTCGCTTGGACATTCATTGGTCCACAAACATCTGAATGGATAAGCTCCAACAGTTCTTTGGCCCTATTACCCTTTGCCAAAAATGGCCTCTTGGTCATCTTACCTTCTAAACATGACTCACATGCTGGTAGTGCCTCCACTTTTAATGAACCTAATGGTCCATTCTGAACCAGCCTTTGTATTCTGTTTATATTGATATGACCAAGTCGTAAATGCCAAAGATATGTTTGGTTTATCTCGCAAGGTTCCTTTCTCTTTTTAGGTAAGCTATCCGAGTTATTCAGTTCATATAGCTGCGCTATGGGAGTCTCAGGATTTATAATGTAAAGACCATCCACCAATGTACCAGAACAAATAAAACGTTTATTTTTCTTAATAACCACAGAGTCGTTAAAATAAACTGAATATTCATTCTTAACCAACTTAGAAACTGAAATCAAATTCCTTCTAATGGAAGGTACATAAAGGCAATCTTTCAAAACTAAAATCCTATCATTCCCAAAATGTAAGAAACAAATTCCTATTGCAACTGCAGCTACTTTATTCGTGTTGCCCAAGTGTAGATAAATCTCACCATCACTAAGCTGTCTGGTTTCCTGGAACCCCTGCAATGAATTGCAGACATGGTCAGTGGCTCCCGAATCTACACACCAGGTTCTAGTAGATCGAACCGCTAAACATGATTCAACTATTAGTGAAAGAGATATACCTGAGTTGTTCTGGATCGGACGAGCCAGGAACTTTGGACATTGCTTCTTCCAATGCCCTCTCTGGTTACAGAGGAAACACTTGCCTTTCGGCTTTCCCAATGTCCCCTGAGGAGCAAGTGCTGGCTGTGGCCCACGAGCTATTCCTTGAGGTGCCGGAGCAACCTTCGGAACTGCTGCTTGTGCAACTTTCTTCTTCTTCTTAGCCCTAGGGTTAGAAGCATAAGACTTTTCAGCCACCATTACATTAACCGGTTTCTGAAGGAGTCCCTCAGCTGCTTGAAGCTCCTTTAACAATTCGGCTAAAGAATAAGTCTTTTTGTTCATATTATAATTTAGCCGAAAACTGTTAAATGAATCAGACAGCGTCATGAGCACTATATCGACCTGAGTTTCCTCATCGATTACAGCTCCAAGGATCTCTAGTTCACCTAGAAGACTTATCATCTTCAGAACATGATCCCTTACAGAGGACCCTTCAACCATTTTTGTGTTCATGAGGTTTTTCATAGCAACCTGCCTGGCAGCACGATCCTGATCCCCAAACATCTCTTTGAGGTTCTCCATGATCTCAAGGGCAGAGCCCATGTTCTCATGCTGATGCTGCAACACATTAGACATGGAGCCTAATATGTAGCATTTAGCCATCTGATCGGCTTTCTGCCACCTCTTATAAGGCTTGGCTTCTTCCTCAGAAGCCCCTTCTAGAGGTTCTGCAGGACATTCCTCAAGAAGCACAAATTTGTAATCCTCAGCAGTTAGCACAATATTCAAATTCCTCTTCCAATCAATATAGTTTGATCCATTGAGTTTGTTTTGATTCAAGAGAATAGATAGTGGGTTGAATGAGTTCGACATTTTTTTAACCTGAGAATCATGTAAATAAAACATGTAAGGGAAATGTAAACCACCAATAGTCTAACACACATAAAAATAGTATGCCACGATGGGTGGACATCTACCATTCATTCTATAGTTAGACATGGTACCTTTGGTCCTGCAAGCCATAGCAGTGACTCCGATGGGGAGGATACTATAACTTACATCTAAGTGTATACCATCATTTTAATTCTAAACCCCTTACCCCATTACATGCCTCTCAGATGGAGAGATGACACATAAATATTAATTGTTAGAAGTATCCTCATAGGAATTTATACTAGTGATACTGTAGTGGTTATGTTCGATACGAAGGTTAACTCCAAGGCTAACACACACAACCAACTACATCACTTATAAATCAATGATGGAGACCGCGGGATCTAGCAGCACTAGACTCCCTCTCCCACTTAGTTGTTTGAACAATTTAATACAAATTAAATTATTTATCCATGTTGTCCATGATTAAAATGCAAGCATTCAGAATAATCATACACATAGATACAATCAAACATGTAATAAGCATTCAACCACACACAGACCTGCTATTATGGTCGGAGCTTCTTTAGTCGGGTCAGCAAGACCCATCTGACCCAGCGACACGGGGATCGACCTTCTCGGTAAGGTCGCCGAAAAACTTTTTCCGAAAATCGCCATGCCGTCATTGTGGAAAACTTGACGATCTGCAATCTTTCGTCCTTCAGTCTCCACTAATATTACAGTAACCCTAGTCTCCATGGATTCCGCAAATCAGTCTGTAACAGAGTACCAGAGACTGCTACAGATTTTCAATGCCACCAAGGAGCTCACACGTTCATCTAATACTGGAATAAGAGAACCTAGGGTTTACTATTACAGAAGGTTACAAATATTTTTCATCCACGAAAAAACAGCGTGGGAATCAAAACCAAATCAAACCACATACATCAAACAGTATGACCATAATAGCAGGACACGATTCAATCTGCAAAACAGAGTTAGACATCGCAATCTTCCTACTCTAACATGCATAGCCGGTTCGATTATTGGACAACATGGATGTATAGCAGATATGCAGAGTCGAACGGGGCTCTGATACCAATTGAAGGGAGGCGAATCCCTGGACCAGTTCGATTGCATGTCTGCTATACCGATTAAAACTTGTTTCAACATGAACGCTAGAAACCCTACTAGGCGGAATTAGGGTTCATACCTGCGTCCAAGCTTATCTAATGTAGGTCTGAACACTCCGGATCTTCTCCCGTATTCCTGAAGTTCCTCCTGGATGCAAGTGTGGGCTTGCTGCTTCCAGAATCCTTCTTGGCCTCCAAACGAATTGCTCTCACTCTCGAAACCCTAGATTTCGGTGTGTATCTTAAGCATACGAATTCTGAAGACTAAGGACACTTATATAGGCTACGGGAGGGACCTGGAGGAGAAAATACGAATCAGGCTCCTAACTTTATTAGGACTTCTGGTTCCACCCGAACCTAGTCCAAATAAAGTTAATAACAGTTAGTACCACTAAATAACTGTTATTGCACTCCTGTCCATATTCTCAAAACAAATATTTCGAGCTCCTGTTATTAAATACTTATTATCTCCCCATGTTAAGATTACAGATATTCGTCGATTAAATTAATTACTGACTAATTCATTTAATCGACCTCTTCCCATTTCCTTGATCCTTACCTCTTAACTTATTTGATATGTCCAGATTACCAAGTAATCTACCTGCAGGGTTTGACATAATCAAAACTTATAAGCTTCATCAAGGGGATATCATCAATCCCATAACCGGGACATGGATTCCTTCGATATATCAATCTACACCATGGACTCAATAGTATTACCCAACTCATCGAGGTTATTGACTCCATAGGAATCTCACTCACTTGACTTGTCAAAGCAATAACTACTTAATACATGTGCACATTGACTATCTAAGGATTAAGAGAATAAGTAATCATAATAACCATGAGACATATTTTGTCTTGTTATGTCAGTACAAAGACAATGATCTCAACTTGGTCCTGTTCAATATACACAAAGTATACTAGCACATTGAGTTGAAACTATAGTATGAACTATACTGTTTCCTGTAGCCAAGATAGACCTACTAAAACAATGTGCTACAATCTTTCCGATGGTTTGTCTAATTCCATCTAGATTGTGAACTCACAACTTTCATTCCACAAGAACCGAAGATAAGATCTTCTGTGTGTAAGCTATACTCTACACACCAGATCTTCTACTATGCAGAACAATAGACAACTATGCACAGTAATAATATAATGCAAAAGCATTTCCCAAAACCATTCTCATAAATATCAAATTCATATAATCCAATACAAAAAGCATGGCTTTTAGTATTCAATCCAATAGGAACCTGGATAAGAAGCTACGAGTGTACTAGGCGTCAGAGGCTGCTGTCCCGTAGCAAGCTCAAACAGACTCTTCTCCGCCGCTTTTGAACGCTGCAAGTTATAAGAGAATTGGGTTATGTCCAACAGATTCACCCAATCTTCAGGTTGGCACTCACATAGGCCACAAGTAAAGCTCCAACAAGGCATTCACCCAGTACGTATGGCCATCCGTATATGGGTGAAAGCTTGTAGAGAAGTTCAACTCCGTGCCAAGTAACTTGAATAGCTCGTCGAAAATTTCCCCATGAAGCGCACGTCCCGGTCGCTCACTATACTCCTAGTAACTCCCCAATACTTAACCACATTCTTGAAGAAGAGCGTAGCTGCCTCTGTTATCGTGCATCCTGGTGTGGCTGGTGCGAACTTAGCATACTTGGTGAAACGGTCCACCACCACCATAATGGTGCCATACCCCTTAGACTTAGGTAGGCACATTATATAGTCCATGGAGACACTCTCCCATGGTCTCTCTAGTATCGGTAAAGGCTCCAATATCCCTACTTGCAATCCTACATTTAGTACCATTACGATTTAGTACCATTATGACGCTGTTAACTCTGATATTTAGTTACCAAATGAGACTATGACCACATAAGTAGATAGACGTGACTACAACTTTACGTGATACTATATGTGTCGCACTGCATGCATTAGATATTAGTTATTTGCTATGTCAAATTACTTGCCTGCTATGTGATCGTAATTGTGACAATTAGTTGTTTGTTGACTAGTTTTAGCATCATGATTATTTGTTAGCTTCGAGGACGAAGCTCTGTTGTAGGGGGGGGGGGGGAGAATCTAATATCCCGTGTAATAACTGGGGGTAAAATAGTAATCTGTAAAGTTAAATAAGAATCTAGTTGTGAAAAATAAGGTTGGGTAAATTATTGTATTTTTATAGCTAAGAAATTTGCGCAAGATTTTAGAAAATATTAAACTAGTATTCATAGATATATACACGAGTGCTTTCTTTATTTTAATCATTAACGCGTGTACAATCACCGCGAGCTTTAGTGTGTATGCTACTCCTTTGGTGTGCCCAACCACTGTTGGAATAGATGCCCTAGAGACAATCTAGTTTAGTATGAATTTATTTTGGCTAGAACATTCATTGTATTATTTATTGGATATTTAATGTAATGAAGTACTTAGATTTACAATTGTGTTGTTTATCTTAAATATTCCTAGTCCAGTATAATGATTAATAGGACGATCATCTATAGACTAGTATGGGGTTTGATTGATATGGAGATATCATGATCCAACACATGGGTGTGCATTAAGGGTAATGGCGCACTGGATTGACCCATCTCCGAGAAGGCTACATACACGTTATGTTAAGTCACAAGTGATTCTCGTGGTGTAATGGTATTGTCATCCTTAGACTTGAAGTCACTAGACATTCTAGTTGTGAATTATTGTGATTTGGGTAGCGTCAAACGCTACACCGTAACTGGGTAGTTATAAAGGCGTGTACCGGATACAATAAGAATCAAGCTTAGATATCGTAATGGACGTAGATAGAATTTGTCCCTCCCACATAACGGGAGCAAATATCGTAGGCCACTCGAGGGATAGTGCTTATAGAATGTCTGGCCAGACTCAAATAAATCAATATATGATATTGATGTTATTTTCACGAATAAGGCTATTCCCACAGATCGAGAAATTATGGATTGGATATACGAGTGTGACTTGTATGTCTCGTGTCCAATCCGGATATAGAGACAAAGGGATGAGACAATTACTTGTACAAGGTTTGTTGGATGACTATTCTATTAGTTGGCTAGAATAGATGTTTTGCTAGAAACCGCTCCATATTAGCAAATTGTTGCTACCAACTAGATAGAACCTATGGGGTCACACGCTATATAGAGTTGAACTAGATTTGGGAATTAATTAATATGATTAATTAATTAGAAGGATCACTTTGCAACACCTTGCAAACTTAGTAGGACTAATTTGCAAGGAAGGGACTAAACTGAATTCTAGTAGGACTAGAATAGGTCCTTTAGGTAGTTGGCAAGGATTTGTTGGACTATATAAAGGATGCTTCTTCCTTCCTTCCTTCCCACACTTATGACCCTTTTGGTCATAACTTGAGTGGGAGAGAACAAAAGGAGAGAGAGAAAGCAAGCAAAGGAGGCCGACCGCCCCCCTTGCCGCCGCCTCCTTCCCGTCGGCCAACAAAGGAGGCCGCCCCTCCTTGTTGCCTCGTGTTGCGTGATTTATTCTTCCTCTTCCTCTATTCTTAGCTAGCAGAAAGGAGAAGGAAGATCTAGATCTCAACTCTAGGCGTGGATAACTATAGAGGCGTGACACAATTCACTTTACAAGTCATCACAAGAGAAACCCTAAGGTGTGTAACTTGATTTCTTCCCTTACCATCGTTATGTCTCTTGTACTGTGATCCTTGGAGGGTATTGATTGGATGAATTATGTTTTTTCGCTGCGTATCCATGATCAAAACCCTACAGTGGTATCAGAGCCACAGGTCGTAGAGCATAAACGTGGTTTATGTGTTACGTTTTGATAGTTTTACACTTTTAATTTATTTTTTATCGCGTAAAACAAGACAAATCAAGCATGTGATGCAATTTGTCAATAATCAATCAAAACAAGACCTAGTTTTTTCATTGGATGCATGAATTAGTGAGTTTGAAAAATTTTAGGATCTTAGATCTAGGGTTTGGGCATCCTATTGAAAGAAGGAGTTCTTTTCAAATAAAGAAATAACCAAACTTGGGCACCAAGCAAGGGAGTTGTTTTGGAAACAACTCCCATAGGAGGTTCGGCCCCCTAAGGGGACCGCCCCTCCTTGCTTGCCGCCCAAGTAAGGGACGGCATAGGGGACGGGGCAGCCCTAGCCCACGGCCTAGCCGTGTGGGCTAGAAGACGGTCGGCCCAAGGCCTTAGCGGTCCTATATGGGGTTCGGGCAATTGGATTGTTGGGCCCCCTGGACCGTTTTAACCCTAGAAAATTCCTTAAATCTATTAAAATTGACCGAGCGCGTTAACATTGGATTTTAACTGTATATGTGCAATTCACATGGTGATTGGATATGGCCTTAGGATGTGGTTTGATGTGATTGTTTAATTTTCGTGGTTTGGTTTACGGCCTGCGAGCTGATCAATTTGTTGTAATAATTAATTAGGGTTTTATGGTCTGCGAGCCATTTTTTTTTCTCAACTTGTGAGATTTTTTTTTTTTTTTTTTTTTTTTTTAGTATAGTTGTTAGCTAGTGCTAGATAGAATAGATTGTTAGCCAAGATTGAAGAAAAGAAGCCCAAAGCCAAAGGAAGCCACAAAAGATGGAGCATGGAGCATTCCACAAGAATATGAAGGATGGACCAAAAGATGAAGACGCCTGACCCAGATACACTATCCGTACCTCCGGTTGGGTAAGGCTCTGATACCACTGTGACGACCTTGTCACACATTTATTAAATAAATTATCGATTTATGATAAAAAACACGAGGAAATATCAATCAGTCTGGATTTTCTAGACGTCCAAAATTCAACTACCAGGACACAGTCCACCGAAACAACACTTTTAATCGAATTTCTAAAAAATCTGGTACGTCACTGCATTTCTAAAAAGTTACACCAGTTTGCCAAAAATGACAGTTTTTATAACTATCTCGTCAAATATAACAAATTATAGATATTCACTAAAAACAACTAAAAGCAACTATTTTAGCTAAACAGTTTACTTTTTAGCAATCAACACTGCAATCTGGTCCAAACAATAATTTACAATAAATTACTAGAAACTGCTGAAAACAACTATTTTCGCTAAAAACATTTTTTTAGCAACTACTCCGCAATTCAGTTGCACTCCAGGTTAACCTGTAAGATAGACTTATGAGCCAAAACAGTCCACTGGGTATCACCTAACTACTCGCATAGATATATAAAAATCACCTTAACACAACAACCACTTATTACGCAATATTATGCAGCACCAAATCAAACACCGTGATTTATCAATCACCAGAGAGTTAGAGAGCTGTAAAAATCACACCAGCAGTATATACAGATAAAAGTTGTAACTGCAGAAATTTCGAAGTTAAATTTCCACTACCTTAAACCGAAGCCAATTAAACAGCACTATGGGTGAATTGAGCAGAAACGTTAACGCTGCACTTTAGATCTCTGTTTCGAACCAAAAACAAACACCCACAACCCTCTGCTGAACTTACTGTTGCTATCCTTGCAACGGTTAACATGGATTCACACCAGTTGGAGATTATTTACCTTCGAGACTACATCCATCTTTCTCCTCTATCTCCCATGTCATTAGCTCCTAATTTCTCATCTCCAACTGTTTGTATGGCTCCCCATACCAAGCCCAAACGATTCCCCCCAAAGAGCTATGAGAAAACTTCCTCTAGAAGATACGTAAAAAAATCACCAAATGAAAGATAAGCACATGAATTTGTCATCAGCCTCTCGGATAGACATTGGGACGTGGCTATCCCCAATGATGATAAAAATTATTAGATTTTATTTATTTCATATACAGCCACCATTAATTAATGTAATTACAAGTAGACCCTTTATCTACCAATTAAAAATAATAATGCATAATGCCACAACCAATATACAATTGAACATAAATCACATGACTAACTAAATAGCACGGCCACCCCATTTTACGATTTTTACGTAAAATATTATATTTAATTTTTTTATGAGGTTGGGGCCTCACAAATTCCATTGGCTTGGAATTATCTTAGTCTAGAAAAGGCCATATCCATATCACGTTTTATTTTTGTTTGTGGTTGTTTATTTTATTGTCTTATTATTTGTGTGGTTGGTGTATGGATGATGCATGAAATTAGGATAATAAGATAATTAGACAACCCGGATCTATTATTTGGAGTTGTGCCCAAACTCAATTAGATAGATTTGTTGATATTGATCAACAAAACAATAAAAATTGAATTTAAAATCCCTCAAAATTCAAATATCGTGTTCTTGCCTTCTCGTTATTTAAACACTCATTATCATCATTATTTATCAAGATCGTGCGTGCCAAAGCATGGCGACTTGGTTCATAATGATGGAATGCGATGGCACGTAACAATGTGCAAGTGTTTAAATAAGAGGTTGAGCACAACTGGGCTATTAATATGATTAAGAAACCTAGAGGCAATCAATTGGGATTATCCATATGGATGGATGAATAAGGAGTTATTTGCCCAATTGAACCAAGAGTTGCATAAGGGATGCAATTGGAATTGTTCCTACCTAAAGTAGTCAAATTATGGGTGACTTGCCAAAGCAAGCTCATAAGGAGATGAAACATGGATCTTGGCCCACTAGAAAATATAAGGATATTTTCCGCATTGTTATCTTGAGGGTTATTAGTCCGTAGAAAAATAGTGGGAGCTATATTTGATAAACTAGCCATTATTAAATATAGTCAAAAAATTCACAAATACTAAAACTTGCGTATTTTCCTTTTTGTAGAATTCCAAATGGAAAACAACTCATCGAGTTCACAACATTCCCTACGAACTGTCCTTGAGAAGGACAAGCTCTCTGGAACCAACATCCTTGATTGGTACAGAAACTTGAGAATCGTTCTCAAGCAACAGAAGAAACTGAACGCAATAGAGGAGCAAGTTCCAGCAGGTCCAGAGAACAATACCCCTGCAGCCCTAAAGGCGTATCAAAAGTGTGTCGATGACGCTAATGATGCGGCCTGCCTTATGCTATGCACCATGACTTCAGAGCTTCAGAAGCAACACGAAAACATGAATGTTATCGATATGATCGAGCATCTGAAGTAGCTCTTCCAAGAGCAGGCAAGGGTTGAGAGGTATGAGGTCTCTAAGGCATTGTTCAAGTGTCATCTGGATGAAGGGAACCCGGTGTGACCCCATGTACTCCGTATGATCGGATACTTGGAGAATCTCGCCCGACTGAGGTTCCCGGTCGGCCAAGAGTTGGAAAACGATCTCGTGTTGCAATTGTTGCCTGAGAGTTATGGACAGTTCATCATGAACTATAACATGAACGAGATCGTGAAACCACTGCAAGATTTACTCAATATGTTGAGGACAGCTAAACAAAACATCAACAAGGGTAAGGGCAAGGCCATAATGATGGTACAGAAATGGAAAGGGCAAAAGGTTTGCCTCATCCTCCAAGGGCAAAGGCAAGTCAGTTGCCAAGTCCAAGGAACCTGCCCTTAAGCCTGTTGGTGGCATTGCCAAAGGTGTGACTAAATGTGAGTGTCACTACTGCAGTCAGCCTGGACACTGGAGGAGGAACTGCCCAAAATATCTGGAGGACAAGAGGCTTGGAATAGTGATTCCACCACCACCAGGTATTTTTGTTGTAGATGTCAATTTAACTGTCTCTACATCATGGGTATTAGATACTGGATGTGGATCTCACATTTGTCGAAATGTGCAGGATCTAAAGAGAAGTATAAGGTTGGCTAAAGGGGAGATAGATCTGCGCGTTTGGAATGGAGCAAAAGTTGCTGCGTTAGCCGTGGGCGTGTGCGAACTATCTCTACCTTCAAGATTAGTTTTAGAATTAAATAATTGCTATTTTGTGACTGCTATGAGCATAAACATTATTTCTATTTCTTGTTTGGA
Organism: Linanthus parryae; assembly: GCA_023055425.1. Taxonomy (NCBI): domain Eukaryota; kingdom Viridiplantae; phylum Streptophyta; class Magnoliopsida; order Ericales; family Polemoniaceae; genus Linanthus; species Linanthus parryae. The sequence goes on from JALGPY010000006.1 coordinate 43,455,466, forward strand.
CAAGGAAGGTTTTATTATTTCAATAAAGAACAATTGTTGTTCCTTTTATTTTAATAATATTCACTATTTTAGTGCGCAATTATTTAATGGACTGTATGTCCTTGATTTAAGCAATCCTGTCTACAACATTAATACCAAGAGGATTAAAATACATGATTTAAATCCTGCTTACTTATGGCACTGTCGTTTAGGCCATATAAACGAGAAGCGTGTATCTAGACTCCATAAGGATGGACTACTAGACCCATTTAATTTTGAATCATATGATACATGTGAGGCTTGTTTATTGGGAAAAATGACAAAGTACCCTTTCAATAAGAAAGGTGAGAGGACTAGTGAGCAATTGGCGCTCATACAAACTGATGTGTGTGGGCCATTTGCCACGCCTTCCAGGGGTGGTTACGTCTACTTCATTACATTTACTGATGATTACAGTAGATATAGGCCCAAATCCGAATACTTTGAAAGGTTCAAGGAATTAAAAAGTGAAGTAGAGAAGAAACTTGGCAAAAGTATCAAGGCTCTACGATCGGATCGTGGAGGAGAATACTTAAGCCAAGAGTTTGACGATTATCTTAGAGAGTGTGGGATCGTGTCCCAACTCACTCCACCCGGAACGCCACAATGGAATGGCGTGTCCGAGAGGAGGAATCGAACCCTATTGGATATGGTTCGATCTATGATTTGTCAAACTGATCTTCCATTATCATTTTGGGGCTATGCTCTATTGAGTGCAGCTTTCACCATTAACCGTGTTCCATCTAAATCTGTCATGAAGACACCACACGAGATGTGGAGTGAGAGGCGTCCCACACTTTCGTTCATAAATATTTGGGGCTATGATGTCTATGTAAAGCGTTTACAATCAGACAAGCTAGGGCCAAAGTCTGATAAGTGTAAATTTGTGGGGTACCCTAAGGAAACTAGAGTGTTTGTTTCTCAGACCGACGTGTTTCTAGAAAGAGAGTTTGTCTTTAAAGAAGCAAGTGGGAGGACTGTAGAACTTGAAGAAATTCAAGAACCACAAATCACTGAACCAACTGTGGAACATGAACAGGAACCACAAGGAGTTGTGGAACAGCTTGTTCAGATAACACAAGAGCTTCGAAGATCTAGTAGAGTGCGCCAGGAACCCGAGAGATATGGACTTCTGGTGACCGATTCCGGTGACACGATGCTCATAGATGATGAGCCTACTACCTATGAAGAGGCCCTGAAAGGGCCAGACTCTCAGAAGTGGCTAGAGTCCATGAGATCCGAGATGGAATCCATGTATATAAACAAAGTATGGGCTTTGGTGGAACCACCCAAAGGGGCGCGGGCCATAGGGTGCAAGTGGGTCTTGAAGAAGAAGATTGACATGGATGGTAATGTGATTACCTATAAGGGCCGATTGGTGGCTAAAGGATTCAGATAGATTAATGGTATTGACTATGATGAAACCTTTTCACCAGTCGCTATGACCAAATCCATCCGAATCCAACTTGCAATTACAACATACTACGAATATGAGATTTGGCAGATGGATGTCAAAACAGCATTCTATGGGAATCTCCTCGAGGACGTGTATATGATACAGCCGGAAGGTTTTGAAGATCCAAAGCAAGCCAAAAAAGTCTGTAAGCTGCAACGATCCATTTATGGATTGAAGCAAGCTTCTAGGAGTTGGAATCGGCGTTTTGATGAAGTAGTCAAAGAGTTTGGATTCATCAGAAACGAAGATGAGTCTTGTGTCTACAAGAAGGTTAGTGGGAGCTCTGTAGCTTTTCTAGTCTTGTATGTGGATGAAATACTACTCATTGGAAACAACGTTCCCATGCTGCAATCTGTTAAAGATTGGCTAGGAAAGTGTTTCTCAATGAAGGACTTAGGGGAAGCAGCCTATATACTTGGTGTAAAGATCTATAGAGATAGATCTAAGAGACTGCTAGGCCAAAGTCATAGTACATATATTGACAAGGTGTTGAAGCGATTCAAAATGCAAGATTCCAAGAAGGGATTCTTGCCCATGTCACATGGAATCACTCTTTCGAAGAGTGGTTGTCCTTCCCATGAGATTGATAAGGAACGCATGAGTAGAATTCCCTATGCTTCGGCCATAGGATCTATCATGTACGCCATGTTATGTACTAGACCAGATGTGTCATATGCCTTGAGTATGACAAGCAGATAATAATCCAATCCACGTGAGAGTCACTGGATTGCAGTCAAGAACATCCTAAAGTACTTTAGAAGAACTAAAGATGCTTTCTTGATATTTGGCGGTGAGGAAGAGTTGCGTGTAAGGGGTTACACGGATGCAAGATTCCAAACCGACAGAGATGACTTTAGATCACAATCGAGATATGAGTTTTGCCTGATTGGAGCAGCGGTGAGCTGGAAGAGTTCCAAGCAAGAGACGGTGGCTGATTCTACAACAGAGGCTGAGTACATTGGTGCAAATAGCGCAGCAAAGGAAGCTGTTTGGATCAGAAAGTTTGTTTCCGAAATTGGTGTGGTTCCTAGCATTGCGGATCCATTTGAGTTGTACTGTGACAACAATGGGGCGATTGCGCAATCAAAGGAACCCAGGTCACACCAGAAATCCAAGAACTTGCTCAGGAAGTTCCATCTGATTCGAGATATTATCGATAGAGGAGACGTTCGGATGTGCAAGATTCCTACTGATGAGAATCTGTCAGATCCACTTACAAAGCCGCTTGTGAAATGGAAGCATGAAGGGCACACTAGGAGCATGGGCATACGAGATGCGTCAGATTGGCTCTAGTGCAAGTGGGAGACTGTTGGAATAGATGCCCTAGAGGCAATCTAGTTTAGTATGATTTTTTTTGGCTAGAACATTCATTGTATTATTTATTGGATATTTAATATAATGAAGTCCTTATATTTCAAATTGTGTTGTTTATCTTAAATATCCCTAGTCCAGTATAATGATTAATAGGACGAGCATCTATAGACTAGTATGGGGTTGGATTGATATGGAGATATCATGATCCAACACATGGGTGTGCATTAAGGGTAATGGCGCACTGGATTGACCCATCTACAAGAAGGCTACATACACGTTATGTTAAGTCACAAGTTCTTCTCGTGGTGCAATGGTATTTTCATCCTTAGACTTGAAGTCACTAGACATTCTAGTTGTGGATTAGTGTGATTTTGGTAGCGTCAAACGCTACACCGTAACTGGGTAGTTATAAAGGCGTGTACCGGATAAAATAAGAAGCAAGCTTAGAGATCGTAGTGGACGTAGATAGAATTTATCCCTCCCACATAACGGGAGCAAATATCCTAGGCCAATCGAGGGATAGTTCTTATAGAATGTCTGGTCAGACTCAAATAAATCAATATAGGATATTGATGTTATTTGCACGAATAAGGCTATTCTCACGGATCGAGAAACTATGGATTGGATATACGAGAGTGACTTGTATGTCTCGTGTCCAATCCGGATATAGAGACAAAGGGATGAGACAATTACTTGTACAAGGTTTGTCGGATGACTATTCTATTAGTTGGCTAGAATGGATGTTTTGCTAGAAACCGCTCCATATTAGCAAATTGTTGCTACCAACTAGATAGAACCTATGGGGTCACACGCTATATAGAGTTGAACTAGATTTGGGAATTAACTAATATGATTAATTAAATATAAGGATCACTTTGCAACACCTTGCAAACTTACTAGGACTAATTTGCAAGGAAGGGACTAAATTGAATTCTAGTAGGACTAGAATAGGTCCTTTAGGTAGTTGGCAAGGATTTGTTGGAATATATAAAGGATGCTCATTCCTTCCTTCCTTCCTTCCTTCCCACACTTATGACCCTTTTGGTCATAACTTGAGTGGGAGAGAACAAAAGGCTGCCCCCTTCCCGTCGGCCAACAAAGGAGGCCGCCCCTCCTTGTTGCTCGTGTTGCGTGATTTCTTCTTCCTCTTCCTCCATTCCTAGCTAGCACAAAGGAGAAGGAAGATCTAGATATCAACTCTAGGCGTGGATCAACTATAGAGGCGTGACACAATTCACGTTACAAGTCAGCACAAGAGAAACCCTAAGGTGTGTAACTTGATTTCTTCCCTTACCATCGTTATGTCTCTTGTCCTGTGATCCTTGGAGGGTATTGAATGGATGAATTATGTTTTTCCGCTGCATATCCATGATCAAAACCCTACAACCACACCACAACATTTCCTCAAAATTCATCATCTTCTTCACTCTTCTTCTTCGCTGTTTTTTTTCCACCGACTCCACTGCCACAATCATCGTCACCTCGCAACTTTTGGTTTCCTATATAACCATCTACATCATCATCATCTCCACCATCCTCACTACCATCATCAACTTCATCATCTTCTCCATCACCACTTCCATCCTCACGGCAAGAGAAAACCCACCACCACCAACACCTTCGGCCAGCTTCAACAGGAACCCATATCCATCAATCACTCTCTCTTTCTTTCCCCTCTCTGTCTCAGCTTCATCTCCATCCAAAAACATAGGCAAAAGCAGCAACAACAACCACCATAGCATGCCACTGCCACCACCTTCGAACCTCCATTAAAGCCAGCGACAACTCCAACCAAGCTCCACCAACGCCACCCACTACCCCTTGTTGCTTCCAGTCAGGTCATAGTACCTCTACAAGCCCAGTAGAAGGCTCAGAAGGAGACTAGAACATCTCAGGAGCTGCCGTCGAGCTCCACCACCGTGACTCACCGTCAGGAAACTCAACCCACCTCGTTTCTTGACGATTTATGGCCATTCTTGGCCTAGGTATGCTTTAAATCACCCTCTGAGTCTTTTTAGATATTCAAAATCCATTCGTGATTGCTTGAATACATGTTTACATTGATTAATTTGAAGTTTATGCTATGGGGTGTGAAACTGTATTTTTCAGAAACTATCTCTAGTGTATTTAAGGGGGGTGTTGTATTATTGGGTTGTGATGTGGTAATTAATGTCTTTTGTTGTTTCTAGCTTGTGAGTGGGTGGGTACTAGATGACTTTTTGTTTAACCTAACGGGGCTTGTCTTTTACTTAAACGTTATACTATACGCGAAAAATAAAGATGTTATTTTTGGATTAAAAATATTTTCTAAAAATAATAGTTTTCCAGCCCGTTACGGAAAAATGATTCAGGTGTTGAAATAGTATACGAGTCTTTCGTTAAAAATTAAATTAGAAATATTTTATTAATAACTAAACATACTTTGTGTTTAATCGTTTAACTTTCAATTCGATTGTTTAAATACTTGTAAAAAATGACTTTTGCTAGCATGTAAACATCGTTGCGTCGTGTCAAGTACTTAGAAATGGTTTTCTTAAAGATTCAATATCGTTTAATCGTTAATTGTAATATTTATTTTTCACGAGTATAAACTATCATTACTTTTCACTAGTATTTCATGTCTTTCATAAAAGAACTTCTCTAAATAAATAATCACTTTTCGAAACATAAAATTTAATACTTGTTTAAAATTAGGCGCATCATTATATAAATACCTTATTAAGGAAATGTAACTAAATAGGGAGAAACGTTGAATAATTAACAAGTGAATTTCGGGTTAGTCTAAAAATAATAAGTAGGATTCTGGATATGACTTATAGACATTATATTTGGATTTGTGACGATTTAGAAGCTCCAATCTGTAGGTGACGGAATCGTAGGCAGGGACTACGAGTAGGGTGTTCTGCTTCTATTGGATTAAGGTAAGTATATATGTCAAGCGTTGTGTGCTTAGCTCTTGCTCGTGTCAGAATATGATTTTTTAATACTTGTGTCAAAATATATTTATGAGTTATATTTCTTTAAACAGTCACACGAATGATGTTAATCCATGAATAACGTAAAGTGGAAAGAGTTGTGCGGGGATTGTTATATTCGCTTTCGATAAGATTTGTCGTGGTTGGCTGCGGTCACCCGACCCGTCTATTCTAACCCGTTCGCAACCTGTCAGGTCCCTCCATGTACTCACCTCTCTGACAGCGAGGAGTCTTAGGGGGGTTCCGACACTTAAGTTCTTGGATGTGTACTGATAGTAGATCTTCTCCGTATCAACAAAGTTTAAAAATATCGTTTTCTCCGAGACAAGGACGTTTATGAAAATGAAAGAAAACGATATTGGGATGTTACTCCTTGTCTTAAAGTTAAGAAGGAAAAAAAGGGTGAGAAGTTTAAATGTGTTCATGCTTTACTCTTTTAAGATTTATTTCCTCTTTATTCTATTTTAAGAATAAATCATGCCTCATCATCTGTTTACGAGCTCGGGTATTTACTTACTCAGCATTTCATAGATTACTTTGGAAACCATGGTTTTTGTTTTCCTTCCCACTGCAGGTTTAGAAGCGGAAGATTATGATGTAGCCGTGTACGAGACTCACTAACAAGAATACCGTCACGAGTAGTAAGCTAGCGTGATTAGTGTAGGCATAATGTTTTAGTAATAATGTATGAAAGACTTAAAAATGCCATGTAATGTTTAATAGTATGTAATATATATGTCGGGATGTTGTGCTTTTGATTTCCGCAGTTACTTTTAACATCGCCCTCCCGGTCTTGTCCGATTCAGATAAGGGGGTTGTTGCACTCCTGATTGCTTCTACTCTATCTTGTCTTGCTGGAACACAATGAAAGTTTTCATGTACCCCTCGATGTCGTCACGGAGCTGCGGCCAATAGTAGTTCTCCTCCACCGAGGCCAACGTACGGTTTATCCCTAGATGTCCGGCCCACCGAGAGTCGTGGCACTCCTTAAAGATGTACTGTCTCAAGTCGTCCCACTTCGGCACGTAGATCCGCCCTCCCTTTTCATAGAGAAGACCGTCCTCACCCAAAACTCTTTTTCTTTCCTTCCCTTTCCATCTCCATGTGGCTCTTCATGGCTGGGTCTTGGACTAAGCCTTCCTTCACTCGATCCATCAACGTGCTAGTAGCTTGAGTGATGCTAGTCAACTCCTCCTTTTGGATAAATGCATCGGCAACTATGTTGGATTTCCCCAGGTTGTAATCTAGGTTGTAATCAAAATCCACCAAGAAGTCTTGCCACAATTCTTGTTTTGGACTTAGGTTCGGCTACGTCTGGAAGTAACTGGTGGGAATGTTTTTTGTCTTAACCGTGAACCAAGATCCAAGCAAGTAGTGATTCCACGTCAGCAAGCAATGGATCACGACCATCATATCCTTCGCTTGGACCGTGTAGCGCCTCTCTATGTCATTAAGCTTGCGACTCTCAAAATCTATGGGATGTTTAACACCCCTCCAGTGGCAAAGTCTGAAGCATCCGTGTGGACTTCAAATGATAGGCGCAATTCCATAAACTTGATTACCGGCTCCTCCATTACTGCCTTCCTCAACTTCGAAAAGGCCTCTTCATACCTAGGAGACCGTTCCATCGCCTTGCCTTTATTGAGAATGATCGTCAATGGTTCCGCCTTCGCCGAGTACCCATTGATAAAGTGGCTATTGAATTCGACCAATCCCAAGAAAGACCGTAGCTCTGTCACTTTTGTAGGGGCTTCCCACTCTAATATAACACAGACTTTGGCTTTGTCAATCATCAAGCTCCCCTTCGAAATGCAGTGGCCTAGGAGCTCGACGTCCTGCCAATGCGAACGAGCACTTTTCCCGCTTCACATAGAGCTCGTTCTCTTCGAGCACCCGGAACGCCGTCTGCAAATCCTCCACATGGTCCTCCTAGGTCAAGCTGTAAACCACTATATCGTCTAGGTAGACCACCACAAACTTATCCAAGCACGAGTGGAACACCTTGCTCATCAATGTACGAAAAGTAGTAGGAGCATTAGTTAGACCAAGAGGCAAACGAAAAAATTCATAAGCGCCATACCTTGTCACACACGTCGTCTTTGGCTCATCCCCCTCTGATATGCAAACTCGATAGTAGACCAAACAAAGGTCCAACTTCAAGAAGTATTGTGCATCGCCCAACTCATCGAACAAATTTGATATCAACGGTATAGGGTACTTATTCTTCATCATCACCTTGTTGAGTGCCCGATAGTAAATGCATAGACGAAGTGAGCTGTCATTCTTCTTCTGGAATAGCACCGATGCTCCATATGTTGCCTTTGATCGTTGGATGTAGCCTGCATCCAACAACTCCTTCAATTATTTCTTGAGCTGCTCGAGCTCCGATGGGGACATCCGATATTGCGCCTTAGCCGGTGACTTGCTTCCTGGCTCCAACTCTGTGGCATGACCCACCTCGGTCCTTGGTGGTAGCCTCTTGGTAAATCCTTGGGCATCACATCAGAAAAATCCGATAGCACCTTCCCAATACATGCTCGACACCTCCTCCTTAGGGATGTCCTCAGACTCCTCCTAAATCGTGGCCATGAAGGTCGCTTACCCCTTCTCGAACCCTTTGGGGAGTTGTAACGCCTACAAAACTTTGTTCTTCTTCTTGGTGCTTTCCCTTTCCACATGCACTACCCAAGACGATCCATCTCCAAAAACGCACATTGTATTGAACGGTGGCATCGGGATAGCTTGTACCTTGTCCATGAACTCTACGCGTAGCACCATGGCGCAATCGTCCGTCAGGTTGACCGAGAAGTCCACGAATGTTGTCCACTGTAGGGTTTTGATGCTGGTAACGCAACGGAATATAAATAAATAAATCATGGTCAAATCCCTCCAAGGATCGCATAAAAGTATTCATAACATGATGAAAGTAAACGAATTGTGTACCTTAGTTTGTGTGATCACTACGAAGAATTGTGTCTTCGTCTCTACGAGTATCCACACCTAGGATTGCAGTTGGAATCTCCTTCACTTACTTTTGCTAGCTACGCGAAGAAGGAGGTAGGAAGATCATGCAAAACGGGGCACCAGAGCCGTCCGCCACCTAGTGGCCGATGGCAAGAGGAAGGGGCGGACGGGTAGGGTTCGACCCTCTTGTCTCTCTCTCTCTCTCTATCCTTGCTTTGTTATTTCTCACAATAATAACTCTTTTTTGTGGAAATAATAAGCTAGGTTTCCTTAATATAGTTAATAACTCCTTATTAACTACATATTTCTCCAATACTAATCATACCCATACACGGATTAGTTCACCTTGAAAACTAGTCATACTAACTTTGCTTGTGGTTGCTTTTTGATCCTTTTGATTTATTAGTCCAACTAATTAATGTCTAAATCGAGTTAAATCCATAAGGTGTGTGACCCCATCGGTTTCTACTTAGTTGGTAGTAACAATTACAAACATAGAGCGATGTCTAGCAACACATCTATGCCATCCTCAGTTATCCGACAAACCACGTGCCCAATGTTACCGTGTTGTATTTATCCCTTTGTCTCCATATTCGGATTGGACACGACACATAATTGTCACACTCGTATATCCAATCCATAGTTTCTCGATCATGGAAATAGGTTTATCTATACACATACCATTAATATCTCCATATTGATTCATCCGAGTCTGGCCAGACATTCCATAAGCACTACCCCTCGAGTAGCCATGGATATTTACTCCCATTATGTAGGAGGGACAAATTCTCTCTACATCTCTACCATTTCTCAGCTTGCTTCCTATCATGCCCGATGACTATCTTTATATTTACCCAGTTACGGTGTAACGTTTGATAATATCAAAACATGATATTTTACAACTAGAGTATCTAGTGACTTCAAGTCTAAGGATTACACTACCATTAGCACTACGAGAAGCACTTGTGACAATGACATAATCTAATGTAGCCTTCTCGTTATGGGTCAATCCAGTATGCCATTACTCCTAATGCATACCCATGTGTTAGACTTAATATCTCTGTATCAATCTCCCCACATACTAGTTTATAGTGATCGTCATTTTAATCAATATAATGGAATGGGATATTTAAGATAAAAAACACATTGCAATCTAAGGAATTCATTAAATTAAATTCTCCATAAATAATAAATGAATATTCTAGCCAAAATAATGTTCATACTAAATATAGATTGCCTCTACGGCATCTACTCCAATAGTCTCCCGCTTAGACTAGAGCCAATCTAGTGCATCTCGTATGCCTATAGATCTAGTGTGCCCTTCATGCTTGTGCTGAACAAGCGGCTTTGTAAGTGAATCTGAAAGATCATTGTCCGTAGGAATCTTGTATATCTTCACATCTCCTCTATTTACGATCTCTCGAATAAGATGGAAGCTCCTAAGTATGTGTTTGGATTTATGGTGTGACCTGGGTTCCTTGGCTTGCGTGATCACCCCACTGTTGTCATAGTACAACGCAATGGGTACCACAATGCTAGGAACCACACCAAGCTCAGTGATGAACTTCCTAATCCAAACATCTTCTTTTGTTGTGCCTGCCGCAACAATGTACTCAGCTTCAGTTGTAGAATCAACAACTATCTCTTGCTTAGAACTCTTCAGCTCGCAGGTCCTCCATACAGGTCAAACACATAGCTCAGCTGCGATCTATAGTCATCCTTGTCGGTTTGGAAGCTCGCGTCAGTGTAACCAATTACACTGAGTTCTTCCTCACCTCCAAATATCAAGAATTCATCATTAGTTCTTCTCAATTACTTGAGGATATTCTTGATAGCAATCCAGTGACTCTCACCCGGATTGGACTGGTATCTGCTTGGCATACTCAATGCGTATGACACATCTGGTCTAGTAAACAACATGGCGTACATGATGGATCCTATAGACGACGCTTACGAGATCTTACTCATGCGGTCCTTCTCCATCTGATCGGAGGGACAATCAGCGTTCGGAACGGTGACTCCATGCGACATGGGCAAGAATCCTTTATTTGATACTTGCATGTTGAACCGTTTCAACACCTTGTCTATATATGTACTTTGGCTTACGCCGAACAACTTCTTAGATATATACCTATAAATCTTGATACCAAGTATATAAGTTGTGTCCCATAAGTCCTTCATTGTGAAACACTTCCCTAGCCAATCTTTAAAAGATTACAAGGTAGGAATGTCGTTTTCAATGAGTATTATTTCATCCACATACTAGACCAGAAACACAACAGAACTCCCACTAACTTTCTTGTACACATAAGGCTCATCTTCGTTCTTGATGAAGCCAAACTCTTTGACCGCGTCATCAAAACGTCGATTCCAACTCCTAGAAGCTTGCTTCAATCCATAACTGGATCGCTGCAACTTACAAACTTTGTTGGCATGCTATGGATCCTCAAAACCCTCTGGTTGTGTCATGTACACATCCTCACGGAGGTTTCCATACTGAAACGCTGTTTTGACATCCATCTGCCAAATCTTATAGTCATGATAAGCTGCAATAGCAAGTAAGATACAAATGAATTTGGTCATCGCGACTGGGGAAAAGGTTTCATCATAGTTATACCATGAATCATTCTAAATCTTTTTGCCACCAATCGGCCCTTTTAGGCAATCACATTGCCATCCATGTCGGTCTTCTTCTTGAAGACCCACTTACACCCTATAGTCCGAGCCCCTTTGGGTGGTTCCACCAAAGTCCATACTTTGTTGGTATACATGAATTCCATTTCGGATCTCATGGCTTCAAGCCACTTATTTGAGTCTGTCCCTTTCATGGCCTCTCCATAGGTAGTAGGCTCATCATCCATGAGTAGTAGGTCACCGGGCTCAGTCACGAGTAGTTCATACCTCTCTGGCTCCTAATGTACCTTACTCGACCTACGGAGTTCTTGTGTTACTTGTGTTGGAACAGATGCCCTAGAGGCAATCTAGTTTAGTATGAATTTAATTTGGCTAGAACATTCATTGTATTATTTAATGAATTACTTAGATTTACAATCGTGATATCTTAAATATCTCTATTCCAGTATAATGATTAATAGGACAATCATCTATAGACTAGTATGGGGTTGGATTGATATGGAGATATCACGATCCAACACATGGGTGTGCATTAAGGGTAATGGCACACTGGATTGACCCATCTCCGAGAAGGCTACATACATGTTATGTTGAGTCACAAGCGCTTCTCGTGGTGCAATGGTATTGTCATCCTTAGACTTGAAGTCACTAGATTGTCTAGTTGTGGATTATTGTGATTTTGGTAGCGTCAAACGCTACACCGTAACTGGGTAGCTATAAATGCATGTACCAGATACAATAAGAATCAAGCTTAGAGATCGTAGTGGACGTAGATAGAATTTGTCCCTCCACATAACGGGATCAAATATCCTAGGCCACTCGAGGGATAGTGCTTATAGAATGTCTGGCCAGACTCAAATAAATCAATATAGGATATTAATGTCATTTGCACGAATAAGGCTATTCCCACGATCGAGAAACTATGGATTGGATATACGAGTGTGACTTGTATGTCTTGTGTCCAATCCGGATATACAGACAAAGGGATGTGACAATTACTTGTACAAGGTTTGTCGGATGACTATTCTATTAGTTGGCTAGAATGGATGTTTTGCTAGAAACCGTTCCATATTAGCAAATTGTTGCTACCAACTAGATAGAACCTATGGGGTCACACGCTATATAGAGTTGAACTAGATTTGGGAATAAATTAATATGATTAATTAATTAGAAGGATCACTTTGCAACACCTTGCAAACTTAGTAGGACTAATTTGCAAGGAAGGGACTAAATTGAATTCTAGTAGGACTAGCATAAGTCATTTAGGTAGTTGACAAGGATTTGTTGGACTATATAAAGGATGCTCCTTCCTTCATTCCCACACTTATGAGCCCATTGTTTATAACTTGAGTGGGAGAGAACAAAAGGAGAGAGAGCAAGCAAGCAAGAGGGCCGCCCGACCCCCTTGCCGCCACCCCTACCCCGTCGGCAAGAAAGGAGGCCGCCACTTCCGTTTTGCCTCATGTTGCGTGATTTCTTCTTCCTCTTCCTCCGTTTCTAGCTAGCACAAAGGAGAAGGAAGATCTAGATCTCAACTCTAGGCGTGGATCAACCGTAGGGACATGACACAATTCACGTTACAAGTCATCACAGGAGAAACCCTAAGGTGTGTAACATGATTTTTCCTTTACCATCATTATGTCTCTTGTCCTGTGATCCTTGGAGGGTATTGAATGGTAAATTATATTTTTCCGCTGCGTATCCATGATCAAAACCCTACAGTGGTATCAGATCCTGGTCGTAGAGCATAAACGTTGTTTATGTGTTACGTTTTGATAGTTTTACACTTTAAATTTATTGTTTATCGCATAAAACAAGACAAATCAATCATATGATACAATTTTTCAATAATCAAACAAAACAAGACCTAGTTTTTGCATTGAATGCATGAATTAGTGAGTTTGAGAAATTTTAGGATCTCTGATCTAGGGTTTGGGCATCCTATTGAAAGAAGGAGTTCTTTTCAAACAAGGAAACAACCAAACTTGGGCAACAAGCAAGGAAACAACTCCCTAAGAGGTTCGGCCCCCTTATGGGACCGCCCCTCCTTGCTTGCCGCCCAAGTAAGGCCCGGCCTAGGGGCCGGGGGCTGCCTAGCACACGGCCTAGCCATGTGAGCTAGGGGATGGCCGGCCCAAGGCCTAGACGGTCCTCTTTTGAGTTCGGGCAATTAGATTGTTGGGCCCCTTGGACCGTTTTAACCCTAGAAAATTCCTAAAATCACTTAAAATTTACCAAGCGCGTTAAAATTGGAATTTTACTGTTTATGTGCAAATCGCATGGTGGTTGGATGTGGTTTGATGTGATTGTTTAATTTTGTGGTTTGGTTTACGGCCTGTGAGCTGACCAATTTGTTATAATAATTAATTAGGGTTTCATGGCATGCGAGCCATTTTTTTCTCAACTTGTGAGATTTATTTTATTTAGTATAGTTGTTAGCTAGTGCTAGATAGAATAGATTGTTAGCCAAGATTGAAGAAAAGAAGCCCAAAGCCATATGGAAGCCACAAAAGATGGAGCATGGAGCATCTCACATGACTATGAATGATGGACCAAAGAGATGAAGACGCATGGAGTTGTGTTTTGCTTTTAGGGTTCATAGATAATTCCATTGGCTTGGAATTATCTTAGTCTAGAAAAGGCCAAATCCACATCATGTTTATTTTATTTTTTGGTTGTTTATTTTATTGTCTTATTATTTTGTGGTTGGTGTATGGATGATGCATGCAATTAAGATAATTAGACAACCCATCTATTATTTGGAGTTGTGCCCAAACTCAAATAGATAGATCAGTTGATATGGATCAACAAAACAAATAAAATTGAATTCGAAATTCCCTCAAAATTCAAATATTGTGTTCTTGCCTTCTCGTTATTTAAACTCTCATTATCATCATGATTTATCAAGTTCGTGCATTCCAAAGCAAGGCGACTTGGTTCATAATGATGGAGTGCGATGGCACAAACAAGTTATGTGCAATTGTTTAAATAAGAGGTTGGACACAACTAGGCTATTAGTATGATTAAAAACCTAGAGGCAATCAATTGGGATTATCCATGCAGATTGATAAATAAGGAGTTATTTTCCCAATTGAACCAAAAGTTGCATAGGATGCAATTGGAATTGTTCCTACCTAAAGTAGTCAAATTATGGGTGACTTGCCAAAGCAAGCTCATAAGGAGATGAAAATGGATCTTGGCCCACTATAAAAGTTCCATCTAAATCAGTCATGAAGACACCACATGAGATGTGGAGTGGGAAGCGTCCCACACTGTCGTTCATGAAGATTTGGGGCTGCGATGTCTATGTAAAGCGTTTACAATCAGACCAACTAGGGCCAAATTCGGATAAGTGTAAGTTTGTGGGGTACCCTAAGGAAACTAAGGGTTACTACTTCTACAATCCAACTGAGAACAAAGTGTTTGTTTCTCGGTCCAGCGTGTTTCTAGAAAGAGAGTTTGTCTCTAAAGAAGCAAGTGGGAGGACTGTAGAACTTGAAGAGATTTAAGAACCACAAATCACTGAACCAACTATGGAATATGAACAGGATCCACAAGGAGTTGCGGAACAGCCTGTTCAGGTAACACAAGAGCTTCGTAGATCTAGTAGAGTGCGCCAGGAACCCGAGAGGTATGGACTTCTCGTGAGTGATTCTGGTGAAACGATGCTCATAAATGATGAGCCTACTACCTATGAAGAGGCCATGAAAGGGCCAGACTCTCATAAGTGGCTAGAAGCCATGAGATCCGAGATGGAATCCATGTATACCAACAAATTATGGACTTTGGTGGAACCACCCGAAGGGGCGCGACCCATAGGGTGCAAGTGGGTCTTCAAGAAGAAGATCTACATGGATGGTAATGTGATTACCTATAAGGGTCGATTGGTTGCTAAAGGATTCAGACAGATTCATGGAATTGACTATGATGAATCCTTTTCACCAGTCGCAATGACCAAATCCATCCGAATCCTACTTGCAATTACAGCATACTACGACTATGAGATTTGGCAGATGGATGTCAAGACAGCATTCCTGTATGGGAATCTCCTCGAGGACGTGTATATGATACAGCCGGAGGGTTTTGAAGATCTAAAGAAAGCCAACAAAGTCTGTAAGTTTGCAACGATCCATTTATGGATTGAAGCAAGCTTCTAGGAGTTGGAACCGACGTTTTGATGAAGTAGTCAAGGAGTTTGGCTTCATCAGAAACGAAGATGAGTCTTGTGTCTACAAGAAGGTTAGTGGGAGCTGTGTAGCTTTTCTGTTCTTGTATGTGGATGACATACTACTCATTGAAACGACATTCCCATGCTGCAATCTGTTAAAGATTGGCTAGGAAAGTGTTTCTCAATGAAAGACTTAGGGGAAGCAGCCTATATACTTGGTATAAAGATCTATAGAGATAGATCTAAGAGACTTCTAGTCCTAAGTCAAAGTACATATATTGACAAGGTGTTGAAGCGGTTCAACATGCAAGATTCCAAGAAGGGATTCTTGCCCATGTCACATGGAATCACTCTTTCGAAGAGTGGTTCTCCTTCCAATGAGATTGAGAAGGAACGCATATGTAGAATTCCCTATGCCTCGGCCATAGGATCTATCATGTACGCCATGTTATGTACTAGACCAGATATTTCGTATGCCTTGAGTATAACAAGCTGATACCAATCCAATTCGGGTGAGAGTCACTGGATTGCAGTCAAGAACATATAAAGTACTTGAGAAGAACTAAGGATGCTTTCTTGATATTTGGCGGTGAAGAAGAGTTACGTGTAATGGGTTACACGGATGTAAGCTTCCAAACCGACAAAGATGACTTGAGATCACAATCGGGATATGTGTTTTGCCTGAATGGAGCAGCAGCGAGCTGGAAGAGTTCAAAGCAAGAAACGGTAGCTGATTCTACAACAGAGGCTGAGTACATTGCTGCAAATGGCGCAACAAAGGAAGCTGTTTGGATCAGAAAGTTTGTTTCTTAACTTTGTGTGGTTCCTAGCATTGCTGATCCAGTAGAGTTGTACTGTGACAACAATGGAGCGATCGCGCAATCGAAGGAGCCCAGGTCGCACCAGAAATCCAAGCACGTGCTCAGGAAGTTCCATCTTATTCGAGATATTATCGATAAAGGAGACGTTCGGATATGCAAGATTCCTACAGATGAGAATCTGTCAGATCCGCTTACAAAGCCGCTTTTGCAGTGGAAGCATGAAGGGCACACTAGGAGCATGGGAATACGAGATGCGTCAGATTGGCTCAAGTCCAAGTGGGAGGCTGTTGGAATAGATTCCCTAAAGGCAATCTAGTTTAGTATGAATTTATTTTGGCTAGAACATTCATTGTATTATTTAATGAAGTCCTTAGATTTACAATCGTGTTATCTTAAATATCCCTAGTCCAGTATAATGATTAATAGGACAATCATCTATAGACTAGTATGTGGTTGGATTGATATGGAGATATCACGATCCAACACATGGGTGTGCATTAAGGGTAATGGCGCACTGGATTGACCCATCTCCGAGAAGGCTACATACATGTTATGTTGAGTCACAAGCGCTTCTCGTGGTGCAATGGTATTGTCATCCTTATACTTGAAGTCACTAGATTGTCTAGTTGTGGATTATTGTGATTTTGGTAGCGTCAAACGCTACACCGTAACTGGGTATCTATAAAGGCGTGTACCGGATACAATAAGAAGCAAGCTTAGAGATCGTAGTGGACGTAGATAGAATTTGTCCCTCCCACATAACGGGAGCAAATATCCTAGGCCACTCGAGGGATAGTTCTTACAGAATGTCTGGCCAGACTCAAATAACATCAATATAGGATATTGATGTTATTTGCACGTATAAGGCTATTCCCACGGATCGAGAAATTATGGATGGGATATACGAGTGTGACTTGTATTTCTCGTGTCTAATCCGGATATAGAGACAAAGGGATGTGACAATTACTTGTACAAGATTTGTCGGATGACTATTCTATTAGTTGGCTAGAATGAATGTTTTGCTAGAAACCGCTCCATATTAGCAAATTGTTGCTACCAACTAGATAGAACCTATGGGGTCACACGCTATATAGAGTTGAACTAGATTTGGGAATTAATTAATATGATTAATTAATTAGTAGGATCACTTTGCAACACCTTTACAAACATAGTAGGACTAATTTGCAAGGAAGGGACTAATTGAATTCTAGTAGGACTAGAATAAGTCCTTTAGGTAGTTGACAAGGATTTGTTGGACTATATGAAGGATGCTCCTTCCTTCCTTCCCACACTTATGAGTGTTGGGTTTTGACATAGGTAACGCAGCGGAATAACAAAATTTAATTCCGACTTCAAAGCCCACCACGGATCGTCAGGAGGAGATATGATAACATGATAAGAGACATAGTATTATGTACCTTGTGATTTGGGAGATCACACGAAGAATAGTGTCCTCGTCTCTACGGTTGATCCACGTCTAGAGGTGAGATCTAGATTCTTCCTTCAAACAAGTGCTAGCTTGAACCCAGAGGAAGAGGGAAGAAGATTCAAAGCAACGGGAACAACCCATGGTCGTGCCTACAAGAGGCCGACGCCATGGGCGGGGGCGGACGACACCTAGGGCTTCGGCCTTGGTGTTTTGTCTTGCTCTCTCTCTTTTTGATCTCTCCCACTCTCTTTGTTATGTAAAATAACATTAACATCAAGTGGGAAGGAAGCTAGAGCCTCCTTTATATACTCCAACAACTCCTTGTTGTTTCCATAAAGGTGTTCCCTAATTCTACATGAACTAGAATTATTCCCTTCCTTGCAAATTAGTCCTACTAAGTTTGCAAGGTGTTGCAAAATGATCCTTATATTAATTTATCAATATTAATTAATCCCAAATCTAGCTCTACTCTATTTGACGTGTGACCCCATAGGTTTCTACTTAGTTGGTAGTAACTTTTACTAATATGGAGCGGTGTCTAGAAACACATCCAAGCCACCCAACTTATAGAAATAGTCAGTGATCCCGACAAACCTTTTGTGCCCAATATCTCATATTGCACTTATCCCTTTGTCTCCATATCCTGATTGGACACGACACATAAATAGTCACACTCGTATATCCAATTCATAGTTCCTCGATCCTGGGAATATGCTTATGCAAGCAGATAACATCAATATCTCTATATTGATTTATCTGAGTCTGGCCAAACATTCAATAAGCCTCATCCCTCGAGTGGCCGTGGATATTTTCTCCCATTATGTGGGAAGGATAAATCCTCTCTACATCACTACGATCTCTATGCTTGCTTCCTATCATGCCCGACAGCTACCTTTATGATTACCAGTTACGGTGTAACGTTTGATAACATCAAAGCACAATATTTCACAACTAGAGTATCTAGTGACTTCAAGTCTAAGGAATGCAATATTATTAGCACTACGAGAAGCGATTGTGACTTCAACATAATCTAATGTATCCTTCTCGTTGTGGGTCATCCAGTATGCCATTACTCCTAATGCATACCCATGTGTTGGATCTTGATATCTCCATATCAATCCAACCCCATACTAGTCTATAGATGATTGTCCTAAAAATCATTATAATCGACTAGGGATATTTAACAATATAACACTTATATTCTAAGGACTTCATTCATGTTAACATATCTCCATATCGATAACATAATGAATCGTAAATCCACATATTTGACACAATTAATTGATTGCCTCTAGGGCACAATTCCAACAGTCTCCCACTTGCACTAGAGTCAATTTCCTGCATCACATGCCTGTTGATCTAGCGTGGTCCTCCACGTCTACACTGCATAGGGGACATGGTTGGCAAGACATGTGCTGGTACGTTGCAAATATTCACATCTCTTCTATCAACAATTGATTGAGATTGAATATTCTGAGTAAGTGCATCTTATGCATAAATATACTCTGTCCTCTGTGATAGAATCAGTGACTGAATCTTGCCTGGAGCCTTTCCAGCTCACAATCACTCCCACCAGTGCAAAACATAAAACTTGACTATAATCTGAAATTTTCTTTGAAGTTCGCATTACTGTAACTCTTTACAGTAAACTCTTCTTATCCTCTATTTATCAAGAATTCATCATTTATTCCTTCTCAAGTACTTAAGGATAATCTTGATAATTATCAAGTGATACCTCACTTGGATTTGATTGGTATCTTTGTGTCATACCATATGACACATCTGGACCAGTACATAACATGGCGTATCTCATGAATCTTATTCATACGGTCCCTTTTCAATCTAATTGAAAAGACAATTAGTCTTCCAAAGACTAATTTCATGTGACATGGGTAAGAATCCATATTCTTACATGTTGAACCATTTCAACTCCTTGTCAATATATGTACCATGACTCAGGCTGAACAATTACTTTAATCTATCTCCATAGATTTTTATAGATTGTCTCGCCTAAGTCTATTATTGGAATTCAATTTCTCTAGCCAATCTTTAACAGATTGCAGAGTAGAGACTTTATTCCCAATGATTAGTATGTCTCCACATACAAGACCAGAAACGCAGCTGTGCTCCCACTAACCTTCTTGTAAACACAAGTCTCATCTTCAATTTTTATGGAACCAAACTCCTTTGATTGCATCATAAATTCGAAGAATCCAATCTCCAAGAAGCTTGACTTAATCTATAAACAGATTGCTGCAAGCAAGATGCGAATGGATTTAAGCATCACAACTGGGGAAAGATTTCTTCATAGTCTATACTATGAAATCTCATGAAACCCTTTCAAACCAGTTGTCCCTTAAAAATAATCATATTACCATCCATATTGGTTTCCTCATAACCCACTTGCACCTTATGGGTCCTACCCTTTCAGGTGGTACCACCAAAGTCCATACTTTGTTGGTATACATGGATTCCATATCGTATCTTATGGCTCCAAGCCATTTCTGAGAGTATGGCCCACACGTGGCCATCTCATAGGTTGTAGGCTCATCTCGATGAGCAATATATCACGGTTTAAGAGAAATTCTTATTTCCCTAGTCCCTTGACATATCCTACCTAACCTACAAGGTTCTTGTGTTTTCTGAGTAGGTTGCTCCACAACACCTTGTGATCGTGCTCATGTTCCATCAAACGGATCAATGTTCTGTTGTGGTTCTTGAACTCCTTCAAGTTCTATAGTGCTCCCACTGTTTCTCTTAGAGACAATCTCTATCTAGAAACACAGTGATTCGAGCAACAAACAATTTGTTCTCGATTGGAGTGTAGATAATATCCTTTGTTTCCTCAGGATATCCCATAAAACAATTATCCGATTTGAGTCCAAGTTTATCTGTAAACGCCTTTACATAAATTACATAACCCAAATCATTATGAACGACCTACTAGGACACTTCCTAGTTCATATCTCATATGGTGGTTCTCATAATTTATTTGAATGGAACAAGTTTAAGGGCGAATTTTGCTGTAGTTAGAACATAGCCCCTAAAAGTAAACTGGAAGTTATTGTTTGATACATCATGGATCGATCCTGGTCCAACAAGGACGATTTCTCTTCTTAGACACGTCATTACCTAATGGTGTTCTAGGTAGAGTGGGTTGGGATCACATCCCATACTCCCATAGATGTTCAAACTATTGGCTTAAGTATCCTCCTCCACGATCCAATCGTAGAGCTATGATACTTCTGCCAAACTAGCTTTCTACTTCATTCTTGAATTCTTTGAACAATTCAAAGGATTTAGATTTTGTTTTTCATAAGATATACAAATCCATATTTCTCTGATCCCATCAGTAAATATGATGAAGTATTGAAAACCATCTTCAGTATCTTCTCTTAGTGGCCTACATACATCAATATGTATGAATCCCAAAAGATCATATCTTTGCCTAATAAATAAGTCTTACATATCTCATAAGATTCAATAATCAAATGAGTTCTATAATTCCATCTATATGGAGTTCCAGATATGTATCTCTTATTCATGTGGCCTAAACAATAATGATAAAGATGAGTGAAGTTCATATCATTATATACAAACTTCTTGGTATTAATGTTATAGATGAAATTATCATGATCAAGGATATACAATCCATTTAGACAAAATTTGAATTATAATAATGCATATCAGAATAAGTGGAACAACATTTGTCCTTTTATTATGATAGAGAGCTTTCTTGTCCAAACAAGAAACTGTGATAATGATCCTACTCATAGGAGGGTCATAATCACTTTTGTCTAATTCATGAACAATTTCATAAAGGTAGAAATAATCTCCTACGGCTAATTCAGCAACCCTTTGCTTCATTGCCACACATGTAGGTTTATTTATTCTTTATTCAATTTTCTACTCTCTTGAGATCCACCACATTTCTATATAAATGTGAGATCCTCATCTAGTATCATATACTCATGATGATGAGATAGACATATTGACTTCTATAAAAAAATTACCTAGTTTGGAATTCATAATTCCTTTATTATTTCCTTCCTGGTACTTTAGGCAGTTTCTCGTCCTCCATGCCACCTTTGGGATCTTCAAGGCAACTTTGTTTTAGCAATAAGCTTGCTTTATACCTATGAGGTCCACGCAAACCTTTTGCTTTTACCCATGCTGTTAACCATTAACATGTTTTGCCTTTTATCCCTTTATGAGTGCTGTGTATAGCCATTCTCAATCACTTTTGAACAAACACTATAATTTCATCCAATGCAATTCTTGGTCCATTTGGGAGAATAACTATCTATTCTTTATCTATCTTATAGATAACTCCCAGTCTCTAAGCTTTCAATCCTATTGAGATAGCTTAGTTTGCACTTCACCTCTTGCTTCAGCAGTCACACATTACTAGCTTGTATCGTCGCGTCATATCTCGATGAACTAAGTCGCCTTGCTTTTGCAAGCCCGAACTTATTCCATATTGACCATGACGAGTGCTAAGCAAGAGAGTGCAAAGTGGAGCAAATCTTCAATCCTTTCATGACAAGCTCGTATGATCATATCACACGCCTCCATATTTCTCATATTTCTTCCAAAGCTCAGAGTCCATGGGAGCTTGACATGAGACAAGTTACATCCAAAGAACCATTCTTTGATGTTCCTTCCATAAGGCTTTAGTGTGTTTTGGTAGTTGGTGGGAAGAGAACTTTATGCTCTACAATGTACAAAATTTTTCCTTTATTTGAGAACAATTCTCAATTTTATACCAATCTAGAAAATAGATTCCAAACATCTTGTCCATCTCATGGACATAAAGTCGCGTTTTGTTTGTTTAATGTGATGGGTATTCAACACTTATAGGATTACGCAAAGCATTGTGACGTATAACTATATTCAACAAGTATTTAAATTATTAAATATAGCTCCCACTATTTTTCTCGGATTAATAACCCTCCATATTAATGCGGAAAATATCATTATATTTTATAGTGGGTCCAAGATCCTCTTTTCACTTCTTCTTGAGATTGCTTTGGCAAGTCACCCAAGAATTGGTTATTTAGGAAGGAACCATTCCAATTGCATACCATGCAACTCTTGGTCCAATTAGGTGAATAACTCTTTATTCTTTATCCTTTAGATAACGCCTAATTGTCATGCCTATAGGTTCATCAATCCAATTGAGTCTTACCCAGTTGCGTCCAACCTCTTGCTTCAACATACACACATTACTTGCTTGTTTCGTCCGCAACACATCATGGTGAATTAAAATCGCCTTAAATTGGCAAGCCCGAATTTTAATAGACCCTGATCATGAAGGGTGTTTAGGCAAGAGAAGGCAAAACGCAATTTTATTTGAGGGATTTAATAGTCATTATTCGTTTGGTTGATCACATCAACATGATCTAATTATTTGGATTGGTCTATCCACAATAAAAGACCAACCTTGTTTATTATTATCTTGTTAACGTTTTGCTAGTATCGCAATACACACAAAAATGAATAACAAGAAATAAATAATAAACATCCACAAAAGAAAATTTAACGTGGCATGGATATGGCCCCTAGACTAAGATAATACCAAGCCAATGATAATATCTATATGCCCTAAAGTGACAAGCTCATCTCCATATGCTCCACGATAGCGGCGCGCCTAGGGATTTGTCTTCTTTGTCTTTTGGCTCCTTTGGTCCTCTGGTCTTCTTCTCCATGCTCTTGGCTATCATCTAAATATTTCTAATTCTAGCCTAACATCTAGAATAAATAAATAATAAAAGCCTCACATGTCGAGGAAAAAAGACGACTCGCAGGCCGTAAAACCTAATTAATTATTACATTAATTTGACAGCTCGCAGGCCGTAAACCAAACCACAAAGCAATAAACATCCACAATCCTAGGCCATATCCATCCACCATGCAACAAAGCACATAATACAGTTAAAACCAATTTTTAACTTGCTTGTTCAATTTTAGTTGTTTTGGACATACTAGGGTTAAAACGGTCCAAGAGATTTACCAAGAGAATGGCCAAAATCAACCAAGGAACCGCCACACTAGGCCCGGTTCGGCCGACCCCTAGCCCACACGGCTAGGCCGTGTGCTAGGGTGCGCCGGCCCCCTTTGGGGCCGTGTGTTACTTGGGCGGCAAGGAGAGAGAGGGGCGGTCCCTACATGGGCCACACCTCCTCATGGAATTGTTTCCATAAACAATTCATGGAATTATTTCCATAAACAATATATGAAATTGTTTCCATAAACAATTCATTCCTTGTTGGGTTATTTCCAAAACACCCTTATGGTATTGTTTCCAAAATAATTCCTTCCTTGGTTCTCAAGTTTAGTTGTTTCCATACTTGGAAAACCCTTTTCCAAGCATGTGCCCAAACCCTAGTTCTTGATCCAAAATTATTCACATCATATGTGACAAAACTCACTAATTCTTACATCCCATGTAAAATTAGATCTTGTTTATTGCATCTACTATGCCAATTATTTTCAGTTTCGGCGTAATAACAATAATACGGTGTATAAACTGAAATCGTAACACATAAAATCATGTTATGCTCTACGACCTGTGGCTCTGATACCACTATTGGGTTTTGACGTTGGTAACGCAGTGGAATAACAAAATTTAATTCCTACTTCAAAGCCCACCACGGATCGTCAGGAGGAGATATCATAACATGATAAGAGACATAGTATTGTGTACCTTGTGATCTGGGAGATCACACGAAGAATAGTGTCCTCGTCTCTACGGTTGATCCACGTCTAGAGGTGAGATCTAGATTCTTCCTTCAAACAAGTGCTAGCTTGAACCCGGAGGAAGAGGGAAGAAGAATCAAAGTAACGGGAACAACCCATGGTCGTGCCTACAAGAGGCCGACGCCATGGGAGGGGGCGGACGACACCTAGGGATTCGGCCTTGGTGTTTTGTCTTGCTCTCTCTCTTTTTTCTCTCTACCACTCTCTTTGTTATATAAAATAACATTAACATCAAGTGGGAAGGAAGCTAGAGCCTCCTTTATATACTCCAACGACTCCTTGTTGTTTCCATAAAGGTGTTTCCTAATTCTACATGAACTAGAATTATTCCCTTCCTTGCAAATTAGTCCTACTAAGTTTGCAAGGTGTTGCACAATGATCCTTCTATCAATTAATCAATATTAATTAATCCCAAATCTAGCTCTACTCTATCTGACGTGTGACCCCATAGGTTTCTACTTAGTTGGTAGTAACTTTTACTAATACGGAGCGGTGTCTAGCAACACATCCAAGCCACCCAACTAATAGAAATAGTCAGTGATCCCGACAAACCTTTTGTCCCCAATATCTCATATTGCACTTATCCCTTTGTCTCCATATCCTGATTGGACACGAGACATAAATAGTCACACTCGTATATCCAATCCATAGTTCCTCGATCATGGGAATATGCTTATGCAAGCAGATAACATCAATATCTCTATATTGATTTATCTGAGTCTGGCCTGACATTCAATAAGCCTCATCCCTCGAGTGGCCGTGGATATTTTCTCCCATTATGTGGGAGGGACAAATCCTCTCTACATCACTACGATCTCTAAGCTTGCTTCCTATCATGCCCGATAGCTACCTTTATGATTACCCAGTTACGGTGTAACGTTTGATAACATCAAAGCACAATATTTCACAACTAGAGTTTCTAGTGACTTCAAGTCTAAGGATTGCAATATTATTAGCACTACGAGAAGCGATTGTGAGTTCAACATAATCTAATGTATCCTTCTCGTTGTGGGTCATCCATTATGCCATTACTCCTAATGAATACCCATGTGTTGGATCGTGATATCTCCATATTAATCCAACCCCATACTAGTCTATAGATGATTGTCCTATTAATCATTATAATTGACTAGGGATATTTAAGAATATAACACTTATACTCTAAGGACTTCATTCATGTTAACATATCTCCATATCGATAACATAATGAATCATAAATACACATATTTGTCACAATTAATTGATTGCCTCTAGG
Organism: Linanthus parryae; assembly: GCA_023055425.1. Lineage (NCBI taxonomy): Eukaryota > Viridiplantae > Streptophyta > Magnoliopsida > Ericales > Polemoniaceae > Linanthus > Linanthus parryae. The sequence goes on from JALGPY010000006.1 coordinate 43,481,259, forward strand.
GTACAATTCCAACAATGAGCCCATTGTTCATAACTTGAGTGGGTGAGAACAAAAGGAGAGAGAGAAAGCAAGCAAGAGTGCCGCCCGACCCCCTTGCCGCCGCCCCTACCCCGTCGGCCAACAAAGGAGGCCGCCACCTCCTTGTTGCCTCGTGTTGCGTGATTTCTTCTTCCTCTTCCTCCGTTCCTAGCTATCACAAAGGAGATGGAAGATCTAGATCTCAACTCTAGGCGTGGATCAACCGTAGAGACGTGACACAATTCACGTTACAAGTCATTGCAGGAGAAACCCTAAGGTGTGTAACATGATTCTTCCTTTACCATCGTTATGTCTCTTTTCCTGTGATCCTTGGAGGGTATTGAATGGATAAATTATATTTTTACGCTGCGTATCCATGATCAAAACCCTACAACTTGAACAGGATGCTCGACAACAACTTCTAGTTCCTGCTCATGCTCCATTGTAGGATCAGCGTTTTGTGGTTCTTGAACTTCTTCAAGTTCTACAGCCCTCCCACTGGCTTCTTTAGAGACAAACTTTCTTTCTAGAAACATGCCAGTCCGAGCAACAAACACTTTGTTCTCGATTGGATTGTAGAAATGATATCCTTTCGTTTCCTTAGGATATCCCACAAACTTACACTTATCCGACTTGGGTCCGAGCTTGTCTGTTTGTAAACGCTTTACATAGATGTCGCAACCCCAAATCTTCATAAGCGACACTATGGGACGCCACTGACATGATTTCCGCAAGTGTACGGTTATCGCTCTAGTAATAAATATGGAAGATAGGATTGTCGAATCCCAGAGGACTTTTTTTGAATTAATTAGGTCTCTTAACTTTGTGTGGGCTAGCAATTGGATTTGTTTACGAACTAAGAGATTGAAATAACAAAGCAATTATTAAAATTAGGATTTTCTCTAGGTTTGTTAAGTATCCACCGTTCACGAATTATGTTCTGAAACATAGATGATGACTTGATTTGCCAAACAAGAAAGGGTACTTTGAACATTCCTCAACCAAATTCTATACTTAGAGGCACACACCTGATTCCTCTAGAACATGTACGTCTAAATAACATTATGTTCTGGTGTTCTACTCTTAGTTCTAGTTAATAGAAAGATTCCCCAACTCTAGATACGACTAGTGCAAGATTCAAGTTTCCTGGTAGTGAATATTGATTCCTCTAAGATCCGCTACCTATGATCATCCTATTGTGACGTCAAACTATAGAAATGATAGTATTAAGTACATAAATCAAGCATAGCATAGCATAAACATTCATCATCAGTTAAGTTTAGGTAAGACGTGAATCAAATTCATAATTCGCCAAAACGGTTCAAACCCTAGCTAAGTGAGAAATCCAGATATTTAAATTAGATACCGAGATTCATAATCAACACAATGAAGTTTATGTTGATCATGATAAAGAAAAACAATGAAAAAGATAGAGAAGAGAGATCAAACAATGGAATCCTCGCTCTCACGACGAACTCCAAGGTCCAAGCCTTCCTCCAACGTGTTCTCCTGTGTTTCCAGCAGCCTAACCTGCCCTCCAGGTCTAAAATTGTGATGTATAGGGCTGGGCACGACTTTTAATGTATTTTGGCCGAATTTGCAATTCAGCCCCTCTAGTTTGCAATTCTCGTACAGATTTTATAATCTGATCTTGCGCGGGCCTTTTCTCCCTCATCTGGACTCCGTTTGGGGACTATCTTATATCGTTGGAAATCCCTAGATGTATATTTTCCAATGGCATATACCTTGCTCCAAAATTTTGTAAGTAACTTCAGATACATACCGAAGAGTGCACACTGGTCCAGTGACCTTTTCCAACTTTGCTTCGTTTTTGCGTCTTCTTCGCCAGACCATAACTTTCTCGTCCAGCCTTTGATTTAGCTCCATGACCTACTGTTGGAAATATCTTTCAGTATAATTTCATTTGGAACCAGTCTCACTGTAGTAGGTCTTTTAGAGCTCAAGATATCATCAAAATAGTGAAGGTTTGTCACTTTTGCTCCTCTAACTTTGCTTCTCTTGCTTCCTCTTGACTTCCGAATCTCGTTTTTTTTCTCCACTTGCTATCCTCATGCAATGTTCCTGTAAATAGCAACATGAACACTACCGCAAAGATAAAATATGACAAAATCATGCAAATCATGTGTAAAAATATTCAAGAAACACCCGGATTGTACGCTTAAGCTCTAAAACATCATAAAACTCATTTTCTTCTCAAATAAGCCCGAAATTCATCACTTTGCACCGAAACGCACATTAATAATAATGTAGAATGCACGTAGGATAACTCTTATTAATTATTTATCAGCCTCCCAGTCCATATCTCATATGGTGTCTTCATGACCGATTTGGATGAAACACGGTTAATGGTAAAGCTGCAGCCAATAGATCATGTCCCCAAAACGATATCAGGAGATCTAGTTGACACATCATAGACAGGTGTGATTCCTCCTCTCAGAAGTTCATTCCACTGTGGCGTTCCGGGTGGAGTGAGTTGGGACAAGATCTCACACTCTCTAAGATAGTCGTCAAACTCTTGGCTTGAGTATTCTCCTCCACGATTCGATCGTAGAGCCTTAATACTCTTGTCAAATTTCTTCTCTACTTAATTCTTGAATTCTTTGAACATTTCAAAGGATTCGGATTTGGCGTTCATAAGGTATACAAATCCATATCTACTGAAGTCATTAGAATGTAATGACATAAAGATAACCACCTCTGGCAGGCGTGGGAAACGGTCCACACACATCAGTATGTATGAGGGCCGATAACTCACTAGTCCTCTCACCTTTATTATTGAAAGGGGACTTTGTCATTTTTCCTAATAAACAAGATTCACATGCCTCATATGATTCATAATCAAATTAGTCTAGGAATCCATCCTTATGGGGTCTAGAAATGTGTTTCTCGTTTATATGGCCTAAAGGACAGTTCCATGGATAAGTAGGATTTAAATCATTAGATTTAATTCTCTTGGTATTTATGTTATAGACGAAATTATTTAGATCAAGGATATACAATCCATTAGAAAAAAGCGCACTACAATAGTGCATACTATCAAAATAAATGGGGCAAGACTTTCTCGTCCAAACAAGAAATATAAATAATGTTTATGCTCATTGCCGGGACATAATAGCAATTTTATAATTCTAAAATAATTCCAGAAGGCAAATATAACTCATAAAATCCTACAGCAAATGCATCAACTCTTGCTCCGTTGCCCACGCGCAAGTCTATCTCCCCTTTAGCCAGTCTTCTACTTCTCTTGAGATCCTGCACATTTCGACAAATGTGAGATCCACATCCAGTATCCAATACCCAAGATGAAGAGATAGACAAATTGACATCTATAACAAAAATACCTGGTGGTGGCGGAATCACTATTCCAAGCCTTTTGTCCTCCACATACTTTGGGCAGTTCCTATTCCAGTAGCCAGTCTGACTACAATAGTGACATGCGCCCTTAGAGACGCCACCAGCAGGCTTTAAGGTAACTTCCTTGGATTTTGCAACTTTCTTGTTTTCCTTTGGAGGTACAAGCAACTCGCTTTCTCTTCCCTCTATTGACCATCATTATGGCATTGCCTTTGCCTTTGTTAATGCTCTATTCGTCGGTCCTCAACATATTGAGCAGGCCTGGAAGAGGTTTGTTGATCTCATTCATTTTATAGTTCATGATGAACTGGCTATAACTATCCGGCAACGATTGCAGGATGAGATCAGTGGCCAACTCTTGGTTGAATGGGAAGTCTAACCTCTCGAGATTCTCCATGTATCCGATCATACGAAGCACATGAGGCCCAACTGGGTTCCCTTCTGACAGACTGAACGTGAACAGTTCCTTGGATACTTCATATCGCTCATGCCTCGCCTGCTCTTGGAAGAGCTGCTTCAAATGTACAATCATATTGTATGCCTCAACATTCTCATGTTGCTTCTGAAGCTCAGATTTCATGGTGCAAAGCATGAGACAAGTCACATAATTAGAATCATCAACATGTTTCTGATGTGCCCTTGTAGCGGCAAGAACGACATCCTCTCTTGGTGGGTGTGGAATAGGATTGTCTAAAACGTATAGTTTCTTTTCTTGCTTGAGAACAATTCTCAGGTTTCTTTACCATTCAAGAAAATTGGTTCCAGGCAACTTGTCCTTCTCAAGGACAGATCGTAGGGATGAAGTCGATGCTTGTTGATTGTTTGTCATTAGAATTCTACAAAATGAGAAATATGAAATTCTAGTATTTTGAACAATTAACTACATTTAACAATTGCTAGATTATAATATATAGCTCCAACTATTACTCTCGGATTAATAGGCCTCACCATTAATGCGGAAAATATCACATACTTTCTAGTGGGTCAAGATCCATATTTCCCTTCCTCCTTGAGCTTGCTTTGGCAAGTCATCCAAGATCAGTTATTTAGGTAGGAACACCTTCCAATTTCATCCTATGCAACTCTTGGTTCAATTAGGTGAATAACCCCTTATTCATTACATATCCCATAGATAACCCCTAATTGCCTTGCCTCTATGTTTTCAATCATATTAAAATAACCTAGTTGCGTCCAACCTCTTACTTCAACAAGCACACATTACTTGCTTGTGCCGCCGCATCACACCATGATGGATTAAATCGCCTTGCTTTGGCAAGCCCGAATTTACTAGACCATGATCATGATTGGTGTTTAAGTAAGAGAAGGCAAAACACAATATTTATCATTTGAGGGATTTTCTTGTCATTATAAATTATTTTGTCAATCCCATCAACATGATCTACTTATTTAGATTGGAAAATCCAAAATAAAAGATCAACCTTGTTTATTATTATCTTGTTACGTTTCGCATGCATCACCATACACCAAAATAAATAACAATACAATTAAATAAATAAGAAAAATAAACGTGATATGGATATGGCCCCTAAGATTAAGATATTCTCAAGCAAATGAGAATATCTATAAGGCGTCCTAGGATTGTGACTTCTCCAAGTCTTGTGGTTTTTTCAATCTTTAATCTTCTTCTCCATGCCTTGACTATAATCTATCTATCTAATACTAGCTAGCATCTATACTAAATAGAGAGACCTCACAGGTTGAGGAAGAAAACGACACGCATGCCGTATAATAAATAATTAGATTAATTAGAATGAACCAAAACCAATTAAACTATAAAAGTAAACATCCACAACCTAGGCCGTATCCATCCACCATGCGATAAACACATAAAACAGTTAAAATCCAATTTTTCCCGCGCTTGGTCAATTTTAGTTGATTTTGAGATTTTTTAGGGACAAAATAGTCCAAGGGCCCACCAATCACATTGGCCGAACCCTAAAGGACCAGCCGGGCTAGCCCTAGCAACTCGGACCAGCCTGACCGGTCGGACCAGTCACCTAGCCGAGCGCGACTAGGCAGCTGGCTTGGTCGGAACGCAAGGAAGGGGGCGTTCAACCATGGCCGGAACCCTATGGGGTTGTTTCCAAAAGCATCCTCCTTCCTTGTGTGCTTATTTCCAATTGAAGAGAAAACCCCTTTTCTCCAATGACGCGTGTGTATAACGCGTTGCTGCGCAAGTATACAGTCAAGTAATATAATGGAGTATTTTGGGACTCCGAGTTATCGAACCCAAAGGAAGGTGCTTACTTTTCTAAGTTTAACAACTATTTTAATCTACTAGTAACCAGTAAAAAGGTTTGCAATTGGAGTGTTGTCACCCTCAATCAAGTGACTAGAAACTAAATATAGAATTAAGCAAAAGAATTGATTTAGATTAAACTAATGGAGAGAAAACTAGGCAATCTATAGATCACCTCGGGTAGTTTTGACGGTTCCGGATTTCATGTTCTAACACGACAACTCTGAGTTAGCTAAGATGGGTAATGGCATTGACAATTACCTATTGGTCTCTTGTCGTTCTACACACCAGCATTGATTTTTCCCTCTCAGACCAACTCTTATTACCAATACGTTCTAGCAGGTTAATGATAGTGCACGGATTAACGTCCACTCAGACCATTACCACACGAAAACTTCACTATTTCCAACCGAATCTACCATCTTCTAGCCATTCCTACTCAAATCACTTCTCAGTCTCATTGATTAAAAATGTTCTAGTCTACTCATCCCAACTAGGGTAGAGTTGCTTTCACACACTCACTAGTTAATTAGTAAGGTCGGGTCATGACTCCTAACTCACTAAGTATTAAGCACAATAAACGAGATATTTAGCCTACTAAGATTGTCATTAAGCCACATTTATGATTGGATGAAGAACGAGATAAGCAATATCATACATCTTAGTCCTAACTTGTCAATGGAAGAACTCAATATGAAATAAACTAGATCAAACTCCATTGAATCATAACCCTAGCATGAAATTTTATCCAAAATCCGGAAAATATCACCAAAACATGAACCCCAGGCTCTCCGTAGATGCATATGAATGAGTTTAGCTAATCATAACAAAAGATGACATGATGTTTGAATATTTCATACAAGAAAAGAGAGAAAATAGATCAAACGCTAAAAAGAGTATTATGGCGTTGATCCGGGCTCGTCTCCTTTGATGATGCTCCCAACGTGTTTTTCTTGCTTTCCTTAATGTTCTTGGATTAAAAATGAAGTCTATTCAAGTCCCTTTGATGTTTAGGTTGAAGTAGGGAAGCTAAGTCTTCAAAAATTGCATTTTTCCCCAAAAATCCGCACATGTCTTCTGCCTATTTCGGCCCGAAATATGTTATATTTTGGCTACCATTTCGGCTAGCATTTCGGGCCGAAATGGTCTGGGCTGCAACTTTCTTGAATCTTCAACTCTTGCCCTTTTGGTTCCCGAGACTCTTTCCTTGCCCCTCCTTGCTTCCAAAGCTCATGTCCGTGATTCTAAATCAATCCAATAGCCATGTATCTTGTCAAAGGTAAAATCAACAACTATACCAAGCGATTAAATCCAATAAATTAAGCATAAATCAACATAAAGAACATGCTTGGACTAACATTACGCATATGAAGGAACAAGTGATAAATCATAATCATCTCAACAATATTAAACTCAAAATCTCTTCAAAAACCTATCAAACATGAGGTAAATGCCAAATAAATATAGCTCCTAAAAGGCGCTATCAAATTCCCCCACACTACCTTCTTGCTCGTCCCGAGCAACAATGACGCTCAAAACCCCCCACACTTGAGACATTGCATACATACCGAAACCAAACCAATGCATACCCCACCGCTTTGCATACTTCACTTTCCGCTAGCCAACACGTCTCACGACTCAATACACAAAGACACGACGATGCAAACTACATGATATATATACAATGCAACTCAAGTATGTACAATGCAATAAATTAAAGAACACATTTTTTTCTTTTTATTAGAGATTGGGCAATCTCGAAGAATAAACCGGCATGTCATAAGACTCTCACATCCCCTAGAAAATTCTATAATTTCGTTGATCGGTAGAACTTGCAGCAGTTTCGTCAGACAGAACGGGCGCGAACACAAAATAAGTTGCTTCCGCACACTCATCAAACGCATCCCTAGCACTTACCATCCGATTTATCCACGGGTTAAAACGGTTGACGGCTTAGGGCGGGTAGGATAGAGTATTTAGAAGCGCAGTCGTAGACAGCATGATACAACCCACAAAACCCGATTATCACACTCCCTCACCAAAATCTAAGGAACCCCACCGAAACTAACTACTCCGGCCCTCATCCCCTCAGTCTTGGTGCAACACCGTTCTCGCGGCCATAAATGTGAAGAAGTGATCTCGTACAATAGCTAATCTCCTCGGTCTTCATGAATTTCAATTTCAGCTCCTTATTCCATTCACTTTCAATTTCTATTTTTTTCTAATTTATGTTTTTTTTTTATTATATATATATATATATTCCCATGGGGCCAACAATAGTGATAGTAATATCCGAGAAGATCTAATGTCAAATAGATAACGTGGGGATGGAATGTGTCAAATCAATGTAATCAAATATATGTCGACACCCCTACACTCAATGTAAAGCATATCGAAACCCGGTAGTCAATGTGTAAACGTGCTTTTCCAACCAATCCTCCTCATCACCTAAGATATAGAGAATATAAATGAAGCACAAGCATGACCTCCTATAAGATTAACCAACCCCCACCTCATGGCGTGCGGAAAGAATATCACGCACTACGGTACTCCACCTGTGATCGTGGTGTAAGGACACGACTCACCGCCACACCGAAGTGTGCTACCATCTCTAACTCACCCTCACATCCCCTCAAAAGACGACATGTAAGAGGATCCACTCAAGATGTATCAAATAAGCGCACCCTCATCGAACCTCCCTAACTCAACTCCCTCTATCATGACGCATATGAAGGGACCATTCTAACTAGTGATGCAAGTCACAAGGAACGGCTTCCTAGGCTAGAGGCTGTGAATAAAAGGGGTAAATGGATCAAATTGAGGTAACTAGTGGACCTAGGCTGTGAGACGAGACGTGAGGCCCCCATAAAAATCACTCGCATAGTTGTTCCTTTACCACTACGAGGAGGGTTGACGACTACCTAAGTGAAGGTAGTGTCGCGCTAGTAGGATAACTAGTCTGAGAGGCAGCTACTTACAATTCTCAAGTGCATTAGCCCTGTAAGTCATCCTATTACAGTTTTTCTCGCGTCTACCTCACCTCAGATTTTCCTACTACCTATGGAATAATATCATTGATTCCTCTCTACATTAACTCTCTTTAATTCCCTTTCTCAAAATTTTCATTTTTTTAAACTTCCTTACCATATATGCTTGGGCCAATTCGATTAAAAACAAAATAGGGTAGGTGGACTCAATAAATAAAAATGCAAACAAATATATACAATGCATAAAATAAACGTGCAAATGCAAACACATATCTAATCGACTGACATCTACATGAAAACTGACTCATTAAACTCTATATGTAACAAGGCTATGCAATGGCTAACTAGCGGATAGCTAAACATCCCCCCACACTTAAGCTCTTCGTTGTCCTCAACAAAAAACAAAGTGAAATCAGGAGGACTCGGCTGCCTAAGCGTAGGGTCGGTGGGTCTAGTTGGAGTGAGTCGCCTCGTCGTCCTCAGCTCGGACGTCCGAACTCGACTCTGGGTATACATCAGACTGGTAGTAGAAAATATAGATGCTCGGGTGCTGCAACTGGACATTGCCCACTAGGGCCATGTCCTGAATCCACCCTCCTTGCTAGGCGCGGTCAAAGCTAACCTGCTCTAACCCGCGTCCAAGCTGACGCTGACTACTCCTGATATGCTGAAACTGTCTCCTAAACCTAGCTCTATCCTCATCAACTTGGAGCCTCTGGGACTCCATCATGTGGGTGATCATGGTGAGCTGGCTCTCGATGTTGGAGATCGAGGTACTAGCCTCATCTCTCCTAGGCTGTGGGGGTTTGACAGGTCTCTAGACTTTCAGGGGGTCGTGAATTCTCTCCCACATGCGCGGTGCCTCTAACTTCTTGTTTTCCTTAGAGTCATACTCTAGCCACTCAAAATGGCTATAGCATCTTTTGTAGCTTCAAAAGAAGGCACGTGTGGCCGAGAGATCTACGATTAGAACGTACAGTCCTCTCCATAAGAAAACGATAAATGAATTACGGGAAATTAATATGCTTACCGCTCCACAAACAGTAAGCCATAGTGCAAAGCTGGAAGGAGTACGTGGGTTGAGCGGTAACGCCAAAAATCCAGTTCTCAAGAAGCTTGCAGAACCACCTCGCACGTGGAAGCATGAGTTTCCTAGAAACATTCCACTCAGGTAAAGTGGGTCTCTCAATCCATCCTGCTCCAGGCACCCCCTCGAAACAAAAGGCGCTCACAACCTCTGCAGCATCCAACCTATAAATGGTCTCATGGTAGGCACAAGTCTTCTTTAGAGGCTTGAAGTTCATAGCGGCCACTATAGTCTCGGGCGTGATGACTATATAGGTTAGCCGGCAATACACTTGCCTATGATCCTCACTCTCTCTCTCATCATAGAAACGAGCATTTACAAGAATCTCTCTTGCAATAGCGGAGCTAGACTTCTTACAAATCTTAAACCACTTGTCTATCCTCTCATTCTTGAAGAGATCGTTAAGCTATTTTTTCATTTTATCGCTTGGCGGGAAGGGCTTTTCAGGATTCCCTACCATGTTCAGGAACGCGTCAGTGTAGTATGCCTTATGGGCATTCGCACTAACGAACCTAAAGCTGCAGAATTTGGTACTGCAGCTAGCACCGGGATCAACCTATTTCAGATCCTTACCCCTCAACCCAATATGCGGACGTGCAGGAATATCCTGGTTTAGTTCATAAAGAATTGGAGATGGAGGCACCTGGCGTCGGTTTTCAAAACTGTCTCCCTCGTTCACTTCCTCTTCCCCCTCACTCATAACTACATCCTCCTCGGGATTGAAGAAGGGATGATCATCAATAACTACTCCCCGTCTCCTCTTAGCATTACCGGAAGTATACATAATGATAGAGAAAAGGAAAAACGAATGCACGTGAGGGCTAGTGTGAGCTAAGCAATAACCTATCGACTCAATTGGCAGCTAGCGCGCTATTTCTGCAAAGCACGTATCGGGGCCTTCGCGAGACAACTTCACAAGTATAAATTTTGCGAGAATTTAAACCCTAGAAGTGCCTAAGCAAGAATTTAAAGCGAGAGAAAGAGTTTGGTACCTATGGTCCCGAATTTCCTTTCTTACGAGACCGGTCTCGCAAAAATTGGTCAAGAATGGACCGAATCGGTCGACCAATTTTTTGAAAATTAAAGCAAGATGAGGCGAGTGTACCTCCTTGTGCTCCTCGGTGTCCCCGTCGAAACACTCTTCTTGAGCTAAGGCCGAATCCCACTCCAAGTTGACGAATCAGAATTTTTTTTCTTGGAGCTCTTCTTCTTTGATTTCCCCCACACTCAAACCGCTCACTATCTCTCAATAACCCAAGTATTAATCTTTTAGTTGGATTTGCAAGAGGGAAAACCCAACAAAAATTTCTCAATTTGGATGTGTTTTGCGATTTGGGTGTGTTGGTGTTCTTGAGGTTTTGATTGGAAGAAGATGAAGAAGAGGGTGTTTGATTAGAATGGGAGGTGGGGAGGCTTTGAAACCCAATTTTTAGATTATATACACCCCCCCCCAAAAGTCAAAAATGCCCCTAATTAAAGAGCAGCCCCGACCACTTCGGCCCGAAATGCTTCTCATTTTGGCCCGAAATATAGCATATTACGGCCCGAAATGCTTCTCAATTCGTCCCAAAATGATTTTTAAATCCGAAAACAGTTGGACCTTTTCATTTCGGCCCGAAATAGGGAGTATTTCGGCCCGAAATGACCCCATTTCGGCCCGAAATGACATGGAACTCTCCCATCTTGTTTTCGCTCTACCTTCTTCATCCGGCATCCGTTTTGCGTGATTCTTGCACCGATGGACACCTATTCAACGAGGAATCCATTTTTGATTGAAAAAAATCCCAAAATACAAAGAATTTTTCGTTTCATCTCAAGTTTGCTTTCTTGTGCATGAATCGTGCCTTTTAAGCTATTTGCTTGAAATTCCACTCCGGATTTCGATGCGTGCAAACCCGATATAAGAACTCACTACCATGATACTCTAAAATAATAAGCTACTCCTCGACCTCGAGAAACCTCTCTACCATGCATATTTCTTCAAATGAGCTCGTTGTTCTTCGTTTTGCTTGCAACATCGTGCACACGCATCAAGAAGGGGAATCCGGAGGGTTTTCGGTACCTATATCCTGCACACTCATAGGAAATATTAAACCACTCTCTCTCACCCCTTAAAATCAAGTATGAATATCACAACGAAATCAGAAAAACAACTAACTAGCTAACTACATTGGGTTGCCTCCCAATCAGCGCTTGTAATTTAAGGTCGACGACCCGACCCAGTTACCTCATTGCCCCCTAAATAGATGGCTTGGCACCTCGTGCCCTCTCATCCAGCTTCCTCAGCTGGATCCTCAACACAAGTCTGTGAGCTTTAGCTTTTGAATTTGGTGGCTCAACACGAACCACCTCTGAACTCTCGTGCACTGCTTGCACGACCAATGGCAACTGTGTCTTCTCTTGAGACTGTCGTGAACTCGTCTTGGAAACCCGTAAAGTCTCCCAGGCATCATTGATCCTCATGATCAATTCACCATTCTCAACATCAATCAGAGTTCGACCGGTAGCCAAAATGGGCCTACCCAGGATGATCGGAACATCTCCCACAAGCATCTCAAGAATAACAAAGTCAGCAGGGATAATGGAATTCCCTACCTTCACAAGCACGTCCTCCACCACTCCATAGGCCTTTTGCAAGACTTGTCAGCAAACTATAGATTGATCCATGTGGAACGAGCTTGAACTCCCAGCTTCTGAAAGACTGAAAGTGGCATCAGATTAACACTAGTCCCCAAATCACATAGGGCATGTCCCGTGTAAGCTCCTCCGAAGTTAACTTCTATCACAAAGCTTCCCAGATTTTTCTGTTTCTGTGGCAGTCCATGCAATACACGTGAGCTCACCTGCTCGGTCAAATCCACTGTCTGAAAATCTTGCATCGCCCTCGTCTATGAGATAGCATCCTTATGTATTTCACGTACTTAGGCATCATCTTGACTGCCTCAATCAAAGGTACATTGATACGCAATTTCGAAAAGATGGACAAGAATCTATTGTACTCCTCAGAGTCATCTTTCTTCTTTCTCGCCTTAAGAGGATATGAAATATTCTTATACATAGAAGGTGGTGGTGGTGTTACCTCATCATCAACATGTGGAGTCACGCCCTTTTATTGGGGGATCATGACAGGGGTCTTGTCAAATACCTCATGCTCCCTAGCCTTCGAGGCTTCAGCTCTGGCATGACTCGGATATGGAGGATCATCGAGAAAAATCCCACTACGAGTGGTAATAGCATTAACCTGACGAACATTCTCAGTATCTGATGGCAAGGACACTGGTGATTTAGAGGAGAGCTGAGTGGCAATCTGTCCTACTTGCACCTCCAAGTTACGAACTGAGGTCTTCGTGATGTGCAAATCAGCTGTCAATGTCTCCACCTGAGAAGTGAAGGTATTCACGTTCTTACCCATCTTGTACATCATGTTTTTGAGATTTGCCATCTCATCATTCTGGTCTGCAGCTGGTGGTGGTGGTGGTGGCGCCTTAGCAGCTGGCCTGTGCTGAAATTCGGGCGCATATGAAGCTCCAGCCTGATCCCCATACCCGAATCCTGGATGATCTCTGGTCCCTGGCTTGTAATTTCCCTGATTCCAGTTTCATTGTCCCTCTGAGCCCACATAGCTGACATCCTCATTGGCAGCTTGAGTCAAAGCTGCAACAAAATCCTGCTCCTCTACTGCCGCCACAGTCTTCTTGTCCTGATAAACGTGATTTGCCATGTCAGAGACCATCTTTGTGATACCATCTTTCCACTCATCATTCTTTGGCTCGGGAAACTTAGATAACCTCCTAGAGTCATAAAACTGAGCATCTTGTTTTTCAATTTGCTTCATCAGCACGTATGCTCCATCCTTGTCAACTCTGTACAAGAAGTTACCACATGCTTCCCTGTTTAACAAGTCTTGGTTGGGACACTCCAAGCCATGATAGAAAACCTGGAGGATCTTGTAGTCACCGGAGTTATGATTAGGACACTTGCGTAACGTCCTCATGAAACGATCCCATGCCTCTACCACTGTCTCATCAGCATGCTGCTGAAAACCAAGAATCTCTGCTTGTAAGACAATGACACGCTACGCGGGGTAAAACTTGTTCATGAACTCATCAACACATTTCTCTTATGTGGTGATCGATTCTGGCTCCCTGGACTCTAGCCACTTCTCTGCCGCACCCTTCAGACAATAGGGAAACAAATAAAATTCAGTGTCTCTAGGGTCACATTCTTTTTTTTCACTGTCTTGATGTAAGAATCAGACTTCCCAATGAAGTCATTTGGATCTTCATCTCGATTCCCATAGTACTGAAACTGGTTCTGCACCGTAGTGATGGTGGCAGGCTTCAAATCAAAGTGCTCAGCCTGAATGTCTGGCACCACAATAGCTGGCTTGTTTCCTCTCTAAGTTGACTAAAAAATTTCAACCAAATCTTGCCCCGATTTGTTGTAGGGCATCTGGTTCTTTTTCTCATCAAGCTTCTCTTGGAGCTAAGTCAACTTCTAGTTCAGTTGAGCATTAGTCAATTGCTCACCCATTGCGATCTGTCTTGGACCTCTTCTCGGAGTTCTGAACAACTGTTCTGGGTCTTCAAATGGGGGCACAAGGTCTCTAGAGATCCGGTGCATACACTGAAAACCTGAAACACAATTCAGAAAACAATTCAGAATACAGAAATAATAAGCAAAAAGAAAAAGGGTAAATTAAACTAATCGCTAAACTAGAATAGTAACTGATGCCTTCCCAGGAAACGACGCCAAAAACTCGACGCGTGTGTATTACGCGTTGCTGCGCAAGTATACAGTCAAGTAATAAAATGGAGTATTTTGGGACTGCGAGTTATCGAACCCAAGGGAAGGTGCTTACTTTTTCTAAGTTTAACAACTATTTTAATCTACTAGTAACCGGTAAAAAGGTTTGCAATTGGAGAGTTGTCACCCTCAATCAAGTGATTAGAAACTAAATATAGAATTAAGCAAAAGAATTGATTTAGATTAAACAAATGGAAAGAAAACTAGGCAATGTATAGATCACCTCGGGTAGTTTTGACGGTTCCGGATTCCATGTTCTAACACGACAACTCTTTGTTAGCTAAGATGGGTGTAGATAGTGCTTTCCATACAGACAGATCTTGGCGACGTGGCGATCATCCAGCACACCTAGCTGTGCTCCACACGCACTGGATCACCACCACCGCTGATCCACGTGGGGGCTGCGAGACAGGGCCCTCGCATACCACCACACGGGACTTGTAGGGACTTAGTGGTTTGGAGGCTAGAGTAAGTACTGTCGCGCGCGAGCGACAACCAAGCCCGCGCGCGACCTTTAGTAACTGCTTTGAGTGATTTACGGCACGAGCTCTAAACCTCATAACGGTTCTGGTATACGCGGATGAAGTGCGTAACGGTCCCTATATATGCGGACGAACGTGCCGTTGTGGTTAAGGTAATTAAGCCGCCATTAATGGGTGCATTAACCCACTACAACGGTCATATTCTCCGCTATATATAGGATCGTTAACCCTTCCAACACAAGACGAATCACCTGAACTACGCGGAAGCTCTGCCAAAATTCTGTCTCTCTCTCATACAGTTGCCATTGCCTTACTCTCTCCCTGCACACTCTACTCTTTCCGTGTTCTTTCTATCCCCTGCTCTTGGTGTATATTGAATCTTCCTCAAAGGATTATCTCGTACACATTTGGTGAAACCAACGTGAAACTTACCACTGCAAGCAACCATGTCTCACGAGGACGACATTAGCAACAGATCTCCCTCCACTGAGACAACCTCGGGAGAGGAAACCCGTCACAATTCCGCGGCCGCCGGTGGAACTCTGACTTTGGAGACTTTGAACGCCACTATCCAGAATCAGGCGAAGGCTCTCCAGGATCAATCCGCACAGATGGATCGAATAATGGCCATTTTGGGAACCCTTGCCCCGAATCCGGCATCGGGTGCTGCTGTCTCTCAGGGAGGAGGAACCTCTACCACCCAGGGGACAGAAGTGATACCTACACTACCCAATACAAATTCGCAAACCCCACCAGCAATGGTGAAACTACACTCTATCCAGGGACAAACGGTCCAAATACCGTCCCTTACCTCACATATTCCCCAACCACCAACCGTTGCATCCAATATCTCTTCACAGTATCCCTTGCCTCCTCCGCCGGCACCGCTAAACAACGTGGCTTACACCCCCAGCCCAACCGCGACATATGTGTCTCCGCCGGCTGCAACCCTTCCTCCTGCTGCGGGAGGGAGTGCACCAGAATGTATGACGTCGTTGCAGCGGCGCATAGAGACTTTCTTGGCCAAACAACCTTTTGCAGACACTATCATTCCGAAGGTCGACAACGCCCCACCTATCCCGCGCGAGATCTATCTGATGCCCAATCCCGCAGGGTATATGGCCCCTAAGTGGGACAAGTTTGAAGATGTCAACGAGAATGCTCACGAGCACGTCATGCGTTTTATCGATGTAATGGGACCATATGGGGCCGACCCCAAATTGCTGATGCGTGATTTCCCAAATCTTTGGGAAATGTGGCCTACAAATGGTATAGAACGCTGGAGGATGGATCTGTCAAAACTTGAGATGACATGGTCCAGAGGTTCTACAAAAAATTCTTCCAGATAGAGGAGAAGGTTACGACGATACATCTCTCCCGTATGTATCAGAAGCGCGATGAGGATGGTGTTACCTTCATCAAGAAGTTCAGAAACAAATCCTTGGAGTGCAGAGACGAAGTGATTGAGGACAGGCTCGTGGAGATGTGTCTGAAAGGCATGCGAGATGAATACAAAGGTATGCTAATCAACTTGCAAACTCCTACCTTTTCGAAGTTGATTGAATGTACGAAGAACATAGAACCTATAGTGGAAAGGCAAAAGAAGAAGCACACCCCTGAACGATCCTCAAGGGGACCCACTTTCAAGATTGGGAGGTTTAGTTATAAGAGGGGACGTGAAGCTGAAGTCAACACAGTTTTGCCACACAAGCAGCCCAGGGTTACAACTTCAGATGCGCCGCCTTTACCATGCTCATTAGAGGAAGTGATCAACTTATGCAAACAATGGCGTAAAGATGGGGTTCTACCGCCGCTCGAAAGAATACCCTCCAAGGAAATGATGAGGGACCCGAAGTGGTGCGAGTGCCACGGAAAGATTATGCACCCCACAGCTGACTGCAAGAAGCTTAGGCATCTTATGAGTCGAAAAATGAAAGAAGGGGAGTTGATTGTTAGTGATCAGAGGCAGGATGTGCGCAATAATCCGCTGCCGGCCCATGCAGAACAAGAGCCAAAAGGCAAAGAGGTAGCCATGATTGCAATCATGGATCTTGAAGAGATTGCGGAAGATGGTCTGCCCATCATTGCTGAAGTTCACGACGACGAGGACTACAACATAGACACGGAGAATGAGCGTGCTGACAGGATGAAGAGGGCGCACGGGTTCAGCAAATTCTTTGATGAGATGAACTTTTCGGAGAAATGCCGGAAAGAGATGACAAAAGCGATTCTAAGGGTAGCAGAAGACTTCGAGGAAGACATCGTGGTCTCCAATTGGAAAAGTTGTTAGGGAGTCTCGCTCTACGGTGAAGATTATGACTTTCTCCTCAAGTGACAAGAAGATGGATTCGAGTCGGTGATCAATGACGTCGAATTGAAGAGGGCATTTGTCGATGGAGGAGCAGCCATCAACGTGGTTTCGCTCAACACTCTAAAGTTGGCAGGAATCCCAGAGAAGAAGATTGTCAGGCGCCCATCCCCGCTGATGGGATTCGGGATTGATTCCAGGATGACAATGGGATGGATTCGCCTGGGCAGCCAAATTCTACGTCATTGATGCGAATACTACGTATCACATGATCATAGGGCGAGCTTGGATTCATCGTTTTGACGCGGTTCCCTCAACAACCCATCAAGTGATGAAGGCTATTTGGAATGGCAGAGTGGTAGAAATAACGGCTTCGGTAAATCCTTTTAATTTGAGTAAAGCACATCTCACTGAAGCAGTATGGTTTACCGAAATGGCGGATGAGCAAATGCCGGGGCCATTTAATCCGATTCCTTTGCCTCGATGGGAGGACATCAAGGATCAGTCACCTGCAGGAGTAATGGTGACGAGAGAGGATACTAAGGAAAAGGCGTCCTCACGCGAAGAGTCATCGCAAGTCTCCTATTAGAGGAAGAATGTGTACACTTTGAAAAGGGTGGTAAAGCATGATCATAAGGGCAAGGAGATAGAGAGCTTCTACTCCAACGGAAAGAAATACTACCGCATATGAAGGTGCGCGGGGGTACCCCCATCCGAGCATGGGGATATCCCTGGGCAAATCAGTCAAATTGAACACGCCCCGGAGGCAGACAGGCCAAAATCAGAGGTTTTGGAGGATAAACTGAAGGAAGCACCTGAGTGCATGGAAGACAAGCCGAGGCCGCAGAAGCAGGAACTGAAAAGAAGTGTTCCTGAGCCCAAGCGAAGAAAAGAAGAGGCCTGTCTTTCTTAGCGCAGACCTCACAAGCGATGAGGAAGCAAGGTTGCTACAACTTCTGACCGAGTATAAGGACGTGTTTGCCTGGGAGTATGATGAGATGCCCGGTTTGGACACGAGCGTGACTATGCACAGGTTGGATGTCATCCCGGGATCTAAACCGGTGAAGCAAAGTGCGAGAAGTTTCAAGCCAGAAATAAATATGAAGATCAAACAAGAAATCGTCAAGTTATTCACTGCCCAGTTCATTGAGCCAAATCATCATCCCACCTGGTTGGCCAACATCGTGCCTGTGTTAAAGAAGAATGGGCAACTTCGCATCTGCGTGGACTTAAGAGACCTCAACCGATTCTACCCTAAGGACGATTTCCCGTTGCCCAATATCGATCTGCTCATCGATTCTACTGCAGGGCACCGGATGTTCAGCTTCATGGATGGATTCAGTGGATAACCAGATCAAAATGGACCCTGAAGATGCACGGAAAATCGTATTCATTACGCCGGTGGGGGTCTTTAACTATACAGTTATGCCCTTTGGACTTAAAAATGCGGGTGCGACTTATCAGCGAGCAATGATGGCTCTATTTAATGACATGAGGCACCAGGAAGTGGAGTTCTATGTTGACGATCTGGTTGTCAAGTCCAAAGAGGAAGCGGACCATTTGGAGGACCTGCGGAAAGTATTCGAAAGATGCAGGAGTTTCCAGCTGAAGATGAACCCCATGAAATGTGCATTTGGAGTGACTTCGGGGAAGTTTTTAGGATGCGTAATACATCGCCAAGGCATCGAGCCTGACCCCGCGAAAGTATCGGCTATCACTAGCATGACGGCGCCACATAATTAGAGCACTTTAAAGACGTTCCTAGGGAAACTATCTTACCTGCGGAGATTCATTTCGACAATTGCAGAAATAACTTTTTGCTTTGGCGATCTCCTCAAAAATAATGCTGTATACAATTGGACAGAGGAGCATGAAGCTGCATTAGGGAAGTTAAAAGACCTATTGACATCACCAAGGGTAATGATTGCCCCACAGCTTGGATCGCCGCTTCTGTTGTACCTGACATCGACGAAGAAATCTATAGGGGCGCTTTTAGCTTAAGAATATGAAGGACAGGAAAAGCCGATCTATTATATCTCTCGCATAGTACAACCGGCCGAGTCAAGGTACACAGATATCGAACGTCATTGTCTTGCTTTATTCTTTGTAATAGAAAATTTAATGCATTATTTCGCCTCGCATAAAGTTGTGGTGATTACGAAGAGCGACCCCATACGGTATCTCTTGAGTCACAATTCTCCCTGAGGAAGATTGGCAAAGTGGTACATGACCATTTCACAATATGACATTACGTGTGTTCGACCACGAGCAATCAAATCGCAAGCAGTGGCAGATCTTCTGGCACAGTTCCCGGATAGGAGCTATGAACCCATGATCGAGGATGAACTGGAAAGGCCTTAAATCTATGCAGTCGAGTCGCCATATTGGAAGCTTCATTTTAATGGATCATCAACAAGGAAAGGTGGCGGAATTGGAATTGTTTTGACTAAACCAGATGGGGAAGTCATCCAAATGTCCACCAAATTAGATTTCCCAGTAACCAACAATGAAGCGGAGTATGAGACTCTCATCGCAGGACTTCGTGCGGCCAGGGCACTGGTAGTGAGCAATCTGACGGTTATGGGATATTCTAAGCTAATTGTCAAACAAGCCTCAGGCGAGTATGGATTGAAGGAGGTAAATCTGTTACCTTATCGGACTTTGGTGCAAAAACTGGTACAACAATTCTGCGATGTCAAGTACGAGCGCACGCCTAGAGCTGATAATCGGCATGCTGATGCTTTAGCCACTTTGGGATCTAAAGTTAGTGCAGAAAAATGCCCTGCGAAAATCTCAATCGAAGTCCGAACGACACCGGCATTAACAGAGGAGGCATGCGAGGATGAATCCATGGACGAGGAAGATTGGAGAAAACCGATACTGCTTGCGATTGCCGAGGGAACGAGCAAAGAAAATTGGGCATCCACTAAAGGGTACTGCATACACGACAATCCCCTTTATTACAAAGGTCCAGGAGGAATACTCATACGGTGCTTATCGCAGCTGGAGGGGCAAGCGTTATTGGAAAAGATTCACCAGCATACCTGCAGGGAAAGTGAGGTGTTGATTTATCGAAAGACCCAAAGATACGGTATTCATTGGCTGGATATGTCCACAGCTGCTGCAATCATTCAAGGAAATTGCGAAAGCTGTACGTTAATCGAGGACTCTTTGGAAATAAATCTGGTTGATAATGATACATATTGGAGGAATCCACTCTTTGACTTTCTGACAGAAGGAATCGAGCCCGATCAAAGAAAGGAGGCAGAGAAACTTAAAAGAAAAGCGGCACGATATGTGGTGCAGGAAACCGTACTCTGGCGAAGGGGCTATGAGGGTAACCTACTCAGATGCCTAGATACCCAAGAAGCGCAAGAGGTGATGGATTTATCTCACCAAGTTTAGCATCAAGGGGGCGCCAAATTATGCAGACAACTCCTCACAGTTGGTTATTTTTGGCCCACCATGGAAGCGGATTGCCGCACCAAGGTAAAAAGATGCTTAGAATGCCAATTTAAGGGCAACCTTGTGCATGCTCCTGCTGTAGATTTACATGCGTTAGGAACACCATGGCCATTTCATACTTGGGCTCTAGATTTTATCAGCCCCATTCGGCCGGCCTCAAATGGGAACCAGTTCATCTTGACCGCGACCGAGTTGTTTACTAATGGGTAGAGGCGGTACCGCTCAAGACAGCAAATGCGCTCGCAGTGGTCAAATTTGTTCAAGAGAACATCATATACCGGTTTGGAATCCCCAATACAATCCTCTCAGATAATGGCACCCCCTTTGTAAATAGCCTGGTGGCCGTGAAACTGGCGGAATACAACGTAAGGTAAGTCTGTTCCACTCCTTACTATCCAAAAGGGAATGGTCAAGCAGAAGCAACCAACAAGACGCTGCTAAGGATTTTAAGTAAGATGGTCGCAGATGATCACAAAAGTGGGCCAATTATTGAAATTTGGCTTTGTGGGCATATCGCACTTCGCCAAGGACACCAACGGGAGTCTCTCCTTTCCTTCTATGCTATGGAGCTGAAGCCGTTGTACCGGCGGAAGTAAAAGTCAACTCTGCAAGGTTAGCCTTTCATGCCTTGTATGAAAATCGACGTGATCATGACTTGATTCTATTGGAAGAGAAGCGTGAACAAGCTAAGCGGACTAACAAGAGGTACAAGGAGAGGATTGCTCGTGCGTATAATAAAACAGTTCAACACCGAGACTTTGCGGTGGGGGACTTGGTTTTACGAGCTTCAGATCATTGCATGCGGGAAGCAGCTCATCCAAAGTTTGCAGCTAACTGGGAAGGGCCGTTCGAATTTAAAGAAGTTTTCGACAGCGGTTACTGCACCATACAGAGGCTTCATGGGACTGCAACAACCTCAAGTCCGATCCATATGCGATGGATCAAAAAGTATTATCCTTAGCCTCTCTCTTTATATATGATTCAAATGTCTGTTGGATTTTATGTCTAGTCCTCCAATGAACTCATGCGTTGTTTCCTCCCATACGAGGAACTTTTAGTCATGTCCCTCCCATATGAGGGTGCTTTTAATAAAAGAATTCTCCCATATGAGAAGAATTTTATTATCTTGATTGTCTCTATCATTTTATTTGCTTGTTTGCTTACTTACGACAAAAGCCTATCTCCCTAGATAGCAGCAATAATATAAGATCCCATGCGATCCAAGGCCTATCTGCCGAGATAGCAGCGATGTTGAAATATGATCTTAAGTGATCTAAAAACCTATATGCCTAGATAGCAGCGATAGTAACAACGCTTTTGTGCGAGCAAAACCTATCTGCCTAGATAGCGGCAATATTGAATCATGATCTTAATTGATCTACAAGCCTATCTGCCTAGATAGCAAGCCATAGCAACAACTCCTTGTGCAATGCACAAACTTATCTGCTTGAGAAAGCGAATTATTCAGGCAAAATCCGAATGCAAAACGCAAAGGAAACATAACTTGTTTCGTCATATAGCAAACACGCATGCGAAATTTCAATTTGTTGTATCAAACAAGAACAGCAAATGACAAAGCGTATTTCATTAATAGTCAAAATGACTTACAACTTATCTGTCTAGATAGCAGCTTATAAGCAAAAGCTTGTACTAAGAAAACTTCCTACTCTAAAATGAACGGCCTACGAGTCCTAACAAGAGCTATGTGACAGGACGCTATCGTCGAGGTCCTAGATCAGAACAAATCTTTTGATTGATCTTCTGCCCAAGAGACATGCCAAATGAACCTCATGTCCTGACAGCTGCAGACGTGAAGAACAAGTGGAGAACAACTCCTGGGGCAGGAAGCTTATTGTGCAGAAAGGCGAGCACCATGGCTAGTCGCACCTTGTTCAAAACAATGGTGGCAAATAGTTCTCCTCCAGGAAAGCTAGAGGAGAAACACACCATTCATTACGATTCGGTAAAAAGGTCAGTACAGGACCGCGCCTCACCGGAAGGCCACCGGAGATACGACCTACAAACATAATAGACAAAGAAGCATCTATGCAGAAGCATGAAATATTATGGAAATCTTCTTCAAAAAGATCACGAGGATCGGAAAGCTTTTCAAAGAAGATCGTGGGAGCTGTTTCTATGGCACAAGGCACAAACTCAGGTTTCACAGCCTGAAATTGACACGAACCAACAAAGGACAAGCATTGATGCCAGCAGTCGTAAGGACTCATGGTAAGCCACATTTTGGGATGAAGAACCAAGTAGCAAGAGGAAAGGTTTATATAGAATCCATACGGGACTCTTAAGTTCCCTAGCTGAGTCAGCAAAGCTTGGGAACGGGTAAGAATCAATTACTTACGTCTCAAAAAGAGGTAAAAATCAATTACCCTACTAAAGGCTATGACGGTTCGGTGGAACGCCCTAATTAATGACGGAAAGTCATAATGAGGATGTGGATAACAAGGAAATCATGCTTATCTAATAGATTATTAACGCGAAAATCAAGGTAATTACGTCAGCATATGACGTCAAAACAGATATGCATCAAGATACGCATGCAAAATCCTCAAAAGGGCAAAATGGGACATAAAGTTTCAAATGTTAAAAAAAAAGGGGAGAAACACTAGCATTACAATAATATTTTTGTTTCTAAAATAAATCCTTGATTAAAGAATCTTCCGGAGAAAATGGGAGCAATGCCTCTTTCGCCTGGTTCACTTCTTGTTTCAACTTCTCATACTTGGCCTTCATCGCATGAAAGAGATTGGCAGCTTCTTCAGCCTTCTGCCTTTGTTCCTCTAACTTCCTTCTCTCAGATGCGAGCTTGTGGTAGCCTTGTTTCAGACTCACAGATGCGAGGATCTGGGTGACCCTGTTGAGAAGGTACCCGAAGCCTAGTTTGCCTTGAACTTTAGCTTGAAGCCCCCTTCATGTGCTATACAGCAACCGTGCATTATCAGGAGAAATGGTTTCAGGGGTAGCTACAGATAGTTATTCTAGAATCCAGATGGCTTCAGTTAAGAAAAGCCTTCTATCATAAGGTTCCAGCTCCATAGATCTCGCAAATGACCATGGATATGAGAGGCGCATCCTTATTAGCCAATCCACATCGGGTTGCCTCATTCCTGGAAAAAATAATAAGTTCAGGAGCGCGAAGTGATTAAACAAAAAATATAGAATGCGAAAAATGGCAACATACCTGTTCCTTCAAGGATCTCACGCAAAGAGGGAATGCGCATCACTGGAAAAGCAGAAGCATGACCTTGCTGCATTGCTTGCCTGTCAGCTGCAACCTCGCGCTCATCATAGTTGGAAGAGATGGTATAAGTTGCAATAGGTGTGATGGCAGCTCCAACTTGCGAACTCCAAAAACTCCATACCGGGGGGACTTGTAAAGGTTCCACCTCGGTGGAAGGAACAGAGGGACCTTGTGGAGGCTCCAAGACATTCACTGAATGGCAGCACCTGAAGAAGTATGTGGAATAGTTTCAGCAGCGACTGTGGCTTCCACTTGCTCAAGAACTTCTTCAGCCACGAGAGGTCTTTGTGGCTCGTGAGCATCCATTTGAACATCAACATTTTCATGCGATGCTATGTCTTCCATGATCTGTTCATTCCCATGAACTTCAGCTCCAGCCTCCTCCGCTTCCATTTCCTCGACTTCATCATCAGCATCTTCCTCCCTTAACACAGTATCAGCATCAACATCATCAGATACCTTGATAATGTCCTCCAGAGGTTCTCCTGCATACTCAGTAGCTGCGAAAGGCTTCTCAATATGTGAACTTCGCTCAGGGGCATAAGATGTAGGGAGCTGATTCCTCTGCTCCAGCATGTCCTCATCAGGGTTGTCAACACCTGCCTCGCTGATCACCTCTCTAGCAGTTGATACATTATTAGCAGAACCCTGTGCGATGAAGGCATCACTTGCGATACAAGACAAGAAACTGTTGAGGTAAACTTGCGTTATACATGGTATTTTTTTATTCTGATAGATCAAAAGCGAGCACCTCCACACTTAGGTGGGATCGCAGCTCCGTCATCATATGTCAAAGATGCGACACCATATCCTAATAGAGTATCTTCATTTAGCACATCTTTAAGGTGAGCGTGACCTGGTGGTGCGAAGAAAATCGTTATAATAGGGAGTAGGTTACCAAGCCTGGTTTACAAAGATTGTTTGAATGATAACTTGAAGGTTCGCCACACTTGCCTACCAGCCATCGACGAATATCATATTTTGATAAGCCATGCTTTAATGCACAAATAATTACTTCTTGATAAGTCACAGCAAGGTTAAAAATCTCACCTTCCTTTCCGCCTGCGATCTCCTCAAAGTCCTCCTGGGCATGTTCCAAGGCATCCACGTCTGCATTATCAGCGGGTTGTTCTTCCAGACTTCTCCTTTTCATGAGCTCGATGTCATCTTCCTCGAGCTTTCTCCTTCTCTCTTCTGCTTCAGCAGCCATCCTCTTAGACTCAGCAATGATGTCTTCGTCTATAGTCTCGCTAGAAATGTCAGAACGAGAGCCATTGGTCTTTTTCTTCTCCTTGGCCAGAAGGCTGTTGATGGTCTCTGTGTCATCATCTGCGAAAGAAAGTTGATCAACAATCATTGCAAAAGCCAAAGTTCGAAGAAGACCCGTTTATTTAACATACCTTCTGAGTTTTCTTCTCTTATCTCATCTCTTTCTTCTCCTCTTTCGCTTTCTCCTCTTTCTTCTTCATCATCTTCTTCTCTCACCTCTCTTTCTTCGTCCTCCTCTTCCTCTTCTTCCTGACCAAAAGGAATGAAGGTCTCAACCGCGAGCTCTTTCTGCGTCTTGCCGGGCATGCGGCCTTTGCCTTTGTCCTTAGATGCAAGAGACTTCACAGGAGACGGAGTTGGAGCATTTCTAGGAGGGGAGGAGATCACAATCCCCCTTTTCTTTTGCCTTTTGGCCTTTGGGGCGACCTCTGCATCCGCTTTGACAGCATTGTCTATCAGCGAGCAAGCAAACACGTCCATTTCCTCACATATCCAAGCTTCTACTTGGGGAGCCAGTTCCATTGTCACGGGAATTTTCTCGTCTTGCCTTTTTGCGGCAACGATAGAGTTGACCAGCGATTTGGAGCGTTCTCCAGATGCGAACCTCCTTAGATAACACTAAAACAGAAAATGGGGCGTAAGTTTCAACGCGCCAAAAGAAAGAAGTTTATCACGCATAAAGGAAAATTGTTTACCTTGGCAAAATCTTCGCTATACTTGATTACGTGCGAAGTTCCCTCCCTAACAGTAGTCATCTTGTCCCCAAGAATAGTGGCTAGGCACATGTGATTGTCATAATCAAGCAAGGAATAAAAACCATATTGGGAATCATCCAAGCTGCAATTGGGGCGGAATGGAAAGGCATTCCTCTTAATCACAGGAGCTTTACTCGGAGTAGGAGTCGAATGCGTCTCAAACCTGGCCTGCTGAGCAGTCCAGTAAGCGATCCAATTCTTGGAAGGGCGACCTACACGACTACCTGAAGGTTGGTTGAAGGGAAAGTTGCTCAGAAAGATCGTTTTTCACTTACCCATCAGCAGTCGCTTGTAGCAATTCCTTGCAATTGACTTATGCCAAATGGAAGGCGCCACTGCATCAAAACCAAACTGGGGAGAGACGCGAGTTGGGTCAACGTCGACTGTGATCTTTTCATATCTGGGAGTTAGCTCAGAAACATTTTCGGCAAGAGCAGGAAGGGAACCTCTCAAGCACCAGCAGAAGAATTCGCGATAGCGATCATGCCCTTTGAGAAGGAGTTGTTCTGAGTAAGAACCAGATCTAGTGGGGTACAGTTTCGGAAACCATCGCTCATTTTCAATGCGTGTGGCATAAGGCCTAGCTGTAAACTTGCTCCGGTCATCGCATATCAGAATCCATGTGCACTTGGGAAGATTGGTTCTAAACCATCGAGTAGCTCTCCCACTGGGAAGTTCATTCTCCGCACCTGGAACGCACCACTTACTGGGCCTAGAAGGGACAGGAGCATAAGAGGGCCATCGTTCGAAAACCCACATGGTAAGAAATGCAATGTTGACAAAAGTCAACACATCAAGACGCCCACGAGAGTCCTTGATCGCCACCACCAGCTGGTCCAATCGATGATATAAGGTGCCTAGTACCGGAGGCCCAAGTGCGACTTTCTGGCCAAGGGCCAACTGAACAGCTAGGGGGAGAACATGGTAGAAGACCCCATCATGAGGATGATCGTCGATCAAATACCTCGACAACCAGGCACGTAGAAAGCCGCACAAGGTTAGATGATACCCCTTCCCCTCTATGTAATTCTTCGCTTCTGGATCCTTATCCAGAATTTCCTTGGTGATACTACCATTCGCATAGTCACGAAAGAAGTATTGCACCCACTTTCCCCAAGTGTTCTTCGCAGAGGTCTCAACTAGCTGCCACTCATGAAGTACTTTCGCAGATGTCCATCGGGTAGAAATTTTCTTTACCTCGGTCAAGCACTCCTCCATCTGCGCATATAAAGTAAGATCTGGACCAGGTTTCAAAGCACTTAGGGGATCTACTTCGCCCATAGGAGAAAGATCGTATAGAATTCGAACATCTTCCAAAGTGGGGGCAGCTTCAAATTCAGCGAAGTGGAAGGTGTGGGTCGCAGGTGAATAGCGAGAAAGAAGGTTTAGAAGCATGGATGGATCCAGCTTCACGGCAGCACCCTTCATAGCACGAACTGCGAAATAAATCCCAGCATTGTCTAATGTGATAGCATGGTGGGTCAATACATGGTCAATCCACTCATCCATCAAATCCATCTTTTGTACAAAGGCCTGGGTAGAAATTGCAGTATGAGGGAAGAACCCATTTTCAACTCCTAACCTTACCACGTCCTTGGAATCGATTAACTCTAACATGGCTGCAGTGGTAGGCGGGGTCAGTGTTAGCAATTCTCCAGACGGTGCAGGAGACGGTAGATTCTTTACCTTAACCCTAGCATGATAAAAGTCCTTCCCACCTAGATAGGGGGCTTTTATCCACAGGGTCTTTGGAAGATCAGGTATTTCTTCGGGTTCTTTAACAGGCTTAGATCCTTTTTTCTTGGCCATTTCTGCAGAAAAGCAAGAAAAGGGAGGGGGAGAAATATACCCACTTTCAGTTTCGATTTCAGTTCAGATTCAGGAAGCAATTTTGGGTTGTTCTGAAACAAGAAGAAGATGAACAATTTTGAGTTTGGAATGTCGGAATTGAAGAAATTTATCTCAGAACTTCAGAAGCTTATTGTTTAAAAATCGTTTCAATCTGGTGAATTAATCTTTTAGGGTTTACGAAGAACCTCTTTCGTAGATTTCAATAAATGACGTATTCCAAATAGCTCTGGGTTTGCAGATCCAAGACAGTTCAAAGTATATTTGAATACATTAATGGAATTGAGAAAAGCCAACCTTGTTTTGATGAGGCAAGTTGAAGGAGACGATTTGACAAGGATGAACTGGTGGTTGATTACTTGAATCTGCTCTTGAAGGCTCTCAGGTAACATTCACTTTAGAGAGAGAAGTGATACTTTGCAACAATGGAGGGCATGGAGTACTTATTCAAAGACACCGAAGAGTCGCGTCCATTCAGTGGTCGAATCACAACCGTCACCGTCGAATCGCGCAATCACAGGTTGATGTTGACGTCACGCCTAAAACCCTAATAGAACAGACGGCACGACTATAGGGATTCTAGGTCATAATGGCACGCACGGGGGCTGATTTTTCGTGTATTTGAATTGGTGCGTGGCGACGACGCGTGCACTGATTTTTGCGCATTGAAGCCTATCTGGCTAGGTGTCTTCACGCGCAAAAAGGGGGCTAATGTGGATAGTGCTTTCCAGACAGACAAATCTTGGCCACGTGGCGATCATCCAGTACACCTAGCTGTGCTCCACAAGCACTGGATCACCACCCGCGCTGATCCACGTGGGGGCTGCGAGACAGGGCCCTCGCATACCACCACACGGGACTTGTAGAGACTTAGTGGTTTGGAGGCTAGAGTAAGTCCTGTCGTGAGCGAGCGACAACCAAGCCCGCGCGCGACCTTTAGTAACTGCTTTGAGAGATTTACGGCATGAGCTCCATAAACCCGGTCAACCTCATAACGGTTCCGGTATACGCGGATGAAGTGCGTAACGGTCCCTATATATGCGGACGAACGTGCCGTTGTTGTAAGGTAATTAATCTGCCATTAATGGGTGCATTAACCCACTACAACGGTCATATTCTCCGCTATATATAGGATCGTTAACCCTTCCTACACAAGACAAATCACCTGAATTACGCGGAAGCTCTGCCAAAATTCTGTCTCTCTCATACAGTTGCCATTGCCTTACTCTCTCCCTACACACACTCTACTCTTTCCGTGTTCTTTCTATCCCCTGCTCTTGGTGTATATTGAATCTTCCTCAAAGGATTCTCTCGTACACAATGGGTAATGGCATTAACAATTACCTATCGGTCTCTTGTCGTTCTACACACCGGTATTGATTTTCCTTCTCAGGCCAAATCTAATTACCAATACGTTCTAGAAGGTTAATGATAATGCACGGATTAACGTCCTCTCAGACCATCACCACACGAAAACTTAACTATTTCCTACCGAATCTACCCTCTTCTAGCCATTCCTACTCAACTCACTTCTCAGTCTCATTGAATAAAAATGTTCTCGTCTACTCATCCCAACTAGGTTAGAGTTGCTTTCACACACTCACTAGTTAATTAGTAAGGTCGGGTCATGACTCCTAACTCACTAAGTATTAAGCACAATAAACAAGATATTTAGCCCTACTAAGATTGTCACTAAGCCAATTTATGATTGAATGAAGAAAGAGATAATCAAGATCATACATCTTAGTCCTAACTTGTCAATGGAAGAACTCAACATGAAATAAACTATAGAAAACTCCATTGAATCATAACCCCAGCATGAAAGTTCATCTAAAATCCGGAACATATCATCGAAACATGAACCCTAGGCTCTCCATAGATGCCTAGGTATGAGTTTAGCTACTCATAACAAAAGATGACATGATGTTTGAAAATTTCATACAAAAAAGAGAGAAAATAGATCAAACGCTAAAAAGAGTATTGTGGTGTTGATCCGGGCTCGTCTCCTTGCTTGATGATGCTCCCACCGTGGTATTCTTGCTCTCCTTAGTGTTCTTGGCTTACAACTGAGGTCTATTCACGTCCCTTTAATTTTTAGATTGAAGTAGGGAAGCAAAGTCGTCAAAAATAGCATTTTCCCCAAAAATCGCACATGTCTTCTCCCTATTTAGGCCAGAAATGCCTTGCACTTCGGCCCGAAATATGCTATATTTCGGCCACGATTTCGGGCCGAAATGGTCTGGGCTGCAACTTTCTTAAATCTTCAACTCTTGCCCTTTTGGTTCCCGAGCCTATTTCGTTGCCCTTCCTTGCTTCCAAAGTTCAGTACTTGATTCTAAATCACTCCAATAGCCATGTATCTTGTCAAAGACAAAAACAACAACTATACCAAGCGATTAAATCCAACAAATTATGCATAAATCAGCATAAAGAACGTGCTTGGAATAACATTACGCATATGAAGGAACACGTGATAAATCATGCTCATCTCAACAATATTAGGCTCAAAGACTATCCAAAATCCTATTAAACATGAGGTAAATGCCAAAGAAATATAGCTCCTAAAAAGGCGTTATCATCGAACTGTGCCCAAACCCTAGCTTTTCAAAACCCCAAAACTCACATCATATGTGAACGAAATTCGCCAAATATTATACGATATGTAAAATCGACTCATTCCCTATTGAATCATATTCATTTTGCATCATTATGCCAGACTTCAGTTTTCACAAAAGTGACGATTACAGTTAAAATTGATAAATAGTAACATATCATGTTATGTGCTACGACTTATGGCTCTGATACCACTGATCGCATGCAAGCATTCATAACATGGTGAAAGTAAACGAATTGTGTACCTTAGTTTGTGTGATCACTACGAAGAATTGTGTCTTCGTCTCTACGAGTATCCACATCTAGGATTGCAGATGGAATCCCCTCACGTCTTTGTGCTAGCTCCGCGAAGAAATAGGAAGGAAGATCACGCAAAACGGGGAACAAGAGTCGTGTGCCACCTAGTCGCCGAGAGGGAGGGGCGGACGGGTAGGGTTCGGCCCTATTGTCTCTCCCTCTCCTTGCTTTGTTATTTCTCACAATGATAACTCTTTTTTTGTGGAAATAATAAGCTAGGTTACCTTTATAGATTTAATAACTCATTATTAACTACATATTTGCCCCTATACTAATTATGTCTGTACAGGGATTAGTCCACCTTGCAGATTAGTCATACTAAGTTTTCTTGTGGTTGCAATTTTGTCCTTTTGATTAATTAGTCCAACTAATTAATGTCCAAATTCAGTTTAATCCATAACGTGTGTGACCTCATAGGTTTCTACTTAGTTGGTAGTAACAATTACAAACATAGAGCGGTGTCTAGTAGTACATCTATGCCATCTAACTAATATAAAAGTCAGTGATCCGACAAACCATGTGTCCAATGCTACCGTGTTGTATTTATCCCTTTATCTCCATATCCAGATTGGACACGAGACATCACTGTCACACTCGTTTATCCAATCCATAGTTTCTCGATCCTGGGAATAGGCTTATCTGTACAGATAACATCAATATCCCCATACTGATTTATCTGAGTCTAGTCAGACATTCCATAAGCACGAACCCTCGAGTGGCCATGTATATTTACTCCCATTATGTACGAGGGACAGATCCTCTCTACATCACTACCATCTCTCAGCTTGCTTTCTATCATCCCCGATGACTATCTTTATAGTTACCCAGTTACGGTGTAACGTTTGATAATATCAAAACATGATATTCCACAACTAGAGTATCTAGTGACTTCAAGTATATGGATTACAACACCATTAGCACTACGAGAAGCACTTGTGACATTGGCATAATCTAATGTAGTCTTCTCGTTGTGGGTCAATCCAGTATGTCATTACTCCTAATGCATACCCATGTGTTAGACTTGATATCTTCATACCAATCTACCAAAAAACTAGTCTATAATGATCATAATTTTTATAATGGACTAGGAATATTTAAGATAAACAACACATTGCAATCTAAGAACTTCATTATATTAAATATATCCATAAATAATAAATGAATATTCTAGCCAAAATAATGTTCGTACTAAATATAATTTCCTCTAAGACATCTATTCCAACATCCACGAATCGAGTTCCACTAGCACGCCTCGAGCCACTCCCACCATCGGTTCAGCCGTCGAGTTTACCTCCTTGAAACTTCCCTATGTCTTGGCCACGGTCAAGCCAAATCGTTTTTCTTCTTCCTTTGAGTCGAAGTTGTTGGTAGCCCCCGTGTCCACCAACACTTTAGATGTCTTGTCGTTCACCTTCACCTCCATGAAGATCAACCCTTTCTCATTGGTCTTGGCCTCCAACTTGGTCTGCACGAAGTTAACGAGTTACAACGAACCAACTTTAGTGTCCTCCTCTGTCTCTCGTACCTCCACCTTGGAATAAAGCGAGTTGAGCTTAGACACGTTCCATTCATTTAACAAATTACACTAATTGAATGGAATAATGATTTGAAATATCTACTAGGTCCACAATGTGATACACTTCCACTAATTTAACGAATTACACTAACTAAGTTTGTCGTTTTAAAAAATTTTAGCCTTTAATAATTGAAGAATAGTAACTTGAGCTTGGCTTGTCAGGAGAGGGCTCTACTTCTTTTTTTCGTTCGACTTTTTTTATGTCAGATATGGTGTTTATTTATAGATGTTTAATTTATATGTGGTCAAAATGGACGTTGGAGGACAAATTTAACATGGTTATGATATGGGAGTTTTCTTTCCTACATGAGAATGGTTGAATTTCAAATGTATGCTTGGTCAAGTTAGGAACATGCACTCTGATTTTGAAGAATATCGTTATTTGTCTTTATAAAAAATGTGAAATGATTGTTACCCATAGTAGTTGTAATATATATTTTTAGAGTACTTTGACTTTTATTTGAGAAGAAGACATTTTTTACGAATGTGCTTAAAATGCCATTCAATAAAAGGATAATACATCATGTGGCCAATTGAGCTCAACATCAGACCAAATTGTATTGGATTCATGGGCTAAAGCCCGCTTTGCAAATTGGTAGGCTACATCATTTGAGATGCACCAGTTGTAACAACCCGTAACTTTCCCTAGGGGTATTCTAGTAAATTGACACGTCATGAAATCTTCCAAACCTGTTAGTTCAATGTTAGTGTTAGTCGTAGTGAGACGTTTGAGAGATTATGTGTGGTATCGTAGGAATTAATTATTAATTTATTTATATTTTGATAACTTAAGTTACATCTATAAATTTAGTATTAAATGATATTCTCTTATTTTGAGTGTAACTTTATGACAGTTCAATTAACAATTTATTTAATTTCACAATCTCTAAATTTCATCTCTTTATTCGCTCTGATATTAATTTTTAAATTTCATAGTCAATTTTTTATCAGTCAAATTCATTTTATTTATTTATTTTACACGTCGAACTTTTCGAGCATCATGTTTTTATTGTAAAATTTGAACTCGATATTTAGTAAGTTTATATTCCAAAAGCTCGGTTTACTTTAATATTTTGCCCCAATTCGTTGGTAAATCTCTCAGAACTCGTTTACGTAACTTGATGATTTGGCATTAACGTTGGGGGTAAATTCTTGAATCTAAGGGGTGGAATCGTAATTTAATAAACCAAGTGGACAAATAAAGGGGGGTGATAAGTATAATTTTTAGAATTTGTAAATCTATGAATTAATTTTCATCTCTCCAAGAGAAACTTGTACACTCTTCTTCCTTCTCCTCTTCTTCGGCAAAAAAGCAGACCACCATCACCACCTTCTTCACAGCCACCACCACTCTCCTTCTGTCTCTCCCTCTTTGTTGAGAAGCGGCGGCAGCTACGCCACTGAAGGAGGCCGCCAAAGTCGGCCGGCAACCCCGACGGGAATCACCGCCACCACCACCACCACTTCACGCTTCTCCCTCAACCCCTACTCTCTTCCTACCTCTATCTGAGCTCGCTGAAGCCACCAGAGGACGACCGGCATCAGCAAAACACATAAGCAGAAGCAGATTCTGCAGCCACCATCACCACCAAACCTCCATGGATTCCGGAAAATTTGTGTGCCCAGCAAAACCAGCGACACCCACCTCTCAAAATCTCTACCAATCGTTTCCAGGACTTCCGAGGAGATCCCTATCAGCCTCATTCGAAGCCATGGACTCCATTAACGCCGGCGTCGAGCTCCACCGCCGGCCATGTCGACGGAAACTCAACCGCGCCGTTTCTCAACAATTTTTCAAAATTTTTGGAGTGGGTAAACTCTAAATCCCCTCTTAGTTTGTTTTTTATTATCGAAACTTGATCTTGATAGCTATAATCCGAATTGAGTTGGGGAAGATGTCTTGAATGAATATGTTTTTGTGATTTGGGGGTCTTTCTTGCGCAATATGACACGTTAGGGGATGTATGTGTAGTTTTGCAAGGGTAAAAGTTCATCTTTCACTCTCTCTCTCTCTCTCTCTCTCTCTCTTGATATCACGGGAACCTGCAGCCACTACCCTTCGTATGCGCACTGGGTAAACCCCCGCTCTAGTCCAATAGCCTGCAAACCAAACTAGAGAGGTAAACCAGCCTGAGAAAACTCGGGCTGACATGCTCGCAGTTGAGAAGGCCAATAGGCTGCCCTTGGGTTGCCCCATGGTTTGTGAACTCAATACCTTAAGGCAAATGCCCAAAGTCTTAAGAATGCTCACCCGACCAAGTCAACTACACCCCGAAGGGTACATCTTTCTCTTTTTAGTTATATAGCATGTGGGGTGTTGCATAAAGTTTCTGCAAATGCAGACGAGGTCTGTGTCTTTTACTATCAGTTGGATTACCCAGATCGTCCGAAATTGTTGTTCATGTTTCTAAACTGCTAGTAAATGTTTTTATTACTACGAAAATTGATTTTATATTTTTTATTTACCTATATAAGTTACATACTTACATTTGAATATATATATATATATATGCAATTACATATAATTTTTTCATGTTTGACTCAACGTGTTCTCTTTACTAAATCACTAAGCCAATCATTTACTTCAGAAAATGAATAATTACTTGTTCTGATAATTAGTATTATATGTAAGATAACATTGTTTATGAAAAAAGGTTTTATCTAAATGAAATTTAGCTGAGAAAGTAAACTGACATTATTTTAGTATTATTTAATAGATGTTCTCTATACATAAGATTGCAGTCTTCACAAGTAAAAAAGTTTACCCCTTTTCATAGCTAAACTTCAATATAATTTTTTTTTAAGAACTTATGATAGCTTACAATTTGGACATTATTATATTTTTAAGAGAATTAGTTGTGAAATAAACTTTAGATTATTATTAATAATTAAAGTTTGTTCTATTTATCTTAGTGAAGTTATTTTCCGGAATTATTCTGGCTTGTAAATTATATTTAGGTCTGACATTAATACACGAGTTCTTGTCACTTATAAAGGGTACAATTTGAGGAAATTTAAATGGGTGGCATGTATTGCATATAGGGGATGATTGCATTCATTATATGAATAAGATATGCATTAATTAGGAATATGTGTGTATTTGTAGAAGCCCAAATTGTAGGCGACGATTCATAAACGAGAGTTACATCTACCTGTAGGAGATAGTTCATGTTGTTTGCTGTTTCGACTTGAGGTAAGTTATACGCTCGACTCTTCGGCCATCAAAATGAGTTTCTCAGTGTGTTATGTGTCAAAATGATTTATCGTTGGATTATCAATATATCTATATGATAAATGTCTTGAAATTTTCCTATATTGAATAGGAATTATCTTTTGAAATCCTAGGCTATGTTTACGTGGAACTCATCATTACTTTATTCTTACATTCTTTCTGGAATTTTATCATTGTAATTACTTTTTCGAAAATACTCCTACGACACTAAGAGACGCAAAGTGGAAGATATGTTGTACGAGCTCTTCTTTGGTACACTGCGGTGTCATTATTGTTTATTAGACCATACGTTCTGGTCAGTGGATTTTAGGGAGTGATAAGTGATAACTCTCTATGAGAGTTAATAACTCTCTATGAGAGTTATATTTCTTGCATGTTTTATATCGTTTTGCGTGCTTTCCGGGTTGATAATCTGAGTTTTACACTACGATTGGAGAGAAAACGTAGAAGTTTAGCTCTAGGCACTAGTTTGTAAATCATAGCGTTTCTCATATGATTTTATGTATTTTTGTCAAGCTTGATCGCACGGATTGTGTTTCATGTTGTTTTGACAGAAAACGGAGCTTGGGAGATGAAGCGGGGAGGAGAAACGAGTGTTGGAGATTATTCGGGAGCTAAAACGGAGAAGAAATCGCGAATAAAATAGTGTAGGGATATGGAGAGGGGAGGCAAGTGTCATTTAATCAAGTTTGTGTAATGACACTTTAACCCTCCTCCCCATACTTAGCCAAAATTTGGAGGAGAAAAGATTTAAAAACTCACTGTTTGCATGATCAGAGTGGGAGATCGTAGGACCCGTTCAGATCGCACGATCAAAGATAAGACCTGAGCAGATCACACGACCAGAGATAGGATCAAAAGCTGTTGAGATCACACGATCAGACATACGACCCGAGAAGATCGCACATGAAATGGTGGTCGTGCGATCTGAAGTCAGCATCAACACTTTCACGTACGAAATTAATGAGGGGTCTTAGGGTTATTAATTAAGAGTCTTTTGGTGATTAATTAATAAAACCCTAGATCTAAAAAAAGAGTGGAGAACGTGAAGAGAAAAAAGGAGGAGGAGACTCACGGTAGAAGAAAAAGACGAGGACGAGGAACAATACTCCTCCATTGAAGATTAGGTTTCTCAATTTTTGTATGGAGAAACTATTGCACCTTGTTTGGTTAATTATTTTTAGCTAGATGTTTTGCTAAGCATCTCTATAGGAGCCTAGGGTTTATGTAGACGAATGATTTTCCGGATTCAAGTCTTTGTTTCATGCGTTTGGCTTTGATCCAATGAACAATTGTTAGTTTCATGATTAAATTGATGATACTAGTATATTGACATGGCTAGTGTAGGATTTAATAGTCATTGAAGGTAGGGTTTGTTCTTGAATCGTTGTATTGCTTAAAGTTAATATCGTTCTAAGTCAATTGTTCATAATCTATGCTTAATTCTTAATGGGGATGGAGTAATTAACCGGAACCGTTAGTTGGCTAGTGAAGTGCGCGACAGTGACTTTAACTAGCTAAGATGAGATATGAGAATTAATCCCGAATCACGGAGACCGAAAAGGAGAAGTGTTAGGAGTGGCCTAGCGTGGGTAGATTCGGTAGGATTATTCCGCTGTTTCATGAAACGGTGGATGGACATGACCCGTTATCGTACCAGTAGATGACCTGCTAGAACGGGTCGGTAGACAACATGAGACTGAGAGGATATTGTAGTCAACAGAGACGTAAAATGACATGAGACCGACAGGATATTGTCATAGCCTATTACCCGGCTTGATTAGGATAGAATTAACGTGTTACTCAGATAATCCGGAATTTGTCTACAGCCCTAGGTGATCTAGAGATTGCCTAGTTTCTCCATATTCGTTCTTTATTAAAACTTAAAAAATACAAAAATATTAGTTTAGTTGTTTATTTAAATTTTATTCACTTGTTTGTGGGTGACGAACTATTTTAATCACTTCATTTTCCTCCTTGTACCGTACTCTAAATTAAATAACTAATTAGATAATCTAAAGTCTGTCCTCGTGGGATCGATAACTCGGGGTTGAAATACCACCCCTATATTACTTGACCGTGCACTTGCGCATACACATTAAGAAATCGCGTCAGGGAGCCACGTTCTGGCCTATCCAGGTGTCCATTATCCTACACTACCATGAGGAAATGGGAGGAGCTGCAAGTACTACTCTAGCGGAGTTGCTAACTTCTAGGGGGTGTCGACACTTAAGATATTGTAGGCGAGTTATGAGGAAGGAAGGTCTTAACTAGTGGGGCTTTCTTAACCGCCGAGTTGAAGTAGGGTTTGATAGACCCACGAGGTAACCCTTTGATTTTATTCTGAGGCGGGCGGGTACTCTGCATGGTTTTGCTCGTATAATGTTTAATTCTAGAGCTCATGGGGCAGTAGAGCAAGCTGCTTACCCGTGGCAAGCGGCTAGGTGGCCGCCATAAAAGTTGAAAAAGGGAACTTAATAATGAGAGGTTAAGAAGAAATCTCATATAAAAGCTTATTCCATTAATCTTTGTCACTTTTAGTTGTGATGCTAATTCAAATTTGTTTCCTCTATTTTTTACTTGTCTTGGAAATGTATATATGTGTCCAGTCATCTGTTTACGTGTCGAGATATCTCTTACTCAGTATTCTTGCTGACTTTTGAAAAACTGTGGTCGACTTTTGCTATTTCAAATCACCACAGGTCAATACCGATGCGGGCTCTGGGAACGAATCACTAGCTTGGATCAGGAGTAATCACTTTAGCTGCCATGAAATATCTGTAACTTTACTTTGAAACAATTTAGTTTTTAAGTATTTACTTTACGGACCGTGTTTGGTCACTCTTTTGTAATCAAACGGTTTTAAATAATTTAAAAGTTAGTTCTTTCTGGTATGGTACAAGTCGACAATATTCTCCGTTCACAATGAGGTAAAACCCCTCGTGCGGAGGGCACTCCCCAAAATCCACGGTTCGGTTTGGCCGTGGAAGTTTGGGGTGTTACACCAGTGGTACTTGGATCACAACTTCAAGAATCGTCCTTTTTAGAGCATAATTGCCTTCCAGTATTAGCGTTTTTAAGGAAATTAAAATCATCAGATATCGATAGCAGTTTTCTTAAGTTTTTAAGCTAGTACAAGAATTAAAAATTCGCGAGAGTTCACTGTGTAGTAAAATTCTTATTTTCCTTCATGCATTTAGTACCTACAATGTGAGCACTCTCGTTGACCTGGAGGGGGACATGAATCGATTCTCCACCTGACGATCACCACTGCTACTACCGAGATATCACCTTCATCATTGTTCCTTCGGTCCACACTTCATCTTCTCCACCACCCACTGCGTTTACAACTGTCTTCGCATCCAGGGATATCACCACCTTCTGATACCCAATGTGAATTTGATACGGGTCAACCGTATCATCAACCGTATTATTTATTTAGTTACTTAATTATTATTTATTTGTTAGTAGTTTATCTATTTAATTAGTTTAATTAGATGTTTATTTATTTAGTTAGTAGATCGGCCCGAGTCCATTAGGTCAAGTGTCTAGCTAGGGTTAGTGTTTTTCTATTTAAGCACTGTAATAGTTCGTATTATTCATCATGGAATAAAAATTGTTTCTTCAGTTTTTTTCAGTTCATCTGTTTATTTTTCGTAAAGTAGCTTTAGTTAATATCGTAGCTTGCTACATGGGATACTGGTACGTATCAGAATTGTCATCTTTACACCCTTATTGAGAATGAAAGTGTAACAACCACCGGAGCGGATTACTGTTCCATCAACTTCTTTATCCGTACCACCGTATAAAAAATGCTTAAGCCTTTGCATCCATGAATATCATCACCTTTTGATACCCTATGTCAATTGTCATCTGCAGGGGTGCACACGGATCGGATCGGTCCGGATTGAGGTTGAGTAAATCCGATCCGCCGATTTACGGATCGAAGCGAATCAGATCCAATTGGATCCACGGTTTCGGGAATCGGACCGGATTAATCCGCGGATCGCAAATATTTAAAAAAAAAAAAATCAAATATGTTCAACTAACAAAGTAACACTATTATACAATTATTATTTAGTAAAATTTTTAGTTAACGTACGAAATATCTTCCTCTTTATATCATCAAAAATCAAAATTATTCAACACAATATTGATAAGTAATGACATTATTGATTTAAAGTTACCATTAGAACAAATTAAATTGATGAAATTAGTAAAAATAACATAATAATAAGTATAAACGGATCAAAACGGATTGACGGATCGGATCGGATTTATATTTCTTGATCCTAGTCTGATCCGTCACGGATCGGCTCGGACGCAATCCGTCACGGATCAGACGGATTTGCAAATCGGTGCGGATTGACGGATTCTTGTGCACCCCTATTCATATGTACACCCTCATTGAGAGTGAAAATGTAACAACCATCCGAGTGGATTACTGTCCCGTCAACTTCTTTTTCTATACCACCGAATAAAAATGCATAAGTCTTGAAAGTGATAGTATTAACCCCCACAGTTTACTGTATACCAAACATCTAATCCAAAATATCTCGACGTGGGACGAGATATTACAATTCTCTCACCTTATATACAATACGTGCTCGTCGACTATGCCCAGTCACGTATCCCCTGGGTGGGGGTGTGACCACCAGAGAACCCTTAGGAGATCATGATTTTCTCTAATATCATTTGTAACACCCACCCAAGCGGATTACTATCCCATGACATTGTTTGCACTCCTGAATTCCACCCTCCATCAGCATTTAGTTTTACCCATCTCACCGGCGTTTGAGATCGTCATTACTTCTTTTGTTTAGACGGTGGAGATCATCATTATAAGTAGGGTGCAAGTTATAAAGCTGGACAAAAATAAATAGGAATTTAATTTCGAGGAAGAGTCGCACATTCGTGTTATTAGAATAACTGGCATAACCTGTGGAGTGTGCACGAAAGGTGCAACCCCTGCTTTATTTTTGGTATTTTTTGTGTGACAGTTATTTTTTTTAAACATGTGAAATTCCTCGTTCCACGAAATGGTGGCTCAGTCCCCTAGGCTCGTATAAATACCTGTCCCTCCCTAATACAGATTGAAGAACAGAGAGTTGGGCATTGTAAAGTTTCAAATGACCGATCAATATGACATAGTTTTGACTTATAGAGCTGAAGAGAGTAGTGTAGGTAGTAGTGCAACAATCGTTCATCCGTTGCTCAATTAGTCGTTGGTGGCTTTTAGAAAGTTGTTGCAACTTTCACGTTGTAGGAAGCCATGAATTGGACACGTAGTGTATTCAACCATGGTGATCTATCCAAACATATAGTATGTGACGTTGAGTTCAACCTTCCTCCTGCTCCATTTGCAAATGAATCTAAATCATTGAGCGATCAATAATCGGTTGATTAAGAGTTTATGAACGTCTTTTGTGTATCAACACAATAAATGGTAGAGAATAGTCTAAACGTCATTTTTGTAATTTTCTTAGGGTAAGAATTCGAATAAGTAATTCCAGAAAACGTGTTTTCTGACAAGGGGGCTGAATCATTAAATGAACAAATGACCCAAGAGCAGCTAGGATGGTAACTCAAGTGGTAGTGCGTTGGAAGTCCCGAGTTCAACCCCGATTGACGAGAATACCATTTCTCAACAAAAAACAAAAAAACAAAAAACCCGAGATATCGGCACAGGTTGTAAAACACGTGAGGGCATTAGTGGAAACGTCTTCGTACTGGTAGTTCGTATTACTGGGTTCGCTCACAAAACACAAACTGAAGAAGAACACATTCTCTGTTGATTCAGTTGCTAATTGCTATCATCATCATCATCTCATCAGCCGGACGAAGCCACCGGAGTGATGATCTCGCAGTTCTTCGTCCTTTCTCAGAGAGGCGACAACATTGTTTTCCGCGACTGTGAGTTCCAATTTTGTCTCCTCCCAGATCAGTACTAATCTGTTTCCAATTCTTCTCGATCTCGCCGTAATCAACTCCTATACTCATCGATTAATATACTTGCAAACGATAAATTCTTATACTTGTAAGCTCTGGAGATCAGTTTGGGGATTGCATCTTGCTCTCACTGATCTGGCGTATCCTCTAGCTGTAGATCCAATTCCTCTTCCCAAGTTGTTGAATCAATGTGTGGTTAAAGTGTTAGAGAGATGTGACAATGCTGCGTATTCAAAAATTAGGTTGTATTCGGTTTTGGGAACAGATCTTAATTGCATGAATCAAACTACTTGGTAGTAATACTTTATGTAAATGGCTAATTCCTTCTTTTTCTTCTTCTGCAATGTTATGGTTGGATGATTGGATCGCATTATTGCGTGTTCTTCCTTTGAAGGGGTTCAGAGATCACAAGGAGAAGAGATTTTGGTTCTGTATATGTTATTCTATCATTTTTTCTGAATTTAATTGGCATTTAGAAGCATAGCATTTGTGTATGTGATATACAGAAGCCTACCGAAGCATGAGAAGTAGTTAGTTTTCGATTAATTTTTCTGAATGATTACTCATGACAACGTCGGAGGCATTCCCAATTAACGAATTACATAAATTGATTTAAAACTAATAAAATAAAAGAAAAGGCTGTTTTCGGAGTCAGTTTAGGCCTAAAAACTCCGTTTCACTAATGAACTGCCTTATTTTAAAACACCAACGTCTTAGAATTGTGGCGTGTTTATGCAATCACCCCAATTCCAAACCAAAAGGAAGAACCCTAATTTCCCCTTTCATGACAGACAACCCTCCTTCATAAATTCGTTTTCTCACAATTCTATATTTGGAAATGGGCTGGTGATACTCCTCCCAGGTCGCCTCCGATGGTGCAGTATTGATCCATTGACCGTGCACCAAATGGCTTGTCCTCTCGCCTTCTACTGAGAAAAGTGAAACACCGGGTGAATTATGGCTTCACTTAGAAGATCCAGTTTGTATGCTACCTGACCCACCTTGTGTACTATTTGAAATGGGCCATAATATTTTGCAGAAAGCTTGTGTTACACCTAAGGTTGGGGCTTTAAGAACACCCATTCATCAAACACTCTTTTCTTCCTGTTCTTGTTTGCATATTGCACCATTCTCTCCCGAGCCTCATTGGGATTATCTTTGATCAACACCCTCAGTTTCTTTCTCTCCGCTAAAACAGCCACTTCCAGAATTCCACTATGACGGAGTTGATGAAATGGCAGGTGTTGATGGTGGATAACCATACAACACCTAAAACGGTGTGAACTACAAACTAGTCTGGTAAGGGGGTATTGTACCTCCACATTGCAAGAGGTAGCCACTTCACCCACTGGTAGGGTCTATCTGTAGTGTAACTCAGTCTCCAAATGAATGAAAAGTGAGTTCCAGAATAGGCCCAGAAAAGTACTATCTCTATCTGTAACCATAGACTCTGGCAATTCCTTTTCATAAGTAGACATTCCCAGGTGCTTATCTGCAAGAGCCTTACTAAAAAAGGCAAGAGACTTACCCTCTTGCATTAGGACAACTCCCAATCCGTATAGGCTTGCATCTTTCTCAAGCACAAAAGGTTTAGCAAAATCAGGGAGATCAAACACTGGGGTTGAAGAGCACATAGCAGTTTTTGGGAACTTAAAAGCTGAGGTGGCCTCTTTACTCCAGTTAAAGGCTCCCTTCTTCAATAAATATGACAAGGGTCTTGCTATCACCCTGTAACTTTTGACAAACCCTCTATAGTAGCCAATTAACCCCAAGAAAAGAACCCCTCAATTCTTTTATGGTGGTTGGTGTACGCCATCTAGACATTGCAACAACCTTTCTAGGATCTGTCTCTACTTCCGCACCACTGATAATGTGCCCCAAATACGCCACATTCTCTTGCAGGAAGGAGCGTTTGCTGAGTTTGGCAAATAACTGTTTGTTATGTAACACTTCAAATACCCATCTGATATGCTTCCAGTGTTGCTCTTTGGTCGTGCAATAAATCAAGATGTCATTGAAATACAAGTACAGGCCTTCGCAGGCGTGGCTGAAACCCCTTGCTCATTAAGCTCTGCAGG
This sequence comes from Linanthus parryae, assembly GCA_023055425.1. Taxonomy (NCBI): domain Eukaryota; kingdom Viridiplantae; phylum Streptophyta; class Magnoliopsida; order Ericales; family Polemoniaceae; genus Linanthus; species Linanthus parryae. The sequence goes on from JALGPY010000006.1 coordinate 43,524,920, forward strand.
TGCATTGGTCAATTTAAAGGGCATAGCCCATAATTCATTGAGCCCTTCATGTGTCCTAAAGGCTGTTTTATGAGTGCCTTCAACTTGATTGTTGTAAACTTACTCTTGATTGTAATCTCATTCAAGCCTCTATAGTCCACACAGAACCTCAATGAGCCATCCATTATTGTGACCAAAAGCACTGGTGATGAGAATGAGTTAGTGCTTGGCTGAATCATCCCATTCTGCACCATTTCTTTCGCCAACCTTTCTATTTCATTTTCCAGTATTCTTCAAGGGTATTTTGTGGTCCTGTTCTCTCTTGGGAGGTAGTGCTTTTGGTTCTTCAAACAAGCCCTTGTACAATAATGGCTTAATCTCCCTGGGTATTTCAGGTGTTTCAGACACTGAATTTATGGTGTACAGCTGTCCCAAATAGCTTCTTCATTGTTATGGCAGTATTGTTGAAGAGACTGCAGATGTGCTTATTTGAGCATGGCTTTGCTGGTTATAGCCTTGAATACCACTTCTTGTCCTTCAATGTTAGCAGCCAAAGTCATATTGTTGAAATCCATTGTAATTGGACTGACTTGTTTCAACCACTGTGCCCCCAATACTATACATCACACCCTCCTAGAGCTAGTACTCTCAGTTATGTCGTTAAGTTTTCTCCCATTCTCATCTTAACGGGAAATTAATCCTCCATCTGCCACAGTGGCTAGCATAGAAGAGCTTTCTTCTATTTGCTTCTTCAATCTGTGCACTCTACCCGTCAATAAAATTGTGTGTGCTTCCAGAGTCAATAAACACGTTGACTTTGGTGTTTTCAAAATTTCAATACTCCCTTGCAAGCTAATGGTCTGAGAGTTGTTGTAACCAGAAATTGCATACACTGAAATCTTATCATCATCACCTATGAGCTATTCTCTCTTCTGTAGTTTGATTCTCTGTAGTGGCTTCGGCTTCACTAGTCTCTTCCTTGTCCTCTTCCTCGTCCACTATTAAAAATAGTTGTTCTTTCTTGCTCATCACAAAAGTAACTAAGTTTTTTTTAGTTAGTTAATTAATTTTTTCCTGCAATCAACTTTGAAGTGACTGCTAAAAGGGTCACTTGCATTGTTGTGCTCTTCTTGAAACTAGCAGTGTCTATGGTAGGTGTGGTGGTCTTGTACCTTGGAGTTGCAGCCTGATAAGACCCGCACCACCTGGTTTATTCATCCTTTTTAATAGTTGCTGCACAGCAGCTAGCATGCTTTGGTGTTGAGTTTTGCAGTGTACTTCCTACAATATGGCCATACTTTTGGCTTCTTTAAGAGTTTTGGTTTGAGTAGGTTAACATCACTTTGTATTTTATCCTTCAACCCACTTACAAAACTTTCCACAAAAGTACCTCTCATTAGACCCAGGGTGTATGGCTTTCACCCTTGGCCAAAGAGAATCAAATTTGGTTTGGAAACTCTGCACTGTGCCTTCCCGAGTTAGTTCACTAAATTTACCAATTAGGCTCTCATGACCCAGCTTTGCTTCACATATCATCTCACAAAATCGGGTCCAAGTGAGTCCCTCGAGAGAATCGAATTCAGCTCGAAATCGACTATCAGAATCTCCAGATAAATGTAAAGATACAAGAAGTAACTTCCGCAAATCTGATAGAGGGTGTAATTGAAAGTACAACTTAGTGGATCTTCACCACCAAAACATTGAAATTCAATTTCGGGCTTCTGGAGCCCGATCTGATTGAATTCCGGAGGGGTGTGTCGGTTTCAGTGATTCTCCGAGTCCTTCATACTGGAGGGGCTTCTCGTGACCTGCTTCCCCTGTAAATGACCTTTGACACTGGTTCTGGACTGCACGATATCAGCGAGTTTGTCCTCCGGCGGGAGATAATTGTTCACCGGTGACTAACAATGGCTCTGATACCAATTTGTAATGAGGAGAGGCTAGAAATGAACCAGAGAACGGAATTGATGAACACAATTCAGAGATGGAGAGACTACTGAAAGAAAGAGCGATTTTGATTAATATTTCTGAATGATCCCTCACGAGATCATCATAGGTGCTTAACCACCTCCTCGGGATATGTTTACAGCTCATTACCTAATTACCGAATTTCAGAAATGGATGTCTAACTAAGAAAATAAATGAAAAGGCTATTTTCAGAGTCTGCATCGTTCAGGCAGACTACTCCGTTCAACGCATGAACTGCCTTATTTTAGAACACCAACGTCTTGGACACGTGGCGTGTTTCTTCTGATATCTTCCCAATACCCAAACGAAGAACCCTAGTTTCCCCCTTTCATGACACGGAGCCAAGAATTAAGGACAGTGGGAGGCATTGGTTAATGTTATCAGAGTCATAATAAAATTCAAGATGATGGCTTCCCGTGTTTATTTTTGTGTGTCATCTTATGTACAAAAATACATATGTATCAAGTGCAAGACAAGGCTAACTATTAAAAGTAACAAATAAAATGCAATGGACAATGGTTATGATTCATCCTTTCGTGTTATGAAATTTATAGAATATGATGGTCTGATTGTTGGGATATTCTGTACCACTTAAAACAATAGGTGCAGAGACTTGATTTCTGATGGTTGGTTATAGGTTAAGGGCAATAATGTAAGGTCTTCACCACTTTTATAAAATCAAAACCTCTGTACTATTACAGGGCCCATTCTGAAAGAAATATACTGTAAGGGAGTATATGTGATATCGTTGAGAACCCAGGGAAAGCACATGCCACCGCTGGTCATGTATTGGTTCCACCCTTTAAGCTGCACAAGCAAGAAAAATAATGAAGTGCTTACCAGTTCAGGGTTCTGTTGGCGTCTGTCAGCATGTGGCGTAAAAATAGCTCTTCTTTTATTTGTATGAATTAAGTGGAACTGTAGTACTCTACCTGTTAGCGTGGTTTAATTTTTAATGCTTTTTTAGCAAAGCAATGATAGTTTATATGATGACGATGACTTTGTCGACTGCTAAGCGAAATCATTTTTCCTTTTATTTTTGACTATGGAGGCTTGACCGTTTGTTATTTATTTTGTTTTGATCAGACCGCGGTGATGTACCAAAAGGAAGCACAGAAATATTTTTCCGTAAAGCAAAGTTTTGGAGTGAGGACGGCGAAGAGGAGGCACCACCTGTCTTTGTAGGTACTTCTATTAAAATTGGCATTACAGCACCTTTTCCATTCCACCAAAAAGTAAATTCATTCAAGGCAAGTTTTATGGTAGAAAAATCTTTAGGCTGCACGTCTATAGCTACTTAACAGAAGCTACTGGATGGAAGTAGCAGAATACCAACTGGTAGAGAATCCAATAGGCTAATCCCACTCAATCAATCAAGTACAGTCTTCTTTGGTGTAGACAAAACTTATAGAAACAAGAAACTTCATATCCAATATACATCTAAGGTTGAAACCCAGGGTAACAGGGTCAGTCAGAAGCGTAGTAAGAGCAATGTATGTCAGCGTCAGAAAAAAATTAAAAACACAGCAAAAGTTACCTGTGCACACTAAATATGCAAAAGGCAACGACTAAATATATATCATATATAATACTCCAAAGAAGTATTGAAAGAAGACCTATCTAATTGGAAGAGCGCAGTATAGTGACGGGTGGATTTAACGTAAAATTAACAAATTCATAATGTCATTTTGCAACTTGAGCAAGACACTTACGTATTATGGTATGCATCAATTAAAATTACATATGGATATCTGAACGTCCTATCTATGAAGATTTATCTATCCTCTACCGAGGCATTGATTTGCTCCGAGCTAGTTGTGCCTTGCTTAAATGTCTCAGTTCATAGTATAGCCTTGCTTGCTCAAAATAATCCCTTAGACCTATTCAAACTATCTTACAGTAAAAACAATTACTTGGTGCTTCATACTTCAGAACAGTACTCTAAAGGCTCTCTAAGATTCATTTTGGGAACAGACTCTCCATTTTCCCTCAGCCTGATAAAGAAAGAACCCCAACTCCATTGCACAAGAAAGTTTGACTCCTTCACGTCCATTGTTTAGATGCTCAATCGGCACTTTACACACACTGCTAAACTCTATGCACCACCTAGACCACCGAAGAGGCGGAGAGTTCTCTGACCAAGTCTTTATGTAACCCTGCCTCCCTCTGTACTGGAGAGCCCTTCCCCGTCAAGACCCTAATCGAAAAGACATGTCATCTAACCCAGATTAACGAGACATGCCATCTAACCCAGAGTACGAGAATATACTGCACAGAAATCCCGATTATAAGCTTGAAATAAAAACCATGCAAGTAATGCCAAGGTACTCTGGACTCAGGGAGCATGTTTGCACGTTGAAACTCTCCACGAAGCAGCCGGATTGCGTATTAATTGAAATAGATGTCAAACTCCTATCGGAGAATAGAAAACGCAAGTCCAATGGTCCCGAGAGTCGAGAATAAAGTACCCTAACACTTCGAAAGGAGACCTTTTGCACCTGCAAATAATTTTTGATGCAGCAGTATTATGCTGGTGTCAAAGAGCAGGTCAAGACATCGCAACTCGTGGTTATTGACGATGCTCGCTTTGGGGAGTTCTAGAGATCATTAGTTACTCTCCGATTATATAATTATTATATTGAGTGTTGTGATACCATAATACGGGGAACAGCTAGGAACTAATATATAGGGATGGGGAGGCAAGAGAAGGAATGCTCTAAGGAGAAAACTGATGAAGAATAAAAGAACTGTGCAGCCTCAAAAGGAACTTTTTCCTTTCACCTAATATTTTTATATAATATTTGATGGTTGATCAAGATGGACAAATAACTATAAACCCCAAGCGGTTGGCCTAGTAATACATGCTTGTAAAGTTCGGGACCTTCGGGTGGCTTAGTTGGGGTGTGCACAAGCTGCAAAGACAGAAAAATAACTATAAGCTCAGGAGTCACTTTTAGTCTCTTAAAGAACATTACGTTGGGGGGGGGGGGGGGAGGCTTCCTTGTATACTTCACATTATCCGTGTCATTTTTAAGGTGTAGAATCAACTTATATAATAATTTTTATCTGAGAAAAGGCCATGGCCTTTTTCTGACCAAATTATACCTTTTTAAGTTTGAATTTTACATATGTTTGGTATCATCAAATTGAAATCTCGATTACAAGAAGCTGCTAAATATTGCCATTTCCGTCTTTTATCTTTTTGACCTTTTCATTTCTATTGTTTTTTGGCTCTTAATAGAGTGTGAACGGGGTGAACTATATCCATGTGAAAGTTGTCGGATTGCTGTTTGTTGCAACCACAAGAACCAACGTATCACCTAATCTGGTATTGGAACTTCTACTGAGGATTGCACGTGTCACAAAAGATTATCTTGGATTACTCAATGAAGAATCTATAAGGAAAAACTTTGTGCTTGTATATGAGCTGCTGGACGAAGTAATCGTAAGCATCCAATCATTTATGAGATTCTTAGTTTCATTTATTGTTCTCTTAATGCCTTAATGTCAGGGGCTTCCTTTTTCTGGTGGTTGATCACGAGGGACAAATGAAATATATAACCTCGTTATAGAAGTCAACTCCATAGATTTGTTCATAAATCTCAAGTGTGCTGTACTCTGTGATAAATAATGCTTTGAGTACTCATTCTTCAGGCACGTACTCAAATCAAATTGCATCAGATGTACACCATTTACATAGTTTTATGTCACTATTGTCCTGCTAGTCGGGAGAACTACATCACCTAAATATGTGAATTATCTGTTATAAAACTGCATCTCTTTCTCTATTGGTCATAGGTTGTCAATATATGAATGATCGTGAAAATAAATATGAACCGATCTCTTCTTTCCAGGATTTTGGTTATGTGCAGACAACATCCACCGAAGTTCTGAAATCATATGTATATAATGAGCCAATATTGAGCAATGCCGCACGCATACCAACTCTTAATCCTGCTTCTGTCTTCATGGTAATTGCTTCATCTGATTTCTTACAATGTCAATTTGGCATATTCTAATGGTTCTTGTAATGTTTCCGAATGTTATTTTATATGCAGCAAGGAAATACGAGAATGCCTGGGACAGCCATCACAAAATCGGTTGTAGCACATGAACCTGGGGGTCAGAAGAGGGAGGAAATTTTCGTGGATATAATTGAGAAAATAAGTGTTACCTTCAGCTCCAGTGTGGGTACTCCTCTCTTGATTAGTAATAAAAAACAACCTTCACTGTATCCAGAGCACGATTAGCTTGATGAAAATTATGAGGATTAGAGATATTAGTTCAATACAATAAAAGATGGGTAGCAAACACCTTTTCTATTTTCTGCAAAGCTTGATACTGCGTTCAGTTTGTCTTTTTCTGAAGGTAGTCTATTCACGCAATGCCTTGTGCTTAACACAATAACTCTCAAAATCTAAGTTACATTTTCTTGTTTGATGGCTTCAAATCCACATACACCTGAATGCCTCGTCTAGTCTGGCTAGTAAACCTGACATTCTTGCGTTATTTATTTATTTATTTATTTATTTATTTATTTATTTATTTATTTATTTATTTATTTATTTATTTATTTATTTATTTATTTATTTATTTATTGTATGGCTGTCTACGCCCTGCAGTAAACTTCTTTTCTCGATGCAAATGCAGTGTTAGTTTATGAATTTATTTCTGTGCCCCCCAAAAAGGGGGATGCGAAACTAGCTTCTAAATACTAGGAAAAAACTTTATATTGGCTTTGGAAGAGTATTTTATTCCCTTTTGGATTTTTGTTGAGTGAGAATATCAGTAGGTATATTTGTGTTGGGGATTCAAGTATATCCCATGTCATATATCTTTCGTTTGTGATTCTATCTCAATTACCTAGTCTCTCTGTATTCCTTGCTCATGAAGCATGTAGGAACCATATCCATGTCGGACCCTTTAGACACAAGGACACACGGTGCACTTGAAACTACACGACAGACAAGTTACTTGTCCAAATATTTTAGTCTAATATGAATGGCTATGCTTTAGCAGGGCCTCCGATAAGTTGCGGACCTCATATCATTAAAATAAAAAGACACATGGAGAAGACTGAGATGTTTCGGAAGTGAAACTGAGACCATATAACACATGCTAGTATATGTATTTTTCTCTTACTGGCCGAATTGCTCTAGCTTGAGGTTGTCTCTCTCTGGATCTCTTCAACACGCTCACTCACACACTGTACTTGAGTGAAAAAGAATTGAAAGGTATGCCCAATTTGCCTAACAGACATAGAAATTGATTAGTAATATCACTAGGAACCCAAAATTTAAAATAATGAACATGTTAAATTGGTAAGCTAGAACACGGGACATTTGCTTTCTGAACATGAAAATCCTTCAATTGTTCTTTTCTTTTCATTCATGAAATACTGAAAAACAAAATTTTACATTTGTTCTTGATATTTGTATCTTGGTGAGTCCATGTCCCTCCTATTGGACGAATGATATGTCCAATGTCTATACTCTATAGTCGTATTGCAGCAATGCTGGTTTCGTATCATTCTTTACAGTACCTTGATTTACCCGATGACTTATTGGAGTAACAAAACAATTATTTGGCTTCAACCAATTTTGTACGGCATCTATAGAAACCCTCAAATTGCCAGGCCATTTCTTGTACTGTGGTTTTGCCTGGTATTCATAGACCTATGACTTGGCACCTCTGACACAATGGGATCAGAAACCTTTTATTGTAACTCGTAACAGTGCTTCAATAAAATTTTATCCTGATATGCTATTTTTTTTACGGTTGCTGTATTTTATTGGAAGAACAAACATTCTGTTTTTCCTTAAAAAAAGTATGATTGCTGTATATGGCCACTGCAACTGTACTCGAATGCATTTTTTTCTATAAACTTGTAGATATTTGGTCGTACTAATTCACATTTAGGAGCTTTATGAAATCTCACTTTGTACTTGATTCTAACCATTTTATGCACAAAATACATGTTAGATTGAGATCTGTTTGCTTTCATATTTTTATGTTTCTTTGTATCAAACATTCATTAAAAAAAAGGAAAATATTGATCTAACAGGGATACATATTGACTTCTGAAATTGATGGGACTATTCAAATGAAGAGTTATCTAACTGGCAATCCAGAGATCCGGTTAGCTCTTAATGAGGATCTGAACATAGGACGAGGCGGAAGATCAGTTAATGGTATCCATTTACTATTTTTATATGTATTTATGATTTGAGCTGCGACTGTTTTTATGCTTTTATATTGTCATCTTGATATAGAAGTGGCAAATCCTTATAGAAGTTCAGTGCTAATGACCTTGATTCATTATCATCATTAAATTTAATTAATAATTTTACTTTCATATGAAATTAGACTTTTTGGATTGCACTTCTTTCCTCCTTGCTCTATAATTGCATTGAAGTATATGATTATGGTTCCTGTTTCTTTGTTCTTTTTCTGGGTCCCTGTTTAATTGGGCTCTGGATGTAAGAAATTATGCTATCCTTTTACTGAATAGTTTTTGGTTTCTTAAATTTTATATGTTTCATAACCTGAAAGTCATTCTGCTTTCCCAACCAGGCTATAGCTCTTCCTCTGGGCCTGGGGCAGTGATTCTAGATGATTGCAATTTTCATGAATCTGTACAACTCGATAGCTTTGATGTGGATAGAACTCTGAGTTTGGTAAGTGATGCAAGATGGCTTAGCCATGACAGGTATTAGCTAAAGTTTACCCTTCACTCTCTAAAATAGACGCCTTGCCTTGTTATAATGATCAGGTACCATCAGATGGCGAATTTCCTGTTATGAACTACCGCATTACTCAAGAATTCAAACCCCCATTTCGTATCAACGCTTTGGTCGAAAACGCTGGGTCGCTGAAGGTAAAATATCAACTTTTCTTTTTTCATCCAGTAATTAAAGGGCATTTTTCTTTTTAACTGGGCTAGGGATCTGTGACTGTTGCTATAAGAAAAAGTGTCAACTGCGGAACTTATGTCTAAATAATATCTTTCTGTCACTGTTGAAGGCTGAAGTGATTCTTAAAATACAATCTGAGTTCGTCTCAAGCATCAATGCAAACACTATTCAAATCCTGATGCCACTACCAAAATATACCTCCAGGTATACATTTACTTTCACTGCGCTAGGTACTGAAATGCATCCATTCTGTCGTTTTCTGGATATAATAATAGAATATACATGTCTTTATGAATGTTTGATGTTGTATCGAATACAATACCTTTGATTGGTGATTTTGCTTGTAAATAAATGAATCTGTATCAAAAGCTTTCAGATGGACATATTCTGTGCATCTAATGTTTGACCGTATTATATGATACACAAAAACCTATGCTCAATTTACAATAATAGAATGATTGTTCTCTTAATATGGTCTAAATATTGGAGATGGGCGAACCTCGTTAGGTATTCAAACCTGAATGCGAGTATTCTTGGCCTCCTGGGTGTGTGCACACTGACATTTCGACGAAACATTGATCAGTTCTCAACTTCCGTAACAGGAGAGTGGGAGCGAGTTTCTCAATTCCATATGTAGAAAATCAATTGTTTCATCATTTCTTGTTGACCTGAATATGAGAAGTTCAAAACTCCTTGCATAAATTGCAGCCTGTGCCTTCCAGATCTTTTACTACTGCTTGAATATTTTGCTCGTTTAAGCAGTGAGAATTTACAAGTAAAACAGAGCCGATTTTTTTATATCTCCGACTTAATATTGCTTTATCTGTTTCGTGTATCTCAGAGTTAGTTTTGAGTTGGAACCTGGTGCCGTTGGACAAACGACGGATTTCAAGGAGTCAAATAAGAGACTCGAGTGGAATCTGAAAAAGGTTACCTCTCTTTTCTTTGTTCTATATGGGTCGGGCCTATTAAAAATGCAGCATGAGTTCTTTCCCGCTTTAAACTTGTCAAAATGATGAGGGGTCAAATGCTCAACAGATTGTTGGTGGGTCTCAACATACTTTGCGCGCAAAGCTTACGTTTTCCCAGGAATATCATGGTATGGTTGTCTTAAATCTAGCTAGTTTTTTTTAGGGTAGCTTCAGCTTAAAGTTTCATTGGGTTCGTATTTCTGTCAATTTTGGTCGTAATTGTAAAAAATAAATGCCCCTTTAAACAGGAAACATTACAAAGGAAGCTGGTCCCGTAAGCATGACCTTCACAATTCCAATGTATAATGCCTCAAGGCTTCAGGTACATATCATTTCATCTTTTGCTGATTCTTTGTACGCGATCATGTTTTTCATAGGTATACTAAGGGAGAGTCCATTTGGTTATTGGGGAGGGCTGGCAAATTAGCTCAACACTCTTACTCATCTATTGCCTTTCCCTTTCAACTAAACTACCTGATCTCAAAATCTCTATCATTTGGAATAACATACTGAAAGGACAATCAATTCTGGACTTCTTTACAGTTCGTCTTAAACTATGAAAAATATTATATGTAATAACTCGATAAAAATGAATAAATTTTTTTTGTACAACTTTATGTTATAGTTTCAAGTATATTGTTTTTTCTAGTATCATAAGAAACCGTTCTTGAGGGGCACTAATTTACGCTGCGTGAAACAAATCCTTAACATAGAACATTATCAACATGACCTCCACCGCTGTCTCCAGCCTCATCTGATTCACTATAACATGTTTATGTATTTGCGGAACTCTAGGTCAACTCTTTCATTTTGTTCACCAGCTTTTCTCGTTGTCATTTGTTGCAGGTGAAGTACTTGCAGATAGCAAAGAGATCAAAAACCTATAATCCCTATCGATGGGTGAGATACGTCACGCAGGCCAATTCTTATGTTGCTCGAATATGATAGAAGGAATCCGTTCTTCATTTTTAGTCATTTTTATTTTATTTTCTGCTGAAATTGTGTAATTTAGCCTCCACCCTATTTTTCTCATCCAGTACCATAAATTGTCGTACCTTAAGGTGACATGAGATATCTTTATAATAAATTTTTCAGTCTTTTTCCCTCAAAGCGCATTCTAATATTATTGCATTGACATACTTAATTGTAGTACTTTCTCTGGATAATACAAATATTGGACAGAAAGGGAAAGAGTCTTCGTTCATCTGGTTTAGTTTCCGCGTTGCTGCGATTTCTTGCATTGTACTATAGCTTCATGCAGGTGAACTTCTGTTGACTTTTTGGAGCTTGTATTGGGCAACCTGCATTTCTGCACATCCACCTGTGTTTGGCATTCTGGTAAGTTTGATAAGGAGTTGAACTACTTTGTATCATGTCTGTCTTTCGTGTGATAATATTGTTATCTTGGTAAGCCATTATCCTAATTGTCACATCCCTCTATAAAACCCCTAGAGCATCTAATCCATTCTCAAAACAAGCCTTCAAGACCATTCTCATACTTGCATCGTACACCTCCTAGTTGGATAACAATGGCTTCTTATTTTCAGAACTCGCCATTTCTGCTGTCTATGATGCTCATGACCCTGTTTGCATTCAGCGGAAACAAAGCATATGCGGCTCGTAGTCTCCTGGAAACAAGTCTTCCACAGATTCCTGATCTTCCCAAGCCAGAACTCCCCGCCATTCCAACTCTGCCAAAACCAGAACTGCCTCTGCCTAAAGTTGATGTTCCACACCTACCTGAAATCCCAACTTTTCCCAAGCCGGAGTTGCCTTCTCTCCCTAAGCCTGAGCTTCCACCTTTGCCTCATTTCCCTGCTTTGGATAAACCTGAACTCCCCACACTTCCCCATCTCCCTGAATTCCCAAAGCCCACCTTACCTTCGATCCCTACTCTCCCAAAAGACATTCCTATCCCTTCCTTCCCCAAGACTCACGACGCCACAAGTCCTTGAAGTTTCCTTCCAGAAGTCCCTTATCGTCTTTTGAGTCTTCCAGCACCTGTAGTTGTGATGTCATTGTAGCATAATAGCATTTGTGTATTCACACTTGTATTATGCCTGTCTTAGTAGAGTCATACTTTACTATTGTTGTCTCTATGATTTTGACGAGTCTGTCGATTCATACGTAAATTTATTTGCATTTGCTTTTTTTTTTTTTTTTTTTTTATTGAGTCTTTCTAGCACCATAGGTTGTTATGGTGGCTATATACTCTTCAGGTTTTGTGTGGGATATATATATTGCTGATTTAGTAGAATTTTAACCATGTGCCTTAACATTACATTCAGAACGTAGGCAGTGTCTGTTACATGGGGCTCTCGATATTTTGATTCTTGTCGTGTGATTCTTCCCTAGTTTGGTAGAGAAGTGCAACACCAACATCGGTGATATCAACGTTATGACATAATAAAACATGAAGTATATATAAATCCTAAATTTAACCTAGACCTTGAAAGGTTCGAATCATGCAGGGCCGTGACTGTTCTACTACTTAGCAAGCACCCATTTGCACATTACATTCGTTAATAGTAACGAAAACTTGAATGAATCAAAACTGCTAAGTGATAATCTTTGTTAATATCTTTGTTACTGTTTATTCTCACGTTATCTAACAAAGTCACTCAATTAACTGTGACGTGGCTGAATAAAAGTTTCTAATTTTGGCAAAATAGAAATATTTTGGGAAAAGTTAATTCGGAAAACCAGTGAAATGCAATAATATTGCTATGCTTTCGGATGTTGTAGTATCATCTAAAACTGCCCCCCCCCCCCCCTTTTTTTTTTTTTCTTTCTTTTGATAATCATTTCCCTTCTTCACATATAGAGCTGCGTACCGGTTCGGCTTAACCGGCGGTTTCGGTTAAAACCGAACCGGTTAGAAACCGAGAACCGAACCATGGGAAGGGGGACCGAACCGAGCCGGGCCCGGATATGTTACGGGTACGGTTCGGTTGATAGATTTACGGAACCGGAACGGGTACCGGTTTGGAACCGGACCCGGAACCGTCGGTTCCAACCGATTTGTTCGACCGTCGTCCGTTGTGGCGACTTGTGTTGGTCTGACAGAGAGAGGCCAACAGATGAAGAAATAATGGTGGTTTGCTGGGCTTCAATGGAGAGTTTGAGTGAGGATGGTGACGGTGACGGTGATGGAGGTGGTGGTGTGCAATAGCAATGGAGGTGGTGGTGGGTGTTTTACTGTGAGATGTGGGAGTACTAGGGTTGATTTGAGTTTGATGGATTGGAAGGTTTTGGAGAATCACGTTCAAACGTGATTTTGGGTTATCCGGTAAATTGTTATGTGATTTGGTGAGAGATAGTGGATTGAGTTGTTAGAGTTTGTTGCCGAATGTGGCAGGAGCACGATGGGTGTTAAGGGTGGTGATTTGAGTGTTTTGGGAGCAAGGTGCAAAATGTAGGAATCATGAAAATTGAAGAAAAGAAAAAAAAAAAAAAAAAAAACTAGCTCAGAACCGGTTCGGAACCGGAACCGAACCAAATAAACCCATCGATTTCGGTCCACGATTCCGGACCGGTTCCAACTATCCCCATTTATCGGTTCGGTTGAACCGGAACCGAAACAACCTCTGAAGCTGAAGAACTGAACCGAGAACCGACCGGTTTTGGCTTTAACCGGTTCGGTTCCGGTTCGGTTGAACCGAATATGCAGCTCTATTCACATAACACAAAATTAAAGAATACTCTCGCAGAATTTTTTGATAACTTTTATAGGCTATTTGAAGAGAACATCATGTTTCTTATTTTGGCAGGACAACTCTGCACGACAGGGAAGTCCTAACTCTAAGAGCATCTCCAAAAGATGACCTAAAACTGCTTTTGGCACAATTTTTTTTTTTTTTTTTTTTTTTTTTTTTTTTTTTCAAAAATCAGTTCCAACAACTGGTCAAAAAGCTGACCTAATTTACATATAGCTTAAAATTGGACTAGACTTGGAGAAAATTGAGGAACACTGTGCTGGAGGAAAATAAACAAATAGATTTAACCACCAATGAGAGTCCCAACTCTAAGAACATCTCCAAGAGATGGCTTAAAACCGCATTTGATACAAATTTAGGTCAATTTGTCCAATAATCAACTTCAACAGGTGGTCCAAAAGCCAACTAGCTCAAAATTGGACCAAACCTAGAGAAAACTGAGGAACACGAGGGAAAACAAAATCTGATTTAACCACAAAGTGGAGTCTTAACTCTAAGAGCATCTTCAAGAGATGGCGCAAATTTAGGCCAATTATGTCCGAAACATAGCTCCAACAGCTGGTCCAAAAGCTGGCATAAAGTTGCACATAGACCTAAAATTGGAACAAAACTGGAGAAATTTGAGGAACACTGTAGCTAAGGAAAATAATAAAACAATCAGATTTAACCATTTGAACTCCTCCTACTCCTCCAACGTTCGGATTCACTGTGCAACGGTAATTTCAAAAAACTTATAAATACATGTCAACACTCAAAGTGAAAAACAAAAGAAAAAAGGTATCGCCTTCGATTGCAGATTCAATTGTAAAAAAATTGACCACTTCAATATTTTAATCAATTCAATATTAAAATATAAAGAAACATAACGTTTAATAATGAAAATTATATAAAGTAATAAAATAATGCTGATGGTATATATTTATGACAACTCAAAAAGTGTTGTAAAAATAGAGCAAATACAAATTTAGTCCACGGACAATTTTGCTGTTGAAGATGATCTAAAGCCCCACATATCTTTCTTTGCTATACAGAATGATATAAATTGTACTGCTACTGCTAGAAAGCAACAACAAATGTCGGTTTCCTTAAAAAAGAAAAAAATAAAATTAGCGGCGCGAGAATGATGCTGTTTGGATGAACTGAATTAAGTGAGAAATTATGAATTATAAGGTCCTTAAATTTTAGTTGTTTCGATTAGATGATATTATGATCGGATGATGTCAAATTCGAAACCTAGCTATTTCTCAATTATAAGATTTTGGATTGTTTTGGACCATCTTTCACAGTTCCTCAAGTCTGAGTGCATGTTTGGCATCCCTGTCTTTAATAAAAAACAGGGTTGTTTTTTTAAACCCATTTGTTTTGCCTGTTTTTTTGCCTGTTTAAAAACAAAAACATGCTGAAAAACAGTTGTTTAAAAAAACAACAAATGTGGTGTTTTTTTGTTAATTTTTCATACTATTGGGCCTCGTTTGGGTAGAGGATATGGTATGTAGGGATAAGGCTTATGCTGGGATATGAGTAAGGATATGAATGCTGTCTGATAAGTCCTGATAAGATATGTTGGCTGTCTGTGTTTGGGTGTTGTCGGATATGATACAGGATATGAAGCAGGATATGTGCCAAAATGACTACCATACCCTCAATGCTATTATTTTGATAAAAGATTATATATTTCAAATTGATGAGAAAAAATGTATACAAACTGTATCACTATTTATGATTATATTTTAATACTCTTTTTTTCTACACAATAGTGACGTAGTCAAAATGTATACAAAATGTATATTAATACACAAAATAAACTTGTAGTAAAGTGCAAACATAACAAATATTTATGGATACAACATGGTCATAGGAAAATATAGGGCTGTAAATGAACCAAGCCGTTCGTGAACAACTCGCGTTCGATTCGGTAAAAGATCGTTCATGTTTGATTCGACTTATTAATCAAACAAACTCAAACATGAAATTTGTTCGTCTACTAAACGAGCCGAACACGAGCCGAACAAGGAGCTCGTTCGTTAGTGTTCGTGAACAAATTATAGTAGTATATATGTATGTGTGTGTGTATATATATATATAGTTAAAATTAATTACATTATTTTGTCTTATTTATGATTATTTCTTAAAATAATGTGTAATTAGTGTATAATATCTATATAGGAGTCTGACCTCTTAATTATGATTTCAAAATATAATTATATAATTTATAATATCAAACATATTAACATAGTTATTATATAAGAATAAAATCGGATGCTTTGACTGTATCATTACCACATATAAAGCTTATCTCTATACTAATATATTTTACGTTATTTGTTTCCTTTAAGCACTTTATCTTAATAATAACACATGGTATTTTAATTCAAGAATTACATATTATCATATATATCCAAGAGAGATACAAGTTCGCCGAACCGAATTCAAGCCCGTAAACGAGCTAGTTAAACGAGCCACGAGCCGAACAACGAACAACTCAAGCCCTAAACGAGCCGAACTCAAACAAGATTTTTCTGTTCGACTCGAGTTCGTGTTCGACTCGTTTAGAATGCAAGTTAAACGAGCCAAACTCAAACAAGTGATATTCGGTTCGATTCGGCTCGTTTACAGCTCTAGGAAAATATGAAGTATAAAT
Organism: Linanthus parryae; assembly: GCA_023055425.1. Lineage (NCBI taxonomy): Eukaryota > Viridiplantae > Streptophyta > Magnoliopsida > Ericales > Polemoniaceae > Linanthus > Linanthus parryae. Next base: position 43,541,109 of record JALGPY010000006.1, read on the forward strand.
TACTACCTCCGTCTCTTCTCTAAGGCACATGTTTGACTTTTTGACTCGTATTTGGGTCACTTTGACCGGGTGATTCGGATAGCAAAATGATGTAATTTTTGACCTTTTTTTCACCGTGTTATAGAACAACTTTTACTCTACAACACCATAACAAATTTATCAAAAAACTGCATCATTTTGCTACCCAAATCACCGGGTCAAAATGACCTAATGAATAGTGGTAAAAGTCAAACCAGTGCATTAGAGAAGAAACGTAGGTAGTACTATATAGTACTTATTGGCATGGTGTTACAAATCCTACGATAAACATGTTAAATTAAACCGACTAAATTTCAGCAAGCACGGTAAAATGTCTTTATATATCTCAACCATACATAAATATAGTTATGCAACTCCAAAATAATAGTTATCAAACCCATGAGGACCTCCTCCAAAATAAAGGAGGGACGTGAAACGGTGTAATAGCTGATAGGGTTTGGGGACAAGGGTGGGAAATTAGATAGTTTGTGGGGATATTTTTGTCAACATGCTAGTATCACAATATGCTATATTTTCTTATCCGAGCTTATACCTCCATGTTGGGGGTATAAAATTTGTTCATTAAAAGCTCCATCAGCATAAGACAACATAACTTATCCTCTCTCTTATCCAGCACCCAAACACTTGATAAAAAAAGAGAAGGCATAACTTATCTTATGCTCTCTCCTTGTCCTCTACCCAAACGAGGTCTTGGTGTTTAAAGACATTTCAACTATGATTAGATGCAATAAATATCAAATATATGTCGGTACTGTACGTAAAAAGGATATTCAAGCAAATTAACATTGAAATTTAGTAATGTTGCCAAATGTGTTTTTGATTTTAAGCACTGTTTTTAAATGGATACCAAACAGTTTTTTGATTCTGTTTTTAAACGTGTTTTTTCGTTACGTTTTTTTTTTCTACTGTTTTTCTTGTTTTTAAACGGATACCAAACAAGCTCTGAGCCAAGTCTTTGAACAGTATAAGCTTGGTTCCGCTGACTACTTGGACAACATATCAGCTAGATTCTTTGAAGTGTCAATCTTGATCAGCAAAATTTCACCTTCTTCCACAATATCTATGATGAAGACATCTGACGGGAACTTTGTTCGTTCATGCAAGTGAAACATCTGTTGACTGTTTGGAGCTTGTACTGGGCAACCTGCATTTCTGTACATCCACCTGTTTGACATACAGGTAAGTTTGATAAGAAGTTGAACTACTTTGTATCATGTCTGTCTTTCGTGTGATAATATTGCTATCTAGGTCAGCCATTATCCTAATTGTCCCATCCCTCTATAAAAAGCCATAGAGCATCAAATCCATTCTCAAAACAAGCCTTCAAAACCATTCTTATACTTGCATTGTACACCTCCTAGTTGGATAACAATGGCTTCTTATTCTCAGAACTCGTCTTTTCTGCTATCTATGGTGCTCGTGACTCTGTTTGCGTTCAGCGGAAACAAAGCATCTGCAGCTCGTAGTCTCCTGGAAACAAGTCTTCCACAGATTCCTGAGCTTCCTAAGCCAGAACTCCCCACCATTCCAACTCTACCAAAACCAGAACTGCCTCTGCCTAAAGTTGATGTTCCACACCTACCTGAAATCCCAACTCTGCCCAAGCGGGAATTGCCTTCTCTCCCTAAGCCTGAGCTGCCACCTTTGGATAAACCTGAACTTCCATCTCTTCCCCATCTCCCTGAACTCCCGAAGCCCACTTTACCTTCGATCCCTACTCTCCCAAAAGACATTCATATTCCTTCCTTCCCCAAGACTCACGACGCTACAAGTCCTTGAAGTCTCTTCGTGAAGTCCCTTGTCGTCTTTTGAGTCTTCCGGCACCTGTATTTGAGATATCATTGTAGCATAATAACATTCGTGTATTCACGTGTGTATTATGCGACTATGCCCGTCTTTGTAGATTCGTACTTTACTATTGTTGTCTATATGATTTTGACGAGTCTGTCGATTCATACATAAAAGTATTTGTATTTGCTTTTCTTTATCGAGTCTTTCTAGCACAATACGTTGTTACGGTGGCTATATGCTCTTCAGGTTTGTGTGGGATATATATACTGCTGTTCAATAAAATTTAACTGTGTGCCTTAACATTACATTCAGAGTGTAGGCAGTGTATGTTCCATGGGGCTCTCGATATTTTGATTCTTATCGTGATTCTTCCCTAGTTTGGTAGAGAAGTGCAACACCAAGTCACCAACATCGGTGATATCAATGTATCCGGTGGGTTGGTCTTTGGTTGTCGGAACAGGACACCACTGGGTAAAAGAGAGCATAAATGCCTTACGTTGTTATTTGCCTTACATTCAATTTCTTTTTGCCTTATAAATGAAACATAATATATATAAATCCTAAATTTGACCTAGACCGTTTGAATCATGGAGGGCTGTGAATGTTCTACTACTTAGCAAGCACCCATTTTGAGCATTACATTCGTTAAAAGTAACTTTAACTTGAAGGAATAAAAATTGCAAAGTGTTTATCTTCGTTAATGTCTATTCTCATGTTAGCTAACAAGGTCACTCAATTAAATGTGACGTGGCCTAATAAAAGTTCTAAGTTTGGCAAAACAGGAACATTTTGGGAAAACTTAATTTGGAAAACAAAGTGAAAAACGCAAGAATATTGCTATGCTTTCGCATGTACCACTCCGTCCCAGCTCTTTCTACCCAAACTGACTTTTGTCACTATTCACTTGGTCACTTTGACCCGTTGATTTGAATAGCAAACCGATGCAATTTTTCGATAATTTTTTCGTGGTGTTGTAGAGTAAAAGTTTCTCTATAATACGGTGAAAAAATTATCAAAATATCGTACTTTTTAGCTATCCAAATCACCCGGTCAAAGTGACCCAGATACGAGTCAAAAAGTCAATATGGGTAGAAAGAGCTGGGACGGAGTGGTAGTAGTATCATCTAAAACATCCCTTTTCCCTTCTTCACATAGCACAAGGAAAGAAAATGTTCTCACTTCTCGCCATAATAGGTAGCAAAAGAGAAAATTAAAGAACACTCTTGCTGAGGCTTTTGACAGCTTTTATAGGCAATTTGAAGAGAACATTATGTTTCCTTTTTTGGCAGGACAACTCTGCACGAAGGGGAGTCATACCTCTTTACAATACAGAGTGGTATATATTGTACTGGTACTACTACTAGGAAGCAACAACAAATGTAGCTTTCCTAAGAAAAAAAAGTAAAAAATAAAATTAGCGGCATGACAATGGTGCTTTTTTGGATGAACTGAATTGAGAGACTATGCATTATAAGGTCCTTTAATATAGTTGTTTGGATTAGATGATATTATGATTCAGATTATCTCAAATTCGGAACCTATCTCTCAATTATAGGGTTTTGGATTCATTGGGAGCATCTTTCACAGTCCCTCAAATCTCTATATTTGAGGACAAAATTTAGTGTTTCGGCCTTCAACAATAAATCACATTTGTTGTAGGCCTCCCACAGTTGTTGACTACAAAAATACCAAATCACCAAATCATATATTTGGTATAAATTTTATGGAATAGTGAAATGCATGAAACAGCCCGAAGGACCACGGTTCACAGCTAGTACAATTCAACCGAAATTCCAAGTACATTATTTATATATAAAAAGGAGAAACCCTCCAACAAAGTTTGGAAACAAAGAAATAAACAAAACTAAACGTCTGAAATGTCTAGGCGATGAAATGAAACTAAACTTTATTTGCTGCAAAACCTAAGCTTCAACATGTGCGCGTTTTTCCCACCTCAATGCCAACCTGCGGGTTTTACAATAGACAAAGCCGACCGCAGAAAAATTTTAATTAGTAAAAACTAAGTAAGTATACCACAGCACGTAAAGACGGAGTTTTTGGCTAACACGAGAATATAAGCAGGAAGATAAGCAATAACCACAACTTTATTCTTTTATTTGGTTGATGCATAACACGAGCCCCAACAGGTTCGATGTGGACAGAGAGGTCACGATGGAATAATAATAAAGTAGGGTGCTTCTACGGGATATCACAGTCCATCCCGATTCTCCCTAAAATAACTAGTGAGACCTTAAGTGTCGACACCCCTATACAGTTGTGACCCAAACATGCATAGGTAGTACTCCTAGTTTTCACAATAAATAAGAGGGTATGTACCCTAGGGGAATCAACGCACATGTGTCCCCGGCCGTAGCCTTCACACGCATCCTCTGTACACCGTTCCCAATTCTATTATCGTGCAATTAATGTTCATTATTTCACGAGGGTAAAAGATCACAATTTGGATAGTAACCACATGCTTTTCAAAATCGTTCATGATAAATCACTAGAAAGGCTCAAAGTATTGTAAAGCGGAAATCGAATTTACAGTTTGAGATAACGCACACGAAACAACACATTTTGATGATTTAAAGATGTTGTGCATATACTTACTTGGATTGAAGAAAGCTCCACTCACACAAGCAAGCACGGAAACTAGTACTCGTAGTACGGACCGTCAAAGAACTGATCGTCTACGAACTCGGAATCTACAATATTCGAATAATCCTAACATTAACACGTGACCAAACTCATACAATAAATGCAATTATGCCCTATATGCAAATGCAGAGGATATTTTCCCCAACAAGTTCTCAATTTAATTTACGCCATTCTCATCTTAGAAAGAAAAAATAATAGTTTACAAAGTTATGATATTAAAGAATAATAATAATAATAATAATAATAATAAAATAATAGAAACAAACTTTAAAATAGTTAACTATATTCTTAAAAATCTATTTTCAACTAGTTATATAGAAAAGAGTATAATATTTGAAAGATGATAATAGTATTAAAGAAAAGTTAATTTTACTTATTAAAATATTAATATCTAATTGTAAACAATATATATTTTATAAAGAGAAATCTTGACATAAACCCATAGTATAAAGCTATCAAGATATTAAGGAAACAAATTGTTATTTAGCAACAACTATTTATTTTTATTAATAAAACTCTACTTATAAAATTATACTATACAAACTTATATTTATTTTTATATTAAAAGAAACTAATTAATTATAATTGTATTAATAAACAAAATACTAGTTATATATATAAAATAGCCAACTAAAAGAAAACAGATTCTACCTAACAAATAATGCCTCCCCAATGTTTCTGCAAGGTACAACAACGACCCACAACCATATCAGATGATATAAAACTAACCCACAAATCAACTACACCATTTCAGATTAGCCATCTTCTTCCCATTTTCACATTGCAGTGCTACAACACCCAATTTCAACCCGATTACCCACACAAACATGGTTGACAGAGGCTAAAAGAGAGTCATGAAATCATGAACGAATGAGAACAAACAAGAGTGGGTTCATGAGTTTACCGATTGAAGAATGAATCGGAGAGAAGACGGCGACGATGGAGACGACGGCGGCGATTGGAGGGTCGCCGCTACAATTGCTGCTACTGGCGGTGGTCGCCGGACAAAGAGGACGACGGGAGAGAGAGCGACGGACAGAGCAGAGAAGCAAGCGGCGTCGGGTTTGCGTCGGCCTTCTCTCGGGTCAGAACCGGGTCGGCACAAAAACAGAGCCGACGATGGCTCTGTTGATTCTGCTGTTTCGTCGGACAGTGAGAGGGAGGAGGCGAGTTCGGAGGCTGGTGGTCTTCGCCGGAATTTGCAGAGATGGTGGTGGTGATTGGCGGTGATTTGGAAAACAGGGGAGTGGGTTTCTTTCTTTGCTTCGGCAGAACAGAGAGTGAGGATGAGGTGAAGTGACGAGGGAGAAGGTGGTGAGTTGATATAGGTTGATAGGCGTGGAATTGAGGGAGATCGTGGCTTGGTGGTGATGGTGGTCCGCTGATTTTGGGGGAGATGGAGGAGATGGGTCTCGTCCCGTCTGTTAGAGAGAGAGGGAGAGAGAGAGAGAGAGTTGTGCAGGTGGGTTTACACCCATGTCTGGGAAAAGACACTTTAACCCCCACGACTAAGTTTAGAAAACTACAAATACACACCCCAATTAAAAACACTAACATACACCAATTTAAGAATAATACACAAATAAATACCCTACTAAATATAGGGGTATTACAATGCATCTCCCACAATACCACCAAATCTTATCCCGTATCACCAAATTTTATTTTTTCCATCAAATTTGACGGCAAAAATAGGATTTGGTGCATCCCAAGCCGGAATTGCCTTCTCTCCCTAAGCCTGAGCTGCCACCTTAGCCTCATGTCCCCTCTTTGGATGAACTTGAACTCCCCCCGCTTTCCCATCTCCATGAACTCCTTAAGCCCATCTTACCTTCGATCCCTACTCTCTCAAAAGACATTCCCATTCCTTCCCTCCACAAGCCTCACGATGCTGTTGTGTGCGTCGGAAGCGTCTTGTCGATTCAACAAGTAAAGAATTCGGAAAGATAATAGAACACCACACACAATTTTACGGGGTTCGGCAATTTGCATACGTCTACGGGCAACGAGCACTGTCTTGTATTCAATCTGTGAGAAGTAGAAGAAGATTACAAATTTACAATGGACGTAGTCCTCTTGAATTCGGCCCCATGGTGGAGATCAAATTCTCTCTCTTAAACTATCTTTTTCTATCTCTCTAAATTAGTGGAACACTGGAATATACTTCTAGCACTCGTGCACCCATGAATCCGTAGGAGCATGCACCCATTTATATGTGTAGAGTCCTCATCCTTCTAAGGAATATATATCTTGAATATATCTTAAAGGAATAAATCCACCGATCTAGAGAGAGTATATATTTGACCAAATCTTGTTGGTTTATATCTTGCTTGAATCTTCTAGCTGATCTTGTCCAGGTTCCCTGCTTGGCCTCCAAGTAGGAATATTCTAGCAAATATTGAGCCAACTAATTAAGAATAAAAACCTAAGCAGACTCAATCACCTAAGGAGGAGACACAGTCAATTTGCTGTAACCCTAATGGGCCGATCATGGTGGCGCCACACCCTCAGTGGGCCGCCAAGTTAACAATCTCCACATCAGTGAAAGAATTGCTAACATCTCCTGGCTCTCCAAACTGTCTCCATCTTGATCCTGATGCTTCTTGTCTGTCTCGGTAAACCGTTGCCCTCCGGAAGTCGTTTATCGTTAGGGTTCACCTAACGCGATAGCAATTTGAGAAGCTATCAATCTCCACACGAACACGTACACACACGAAACACGTAAAAAAACACGGCACAACTTTAATTTTTTGATTGATTGATCGTTAAATAGAAAAACTACTAGGCCTAACGTAGACAGTTCGACCTTACTCGCCAGGAAAGAACTGAAAGGAAAACGCGTTCACTAATTAATTAAATTAAATACTAACTACTTAACAATTAATTAAGTAAACAAATGAATAATGTTAATTAACTATAATAATACAGTTGACACGTATCATCTATACGACTTCAATCTTAACCAAGTCCTTGCACAACGCAAGTTTGGTTTCGCTGATTACCTTGGTCAACATATCAGTTGGATTCTATGAAGTGTCAATCTTGACCGCCTGATTTTCTCAAAGTGATATCTCACGTGAACGTGCTTCCTTCATGCTGGTGAACTTTTGTTTGAGTTTTTGGAACTGGTGTTGGCAACCTGCATTTCTGAACATCCACCTGTTTGACATTCTGGTAAGTTTGATAAGAAGTTGAACTACTTTGTGTCATGATAATATTGTTATTTAGGTCAGCCATTATCCTAATTGTCCCATCCCACTATAAAAACCCCTAGAGCATGTAATCCATTCTCAAAACAAGCCTTCAAAACCATTCTCATACTTGCATTGTACACCTCCTAGTTGGATAACAATGGCTTCTTATTCTCGGAACTCTCCATTTCTGCTCTCTATGCTGCTCATGACTCTGTTTGCATTCAGCGGAAACAAAGCATCTGCAGCTCGTAGTCTCCTGGAAACAAGTCTTCCACAGATTCCTGAGCTTCCTAAGCCAGAACTGCCTCATCTACCCTCCATTCCATCTCTGCCAAAACCAGAACTTCCTCTGCCTAAAGTTGATGTTCCACACCTTCCTGAAATCCCAACTTTGCCCAAGCCGGAGTTGCCTTCTCTACCTAAGCCTGAGCTGCCACCTTTGCCTCATTTCCCTGCTTTGGATAAACCTGAACTCCCCACACTTCCCCATCTCCCTGAACTCCCAAAGCCCACCTTACCTTCGATCCCTACTCTCCCAAAAGACATTCCTATCCCTTCCTTCCCCAAGACTCACGACGCCACAAGTCCTTGAAGTTTCCTTCCAGAAGTCCCTTATCGTCTTTTGAGTCTTCCAGCACCTGTAGTTGGGATATCATTGTAGCATAATAGCATTCGTGTATTCACCCGTGTATTATGCCCGTCTTTGTAGAGTCATACTATGCTATTGTTGTCTCTATGATTTGTAGAGTCTGTCGATTCATACGTAAAATTTATTGTATCTACTTTTTTTTATCGAGTCTTTCTAGCACCATAGGTTGTTATGGTGGCTATATACTCTTCAGGTTTTGTGTGGGATATATACATTGCTGATTTGGTGGAATTTTTAACCGTGTGCCTTAACATTACATTCAGAACAGTGTTCGTTACATCGGGCTCTTGATATTTTGATTCTTGTCGTGCGATTCTCCCTAGTTTGGTAGAGAAGTGCAACACCAACATCGGTGATATCAACATAACCGGGGGGGTGGGGGGGGGGGGGGATACCACCTGATAAAAGTGAGCAAAAGTACCGCACTTTGTTATTTGCCTTGCATTTGTTTTCTTTTTGCCATATAAATAAAACATGAAGTAGTATGTATAAATCCTAAATTTAAGCTAGACCTTGCAAGGTTCGAATCATGCAGGGCCGGGAATGTTGTACTCTTAGCAAGCACCCATTTGCACATTACATTTGTTAATGTTTATTCTCACATTATCTAACAAAATCACGCAATTAACTGTGACGTGGCCTAATAAAAGCTTCTAATGTTGGCAAAATAGGAATATTTTGGGAAAAATGTTAATTTGGAAAACCAATGAAATGCTAGAATATTGATATGCTTTCGGATTTTGTAGTATCATCTAAAACCTCCCTACTTCACGTAGCACAGGGAAAGAAAATGTTCTCACTTCTCATCATAATAGGTAGCAAGAGAAAAAAATTAAAGAACACTCTTACTGAAGCTTTTGACAAATTTTATAGGCCATTTGAAGAGAAAATCATGTTTCCTTTTTTGGTATGACAACTCCGCACTAAGTGGAGTCTTAACTCTAAGAGCATCTCAAAAGATTGCCTAAAACCGCATTTTTTTTGCATGAAATTGAGAACTTCAATTAAAACGGTAATCAAGTGCAGTACACCATTACATTAGAGAAACGAAACACAAAATCAACACCCAACCGAGCACAATCGTGTCGTGCTCCATACAAGAACCAAAGATCAACAAAATGTTTTAGAACCTAAGAAACTAAAAACATGCATAAAACATAGATTAACACTAGATCTTCAAACAAATTTTCCTTTCTTTGAACCTGATTTTTCTTTGACGAAGTTGATGAGGGATTCTGCATTTGGATCCACCATTTTGCCATCAACCAAGATGAAGCCATGCTCTTTTGCCCGATACATTGCCGCCCCGCCTTTGGCACAAATTTATTATAGTTTTGTCCAAAAATCAGTTCCAACGACGGGCCAAAAAGCTGAACTAACTTTACACATGACTTAAAATTGGACCCAACTTGGAGAAAATGAAGGAACATGGAGAAGAAAAAAACAGATTTAATCACTAAGGGAGTCCTAGCTCTTAGAGCGTCTACAAGATATGGCCGAAAACCGTCTTTGACACAATTTTAGGTCAGTTTTGTTGAAAAGTCAGCTTCAACAGGTGGTGCAAAAGCCAGCTAGCCCAAAACTTGACCAAGGCTAGAGAAAACTGAGGAACGCGGTAGCTGGAGGGAAACAAATCAAATTTAACCACTAAGAGGAGTCGTAACTCCAAGCGTATCTACAAGAGATGGCATAAGACTATCTTTGGCACAAATTTAGCCCACTTTTGCCTGAAAAACAGCTCCAACAGCTGGCCTAAATTTGCACATGGCCTAAAATTGGAACAAAACGGGAGAAAACTGAGGAACACTGTAGCTAAGGAAAATAAGAAAACAAAATCAGAGTTAACCATTTGAGCTCCTCCTCTTGCTCCTTTAACGTTCGGATTCACTGTGCATCGGTAATTTCAAAACACTTATAAAAACCTGTCAACAATTAAAGTGAAAAACAAAAGAAAAAAAGGTATCACCTTCAATTGCAGATTCCATTGTAAAAAAAATTGACCACTTCAATAATTTAATCAATTCGATATCAAATATATAAAGAACCGTAACTGTTTCACAACGAAAATTATATAAAATAATAAAATAAATCTGGTGGTATATATTTATGTCAACCGAAAAAGTGTTGGTGTTCACTCAAAAGAAAAGTGTTGGAGTAAAAATAGGGCCTATACAAATTTAGGCCAATGACAACTTTGCTGTTGGAGATGCTCTAAAGCCACACATTTCTTTCTTACCGAATGGTATAAATTGTATTGCTACTGCTGGGAAGCAGCAACAAATGTAAGTTTCCTCAAAAAAGAAAAAATAAAATTAGCAAACGTGACAATGGTGCTGTTTGGATGAACTGAATTAAGTGAGATATTATGAATTATAAGGTCCTTTAATTTTCAGTTGTTTGCGTTAGATGATATTATGTTTCGGATTATGTCAAATTCGAAACCTATTTCTCAATTATAAGATTTTGGATTGATTTGGACCATCTTTCACAGTCCCTCAAGTCTGAACCAAGTGTTTGCACAGCGCAAGCTTGATTCCGCTGACTACCTTGGAGTACAAATCATCTATATTCTTTGAGGTATCAATCTTGACCTACAAAATTTCACATTCTTCCACAATATCTATGATAACGTGACATCTCACGAGAACGTGAACTTCTGTTGACTGTTTGGAGCTGATACTAGGTAACCTGCATTTCTGTACATCCACCTGTTTGACATTCTGGTAAGTTTGATAAGAAGATGAACTACTTATTTCATGTAGTTTGACATTCTGGCAAGTTTGATAAGAAGATGAACTACTTATACCATGTCTGTCTTTCATGATAATATTGTTATCTAGGTCAGCCATTATTCTAATTGTCGCATCCCTATATAAAAAGCCCTAGAGCATCTAATCTATTCTCAAAACAAGCCCTTCAAAACTTTTCTCACACTTGCATTGTACACCTCCTAGTTGGATAAGAATGGCTTCTTATTCTCAGAACTCGCCATTTCTGCTATCTATGCTGCTCGTGGCTTTGTTTGCGTTCAGTGGAAACAAAGCATCTGCAGCTCGTAGTCTCCTGGAAACTAGTCTTCCACAGATTCCTGAGCTTCCTAAGCCAGAACTCCCCACCATTCCAACTCTGCCGAAACCAGAACTGCCTCTGCCTAAAGTTGATGTTCCACACCTACCTGAAATCCCAACTTTGCCCAAGCCGGAATTGCCTTCTCTCCCTAAGCCTGAGCTGCCACATTTGGATAAACCTGAACTCCCCACACTTCCCCATCTCCCTGAATTCCCAAAGCCCACCTTACCTTCGATCCCTACTCTCCCAAAAGACATTCCTATCCCTTCCTTCCCCAAGACTCACGATGCCACAAGTCCTTGAAGTTTCCGTCGTGAAGTCCCTTATCGTCTTTTCAGTCTTCCAGCAGCTGTAGTTGGGATATTATTGTATTTGTTATGTTGGGTCTTTGTAGCTATACTATTTGTTATCTCTATGATTCTGACGAGTTTGTCGCTTCATAGGTAAAGACATTTGTTTCTTCATCCAGTCTTTCTAGCACCATAGGTTGTTATGGTGGCTATACTCTCTTCAGGTTTGTGTGGGATATATAAATATTGCTGTTTACTAGTAAAATTTAATTGTGTGCCTTGACGTTAAATTCAGAACGCAGGCAGTGTCGTTACATGGGGCTCTCAATATTTTGATTCTTGTCGTGCGTTGAATGAGCCTATATGGTTTAGGCCGGTCTGTGAACGAGTAGTACATTATCGACGAACTGGGATGGCTATGAGGAAGTAACCTAATGCATTGGGATGACAATCGGGCCGGGTTAGAATTCATCAAATCCTACCTGACCCGATATTACCCAGAAGTATGACCCCCTACACAAAGATCAGCTCTATAAGCTATTATACACTGATCCGCACCCAGTGAAATTCGGCATGATTCAACCCGCACACATATCCAGCCCTATCAAGATCCGCTTTTAAAATACTACTTTAACTAAAGATCTTTCTCTAATACAAATTTACTTTTAGCAATTTGCAACTTGTATCAAATCCAATTATACATTGGTGCGATGAGTAAAATCACCATTTGAGAAAGTTGCCTTTTTCCTGTGGAAAAGGAACAACAGTTAACCCCAACGGGTTGGTCCTGTGGGTGAAACTTGGAACTTAAGGGTCAGCTCCCCCTTAAGTCTCGGGTTCGAACCCACAGCCACCAATAATGTTTGGGTCACTGTGGAATGTGGATTGAACTGCCTTCTGCACGACTCCGTGAATTTAGTAGAGGTGTACGCAAGTTGGCCCGAACACTAAGAAAAAAGAAATTAACAACAGCTCCTCCCATGAACTCACTCACTATCATCCACAATTTCTACACATTATTTTTCTTTAATGGTGAAACAATTAGCACAACAAATGTGTCAATTAAAACCCATAAATTCAACTCAATTATCTCCATTAATTGACCTTCCTAATCAAGAAGTCAAAAGTAACAAAGTCTAAACAGAGGACTGTGAATTCTTATTTACCACAACAAATGCCAGTGTAATGTTCAGAGCAATCAGAGAAACGTTGCTGAAGGAAGAGCCTAAACCTTAAAGTCCCCATGGCCTTCGTAGTCCATCCCTAAAGTCCCAACCTCGCCCAACCTTATTGCAGCCCGTGTTCTTTTTCCTTAAACCCAGATCGAAAACTTTCATCTATACCCTATTTTCCCAATCTCTCTCACTCTCTACACTGACTAGGATTTAAAACCGTCGTTTGTTGGAGATGATGCACTCCATGGCATACCCATGGCACCAAAAAAGAAGATGAAAATGTGTAGTTTGCTGGTTTCTTGATGCCAACCCTACACTGACCCGTAAGGACCCGATGCCTTCACCTTTCTTTTGAAGCCCAATTCATAATCTTGCGCGGTCCGACCCATGCACAACTTAAATGATGTGTGAACAGTGTAAAGTGTTGGGTTAGCCCGACTTTTAAAATCCAAATGGCAATCCCTACTCCCTAGTAATGCCACACTTTTTAATCAATGTGTGAATCATATTCTTTTAGAGAAGTGCAACACCAACTTCGATGATATCAGCGTATCAGGTGATATCACCTGGTACAAATAGAGCAAAAATATAAACCTTTGCGTTGCATTCATTTTCTTTTTTGCCATATAAATAAACGTCATATATAAATCCTAAATTCAACATAGACCTAGCAGGGTTCGGATCATGGATCTCATTGCATGGGCTGTGAAAATTCTACTACTGAGCAAACACCTATTTGCACATTACATTCGGTTGAAGTAGCAAAAGCTTGACGGAATAAAAACTGCAAAGTGATTATCATTTGTTAATGTTTATTCTCACGCTAGCTAACAAATTCAGGAACAATTACTCAGTTAAGGGTGACTTGACCAAATAGAAGTTTCTAATTTTGGCAAAACACGAATATTTTGGGAAAAGTTGTTTGGAAAACAAAGTGAAATGTAAGAATATTGCTATGCTTTCGCATGGTAGTAGTATCATCTAAAACCTCCCTTTTGCTTCTTTCACGTAGCACAGGGAAAGAAAATGTTCCCACTTCTCACCATACATAGGTAGCAAAAGAGAAAATTAAAGAACACTCTTGCTGAAGCTTCTGACAACTTTTATTTATAGGCCATTTGAAGAGAACATCATGTTTCCTTTTTTGGCAGGACAACTCTGCACTAAGGGGAATCCTAACTCTAACGCCACGCATTTCTTTCTTTACAATAAAGAATGGTATATTTTGTAGGAAGCACCGAGCAATCTACTATCTCCGTCCCCAGAAACTTCATACTTTGACTTTTCACCCGTATGTAGGTCACTTTGACCCGACGATTTTGATAATTTAGTTAACAATGTGCATACATTTTTTACTCTGCAAAACAGTAAAAATCATCAAGTTATTTTATGGTTTTGCTGACCAAATCACCGGGTTAAAGTGACGCGATTAATAGTGATAAAAAGCAAAGTATGAAGAACCTGGCGGGACGGAAGTAGTAGCAATTTGCTTTGGGTCTGACAATGGTGTTGTTTGGATGAACTGAATAAAATGAGATTATGAATTATAGGGTTTTATGGTTCGGACTATGTCAAATTCAGAATCTTATTGTCAATTTTGGAATCCTATTTTCCAATTGACCAAACATAAGAGGTCATATTACATTTATCACGCATGAATTCTTTCAATACAAATTCGGAATCCTACTACTCCCTCCGTCCTGCAAAGAAAGTCCATATTTTTATTTTGGTCTGTCTCAAAATGATTGTCCACTTACATTTTCAAGGTAAAAAATACAATAAAGTTACAATATTACCCGTTCATATTCAATGCACCTAGTCATGGAGAAAACAAAACCAATGATAATAGTGGAAACAGCATGTCAACAACTTGTAGTGGGGAACATTAATTGCATGTCTCCAAAAAAAGTTGTAGTTTTAAAAAATGGACTATCTTTGCGGGACGGAATGAGTATAAAATTTCAGAATCCTAATTTTCGAATACAAAATTCCATTCTCGAGTCAGGAACCCAATTTTATACTTGTGGAAACTTTTTTTTAAATGCGGAATCCTATTTATTGGTAGGCCTCGGGGCTTACTTTTTGAGATTGTTGAAATTACTGACTTTTCAATCGCAATTATTAATCACAATTTTATCTCAACCGCTCTTCATTCAAACATGGCCAATGAGAGTTCGGTATGATTCACAAAGTTGGCAAAATTATATTTACAGTACCCATAGTTTTTTTTTTTTGGATAAAAGTACACATAGTTTGAACTTTGCCTGAATTGAGTACATATACTTTTAATTGATGCAATTATGTACTCAAATTTTCTTTTATTACAAATATGTATCATTTGTAACTTCCATTTATATGTGGGCCGAAATCATGAAAATGTGTATAAAATACCAGTTTGTTGTCATTCTCATATTTAAAATTGCAAATTTTACTCACATAACTCACTTCTTTCAATCTCGAACTTTTCTCGACTCGTATGTTAAATCAAGTTCGAGTTTTAGTTGGTTCATCCCTATTCATGTTTACAATAACTAATCAAGTCATGTCACTATATGAGGTCAAGTGGTAGAGCGTTTAAAAAGTCACATGCATGATGTCCTGAATTCGGACACAGTAGACGAAAAAAAAAAAAAAAGAAGAAGAAGAAGAAGAAGAAACTAGTCTATGTCATGTGGAGCTCTACATTGACTACACATTATATTGAGTTAGTTTGTTATAGTCGCTTATTCTAATAAAATTAATTAGAGCATAAGCAAAATAAGAAATCTTAAATAAAGGAAACTGATGTCATTTATCAAAACTAGCATAACAGGAATGATGGTACTATCATCATAACAACATGTGATTATATTTTCCGTAGCATAACTTGCAAACGAGCAATTTATAAGTTTTCTTAAGTTTGGCTCATCTATAAGTACAGCTCTAAAATTAAACTCAGACGAGGTTCGTTTAAAAGGTGAACTGAGTTTTTAGACGGGATATCCAGTCGAATACTAAATAACTCGTGAGCTCTTGAGCGGTTTGATTCGCTTACAACCATGTGGTTCAGTTTAAGTTGATTATTATGACCAAAGCAAAAAAGATGGAGAGAGAAGTAGAGACCTAATGCAGAGCTCGTGTTTATTGGATTCTTGTATAGTGGTTGTTTATGGGGTTGAAAACTTAGAAAAGGACTAGTTCAAATTGGCTACGTGTTTGTCTTGTTACGCCATGAATCTCTCTGATAAGACCCAAAAGAAGTTATTGTTCACCAACTTTAGACAAATATGCTGCGGTCTATTCTTTGTCGTCAAATCCAAACTAGCAAATTACCTGCCCTTTCACCACAAATATATAGAGAGGGCGTTCCATGATTTATAATCATTAAGGTCCTACCTTAATATAGCTTGGGATGCAAATTGCGGAATGTGCCTCAGTTATTTTTTTTTTATTTTTTTTTGAATAAAAAGGATTCAAAGAAACTAGCCAAACGGCGAAGAGTCGTTCTCAAATACAGTGACTGCCCAGCTGGGCATGGTAGTATAGATACAAGGGGAAGGAGTCTGCAGTGATCTTTGTGCAAAAAGATGTGCAGCCCCATTTCCCAAACGACCGACAAAAGAAAAGATAACTTCTCTAAACTCGTGCTTCATACTCCTGCACTTCTGCAATTCCTCAGCAATCTCCGGGCAAACCTCGCTAGATATTATGTTCCTTATTGTGGCTGTAAGCAGATTAATAGCTAATTGACTATCAGAATCCATAATGACCCTCCGCCCCTTAGCGTCCTTTGCCAATTGTAAACCTTCGTTGATGGCTTTAATCTCGAGTAGGAGAACAGAACTGTGTGTAGCAGTTCTTATGTGTTTACCGGCAACAAAAGCCCCCTGGGAATCTCGCATGACGCAACCTAGGCCTGCCCTGTCACGCTCCGCCGATCTCGCCGCATCACAATTGATCTTCAACCAATCCTCAGGCGGTTTGGACCACCAAGAAGAGGGTGCTTGAACATAACCTCGACTAGGATCCTTTTGTTTTTGTTCCTGACCTCGAAAGAAACTCAGCTGGTCACGAATCTTTGTCAAAACCTGAACCTGTGTTTGCGCCTCGCCTCTGAACCGTGCTGAATTTCGCGCGTACCGTAAATACCAAGCCCCTACTGCCCATGTTTCTCGAAAGGCATTGTCTTCCTTTGTAAAAATCTGCTCGATCCAGTCCTTCACACTCGCTAAACGTTGATTAACTGCTTCTTCACCTAAGAGATCCTTCCAGATGGTCGTAGCAAACTCGCAATCCACAAACAAATGTGACTCGGTTTCCGGATGTGAGTGACAGAGACAGCAGGTTGTATCAATAGAGATACCTCTTCTTCGAACCTTAGTCGCCACAGGGAGAGAATTCTTCCAAAGCCTCTAGCTGGTATACATAACCTTCTTCGGCAACTTTAGCTTCCAAATGTTTTCCAGCCACTTCCTATTTAAACCCCCCGACCCTTCAACCCGTTCCTCCCCCTGTTGTTTCTGAATTTTGTAACCCGAAGCCACAGTATAGCACCCAGTCTCGGAGTGTAACCAGAAAAGGCTATCACTCGACTCCTCTTGCGGAAGCGGTATCTTCATGATCTCCAGGACGTCTAACTCCCAAAAATGAGTGGTAAGCCTCCGTTCATCCCAAGCACCATTACGAATAAAATCTGAAACTCTGAGGGTTACCACTTCTGGAGAAGGGGTGATAACCTTGAAAGAATACGGTCGCGGGAGCCACCGATCCTTAAAGGGATTAATTCTCGTGCCGTCTCCTACCTTCCAGCAAAGCCCCTGTTTTAGGAGATCCCTTCCTTTCAATAGCCCTTTAAAAGCATAAGAAGCAGCGTTTGTTTGTTAAACTTCCAGTATAGATGACGCTCTGAAATACTTATGCTCTAGAATCCGGGCAAGAAGTGAGTTCGGGTATTGCAATAACCGCCAGGCTTGCTTGGCAAGCATCGCCAAATTGAAACTCTGCATATCACGAAAACCAAGACCTCCCTTTTGTTTGTCCTCTTTTAGATTTCCCATTTAAGCCAATGAACTTTCTTTTTGTCCTCCGAATCCCCCCACCAAAAGTCTCTATTTAAACCCTCGATGTCTTCACAAACTTTCTTCGGCAATAGAAAACAACTAATCGCATAGTTTGGGATCGCTTGAGCTATCGCCTTGATAAGAGTCTCCTTCCCTGCAACAGAAAGAGTCTTCTCTTTCTACCCCTTCAGATTCACACTAATCCTCTCAATAATACGCTGAAAATTGGCTTGCTTCTGTCTCCCAAACGAGGAGGGCAGCCCCAAATAACAATCGTGTTGCTGTACTCGCTGAACACCAAGGAGACCTGTAAAACTTTGTTGGTCAAGATTGCTAACATTATTAGAAAAAACGACCGCCGATTTCTGAAAATTAAGTGATTGACCGGATGCCTTCTCATATGATTGGAACAGTTGTAGTAAGGAAACAAGCTCATTAGTTGTAGCTTTCGTAAAAATTAGTCGTCCGCGAAGAAAAGGTGTGACACTACCGGCCCTCCTCTTGATGCAGCGAGGCCCGACAAGGAGCCTTCTTGGACCATCCGAGTCAGACTTCTAGATAAAGTTTCGCTCACTAAAAGGAACAAATAAGGGGATAGAGGGCATCCCTGTCGCAGCCCTCTCTCGGGTTTAATATGACCTTCCGTCCTTCCATTCACAATCAAACTATACGTGGCCGTAGTAACACAATTCATAACCACATTGATCCACTTGAATCCGAAGCCCATCCGTTCCATCACTGCCCTGAGAAAATCCCACTCGACCCTGTCATATGCTTTACTCATGTCGAGCTTTAACGCAACACTCCCAACCCTTCCTTTTTGCTTCTTCATGGTATGTAACAGTTCAAAAGCCGCCAATATATTATCACTAATCAGCCGCCCGGGAACAAAAGCGCTCTGATTGTCCGAAATTAAATTGGGAAGAACCTCTTTCAAACGATTAGCAAGTGTGTTTGTAATTATCTTATAAATCGTAGAACAAAGGGAAATAGGTCTTAAATCACCAACTTTTCGTACCTGTTTCACCTTCAGGATCTCCACCCTCGTTCAGTACCTTTAAGCAAATATCCGTTACTTCCTTTCCAACCGTTGGCCAAAATCTTTGATAAAAAAGAGGGGGGAAACCGTCCGGCCCCGGGGCTTTCTCGGGGGCCATACCTTTGAGAGCACACAGAATTTCGTCGGCCGTAAATTCTTCGTCGAGCTTTGAGCGATCAGTTGCATTGAGTATCTCCTCTACCGGCTCTATAATCGATTCCATCTCTGCCCGTTGCGGGTCAGTGCTAGTAAAAATGTCTTTGAAATAATCCTCAAGCGTTTGTAAAATCTCCGAATCTTCTTCGGTCCAGACCCCTTCTTTCGATTCAATACCTCTGATCGTGTTTCTCGCGCGTCTAATGCTGGCTTTCCTATGGAAATATTTGGTGTTGTTGTCGCCATGTTTGAGCCATAACATGCGCGACCTTTGTCTCCAAATTACTTCTTCGTTTGCTAGAAGTTTAAGAATTTCATCCTTGTACTCTTTTGCTTCCGAAATAACCTCACTGGTCTGCTGTAAAGTCCCAAGGACTTCCAACTTCTTCCTCAAGTGATGGAGCTTGCGTTTAGAACTCCCAAAGGTGACAGAACTCCACCTGGTCAGTTTCTCGGACACTATCCCAAGCCGATCAGGCACACTGTCAGCTATCTTCCATGCTTCTTCAACCACCTTCCCACATTCATCTTTCCGCAGCCAAACAGATTCAAAGTGGAAACGACGGCCTCGATTGTTTTGACCTACTTTCTTCGAGTCAAACAGTAACTCTAACGGGACGGGATTCGAGGTCTCGGAAACTAGATGATTAACTCGTCCGCGACCGAACTTGTTAATCCATCTGTCATTGGCAAGAACGCGATCAATCCTTTCACGAATTGAATTCCCGTCTGGCCTGTTATTTGCCCACGTGTACTGATTCCCCACAAACCCCAAATCTCGTAACTCAAGCCGATTCAAAACCTTCCGAAAAGCTTCCGTTTGTCTGAACGTAATCGCACGACCTCCTTCCTTCTCATTAGCAGATGTTATTGCGTTGAAATCTCCCAAAATACACCAAGCTTGGTTTCTGGGATTCAAACGTCTCAATAACTTCCACGAATGTCGTCGTTCTCTACGATCCGGGTCACCATAAAAACCCGTGAGAACCCAATTGTCCGTAGAACCAAGCCAACAAGCCCAACCACTAATATGAAATCTCGAGTAGTTAATCAGAGAGAAAGAGATATCTCCTGACTACAAAAGACTCAATCCACCTCTGCGGTCATCGCAATCGACGTGAAAGCCATTTGCATAACCGAGTTTGATACGGATCGCTTCCATCTCGTTTGCATACATCCTGGTTTCCAAAAGAAAAACAACTGCGGGAGTGCGCCTCCTAACAAGATCGCACAAAGAAAATGCATTTTTGTCCAAATTTGTATGTTAAAAACAGAGTTCGAACTCCCATCTTTCAGGCCGTCAATGTTGCAGCCACCAGTATTCAGGCTCTTTGCTAGCCAAAGTATTACTCGAAGGCAATGATACAATAATTAGTAGTATTGCATAACGATAGTTCTTAAAATTAATCAACGTAATCTGGTGGCAGCAGTAGATAAATTTTGCATACATGCGTTTGATTTGTGGGTGAGAGAGAGAGCGACGACACATTTTCACATCAATGTTTGTCATCACCTTATTTTGAAGTAATTGGTACTGACATTCGGTTGTATTTTCAGGTGTGTTCGTATCAAGCTTTCTAATTGATACCGACAAAGTATCGTGTTGATATGACAGGTTTTCTAGTTCACATGTTGGAGACTGCTTACCTCTTGCACTAGTAGGAGCGTGATTATTGGTTCTCGATGTGCCGGACAGACCGTTTCACAAAGCTCGTATCGTCTCCATATAGGCGCACATCCTTGTATTGAACTTTGCAAGTCGGTACTTTGTGGCAATCGGTATTTTTATATATTGTGCTTTTTTAAAAATGGATGTTTTGTGGTTTGGAAAGCCAAACATGTGTTCTGTTTGGATATGAGGATTTTAATTTTTGATTGTTCTGAGCATATCATCGAATGTTGAAGCAGGTCACCGGTTATAATTTTTATCTTTATTTTTTCTTTTCCTTTGGCATTTTTCAGGGAAGATTTGGGTTGGTTTTGGGTTGGGATTTTCGAATCCCACCCTCGCAAATAAGGTCATTCCGTTGCCCTGCACTCTTAATAATGTCACTTTTCCCCCAACCCGTGCAGTAAAATTGCATGATAGCAAAGTGAAAAGACCGAGTCGTGCGCAGTGTGTTGACCTCGTCCTCAAGATTTAAACCACCGAAATGGCGAAAGGACAACACCGCAATTGACTTGTGCAATCGAATTTATTTCAAATTGGGGGCATGTCAGTCCCACTCTGTTTGAGGTCAACTATGGCTGCATGGCCTAATCTTTACAGTGTTTTCGATGCTTTGAATGTGTTTTTATTTGGTTCATTCAATGTTACAACTCCCAACAACTTTGTATCCATGAAACTGCCTTGCCTAGTTCAGCTCGACTCTCCTATGATAATTGTCATCTTACGTGTAGATTATCCATGAATTGGTGAAGTACAACGATAATCATTTGATGAGGGTGATTTTCAAAGAACTTAATTTGATGAACTTTCATGATCTTTAGCTGATTCTATCTACTGATCTATTTTCTGTGACTGTCATATTTATATGTTAGTTTATGTTTTGTTTTTTATTGCATGTACTAGTTTAATTGACTACAAATAAGGTGATGACAAACATTGATGAACTTCAAAAAAAATGTCAATTTCATGCGTTTGCCTCATCTGAGAACTAGTAATGCGTGGGCTGGCCAGCGAGCAAATTTAGTACTTCAGCTATTAGATGAAGATGACATGTCTCATTCCTCATCTCTTTGTTTAAGTTACTTTGACTCATCCTGTCATCAACTACCAGTTTTGAGTTTATTTTCAGGGTTGGCATCATATACTATCACAAACCGATTCAAAATTCATTAAAATACCCTAAGTGACAATCCATTCTCATAATTTTAGTAGCCCTCTCAGCATAGCTTAGTCATTATCAGATCATCATGGCCCAGATCCACGGCATTTCAATCGACAAAAAATCATAGGGAGTTACACATTTACTGTTTACGGATGACATATTCTTATTTCAAGAGTTCACTCAACCCTCCATTGATTAGTTACTCGCCACTAGCTATTGGTTCCAATCAGGGCAGCAGTTATGAAAGTGATTCAAAACCTAGCTAGCAAGCAAACTGGCAAAACAACAAGCAAAAATGCAAGGGAAAAGGGAAAAGAATGACATCGGGTCAGCAAGTTGCTCGCACTAGCTCTGGACTAGCACGCACGAGCTAGTTCGGGGCTGGCAACTTTGCTAGTGAACCACGTTAATCTTTGCACTAATGTGCATTGTTTTTCGTTTTCTTGTTCATCGTTTTTGCTAAAACCCTCTGTTTTAACAAGTGGTTTCATAGCCAAGTTGGGT
This sequence comes from Linanthus parryae, assembly GCA_023055425.1. NCBI lineage: Eukaryota > Viridiplantae > Streptophyta > Magnoliopsida > Ericales > Polemoniaceae > Linanthus > Linanthus parryae. The sequence continues at coordinate 43,563,546 of JALGPY010000006.1, forward strand.
TAGGATTTTGAGAGGAACAATGTCGTGTTCGATGCACAAGATCGATCGTTTTGATGATAAGAATAGTTTCAGTTTATGGCAAACAAAGATGTGTGCATTGTTGAAGCAGCAAGATCTTTGGCAGTCATCGGCAAACAATATTGGCGTAGATACTGTTGGAGTAGATGCTCTAGAGACAAATTTATTTAGTATGAATATTATTTTTGGCTAGAATAATCATTGTATTATTTATGGAGATATTTAATATAATAAAGTCCTTAGACTACAATTGTTGTTATCTTAAATATCCCTAGTCGTTTATATTGATTAATAGGACGATCACACATAGACCAGTATGTGGCTAGATTGATATGGGGATATCAAGTCTAGCACATGGGCATATATTAGGGGTAATGGCCTACTGGAATGACTCACAACGAGAAGGCTACATACAAGTTATGTGAAAGTCAAAAGTGCTTCTCGTAGTGACAATGGTATTGTGGTCCTTAGACTTGAAGTCACTAAATACTCTAGTTGTGGAGTATTATGTTTTGATATCGTCAAACGCTGCACCATGACTAGGTGTCAGTAAAGGCGGTTATCGAACATAATAGGAAGCAAGCTTAGAGATGGTAGTAATGTAGAGATGATTTGTCCCTCCCAGATAACAGGAGCAAATATCCACGGCCACTCGAGGGGTAGAGCTTATAAAATGTTTGGCCAGCCTCAGATAAATCAATATGGGATATTGATGTTATCTGCATGGATAAGCCTATTCCCAGGATCGAGAAACTTATGGATTGAATATACGAGTGTGACACGTATGTCTCGTGTCCAATCCGGATAGAGAGACAAAGGGATGATACAATACAATAAGATTCGTCACAAGGTTTGTCGGATCACTGACTATTTCTATTATTTGGGTGACATAGATGTGTTTCTAGGCACCGCTCTATGTTAGTAATTGTTACTACCAACTAAGTATAAATCTACGGGGTCACACTCCCAATGGATTAAACTGGACTTTGGAATTAATTAGTATGACTAATTAATAAGAATGATCAATACGCAACCAAAGCAAACTTAGAAGGACTAATTTGCATGGTGGACTAATTCGTATATGGATGGGATTAGTATTGGGGCAAATATGTAGATAATAAGGAGTTGTTAACTATATAAGGGCACTCCTAGCTTATTTTCTCATAAATGCACTCATTATTGAGTGAGAGAATAAAGCATGGAGAGAGCAAGACAAGCTAGGACCGAAACCCTAGCCGTCCACCCCTACGCGCCTCTTGGGTCCTCATTTCGCGTGATCTCCTTCTTCTTTCTTCCTCCTCTAGCTAGAACAAATGTGTTGGAAGTACTTCGGTGCAATCCTAGGTGTGGATACTCGTAGAGACGTGGACATAATCACGTATAGCTATTCAGATAAACAAGGTACACATCAATTCTTTCTTTACTACGTTATGATGGCTTGTCATGTGATTCATGAAGGGCTTTGAACGGAATATCTATTTTGTATTTCCGCTGCGTAATTCGTATCAAAATCCTACAGTGGTATCAGAGCCACAGGTCGTAGAGCATAACGTAGTTTTATGTGTTATTGTTGTATCAGTTTTTACACCGTTCTGCTATTTTTCGCGTAAAGCTGATATTGGCATAATGATGCAAATTGAATATGATTCGGTAGAGAATGAGCCAATTTTACATATCGTATAAAGTTTGGCGAATTTCGTCCACATATGATGTGAGTTTTGGGGTTTTAAAAAGCTAGAATTTTGGCACAATTGGAAAAAAAGTAGTTTTTGCCTACAATTGGAAATCATCCCACAAGGAAGGGAATTTTTTTAGGCTTTTTCCCTATGGGGTTCGACCAAGGACACCCGTCCCCGCCCCCTTTGTGGTGCACGGCCCGAACCCTTCTACCGGGTTCGGTCAGCTGTCGGTTGGACCGTGCGGGCTGGTCCGATCGGTGTTGGCCCGGTTCGGCCAATAAGGATTGACACGACCGTTTGACTATTTTGACCCTAGAAAATCCCAAATTCAACTAAAATTGACGAAGCGCGTCAAATTGAATTTTAACTGTATTATGTGCTTATGCATGGTGATTTGATGTGGCCTTAGATGTAGATGACGTGGATGTTTATTTTTGTGGTTTGGTTTTATTGTAATAATGTAATTAATTAAGTTTTACGGGCTGCATGTCGTCTTCTTCTCAACTTGTGAGGTCTCTCTATTTATTAAAGACGCTAGCTAGTATCATATGGTTAGATGATAGCCAAGACATGGAGAAGAAGCTTAAAGATTGAAGAAATCACAAGATGGCGTTACTCCACAAGCTAAGGGGCATCGACTAAAGATGGAGGCTTGCTATTTTTAGGATTTATAGATATTCTCATTGGCTTTGGAATATCTTAATTTTAAGAAGCCACATCCACATCACATTTATTTATTTATTGTGGTTATTTATTTATTGTCTTGATTATTTATTTTTGGTGTATGTTTGATGCATGCAAATTGTACCAAGATAATAATTAAAATCCGGATCTTTCATTTTGGGATTGCCCAACGAAAATAAGTAGATCAGTTGATATGGATCAACAAAATAATTATAATTGACAAAAAAATCTCTCAACGGTAAATATTGCGTGTTGCCTTCTCTTGCTTAAACCCTCGTAATGATCAGAGAATATTAGATTTGGACTTTCCAAAGCTGGGCGATTTAATTGATCTAGATATGGCGCGATGACACAAGCTAGTAATGTGTGACTATTCAAGTAAGAGGATGAACGCAATTGAGCTATTTCAATAGGATTGAAAGCTTAGAGGCTAAAAATTGAGATTATCTATGGGATAGATAAATAAGGAGTTATTAGCCCAATTTAACCAAGAGTTGCATATGATGAAATTGGAAATTGTTCCTACATAAATACAAGATCAAGGAGAGGTGAAATAAAGATCTTGGCCAACTAGAAAATATATGATAATTTTTGCATTAATGGTGAGGGCTACTAATCTGAGAAAAATAGTGTGAGCTATATTGATAATCTAGCCATTGTTTAATATAGTCATTTGTTCACAAAATTCTAAAACTTGTATATTTCTCATTTTGTAGAATTCCAATGGCAAAAAATTCATCGACATCGAACACATCACTACGATCAGTCCTTGAGAAGGACAAGCTTTATGGAATTAAATTTCTTGACTGGTACAAAAACTTGATAATTATTCTCAAGCAAGAAAAGAAACTGTACATTCTAGAGGATCCGGTTCCTGAAGGACCCGGAAAATAATATTGATGCCGACATCAAGGCACATCAGAAGATTGTTGACGATTCTAATGATGTGACTTGCTTGAGGCTTTGGACAATGAAGTCTGAGCTTCTGAAGCAACATGAGAACATGGAGGTGTATGATATGATCATACTTTTGAGGCAGCTCTTCCAAGAGCAGGCAAGAAATGAGCGGTATGAAGAATTTAAAGCATTTTTCAAGTGTCATCTGTTAGAGGGAAACCCGGTGGGGCCTCTTGTACTGCGCATGATCGGGTACTTGGAGAGTCTCACGCGTCTAGGGCTTCCGGTGGGTCCAGAGTTGGCCACTGATCTCATCTTCCAATCGTTGTCTGATAGTTATAGCCAGTTCATCATGAACTATAACATGAATCAGATCAGTAAGCCTCTATCAAATTTGCTCAATATGTTGAGGACAGCTGAACAAAGCATCAACAGAGGTAAAGGAAATTCCATAATGATGGTCAATAAAGGGAAGAGCAAGCGAGTTTCATCTACCTCTAAAGGAAAGAGTAAGAAAGTTGCAAAATCCAAAGAAACTGCCTTAAAGCCCTCTAGGGGCGTGACTAAGGGTGAGTGTCAATACTACAGTCGGCCCGGTCACTGAAAAAAGAACTGCCCAAAATATCTGATAGGCAAAAGGCTTGGAATAGTGATTCCACCACCACCAGGTATTTTTGTTTTAGATGTCAATCTGTTTATCTCTTCGTTTTGGGTATTTGATACTAGATGTGGATCTCACATTTGTCGAAATGTACAAGATCTAAAGAGAAGAAGAGTATTGGCTAAAGGGGTGATAGAGTTGCGCGTAGCAAATGGAGCAAGAGCTTCTGCATTAGTCGTAGGCGTTTATAAGTTATCTTTACCTTCAGGACTTATCTTACAATTAGACAATTGTTTTTCATGTACCTGCTATGAGAAAAAACTTTATTTCTATTTCTTGTTTGGACGAGAAGGTTTTTCTGTCATAATAAATGACAAATATTGCTCCGTTTATTTTGATAGTATGCATTACTATTATGCACTTTTTTCTAATGGATTGTTTGTCCTTGATCTAGATAAATCCATCTATAACATAAAATACCAAGAGGATTAAAACTAATGATTTAATCCTACTTATCTGTGGCATTGTCGTTTAGGCCATATAAACGAGAAACACATTTCTAGACTCCATAGGGATGGATTTCTAGACTCATTTGATTATGAATCATATGAGACATGTGAATCTTTTTATAAGGAAAAATGACAGTCTCCTTTCAAGAAGAAAGGTGAGAGGACTAGTGAGTTATTGGCACTCATACATACTGATGTGTGTGAATCATTTACCACGCCTCCCAGAGGTGGTTATCTTTATTTCATCACATTTACTAATGACTTCAGTAGATATGAATTTGTATACCTTATGAAGGCCAAATTTGAATTATTTGAAATGTTCAAATAATTCAAGAATGAAGTAGAGAAGCAATTTGAAATGTTCAAAGAATTCAAGGTTCTACGATCTGATCGTAAGGGAGAATACTTAAGCCAAGAGTTTTACGACTATCTTAGAGAGTGTGGGATCTTATCCCAACTCACTCCACCCAGAACACCACAATGGAATGACGTGTCTGAGAGGAGGAATCGAACGCTATTGGACATTGTTCGATCTATGATGTGTCTGACTGATCTTCCAATATCGTTTTGGGGACGCGCTCTATTAAGTGCAACTTTCACCCTTAACCATGTTCCATCCAAATCAGTCATGAAGACACCATATGAGATATGGACTGGGAGGCGTCCACAGTGTCTTTTATGAAGATTTGGGGTTACGATGTCTATGTAAAGCTTTTAAAAACAGACAAGCTCAGACCAAAGTCGGATAAGTGTAAGTTTGTGGGATGTACTAAGGAAACGGAGGGATATTACTTCTACAATCCAACCGAGAACAAAGTGTTTTTTTCCCGGACCGGTGTGTTTCTAGAAAGAGAGTTTTCTCTAAAGAAGCCAGTGGGAGGACAGTAGAACTTGAAGAAATTCAAGAACCACAAACCACAGATCCTACTATGGAACATGAACAGGAATCACAAGATGTTATGGAGCAACCTGTTCAAGTAACACAAGAACTTCCTACTTCGAGTAGGGTACGTCAGGAGCCAGAGAGGTATGGACTTAATGTGACTAAGCCCGGTGACGCACTACTCATAAATGATGATCCTACTACTTATGGAGAGGCCATGAAAAGGACGGACTCTAAAAAGTGGCTTGAAACCATGAGATCCAAAATTGAATCCATGTATACGAACAAAGTATAGAATTTGATGAAACCACCCCAAGGGACTCAGCCATAGGGCGCAAGTGGGTCTTCAAGAAGAAGATCGACATGATGGCAATGTAATTGCTTATAAAGGACCATTGGTGGCAAAAGGATTAAGATAGATTCATGGTATTGACTATGATGAAACCTTCTCCCCTGTCGCGATGACTAAATCCATTCGAATCTTACTTGCTATTGCAGCTTATCACGATCATGAGATTTGGCAGATGGATTTTAAAACAGCTTTTCTGTATGGAAACCTCCTTGAGGATGTGTACATGACACAACCATAGGGTTTTGAGGATCCAGAGCATGCCCATAAAGTGTGTAAGTTGCGGCGATCCATTTATGGGTTGAATAAAGCTTCTAGGAGTTTGAATCTACGTTTTGATAACGTGGTCAAAGAGTTTGGCTTCATTAAGAACAAAGATGAACCTTGTGTTTACAAGAAGGTTAGTGGGAGCTCTGTTGTGTCTCTGATCTTGTATGTGGATGACATAGTACTCATTGGAAACAACATTACTACCTTGCAATCTGTTAAAGATTGTCTAGGGAAGTGTTTATCAATGAAAGACTTAGGGGATGCAGCTTATATACTAGGTATCAAGATCCATAGGGATAGATGAGGAAGCTGCTTGGCCTAATTCAAAGTACATATATAAACAAGGTACTGAAACGGTTCAACATGCAAGAATAGAAGAAATGATTCTTGACCATGTCGGATGGAGTCACCCTTTCTAAGGATGACTGTCCTTCCAATGACATTGAGAAGAACCGTATGAGTAGGATACCATATGCAGCGGTCATAGGATCTAACATGTACGCCATGTTATGGATGTGTCATATTCGTTGAGTATGGCAAGCAGATATCAGTCAAATCTGGGTGAGAGTCACTGGGTTGCTGTCAAAAATATCCTTAAGTACTTGAGAAGAACTAAGGATGCATTCTTAATATATGGAGGGAATGAAGAGCTAAGTGTAAAGGGCTACACTGATGCAAGCTTCCAAACCAATAGTGATGATTTCAGATCGCAGTCGGGATTTGTGTTTTGCCTAAATGGAGGAGCTGTGAGCTGGAAGAGTTCTAAGAAAGAGACGGTTGCTGATTCTACAACTAAGACTGGGTACATTGATGCATCGGGTGCAGCAAAGGAGGGTGTTTGGATTATGAAGTTCATTAGTGAGCTTGGTGTAGTTCCTAGTATTGTGAATCCAATAGAGTTGTATTGGGACAACACTGGGGCGATCGCACAATCTAAGGAACCCAGGTGACACCAGAAATCCAAGCACGTACTTAGAAAATTCCATCTTATTCGAGGGATCATCAATAGAGTAGATGTGAAGATATGCAAGCTTCCTACCAATGAAAATCTGCCAGATCCACTTACGATGCCGCTTGTCACCGCACGCATGAAGGGCACACTAGATCTATAGGCATACAAGATTCACCAGATTGGATCTAGTGCAAGTGGGAGACTGTTGTAATAGATGCTTTAGAGGCAATCTTATTTAGTATGAATATTATTTTTGGCTAGAATAATCATTGTATTATTTGTGGAGATATTTAATATAATGAAGTCCTTAGATTTAAAATTGTTGATTATCTTAAGTATTCCTAATCGTTTATATTGATTAATAGGACGATCACATATAGACTAGTATGTGGATAGATTGATATGTGGATATCAAGTCTAGCACATGGGTATGCATGAGGGGTAACGACACACTGGAATGACCCAGAACGAGAATGCCACATACAAGTTATGTGAAAGTCACAAGTGCTTCTTGTAGTGAAAAAAATGGTATTTTGGTCCATAGACTTGACGTCACTAAATACTCTAGATGTGGAGTATTATGTTTTGATATCGCCAAATGTTGCGCCGTGACTGGGTGGCAATAAAGTCAGTTATCGGACATAATAGGAAGCAAACTTAGAGATGGTAGTGATGTAGAGAGGATTTGTCCCTGCCACATAACGGGAGCAAATATCCCAAACACTTGAGGGGTAGAGCTTATGGAATGTCTGGCCAGACTCAGATAAATCAATATAGGATATTGATGTTATCTGCATGGATAAGCCTATTCCCAGGATCGAGAAACTATGGATTGGATATACGAGTGTGACATATATACCTCATGTCCAACTCGGATATAGAGAAAAGGGATGATACAATACGGTAACATTTGTCACAAGATTTGTCGGATCACTAACTATTTCTAATAGTTGGGTGACATAGATGTGTTGCTAGACACCGCTCTATGTTAGTAATTGTTACTACCAATGTAGATAGTGCTTTCTGAGCTGACAGATCTTGGCCACGTGGCAACCATCCAGCACACCATATTGTGCTCCACACACACTGGATCACCAGCCGAGCTGATCCATGTGGGGGCTGCGAGACAGAGCCCTCGCATACCACCGCACGGGACTTGTAGGGACTTAGTGGTTTGGAGGCTAGAGTATGCCCTGTCGCGTGCGAGCCAAACCCGCACGCGACCTTTAGTAACTGCTTTGAGAGATTTATGGAACGAGCTCCATAAACCCGGTCAATCCGGTCAAACCCGGTCAACCTCGTAACGGTTCCGGTATTCGCGCACAACGTGCTGTAACGGTCCCTATATACTCGGACGAACGTGCCGTTATGGTTAAGCTAATTACGCCGCCATCAATGGGCGCATTAACCACACTACAACGGTCACGTTCTCTGCTATATATAGGACGTTAACCTTTCCATACAAAGGAGAACACACTTGCCATACGCGGAAGCTCTGCCAAACCTCTGTCTCTCTCTCACACATTACTACTGCCTTACTCTCTCCCTACACACAACCCCACTCTTCCTGTGCGATCTCTGATCCTCTACATACGGTGTACACGGAGGTCTCCCCGCCGGAATCTCTTGTGCACATTTTGGTGAACCCGACGTGAACTTACCAACAAAAGCAACCATGTCTCAGGAGGATGATATCAGCAACAGATCGCCTTCCACTGAAACTGCTTCGGGAGAGGAGACCCGCCGTACTCCTACCACCCCCGGCGAGACACCGACGCTAGAGTCCTTGGACGCCACTGTCCAAAGTCAGGCGAAAGCTCTCAAAGCGCAGTCTGCGCAACTAGAACGGATCTTGGCCGTTCTGGGCACCCTTGCACCAAATCCTTCACCAGCCGCCGCCGTCTATCAAGGAGGAGGAGCCCCTGCCGCTCCGGGACTGGGAGTGTCAACCACACCTCCCAACCCTAATCTGCAAACTCCATCGACGACTACGCAGCTGCCTTCGATTCAGGGGTCAACAGCTCAGATGTTGCCTCTCACTGCTCACACTCCTCATCCTTCGGCTTTGGCATCTAACCCGACCTTGCAGTACCCTTTGCCTCCTCCAACGGCGATCTGGGGCAATGCAAGTAGTGAGTATGTCCCCAATCCTTCGGCGGCGTATGTGTCGCCTCCGCCTGCGGCAACCCCTCCTTCAACTACCGAGGGAAGCATTCCAGAATGCATGACGTCTCTGCAGAAGCGCATGGACACTATTCTGGCTCACCAGTCATTCGCGGATACCATTATCCCGAAGCTGGACAACGATCCACCCATTCCACGAGAGATCTATCTCATGCCTAACCCCGCGGGGTACAAAGCTCCTAAATGGGACAAGTTCGAGGATGTCAACGGAAACGCTCATGAGCATGTCATGCGTTTCATTGATGTCATGGGGCCGTACGGAGCCGATCCCAAATTACTGATGCGAGAGTTCCCAAAATCCTTAGGGAACGTAGCGTACAAGTGGTACCGAACGTTGGAAGCCGGATCCGTGAAGACTTGGGACGACATGGTCCAGAAGTTCTACACCAAGTTCTTCCAGATGGAAGAAAAGGTGACAATGATCCATCTCTCGCGGATGTATCAGAAGCGCGAGGAGGATGGGATTACTTTCATCAAGAAATTCAGGGCGAAGTCCTTGGAGTGCAAAGATCCAATGCTCGAGAGCCGGCTCGTAGAGATATGCCTGCAGTGCATGCGAGACGAATACAAATGTATGCTCATCAATTTACAAACACCTAGGTTTTCAAAGCTAATTGAATGCACGAAGAACATCGAGCCTATAGTCGAGAGGCAGAAAAAGAAGAACGCTCCAGAGCGACCTTCGAGCGGCACCACCTACAAGATCGGGAGATTCAGTTACAAGAGGGGACGCGAAGCTGAGGTCAATACAGTTTCACCCCAGAAGCAAGCGAAGGTGGTGAACTTCGATGTACCACCTCTGCCTTGCTCAGTAGAGGAGGCAAGCGACCTTTGCAGACAGTGGCGCAAGGACGGTGTCCTGCCACCGCTCGAGAAGATACCCTCCAAGGAGATGGTGAGAGACCCTAAATGGTGCGAGTACCACGGCAAGGTCATGCACCCCACAGCGGAGTGTAAAAAGCTCAGGTTTACATTCGACCAGAAGATGAAGAACGGCGAGCTGATCGTCAGCGATCGCAGGAAGGATGTGCGCAACAATCCGCTTCCTGCCCATGCAGAGCAAGACTCAAAAGGCAAGGAGGTTGCCATGATCTCGATTGTCGACCTGGAAGAAGTCGCAGAGGATGGTCTACCCATCATTGCTGAGGTCCACGATGACGAGGACTACAGTATGGACACAGAAGACGAACGTGCCGATCGGATGAAGGGGTCGCACGGCTTTAACAGATTCTTCGACGAGATGAACTTCTCCGAGAAGTGCCGGACAGATATGACGAAAGCAATCTTGAGGATAGCGGAGGACTACGAGGAGGATCTTGTAGTCTCCAACGGGAAAGACATCAGGGCGTCTCGCTCTACAGAAAAGATTATGACCTTTTCTGCCAGCGACAAGAAGACAGATGCGAGCCACCAGAGGCCTCTGTACGTGACGGCCATCGTTAATGGTGTCGAGTTCAAACGAGCATTCGTTGATGGAGGAGAAGCGGCCAACGTCGTTTCGCTCCACACACTGAAGCTAGCAGGGATCCCCGAGCACAAGATCGTCAAGCGTCCATCTCCGCTGATGGGATTCGGAAGCGACTCTAGAATGACGATCGGATGGATCCGCCTGGGCGTTCAGATTGGCAAAATCAAGTGCTCAGCGAAGTTCTATGTCATAGACGCGAACACTACGTACCACATGATTATAGGTCGAGCCTGGATTCATCGCTTCGACGCAGTTCCTTCAACGGCTCACCAGGTTATGAAAGCCATCTGGAACGACAGAGTAGTCGAGATACCGGCTTCAACGAATCCATTTAACTTGGATGAAGCACATCTTAGCGAGGCAGTGTGGTTTACCGAGATGGTGGACGAACAAACACCGGGACCATTCAACCCCACTCCTTTGCCTCTCTGGGAGGACATCAAGGACCAGTCACCTGCGGGAGTGATGGTGACAAGAGAAGATACCAAGGAAAAGCCGCCTACACGCGAAGAGGCGCCGCGTATCGCATACCATCAAAAGAATGTGTATACCCTGAAGAGAATCGCAAAGCATGACCCCGAAGGCAAGGAGATAGAGAGCTTCTACGCCAATGGGAAGAAATGCTATCGCATATGAAGGTGTGCGGGGATGTCCTCACACGGGCATGGGGTATCCCTGGGCAAATCAATCAAATCGAGCAAATTGCGCTAACAGAAGAGCCGATGCAGAGCACTCCAGATAAGAAGCTCAAAGAAGCACCTGAATGCATGGAAGATAGGCCCAGACCACAAAAGCAAGAGCTAAAGGAAGTGTTCCTCAGCCCGAACGAGGAAAAGAAAAGGCCAGTCTTTCTAAGTGCGGACCTCACAAGCGAGGAGGAGCAAGGACTGCTACAGCTCCTAACTGAATACAAGGATGTGTTCGCATGGGAGTACGATGAGATGCCGGGACTGAATACAAGCATCACTATGCACCGCTTAGACATCATTCCAGGGTCTAAGCCGGTAAAGCAGAGCACAAGAAGCTTCAGGCCGGAGCTTAACGTGAAAATCAAACAGGAGATTGTCAAACTCCTGGATGCCAAATTCATAGAGCCGAATCATCATCCCACATGGCTGGCCAACATCGTGCCAGTGGTGAAGAAGAACGGACAGCTTCGCATCTGCGTGGACTTCCGAGATCTCAATCATTTCTGCCCCAAGGACGATTTTCCGCTGCCCAACATCGATTTGCTTATCGATTCAACAGCAGGCCATCGCATGTTCAGTTTCATGGACGGCTTCAGCGGGTACAACCAGATCAAGATGGACCCTGAAGACGCTCGGAAGACTGCATTCATCACTCCGGTGGGGGTGTTCAACTACACGGTGATGCCGTTCGGTCTCAAAAACGCGGGTGCAACCTATCAGCGGGCCATGATGGCTCTGTTCCACGACATGATGCATAAAGAAGTGGAATTCTATGTGGATGAACTGGTGGTTAAATCCAAGCACGAAGCTGATCACCTCGCAGATCTACGGAAGGTGTTCAATAGATGTAGACGCTTTCAACTAAAGATGAATCCCATGAAATGCGCATTTGGGGTAACATCAGGGAAGTTCTTGGGATGCGTAGTTCATCGCCAAGGAATCGAGCCTGACCCTGCGAAAGTATCAGCCATAACCGGCATGACGCCGCCCCGTAACCAGAGTGCCTTGAAGACATTTTTAGGAAAGCTATCCTATCTGCGGAGATTCATCCCAGCGATTGCCGAAATCACATGCTGTTTTAGTACACTTCTCAAGAAGGACGCCGTGTACAACTGGGCTCCGGAGCACGAAGCTGCATTCGAAAAGCTGAAGGATCTGCTGACGTCCTCAAAAATAATGATCGCACCTCAACAAGGAGATCCATAGGAGCACTCTTGGCTCAGGAGTACGAAGGCCAGGAAAGGCCTATCTACTACATCTCTCGCATCGTGCAGCCTGCTGAATCGAGGTACACAGACATCGAACGTCATTGCCTTGCTTTGTTCTTCGTAATAGAGAAATTGAAACACTACTTCGCATCGCATAAAGTAGTAGTGGTCACCAAAAGCAATCCCATACGATACCTGCTAACTCACACTACTCCCGGCGGGAGATTGGCGAAATGGTACATGACCATCTCTCAATATGATATCACATGCGTGAGACCGCGAGCGATCAAGTCGCAGGCGGTAGCGGATCTGTTGGCACAGTTCCCCGACAACAGCCATGAGCCCGTGATCGAAGAAGAGCTCGAAGGACCTGAAATCTATGCAATCGACGTGCCCTATTGGACGCTCCATTTCGACGGGTCGTCAACAAGAAAAGGCGGAGGCATTGGGATAGTCTTGACCAAACCAGATGGGGAGGTCATACAGATGTCCGCAAAGCTCGATTTTGCAGTCACCAACAATGAGGCAGAATATGAAGCCCTCATAGCGCGACTGCGCGCAGCAAAAGCTTTGGAAGTAAGCAATCTGACAGTCATGGGAGACTCCAAGTTGATCGTCAAGCAAGCCTCGGGCGAATACGGTTTGAAGGAGATTAACCTTCTGTCTTACCGCACCCTAGTACAAAAGCTGGTACAGCAATTCTGCGATGTAAGGTACGAGCACAAGCCCCGAGCAGACAACAGGCATGCAGATGCTTGGCAACCTTGGGATTCAAGGTCAGTACAGAAAAATTTCCCGCGAGGATCTCGATCGAAGTGCGGACATCGTCAGCGTTGACAGAAGACGCGTGCGACGACGAACACATGGATGATTCGGACTGGAGAAAAGCAGTCTTACGAGCTATTGCAGAAGGCACAAGCAGTGAAGGCTGGGCACTCACAAAAGGGTACTGCATACATGACAACACCCTTTACTACAAAGGCCCTAGTGGAATACTCATGCGATGTGTTTCCGAGCAAGAGGGACAATTGCTGCAGGAGAAGATTCACCAACATGCTTGCGGCGAAAGCGAGGTGTCAATCTATCGAAAGGCTCAGAGATATGGCATTCATTGGCCAGACATGTCGACAGCTGCAGCCCTGATACAAGGGAAGTGCGAAAATTGCGCACTAATCAAAGATTCTCTACTCATCGCTCTAAACGATGATGACACAGATTGGAGGAAGCCGCTCTTTGACTTTCTCACTCAGGGTACCATGCCCGAATCGAGAAAAGAAGCCGAAAAATTGAAGAGGAAAGCATCTCGATACGTCGTACAAGAAAACCTGCTTTGGCGAAGAGGTCATGAGGGCAACTTGCTGCGATGTCTAGACGGCAGAGAAGCACAAGAAGTCATGGACCTTTCTCATCAGGTGGAACACCAAGGAGGTGCGAAATTATGCAGGCAGCTCCTCTCAATTGGATATTTCTGGCCCACGATGGAGGTCGATTGCCGCACCAAAGTACGACGCTGCCAGGAGTGCCAATTCAAAGGAAACCTAGTGCACGCTCCCGCCGTGGATCTACATGCATTAGGGATGCCATGGCCATTTCACACATGGGCTCTAGACTTCATCGGTCCCATCCGACCAACGTCACACGGGAATCATTTTATTCTCACCGCAACTGAGCTATTCACCAAATGGGTGGAAGCCATACCACTGAAGACGGCAAATGCGCTAGCTGTGGTCAACTTCATCCAGGAAAACATCATATGCAGGTTCGGAATCCCAAACACCATTCTTTCAGATAACGGTACTCCCTTTGTTAATCGCCAGGTAGCTGCGAAATTAGCGGAGTACAATATCAGGCAGATATGTTCTACCCCTTATTACCCGAATGGAAACGGACAAGCCGAAGCGACCAACAAAACGCTGTTGAGAATTTTGAGCAAGATGGTCGCAGATGACCACAAGAAGTGGGCCGACTCTCTAAGCATAGCTCTGTGGGCCTACCGAACTTCTCCAAGGACACCCACGGGGGCCTCACCATTCCTACTATGCTATGGGGCCGAGGCCGTGGTACCTGCGGAGGTGAGAGTCAATTCGGCAAGGCTAGCCTTCCACGCACTCTACGAAAATCAACGTGATCATGACTTAGTCTTGCTGGAGGAAAAGCGAGAACAAGCCAAAAGGACCAACAAGCGATATCAAGAAAGGATTGCTCGCGCTTACAATAAGACGGTCCAGCGAAGAGATTTCGCAGTTGGAGACTTGGTCCTGCGCGCATCTGACCACTGCATGCGAGAAGCGGCTCACCCAAAGTTCGCAGCCAATTGAGAAGGACCCTTCGAAGTCACAGAAGTCTTCGACAGTGGCTACTGCAGCATACGAAGGTTGCACGGCACAACCTCAACCCCGAGTTCAGTCAACATGCGCTGGATTAAGAAGTACTATCCCTGACTTCTCTCATTTCATGCGTTTTATTATAACGTCGCTTAATCTCTTGTATGGTTACGATTTACACAATCTCCTCTCCCATATGAGAGGATTGTAATCTCATCTCTCCCATATGAGAGCGTTATAATAAGAGACTTATCCCAAATGAGAACTTTATATTTCTGGATTGTCAATTGTGCTTCAGTTTAGTTTGTTATAACTGTTAACAATGGTTATCTGTCATGATAGCAGCCTATGCAAATGCGATCTTAATTGATCATCTAAGTCTATCTGTTACGATAGCAGCCTATGCAAATGCGATCTTAATTGATCATCTAAGCCTATCTGTTACGATAGCAGCCTATGCAAATGCGATCTTAATTGATCATCTATCCTATCTGTTACGATAGCAGCCTATGCGAATGCGATCTTAATTGATCATCTAAGCCTATCTGTTACGATAGCAGCCTATGCAAATGCGATCTTAATTGATCATCTAAGCCTATCTGTTACGATAGCAGCCTATGCGAATGCGATCTTAATTGATCATCTAAGCCTATCTGTTACGATAGCAGCCTATGCAAATGCGATCTTAATTGATCATCTAAGCCTATCTGTCACGATAGCAGCCTATGCAAATGCGATCTTAATTGATCCTCTAAGCCTATCTGTCACGATAGCAGTCTATGCAAAACGATCTTAATTGATCTTCTAAAGCCTATCTGTTACGATAGCAACTCATTCAAAAAACGATCTTAATTGATCTTCTAAAGCCTATCTGCTACGATAGCAACTCATTCGAAAAACGATCTTAATTGATCTTCTAAAGCCTATCTGCTACGATAGCAACTCATTCGAAAAATGATCTTAATTGATCTTCTAAAGCCTATCTGCTGTGATAGCAACTCATGCGAAGAACGATCTTAATTGATCTGCTAAAGCCTATCTGCTACGATAGCAACTTATGCGAAAAGTAATCTTAATTGATCTTCCAAGCCTATCTGCGGCGATGGAGGCATTCTACGAATGCGATAGCAATATTGTGCAAAATGATCTTAAGTGATCTACAAAGGTCTATCTGATACGATAGCAAATCAGGTATGATAGCAAATCAAAAGCCCATCTGCCAAGATGGCACAACTGCGCAAGTACGATCTCGAACGATCCAATAAAACATCTGCGAATTTATATGGCAGATAGCAAATGCGAAACGTGTACACAGCATTATGCAAGGCGAAATATGCCGAAACGCATGCGAGATCATATTTTGTTTTAACAAAACAGCAGATAATACAAAAGCTATTTATCATTATGAGTCGAAAAGACTTACAATTTATCTGTCTAGATAGCAGCTTACAAGCGAAAAAGCTCGAATCTAACTACACAGCCAACATGGCTTACAATACAATCGAAAAGTAGCTGACAAGCCAGCAGAGACACACTACGGGAATCCTAACTGAAAAGGATGAACCCACCGGTCCTAACACCGGCTATGCAATACGCAGATCTGCGGCCAAAGATCTATAGCAAAAGGGATGCTGCTGCGAGGAGATAAACTCGTCATTCGCTACCTCCCTAGCGGCAAGATCTGGGTAACGGTACGTCCAAGACCCCAAGAGGTGACAAAGGCCTCTGTCTGATCAAGATATGCACCGGAGGAACCTCCTGTTCCGGCATATGCCGTCCTGCAAAACAGGGGAAGCAGTCATTCCTCTAGTGATGGGTTCCTTGTCATGATTGACAAGCGCATTGACAAGCCCCCTGAGTTCAAGAACGAAGAGGCAAGAAATCCTACTCCAGGGATGCTGGAGGAGAATTCCGCCGTTCATTACGAGACGTTAGCACGGTCACTTCGGCGCTGCACCTCACCGGGAGGCGGCCGGAAACATGACCTGCACACATAATACACGAAGAAAATTCTTCGAATACACATGAGATATCATCTCCATCTTCTTTATGATGGTTATAAAGACCAATAAGCCTCATAAAGTGGATCTTGGAAACTATTTCTACAGCACAAAGCGCAAACTCAGGATTCACAACTTGAAGTTGCCATGAATCAACGAAAAACAAGCGTTGAAGCCAGCAGTCGTAAAGACTCACGGCAGAGCACATTTTTGGGATGAAGAACCCAAATGGAAAAGACAGGGTTTATATAGACCTTGTGGAGACTCTTCAGTTGCCAAAGATGAGTCAGCTGAATTTGAAAAGAGGGTAAGGCCAATCACTTACGCCTTGAAAAACGGTAACGATCAATTACCCTACTAAAGGCTACAACGATTCAGTTGCGTATCCTAATAAATGACGGATAGTCATGATTCGTATGGACTTCCCAACGAAAGCGTGCTTATCTTCCGAGAAATTAGCGCGAAAATCAAGCAGAGTATCAATTGCTGATGTCATAATTGGATATGCACAGAGATATCCTATCAAATCCCGAGAAGGGCAAAACGGGCAAGTTGATTCTTGTTGTTAAAAAAAAGGGGGGGGGGAGAAACCCTAGCAACATTACATTAATGTTTCAAACATTACATTAATGTTCCAGCCATTTCCTTGCTATTTTTTTCAAATTCAAAAAGTCAAAAGCAAATTCTTGATCAAGGGGTCATGGGGTGCGAACTGATGGCTCAGCTTCTCTACCTGCTCCACTTCCTGCTTCAATTGCTCGCACTTGGCATTCATCTCATGATAGAGCTTCGTAGCTTCTTCAGCCTTTTGCTTCTGTTGCTCCACCTTCTGCTTTTCAGCTGCGAGGTTCTGGTGGCCGAGCTTCAAAGTTACGGCTGCACGAATCAGAGTGACTCTTTTCATAAGAAATCTGAAACCCAGTCTGCCTTGAACTTTGGTAAGAAGATTTTGGCACATGCCACAAAGCAATTCGGCACTCTGGACAGAAATGGTCTCAGGCGTGGCCGCAGACAGCTGCTCCAAAATCCAAATGACTTCGGTAAGAAACAGCCTCCTGTCAAAGGGCCCTATCTCCAAAGATCTTGCAAACGATCGGGGGTAGGTGAGGCGCATCCGAACTAGCCAGTCCACATCAGTTTGCTTCAAACCTGAAGCAATGTTAAAGCTAAGTTATGCTGCCAAATTCGCTAACGAATAATGCGAGATGCAAACAGCGAATCACTATTTACCAGTTCCTTCAAGAATCTCACGAAGAGAAGGAATGCGCATTGCTGGAGTGGTTGAAGACTGCCCTTGCTCCATGGCTCTCCTGTCAGCTGCGAGCTCTAACTCCTCATAGTTAGAAGGAAGAGTATAAGCCGCACCAGCTGCGACTGCATTCCCAACCTGCGAGCCCCAAAAGCTCCACGCAGGAAGAGGTGCCGCCGACTCAGTCATCGCCGGAGGTGAAGTGACAACCGAAGATGCTTGGCGTGGGACGCTCTCAGATGCGGAAGCATCAACAGCATTTGTTCTTACTTCTTCAGCGCCGGTGATGATGATGATGATGAGACCATCGGTGGCCTTTTGGCCAAGAGACAAAAGAGAGATACCCATTCTGGCATTCCAGACGATCCCATAAGCGAGGACGTTCTTGCTGAGTCCCGGAAGACAGCAGCGGAAGCTGCTGAAAGAAGAAGGCAGCGGGAAGAGGAGGAGCTCGAGCGTGTGAGACAGCGGGAAAAATTAACAACCGAAGATGCTTGGCGTGGGACGCTCTCAGATGCGGAAGCATCAACAGCATTTGTTCTTACTTCTTCATCATCATCATCAACTGCGAGCTCTTTCCGCACTTTGCTGGGCATGCGACCTTTGCCTTTATCCTTGACAGAAAGGGACCTCGCCGGGGGAGAAGTTGGAGCACTTCTAGGGGAAGAAATCGTAATTCCCTTTTGCCTGGGTCTCTTCACTCTAGACTCTGCAGTCGCTGGAGGGGACAGATCATCTCCGGGAGGAGACGAGGCCGGAGCATTGTCTATCAGCGAGTCAGCGAAAGCGTTCATGACTGCGCGAATCCTGGTTTCGACCTCAGGGTCAATCCTCCATGCTAGCAGGAACGACTACTTTTGTCTTCTGGTGGCAACAATGGTGTTAACCAATGACTTGGAGCGATCACCAGATGCGAATCTCCGCACATGACACTACAGCAAACAGTACAGAATAAAGGCGTCAGCATAAGGAAATCAAGAAGCTTAATGTACGCGGGAAAAATTGCTTACCTTAGCAAATGCCTCGCTATATCTGATGACATGCGTGTCGCCCTTCTTAATTGCGGCGACCTTCTCCTTCAGAATGACGTCAGGGCACAAATGGTTCTCATGATCCAGCAATGAGTAGCAACCATACTCAGACTCGCTCAGACTGCAATTGGGGCGAAACGGGAAAGAGTTTCTCTTGATCAAGGGAGCTCTACTTGGCTGCGCGGCCGACTGCGTCTCAATCCTCGTTTGCTGGGCGACCCAGTATGCGAGCCAGTTCTGAGAACAACCACCCTCGCGGGTCCCTGCAGGCTGCTCAAAGGGAAGATTATTCATGAATACTGTCTTGCACTCCTTTGTTAGCAAGCGCTTATAGCAACCTCTGATAATGGATTGGGACCAGATTGATGGCGCCACTGCATCAAAGCCGAACTGGGGAGAAACTCGAGTGGGGTCAACATCCACGGTAATCCTCTCATACCTTGGCGCGAGCTCACGAATATGCTCTGCGAGGGCAGGAAGGGAACCTCGTAGACACAAGCAAAAGAACTCGCCATAGCGCTCATGGAAATGCGATCCCTCTTTGAAGAGGAGCTCTTCTGAGAAGACAACACCCTTAGAGGGGTACAGCTTTGGAAACCATCGCACGTTCTCAATGCGTGTGGCATAGGGCCTGGCAGTAAACTCTTTCCGTTTTTCGCATATCAAGCTCCAAACGCACTTGGTATTGTTCGCTCCGAACCACCTCGCAGCCCTGCCGCTGTTACGCTCCTCCGTCTCGCCTGGGGGACACCACTTGTCGGGTTTGAGAGCAGTTGGAGCATAGGATGGCCATCGCTCGAAAACCCACATCGTCAAGAAGGAAATGTTGACAAAAGTCAGTACATCGAGGCGGCCACGCGACTCTTTCATGGCTAGAACCAGCTGATCAAGCCTATAGTACAGCGTGCCCAAGACCAAGGGTCCGAGTGCGACTCTCTGGCCAAGGGCGAGCCTCGCAGCAAGTGGCAAAACATGGTAGAAGACCCCATAATGTGGGTGACCGTCAATCAAGTACCTCGACAACCAAGCACAGAGGAAAGCACAAAGGGTCAAGTGATAGCCTTTACCCTCCACATAATTCTCGGCCTCTTTGTTCTCACTCAGAAGCTTCTTAGTGATGCTGCTGTTCGCATAGTCTCGAAAGAAGTACTGCAACCATTTGTTCCAGGTGTTCTTCGCAGACGTATCAACCAATTGCCAGTTTGGAAGGGCTTTCGTAGTAGTCCACCGGGTGGAGATTTTCTTTACCTCTGCCAGGCATTCCTCCATCTGCGTGTACAAGGCAATCTCCGCAGCCGTCCTCAAAGGACTCAAAGGGTCCACCTCACCCATGGGAGAAAGATCGTACAACATCTGCACGTCCTCGAGTGTAGGGGCAGCCTTGAACTCAGCAAAGTGGAATGTGTGAGTCGCAGGCGAGTAGCGGGAAAGAAGGTCTAGAAGCATGGACTGGTCCAGCTTCACGACAGCACCCTTCATAGCACGAACAGCGAAGTATACGCCGGCTTCATCAAGAGTCGCGGCATGATTGGTCAACACGTGGTCAATCCACTCATCCATGTAGTCCAATTTCTGGACAAAAGCTTGGGTAGAAATCGCAGTGTAGGGGAAGTACCCATTTTCGATTCCCAATCGAACCACATCCTCGGAGCCAATTAACTCGAGCAAGGCTGAGTTAACCGGGCGAGTCAGTGTTAGCAATCCCTCAATTGGGACAGGAGCAGGCATTCTCTTCGCCTTAACCCTCGCATGGTAGAAATCTTTGCCACATAGATAGGGGGCTTTTCGCCACAAAGCCTGCGGAAGATCAGGGATCTCTTCGTCCTCCTTGATGGGTTTGGTTCCTTTTGTCTTGGCCATTCCTGCGGAAGAGCAAGAAAAAGGGGGGAGAAATATGCTACTTCAGTTTGAATTTCGAGATTCAAGATCTACAGAAAGAAAGATGAACAGTTTCTGGTATCAATTTCAGAAATTAGAGGGTTGCATTATCAGGGGATTTCAAAACCCTATCCAAGGTCCTTATTATTGAGGGATCAAGCCGCAATTGGGTCCAAAGCTTGAAGCTTCTTCACAAGTTTCAACAGATTATATGGGTTTACAGATTCAACGCAGTTCAAGGCATACACTGGTATTTTAAATCGAAATTGAACAAGGCCAACCTTGTTTTCGCAAAGCTTGCTTGGATATACACAGTTGAAGAAGACGATTTGCAGTTTTGAACTGATGATTGATTATCTGAATCTGCTCTCGAAGATCTCCGGGTACCATTCACTTTAAGAGAAAGAAGTGATGCTTTGCAACAATGGAGGATACAAAGTATTTATCCAAAAACAATGAAAGGTTGCGTCCTTTCAGTAGTCGAATCGCAACCGTCACCGTCGAATCGCGCAATCACAGGACAAGCTGACGTCACGCCTAAAACCCTAAAAGCCAGACGGCACGACTCTAGGGGTTTTAGGTCATAATGGCACGCACAGGGGCTGAACTTACCCGTATTTGAATTGGTGCGTGGCGGCAACGCGTATGTTGGTTTCCGCGCATAGAAGTCTATACAGCTATGAGTCTTCACGCGCAGAAAGGGTGCTAATGTAGATAGTGCTTTCTGAGCTGACAGATCTTGGCCACGTGACAACCATCCATCACACCATATTGTGCTCCACACACACTGGATCACCAGCCGAGCTGATCCATGTGGGGGCTGCGAGACAGAGCCCTCGCATACCACCGCACGGGACTTGTAGGGACTTAGTGGTTTGGAGGCTAGAGTAAGCCCTGTCGCGTGCGAGCCAAACCCGCACGCGACCTTTAGTAACTGCTTTGAGAGATTTATGGCACGAGCTCCATAAACCCGGTCAATCCGGTCAAACCCGGTCAACCTCGTAACGGTTCCGGTATTCGCGCACAACGTGCTGTAACGGTCCCTATATACTCGGACGAACGTGCCGTTATGGTTAAGCTAATTAAGCCGCCATCAATGGGCGCATTAACCACACTAC
The DNA here is from genome assembly GCA_023055425.1 of Linanthus parryae. Classification (NCBI taxonomy): domain Eukaryota; kingdom Viridiplantae; phylum Streptophyta; class Magnoliopsida; order Ericales; family Polemoniaceae; genus Linanthus; species Linanthus parryae. The sequence goes on from JALGPY010000006.1 coordinate 43,585,537, forward strand.
AACGGTCACGTTCTCTGCTATATATAGGACGTTAACCTTTCCATACAAAGGAGAACACACTTGCCATACGCGGAAGCTCTGCCAAACCTCTGTCTCTCTCTCACACATTACTACTGCCTTACTCTCTCCCTACACACAACCCCACTCTTCCTGTGCGATCTCTGATCCTCTACATACGGTGTACACGGAGGTCTCCCCGCCGGAATCTCTTGTGCACAACCAACTAAGTAGAAACCTATGGGATCACACGTCCTATGTATTAAACTCAACTTTGGGATTAATTATTAGGACTAATTAATAAGAAGGATCAATACGCAACCACAAACAAAATTAGTAGGACTAATTTGCAAGGTGAACTAATTTGTATATAAATTGGATTAGTATTGGGGCAAATATGTAGTTAATAAGGAGTTATTAACTATATAAGGGCATTCCTAGCTTATTTTCTCATAAGTGCATTCATTATTGAGTGAGAGAACAAAGTAATGAGAGAGAGACAAGCTAGGACCTAAACCCTAGCCGTCCGCCCCTACCCGTAGGCCTCAAAGAGGCATCGGCCTCTTGGGTCCTCGTTTTGTGTGATCTTCTTCTTCCTCCTTCCTCTGGTAACTAGCAAAAAGACGTTGGAAGGACTCCAGTGCAATCATAGGTATGGATACTCGTAGAGACATGGACACAATTTCGCGTATAGTGATTATTCAGACAAACAAGGTCAACATCAATTCTTCCTTTACTATGTTATGATGGCTTGTCATGCGATTAATGGAGGGATTTGAACGAAATCTTTATTTTTTATTTCCGCTGCATAATTTGTGTCAAAACCCTACAGATACAAGCACCCCGACGTTTGTGAATATGGAGCAGAAGGCGCATGCAACTATCATGTGGTGCCTCACAAACGATGTGATCACCGGTATCGCAGATCAGGAGACGCCAGCTGGCTTATGGTCAAAGTTGGAGCAAATTTACATGATGAAATAAGTTGCGAACAAGTTGATGCTCACGCATCGGTTTTCCAGTCTACGAATATTGGAAGGTCCACAACTCAGGGATCACTTAGAAAATTTGAATAATATTTCTCTTGAATTACACAATAGTGATGAGATTGTAAGTGATGAAAACGCGGCCTAGTTTTGTTGGTGTCTCTGCCTCCATCATACGAGGGTTTCATGAAATCTTTTATCGTTGGAAAAGATGTGATGACCCTAAAGGAATTTTGATCAGCGATGCACACGAGGGAGTTGAGATACAAGGTGGCTGGCAAAGACGAACATGAATTTGGCATTTTCATGGTCAGGGATGGAAGAGGTATGGAGAAAATCAAAATTATGGTAGATCTGACTTACCATATATTCTCTGCTTTCTCTCGTGATAAATGTCATTAGAAGTGGAATTTTTCCAAGAACAAAGGATCTGCAGTCTATGTTGCTGCTCAAGGTGAGGGACGTTCGAGGAGAGCCTCGTTCTCTAGGCCCTGTGTAGAGGCTTGGGCTCCAGGCGTAGGATCATGGGAGCGTGTATTGTTTTCATGCAATTTGTAGCGCATTAACGGGCGGGTATTGGTTAGTTTCATAATATTTGGCATATATTGTTTGGTGGCGTGTCATTGGGCACACATTGGTTGTTGGCACGTCACTGAGCGTGTAATGGCTTGCACATTGGCGCGGTTATTTGGTTGCGTAATTGGCATGGTATTGATTAAATGAGGGACACCTTTTTCATTAAGTGTCATTGTAACGGCTTTGGGTTATGCACTATGTCATGGTGCATTGGGGGAGCGTTTTGGGGGACAAATTGTCTTTACGCTTGTTGAGACGCATAGAATCGCTTGTTGGAGCACATCGGGAATGTATTCAATAACTGCAACAGGGAATACATTCGATTTTGAATTCGGGTGGACGCGTGTCTGAGTGGAGGACGCATTCACGGTTGGATTGGTGACATAAGCATCGTTTTGAGTTTGCTAGGGTTTTTGGATCAAGGTGGAGATTCATTATGAATGTGATCCAAAACCTAGCTAGAAAGAAAATTGGTAAAGCAACAAGCAAGAAGGAAAGGTAACACAAGCTGGAGAACATCGGGGTCAGCAGGTAGCTCGCACAAGCTAGTTCGGGCTGGCAAAATTCTGGGTTGTTTCCTTTTCGGTTTCGGTAACTTTTGTGTATTACTTTGGGAACATGTCAGTATTCTTGGTGTATATGGGTGTATATAATGGATATTATCTTGTGTGGTGTATCTCAATCATAATTGGATCTCTCGTAAGTAAATTGGGTTCATTTTGGCCGTGGACGTAGCTAGCAACTTGGCTAGTGAACCACATTAATTCTTTGCATTCTTGTGCATAGTTATTTGTTTTGTTGTTCATTATTCATTCTCAAACTCTATGTTTTAACAACAACAAATTAATTCTGAGAACTCATAATTATTTGTCAGCTCAAACACTTCAGATGATGAGAAACATCTCCTATCACTCAAACTAGGCATAAACTTGGTTGCCTCTCCTGGAAAATGCTTGGGGAGTCACATCGATTTAACGAAGTAAAAAATGATATATTCGCAGGAATTCTAGCGTGTATTAAGAGTAAGCTTTCCTCTTGGAAACAGAGTTGACTATCTTTTGCAGGTAGAGTTACACTTGTCAAAGCCTCACTCCTGTTCATACCAACATACATTATTCTGTCTTAAAGCTCCAAAATCATTTTTGCACGACGTCTAGAAACTCATTGTAAGATTCCTATGGTCAAATGGCTCTAAAATGGTATGCATTGGATGACATAGTCATTTTTATGTTAGACCATCTCCACAGGAGGTTTGGGATTACGAAATATTGAGGCACGTAATCAGGCACTTCTCGCTAAGACTGGCTATCAACTCCTCACTGATCATACCAGCCTCATTTATCAACTCCGTAAAGGTCGATATTTATGAAAAGATGACTATTTAGTGGAAAATGTACCTTTTCGGCCCCATGGGTCTTTTTTGGGCACAACCCATAGTGTCCCTTGGAGCTCGTTGGATTGTTGGGACTGGAAACTCCATCCACCCCTTCATCGAAATTGGATTCCGGGACATCTACACCCCCAACGATGACCCTGTTAATGATGCATCCCACTCTCGAAGTGGCTGAAATTACCGTTGGAAATACTCGTAATTTGAAAGAAGAACCACTGAAGTCTTTTTTTACGCCGAATCAAATCAGCACCATCAATACCATTTAACCACCATCTGGGATGCCGGAAGACATTCTGTTGTGGGAAGCTCGGAACTCAGATAACTTTTATGTCAAGTCAGCGCATTCTATTTCTGTAAACTTGGGAAGAACTTCCAATACACCGGCTCAGTCGACAGAAGGGGAAATACTCAAACTAGCAAAATATCTACATCTCTAGCCAAATTTCTTTTTCTTTATTTGGAAACTTGTGAATAATTGCCTCCTAGTCGAATACGTGCTCAAATCTAGACAAGTCTCTCGTCAAACATCACATGCGACATTTTCACCTCTCATGATGAGAAAATGTACCACTGCCTCTTTGACTACGCTGATGCACGCACGATCTGATTTGGTTCTACGCTTGGCTTCCGGGCTCCGCATGGATGGCCGCCTAGTATTCCGACCCTCGTTTTAATTATGCTTCACAGTCTCCCATCGGCAAACGAGGGAATTTCCCTTGTTCTCATCCTTTGGCAAATTTGGCTCTCACAGAATTCTATCGTGATGAACAATACATTTGTCACCACTTCAAGCTCCTTAACAGCCATCAGGTTCGTGGAAAAAAAGCCACAACCACAGGTAACGACTACTACAAATCAAATTGACCTCAGAATGGCAAATCGCAACAACTGATCTTTCCTATGAATGACAATGTTAGCATAGTCAATCCCATTCAGGATGTGCAGTCGACTTTATCTTTTCAGGTTGATGCAACTTGGAAAAAAGGATTCCCCTCAATTGCAGCTTGGGTCAACGAACCAGATATGACTATTGCAAGCCACAACACTTTCAATGCACTCACTCCTCTTCAAACATAAGCCCAACATCAGTGAAGCCCTCATATGGTTACTCTCCCATGGCTACACCAATTCAAAACTACGAACGGACTGCAATATTTTTGTCAACTGCCTTTGAAAGCACCGCTACCCATGTGATATTTATTTGATTCTTAATGAAATGGAGCAAATGGTATTGTCATTTTTTTTGTACTTCACATGTTTTTGGTAGGACCAATGTTTTCAGGGCTTATGAACTTGGTAAGCTGTTAAGTCACTCTTGTACTACTATTTTTTAATAATATATTTCCTTTCAAAAGATATTCACCATAAGTCACTATTTGGCGTCAATGTTTTAAACATATTTGTTTGAAAAACATATTTTTAATGAAATAGATCCGACAATCTTTTTTCTTATCTAGTTAATGTTGATATCTGGATGGTTAGTTCTTTTTAGGAATGAGGATTAGGTTTATAAAGCTGGTAGATGCTTGGAAATGCAGGATTTGATTTTTTCTCGAATGACCGGGGCAATTCTAGCCGATAACGGAGTTTTTTGAAATGCCTTTTTTGCCAGAAGATGAACAGTAGAGCACCTGTGCAATGCAAGGGCACGGCCCCATGACTTCTTCAGTAGTCTTTGTGAGGAGAGAGGAAAAAATAGAAAAAGGTACCTAGCGGCCAACAGAGCCCCCAAATATGGGCACCTGGCACAATGAAAGCATCCTGTCGGGAGTCAAACGTCGGGCACCAAACTTGCTGAAAAAAAAACAAGCTTTCTTTGGATTGAGTATTAATACAACTGGCCCTCCTAACAGGCACATTGGCTGATTTTAATCCCTTTTTAATGAGAAAATCTTCATTGAGTTATACCCTACCACGTTGTTGTCAGTGCAAATTAAAAGTTGACAAGTTTACAAGAATACTATGTTAGTGAGAATAGATTAATGAAGATTTCTCAACACTCTGATTGTACCACACATAAAAACAACAATAATACTTTCTCCATCTACAACAACCCCGATTTTGGAAGCTTTGTACTTCTTCATTTTTGCTAGATTCTTCATACTTTCCATTCTGAACCGTTTCACGAGGTTCTTCCTAATTTTCCATTTTCGATAAGTTTTTCATACTAAAATACCAAACAGCCCTTCAAACACCACCATACACTACCCCATTTTATAGTCATTTTCTATGACGATAGAGAGGGAAAGAGACATATATATAGAGAGAGGGATAAAGAGAACAATTCTTCACCACTCCTCCAACTCATCCATCGATCTCCTCCGCACCTCTTTGTATCTCTTCACCTTTTGAAAAATAGGAATGTCCATCTCCTCCATCTCCATATGTTTGCCTCTCTTTGCCTTTTGATGAAGATGCACGGTGAGAAGCTTCCCAAGGACGCAACGACCGTCGCTAGAGACAACAATAAGAAGAGATCAGAGAAGAGTGTGTAGAGTACAAGATCTACATCATCAAGATTTTAAATAGCCAAGAGAGAGGGATAAAGAGAGCGAGAGAGAGAGGGAGAGAGAGAGAGAGAAAGAGAGTGAGAGAGGGGGAGAAAGAGAAAGAGGAAGGGGCAAAAAAGAGGAAAAGGAACAGATCACCGAGGAATAGGAACGAATCCACCAGATTTTTTCCGATAGAGAGAGAGATAGAGATAGAAAGAGGGTTTTTGACGGCTTCACCAGTGGTGAGGTGGCAGTGGAATTCCTCTTGTTCGAACAATGGTAAGGTGGCGTTGGTGGTGGTCTTCTTCTTCTTCTTCTTCTTCTTCTTCTTCTTCTTCTTCTTCTTCTTCTTCTTCTTCCATTCTCATGTTATTCTTGACTTTAGGTATGGGATTTTTTTCTTTAGATTTGTAAATTGATAGATTTAGATATGGAAATTTTTGTTGTTGCTGTTGTTGTTGGTGGTGGTTGTGTTGTTGTTCTTGTTGATGGATTCTTGATGTCTGTGAAAATTATAGATAGAAAGAGTGAGAGAGAGGGGACAGTGTAACTAGGGAGATGAACCAGGGGTAAAATGGTATATTCACTACATTTCTTAAAAATTCTGCAAAAGAGAAGTAGGAAAAACCTTATGATAAAACCTTCAGAGTGTATTTGAGTTGGTCGGGTTAGCATTCTTAAGACTTTTAGAATTTGTATTGAGGTCTTGAGTACAAAATTTGGGGCAATTCAAGGGCTGCCTATTCGCCTACTCAACTACGAGCCTGTTAGTCCTGGTTTTCTCAGGATGGTTTACCTCTGTAGTGCGGTTTGCAGGCTATTGCACTAGAGCATGGGTTTAGCCAGTTCGCACCTGAAGGGTTGCGGCCGCGGGTTCCCACGTCATAAAAAAAGAACCTCATGACACAGATCTAGTACTATATTCCGTTTTATTTAAAAAAAATCCAAATAATTGTAATTTTTTGGATGAGGTGAATTAAACCAAAGTATGAAACAATTTTATTAGAGTAAGATTTAGGGTTTCCACATCAGAAACCATGTTTACCAGAGTAGGATTCGTGTCTTCCAAAGCACGATCCCTATTTTTTACAACAGAATACATGTTCGCTATAACACACTCACTTTAATCGACCTACCGATGGATCTCGGAGAGTGCCATCTGGATCTCGGAGATCTCGGAAAGTGCCATCCGTATCTGAAGTCAACCTTCCATGCAAGGAGTCCCAACCAAAGATGAATTCAGACAAGACAAGAAACATAGACGCATCCCCCATCGACCACTTATATATGTAAAGAATTAAGGTGACAATTTTACAAAAATAATTTGAGTTGAAACAATAGATAACACGAGCATCTCCAACTGATGCCCTTCTGTCTTACCTTCCCCCCAAGGGCTCACAAATTCCCCCCCCCCCCCCTCCACTCCCCCAAACTACTACTCATCTCCAACCGATCCCCTCCCCAACCTATTAAAGGTTATTTTTCAAAATATATTTAACGATTTTAAAATAAATTATTAATACTAATAAAAATAAATACGAAATAATATCAGTATTTTTATAGATTCACAAAAGTGATAAAAATAATAATAACAACAATAAACAACATAATATTCCGAAAATTATGAACAATAATTGTTGATATTTGTTGGGTGTTAGATTATTGTATTTTGTATCATTTTTAATCACATCGTATATAATTTTAATCATGTTGTATTTTTTTTCCTTTTCTTATTCTAGTCATGATTCAATAAATTTGACGTCTTTTAAATGCGTTTCTAAGTATTTCAAAAAAATAACGATAACTTTACAACATAAAAATTATTCAGTTATCGAGAAAATATAATATAATTATTTTTTTGATAATGAAAATGATAATTAAAATATATTAACATAATTAAAAATATATATTATAGTTAAAAATTACTATTATTAAGTGTAATTTATATATCCCAAATTGGATATAATTAGGCACCAATGATGGGGAGGGAGAGGGGGATGATAGGAGAAAATGCACCCTAACCATGTTGAGTGTGTCTCGAATTCCGCAAGACGAATCAGTGTACCCGATGCGTCTGATTTATCTTCTGAGGAGGTGATCTATGTGGAGGTGATAGCTTGGGCTTGGTGAGCTTGTCCACCTCCTCTAGTTTAGTATATAAATAGAGGTGCTAGCTATTGTTTTATTCATAAGTTCAACTCATGAGTGACACACATGTTGAGTGTGTAGGAGAGTTGAGAGGCTTGTAGAGAGAATTGTGGGTGTACGGTTTTTTGTACTAGTGAAAATTCATTCTTGCCCCGTGCACGTAGGCAACTTGCCGAAGCACGTTAAATATTGTGTTCTTTATTTTCTCGTTCTCCTACATCGCGTGTTTGTTAAGTGATCGTGTTTGATTTTCGCTGCGCGGGATTTCGATGTGTTAAATCCCAACAAGTGGTATCAGAGCCAGGTCACGATCTGAGTTATACACGCGACGAGAACGGAGACGGGATTATAATGTTTCTAGCGACGACGAGACGCTTGCGGCGGCAGGGATTTTTTGTTCTCGAAGAGCTCACGGCAACGGGACTTGTGGCGTGTGGGTAGAGAAGAACAAGGAGCAGCCGCGGCGTTGAAGGGTTGTAGAGGGCAGCGGCAGAATAGATAGACAACAACAGTGTTGACGGCGGCGGCGAAGGTTTTTCCGATTGGCGGCGGCAAAAAGGTCTTCGGGCGGCTAGGTAATCTCTTGAACTAGTTTGGATTGATTTCGTGTTGAAATTGGGAGTTTTGTAGCCTTGTTGGTTGCCAAATTGGAAGGAAAAACCAAGAAAAATGTTGCTTGGTTTGCCTCTGGTCGTGAGGTAGAAGAAGACCAGAGAAAGATTCAGTGCTTCGCGGGTACGGCTGGGTGCGTGTCTGAACGCACGTTGTGTGGTCCAACTTGTTTTGGGCGTATCTTGGGCACCAGTAACCCGTTTGACTTGAAAAAAGAGTCAAACCCTAGGTTTTTGGGTGTTCTGGATGCATTGTTGGTGTCGGATTCTGTATATTATGAACAAAAATTTGCAGATTTGTGTGATGGCAGTGAAACGTTCTAGTTTCGTGATTGAACAATTCAACGGACACAACGATTTCACTCTATGGCAGCAACGAGTGAAAAATATGTTGACGAGGGAATGTCTTATCAAGGCTCTCATGAATAAGAAGCCTGAAAAGCCAGCGGGCGTGACAGATGATAAGTGGGAGGAGATGCGAGAGATGGCGAATAGCACGATTCAGCTATATCTCGGGAACAGTACACTCCAGGAAGTCATCAATGAGATAGATCCCTACGAGTTGTGGACGAAGTTGGAGAGCAGGTATAAGTCCAAGTTATTGACGAGTCGATTGTTCTTGAAGCAACAGTTATATGGGCTGCATATGGCCGCAGGGAAGGATTTATGGAAAACTTGGATGAGTTCAACAGGGTTCTGACAGAGTTGAATGTGGTTGATGCGAAGATTGAAGAATAAGATCAAACAATTCTCTTATCAGTTTCCCTACCTCTTTCTTACGAGCAATAAGACTACAATGATGTATGGAAATGATACTATCAAGTTAGATGAGGTGGTTGCTACTCTTATTTCCCATGAGTCGGTAAGGAAAATGGAGAGCGAAAAGACGCAACTTTATGGAATCATGGCTACATCAGAGGGAAGTCAAGATCGTGGAAGGAGGCAACAAAAGGAGGCTCATAGGATGAGATGTTCCAAATCCAGAGGTGATGACTACAAGCTGCGATATTTATTTTGTAGTCAAGAAGGCCATATTCGAAAGCACTGTGAGAAGTACAAAGCGTCGAGGAAGATGAATCAACCATCAGAGGCAGCAGTCGTTCAGAAGTCCGACAGTGATGAAGATCCAGTGGATGTGATGATAGTCACTTCAGGTAATGAGAACTCATATTGGATTTTAGATTCAGGATGTTAGTTTCACATGTGTGCAGCCAAGGAGCAGTTTGCAAATTATCAAGCTCGTGATGGGGGTCCTGTCAAGATGGCTTACAACTTGACTAGTAAAGTTGTTGGTATGGGTACATTAAGGTTTCGTAAGCTTGATGGGAGGATCTTGGCACTAACGGGGGTGAGACATGTGCCATACTTTGAGAAAGAATCTGATCTATACAATAAGGGTTGTAGAGTCACAATTCAAGGTGGAGAAATTGAGGTAGTTTCTACGACAGACAAGACTGTGCTGCATGGGAAATTGGTTGATGGTCTATACAAACTTGAAGGGAGTGTTGTGACATGTGGATTTTCTGTCACACAAGAGGCAAGGAGTATATATTGGCGAGATATGCATGCGGGGTGTATGAATGAACAAGGGAAGCAACTAAGGAGATGCACCGGGAACGAACGCTGGTGAGCACAAGGTGGACGTGCAAGGGCGTTCAAGCGCAAGAAGGAGAAGGTGCAGGCTACACAAGAGTTGCAGGTTGTTAAAGGAGGTTGTACAGTCAAAGTGATCGAGACGCATATGAAGGTTGACGATCCACCGTTGATGATAACATCAATGAAGAAAACTTATGCAGAAGTGAAGAGGAAGCGAGTCCCGTTTGCACTCGACCTGGATGGTGGTGGTCTCTCCAATGATGTTCGAGCAGGTGGAGAGGTGGAGCAACACCGCTCCCCAAAGTACCAAAATTTTGGACGCACCCGTGTCAGGGGTGCGAGGAGGCGCCCGAGGGAGGGGGCGCGAATGGGAGCATCTCGATGGAGGTGCTGTTAGGGGCCGTGCATGATGAGTATGGCGGATGCGCAAAGTTGACATCGCCAATGGAGTTGGTTGAGGAATTTGCTGGCGCTTGCAGAATTCAATCCAATGTGGAGTTTGTTGAGTTTGTCTCGAATTTCGCAAGACGAATCGGTGTACCCGGTGCGTCTGATTTCTCTTCTGAGGAGGTGATCTGTGAGAATGTGATAGCTTGGGCTTGGTGAGCTTGTCCACCTCCTCTAGTTTAGTATATAAATAGAGGTGCTATTATTTTATTCATAATTTCAACTCATGAGCGACACACATGTTGAGTCTGTAGGAGAGTTGAGAGGCTTTGTAGAGAGAATTGTGGGTGTGCGATTTTTCGTACTAGTAAAAATTCTTTCATGCCCCGTGAACGTAGGCAACTTGCCGAAGCACGCTAAATATTGTGTTCTTTATTTTCTCGTTCTCCTACATCGCGCGTTCGTCATCGTGTTTGAATTCCGCTGCACCGGATTTCGAGGTGAAAAATCCCAACAAACCATACAATGCCCATGCCTCAAATCACCATCACCTTCCCCCTTTCCCCATGCGGTTGGACATGAACCACATTTTATACGATTTTGCCATTCTCCCTCCCCTCTCACACGATTGGAGATGATCTAATGGCTCTAGTCTACCAAACTCACCACTGAGCCGGTGCCACATGTCCTCATTGGCCTAAAATATATCCGAATTTTTTATACGGATAATCTCTCTAATTATGAGAATTTCAAAATTAGAATTGCAAACTCAAAAAATAATAATAATTAGTTTCATGTCGCAATTTCATATCATACATAATCTAACTCATGCAAACAGCCCGAGTTTTAGTAGACAATTCCAACTAATGCACCAAACAAAGTAACCAACCATTCATTGTCGATGATAATGGTGAGATTTGAAACCATTAGTAAGCCACTTGCATTTCCTGAGTCAAATGTATGAGCTACTGCTACCACCAACACTAGAAAACAAGATGGTTTTTGGATTTAACAGACCATGTTTGAAGCTGAAAAGGAAACCACAAGCCATGCCCATGCATTTGTTGACCAGAAAGAGTTTTTACTCAAAGAGAGAGAGAGGAAGATAAACTTCAAAAAGAGATTGAGATGACAACATTTTAGGAGAGAAACTTCAAAGGAAAAAAGAGATGATGATGGTATCTATCTATCTCCTAGAAGATGAAGAAAAAAAGGATTAACATCCCCATTCCCACGAGTCTTTTTCATATCCACTGGGTACTTAGAGTTGGTGCTAAAAAGAGACACTCCCCCCTCCCTCCCTCTCCCAAGTCTCTCTCAATCTCTCTCCTGTCTCTCCCAACTCTCTCTCTCCTGTCTCTCCCAAACTTGAAGAAAATCAAAGGCGGTGAAAGCCTGAAAGGTGTTGGGTCCTCATTTTTGAACCTTTACTGTTCTCTCTCTCCCTGTCTCTCTCTAATCTCTCTCTCCATATTAGTTGTCCCCCCTACTTGGCCTCTCTCTGAAATCCAGCGGCGCTATTAGTCTTTTACCACTCCGTCTCTACTCTTTCTACCCATTTCCTTTTTTGTTTGTCTCTACTCTTTCTACCCATTTCCTTTTTTGGCAACCTTAAACAACTACAAATGACAATAATACCCTCACTACTTTTTCACCAACCCCTACTCTTACCCGTTCACTCCATTTACCTCTCAACCTTATCCCCACCTAATGAACTTTCAACCATACAATGAAATAGAGAGAGAGGGAGACGGAGAGAAACCCATCTTCTCTACCTCGACGTCGTCGCCTCCGCCACACAACCCGAACCAGACACCGTCGTCTTCCTTCGAATTCTCCTCCGAACAGTCACCGGAGAAGGAACCAGAAGATGACAACTTCTACATCAAGTCTTCGAAACCGCAGGGTTCGTCGGTGACGGAGAAACCGAGGAAGTGTCCGCGGCAGGGGATGCTCCGATCTGCTTCATGGCGTTCGAAGGTGGAGCACGGCGACGATTATGGCGGAGAAGAAGAAAAGCCGGTTGCAGATCTGTTCGATCTCTCTCTCTCTCTCTCTCTCTTTCTCGATCTGTTCGCATTTGCTTCTTCTTCTTCTTCCGATTTTTTTAAGGAATAGGGTGAGGCGGTGGTAGTGGTGAGGCAACGGTGGTGAAATCTTTGATTTTTGATCTCTAATTTCTTCTCCTCCCTCCTCTGTTCTCTTCCGTTCTTCTCCTCTTTCTGTTGTAAATAAAAGTTTGATTTTTGATCTGTAATATATTAGATCTGTTAGTGTTCATGTAAAAATGTTAATGTTGGTGGCTGCTGCAGGTGGTGGTGGTGTGGTGGTGGTGTGGTTGGTGGTAGTGTTATGGTGGGAGGTAGGTTGGAATTTCAGACCTTGTCAAGGGTATTTCGGTCATTCCGTCTCTACTCTTAAAACCCACGCCCAGCCGCAATGGGTAGAAAGAGTAGAGACGGAGTGGTATTTCTTTATTTCCTCTCTATTATAAAAAAATTGGGAGAGATTTAGGAGAGAGAGATTGAGAGAGAGATGGAGTCGTGGTATTTGGTGAGGGTTTGAGATGGGTGAGCTTCAAAACCAAGTACCACTCCGTCTCTACTCTTTCTACCCATTGCGGCTGGGCGTGGGTTTTAAGAGTAGAGACGGAATGACCGAAATACCCTTGACAAGGTCTGAAATTCCAACCTACCTCCCACCATAACACTACCACCAACCACACCACCACCACACCACCACCACCTGCAGCAGCCACCAACATTAACATTTTTACATGAACACTAACAGATCTAATATATTACAGATCAAAAATCAAACTTTTATTTACAACAGAAAGAGGAGAAGAACGGAAGAGAACAGAGGAGGGAGGAGAAGAAATTAGAGATCAAAAATCAAAGATTTCACCACCGTTGCCTCACCACTACCACCGCCTCACCCTATTCCTTAAAAAAATCGGAAGAAGAAGAAGAAGCAAATGCGAACAGATCGAGAAAGAGAGAGAGAGAGAGAGAGAGATCGAACAGATCTGCAACCGGCTTTTCTTCTTCTCCGCCATAATCGTCGCCGTGCTCCACCTTCGAACGCCATGAAGCAGATCGGAGCATCCCCTGCCGCGGACACTTCCTCGGTTTCTCCGTCACCGACGAACCCTGCGGTTTCGAAGACTTGATGTAGAAGTTGTCATCTTCTGGTTCCTTCTCCGGTGACTGTTCGGAGGAGAATTCGAAGGAAGACGACGGTGTCTGGTTCGGGTTGTGTGGCGGAGGCGACGACGTCGAGGTAGAGAAGATGGGTTTCTCTCCGTCTCCCTCTCTCTCTATTTCATTGTATGGTTGAAAGTTCATTAGGTGGGGATAAGGTTGAGAGGTAAATGGAGTGAACGGGTAAGAGTAGGGGTTGGTGAAAAAGTAGTGAGGGTATTATTGTCATTTGTAGTTGTTTAAGGTTGCCAAAAAAGGAAATGGGTAGAAAGAGTAGAGACAAACAAAAAAGGAAATGGGTAGAAAGAGTAGAGACGGAGTGGTACTCATATCCAAATCTCTCCCGAACCCCACCCTCTCCAATCTCTCTCTCTCTGGTTCGGGTTAATTTATTCAATTCGTACAGTCCCCCAATCATCATCCTCAATTTGTAGACATCTGAGAGAAGAAAGATGAAGGGCGAATATGCTGGAGGAGATAAAGACCACCACCACCATCAACAACAACCTCACCCCAACATGTTCATGAAGCTTCACCACCAACAGCAACAACAACAACACCAACCTCAAAATCAGCCACCGCAGCAACACCCATCTCAACCCCTCCAACTCCAGCACCACCATTTCCAGCTAGCCACCCGCGAATGCCAGACCTCTGAGGAAGCCGACAGCCGGAGTCCCGCCACAATCGCCGCCACCCCGGTCGCGAAAAAGGAAGCCAACAGCGACGGCGGCACAATCGAAGTGGTCCGCCGCCCCAGGGGGCGGCCACCGGGGTCGAAGAACAAGCCGAAGCCGCCGGTCATCATCACGAGGGAGACCGATTCCTCGATGAGCCCCTACGTGCTGGAGCTCCCCCCCGGAGCCGACGTCGTGGAGTCGGTTTCGAAGTTCTGCCGGAAACGCAACATGGGGATCTGCGTCCTCACCGCCTCCGGGGCGGTCGTGAATGTCACGCTCCGGCAGCCGCCCTCCACCTCCCCCGGCGCCACCGTCACCTTCCACGGCCGGTTCGATATCCTGTCCCTCTCGGCTACGATTTTCTCCGCCAGCACTTCCGCCGCCGTGCCACCGGCGGCGAATGGGTTTACTATCTCCCTCGCCGGACCGCAGGGACAGATCGTCGGAGGAATGGTGGTTGGGCCGCTAATAACTGCTGGGACAGTCTACATAATAGCGGCCTCGTTTAATAATCCGTCGTTTCATCGATTACCGGCGGCGGCCGAGGAGGAGATTAGGAACTCGATTTCCGGGGGAGGGAATGAAACCCATTCGCCGCCGGCGGTTTCCGGAGGCGGAGACGGCGGACACCCTCCCGCCGGAGGGGAGAGCTGCGGGATGTCGCTGTACAGCTGTCACATGCCGAGTGAAGTGATTTGGGCACCGACTGCTCGGCAACCACCGCCGCCCCACTACGGATGAAGCCTACGCCGCCGGTGACGTCATCACGCCGTTCGTTTATTATTTTTCGAATTTAGTTTTTTATTTTATTTTATTTTATTTTATTTGTGTTTATCTTTTAGTAGTTGAAACCGAAACAGAACAGTGGAGGAACCTAGTTTTGTTACTACTCTGAATGGTAAATTCTGGTTCGCTTTCTTGTTATCTCTCTCTGTTTGTGGTTTGGTTATGTGAACATGAATTGAAATGGAAAGATATGGTTGGATTTGGATAGTGTGGTTTCTGGGGTGCTTTGAATTGTGGAGATAAAGACTGAGAAACACTGCAAAATTCAGAAACTGCTTTATCTGCAAGATAATAATGGTGGAGATATGATGGATGTCTGCAGGTGGTGCAGGTGCAAGTTGCTTTATCTGATAGGGTGGTGGTGGAGGTGGTGGAGGAGGAGGAAGAGAAGGGAGAAGGCTCTAGGGGGGCTTTATTTCTTTGTTGGTTCTATCTTTTGCTGATCCCATACTGTACTTTGATTTGTCTCTTTCTCAAGGCAAGGTAAAAAGAGGAAGAAAAACAAGGAAAAGTAAAGGAGTGTCTCCTAGAAGCTTAGAGTATCTTTCATTCATCATTCTCCAAGTTGGGTTCCTCCTGTCATCAAAACTAGTTGTGATTCTTTGCGACTCTTTTTCTTGTTGATTCGAGAGGGCGAAAATTAAACCCTTTTCTGGGTGGGTTTTCTCTCCTATACGGTGCATGTTTGGTTAAAATTAGTCAATCAAAAAAAAAAAAAAAGTGAGAGACACTTTGCACCCTGTAATTAAGCAACAAGACACGCGAAAAGACACTCGCCATCCTTGAGTTTTAAAATATTCATTTTCTACCCTCGTTACTGATGGAACCTAAACGGTTATGTGAAAAGGCGGTGTTAGCCTTGGAATTTCAAAAAGTTGCCCATCATATATACTCTTTCTTCTCCTTCTTCATCTCCAATACTAACCCCAGCCTTCCTCACCTCCATCTCTCTCGACTAACTCTATTTTCTTCTTCCTCCACAATTGCCACTTTCCCCTCTTCTCTAAAGCCATCCGTAGCAAGGGGGTCGGGTGCAACAACCCCCTTGTCCGGCTCGGGACGAGACCGGGAGGACGATGCTTTATAGAAGTGGCGGAGATAAAAAACAATACATTTCACGATACTTATTTATATTATTAAACAACTACATAAGATCCATACATACGCTGATTACTGTTACACAATACCTATCTGACATTATTATATAGACTAATGGTGAAGTTCACAATCTAGGTGAGTCTCGCGCCCCTAATATTTTTCCAGCTCCTAGACCTGCGGTGGGAAGAATACAACAAGAACTGTAGTTTTGAAAGTCAGTTGTAAATGCTAAGTGAGATACACCTTAGCATGTAAAACAGAAATGCCGAGAAAAACAACGGAGTTGCAAATTAAATAAAATAACTGTAATAGAGTAGGAGCAAAAATAATTTTAGAATTCGGAACAGAAATAATCGACTATGAATGTCCTTGAAACAAGTCCATTATCGAAATTCCAATCCGTTGAACGTTTTCACACATAGGAGCAAAGAGGTCCAATTATTATCTCTCGATGTAACCAGGGTAGACCATTGACCACATCAGACATTCTAGAACTCAAGTGTTGTAACACCGTCGTAAGAGCATCAATCAAAGAAATGGTATCTAGATGCTGGACCCTAGCCAATAAGGCTAAGAGCCGTGGGCGAAGAGTTGTGGCACGCGAGGTCCCGCATCTTAGGGATTAAAACCCAAGGGATCTAAGCCTTAGGGGCACACGAAGTTCTTCATCTTAGGGACTTGAGCCCAAGGGATTGGAACCTGATATTAGTAACATAACTGGTTCCGGTGCAAGCGAATCTTCACTTCACGTAATTGACAGATTAATAATTACCGCATGAGAGTTTCCAAAGAGCAGTAGCCAACAATCCAAATATTGGACAAGTATAAACATATAATGATACTATTTTGAGACAAGTATAAAAATCATGTTATGACACGAAGAAAGCTAAGCACGCGAGATTAAGCATGTAACTCACCTGAAGCCGATTCAACAATTAGTATGGAGGATCGACGAGGCCCATGTCCATGAATCTGTCGCCTATAATTTACAAATGTCTAGTCACAACGGTGTTATATTTGAATAAACGAATGCACGACAGTTTATCTAGGTCGTAGGACTGCGTCCATTCTGAAGGGAGGCGAATCCCTGGACCAGTTCGACTGCATGTCTGCTATACCGTTTAGAATTCGTTTCGACATGAACGCTATAAACCATACTAGGCGGAATTAGGGTTCATACCTGCGTCCAAGCTATCTGAGTAGGTCTGAGAACACTCCTGATCTTCTCCCGTATTCCTGAAGTTCCTCTTGGATGCAATTGTGGGCTTGCTGCTTCCAGAATCCTTCTCAGCCTCCAGACGAATTGCTCTCACTCTCGAAACCCTAGATTTCGGTGTGTATCTCAAGCATACGAATTCTGAAGACTAAGGAAACTTATATAGGCTACGGGAGGGACCTGGAGGAGAAAATACAAATCAGGCTCCTAACTTTATTAGGACTTCTGGTTCCACCCGAACCTAGTCCGAATAAACTTAATAACAGTTAGTACCACTAAATAACTGTTATTGCACTCCTGTCCATATTCTCAAAAACTAATATTTCGAGCTCCAGTTATTAAATACTTATTATCTCCCCATGTTAAGATTACAGATATCCGTCGATTAAATTAATTACTGACTAATTCATTTAATCAACCTCTTCCCAATTCCTTGATCCTTACCACGTAACTTATTTGATATGTCCATATTACCAAGTAATCTACCTGCAGGGTTTGACATAATCAAAACTCATAAGCTTCATCAAGGGGATATCATCAATCCCATAACCGGGACATGGATTCCTTCGATATATCAATCTACACCATGGACTCAATAGTATTACCCAACTCACCGAGGTTATTGACTCCGTAGGAATCTCACTCACTTGACTTGTCAAAGTAATAACTACTGAATACATGTGCACATTGACTATCTAAGGATTAAGAGCATAAGTAATCATAATAACCATGAGACATAGCTTGTCTTATTATGTCAGTACAAAGACAATGATCTCAACTTGGTCATGTTCAATATACACAAAGTATACTAGCACATTGAGTTGAAACTATAGTATGAACTATACTGTTTCCTGTAGCCAAGACAGACCTACTAAAACAATGTGCTACAATCGTTCCGATGGTTTGTCTAATTCCATCTAGATTGTGAACTCACAACTTTCATTCCACAAGAACCGAAGATAAGATCTTCTGTGTGTAAGCTATACTCTACACACCAGATCTTCTACTATGCAGAACAATAGACAACTATGCACAATAGTAATATAATGCAAAAACATTGCCCAAAACCATTCTCATAAATATCAAATTCATATAATCCAATACAAAAAGCATAGCTTTCAGTATTCAATCCAACACTTTCTAACTAGAAATAGTAGGAAAAGAGCAATTTATAAAGAGTTATTTTGGCTAAAAAAACTATTTCTGGATACGACAAATATTCTTGTTGGTAAAAAGTTCAATATCTATTTAAATCTCACTATTTAATTAGGTAAAATATTACGACATTTTGGATTGAAATAATATGTATATACTTACAAATATTTAGCTTATTTCCCAAAAAAATATTCACAACCAATTACTAATACACATCTTTTATTAAGAAAGCATTTATTTTAACTTTATTGTATTTACTTGTCATTTCGTAATTATTATAAATAGTTTTAGTAAACAAATAAATAAATAAATACTAAAACAGAATTTGTAGCTTGCTCCCCTAAAGTTTTTCTAAAGCTTAAACAACCCTTAACAAAGTTTACATAAAAGAAAGCCCTCACCCCCTATCTTACACCTAGCTTAGATAAAAGACACTTTAACCCCCTAACCAAAATTCTCAAATTGATTAATCTAAACACGGGTTCAAGCATGCAAGACATGATTTTGACTAATTTAATCAACTCACGTCGAGATTTAGAGCATACCCAACTCAAGAAATGCGAGAATTGGTCAAGAAACGGAGCAGGTTGAAATACTCGTCGAGGTCACCAGAGATGAAGCTTCGCCGGGCTTTCTCCGGTCACTTCTGGGCACGGATAGAGGGAGAGCAAAAGGCAGATAGAGGGAAAGAAGAGAGGCAGATAGGAGAAGAGGGGTGGCTGAGGAAGGTGGAGGCTACGGTGGTGGTGATTGACGGTGATGAAGATGATGATGATGGTGGTGGTAATGGAAGTAGTGGTGAGTGTGGTGGTTGTGTGGAGGGAGGAGGAGAATGAGAATCTATTTATATTGTGGGTTATTTGGAGAAGTATGCCTTTAACAATGACAACACGGTGATGGTGACTGTGGCGGTGGAGAAAATCTTTGCCGAAGAAGAAGAAATTTTGTTGGAGAAGATGACATGAGAAAATATTGTGTCGTTTGGATATACTAGAAGCTAGAGTTATTAGGTATGGTGGTCGAACCAATAAACTCACCAAATAAAATTATTAAGAGTATCACTCAAAATTCTCACGTTAGTTTCTCGACGAATAAAATTTTAACTCCAGAAATTTCTCAAATCAGTTCTTGCAAATTTTAAACTGAATTTTGCGTTTTAAATTACAGAACTACCCTTACGAAAAATACGGAGTATTACATTGGGCTTGTCGAGGAACTCGATTAGGAAGATTAGCTCACGCTGAAGGAGGTCTAGGCGTTGTTCGGGGCTTCGCGAAGCTAATCGTGCTTCCTGGGGAGCTTCGGCAAGCATCCTCCGAAGCCCAGGGCTTCTCTGCAAACAAGCTGATGTGTACATGTTTTGACGAGAAATTGATTGACGTGTTTTGTTTGTTCGTGTTTTTTTTTTTTTTTTTTTTTTTTACTTTTCCTTGTTTTTTGTTCTTTCTTCTGTTTCCTAGTGTATTTTTTAAGACGAATTTTCCCCTCAGATTGCAGAGAACTTTTTTATTTCTAATTTTTTTATTTCAATTATATTTATGTTTTCCGATTTATATGATTATTATGATAACCTTTTTCATTTATTTTAATATATTTAAATTAATTAAAAATAATAAATTAATAAACAATTCGTATTAAATGAGTATGTGAAATATTTTGTAATAAAATATTAGCAGAGGGCTTTGCGAAGAATTCTCCTTGCTGAGTGCAATATGGCAATTCTGTAATGTTTAAGATGTTAGGTGGAGACCAAATGAGGATAATAGTGATCCGCGAAGCCCTCTTGCTACGAATGGCCTAACCCTCTCTGTCTCCCGGTCTTTCTCATCCCGTCTTCAAGCTTGGCCACCGGTAACATCTCTCGCCCAAAAGAGGCGATGTCGCCGCAACCACCCTAGGCGAGACGTCCCTGCAGCCACTCACTAGAGCTTTCGCTGCAACCATCAACCATGTAACATATTCGGCATGCGAGATGGCGGCGGCATGTCCAAAAGTCGCATCGTTGTGATACAGTGAAATTGAGGTCTCGTTATTTGGCGCTGAGTTTGGGTCTTGATTGAAAAAGAATTCATGGTGAATTCCGGGTTCGGTATTGTTGATTGGGTAAAGGAGGTTGAATTCAGGGTTGGGATTTGGTTATTTATTATCGTGTAGTTGAATCTGTATGGTGAAAGTGCTGGTTGCCGAAATCAATGGTGGAAAAGGTGGTGGTATCTGGTCGTAGCAGCAGCGAAATCTGAGGACGATAAAAATGGAGCCGTGTTGTGGAGGATCGGGGTTTTCGGCTTGATATAATGAGTACTCGAAGAGGAACCAAACGCCACCAATCTCGCAAAGCCAAGAAAGAACTTTTCAGTCGCATCTGCGACTAATCCGCCGACTACATCTCAAATCTCTCGGGTTGATTTGAGGGAGTTATGGTTCATCGCGGTGTTGATGAATTTTGATGGCAATGGTGTTTGGGTGGTGTTAGGTGTAATGAAGAAGATAAGGCATAGGGTGATGATTTGAAATAGGTCATTTGAAGAAAGAGGTGCATATTTGAAGCAGCGATTTTGGGAATGAGGAGGAGGATGAAGGAGGAAGGAGAAGAGGGTTTGTGTTTAATGTAGTTGTTGGTAGTGGTAGAGGTGGATTGTGTTTGTTGCAGGAGGATGAACATGAAATAATGTTGTTAAAATAGTTGTTGGTGTTGTTGTTCCTGGTGGTGTTGTTTGGTGTTTGCTTTGGTGTTGGTTCAATATTTGAGTTCGATTTGAGATAACGAATCCTTTTTTATCCAATTTGAGAAGCTCTCGTTTTGATTGTGTTCCAATGCAGGACTAAACTGTGTTTCAATTACAAATTATGGTTTTTTGATTTGGGGGTGATCCCGAGATTGTTGCAGCAACCCTTCTCCATATTCAATTCTTAAGGCCAGTTTGGGATTGCTTTTGCTGCATGCACAACTGCTTTCTGACCGCATAAGTAGTCTTAAGGTGTTTGGCTAAATTGAATTTCTGACTTTCAGACAATTTCTACTATCGCGCAGCAGTATTAACAAGCAAGGGAGAGATGCTTTTCCGGAACATACTTTTGATTAATTTATCAACAATCTATTCTAACCTTACTAGTTTTAATAATTAATGTTTATCTTTACGGAACGAGATTATCAATTAAGCAAACAAGGGAGCAATCCTCATTCTCTGAGCCGTTTGGACGGGCATATATAAAAAAAGAATCAACAAAAAAGAAAAATATTTCTCCGGGGAGATATAAAACGTGGACCAAGTTATCCGAATGGAAATAGTATGTAAAACAAAAGGATCCGAGCCCACAATTCGTGTCCCACTTCTGTGGTGGTAAAGGTCAATGAAAACATGACTCAAATAATTGTTATGACTTACTTTTAGCTTTTAATCCACTTTGAAATTTTAACCAGTTTTGAACTTTTTAAAAAGTTTTGGTATAAAAACAGAGGGTAGAAAGTTTGCAAACAGTTTCAAGGCCTTGAAATGAGTTTCAAGTCCTTGAACTGAAAACCTGTTTTGAGCTGTGAATAAGATAAGTATAGAACAGAAAGTAAAATGCTAGAGACACAAGAGTTTATAGAGTTCACTCCTGTCACGACCCGTACCTTTTTTCCTCTTTACTTTGATTAATAATTTATCAGAGTAAAACGCGTGCTTTTCGGCCGCGACGGAAATACGAACCGTATCGCTTTTCGATAAAACTATAGCGAAAGCTATAGAAATAGACAACTCTTTTCCACTTCAATAAAAACATCATTTTCCTATTTATTTGAACAACATCGTTTACAAATCTCAAATAAAGTAATCTTAAAAATTATTACAATTAAATCGAAAACGCTATAATTCTAGCCCGTCTATAGTCTTCGATCGATCCGTTCCGATACTTGTAATTATTTTAGGGTGAGCAAAAAGCCCAGTAGGTACCGCCTAACCACTGGCGTAGAAATATAAAAATCAATTAAACTGTAACATCGATCACGAATCACATAATTATCATGCTTATACATCATGCGAATAACAAATAGTAACATAACAATCAACATATTAGCATATAATCATGTGCATAGACCGTAATTACACTAGACGTAAAAACTATATTTCCCCTACCTCAATATCATCTTCATGATAACTGCTATGAAATGATATGAGTAGCTCCAAATCTTTTATCTCATAATATTCTCAATATCTCTCTATCTCATTTATCAGTAATTCAATCGAATATGGAATGAGAAGTAACTAAAGCACTAGGCCCTATTATAGAATTCAGCGACCATCAGATCGCGCTGAGTCACAAGGACACGTGTCGTGCAAGCAAAGAAAGTTGTGCCACATGCCGACACATGTCGCATGTGTGTCACACATGGATAGGGATGGACACAGGGCATGACACGCGACCCCCCTACGTGTCGCGCATGCAAGGACAGTCACAGATGGTGTGACATGTGTCCCTCTGCGTGTCACATATTTATTTGGCCAAATCTGAATGATTATCCTCAACCACCCCGTCAAATAAACATGTAATTTAGTTACGTCAATCATATAAAA
Organism: Linanthus parryae; assembly: GCA_023055425.1. NCBI lineage: Eukaryota > Viridiplantae > Streptophyta > Magnoliopsida > Ericales > Polemoniaceae > Linanthus > Linanthus parryae. The sequence goes on from JALGPY010000006.1 coordinate 43,608,417, forward strand.
AGCCACATATCACAAGATGCATTAACAATACTTAATTAACACTTAAGCTACTAATTATCACTAATTATTCCTAAATATTTTTATCTTTAATTTAGCAATAAAATAAGATATTACGACTTTCGGTGTCTTTCTGGACGAGCTTAACATTAATAGTTTTGCAGTTATGGGCTAATCTATCAACTACTAAACAATTAAACATGAAATAAGCCCAAGTAATACAAGCTTAAGAAATGCGGTTATTACAACTCCACTTGGACCTACGTCTCTACCTCGGGGACTTAATCCCTAAAGGATTTTCAACTCAATTCATATTAATCAAAAGCAAAGCCCTATATCTCAAGCATATAGATTTGACTTACTCTGTGACAGCTTGTGGTTCTCACTCACCTATCTAGTACCTGCTCTAGCTAACTGATTCAACAAAAATTCTCTATTTTTCACTTGAACAACTCACGAGAATAAGATATGAGAAGTATTATGAAGATGATATACAAATTAAGATAAAAAAGAAGAGCACTGAGAACTAGTAAAGCAGTTGAGTATGCAGTGATCTTCTGATGAGTGGATTGAGTGAAATGAATCTCCTTCTATTTTGCTTGTCAAAGCTTGAGAGTGTTTGATTGTCTCTGTAAATTTCTTCCTCAAATTCTCTCAGCAATTCCCTCTCTTATGCTGCTAGTTTGAATTGCAGATTTGTAGGATCTTCTGGAACATATTTCCTAAAATCAAGCAGCTTATCTTGACTTCTCTAACAGCTCTTCCCGGCGAATAGTTGCTCATTATCTTCAAATATATTGGCTTTATCTTTTAGCTAAGTGTGTTAGGAAGGTCCAGGCAGGATTGCACAAGCATGGAATCAGTTTGACAACTCTATTTTCTTTCCTGCAAACACATAGATTATGAAATAGTTCCTGTAAAACAGGTAACTGATTATCCCTGAAAAAACTAAGTTAAACAGAGAGATTAGAAACAGTTTAGAGTAACAAAATGGTTTTTCTTTCATCATCAAATAAGACATAATCAAGCATAGGAGATCAGGAGTCAGATTAGAATGAAAAGCTCCCCCTAAGTTCATGTCATATACTGCAGCATATATTTCAAACATTTGAAAGCTATTTCAAGGCCTCAAAACAGTGCTGCTGCTTCAAGCCTTTGAAACAAGTTGAACTTACACATACATATTTTTCATCAACTTCTTTTCACGGGATTTTTTCACAAAAACTAAAAATTTGACTTAAAAGTCCAAAAAGTCATTCTAAACCAACCCATTGATGTGGAAGGCACTTGGAATGAACTCACCTTCTGCTCGAGCACTGGGTTACACTTTAAAGGCACCGATGACACTCCTTGGATAATCGAGAAAAAGACCAATGCGTCTAGCGCGCTTCAAGCAACACTTTTATCACTAAAAATGGAATTAAGTTTGTTTTACATCATAACGCTTCTTGCATTAATATCAACACTGACATCTCTCTTGGTGTTTATATATTTCAGGAGAGAAGGAAGACAAGTCTTTCAGGACACTACCGTTTTGGATATGATCAAGGGAGCCATCAGCCGTCTAGACTTTTTTTGTATTTACAAAACATCTAGAGCTAAGGTCGAGAATGCCCACAAAGCCGCTAAGAATGCTGTTTTAGACAATCACCCTATGTAGTCATCTTCTTGCTTTGTAGTTCGTAGTGTTGTTTGCGTACATTTGTACTGTCATACTCGCGTCTTCTGAACTTTTTTTTTTCCGTAATGGTATCCCACTTTTAAAAAAATTGCTTTTCTTAGAAAATGTGGAGGTAAAAAGGAGAATTAAATGTTAAGTAACTGTTTGCCATAAATTGAGGCTGTCGGGGGCCGGGCTGAGGCGGGCCATTCCGGGTTCAGCCACTTTTAGATGTGTCCTTAAAAAATATGCCAAAAAAACCTATTTAAGGCAATGTCGGGTTGAGCCTTTTTTAGATAGCGTCCTTTAAAAATCACATGTTTAAACTCTCATGCTTCCAGCATTGTCTTTATTTTCCCTTTTATTGGTTATAAACGACAACTCTTACCCCTTAATACATTGACGAACACATAATTTTGATTAAGTGAGGCCCAAATTACAGTATGTGCGTATATTATAAGAGGATTCAAGTTAAAATTTAAAATTTAAAAGATAGAAAGTGTAAATTTTATATTTTATAAGAAGCAAAACATAATATTTGTATTAAAATATGTCAAATTACATGGAATAGAATAGGGATTGTCTAGTGTACATCCGGGGGCTTGGGGTGCAATTTTTTTGTGGTGCTCCCCCCACTAAAAGACAAAAGTTCATGGAAATTCATGGGGTGGTGACCGTTTCTAGCAGGTCACCACCCCCAGTGGATAAAAACGCGCAGAAATGGATAAAAATGCAAGGAAACTGATTCATATTTTATCAAGAGTTCACATCAGTGGATAAAAACGTATAGAACTGGATAACACAGTAAAACATCAGACAGAAAGGGTCAAATAACGGATAAACATGTCTAGGTACTTAATTAAAACATTCACACAGTTAATATAATCCATAGAATAAATCAACTCAGTCATGCCCAACACGTCTTGAAGAGTATTGGTCACCCATTCCCTCGGACCAGTTGTATTCGATGTTGGATATCATAGTTTGTTGCGACGCTTGCGATTGAGATTGGCCGACATCTTGACCGGAAACACCATTTGGAGGATTCTGGCATGTAGTTTGATTGTGTCCGTATTCTTGGCATCTCCCGCACTTCTTTTGAACATTTTTGGAGCTCCCTTTTGGTTTTGTATCCCCTTTGGATGGAGGCATTACGTGAGCGTAATCTTGTGAGTTGACATTAACCACGAGCTCTTCTTCATTTTCTTGCTTTAAAATAATGTCCTTGAGACCCCGTATCATCAATTCAACATGTTCTTGCCAATAGTCGTGAGTCTTTTGTGATGTTCCACCCATGTCACTAATCATTTCCATTCGTCCCTTCATGAAACCCCGACGAGATGTCTGTGTTTTTGGATCGTCACATCGTCTTATTTTTGGGTCCTGCATGGCTGGATCATTCTTGTAGAAGTCACTATCCGTCTTCTGCCATCGTTTCGATAAATGATTTTCCGGAATGAATTGAACTCCTTTATGAAAGAGCACAAAAATAAGTGGCCACAAACCATATGTGATGACTCAAACCTCTTGCAGGAACAGTAGAGCATGGTATTATCACGTCGACAGAAAATGGTGTGCTGCTAGGAAAAAGTTCAAGACTTTCAGATATTTTATTCGACAGCATAGATAGAACTTATAGAAAAATATATAAGTACGAAAACACTGGAAAGAACTGTCCAATAAACGAAGGATATCAGATATTTCAATTGATAAGCTAGATTGATACCTAAAAATTACATATTACATATTTAAAGCAATCATAAGAGATAGTGTATCATGTGAACTTACTAGAGATGTCCTTTCCTTCTCCCTTGTGACATAGATTGCATCCATGTCATATTCAGGTAGCTCTTCAACTCCAATAGCTTTGTATTGACTTGCCTTCCTTGCTTGCTCCATGAACTTTTCAAACACAGCCCTAGTGTAGAACATGGTCGCATGCTCTTCAAGTAGCTTAAATTTGCTTGTTAGAACATGAAGAGATTGGTCAGAAGTACAATGTTCACCGCGCTCGTTGTCACGAAGCTTCTCGATGCCCGCATGATTCCCTTAATAAGATCGAGAAGATTGTTCTTGCAGTTCAAATATTGTTTGAAAAATTTGTTGATACTCTCACACCTTTGTGTAGTTGTCTGACCAGCGAAAAAAAATTCCTTGAGAAAAGCCTCTGCCCATAAGTGGCGCGTCATGTAGGCACCCGTTACCCACCGCTTGTTCGCAATACCCCACTTGTCTACCATGTATTTCCAATCATCGTTCCATTGGTTAACATCGGATCTCTTGCTCAAGCATTTTCGAAAGTCCTTCATAGATTCTGACCCCAACTTTAGGGTTCCTTCGGCATTGCGACATATATGCCATGCACACAAACTTCGCTAGTGGAAGAACTTCCGCAATAGCGGATTTCATTGCCAAGTCTCCATCGGTTATGACCGATATGGGTACCTTGTTGTCCATTGCTTCTAGGAAGCAATATAATATCCATATGTATGATTCCGTGGTCTTGTCTTATAGAACGGAAACTGCGAAAACGCACGTCTGAAAGTGGTTGTTAACACCGGAGAGTATGACAAGAGGCTTTAGCTACATGTTGGTTTTGTAGGTGGAGTCAAGCACCAACACATCTCCAAACCTTACATAATCACGTTTGCATCTCTCGTCATGCCAGAAAATGCTTTGTAACTGTTGATTTTCACCCAACTGGAAACTAAAAAACACAGATATTTGTTTCAGGTTACTGGATAATAAATATACACATGTAGATAACAATTATAAACAAACATGAAACAGTATAGTAATTTGACATTTCAGAAAGAAATGTATAGCACTTAGAAAGTAACTCCAACCTACTGGATAGACATTCAAATAATACCTTTTGAATACACCCCCATGGGTATGCTCAAGGGTGTCAATGTATTGCAAGGTCGACTGCCCATCTGCAGAGTTCGAGTAAGCCTTTCTCAATGACTGTAACTTGTTGTATAGGTCTTTGACAGTGTAACCAACTTTGGCGTAACCACCGGCTTGTGAGACCATTAATTGAAATGCTTCACAAGTCCTTATACCAAATTCCCTTAGTGAAATAACGTGTTCCAAATCATGTTGTCTGACCTTCCTATGACACCTAAGCTTGTGTGTTACTTTAGGGTCCGCTAGGGGATGCGAGTGCTCAAAACTGACTTGCTTAACACGAAATTTTTCGTCCGAGGTAGATCGAGCAATACGAATTCGTGCTGGACAGTCACATCTAGTTTCATTCTTAAGCTCTCTCTTCCTGTCGGGACTTAAGTAGCGATTCTGTAATCGTCGGCCTTTTCGGGCACATACGAAGATTCTTGACTTGATTTTTTGTCCGTATTTGTCGAAACACCTACAGTTATCCCTCTGAATGCGGAATCCATTTACAAATGCATACAAAAGGTACCACACATACGCCTCTTCTTCGCTCTTGAACCTCTTCTCCATGATTTTTTCTTCAGAGAGTGATCCCTCTGGAACAACAAGCACATTTATAAGTAACTAGTGCACTACATCGCACTCTTAATCTATAACATCCAATAATATATCTTACCTTGCACTATATCATTATCGTGTATGAAATTGGAGAAATCTGCATCATCATCAGTGGGAGGAGGCTCATTGAGGTCAAACTTCCTCTTAGGAGATGCATTCACCTCTGTTTGCACGTTGTGTGAAATAATATCTGGAGGGTTTCCATAATTTTCGAGGAGGTGTGAGCTATTATCTGCAGGAACTTGTAACCCAAACACAACACTATTTTCCTCCATTGTTTTGGAGGAGAATGCAGAGATTTGTAGTTCAAACAGAGAGTTGTTTGTTCAGTTCAAACTGATAATGCAGAATGCAGAGAGTTGGATGATTACTATCATTGGAAATTACATTAGCTTTGGAAACAACATAAATCTTTAATGTTGTGGCTCAAGGCCTGATAGTTATCATTAGCACGCCCAATTTAATGTTCTCCACGAAATAATGAAGAAAAACAAAGTAAACATTGATTTATGTTCAGATAGACATTGTGACTTCCCGGATAGAAATCTAACACGCATAGAGAAAACATTAAGCGTATTAGAAATTTTTTAACCTAAACCCTAAACAATTCTGGATAAAAATGTAGAACATCCAAATCCGATAACTGCCTCAGATAAAAATACAAAGCTACTGGAATGGGGGTATAATTGTCTTTCTCCATGAGATGTCTCTTCGGCTGCAAAATGTAATTGCCCCCTATTAACGGCTAGTGAAACCACCACTATTGATGGCAGTTGGGTTCCCAATTCAGTCATCATCTCTTCTTGTCAATTCAATTCAAATTTTGATTTGAATGTCTCACATCAAACTCTCAAACTCTCTCTTCCTCTTCTGAAACCACCACCAAACTCTCTCTCATCCAATCTCTCATCCTCTCTTCATCTTCTGCAATTTGATGGATCCCATTGATTAATATGTTTCTCCTTCAAAAATCACGATGGATGTTTGTGATAAAGTGAACAAGTCGATTACAATGGGTGTGGAAGAAAGTGGGCATGTCTCTGAAAATACAGAGGTTACTCCGGCGACCACCGAAGCCCAAAATGAAGAAGAAATCGATTCAAATCCGAAGACCTCCAAATTGGAGAGAAAAGAAGAAAACCCATATCTTATTACAAGCCCATCAGTAAATAATTCAAGCTCCAAAGAAACTGAAGAAACCGAGAAGACAATCGGAGTACCAGATAAAAACAAAGAGCAGGAAGACAACATCCTAGGTGGCGAAGAAACTGAAGAGAGTGCAAAACCTGTCGATGAAATTGATGAAACTCAAGACACAACCGGTGCAGATGAAATTGGTGAAACCCATGACACAACCGGTGCACTAGCCACAGGTTTTCCAACTTCTGAACTTGCTCTGTGTGTTTTTGATGGATTGAACCCCATCGGTGACCATTTAACACCGAATTTAGGTTCTGGAGAAGGTGGGAATGTAGGGGATGGATAAGGTGGGAATGTTGAGAAACCAGAGGAATTTCATATGGAAAACCAAACCCCAGCCCCAAAATCCCAAACTGAAATCAAAGAAGGTAGCCGGAAAAGCCCTGGACTGAAGAGAAGGTTGGACTTCAACAAAGAACAAGTCAAACCAAAGAGGCAACAGAGAAAGCAAACAAAAACAACCATAATAAGAGTACAACAGAAAGAAACCAGGACAACAGTGAAAAAGATGAAGGAAAGAGACCGAAGCCCACATGAGGATATTGATCACAGTGAAAAGGTGGCTCTGGAACTATACATGTGAGTTCTTTCATACTGGTTTAAGTTTCATTCTGTACTTTCTTAGAATTAATCTGTATCTTTTTAAATTTTATCTGTATCATTTGTTCGGTCCAGTTGTTCTTACTTTAGAGCTATACAGTTTTCACTACATGCCATATGTTTTACATGTTTATCCAGATCATGTGTCCTCCAAACAATTCATTGTCTGTTTAAAACTGTGTTCTATGAGTTTTACTAGGAAGTTGATTGTGCAGCCAAAGTAGGAAGCATAATTATAAACTGAGGAAGGATGGACATCCGAACAAGAGTCAAGGAAATTCAATGATTCGGGAATGGAATGTAATGGATGAGTATGCAAAGCAAAAATGGGTGGAAGAGGCACAAAGAAAGATGCAAGAGGATGAAGAATCCTCTGAGACAGAAAGTGGTGATGACTACAGGGTGGAACCAAGATCCACTTCAAAACAAAGGGAACATGAGGATTCTGAGTATAATGAGGCAACATCACCACCACAAGAAACAACACCACAAAAAGAAACAGCACCACAACAAGAAACATCTACTGGAGCTACTAGAGCATTCATCCGGTTTCGGTGAGTTCCACTTCTATCCACAACCTAGATTGGTTTAAGTTTTGTGCATAAAGTTTTTATATGTTTTGTATACACTTATATCTGTTGTTGGTAGAATTCTTTCTTGCTTTGATGTTGAGGTTCTATCTGTATCCAACATTCTTTCAAACTTATGGCTTTGTTTATTGTTGACATTTCTAATTTCTTGACATTGTGATCTAAATGTTTTAGCACTCTATCTGTATGCCTGGTATTCTTTTCTGAATACGAACTTGTTTTCAACTAGATTGTAGTATGGAGAGGATTGAATACTACAAGAATTTCGAGGGTATTGATTCCATTACCAAAGACATAACAGACAAGATAAGGGAAGATTGGTTTTCCATGACTGATGACCAGAGGGACATATACGTCAAAGAAGCAACTCAGGAGAGGAAGAGATGAGAAATTTTAGAGGAGCAAGGTGTCCTTCAAGCAAAGCCAAAGAGGGGTTTAAGAAAGGCAAGAGTTGTAGAAAGGTTGATGGAAAGGGAAGTTGTGGCAAAATCAGGACAAAAAAATGGTGGGAAAAGGAGAGGTGGCAGAGTTACATGTCCCTTCCAAAGATTCGTGATTTGTACAAAGGAATGACTACTGAGCAGAAGGATTGGATTGAGAAGATAGGACTGGGGGGTTAAGGCATTTTGACATTTTGTGGACACCTGAACCTCTCAATGCTTTCATATACGATGCCTATGATCCTACCACACAATCTATCTCTGCCCATAGTGTGGAGTACATAATCACAGATGAGACAGTTGGCTGGTTGCTTGGGGTGAGTACCACAGGGGAAATTCTTGAACAAGAGGAATACGATGTGATTTTGAAGAAATTTGCCCTTGAGCTTGACCTCAATAAGCCATGCACAAATGTCACTGATTACTATCCCTAGTTCAGTGATGAGTGGAAGAGGAGGGCAGTGGTGTTCATTTTGGCATGCTTTGGGATGCCCAACACAAGACTAGGAGTTAGAAACACACTGGTTCAGTATGTCATGGATCTGGACAGGCTAGAAAAGGTTAACTGGGCAGGTTCTTGGCTCCAGTTCCTTAAAACTCAACACACTCCGGTTAAATTGAAGGATGCAATCCGAGGGGCTGGTTGCTTGTTGATACCAATGGTAAATGACTGTTTTACATATCTATCTGATTGTTCATAATATCAGTCCAAATGTATAAGAAATTTGTTTTGTATGTACAGATGGTGTATTTGGAGAAGTCCGTTCCAAAGCACCACAAACACCCTAAAGGATGTGAAAATGCATATGCAAGTCCTAGACTGATGTTATGGGACACTGCCAACCTCAACTCAAGATGGAAATTTGTGCAAAAGTACATGAATACAGTAAGACCTGTCACTATATCAATCCCTTCTCTGTGATTTACATTTCTATCGGGGCATACATATCTCATATCCCTGTGTTTCAACAATGCAGCAGGAGTTGCTTCCACTCCCACCAAGCAAAGATGAGTTGAAACCTGGTTTTAGCAAAAGAGAGCAATGGAATGAAGTCATGTTGATGGTGAATGAAAAAATCGGAAGCGTTGTCGAACAGGCCGTACATAGGGTATTAGAGAAGAGGTTGGGTAAAAAAATGCAGCACCCTGAAGAGGAGGAAGAAGAATATGAAGAGGAGGAACAACAAGATGAGGGAAATTCAAGAGAGGGAAGACAACAAGAATCTGAGGGCAACGCTGAATTCACCCAAAAGAGCCACATCAGCATAGTACAGCAGATACCATAGTTAGAAGTCTATTCTAAGCACTAGAAGTTTCAGAAGAAAATACTTCAATGGTTTGCAACAATTTGATAAGTTATATGTTTATCACTTTAATGTGTCATACTGGAAGTTCTTAATTTCTATCAAAATGTTTGTGACTGCAGGCAGAATCCAACAAGCTTCCACCTAAGTCTACAATACAAGTATCTTCAACTCTCACCAGGCCTGATCATGCATCACCAACGGTTTTCCCACCCATCAGGCCTGCTCATGGATCACTTAAGGTGCCAGCTTCTCCCATCGAAAAGAATACTGTCAGTCCATTGAACAGAGGAGGGAGAGGGACAGGGAGAGGTAGAGGAAGAGGAAGAGGGAGAGAGAGAGACAGTAAAGGGCCCAAAGAGAACCTCTGAGAGAGTAAGGATGCATGGCACGTATGATGTTGTGCTGCCAATCATGCCGGAAGTGGACGACTGCTGGTTGCATTTCTACATGAGCCATGAGGTTGTTGAGGGCATGAAAGAAAAGCGGGAACTAAGGACCCTGTTTCACTAGTACGTACCCTTTTTCTACATCAAAATGTTTGTGATTGATCAATCTTATCGTTTACTTATTTCCTCAAAAAAATAAAATCTTACCGTTTCTTATAAATTGTATATGTGAAAAAACATTAACCTCCTTATTGATATAAATGGAATGGCTAATATAGTCAATGATTATTCATGGTAGCTGTAGGGTCCTACCTTCTTAGGAGATACGGTAAATGAATAATCTTTACTTATGTTCGATGTTCACAATGAATATTATCTTGTAAAATTAGAACGTTAACATAACTGTTTGAGTGTTTTAAACTTTTATCCAAACGTTTATCTATACAATCTGCAGATGATCGACTGCATGTCCCACATCCTCCACCTCCAAGAGAAATTTAGGACTGGTGAGGAGAAGAAGATATGGTTCTTTCTATGCATGTATGTTGTAAGTAATTAAAACATTGGAATCATTGCACTTAATTATGCCGTTGATTGATCAATACTTCATTTCTAATTTAATGCGGTCATTTTCATGCACAACCATTGGGTCTGAAGAATGCAAATGGTGGGATAAATCCGTTGTTCATGGGAGACATGAACTCGATGTCTATGGTAAGCGTTATATCGTAATCCTCCAAGCGTCAATAGCAAGGGAATTTTTGACTTGCTTTGTTCTTTGGCTTATGGACATGTTACTATTCCTCTTAACATCCACTAAACGGATTACTTTCTCATGGTATTGCACTTTATTGAAAAAAAAGTGTACATCCTTGATCCCATGTCGAGGTACATTTACCTACCAGATGCGATTCGTGAGAAGCTTGGTCAAACGCACACAAATTTCAACATATCCCTGTCAGAATATCGTATTGTTCATGACATCACAAAGTGGGAGATTGTGTGGACAAAACCTGAAATTCCAAGACAACATAACAAGTAATGTCTACATGCTAATGTTTCTGTCTAATATGTTTACATTTTTATCCAATTGTTCTTTAATACTGTTTACTTTACCTTTTCCCAGCTATGATTGTGGAGCATATTGAAAGAACCCGCTAGGGTTTGACAAGATTGAATTGCAGAACATAGAAATGGAGAAGACAATTCATTCTCAAAGGAAGCCAATCGGCCATGAACCCTAATACAGAGGATTAGTGAGTCTATATACTCACAACTTAACCACGGTCACTTACCTAACTATGGTAAGTGACCGTTACACAAAATAGTACAAGGCACCTGAAGAAGCAGAAAATTCATAAAAACCCCTCACAAGACTAAACAATTTCTTTTACTCTAATATGCCCTCTCAAAAAATAGACAGCTCATGTCTATTGTTTGTTTTGAATTAAACCTTTGACAAAAGTTGGAGTGAAGGTGCCAAAAGTTAAAGAAGGAGAGCTAGGATTTGAAGAAGAAAGGTATGTGTTGCAGCTGGGAGCAACACAATCATTTGTGTCAAAGAAACCAAATTTCTGAAACATGTCATTTTTGGAGGGAGTAATGTGAGTCTTGGCACTTGTACCTCTCTGAGTGTGGCATTTTGTTTTCTGAGAGTTCTGGAGATGAGTTCTTTGAGGCTTCTGGGAAAAACTGGAGTTCTCTCTTTGCAGTTTGGCAATGTAGGTGATCTTGGGGCTCAATTTTTCTGGAATGGTCTTGAGCTTGGAATTTCTTGAAGTCAGAGTTGCAGCAGCAGCAAAGTGGCCTTCCTCAAGCTGAAGAGGCTTCACCATGAGTTTGTCTCTTAAGTGTGCAAATTGATCACCTAGCAGCCCTTTAGTGAAAATGTTTGCTACCTGATCTGCACTAGAAACAAAATGCACAATAAGCTGTTTGAGAAAGACTTTTTCTCTAATAAAGTGATAGTCTAAGTCAATGTGTTTAGTTTTAGAGTGAAGAACAGGATTAGCAGACATAGAAACGGCAGATTTACTATCACATTGAATAGATGGAGCTGTAGGAATAGCGACTTTGAGAAAACACAAAATCATTTTAATCCAACAAAGTTCAGCACAAGTAGTGGCTAGGATTATGTACTGAGCTTCAGCTAAGGATCTAGAAATAGTAGGTTGCTTCTTAGCACCCCAATGAATAGGATTATTGCCAAGAAAGATCACAAACCCAGTTGTACTTCTTCTATCTGTTGGATTACCAGGCGAGTCAGCATCACTAAATGCATGAACAGGCAGATATCCAGAAGTATAAAACAGACCATAACTTTTTTTGCCTTGAAGATATCTTAGAATTATTTTTTCCCACATCTAATGAAGGTCAGTGGGGTTATGCATAAATTGACATAAGTGATTAACAGCAAAACTAATATCAGGTCTGGTAAAAGTGAGATATTGAAGAGAACCAAGAAATTGTCTAAATAATGTAGGGTTTGAAAACATCTCACCAGAAGCAGCATGATATTTAGTACCAGCAGGTAATGGTGTGGGACTAGGTTTGCAATCCTGCATATTGAACTTATGTAAAAGATCTGAGATGTATTTAAATTGGTGTATAGCAATACCAGAAGCTGATCTCTGTATTTGAAGACCAAGAAAGTAAGTAAGTTCACCAAGATTCTTCATGTCAAAAACTGACTGAAGTTGAGTAACAAGATTTGCAATATATTCAGGATCACTTCCAGTAACAATAATATCATCAACATAGAGTAACAAGATGATGATATTGCCATTATGTTGTTTGAGAAAAAGAGATGTGTCAGCAGCAGAATTTGTAAATCCCAGAGAGTAAATGTGAGTTGTGAAACTCTCAAACCAAGTTCTTGGTGCCCGTTGAAGGCCATATATGGACTTGTGCAATTTGAAAAAATAATGTGGGAATTTTGGGTGCACAAAACATTGTGGTTGACTCATGTAAACAGTTTCTGTTAAAACTCCATGTAGGAAAGCATTTTTGACATCTAATTGTTGAAGTTGCCACCCAAAAGTGGCAGCTAGAGCAAGAATAATTCTAACTGTTGCATGTTTGACCACAGGACTAAAAGTTTCTTCAAAATCTAAACCAACTGTTTGATGAAAACCTTTGGCTACTAATCTAGCCTTATATCTTGAAACAGTACCATTTGGATTAAATTTGGTTTTGTAAACCCATTTGGTACCCACAATGTTTGCATTTAAAGGAGGGGGCACAAGTGTCCATGTATTTTGTTTTATGAGAGACTCAAACTCTTCAGTCATGGCATTAATCCACTGAGAGTGTTTTGAGCCTCTCTGAAGCTAGTTGGATCATCAATAGAAGCAGTGCAATAAATACATTCATTGTCCTTAAATGCAGGATTTAAAGCTGCATTAAACACAGTATCATATACCTTTTTCTTTGAGATACCAGACTTACTTCTAGTTTGCATTGAATGTCTGACTGGTGTGGGGTGAAGCACAGGTGGCACCACCACTGGTGCCCTACCTGGACTGATAGGCTCCATGTGAGCAGTATCTGTTGTTGAGGTGTCGAGATCAACAGGATGCAGCTCAGTGGTGGGTTCTGGTACATCCAGCACACCAGCAGTATCATTAAATGCGGGAGAGATGGGACAGGATGAAGCAGCATTTAATGTGGTATCATAAATGTCTTGCCTTGAAATAGGAAACACAGAGGAGCACTGTGAGTGATCACAAGGAGTAGAAGTATAGATGAGACATGAGAAGTGGTGCAAAAATGAAACACAAATTCATCAAACACTACATGTCTATTGATATGATTTTTTTTTGGTATTTGTATCAAAACAAATATATCCCTTGTAATTTGTTTCATATCCTAAAAACACACCCTAAGTAATTTTACTGTCAAGTTTTGACGTGTTGTAGTGTTTCAAATAGGGATAACAGGCACAACCAAAGACTTTGAGCCAAGTATAATCAGGTTTGTACCCAAACAAGACCTCAAAAAGAGATTTAAATTGTAACACTTTTGTAGGCATTCTGTTGATAAGAAAAACAGCAGCTTGAAAACCATGATACCAAAAGTATTTTGGAAGACAAGCTTGATGCATAAGAGTAACAGCAGTCTCAACTATGTGTCTATGTTTTCTTTTAGCAAGACCATTTTGTTGAGGTGTATAAGGACATGATTTTTGGTGAGTAATGCCATTTGTAGATAAAAGTTGTTGAAACACATATGACATATATTCACCACCACCATCACTTCTTAAGATTCTAATAGAACAATTCAGCAACTTTTCAATTTGATTCTTGAAAATAGGAAAAACATTGTAAAAATCAGACTTGTTAACAAGAGGAAAGATCCAACTAAATGTTGAATAATCATCCACAAAGAGAACATAATATATGTATCCATGATAAAAAGAATCAGCATTAAACACAAATTGACAGTTGTGTTCAAGACACATTTTATGAACAGACGTGAGATTTGTTGCTATTGATGGAACATGAAGAGTATTAGAAAGTTTAAACACATGAGAAGAGGTTGTGATATGAGCAGTTCCAGAATGATTTATGGGTAGAGTTTGACCACTCCCAACAGAGACTTGATCATAACCATTATAAGGTTCCACCAGGGAGAGATGACTCAAATCAGAGGTCATGCGATTAGTAGCACCAGTATCAGTGAGCCAGGATGGGTGAGAGTAGTGAGATTGGTTTGTAACAAGAGACATTGTTGTCAAACTCTCAGGTGGTGTCTTGCCCTGATAGGCATGGTCCATCCTGTGCCAGCAATCAAGAGCACTATGATAGTCATACCCACATATTTGGAATGTTACAGGAGCATTATTAGACCCATTGAACCTTCCTCTACCACCATTTCCATTTCTGTTATTACCACCACTATACCCACCTTGGTTTCTTCCTGAATTCTTATAGCCTTGATAGCCTCTACCTCTAAACTGTCCACCACCTCTTCCTCCATTTCTGCCACCTCTATTGGTTCCTCCTCTATAGCCACCCCTAGAGTTACTATAGTTTGCACTAGGGTTTTGACTAGTCTGACCACTAGACAAAGGTGACACAGAAGAAGAAAAGGCAGTAGTATTCATATCATTTCCATCACTTATCTGAGCTTCAAACATTTGCTCTTGAGTTTTAAGAAGAACATGTAATTCCTCAAGAGACATAGATCTAGAACCAAGGGTTATGCTGAGAGTAGTACGAAAAGAATTATATTCTGGAGGCAGACCATTCAAGGTAAACAGAATCATATCTTCATCATCGATTATAACAAGAGTAGCATGTAGTTTGTCTCTAAGAGATTTGAGTTTATGAATATAGACATCAATAGAATCTCCCTTTTTCTTTAGGGTTTGCAATTTGTCTTCAGTTGCAGAATATTAGAGCGAGTCAAAGAGGCATACCTGCGTTCAAGGGCTAACCATACCTCTCGAGAAGTTGAACGGCCAATAACCAGAGTTAGGGCTTCCTGGGTCAGAGTTGCGTTGAGAAGAGTCAGGATTGCTTGATCTTGAACTTGCCATGCAGAGAAGGCTTGATTTATCGCCGGAGAAACAGAACCGTCATCGGCTGTCAGGTACTAAGGAGGACATGGAATCGAACCGTCGAGGTATCCAAACAGAGACTGGGTAAAAAAAAATAGAAGAAATCTGGTGTTTCCAGATTACAAAGTTGGTGTTATCCAACTTTAAGGGCATGAGGTTGTTGATGCTGGAAAGAAGATAAAGGGGGTTTTGATTCCCCGAAGAGACTGAGTGACTCATGGTGAGAGATGATGACTGAGTGATTCGAGTATCAATCGGAGTAGGTAGCATCAGAGCAACCTGGATCTGATACCATGAAAGAACCCGCTAGGGTTTGACAAGATTGAATTGCAGAAGATAGAAATGGATAAGACAATTCATTCTCAAAGGAAGCCAATCGGCCATGAACCCTAATATAGAGGATTAGTGAGTTTATATACTCACAACTTAACCATGGTCACTTACCTAACTATAGTAAGTGACCGTTACACAAAATAGTACAAGACACCTGAAGAAGCAGAAAAAACATAAAAACCCCTCACGAGACTAAACAATTTCTTTTACTCTAATACATATGTGTGCTTCTACATGGAGAATCTGAGGGAGCTGATCCCAGAACCTGTGCGGAAGATAAAGATTAATGAAAAATACATAAGAATATAGCTCGCCAATGAAATTGGCCGTTCCGAGTTCAACGACCTCAGACAGGACCTTCTTGATGCTGTGAACAGATTCAAAGTTGAGGGAAACAATGAGGACTTATTTGCTAACAAGTACATGGACATACCTAAGGTCTTTTCCGCCTATAGGAATCGTTACTTTTGAGCAGTCCATCACTATGAGCAATCTTTTATTGTTTTGAAAACAATTTAATGGTTTATGTTTGTTTGTTTGACAATGTGGGTGGTGAATGTTACTGTGGCTGCAATGGTTTTGTGGTTGTGGTTTCAAAACTATGAACTTAACTATTTTTGTTCATGTGAACTACATTACTGTCTACCAGGTTATAAAATCTTGCTGGATGTTTTAGGTCTTTCTACCTTTTTGGTCATGTCAGTTTCTCACTCGTGACCACATTCACTGATTCCTTTACTCTATTAATCATCATATACTTGCTCTTTGGTGTCCGTATAGTCAAACCTGTCATTATGAACCCTTACTCCACATTAGTGTCCAACAATAAACCACCCCCTCACTTCTCCTACGTATACACCCAACCAGTCTTGCACAAGAACATCTCCCATTTAAGTCCTGCTCTCCACCATCTCCACCATATTCTCCTCCTCCAAATATCCCCAAATTCTCATTACCACCATGTCACATACCTCATTGACTCATTCAACTCCTCCTCTAACTAATTCCGTCGTAACCCCGAGTATGGACCAAGGTATTGTAACTGTGGAAGGATGCGAGTGATGAAAAGAGCTGGTCCTAACACAAAGAACTCAGGTCAAGATTTCTTCCGGTGCCCACTACCTCAGGGGTCTCAATGTAGTTACTTCGTATGGGCGGACGAAGAAACTCCATACTCTTGCGAGGAGACAATGCAACGATGGTCCACCATTATTGCAACAACAAGACCAATGAAGTATGAAAATCAAGAAATGCTAAAGAGACAAAGGATATCCCACACATGCATTATCGTTCTTACATTTTTGTTACTTTTCGCAATGATTGTTATTTTTTTTAAGTGAAACGATCGTCGCAAGGTGTGCTTGTGTCCACTTTTTATGTTTTACAAGTTCTTTATCTTCCTTTTAAACCTTTAGTGCTTGAAAAATATGCTTTAATAGCTTAGTTGCAAAGCGTTGTTTGCGTTTCTATATGATTATTTTAAGCTTTATCCAACTCAATTCATTTTTGTCCAGTTCTAATTATTTATATATGTATTTTTATCTTTAAGTGTACAGTTTTATCCATATCTTTACATTTCTATCCAAGTTTCTGATGGCGGTACCCTGGGATCCTTTTTTTGTCTTTTAGCGGGCAAAATCAAATTACCGGGAGAAACCAACTTAGCCGGTTTCTTTTCGGTGGGGCCAGGACGTACTGTAGCGCCCCCTAATAGAATACAATGTATGGACCTTGGAGGGGCTGTGGCCTGCACCCTATCCCTAGGTCCGCCATTGCCTCCTATATTATAGTTGGAAATGCAGATGCCTCAAAAAGTTTGGGTACTTGGTTTTAAATGTTAGATAGACGGTATAGTTTCAACTCACAAATGAATTGATTCGTAAATGTGAGTGAAATACTCAATGGTGAGATTGTTTCAATATATTTAGATTAAAACAACAAAATTTCTAAACTTGGTACCAACCTCTGGTCGGGGAGCATAATGTGGCCTTGAGACGTGATGTTGGTACTACAAAGAGCATCACGTTGGCATCTCTTTGGTCATTCACATTCGAAATCCCAACCGAATAATACATATTGTTAAATTAACTTTTCTTTTTTGAAATATTATTGTTCAATTAACTTTATTGTTCACAATTTACACAACTGATTTTATTTTGAATTAAAATAATAAAATAAATAAATAAATAAATAAATAAATAAATAAATAAATAAATAAATAAATAAATAAATAAATAAATAAGTACTATGCATAATATTAAAACTTATTAAAATTTGCCTAAAAAAACTTTATTAAAATTTACACACCAAAATTATTTTATTAAATTATATATTTGAGATTTAATCAAAATACACTCAACAATAATTAAATTTCTTGACTAGAGGGATTTTCTTTCTCCTTCTCCTTTTCCATCCCTTTACCATCACCTTCCCCTCCCTCTTCACCCATCGTAGGCGAGAACTCCCAACCCTTCCCCTTCACCTTCTATGGCTCGAGATGCCCTTAGAGCAGTGATTAAATTTTCCCATTTCTAGCGAGTTTTTAACGCATCTTCTTAGAGAGGTAGGTAGGCTTTGAAGTTCTTGGATGAGAGGGAAAAATGAGGATCAGCTTGACTACGACTAATGAGAGTAAAATGATATCGAGATCGTTTATTGTGGAAGTAGGAAAATTGCGTTCAAAATTAATAATATAGTATATGCACAATCAAGTATCGAGATCGGTCAACAATTAACATCTTGAAATATAATTTTCCACTATTCTCAAGCCATATTTTCAATAATCAGCCAGGGTTTTTTGTGTTTAAATCCCTCCAACGTATCAAATTCATCAGTATGCATCTTAAGTTATAGTAGTACTCCGTATTTAACAATTAGAGAATAGAGTGTCATGTGAAAGCCTTTTGTAATCATCATTCCATTACAAAACTCAAAGACTCATTTGTTCTTAGTTATGTGCTTAGAACTTCTTTTCTTTTGAGCACTCCATTTGTGACATTTTGTTAGTTTTTGGTCTTCCTGGCCAACTTTCTCAATTGGCTGCTCAATTTAAATCATTGTATTAACACATTATTGTCTTTCATTTGCAGGCTTGCAGTTATACAGTTCATCAGATCTCAGAGTTTGACTCTCCTTACAACAGAAGGCCGGTACTCATCTTCTTCTTCTTCTTCTTCTTCTTCTCCTCCTCGTGAACTTCAAACTTTCATTGAATGATAAGATGTTTTTATACTACATCAAACTAGTATGATGTCATGGTTCATAATGTGTAACGTGGTTGGTCGAATAGAAACTGTTATTAGTGTTAGAAACTTGGACAGATTTTGTTCTTGTTAGAAGAAAATAGTAAGTGAAGAAAACAGAATATAAGTAGAAAGAATGACTTACAGATAGATAAACGGCTGAATGTTGAAATAATCTGTCGAAGAACAGTCTCGTACATTCACGATCTCTGTAAGACAGTCGGGTACCATTGGTGCCTTGATTCTTTCAGTGGCGAGTTGTCTCCCAGGATAAAAGTTCTTCCGATGTTGCAGATGAAGTATTGTTTCTGCAACACCCAACGAACGAGACTAGAAGAGAGAGAATTGGTGGAGAGATTGATAGCAGAGAATGAATGAGTGAATTTTCGGAATGAATTTTACTGAGAGAGGAGACCTCCTTTTATAGGAACTGAACGGGTTGGTTAGGGAGACACAACCTAATTAACCGTTTGGTTAATTAACGACACTGAAACGAAATTGTGAATTAGTTCACAGTAAGGCCCAACAACCCAAGCCCAAGCACGCGCCACGACCCGGCCCGTGCCCGAACCGGAGACCGAGCCGAGCAGGCCAAACGGCAGCGGCGCGCGAGCGGGTGTTTGGTTGTCCGACCATTGTCTAGGTTATCTCTCCTACACAAAATGTGTATCACCCAAAGGGCGTGCCCTTATAGTCCAATGTTGAAGTATATAAACACTTTAAACTATCTCTTCCTCAAGATGTTGGTTGATTTGTTTTGGGAACATAAACCCAAACACGAACCCCCCAACTTCTACGGCTTATTGTTCATTCATTTCTTAATGGTTTTCGACGAGTGATTAACCAAAACGATCACCAAGTTACCCACTACGTGATGGTGTAATTGGTGTTGTTAAATTTCAAATGAGCCGAATGAAAACCGGGCTCAAAGTCGGGCAAAAACCGACTTGTCGAAGATCATTTTTCAACAATCTCCCACATGAATGACCAATCAGCGTTGAAGCCGAAAATAAAGTGGTTTTTTCAATTCCCTTTGTTGGTAATTAATTTCCTAAAGAAAAGTAGCCTTAGGCTTTGAACTTTTCCATTAGTGAGATACTATAGGGTATAATGGCTTAGTGAGTGTGCGAAGTGCTTTAAACTGCCTTGATGCGGTGTGTGCCTAGTCGATAGTAACCACACAATTAATAACTGAGCATAGTATGTTCTCATGGCTGTGCTCATTTTGTCCTTGAGATACTATTGCCTGGTTTCATGAGTAGTCTTAGAGGATTATGCCTTCTCATCCTCCTAGAATCGGCCCCATTTCCTACTCACATAGGTGAGATACATTTAAGGGTATCTATCCATACTCATCTTAACATGTGATCTCATTAAAATCATTGCTTACCCTGGTCCTATCAATCGTCACCCTAGGAAGTAGGATCATATGTACGAAAGTAGGATCCTTGTAGGAAGTAGGATCATTTTAAAGCACGAAGGTAAGAAAGTCAGGTCCGAAAGATTTTTTCGGTTCTTTGCCTCTTACTCTGTCTTGGTTCTACGTCTTGGTCATCATCATCTCCAAGAGTAGAATCATATGTACGTTTTTCAGTTTCATGCGTCTTCTTTTCTTTGTAAGGAAATGTATACTCAAAGAAAGATGCGTTTGATGATTCAATAATCGTATTTTCGTGAATATCAGGTATTTCTGATTTGTGAACCAAAAATCGATACGCACTACTATTCAAGGAATAACCAATAAAGATGCAATCAACTGTTTTAGGACCGAGTCTTACTTTCTTATGTAGTGGTGTAGCCACTTTAGCCTGACATCCCCAAACTCGTAGATGTTTGTAGGATGGCGTTCGTCCTTTCCATAATTCATATGGAGTTTTATCGGCCTGTTTCTTTGGTATTCTATTGAGAATATAATTGGCATTTAGTAACGCTTCCCCCCCCCCATAAATTCTGGGGTGATCCAAAACTTATAAGTAATACGTTCAGCATTTCTGTTAAGGTTCTATTTTTCCTTTCGGCTACACCGTATTGTGGCGGTGTGTAGGGCGCCGAATATTGGTGGATTATTCCACTTTGCGAACAAATTTATGCGAAGGGAGAATCATACCCTCCTCCTCGGTCATTATGTAGGATTTTAATCCTTTTGCTAAGTTGGTTTTCAACCTCTGCTTTGTATTGCTTAAAAGCGTCCAAAGCCTCATCTCGACTATGTAATAAGTATACATAGCAGTATTTTGTACAATCGTCGATAAATGTAATAAATTACTTCTTTCCACCTCTTGTTGGTGCAAACTTTAAGTCACATATGTCGATGTGAATTAATTCAAGAGGACTTGTCGTCTTTAAACCAATAGGTTTAAAAGTTTGTCTTGTTAATTTTGCCTCAACACAAATTTCACACTTGTGATTAAAGTTAATTTCAATTTTTGGAAGATGGTACAAAGTCATTAATTTTCGAATTGATTCGTAATTAACATGACCAAGTCTGCCATGCCACAAACATGAAGAAGAAATAGACGAAGTAGAAGAAGTAGACGACTCAAGCAAGTAGTTAATAGCTGCATTCTTATTCATAGCCGAGACAATCATTACATTAAGTTCGAACATCCCATCCTTCAAGTAACCCCTACCCACATACTCTCCTCTCTTCATTATTACACATTTGTCGGATTCAAAAACTATTTTGAATCCTTTCTTGCTAAGTACAAAACCAGAGACTATGTTCTTCCTAATGTCTGGGACATGGAGAACATCATTGAGTACTAATTTCTTTCCGGAAGTCATCTTGGGGATTACTGCTCCTTTGCCTTTGACGCTGGATGTTGATGAATTTCCCATGTAGATTTGTTCCTCGGTATCGACAGTCTCATAGGAAGCAAACATGCTTTCATCCAAACATATGTGGCGGCTGGCGCCGGTGTCAACCACCATTCTCGAGGATTTCCTTCGGCAAGGTTCACTTCAGAAATTACGGCTGCGAAGTTACCTCCTTCATCATCGTTCTTGGCTTCGACCATGTGAACTTCGGGCCTCTTGCCTTTGGATGTCTTTCGCTTCTTTCGGCAATCCTTGATCATATGGCCCGTCTTGCCACAATTGTGACACTTTCCCGTGAACCTCTTCTTCTTTTCGATAGAAGCGCCGTGTTTCCGTTTGAGATTGTTGGATTCCGAAACTCCATCCACCATATTTTCTCTAGGTTCGTGGCTAGCCGAGGGTCTTTCATCGGCAATCCGATTGCCTTCTTCAATCCTGAGACGGACAATCAAGTCTTCCATGCTCATTCCCTTTATTTATGCTTTAGGTAGTTTTTGTAGTTCTTCCATGCCGGTAGCAACTTGTGGATCATGACTCCAACGAGAAACTCTTAAGGAAGGATCATATTCTTGGATTGGACTTCATGAATTAGGCATTGGAACTCTTGAACCTGCGACATGATACTTTTGTTATCTACCATCCTAAACTCTAGAAAATTTTCCACTACGAACTTTTTGGCTCCCGCATCTTCTGTTTTGTATTTTTTTCTCGAGGTATTGCCAAAGTTCTTTAGCGGTCTTTACATCGGAGTAGGCATTATACAACTGATTTTCTAGGCTATTCAATACATAATTTCTCGCTAAAAAATCAGAATGATGCCAAGCATCGGCAGCTAACACTGCTTCTTTTTTTGGATTTTCAGAGAGTTTAGGTGCGTCCTCCGTCAGATACTTTGCAAGACTTAGGGTGGTAAGATAGAAATACATCTTCTGCTGCCACCGTTTTAAGTCTTCGCCGGATAATTTTTCAGGTTTCTCAACCGGATGAGCATTGACTGGGTTTGTAGGAGTAACCAGCACTGCCGCATTTGTGGCTGCCGTGCTAGTCTCGGTTCATCCGTCTTCCATTGCTAAACAAAATAACAATTCTATTTAGATACAGAACCGCACGGTAAAAATAAATCTGACTGAAAAAGATTTCAGATTACAGAAACTGACTGTAGAAGAAAAATTATAACTGAAGAAAAATAATCTGACTGAAAAAATTAATCTGTCTGAAAAAATTTCGCTTACTGTTTTCATAACAGAGTCCAGATATTGTCTTACGATTGTTAGAAACTTGGGACCGTTTTGTTCTTGTTAGAAAAAAACAATAAGTGAAGAAAACAGAATATAAGCAGAAAAGGATGACTTACAGATAGATAAACGGTTGAGTGTTGATAAAATCTGCCGAAGAACAGTCTCGTACATTCACGATCTCCGTAAGACAGTATTCGCCGGGTACCGTTGGTGCCTTGGTTCTTGCTGTGGCGAATTGTCTCCCAAGATAAAAGTTCTTCCGATGTTGCAGATGAAGCACCGTGTGAATTCGGGATGAATTTTACTGAGAGAGGAAACTTCCTTTTATAGGAACTGAACGGGTTGGTTAAGGAGACACAACCGTTCGGATGGTTTAATTTTTCTGGGCTAGAAAAAGTTAGTTTCTGGCCCAAATATAATTTGTTCACAGTAAGGCCCAACAACCCAAGCACAAGCCCGAACCCGAGCCAGACAGACGGCGGCGGCGCGCGCGCCCGTGTGGTGGTTCGACCATTGTCTAGGTCCTATCTCCTACACAAAATGTGTATCACCCAAAGGGTATGCCCTTATAGTCCAATGTTGAAGTATATAAACACTTCAAACTCTCTCTTCCTCAAGATATGCGTTGATTTGTTTTGGGAACATAAACCCAAACACAAACCTCCCAACTTCTACGGCTTATTGTTCATTCATTTCTTAATGGTTTTTGACGAGTGAGTAACCAAAATGATCACCAAGTTACCTTCTACGTGATGGCGTAATCGGTGTTGTTAACTTTCAAATGATCCGGATGAAAATTGGGCTCAAAGTCGGGCAAAAACCGACTTGTCGAAGATCATTTTCCAACAATTAGTTATCCTACAATTTTAGATTTTAGAACAACATAAAACATATTCACACCATCGACACAAAGAACGCAAAGAAGGTATCATAATGAAACTGGCTGAGGCATGTAGAGCTTTTATTCAGTTCAGATTAACAGGCGGTTCCGGTTAAAACCGAACCGATTAAGCCGAAGAACTAGAACCGAGAACCGAATCGGGAACCGTTGAACCGAAACCGGACCCGGACCCGGTAACATACGGTCCCGATTTGGTTGCCCATATTTTCAGAACCGGAACCGGTTTGGAACCGAAACAGACCCGGAACCGAGCCGGAACCGGAACCGACCTGGAACCGAACCAGAACCTGTGTCCAACGGCCACATTTTAAAAAAATCTAAACGTTACTGTGTTGTCAAATTAGGTCAGTGCCCGTTCGGGTGACCTTTTTTTCTCAGAATTTTTACTTTTTGCTTATTACAATTACCCCCCCCCCCACCTACCCTCCCTTCAACTTCTATAAATACCCAACCCACTTCCACCATTTTTCTCACACTTCCTCATCAAACACTCTCCTTATTTCTCACACTTATACACTCAAATATCATAAAACACTCTCCAACTTCTTCATCTTTCATCACTGAAAATCATCACACTCTCAAATTTCCTCAATTCCTCAAACTTTCTTGGTTGTCGACGGCGAATTTCTCACATTCCTCCTCAATTGTGATCATTTGAAGAACCAAGCAAGGCATCCTCCATCTTCCACATTCCTCCTCCAAGAATTATTCTTGGAGTTTGTAACTTTTATTTTTTGTTGTGCACTATTTGATTTTGCTCTTGTTACTTGTTATTTGTACATTATTTGCTAAACTTAATTTTTTTCATCCAATTTTTCTAAGAAAAAATGGCTTCCTCTTCTCATAACGTAAACGTAGACATGAATCTTGATGACGATGACATTGAAGAATTATTTGGCGAATGTTCCACTAATGATTTTAATTTAGAGAAAATGATCCGAATTTAGGTGCTAATAAAAGAACTCGTAAGGATAGTAAAAGAAGCCCCGTTTGGGATCATATGGAAAAAATACCCAATGGCGTAGACGACAAAGGTAAACCACAATTTAGGACCGTTTTCAATCATCGTAAAAAATAATTTGTATATTATCAAACCGGTGGATTAGGATCATTGAGAAAATATTTACAAAATGCACACGGACTTTTGCGTGATACACCCGCCGTAGGTGACCCGTTGGTCCAAACCCAACTAGGATATGACGCACACGGTAACTTAGTTACTTTTATGTACGATGAATCTATGGCACGAAAGGCTTAGCTCATTATATCACCGCTACCGAAAAACCAAATTATATGGCCGACGACGTAGAGTGGGACAAATTGATCCAAACCGCTTTTTGTCTGAGTTATAAGCATATAGGTAGAAATACTACTAGTAATAATATAATTGCTCTATATTGTAATACCCCGTTTAATTAATAAGGGTAAAACGGTAATTTTAAAAGCCTAATAATAATTTTTATTTGCAAAATAATATTTGGGTAAAATTTTGAGTTTTGGTTGTATAAAACTTTAGAAGAATATTAGATAAGTATTGTAGAATTAATACGTAGACGTTTCGTGAAATTTTAGTTAATTTAAGTTTTAGCGCGTGTCGGACCACCCGCGTAGGGTGACACAATCGCCACACCCAATCACTTAGAAGAGTAGTGCTTCACCCACACCTTAGAATTTCTCTTAGCCTCATCTTCTCCAACAAGCATTTTCATTCGGGAACTTTCTCATCACCATCACCGCCTCTAATTCCTTTGCCTTCACGGCAAAGGCACCGCCTCCCCCATCACCGCCACACCCTCTCTATAAAAACCCACCCCCTCACCCAGCAGCTCCACAGCAGCAGCCGCAACTACCTCCACCATCACCACCCTCGACATCATCACCATCACCGCCACCAAGCTCCCTCTCGGCAAAGCAACAACCACCCCCTTCATCACTCACACCCTCTGTTATGCTCTCTCTCTCTCTCTCATTCTTTTTTCACCGACGAACCCAGCAGTAGTAGCAGTGGCAGCAACCACCACCGATAGCCACCACCATACTCGTCGGAAAACCACCGGGAGTGAAGACCCACCTCTGTTTTTCACTTTCCCTCTCTGTTACTCTTTCAGTACCCTCTCTGTTCCGAATTGAATCAGATAGAAGATTGAAACCAGTAGCAGAAACCCAGTAGCTAGCAGAGCAGCCCAGTTCGGCCGTCGGCCACCATTGTTGCCGGCGACGAATTTCGCCCAGACCACCGACGCCCACCTACCTTCTGAAGCTGATTCCAAACCGTTTCTGGGAGTACGATGATGTTCTAGGAGCCTGAATCCAGCGTCAAGAACCACCGGAAAGTCACCGTCGGCCACACCCGCCGTGGGCTCCGACGCCGTCTTCGACCCGACTCAAATCTTCGTCGATTCTTGCATTTCTTCGAACGGGTACGCTCAAAATCTCTCTATGGGTCAATTTCAGTACTTATAATCTTGTTCTAGGGCTTGGATTCATGTTTTGTGTGAATGGATTCATCATGTTTTGATTCGGGGGTTGAACTTGTAGTTTCTCAAAAACTCAGGGTAGTATATATGACATAGCGAACTGTTTTATGGTGGATATAGGTAATTGGGTGTCACTTTGGCATTACTTGGGGGTTCTCTAGGCATTTAGCAAACTAATTATATAAAAACACATTTCGAATTATGTTTTTTTGGGATTAAATTAAATTATACAAATTTCTAACTACCTTTCAAATTGAATTAAAGTATTTTAAAATAGTTAAAAATCATTTGCTAGCTAAATAGAATTTGTTGTTCGGAAGTTTACAAAATAGAAATATATCTTGTAATTATTTACAATTTGTTGAGTACTCAATTGCTTGGAATAAGTTGGAAATTTAGTTAGTAATTCAGAAGTTTAATGTTTCCGTCACTTGATAAATGTTTATTTTCTCATAGCATTGGTACTTCTTTTATGAAACTTCTAATAGAAATTTTTGGTTATTTATAGTGAAAATATTGGTTAATAAATTAGCCGATAGTAAATATAAATAAACTTAAGTTATGTCCTCTTGTATAATGATAATCTTAAGCATGATATGGAGTGGGGAAATTATGCGACTTCTAATAGGATTCGTTATATTTATAGGATCATATATGCATACTTGCGTGGACAATTTGTGATCGAATAAGGCATTGTATTGTAATTTGTTAGTGACAGGTTTGTAAACGACGGCTAAGTAGAAGCTTTTACATGCTAGTGGGTGTGAACTAAGGTAAGTGAACATGCCAAGCCTTGCGTGCCAAGCTCCTTTCGTGTCGCAAAATGATTTTAATGCTGTCTCAAAACGTGGTTGTTATTTTAAATGTTTTATTTGAGATTTTCTTGCGTTTTAAAGAAGTTTCTTTGACTTGATATTGTCACACGAAAAAGTTAATAATGCGTAATAACGTAAAGTGGAAAGAGTTGTGCGGGAGAAGCTTTATTATTGTCGTGTTGACTTTTGTCACACGACCCGTGGTTATTTTATTATTATTGTCGAGCTTGTCTCGGCCCGTGGTTATTATTGTCGAGCTGGTCTCGGCCCGTGGTTATTATTTTATTATTGTCGAGCTTGACTCGGCCCGTGGTTATTATTGTCGAGCTTGACTCGGCCCGTGGTATCGCTCCATGTACTCACCTCTCTGGCCGCAAGAAGTCTTAGGGGGCTGCCGGCAGTTAAGGTCATGGTTGCTAGTGATAGAATAGTGGACTCTTCCCCTTATCAACACAGTTAATAATACAGTTTCTATGAGATTTGGATATTTAAGAAAGAGAAGAAGAAAGAGATTGGGACTAATCATCCCCGTTTGAAAGTTGAGAAAGGAAGATCAAATGAAAGAGAATTTTATAAGTGTTCTTACTGGAGGCATCAGGTTCACTTCTTACAGTTTTACAGTTATTATTTGAGTTCCCGATTTGCTCTGCAAAAATTACCTTTTTTTATGATTTATTTCCTCTTTATATTTATTGTGAAAATAAAATTATGCTTCGTCTTCTGATTTACAAGCTTGGGTGTCACTTACTCAGTATTTCCATGCTGACTTTGAAACTGCGGTTCCTGTTTCCTTCCCACCGCAGGTTTAGGAACTGAAGACTAAGGTGTAGCTGGGTGCGGGACTCACTTAGATGGATTTCATCACGAGTTGAAGCTAGTTAGTCATCAAGAATAATGTAGTAGTTTGATAACGCTTGTGTAATATCTAGAGACTATGAGATGTTTAATATTATGTAATAAATAAAGATTTTGGGATGTTATGCTTTTGAATTCCACCGTTACTATTAGCAGCGCCCTCCCGGGCTTTCCGGTCCGGAACGGAAGGCTTGGGAATCCTCGGGCTGTTGCAGGTGGTATCAGAGCGTTCGTTCCAGTATAAAACCTGTAGGGTAACTAAAAATTAACATAGGGCAAGATAATTAAAATTGGATAAGCCGTTCGGGTTATGGGTAGTCTAAGTATAAGTTTTGATTATTCCTGACCACCCTCATCCTGTTTTGAGATTGTTGTGATCTGGTTTGATTTGGGATTCATTTAAGTGATTATGGATAGTTGTTAATTTCACGATGAGAATAAGGATGGAGATATAGTTTGATTTCTGCTTGTTGTGCAGAGAAGAGTTATATTATCTTATTGGTTGACATGAATTATATGTGTGAAGTTGATATGTGATGCGTGCCATGTTATGACTTTGTTAGAGGTATTGCTAATTGTGAAATTATAAGATAGTTGTTATGATTTTTGCGACCATAACCCCAGGATACCGTAGGGTGAGACTGATAGACCGTTACGATATCACTTTAGGGAAGTTTGACAGGAACAGATGGCTGAGAACATCACCATGGAGCAGTTCTTCGTGCAAATGACTCAGATGATGAGTAATGGAGGTCAGACAGGAATTAACTGGGCCAAGCAAGTGGCAGACATGAAGCCAAGGGAGTTTACAGGGAAGGAGGATCCTGTGGAATTAGAGGATTGGATTGTAGAAATGGACAAAATTCTTGAGACGGTAGATTGTCCTGATGACCGGAAAGTCAACTGTGCTGTCTTTTACTTAAAAAGCGAAGCGCATCTCTGGTGGAGGAATGCACGAGAAACTTTGCTAGCCGACCCCAAATTCAACTGGGAAGCCCTTCAAACTGCGCTCAGAGCTCGTTTCTACCCTCACCATGTGAAGAGGAGCAAAGAACAGGAATTCCAGAACCTGCAGCAGGGAAGCGACTCAGTGACGGAGTACTTCCGGAAATTTACGGAATTGACGAGGTTTGTAGGCAACATGGTTCCTGACGAAGAGTCCAAAGTTTCCAAATTCATCTCTGGACTGCATGAAAGGCTACAAGAGTCCCTGTTGAGCAGAACCTACCCTACTCTCCACGAAGCCTATGACAGAGCTGCGGATATCTGGCGAGTCCGTGTCGTTCAAGAAGAGAAAAACAAGAAACGCGAGCTAGAAGAGACAAGAGGAGGTAACAACTTCGCGAAAGGGAATCAGGGTTTCAAGTACAACAATGGGGAAGGTAACCAGGGGCAATACCGAGGCAGTCAGCAGAATTCTGGAGGACAGCAACCTCGCCGTTATATTTGCAACAGGTGTCAGCAGAACCATCCTGGAGTTGACTGCATGGGGAACCCAGTCACCTGCCACAACTGTGGCAAGAGAGGGCATCGAGCTTACGAGTGCCGGTCACAACCAGCCGGGAACCAGCAAATGAATCAAGGAGGCAACTTTGGAAGGCCACAACAGAACAACTACCAGCAGTTTGGGAACCAGCAGAATGGGAACCGGGACAACCGCAACAATGGAGGCAATGGCTATGGCAGGCAGCAGAACTACAACCCTGGAAAAGCAGGACAGAACGGAGCTCAACCCAGGATTGGAAACAATAATACGGGAAACGGGAGAAACAACAACAATGGAGCAGGAAGAGCAGGAGCCCAGAACGCCAATGTAGGAAGAATTGCTGTGCTGACCAAGGCTGAGGCAGAAGCTGAATGTGGAGTTGGCACGGGTGATTATCTTAACTATGAGCAGCCAACTTCGGGTTGACAACCTACTTGATCAGGTACTAAGGGCTCGTATTTTTCGAAGATTGAGTTAAGATCTAGGAACGTCAACCTTTCGATAAGTTGTGTTACGAACCTAGTACCCTTGAGACGTGCTTAGCCTTGAGACTTAGCAACCGAATGAGACTGTGACCACTTAAGTAGAGAAACGTGGGTACGACGTTATTTGATATTATGCGCATTACAGAACTTGGATATTTGCTGTAAATGCTATGTGAGATTACTTGCCTGCCGTGTGATCTTGATTCTGATAATAATTGCGTGATAAATCGTTTGTGCATCTTGATTACTTGTGTGATAATAGCTTCGAGGACGAAGCTCTGTCTAAGGGGGGAAGGATGTAATACCCCGTTTAATTAATAAGGGTAAAACGGTAATTTTAAAAGCCTAATAATAATTTTTATTTGCAAAATAATATTTGGGTAAAATTTTGAGTTTTGGTTGTATAAAACTTTAGAAGAATATTAGATAAGTATTGTAGAATTAATACGTAGACGTTTCGTGAAATTTTAGTTAATTTAAGTTTTAGCGCGTGTCGGACCACCGCGTAGGGTGACACAATCGCCACACCCAATCACTTAGAAGAGTAGTGCTTCACCCACACCTTAGAATTTCTCTTAGCCTCATCTTCTCCAACAAGCATTTTCATTCGGGAACTTTCTCATCACCATCACCGCCTCCAATTCCTTTGCCTTCACGGCAAAGGCACCGCCTCCCCCATCACCGCCACACCCTCTCTATAAAAACCCACCCCCTCACCCAGCAGCTCCACAGCAGCAGCCGCAACTACCTCCACCATCACCACCCTCGACATCATCACCATCACCGCCACCAAGCTCCCTCTCGGCAAAGCAACAACCACCCCCTTCATCACTCACACCCTCTGTTATGCTCTCTCTCTCTCTCTCTCATTCTTTGTTCACCGACGAACCCAGCAGTAGTAGCAGTGGCAGCAACCACCACCGATAGCCACCACCATACTCGTCGGAAAACCACCGGGAGTGAAGACCCACCTCTGTTTTTCACTTTCCCTCTCTGTTACTCTTTCAGTACCCTCTCTGTTCCGAATTGAATCAGATAGAAGATTGAAACCAGTAGCAGAAACCCAGTAGCTAGCAGAGCAGCCCAGTTCGGCCGTCGGCCACCATTGTTGCCGGCGACGAATTTCGCCCAGACCACCGACGCCCACCTACCTTCTGAAGCTGATTCCAAACCGTTTCTGGGAGTACGAGGATGCTCTAGGAGCCTGAATCCAGCATCAAGAACCACCGGAAAGTCACCGTCGGCCACACCCGCCGTGGGCTCCGACGCCGTCTTCGACCCGACTCAAATCTTCGTCGATTCTTGCATTTCTTCGAACGGGTACGCTCAAAATCTCTCTATGGGTCAATTTCAGTACTTATAATCTTGTTCTAGGGCTTGGATTCATGTTTTGTGTGAATGGATTCATCATGTTTTGATTCGGGGGTTGAACTTGTAGTTTCTCAAAAACTCAGGGTAGTATATATGACATAGCGAACTGTTTTATGGTGGATATAGGTAATTGGGTGTCACTTTGGCATTACTTGGGGGTTCTCTAGGCATTTAGCAAACTAATTATATAAAAACACATTTCGAATTATGTTTTTTTGGGATTAAATTAAATTATACAAATTTCTAACTACCTTTCAAATTGAATTAAAGTATTTTAAAATAGTTAAAAATCATTTGCTAGCTAAATAGAATTTGTTGTTCGGAAGTTTACAAAATAGAAATATATCTTGTAATTATTTACAATTTGTTGAGTACTCAATTGCTTGGAATAAGTTGGAAATTTAGTTAGTAATTCAGAAGTTTAATGTTTCCGTCACTTGATAAATGTTTATTTTCTCATAGCATTGGTACTTCTTCTATGAAACTTCTAATAGAAATTTTTGGTTATTTATAGTGAAAATATTGGTTAATAAATTAGCCGATAGTAAATATAAATAAACTTAAGTTATGTCCTCTTGTATAATGATAATCTTAAGCATGATATGGAGTGGGGAAATTATGCGACTTCTAATAGGATTCGTTATATTTATAGGATCATATATGCATACTTGCGTGGACAATTTGTGATCGAATAAGGCATTGTATTGTAATTTGTTAGTGACAGGTTTGTAAACGACGGCTAAGTAGAAGCTTTTACATGCTAGTGGGTGTGAACTAAGGTAAGTGAACATGCCAAGCCTTGCGTGCCAAGCTCCTTTCGTGTCGCAAAATGATTTTAATGCTGTCTCAAAACGTGGTTGTTATTTTAAATGTTTTATTTGAGATTTTCTTGCGTTTTAAAGAAGTTTCTTTGACTTGATATTGTCACACGAAAAAGTTAATAATGCGTAATAACGTAAAGTGGAAAGAGTTGTGCGGGAGAAGCTTTATTATTGTCGTGTTGACTTTTGTCACACGGCCCGTGGTTATTTTATTATTATTGTCGAGCTTGTCTCGGCCCGTGGTTATTATTGTCGAGCTGGTCTCGGCCCGTGGTTATTATTTTATTATTGTCGAGCTTGACTCGGCCCGTGGTTATTATTGTCGAGCTTGACTCGGCCCGTGGTATCGCTCCATGTACTCACCTCTCTGGCCGCAAGAAGTCTTAGGGGGCTGCCGGCAGTTAAGGTCATGGTTGCTAGTGATAGAATAGTGGACTCTTCCCCGTATCAACACAGTTAATAATACAGTTTCTATGAGATTTGGATATTTAAGAAAGAGAAGAAGAAAGAGATTGGGACTAATCATCCCCGTTTGAAAGTTGAGAAAGGAAGATCAAATGAAAGAGAATTTTATAAGTGTTCTTACTGGAGG
The DNA here is from genome assembly GCA_023055425.1 of Linanthus parryae. Taxonomy (NCBI): domain Eukaryota; kingdom Viridiplantae; phylum Streptophyta; class Magnoliopsida; order Ericales; family Polemoniaceae; genus Linanthus; species Linanthus parryae. The sequence continues at coordinate 43,641,103 of JALGPY010000006.1, forward strand.
CATCAGGTTCACTTCTTACAGTTTTACAGTTATTATTTGAGTTCCCGATTTGCTCTGCAAAAATTACCTTTTTTTATGATTTATTTCCTTTTTATATTTATTGTGAAAATAAAATTATGCTTCGGCTTCTGATTTACAAGCTTGGGTGTCACTTACTCAGTATTTCCATGCTGACTTTGAAACTGCGGTTCCTGTTTCCTTCCCACCGCAGGTTTAGGAGCTGAAGACTAAGGTGTAGCTGGGTGCGGGACTCACTTAGATGGATTTCATCACGAGTTGAAGCTAGTTAGTCATCAAGAATAATGTAGTAGTTTGATAACGCTTGTGTAATATCTAGAGACTATGAGATGTTTAATATTATGTAATAAATAAAGATTTTGGGATGTTATGCTTTTGAATTCCACCGTTACTATTAGCAGCGCCCTCCCGGGCTTTCCGGAACGGAAGGCTTGGGAATCCTCGGGCTGTTGCATATATAGTGAGAGGAAAGCGAAAATTATGCAAACAAAAATTATATTCTAATTTTACAATTGCTTGCACTTCCGATATGTGGTCCGGTAGAGATATTAAATGATATATTTGTGTCACCACACATTACATTGACCGAAGTTGGACTTTGAAAAAATGTGTTAATGCATTTCGAGAAGTTTCATATCCTCACAACGGTATAAACATGGGAGAAACTATAGTCGATATTTTTAACGAGTGGTGAATTCGTGAACGAATTACATCAATGACTTTTGACAATGCATTGGCATGTGATAGTGCATTAGAGCATATGCAAACTTTGATACAAAAACCCTTTCACGAAGAAATGACCACGTTCGTTGTGTATGTCACATTATCAGTTTAATTGTACAAGATGGTTTGAAAGCTCTAGATTTGTATGTTACTTCTATTCGTGACGCTATTCTCTATATTGAGTCTTCAAACAAAAGAACCAAACGTTTTGAGGATTTTTGTGAGCACAACGGCAAGAAAAAAAAAAGAAGATTTGGGGGAGATTGTAGGACAAGATGAAATTCGACTTACTTGATGTTGAAAAGTGTTAAAGGTTACGAGACCCTTATTACACGTTTTTTGAATGAATCAAACAATCTCGTTTCCATTTCAGTTTATGATTGGAAGGCCGCCAAAGTCTTAAGAGATTTTCTTGAACCATTTTATACCGCAACCAAGCTTCTTTCGGGATTTTATTATCCGTCTACTAACAACGTTATTCCACAACTAATATTTATAAGTGACGCTTTTGGAGAATATAGGATAATACAATTTTATCCGACGCAATTCCGGCTATGGAAGAAAAATTTCTCAAATATTTAGCAACATCCCTATGATTTTTTGTTTGGCAAGTATTTTGGACCCAAGGTGTAAGGATGAAACCACAAGTTTTATGCTATAAAATATTTCGGAAAACATGAGTACCGATAATAATATAGTAGTGATATCACCCACTTTTGAAGAAGTTAAACAAACTCCTAATGTTATGTGTGAAAAATATGTTGTTAAGTTTGGTATTGGTAATCAAGGTTCTCAAGCATCATCAAGTGATCCGAGAGGTAGGGGTAAGGCAAAAATGGGTTCTTTATATAAGAGTAGACAAACCACCACCACCGGGTCGAATTGCGTCTCGGAATTATTGTTGTACATTAACCAAAATTATTTCTTACAACAAATCGATGAAGAAATAGAATCAGTAGATGTACTCGATTGGTGGAAAAATCATGTAACCAACTATCCTATTGTTTCTATTATGACGCGTGATTTACTAACCCCTCCCCTTTCTACAGTCCCTTCGGAATCAACTTTTAGTGCAGGTAAACGAGTGTTGTGGGAGAAAAGATCGTGTCTAACTTCAGAGATGTTGGAGGTACTCATATGCTCAAAGGATTGGAGCGACGCCAACAAACGCACACAAGACCTACACCCTTTGGACGTGGCCGTGAGCGAAATTTACCAAGAATCGGGAATAGGCGAGGACACTCCGCTAGATCAAGACGAATAGTTAGAAAAAATAAGTTCGTATTTCAATAAGTTCATTTCAATAAGTTCGTATGTAAGTTATAAAAAATGCAAATGATCGGTAGTTGAGTGGGTGCCAACCTAGTTGGGATGTACTTAAACTATAGTGATGCAATTTTTTCTAACATTTTATATCTTAATTAATAATACAAGTTTGTTTCATTTTTTTGATTATTTGTCTAATTTTATGTTTTTACATTTATTATTTGCCAAAACAACCCTAAAACAAACAAAGAAAAAAAAAAGGCTGTCCAGACCCCGTTCTGAACCGGTTAACCTAACCGGTTTCGGTTCACGGCTCCCGTCCGGTTCTGGATATACCCAGAATTCAGTTCCGGTTTAACTGAACCGAAATATTCTAAATAACCGACTAACCGAACCGAAACCGACATGTTTGGCTTGCACCGGTTCGGTTCCGGTCCGGTCCTAATCGAATAAGCAGCTCTAGGGGCCGGCAGCAATGGCCTTGTTATCACCATGAGTGATGTAGTCCATGAATAGATAGTGTGTTTGGAATGAGTAGTAGTCACTTCAAGTAGGGCTTGTTTGGATAGCGGGGTTTGGTTAACCCCGACCGTGACCCAACCTCGGAGAAGTCCGGTGACCGGTGTTTCATACTCGGTGCCCGGTAAAAATTAAAACCGGTGGACGGTTAGTAAAAGCGGTGCCCGGCTATATTATTTTCTTAGATAAAGAAGCTGAGGTGGAGAATAAAATGCAGGGGACTGCAAATTGAATTCGGTGACCGGCATTTTCAAAAACCGGTGGACGGCATTTCATAACCAGTGGACGGCATTTTATTTACTCATTTTTGTTTTGTTTGTTTGGGAATTCACATGTTTGTTCATTGTTTTCTTCTACTTTGTGCAATTATGCCATGCACCGGTAAAAAAAGCTAGGCACCGCCTACTTGAAAGCTGGGCACCGACAATATTTGCGGTGGACGGCCATACCCCATTCTCTGGTTAAAAAGAACCGGTGACCGGCTACAAATTTGCCGGCCACCGAACCTACTCAAACCTCAATCTGTCTATCCAAACGTGAACCAATTTTTAAAACCCAACCCTCTCAACCCTCCTATCCAAACAACCCCGTAGTCTTTCTTTCGCGCCGAAAAAAAAGGAAAAATAAAAACTTCAAGTTGCGTCAAATTATGGTCGGTTTTAGTCCAAAAAGCAGGCATATAGTGAACTCACTTTCATTAAGTATTATATTAGTTTTTCATCTTTATTAATCTTTTTGACATTTCTTCATAATTTTTGAATCCTTTTCTGCACCGCGGATATACTTTTGTCCGTTTTTATAATCACATCGCACGAGTTGTCATTTCATTGTCGCACAATACTACAGAACACGCATAATGGCGCTCAATTGCCCGAACATTACGTTTCATTGGCCTAGTATTTAATTAACAGCAGCCTTTTGGTGGATCAGTCACCTTAATCTTAATTTAATGCACCATTGATGATTACTCTCGTTCTCTCATTACTTATCTTAATTATGGTGTTAAAATACTACCATAACTAAGCATGGATTCACCCACATACTTTTACTCACTCTACTAATTAATTACCACTCATTAGTTTGTTAGTACGATGTTGTCGTTTAGGACATACCACTCCGTCCCAGCTCTTTCTATTCAGATTGACTTTTTGACTCGTATCTGGGTCACTTTGACCGGGTGATTTAGTTAGCAAAATAATATGATTTTTTGAAATTTTTTTCACCGTATTATAGAGAAACTATTACTCTATAATACCATGAAAAAATTATCGAAAAACTGCATCGATTTGCTATTCAAATCAACGGGTCAAAGTGACCTAGTGAATAGTGACAAAAGTCAGTTTGAGTAGAAAGAGCTGGGACGGAGTGGTACTATCCTTCCCACTTTTTTTTTTAGAAGATCCTTCCCACTTTTTTATTTGAGAGGGATGCAAGCACAATCCTTCTTTCTTGGGTTTTCTTTGGTTTTATATTTAATGCCCAAGTATGGCTAATGATAACTCCAAGTGTCCTAGATTTTTGGCTATGTTTACCACATTCAATTATTTAAAGGACATGTAATCATCTCACTCCTGTTACACCTCTGTCCCAGCTCTTCTCCATCATTTTGACTTTTACTACTATTCATTGGGTCACTTTGACTCGGTGATTTGGATAGCAAAGTAATTTAATTTTTTGATAATTTTTTTATGCTGTTGTAGAGTATAAGTTGCTCTATAACACCGTGAAAAAATTGTCGAAAAATCGCATTATTTTGCTATCGAAATCACCCGGTCAAAGTGACCCATATACGAGTCAAATATTCTCAATGATGGGCAAGAGTTGGGATAGAGTAGTAACCTTTTGTTAAGAGTTTGAAGTGTTCGGTTATTAAGTTTTTTCTCGCCAATAGAGTTGGTAAGACTCGTCTCGGTAAACCGAGACTTGAGGTTGAGTCTCGCTATTGGTGGAACTGTTTGTTGAGTGCAGGGCCGGCCCAAGACAATTCGGGCCTAAAGCGGATAGTAAAATTGAGGCCTCAAAGAGAAAATTTACACCCAAAATATATTTTTTTTAAAAAAATTAGACTTGCAATATTTTTGTGTAACAAAATATGTCATTCAATTCAGAGAATAAACTACGTCAATTTTAATTTGTACTCAATAGCTTTATAATTTTTATAATTAAAAATAGCTTTACAATTTTTATGTATGAAAATTAAAATATTCACATATGTAATTAATGAAATTTGAACTTGTGTCAAGTTTGTAGCAAAAGATTGGATTACCACCAAGCCAATGTAGAATTATTAGAAGTTGCATGTTAAATTATTTAATATACCTAAATACTACGTGATGAACCTATATAAAAACAGGGCCCTACCGGCAAGGGGGCCTAATGTTGGGTATCATGTGTAACACCCCCCTCATTTCCGGCTCGGGAGAGACCGGGAGGGTGCTACTCATAAAGATATGGCGGAATCGTGAACAAAACATTCCATACTTAATTATATTACAAATGATGATTGTCCTTAACATGAAACATACTATTACACAAGACGCGATTAGTCTACTATTTAACAGGATACGATTACGCTAAGAGTTGTCTTAATCAAAGTACTAATAGATACTAGGTGAGTCCACGATTCTCTTACGCCAATCTCCCAGCTCCTACACCTGCGGGGGAATGAAAACAAAGACCGCAGTTTTTAGAAAATCAGCATGAAATACCGAGTGAGATACACCTTAGCATGTAAACAGGAAGATGAGAATCATCACAGTGCTACACGTTTAATAAAAAAAATTGAGGAATAACATAGTATGAATAAAAGAAACCCAAAATCAAAGTTTGCAGCGTCATAAACAACAGTGTTAGCCAAATTACGATTGGCAATACCCAGCTTCAAACATTTCCAATTAAATCATTCACAAGTTCCAGTTTCCAAATAGAATAAGGATCCGATTATCACTTTCCAAATATACTATCAGAGGAGCCAATTATTAAGCACAGTACCGGAAGCAGTAATGGTCAACAAAGGACCTCCTTAATAGTCAACAAAGGACCTCCCAATAGTAATGGTCAACAAAGGACCTCCTTAATGGTCAACAAATGACCTCCCAACTGCCAGACTAGACCTTAAGTGTTGCAACACCCCCTTAAGAAGCAAAAGGCCAGAAGGGTGAGTACTAGCTGGGACTCCAGCCAACAAGGCGAAGAGCCATGGCCAACAAAGGGCCTCCCAAATAATAATGGTCAACAAAGGACCTCCCAAATAGTAACAGAGTCCGGTACGTGCGATTTCACTTTACGTTATTAACGTGTTATTATTATCGTGTGATAGTTCCAAAGCAATCATTTCGAAACGTAACCAATAACAAGTAAAACATGTGTATCACCAAATACATTTTGAGACGTATAATAAAATCATGTTATGACACGAAGGAAGCTAGGCTAGCTAGGCTAAGCATATAACTCACCTGATGTTGACTTGGCAGTTAGTACGTAGGATGGTCGACAAAGCCTATGTCCACAAATCCGTCGCCTACAATTTTATCAATCATCTAGTTAAAACAGTGATATTGCTAAGCAAATAATGCACTAACTCTTTATGTATGCTCGGCTAGGACGAAACGCTAGTCTCAATCCTCACAATCCCCATTTGAAGATGACATACTTAGTTAATTAAATATTGACTTAGGTTATTTATTAATAAAAGATTACTAAACATTTATAATTTAAAATAAATAAGGGTAAAAGACACTTTCCACCCTTCATCTATGGACAAAAGACATTTTGCACCCTGATTTATGGAAAAAGACATTTTGCACCCCTGTCAGAGTTAAAAACTAACACCACACTAACGGAAATGCCAAAAGACAAAATTACCCTCGAAAGTTAATGAAATTTCACCACTATAAATATCAATTTTTCTCCTCTTCCTCCAACTTCTAACCCTAACAGCCCCCTTATCTCTCCCTCTCTCTACACCATCTATCCCTCTCCAAATACCCACATCTCCCTCTGTCCATCTCCCCCTCATCACCCCGAACCCACCTCCCTGCATCCGCTGCCTCTACCGAGGTCAACCACCACAGTAAAATCACGAACCCACTCGACCCTCTGACCTTCAAATCGAATCCTCTCCCTTCTTGAATCAACCATCGTTGACCTCCATTGGAAGCGAACGACGACAGCCGCCGCAAGGAGGAAGCCGCAGCGGTGACGGCGGTGGTGAACTTCATCGAGCCACTATTTCGTGGAGGGTGGTGGTCGTCGGATGGGGGATTCAGGTGGAGAGCTTCGTCGGGGTGGGTTGTGGAGTTCGACTGAGTGGGTTGTGGGTCGGCTCTCTATTAGAGAGCCCTGCTCTCGATTTTCTGTGGTGGTGTTTTTGTTGTGTTGTTAGGGTTGCAGCAAATGATTCTTAACACATCTTTGATCTGTTTTTGGTTTCTGAAGCTCAGTCTATGGAGGGGGGTTTCCATAGATGTTGACTGGTAATTTTGTGGGTGAAGTAATAGTACCAGAATGGAAGGTAGTTGTGGGTCAATCGATTTCAATTGGTTTCTTGTTTTCTGTGTTTTGCAAAGACTACGAGTTCATCGCTTTTCTTGTTCCAGTTGAATTCGAATTGAGTGTTTTGCTCTTGTGGTTGATGGGTTCTGTGCAGATTTCGTAAATTTGTTATTTGTGGGTTTGTTTTTGAGCTTTTCATTCAATCAATGTGGTGATTTTAGAGATAGAAGTAGAATTAGTTTTGATCTGCTCCATGGAGGTTCCCCCTTTTGCTATTTTTTGTTCACTGTGTTTTTGAGTTATGTGGCATCCTCCTATGTCTTCGTCATTGTTGCTCTGTGTTGATTGTTGAGGGGGAATTTCAGCTCCATATAATTAGAAATTGACATATTGTTATTGTTTGTGTTGGTGGTGGGGTTGTTGTTGTTGTTGTTGTTGTTGGTGGTGGTGGTGGTGGTGGAGGAGATTTGGTGGTAGTGGAGGTGGTGCTCAAGAACACCAAGAACATCAAGAACATGATGAACACTATAATAAACAAAAAAAAATTGGTGGTATTTGTCCACAATTCACAAGGGTAAAATTGTCACAAAAGGTCAGTTTGCACCCCTCCACTGACGGATTGTAACAGAAGGGTGGTATATGTCCACCCTCATTCCGTTAACAAGGGTGCAAAATGTCTTTTTCCATAAATCAGGGGGCAAAATGTCTTTTTTCCATAGATGGAGGGTGGAAAATGTCTTTTACCCAATAAATAATTTTACTAAATAACTAAACAATAATTTAAAATATTGATAAGATATTATTTTACGACTATTTAATAACAAGTACTACTAATGAAATCCATAAAAAAACTTAGAAGTGCTATTTTTAGTTGTAAAAATATGATTATTTAAGAAAGTAAGGCGGCTACAAAATGATACTTTAAAATATTGATAAAGTGAACAAGTATTATTTGGAAACTAATTATTATTTTAATAAAGAAGACTACCAAGTATCAAATCGCATAGAAATTCTATAATTGTAAAAGCGGTATTTTTAGCTAAGTAAATCATTTTTAATATTCTCCAATTTATAACTAATTAATTCTATTTCAAGAAAATAATATTTAAATTTCACTTTTTGGTAAGGAGATTATGAAATTCTCATAATTATTTGTAAACTTACTATTTGTTAAGATAAAAGTGACATTTAATTTAATAATGAAAACATTGTCCTTTAGCGATAATCATACAAATTGTAATTTTCGTTAACTAATTATTATTATTTCAATAAAACACATCCTAATACTTAGTTACAACAAATTTATAATTTATAAAAGCTTAACTTATTATTTTCATTATATTGATTTGATTTATTTTGAAATAGATAATTAGTTAATAGTAATAACAATATAAATTAGAATGTTATTATATATAATAGAAAATTCTGTTTAGGTAAAAAGGCAAGAGACTCCCCTTAGTTTAATAGAAACTACAACTACTTCAAATAACAAGTTTCAGTCACACCTTTAAAGTTTCTGAAAATGACAAAAGCACCCCCCCCCCTTCATCATCTTCTTCATGAATCAACACCCAAATCACCAAATCCGATTATTCTTTGTTACCCATACAAATTTGATGTCACCAAACTCTAATTCGTGTCTAATTATGACGATTTGTGCCAAAAATCAATTCAAACGGTTACCGAACGAGGTTTAAATCAATCGTCGAAACGTGGCGACGAACTCGCCGGAATTAATGGAGCTTGGGCTGTTGGTTGGCCGGAATCGGACCCCTCTGGGTCTGGTCGGACTCCTAAGAGAGTGGGGATGTCGCCGGAGAGACGGAGGGTGGAGGGACGGCGTCAGGTCGCCGTCGGGTCGCCTGTTTAGGTAAAAAGGCAAGAGACTCCCCTTAGTTTAATAGAAACTACAACTACTTCAAATAACAAGTTTCAGTCACACCTTTAAAGTTTCTGAAAATGACAAAAGCACCCCCCCCCTTCATCATCTTCTTCATGAATCAACACCCAAATCACCAAATCCGATTATTCTTTGTTACCCATACAAATTTGATGTCACCAAACTCTAATTCGTGTCTAATTATGACGATTTGTGCCAAAAATCAATTCAAACGGTTACCGAACGAGGTTTAAATCAATCGTCGAAACGTGGCGACGAACTCGCCGGAATTAATGGAGCTTGGGCTGTTGGTTGGCCGGAATTGGACCCCTCTGGGTCTGGTCGGACTCCTAAGAGAGTGGGGATGTCGCCGGAGAGACGGAGGGTGGAGGGACGGCGTCAGGTCGCCGTCGGGGGTGGCTTCTTGCCACTTGTTGCTGCTGCTTCTGCTTCGTCTCAGGCGACGAAAGAGAGGAGAACATAGATTGAGAGAGATTGAGGCAGAGAGAGAGAGTGGTAGCCGGCGGTGGTGGCGTCTGTGTTGTGCGTCGAGGAAGGCAGCGACGTCACTGCCGCTGCTGCTGCTGCTTTTGGCCAGAAAAACAGAGAGAGAGGGGGGGACAGAGAGAAAGGTCAAGAGGGAGAAAGAGGGGGGGGCAGAGAGATGGTGGCGTGGTGGTGGTGGCGTTACTGCTGTCGTTGGTGGTGTTGGCGATGGTGAGGGTGGGTTGTTGTAGCTGCTCTGTTTTGGCAGAGGGAGGGTGAGAGATTGAGGGAGAGATGGTGATGGTGGTGGTGGTTTTGTTGTTTCCGAAGGCAAAGAAGAAGAGGAGGAGGTGCGGGTGATTGTGATGGGGGTTGTTGTTGTGGTGTTGTTGTGTTTGTGATGAGCATGCAGGGGGGGTTTATATGGAAGGGGATGGAGGTTTTGTGTGAGGGTGGGGTGGTTTTGGTGTGTGTGTGGGTGTGTTGTGAGAGAGGAGAAAAACAAGAGAGAGAGGGAAGAGGTGTTGTGACGGGAGAGAGAAAGAGAGGAAGGGGGTGTTTTGTGATGGGTGGAGAGAATGGAAAAAAAGTGTGTGTGTGTGTGTGTGTGTGTGTGGATGTGTTTCAGTAGAGAGAGAGAGAGAAAGAACAAAAACAAAGGGAGAGAGAAAAGAGGTTAAGTAGAGAAGGAGGAGAAGAAGATGAATAGAAAAAAACATATGTGTTGGTGAAACAAAAAGAAGACTAGATGTGTTGGGTGATGAGGGGAAAATTCACCAGATGGTGAGAGTTGGAGAGAGAGAGAGATGTTTTAAACTTGGTTTTATTTTATTGTTGTTATTAAATTCACTTTTATTATTTTACCCATTAGGTTTTAGAGTTTCTTATAAATTCAAACACAACCCCCCCCCCCCCCCCCCCCACATTAGCTAGTTTATATCTTGCCGAAACTACGAATACCTCCCCGTTTGACTAAACTTAACAAAATTTAAGCAGTTATGCCTATAATGACAACCGGGTATTACATCCTCCCCCCCCCCTTGGACTAAGCTTCGTCCTCGAAGCTTGAATGAATCACTAAGGTCACTACGGGTTTCCTATATGAGATGCATATAGACTAGGGTTTGAGCGCTTACCTTCCTTGTTGTTTATTGCTCGCGCTTCTGCTTCGCTTATCACAAATATTTGACCAGGCGGCCTCTGGTTGTTGCCCTGAGCTGCATTTCCCCTGTTTCCGTTCCCATCATTGCCGGCTCTGTTGTTAGCATTCGAATTTGTGTTCCTGTTTTGCCCTCCATTGCCATTGCCATTACCACGATAATTTCCTTTGTACCCGGACACACCGTTTCCAAAGTTGTTGTTGCGATGTTAATTCCCTCCATTCCAGTTGTTCTGTCCGAAGCCATTCCCATTCTGGCGACGCCCTGCTTCGGTTCTTTTGTTGCATTCGTACATTCTATGGCCCTTGTTTCCACAGTAGTCGCATGTCACCCTGGTCCCATCACACGTTACTCCTGGGTGGTCCCCATTGCACCTCTTACAGTAGTAGTGACGGTTAGGCCTCCCCATCTGATGTTGGTTCTGACTCCCCCCATCATTGCTAGACTTGAAATGTTTATCTTCACCTTGGTTGTTCCTGCCTTGTCCATAGTTGTCATCCTCTTGACTTTCTGCCTTTCTCTTCTTCAGTTGTTGGGTCAGTGTTTGGTCGACCCTCCAGATGTTTGCTGCTATGCCATAGGCCTCTGACAGGGTGGCATAGGTCCTGGTGAGCATAGTTCTCTGAAGAGTGAGCCTTAGGCCGCCTATGAAACGAGTGACCATGCGCCCTTCGGTAGGAACTGTATCCTCTGCAAACCGGGCCAATTCTACGAACTTGTCGTAGTATTCAGTCACCGAATCGTTGCCTTGCTTCAACGCGATGAACTCCTCGTACTTCTGCTCCTTGACATGCTCTGGATAGAAGGCAATTCTCATTGCTGTCTTCAGCGCTTCCAGTTGAAGCCTTCTTGAGCCAAGAGTCTTGCTCGGTTAGCTGTCCACCAATTATCAGCCTTTTTCTTAAAATAGAATGCCGCATCGTTAACCTTGTGGGCTTCTGGGCATTCCATGGCCTGAAATATCTTATGAAAGTCTCTGATCCAGTTCTCAAGCAACACTGAATCCTCCTCCCCATAGAAGTTGCTCGGGTTCCGCTGACCTATCTTCTTAGCCCAGTCAGGTTCCCTTTCATTGGCAACATTCTTGTTCATGAATCGAGACATTTGGGCCATTTGGGCGAAGAATTGCTCCATGTTTTTGTTGTTGTTGTTGTCTTGAGCCATCTGTTCACGTTGCACCCTCCTAGTGTAGTATCGCAGGGGTTGGTCAGTCATATTCCTACACTATCGCCTATTGCATCATTACTTAATATAACACGGGGTGATGAACTAGAACGACTAGCATCACGAAATGTACACATTTATTTTCATATAGCACAATTATCATTTGTAAGACACCTTCAAACACACAAAAAAAAATCAAAGCATGTAATATTAGCAGTAAATGCATATAACTCATTCCATAAATCCAACTCAATATTAATCATCTCGATTCATCAAATCCTCAAATCCTCGTCTCCGTATAAGGAGCAATATCAGTCCAAAAGACAATCAAATAAGGAAATACCTAATAAAATGTCCCAAGTCAAATCAGTCAATGCAAATATTATCACATCACAAAATATTTCTAGCAAAGAAAGGTCGAGGGTGGGTGGGACTCAGTAAGTCTAAGACTACCCACAACCCAATCGGCTTGTCCAATTTTAGATTTTCTTACCCTAAATTCATTTTAAATTGCCCTACAGGTTTTACTCCCTTATTGGAACGATCTGCTCTGATACCACCTGTAACACCCCCCTCATTTCCGGCTCGGGAGAGACCGGGAGGGTGCTACTCATAAAGAAATGGCGGAATCGTGAACAAAACATTCCATACTTAATTATATTACAAACGATGATTGTCCTTAACATGAAACATACTATTACACAAGACGCGATTAGTCTACTATTTAACAGGATACAATTACGCTAAGAGTTGTCTTAATCAAATTACTAATAGATACTAGGTGAGTCCACGATTCCCTTACGCCAATCTCCCAGCTCCTACACCTGCGGGGGAATGAAAACAAAGACCGCAGTTTTTCGAAAATCAGCATGAAATACTGAGTGAGATACACCTTAGCATGTAAACAGGAAGATGAGAATCATCACAGTGCTACACGTTTAATAAAAAAAATTGAGGAATAACATAGTATGAATAAAAGAAACCCAAAATCAAAGTTTGCAGCGTCATAAACAACAGTGTTAGCCAAATTACGATTGGCAATACCCAGCTTCAAACATTTCCAATTAAATCATTCACAAGTGTCAGTTTCAAATAGAATAAGGATCCAATTATCACTTTCCAAATATACTATCAGAGGAGCCAATTATTAAGCACAGTACCGGAAGCAGTAATGGTCAACAAAGGACCTCCTTAATGGTCAACAAAGGACCTCCCAATAGTAATGGTCAACAAAGGACCTCCTTAATGGTCAACAAAGGACCTCCCAACTGCCAGACTAGACCTTAAGTGTTGCAACACCCCCTTAAGAAGCAAAAGGCCAGAAGGGTGAGTACTAGCTGGGACTCCAGCCAACAAGGCGAAGAGCCATGGCCAACAAAGGGCCTCCCAAATAATAATGGTCAACAAAGGACCTCCCAAATAGTAACAGAGTCCGGTACGTGCGATTTCACTTTACGTTATTAACGTGTTATTATTATCGTGTGATAGTTCCAAAGCAATCATTTTGAAACGTAATCAATAACAAGTAAAACATGTGTATCACCAAATACATTTTGAGACGTATAATAAAATCATGTTATGACACGAAGGAAGCTAGGCTAGCTAGGCTAAGCATATAACTCACCTGATGTTGACTTGGCAGTTAGTACGTAGGATGGTCAACAAAGCCTATGTCCACAAATCCGTCGCCTACAATTTTATCAATCATCTAGTTACAACAGTGATATTGCTAAGCAAATAATGCACTAACTCTTTATGTATGCTCGGCTAGGACGAAACGCTAGTCTCAATCCTCACAATCCCCATTTGAAGATGACATACTTAGTTAATTAAATATTGACTTAGTTTATTTATTAATAAAAGATTACTAAACATTTATAATTTAAAATAAATAATTTTACTAAATATTGATAAGATATTATTTTACGACTATTTAATAACAAGTACTACTAATGAAATCCATAAAACAACTTAGAAGTGCTATTTTTAGTTGTAAAAATATGATTATTTAAGAAAGTAAGGCGGCTACAAAATGATACTTTAAAATATTGTTAAAGTGAACAAGTATTATTTGGCAACTAATTATTATTTTAATAAAGAATACTACCAAGTATCAAATCGCATAGAAATTCTATAATTGTAAAAGCGGTATTTTTAGCTAAGTAAATCATTGTTAATATTCTCCAATTTATAACTAATTCATTCTATTTTGAAGAAAATAATATTTAAATTTCACTTTTTGGTAAGGAGATTATGAAATTCTCATAATTATTTGTAAACTTACTATTTGTTAAGATAAAAGTGACATTTAATTTAATAATGAAAACATTGTCCTTTAGCGATAATCATACAAATTGTAATTTTCGTTAACTAGTTATTATTATTTCAATAAAACACATTATAATACTTAGTTACAACAAATTTATAATTTATAAAAGCTTAACTTATTATTTTCATTTTATTGATTTGATTTATTTTGAAATAGATAATTAGTTAATAGTAATAACAATATAAATTAGAATGTTATTATATATAATAGAAAATTCAGTTTAGGTAAAAAGGCAAGATACTCCCCTTAGTTTAATAGAAACTACAACTACTTCAAATAACAAGTTTCAGTCACACCTTTAAAGTTTCTGAAAATGACAAAAGCACCCCCCCCCCTTCATCATCTTCTTCATGAATCAACACCCAAATCACCAAATCCGATTATTCTTTGTTACCCATACAAATTTGATGTCACCAAACTCTAATTCGTGTCTAATTATGACGATTTGTGCCATAAATCAATTAAAACGGTTACCGAACGAGGTTTAAATCGATCGTCGAAACTTGGCGACGAACTCGGCGGAATTAATGGAGCTTGGGCTGTTGGTTGGCCGGAATCGGACCCCTCTGGGTCTGGTCGGACTCCTAAGAGAGTGGGGATGTCGCCGGAGAGGCGGAGGGTGGAGGGACGGCGTCGGATCTCCCGTCGGGTCGCCGTCGGGGGTGGCTTCTTGCCACTTCTTGCTGCTGCTTCTGCTTCGTCTCAGGCGACGAAAGAGAGGAGTACAGAGACTGAGAGAGATTGAGGCAGAGAGAGAGAGAGAGTGGTAGCCGGCGGTGGTGGCGTCGGTGTTGTGCGTCGAGGAAGGTAGCGGCGTCACTGCCGCTGCTGCTGCTGCTTTTGGCCGGAAAAACAGGGAGAGAGAGAGGGGGGACAGAGAGAAAGGTCGAGAGGGAGAAAGAGGGGGGGGCAGAGAGATGGTGGCGTGGTGGTGGTGGCGTTACTGCTGCCGTTGGTGGTGTTGGCGATGGTGAGGGTGGGTTGTTGTAGCTGCTCTGTTTGGCAGAGGGAGGGTGAGAGATTGAGGGAGAGATGGTGATGGTGGTGGTGGTTTTGTTGTTGCCGAAGGCAAAGAAGAAGAGGAGGAGGTGAGGGTGATTGTGATGGGGGTTGTTGTTGTGGTGTTGTTGTTGTGTTTGTGATGAGCAGGCAGGGGGGTTTTATATGGAAGGGGATGGAGGTTTTGTGTGAGGGTGGGGTGGTTTTGGTGTGTGTGTGGGTGTGTTGTGAGGGAGGAGAAAAACAAGAGAGAGAGGGAAGAGGTGTTGTGACGGGAGAGAGAAAGAGAGGAAGGGGGTGTTTTGTGATGGGTGGAGAGAATGGAAAAAAAAGTGTGTGTGTGTGTGGGTGTGTGTCAGCCGAGAGAAAGAGAGAGAGAAAGAACAAAAACAAAGGGAGAGAGAAAAGAGGTTAAGTAGAGAAGGAGGAGAAGAAGATGAATAAAAAAAACATATGTGTTGGTGAAACAAAAAGAAGAATAGATGTGTTGGGTGATGAGGGGAAAATTCACCAGATGGTGAGAGTTGGAGAGAGAGAGAGATGTTTTAAACTTGGTTTTATTTTATTGTTGTTATTAAATTCACTTTTATTATTTTACCCATTAGGTTTTAGAGTTTCTTATAAATTTAAACACAACCCCCCCCCCCCCCCCCCCCCCCCCACATTAGCTAGTTTATATCTTGCCGAAACTACAAATACCTCCCCGTTTGACTAAACTTAACTAAATTTAAGCAGTTATGCCTATAATGACAACCGGGTATTACATCATGTGTGAGCAGTTTGTCCCACATCGGGATGTTGAATATGAGGTTCATAGTTAATATAGTACGATTTGGACCCTAACTCATAAGATTGACCTTTTGGGTAAGTGGGTGTCTCAAATCATTCTATGATGCTCCTCTCTCGCGGTGGTTAATCTCCCTACACCTAAAGCGGCCGCACTGGCTGCTTTACCATAGAGCCGGCCCTGGTTGAGTGACTTGTAATTCCCTTTATAAGCCTTCATAGCTTTCATAAGAGGCATGAAGTATGTCAATCCCCTTAGATGGGCAACCTCTCCTTCTTCCACACATTTTCTCAACACAAAGAAATAAGTTTGAGCTACAAGAGAATATGTACATGTGATAATTTTGTGATTTAGTTGCGATTGCTAAAATTATGTGCATGAGAAAGGTGAGTGATGTCAAAGTTGGCGTCATACTATTTTTCTTGGCGTCCTAGAGTAACTTGTACTCTACAACATCATGACAAATTTATCAAAAAAGTTAAATTGTTTTGCTATTCAAATCACCAGGTTAAAGTGATTTATCGAGAAATTTACTTTATGTCCCCTCATATATTTGTCGCGCATAAATCAAGGGCGATGCAAGAAAAGTAATGAGCAAAAAGCATCTTGACGCGATAGCGAAAATATCCCGACTTTTTTTTGCTGTCCAAATTAAAAGAATGTTATACGTAAAGCAATTCATGGAGCTGAAACTAACAAAATTTTCCAAATATATGCCCTTTGTCACTTGAAGGGCATGTTCACCCGTTGATACACCAGGTTGGAGGGCAAGTGATTACAGGGCTATTGACCAAGACACTATTCAATATATGTTGTTGTCTACTTTCACCTGTTGGAGCTGGGTAAGTGGCAATACACTGTTGATTATTTAAAAAATATGAAATATTGTATTTATTTTCTTTTTGAAGAAAAAATATTGTATTTGAATATAGCAGTAATGTATGCTCACCAAGTACAGTTATTTAGTTTTAATTTCTAGTATAAAAAAAATAGTTATAATTATGCATTATACACTATACTTAAGCTAATATAAATACGATATTCTACAATTTTTTAACAATTTTTATGGTGTTGTAGACTATAAGTTTATTCTACAATACTATGAATACATTATCAAATTCTTACATTATTTTGCTAATCAAATTATTGGGTCAAATAGAAAGAAAAGAAACAAAGGTCGTACATGTCTGAACAAATTGACAAGTCGTACATAAAAAAGGCAAGCATTTTATTTCATCATATCATGATTAACAATCTACAAAATTGAAGATTTTAGAATTTACAGATTAAAAGCTCAGATAAAACCAAAGTATGATATCGAAATGGACGAAACAAATAAAGTTCAATCATCTGGTAAATTTTAATCTCAAATGAGATTACAATCTCTAACCAAACATGCACTTGTAATCGGCATTTTGGTTCTAGATTTCGATGTCTTATCCAATGATCCGATTCATAATTTGTGGGGACTTTTTTGTGTGGTTGGGATTACACTGTTTTAGTCCAGGTTGCATGTATGTCAAGTAAAGCAACCATGTGCTTGGTTCGTGGGACAATTTATTTCCCCCACCACCACCCATTTCTTATTGTCTACTCTCCTCCAAACAAACACGGTCCTACCTTCAAGGAACCAAAATGACGCCATGCAGCCTCCTCTCCTCAAAACTCTTTTGATAAATCCACGTCATTGATCCCTTTGATAGGCAATTCAATATGTATCGAAGTAAAAATATTTGTCGTACTTCGGTTTTAGCTAGAAATTCAAACCAAATGAAGATAAACTGAACACTTTTTTTCGCAGCTACTAAACTAGACATTTTGTCGTACTACTATCTTACATTTCACTCAAATTATTTATTAAGATTAACATTTTCATTTGATTACTGAAAGTTTCAGCTGATACTAGACATGCTTTAGATTACTGGAAAAAAAGTATAGGCATGCATCTTCTGGATACAATCTTCTAATCCTGCACGCTTATATAAATAAACTTTTGTAATGATATAAAGAAACCAAATGCATTTCCATTCGAAATTTATGACGTTAGTCCTAGATGGAGTTGGAACCTGGCCCGACCACCAGCCACCACCTCGTCACGTGGAGATTGTCTCCTTATCACTTTTGTCTTCCATGACAATACATTTTGCGACTTTGACTTCGTCCGAACGAAATGAATTCGTTCATTGAACTCAATGATGAGTAATGCTTGTGTCAATGAAACTTACCACTCTGTCCCAGTTCTTTCTACCCAAACTGACTTTTGTCACTATTCACTTGATCACTTTGACCCGTTGATTTGAATAGCAGAACGATGCAATTTTTTGATAATTTTTTCATGATGTTATAGAGTAAAAGTTTCTCTATAATACGGTGAAAAAATCATCAAAAAATCGTATTATTTTGCTATCCAAATCACCCGGTCAAAGTGACCCAAATACGAGTCAAAAAGTCAGTTTGGGTAGAAAGAGCTGGGACGGAGTGGTATAGCCCATTAATATTTTCCACTTTAGAAATTTCCGTTTTTAGCAAGAAAATAAGAGAGAGAAATCTGACCCAAGACCCAAAATTTCTAACGGTTAATGTGGATCATCATATCTCAGGATATAACCCAAAAGTACTCTGACAAATAATTTTTTTGTAAGGGCCGTTACACATCACCGTTTCATTAGCTACTTTATCACAGCACCCTGCCATATTTTGCAGCGTCAGGAACACGTACTACCTCTGTTTCGCCTGTTTCAGCCTACTTCACTTTTTGTCACTATTCACTGGATTACTTTCATCCGGTGATTTGATTAGCAAAACGATACAAGAATTTGGTAATCTTTGCATGGTGTTATAGATGAAAGTTTATTCTAAAATACCATGAAAAAATTGTTAAAAAATTACATCATTTTGGTACCCAAATCACCAAGTCAAGGTGACTCAGTTACGAGTTAAAAAGTCAAACGCAGACGAAACAGACGAAACGGAGGTAGTACTAACTAAGGGGCTAGTAGTGAAATCTATTTGGACGGTTGCAGTCAGGCTCACTTTGTGCAATTTTGAAGGTTCCTCATAGAGCTGTCAAGTGGGCCGGTTAAAACCAGCCCCGGTCTGAGTCAAAACCTTAACCAGCCCAAGATCTAAAGGTCCTAACCCGCCCCGACACCGGGTGAGTAGTGGTCCGGTTCGGTTATAGATATGGTAAACCACGGTATCGGCCTGTGCGGCCCGCGAAATAACAGTAACTGTAACCAGGCTGGCCTAGAACCGTTAACGGGTTAGATAAATAGAAAATAAAACAGTTAAATTGTATATGTATTATATATATAAATAAACTGTTGTTTGGTATGTGTGTGTGTGAGAAATTTCCTTTTTAGCAGAAAATAAGAGAGAAATATGCCTCAGACCCCAAATTTCTAGCGGTTACCGTGGACATCATATCTCAGGATAAAGCCCAAAGATAATCCGAAAAAACAAATATTGTATGACTAAGGTCGTTATACATTCACCGTATCATTTGCTACAACTTGTCATATTTTGCGGAGTCGTGAACATGTGCTTACACGTGAAGTATTAACTGTAGGAAATCTGGGTGGTGTTTAGAACGGGAAAAATTGAACTTGGATGATCTTTGAGTCGTGATATCACTCTCAGATTAAAGTATTTCGGCGTTGTGCACGAAATCTCCAATCGGATAAAACAGAGTCTTCAAGATCGAATATGATTTCCCATATGTTTCTGAATTCGACCAAACTGACAAATAGGGAGGGAGAGGGCGGTTAATCTGGCGGTTACAACCGCCAGATTTCAGTCCGTTCTTTTAACAGAAAATTAAATCGGAGACGTTTTTTGTGAAGCACTGAAACGTCAAAAATCCACCGGGGGCGCTGCCCCCGAACCCCCGCAGTCGTCCGCGAGTTCCTTGTCCAAGTCACTAACATAGTTGTGTGCACGCGTGTACTCCACACCTCCTAACGTGTACAACGTAATGCCAATGTCTACTTGGTCGTAAGTAAATCCGATTCCACAAATGGTCGATGACACTAAAATCACCAACACTAACTAAGGAGCTAGTAGTGAAATCTATTTGGACGGTTGCAGCCAGGCTCAATCTGCGCACTTTTGAAGGTTCCTCGTATATCTTTCAAGTGAACGGGTTAACCGGCCCACCAAAGACCCTTTGAGTCAAAACCTTAACCGGCCCGACCTAGAGGTCCTAAACCAGCCCATCACCGAGTGAAACATGGTCCAAATCGGTTACAAATATAGTAAACCACGAAACCGGCCTGTAACCGGCTCGCAAAATAACCGTAATCGGACCGGCTCAAAAACTTCATCGTGGTTAACCGATAAAATATACAAATAAAACTGGCATATATTTATACATTATATATAAGTAAAACGGTTATTTATTACATACTAGTAAGGAGAACGTGCGTTGCACGTATTTTTCTTTTTCTTGAGAGGGATATAGAATTATTTTTTTATTTTTCTTTTATTAAGACTACTGACACGAGTCGCTTTATTTGCAAGAGTCTGAGACTTTTCTCCATCATGAATCCACTTCTTGCTCTGAGATTGCTCCATTGAAATACTATACAAAATCTAATCCATAATAGCCCGGTAAATCACCTCTTATTTGCAGATGACACTTTCATCTTTCAGAAATTCGATCTTGCAAGATTGGATTTTGAAATGGGCCTTAGAAGTTTTTTGTCATCAGTCGGGGCAAAAAATCAACCTCCAGAAATCTGAAATCATTGTTAGCCCTGGGATGTCAATGTGAGGAATCGAACAAGTAACAATGATGCAAAGAACTTTAAAATGAACGACACCAAGATATACGTGGTTCGGCAAATTGCCTACGTCCACGGGAGGGCTGTGTATGATTATAGTTCTTCCTTAAAAGAGATGAAGAAGAGGATTTGAGAACCTCTCTAAACTCTCACCTTAACACTCTCTAACTCTAGAAGAAATAAGAGAGCAAGAACTACAAACAACTAAAGAGAGAAGGCTGAAACTTTGGATGATTTTGGTGGGTTGAGAGGCTGCCTATTTATAGGCTTCAAGCTCCAACCACCAGCTACACAAGCATTGATTAGGGTGGCCAAAAGTCACCAAAATCTGCCCTTCAAAGTCTCCATGAGCTGCTGCATAGGCCTGCACAAAACCATAGCCCTCCAAGCATTTATTGCTTCCTCACCATGGCTGCAACCATCCATGACTTTTGCTGCCATGGCTGCTGCCCATGAAGTCACTCGTTCACACTTGTTAGTTGCTGAAAGTGTGAACACAACAATCTGAATGCAAGACAATTCCTAACAAACTCCACCTTGGCTTGTATTCCGGATAGCCATTGAGCCAGTAGGAACCCTGATGCTTGCCCTTATGTGTACCCCAAGGTTTGGGATACCCTTCACACCCCTTAGGGTGCCTTATGCTTCAATGATGAAGAACCTTAATAGAATTCGAGCATAACTCGAACTTCTCTGTAGTAACAACCTTAGTTAGCATGTCTGCAGGATTTTCCTTAGTGTCAATCTTCTTGAGACGGATCTCCCCTTATTCAACCCAATCTCTGATCTTGTGATATCTCACATCAAT
The DNA here is from genome assembly GCA_023055425.1 of Linanthus parryae. Taxonomy (NCBI): domain Eukaryota; kingdom Viridiplantae; phylum Streptophyta; class Magnoliopsida; order Ericales; family Polemoniaceae; genus Linanthus; species Linanthus parryae. Next base: position 43,662,516 of record JALGPY010000006.1, read on the forward strand.
GTGCTTGGTTCTGACATGAAACATCTGATCTTTGGCTAAATGTATTGCACTTTGACTATCACAATGAATGCTAACTGTTTGTTGTGACAAGCCGAGAGTATTAGCCAAACCTTTAAGCCATAATGCTTCCTTTGATGCTTCAACTGCCGCCATGTATTCTGCTTCTGTTGTTGAAAGGGCAACTGTATTCTGTAGAGTAGATTTCCAACTAATAGGATTTCTTCCAAGGGTGAAGACATACCCAGTAGTGGATCTTCTTTTATCCAAATCACCTGCGTAATCTGAATCAACATAGCCCACAACTTCCTTCTGTTCAGCATCCCTAGAATATATGATACTCATATCCGTGGAGCCTTTCAGGAATCTCATATTCCACTTGACAGCTTCCCAATGCTCCTTTCCCGGATTTTCCATGAACCTGCTAACCAAACTGACTGCATGAGAGATATCTGGTCTCGTGCACACCATGGCGTACATCAACGACCCCACTGCACTGGCATAAGGTATCTTAGCCATGTAGTTTGTATCCTCCTTGCTGCTTGGACAACACTGTAGTGATAACTTGAAGTGTGCCCCGATAGGAGTAGACACATACTTTGCTTTGTCCATGTTGAACCTTTGTAGTACTCTTTCGATGTACCCCTTCTGCGAGAGCCATATCTTTCCTTGCTTCCTGTCCCTGTGAATCTCCATGCCTAGGATTTTCTTTGCGGGACCCAAGTCTTTCATCTCAAACTCTTTGCTCAAACTTGACTTCACCATCTGTATTTGAGCTATATGTTTGGAAGCAATCAACATATCATCTACATATAGAAGAAGATAGATAAATGTACCGTCGTTCAACTTCTTTATGTAGACACAACTGTCGTAGTCGGATCTGGTGAACCCATCTTTCGTCATGAAGGAATTAAACCTCTTGTACCACTGTCGAGGAGATTGCTTTAAACCATAAAGAGATCTCCGTAACCTGCACACCTTATTCTCGTGGTTTGGTACTTTGAAGCCTTCAGGTTGATGCATGTATATTTCCTCCTTGATGCTCCCATGTAGGAATGCTGTCTTCACATCTAGTTGCTCAAGCTCTAGATCATCCATAGCAACCATAGATAGAAGAAATCTTATGGAGGAATGTTTGACCACAAGAGAGAAAATCTCGTTGTAGTCAATTCCCTCCTTCTGAGAAAAACCTTTTGCAACCAACCTTGCTTTGAACTTTTCACCTTCGTTTGATGTTGATCCTTCTTTCCTTCTGAACACCCATTTGGATCCGATGGCTCTCTTTCCTTTCGGAAGCTCAGCTAGCTCCCAAGTATGGTTCTTTTGAAGTGACTCCATTTCTTCTGACATAGAGAGCAGCCACTTGTCTTTATCCTTATGCTCAAGTACCTCTTTAAAGTTTGAAGGATCCCCGGCTTCAGTAATCAATGCAAATGCTACTGAATCTTCAAACCCATACTTGATAGGTACTTTTGCATTCCGCTTTCCTTTGCCTTTCGCAACACTGTAAGGCTCTTCAGCTTCTGAATCTTCCAAGACTTCCTCGAAGTCTTCTTTATCCCCTTCTTCCACTTGCTCGTCCAGCTCCACCTCGATTTGATGCTGGGAGTCTGTTGACTGACCAATCTCGACTCTGGCTTCATTGGAATTCATCATCTTCTTTTCATCGAAGACGACATTTCTGCTGATGATTACTTTCCTGTCAATTGAATCCCAGAGTTTGTAACCTTTAACTCCCTGTTTGTAACCAAGAAAGATGCATTGTTTTGACTTGGCATCTAACTTGGAACGCTTATCACTTTCAACAAGAGAGTAAGCGGGGCATCCAAAAATCTTCAACCTTGAGTAATCTGCTGGTTCGCCATACCAAACCTCGTGTGCTGTCTTCTTGCCAAGGGGTACTGATGGTGAGAGATTCACCAAGTGGCATGCCATGTTAAAAGCCTCCGCCCAAAAGCATTTGGCCAATCCTGCGTTTAGCCTCATGCATCTCGCCTTTTCGCATAGAGTGCGGTTCATCCGTTCCGCAACTCCATTCTGCTACGGACCTTTTGGAGTAGTGTAGTGTCTGATGATTCCCTCCTTTTTGCAGTAGTCTTTGAACTCATCTGATGTATACTCTCCTCCATTGTCCGTCCTCAAGCACTGGAGTTGTTTTCTAGTACTCTTTTCCATGTGAGCCTTCCATTCCTTGAATTTCTCAAATACTTCAGACTTATGTTTGAGAAAATAAACCCATACCTTTCTCGAGTAATCATCGATGAAGGTAAGGAAATATTCCGCTCCTGCATTGGACTTCACAGGTGAAGTTCCCCATACGTCTGAATGGACATAGCTGAGTATCCTTTTGCTCTTGTGGACTGCGGCCTTGAAGCTGACATTGTGTTGTTTGCCAAATACACAAATCTTGCAGAAATCCAACTTGCAACTTTGGACTCCTGGCAATAACTTCCTTCTATGTAGCTCTGTAAGGCCTTTGGAACTCATGTGACCAAGCCGCATATGCCATAGCTTGGTGCTATCGACATTTTTGTCTGAAGTTGTTGCAATCGCAGCTTTTCCCGTCACTGTGCTCCCGATTAACCTGTATAGGTTTCCGATCTTTTCGCCTTTCATTACCACCATAGAACCTTTTGTTACCTTCATGGCTCCACCTTCAGCTTGGTAGGTGCAACCACCGGAATCGAGAGAACCTAAGGAGATTAGGTTCTTCCTCAAGTCAGGGACATGCCTAACTTCTCCAAGCGTCCTGACCACACCATCGAACATCTTGATTTTGATGGTTCCGATGCCAATGGTCTTGAAAGCAGCATCATTTCCCATGAGAACTGATCCTCCATTAATGGGTCTGTAATCACAAAACCATTCCTTCGTAGGACACATATGATAGGAACAACCTGAATCCATGATCCAATCATCTGATTGTATGGCTATACCAGCACAACATACTAGAAGGTCGCTGCCTTCTCCATTTGCGCTTTGGGTCACACTGGCTGATTCAGGTCCGGGCTGTATTCCTTTCTTCATTCTCCATGCTTTATACTTCTTGCAATTCTTCTTGAGATGTCCTGTATTTTTACAGAAAAAACACTCCATACCTCCAGACTTCCCACTTGATTGTGATCTTGAGTGATCACCTTTACCCTTGTTGTTTGACCTCCATTGCGTCGTGGAGGCAATTAAGCCTTCACCCAAATTCTCCATGTTTGAAGAACTTGATGGTTTCCTTCTAATCTCATTTGACACCAGTGTACCCGTGACTTCCTCTATTTCTAGAGTATCTTTGCCATATGTCATCGTGGTTACAAGGTGCTCATAAGATTTTGGCAGTGAGGTCAATAATAACAAGGCCTTATCCTCCTCGTCTAGTTTCACTTCGATGCATAATAAATCTGTAAGGAGTTTATTAAACATACTAAGGTGTTCTAGAATCGGAGTACCTTCCTTCATACGAAGGCCGTAAAGTTGTCTCTTGAGATACAACTTGTTTGAGAGACTTTTCGTCATGTAAAGACTCTCAAGCTTTAACCAAAGTGCCGCCGCGGTCTTCTCTTCCATGACGTTGCACATCACCTCGTCTGAGATGCACAACTCAATCTGCCCGGCCGCTCGCTCATCTAGATCTTGCCATTCTTCGTCGGACATTGTTTGTGGCTTCTTTGCTAATCCGAGCAGCGCCTTATGCAACCCTTGTTGCGCCATTTGGGCTTTCACCCTTCGCTGCCATAGGGAAAAGTTTTCCTTGCCATTGAACTTTTCGACCTCGAACTTAGAACCCATTAGGAAACTTGCTCTGATACCAGTTTGTGAGGAATCGAACAAGTAACAATGATGCAAAGAACTTAAAAATGAACGACACCAAGATATACGTGGTTCGGCAAATTGCCTACGTCCACGGGAGGGCTGTGTATGATTATAGTTCTTCCTTACAAGAGATGAAGAAGAGGATTTGAGAACCTCTCTAAACTCTCACCTTAACACTCTCTAACTCTAGAAGAAATAAGAGAGCAAGAACTACAAACAACTAAAGAGAGAAGGCTGAAACTTTGGATGATTTTGGTGGGTTGAGAGGCTGCCTATTTATAGGCTTCAAGCTCCAACCACCAGCTGCACAAGCATTGATTAGGGTGGCCAAAAGTCACCAAAATCTGCCCTTCAAAGTCTCCATGAGCTGCTGCATAGGCCTGCACAAAACCATAGCCCTCCAAGCATTTATTCATCACCATGGCTGCAACCATCCATGACTTTTGCTGCCATAGCTGCTGCCCATGAAGTCACTCGTTCACACTTGTTAGTTGCTGAAAGTGTGAACACAACAATCTGAATGCAAGACAATTCCTAACAGTCAATAGGGGATGCAACAAATGAAATACCCCGTTTTGTGACCATGGGTATTTTGTGATATTATTATAAGTGTTGCGAAGTTAATTTAACTGTAGAGAGTTAATTATAATGGTTATGAGAGTTTGGGGAAACTTTGTGACTTTAATTAAAGGTTTTAGTGTCTTTTACTTGATTTTGGGGGAGGTAGTTGTCTTTTGACAAACTAAGGGGGAATAAGTGTCTTTTGACCTAAAGTTTCTTCCTACGTAAAAGTTTCCTAATTCAAGAGAGTTTCCTACTTATAAAGTTGATTTTATTTCCAACTCTCATAAAACCCTCACTCTCCCTATTTTTCTCTATCTCTCTCACGTCCCTCACTCTCTCTACCCGTCTCTCTCTCTCACTCTCTCGGCCTCTCTCTCTACCCGACGGCAGCCACCCACCGCCGCCGCCGTCTCTCTCTCCGTTGAGGTAATCTCTCTCTCTCTCTCTCTATATCTTTCTCTCTTTTCTTTCTCTCTTTCTTTTTCTCTCTCTCTCCGTCCGCCTCTCTTCCCGTCCGGCCTCCATGGCGGCGGGTTTGAGCTAGTTTGTTTCTTCTTCTCTTTTCTCTTGTGGATCTCTTATTCTTGTGATCACTTGTTCTAGATTCATGTATGTTGCATGTAATCTTTAATTTTCAGTTTGATATTGTTAGGATCACTGTTCATGGATTTGTAGGGTTGATAATCAAGTTTTAGGGTTTATCATGTTCTTGGGTGTTGGGAAAAACCCTAGTTTGGAGGAGAAGTTTGATTAAACGATTTGGGTGTTTGAATGATCATAGTATGTGGGTAACAATCAGATTTGAATAAGGGAATCATGTTATATTAGGTTTAGTATGAATATAGGATGCTTGGGGGAAAAGTTACATGAAAATTGACAATTCCCGTATGGGTATTTTGAGTGAAATTGGAAACTTGAAACTAGTGTAACTTTTGATTCAGGAATCGAAATTAAGATCCGTTTGAGGCTAAACTTATTATTTCAAATTTTTTGAATCCAATGGAACTGTTTTTGAACCATGATCTGTTTGGGAAACTGGAGTAATAGATTGGTGGAGTTATGATAGGTTATGTATGCTTTAGGTTACAGGATTTTGAAGCAAAGTTTTGGGTTTTGTTTTGAAGTATGAATGGAGTGGGATGTTAGGATGGTGTTATAAACCTAAACCATTGACTATCATATGCATGTAATTAGTATAGCAAGTATATTGCTAGAATAATTGTTTGATTAGAATATTGTAACGTGTAGGTAACGAGTTCGTCGACGACGAGTACGTAGAGTACGTTGATTGATTTCTATAGTTGGAATTTGCTTTGAGGTAAGTAAATATGCCAAGCCTAGTGTGCTTATCTCTTTCGTGTCAACTGAATACTTTGATTTGCTACGTCTCAAAATGTGTTTACGTGCTACATGACTTGAAATACATGATTTCTACTCGTTAAATGATTTTGCGGAAAACAACACCATGATATTAATGAAATATAACGTAAAGTGGAAGAAGTTGTGCGAGGACATTATTATTATTATCTTTGGGCGGTGTTGGCTGCGGTCCCGTCTCTTTTTTGATCCGGTTGCAAGTCCCCGGGTAGCGGCATGTACTAACTCCTCTGGCCGGCATAGTCTTAGGGGGGTGTCGACACTTAAGGTCATGGAAGCTGTGGTTTATTTGGTTTTCCCCCGTCACAAGGAATTAATAATTATGGATTTTGGTTTTGTTAACGAAAAATAGTTAACGATGAATTTTGGATTTTCCTAATGATTATGGAATTGGTTGGAAATATTATGGAATTGGGAACTTTTATGTTTTATTACAAGAGTCAACTTTATTACCGTTGTGTTTGAGAAAAACTCTTACTTATAAATGAGTCTTTGTTTTATAACTATCCCATCATCGTTTTACATGTTTGGGTGTTTATTACCAGTATTTCATGCTGATTTTGTATTGTGGTGTTTCTTTTTTATTCCGCACCACAGGTTTAGAGTATGGTTATCTGGCGTAGAAGGGGACGCATATCATCATATGGATCACTAGTAGTTTTATTTGAATTTGAACACTTTATTAGTTTAAACGCTTTAGATTGTTTATGCCCGTTTTGAGGCTAGAAAGTTTGGATTGTAATAATGGATAATTTCAATTGGTTTTAATTATTATTGTGGATGTTTTCGCTTGAGAACCATGTTATAAAATCTCCTTGTATCCGGGCTCCTATCGGGTACGGAGTGACATCCCCGGGTCTCCGGCTTGGGCCATTTGGGGGTGTTACAGGTGGTATCAGAACTGGCATTCCAAAAAGAAAAACGAAATTGGTTAGGGTAACTAAAATGAATATAGGAGAAATAACTTAAAATTTGACAAGCCGTGGGAATTTGGGTAGTATGGATAGGATTATTATGTGTAAGGGTTTAGAAAATAGGATAGAACGCAAGTATTTCCACCCACCCATTCCTAACTAAGAGCCTTAGCCTATCCAAGATGCTAATGGATTGAATTTTTGGAAGCGTTTCATTTGAGTTTTAGTTGTAAGCCTACTTTTAAGCAATTTGTTGAGAAATTTCTTCAAGCGACTTGTGACTATCAATTTGGAGTCTTGGGAATAATTATTGGTTGCGAAGAGTAGTTATTTTGGATTACGATTTATGCCTTATGAAATTAGAGATTTATTAAGTTGTTTCCTCTTGTAGATGGCTAGAACTAAGCATACAGTAAGGAAGTGTGTGTTGCCAGTTGAGAAGCACCCTGTTGTGACACGTTGGGTCGAAGGTGAAGACTTTCCGGATTTTCGTGACCGCGTGGTTCAATATTGTGAGGATAGATTCCAAGCCTTAGATTTTCCTCGGTATAGAAATCCAGCTTTTCAGGCTTACTGTATGGTGAAGGCATTACCTATGAAACCCATGTTTGGGGAAATTATTACAAAGTATAGCAACATCATGGGCAGGTTGAATCGTCTGAATGATAGGGATTATCGTTGCCAAGGTGAGTGGACGGTGAGTGCAGATTTTATATGCAAACTATTGATGGAAACTCATCTTAAGTGGCAAAGTTATACAGTTATTGAGATAGAGTCCAGTGAAGAAGAAGACGTGATCTACATAAGCTCTAGTGATGAAAAAGATGTGATTATTATAGACTCTAGTGACGATGATGAAGTCGAAGAGGATCCGATGGAAGATGTCGATGAATACCCCGAGATTGAAGAAGATCCCATGGAGTATGAAGAAAGTGAAGAAGACCCGAGAGAAGGTGAAGAGCACGAGTATGATTCTGATGAAGAAGAAGAGTTGGATGAAAGCGATGAGGACGAGGATTAAGCTTGTTAGAATTCTCTAGATTTCCTAGACTTGATGCTTTTTGAGTTTTATTATTGGTTTGAATGAGGCTATATGCCAAGCAATACTTTGATGTTTTTAGAATGATTTTTGAATAGTCACTTTTGGGCTAGAGTTAAATTTTTAGCGTTTTGCTTTAGAAGGATGAATAATGTTTACGTTTTGAGGACCCAATTTGTGGAGTTTAATAAATTTATCTTTCTGAATTTTGGAGTATGAATTGATGAATTAAGGTTGTGTTATGTTTTGTTATCACTGATTAAGTGCGTAGAAAGTGTTCATGGAGTTAAAACGTGAAAACTTTGATCTTTGGTATTGTTGATTCTGCGCAGCAGTGAGTTTTTGTTGTAGCAGACGTATTTAATTTTGGATTTATTTTTCCCCGAATTTTTCCCAGAAATTAGACATATCCAGGTATCTCCCATAAAAATTTCAGCCTCATATGAGTTCCGGAGAATTAGTTACGAATTTTCAAAGTTGGTGGTTCAGTAGTAGAATTGCGAAGTGACTAGCTGTAGCATTTTTTATGTTTACCTATCTTCCAAGTCTTGTTTTGATCTAAAATTTTTATGTAATCTATTAGACACGTTTTCTAACTCTGGTAGAAAGCCTAGCTCCTTTTGAGAATTTTAAAGTCAGTTTAAGGCTTTTCAAAGTCAAAGTTTCTGTTCTGGTAGGCTGTGACAGCAGCTGTAGTATTTCCTGTGTATCTTGAGTTCTACGTACTATTTTGAGTTGATTCTTCTTGATTATGAAATTAGACTCAGAGAGGTTGTCGCACACCAAAATTCATAATTTTTTCTTTTCCTATTGATCCTTTTTCCAATTTTTGAAGAAGACGAAAAGCTGAGACGTGATCAGCCTATGTGAAAATACATGAGTAATTGAGTTACATGATGATCAATGTGTGACATTACTTGTTTAATTGTGCACTACATGCCATATATGCTTGATTGTTTGTACTTCTTGGTACTTTATAAGTAATACAATAGGCTATAGTGTAGGAATTATGACTGATAGACCACATCAATACTACACCAGGAGAAATTGCCAAGTACCAATGGCAGCACTAAACAACAACAACAACAATAACAACAACATGTAGCAGTTCTTTGCGCAATTTGCTCAAATGGCGCAGAACGCAAACCAAGGAGAGCAGAATAACGCCAATTGGGCGCAGAAAGTGGCAGACATGAAGCCAGAGAACTTTACAGGCAATGAGGATCCTGTTGATCTCGAAAAATGGATCGACGAGATGGATAAGGTCATTGAGCTAGTTGAGTGCCCCGAGAACCGCAAGGTTGTTTGCGCGACATTCTACCTGAAGAACGAAGCTAATATATGGAGGAGCACACGTCAGAACTTTTTGGCTCAACCCAATTTCAATTCTGAGGCTCTTCAAACTGCACTATGCACTCGCTTTTATCTGGACCATGTCCAGGATCAAAAGTACATAGAATTCGTGAATCTGACACAAGGGAACGGTTCCGTGACCGAGTACTTCAAGAAGTTCATGGAGCTATCCCGATTCGCAGGTCAGCTGATGCCTGATGAAGCGACTAAGGTTAGGAAGTTCATGTCTGGACTTGAAATTCATCTGCAGAAAGAGTTGATGTGCAGAACGTATGATATTCTTCAGGAGGCTTATGATAGAGCTGCAGCCGTTTGGCGCATTCAAGAGGCACAAGATGAGAAGCGTGGAAAGCGCAAGGTTGAGAGCGTTGTGGGCTATGGAAACAATCAGAGTAGGATTAACAAGGTAGTCAGGACAAGAGGTTTAAGCCCAACCATGGAGGAAGTAACCAGGGACAGTACCGTGGGAACAAGCAGAATAATGGAGATGATCAATCTCGCCGTTATATCTGCAAGAAGTGTCAACAGAATCATCCAGGAAAGGACTGTCAAGGAAACCTTGTCACTTGCTACCACTGTGGCAAGAAGGGTCATCGTTCGTTTGAGTGTCGATCGAAACCAAATGGCAATCAACAAGGGAACCAAGGAGGCAATTACCAAGGGAATCGACAGTTCAACAATAACAATCAGGGCGGAAACCGGAACTATGGAAACTACAACAACCAGAATAATGGAGGCAACAATTATGGCAGTCAGCAAGTGAGCAACCAAGGTAATGGAAGGAACAATGGAGCTCAGAACGGGAATAGGAACAACAACGCTCCAGCTAACGCCAACAAAAATGGGACTGGTACGGAAGGAACTACCACACAGAACGGGAATGTTGCAAGGATCGCTGTCATGAGCAGGACTGAAGCGGAAGCAGCAAACGGAGTAGTCACTGGTACATTTCTTGTCCATGATCAACTAGCATTTACTCTATTTGATTCTGGAGCTTCGTATTCATTTATTTCATCATCATTTGTGGAAAAATTAAGTCTCAATAATCCGTCTACTATATCCATCCCCGTAGCTACCACAACCGGTCATGTAACAGTATGTGACGCCATTTTTGAAGGAGTAGAAGTTAACATTTCGGCTAGTACCTTGCCAGCCAACCTGATACAGTTTGATCTTGGAGGAATAGATGTCATATTGGGAATGGATTGGTTGGGTTAATATCGAGCAGTTATAGACTGTCACGATCAGAAGATCAGGCTCAAAGGTCCAAAAGGAGAAAAGGTCTCTTACCGTGGTATCACAAAAGAGCCATGTATCCGACTAGTGTCAGCTTTGACCAAGCTTTGACCATACTCAACCAAGTGAAGAAGGGGAATAGTTCTTATTTGTGTTATGTTCAAGACATGTATAAGAAGGAGAATGTGCTAGAAGAGATACCAATAGTTAGAGACTTTCCCGATGTGTTCCCGGACGAGATTCCAGGAATGCCACCTACAAGGGAGATCGAATTCACTATGGACTTAGCACCTGGAACAGCTCCAATCTCAAAGGCACCGTACAGAATGGCGCCAGTAGAGTTGGAAGAACTAAAGGATCAGTTGCAAGATTTACTTCAAAAGGGTTACATAAGGCCGAGTGTTTCCCCTTGGGGCGCACCGGTATTGTTTGTGAAGAAGAAAGATGGAAGCTTTAGGTTGTGTATCGATTATAGGGAGTTGAATAGCGCAACAATCAAGAACAAATACCCTTTACCCCGAATTGACGACTTGTTCGATCAGTTGCAAGGGGCGAGCGTTTTCTCAAAGATAGACTTGAGATCAGGGTATCACCAACTTCGGGTAGCCGAGAAGGACATCCCGAAGACAGCCTTTAGAACGAGGTATGGACACAACGAGTTTACAGTTATGCCTTTCGGACTAACCAATGCACCAGCAGTATTTATGGATCTCATGAATCGTGTTATGAGGACGTTTCTAGATCATTTCGTGGTTGTCTTTATTGATGACATCCTTGTTTACTCAAAGAGCGAGGAAGAACACGAAGAACATCTCAAAGAAGTGTTAGAAACTTTGAGACATGATAAGTTACATGCTAAGCTCTCGAAGTGTGAGTTTTGGCTAAAACATCTTCCATTTTTGGGTCACATAATCTCCAAGGAGGGAATATCCGTGGATCCAGGAAATATTTCAGCAGTGAAAGATTGGCCAACTCCAAATAATGTGTCCGAAGTAAGAAGTTTTCTAGGATTAGCAGGATATTACAGGCGTTTCGTGAAAGATTTCTTGAAGATCGCTAGACCGCTGACTACGCTAACCAAGACATCAAAGAATGGACTAAATCAGATTTGGGTCGTAGTTGACAGATTGACCAAGACAGCAAGGTTTATTCCGATGAAAGACACATGGAATATGGAACAAAGAGCTGATGCTTATATGAAGAACATTGTGAGGTATCATAGAGTACCAAGCTCTATAGTTTCCGAAAGAAACCCCAACTTTCTTTCTCACTTCTGGAAAGTACTCCAGGAGGCATTGGGAACTCAGTTGAAATTTAGCACGGCATTCCACCCTGCTACAGATGGACAAACCGAGAGGACAATTCAAACTTTGGAAGATATGTTAAGATCGTGTGTTATGGATTTTCAAGGTTCATGGGTTGATAGATTACCTTTGATAGAATTCTCCTACAACAACAGTTATCATGCCAGTATTGGAATGGCACCACATGAGGCGTTGTATGGAAGGAAGTGTAGAACACCATTGTGTTGGAACGACATAAGTGAGACAATAGTAATTGGTCCACAACTTATCGAAGAAATGACAGATCAAGTGAGACTTACACAGCAGAGAATGAAGGCAGCCCAGGATAGACAGAAGTCTTACGCTGATCAGAAAAGGTGACCGTTGGAATTTCAAGTTGGAGAAAAAAGCATTTCTTAAGCTTTCGCCTACTAAGGGAGTCATGAGGTTCAATCAGAAAGGGAATTTGAGCCCGAAATTCATTGGACCATATGATGTCATAGAGAAGATTGGAGAAGTGGCTTATCGATTGGATTTACAATCGAATTTGGTTCGTGTTCACAATGTATTCCACGTATCGCAGTTGAAGAAGTATGTGCCTGATGCATATCATGTATTAGATCCTGAACCAGTAGAATTGGACCCGTATTTGAGTTATAAGAACATCATGTCAAGATTCTAGACACCAAGACAAGGAACACCCGTAACAAGAGTGTCAAGATTGTAATGGTCTTATGGACAAACCACCTCACTGAAGAGGCAACTTGGGAAGCGGAGGATGATATGAGGAAGAAGTACCCTCACCTGTTTGACGAGGTACCTTGAGTTCCGAGGACGTCACTCCTCTAAGGGGGAGAGGATGTAATCCTTCGGTGTTCATTAACGTACTAGTTATAGTATATTGCATATCATTCATGACCTTAGGTTTGCATTTAGTAGTTGTACCATTGAGGGGAGGTGCATACCATATTGTGGTTAAGGTTTAGTTTAAACCTCAAGGACGAGTTCTTTTTAGGAGGGAGATTTTAGTTTAAACTTCGAGGACGAAGTTCTCTTTAATGAGGGAACGATGAAATACCACGTTTTGTGCCTATGGGTATTTTGTGATATCATTATAAGTGCTGGGAAGTTAATTTAATTGTAGAGAGTTAATTATAATGGTTATGAGAGTTTGGGGAAACTTTGTGACTTTAATTAAATGTTTTAGTGTCTTTTACTTGAGTTTGGGGGAGGTAGTTGTCTATTGACAAACTAAGGGAGAATAAGTGTCTTTTGACCTAACTTTTCTTCCTACGTAAAAGTTTCCTAATTCAAGAGGGTTTCCTACTTATGAAGTTGATTTTATTTCCAACTCTCATAAAACCCTCACTCTCCCTATTTTTCTCTATCTCTCTCACGTCCCTCACTCTCTCTCTCTACCCGTCTCTCTCTCTCTCACTCTCTCGGCCTCTCTCTCTACCCGACGGCAGCCACCCACCGCCGCCACCGTCTCTCTCTCCGTTGAGGTAATCTCTCTCTCTCTCTCTCTTTCTCTCTCTATCTTTCTTTCTCTTTTCTTTCTCTCTTTCTTTTTCTCTCTCTCTCTCCGTGCGCCTCTCTTCCCGTCCGGCCTCCATGGCAGCGGATTTGAGCTAGTTTGTTTCTTCTTCTCTTTTCTCTTGTTGATCTCTTATTCTTGTGATCACTTGTTCAAGATTCATGTATGTTGCATGTAATCTTTAATTTTCAGTTTGATATTGTTAGTATCATTGTTCATGGATTTCTAGGGTTGATAATCAAGTTTTAGGGTTTATCATGTTCTTGGGTGTTGGGAAAAACCCTAGTTTGGAGGAGAAGTTTGATTAAACGATTTGGGTGTTTGAATGATCATAGTATGTGGGTAACAATCAGATTTGAATGTGAGAATCATGTTATATTAGGTTTAGTATGAATATAGGATGGACAAGATGCTTGGGGGAAAAGTTTCATGAAAATTGACAATTCCCGTATGCGTATTTTGAGTGAAATTGGAAACTTGAAACTAGTGTAACTTTTGATTCAGGAATCGAAATTAAGATCCGTTTGAGGCTTAACTTATTATTTCGAATGTTTTGAATCCAGTGGAACTGTTTTTGAACCATGATCTGTTTGGGAAAGTGGAGTAATAGATTGGTGGAGTTATGATAGGTTATGTATGCTTTAGGTTACAGGATTTTGAAGCAAAGTTTTGGGTTTTGTTATGAAGTATGAATTGAGTGGGATGTTAGGATGGTGTTAGAACCCTAAATCATTGACTATCATATGCATGTAATTAGTATAGCAAGTATGTTGCTAGAATATTTGTCAGATTAGAATATTGTTACGTGTAGGTAACGAGTTCGTCGACGACGAGTACGTAGAGTACGTTGATTGATTGCTATAGTTGGAATTTGCTTTGAGTTAAGTAAATATGCCAAGCCTAGTGTGCTTATCTCTTTCGTGTCCACTGAATACTTTGATTTGCTACGTCTCAAAATGTGTTTACGTGCTACATGACTTGAAATACATGATTTCTACTCGTTAAATTATTTTGCGGAAAACATCACCATGATATTAATGAACTATAACGTAAAGTGGAAGAAGTTGTGCGGGGACAGTATTATTATTATCTTTGGGCGGTGTTGGCTGCAGTCCCGTCTCTTTTTGATCCGGTTGCAAGTCCCCGGATAGCGGCATGTACTCACTCCTCTGGCCGGCGTAGTCTTAGACGGGTGTCGACACTTAAGGTCATGGAAGATGTGGTTTATTTGGTTTTACCCCGTCACAACGAATTGATAATAATGGATTTTTGTTTTGTTAACGGAAAAGAGTTAACGATGGATTTTTGATTTCCCTAATGATTATGGAATTGGTTGGAAATATTATGGAATTGGGAACTCTTATGTTTTATTACAAGAGTCAATTTTATTACCGCTGTGTTTAAGAAAAACTCTTACTTATAAATGAGTCTTTGTTTTATAACTGTCCCATCATCGTTTTACATGTTTGGGTGTTTATTTACCAGTATTTCATGCTGATTTTGTATTGTGGTATTTCTTTTTGATTCCGCACCACAGTTTAAAGATGGTTATCTGGCGTAGAAGGGGACGCGTATCATCATATGGATCACTAGTAGTTTTATTTAAATTTGAACTCTTTATTAGTTTAAACGCTTTAGATTGTTTGTTCCTGTTTTGAGGCTAGAAAGTTTGGATTGTAATAATGGATAATTTCAATTGGTTTTAATTATTATTGTGGATGTTTTCGCTTGAGAACCATGTTATAAAATCACCTTGTATCCGGGCTCCTCTCGGGTACGGAGTGACATCCCCGGGTCTCCGGCTTGGGCCATTTGGGGGTGTTATAACAAATCTCTTTCTTATTCTGAATATTACCCTTGTCCCTGCGTCAAGTAAATATTTTGGGGAGCATCATGGACTTCTCTTTGTCAAAAAGAAGATTTTTGACAGTATTGTTCAACGTTTCTATACCCAACTCCAAGCTTGGAAGCTTTACTCGCTTTCATTTGCGGGTAAGTGCACTCTTGTTAAATCAACTTTGCTTGCTCTTCCAACATATATGCTTTATGTCTTCAAAGATCCTATTTCTTTTTTCAACAAGATTAAGGAAATTATTACTCGATTTCTCTGGTCCAATGGCAATAGTAAAGGCATTCGTTGGAGGAAATGGTCCCTTCTGTGTAAGCCCATTTCAGAAGGAGGTTTAGGGTTTCGAGACCTGTAAATTCAAAATCAGACTCTGTTAGCTAAAACTGCGAATCGTATTCTTCTTAATCCTGATTCTTTACTGCCAAGAGTTCTCATGGGAAAGTACTGCCACAATGCCTCGTTTCTTCATGCCAAAGCCCCCTCCTCGTCTTCATGGGGATGGAAAAGTATTATTTTGGGAACAAGCCTTCTTCAAAAAGAAATGTGATGGACTGTTGGTAATGGGTTTTCTATCGACCCCTTCAAAGACTATTGGACTACAACTTCGAAGACAGTTCTCTCACCCCATCTCCAACAGTTTTATCCGAATCTACGTGTTAGTGACATATTGATCCAAATGTCCGTGTTTGGCGAGTAAATATTCTCCAACAATTCTACGGTCATCAATTTGCAGAGGATATCAGACACACTTTTATTCCTTTGTCGAATCAAAGTGACAGGTTAGTGTGGTCACATAATGCCAATGGCGAATATACCGCCAAATCAGGTTTTCTTTTGCTTAAAAAGTACTTAGATACATCTCCCCCGTTTATGAAGGCATCCTCTCTATCACTTTGGATCTGCCGATTAAAGCTTCAACCAAAAGTCACCATGTTTTTGTGAAAACTTCTTTCAAATGGCTACCAACTATGGTTGTGCTCAACAACCGGAAATGCCCGATTCCATCAACTACTTGCGGAAGATGTCATAACCATGACGAAACTTTCTATCAATGCTTTTTATATTGCTCCTCATCTAGAGATATTTTGTTTGGTTCTAAACTTGGATTGATTATTCCGACGCCCAGTCGCCCTCTTTTCAGGATTTCCTTCACAGTCTTTTCTTTTCCATTTCTCATGACGAGGATAAGATTTATTTCCTCCTCACTCTGCAGAAAATATGGCTTCATAGAAATGAAGTGGTAATGAACAAAATTTGTTCAATTACTCCTAAAGCTTCACTTGCAGCCCTCGGTCAACCTTTTCATTTCAATCTGGTTAAGCACACTCCAAATACAGCTAGTTCCTCAAGTATTTCTAACTACTGTCCAGACATTCCGAGCACCTGAAATTTTGGAGCAAGTAACCCCAATCTCACTTCCTTTATTGTTGATACATCATGGCATAGTAGCACAAAGGCAACCGCTGCATGGATGCGGTCAACCCAACAGGTGGAAGATGAATTTGCCCTTTTTAATGCTGACACTTACAAGCCGAAACTCTCATAATTTCTAAAGCTCTAAAATGGATGCTCTTTTTTGGCTACAAAAATGTGGAAATCAAAACATAATCTTTAGTCTCAGTCAACAATCTGAGAGGAAGATCCCACAACTTTATCATCCGCACTACCTTAGAGGATATTCGCTCTGACGCTTGTAAGTTTGAGTCAGTAAGGATTAGATATGTTAAAAGAGAAGAGGTGCAACAAATCCATAATAGGATTGTTTGCATCAACAATCGTTGTAATCCGGTTTAATTTAGTGTGATTCAATCTTTCAAAAAAAAATATTACCTCATAGTTTGCGGTCTTCAAGGCTGTCGAATTCAAAATAAGAAAGTGCTGATGGTATTAGGTTTTGGAATATAATAGTCCTTTTCTCGCTCTATTGGTTTTTTCAGAATCAAACTCTATTTATGGAACTCTGCAATAAAATGGCTATATATTAGTAAATAGCTCGTGCAAGAAATAACACCATTATTATTTGTTCGAAAGTCTGGAGCTTACTTATGGCAGTACTAATCAACTATCAACCACAACATAGAAACTAAAGGTCTTTCTAGGTATGGACCACATTTTGTGATGAACGGAAGAAAGGTAGGATCGTACTAAAGACTTGCTTTATACTACTATGATGCAACTGTAAAATGTGAGTTCGAATGTTCATAACACATAGTAGAGGTTAAATGACAGGTTGCCTTGATTAAATATGCATTAATTGTGCAATTATTTACATCAGTACCCATGCGCAGATTTAGATTCTTTACCGATAAATGCTGCAGAATGTTATAGGTTACCTGGTACAGAGAAATTTCCGCCTATGTTCGAGAAGTAGTATGTCAAATGAGACACGTCGAAAGATTAGTACCTGAATATCACTGGAGAAGTTCAGAGATAAAAAGACTATGGTAGCAAATCAATAAATATGGCTCTCAGCTGCAGAGGTTTAGGAATATGTAAATATGGCTCTCAGCTCTCTAACAGGATTGTAAGAATGGGAAAAAAAACTTTGCGATAAGCACAACTACAAGTTGGAATTAGCTGACACGAATTCACCTAGTACCGACCCAACAACCCCCTCTATTGAGATGTGGTCAACCAGAGACTAACTTCAGGCGAGGGTATCGTACCAAATCCTGATGGAAAAACTGAAAGTGTCCCAGTCAGTATGGAGTGGCTGGTATAAACGATATGGTATTAGTTTAAAAAAGAATCTAACAATGCAAATGATTGAACAGAAACTACATATACATTCAAGATAAAATGCTTCATGCGCCTACTTTGGATTTAACGGACGGATAATATAATGAATACTGTCTCGGTATCACTTTGAGTTTAGTTTCATCCACTTCCTGGACTTCTCTTCCATAGTATCAAAAGTCGGTTCTGCAATCCGTGCCGGAGAGCCGCTGACGCAGTCAAGAAACGAAACGAAGATAATAAAGACGACGAACGTCAATCTCTAAGGGTAAAAAGACTCTCAAACTGAGAAATCTGAATTGTATTCAATAATAGGGGAAAAGATGAATTGTCCGAAGACTTACAATGCTTAAATAGACTAAAAATAATAAAAATACGAATTTTGCCAAAAATAGAAATATTCCTAAAACTACCAAATTCAGAAAATATGAGAGATTATGATGTAGGACACGAATTATGGAAAATATCATCAAATTCAGGTAAACAGTTCCCGTCAGTACGCAAAGTCAGGGGCAGAATTGAAGGAATTCGATATATGGTCGAACCATACATGTTTCTGAGTGCGAACGACGTTTTGAGAATAACTCGTGATAAATCACGAGCACCACCTCAGATTGGCCAGATTCGTCCGTTTAGGGCATGAAATCAGCGTTTTTACTATTTTTGGCAGTATTTATTTAGTCAATAACTTTTAGTAGGAAACCCCGAATCAAATTCCGTAAATTGGAGATTTCTAGTAATCTCTCATATTTTCTGAATTTGATAGTTTTTCAATTATTTCTATTTTTGGCAAAATTCGTATTTTTATTACTTTTAGTCTATTTAAGCATTATAAGTCTTCGGACAATTCATCTTTTCCCCTATTATTGAATACAATTCAGATTTCTCAGTTTGAGAGTCTTTTTACCCTTAGAGATTGACGTTCGTCGTCTCTATTATCTTCGTTTCGTTTCCTGACTGCGTCAAGTGGTATCAGAGCCAGGTTGGCCTCGCTCATGGCTGCTCGGCAAGGTGGAGAAGAGATCCCCATTGATGTCCGTCGCGGGTTAGGAACTCTGGATTCTCTAGGGAGTCCATCTTTGACAGGTACCCGGCGCATGGATAGCCATGGCAGTCCTGTTGAGCGTTCTATGCCAGTTCCTAGGTGGAGGTGCATTACCAATCGTTTTTCATACTCTTTGCACCATCAACAACACGGTATCCATGCGCGGGGAAACCACTTATAATGCTTAAATAGACTAAAAATAATAAAAATACGAATTTTGCCAAAAATAGAAATATTCCTAAAACTACCAAATTCAGAAAATATGAGAGATTACGAGAAATCTCCAATTTGCGGAATTTGATTTGGAGTTTCCTACTAAAAGTTATTAGCTAAAGAAATACTGCCAAAAATAGTAAAACTGCTGATTTGGTGGTCAAGATGGACGAATTTGACCAAACTGACATGGTGCTCGTGACTTTAGTCACGAGTTTGTCGTTTGGATTCATAAATATGTATGGTTCAACCATATATCGAATCCCTTCAATTCTACCCCTGATTTTGCGTACTGACGGGAACTGTTTTCCTCGACTTTATATTTTCCATAATTCGTGTCCTACATCAGCCGCCCATCCGTGATAGGGGATTTATGATTATAATCTTCTACCCATGAAACCCTAACTCCTTCGAAGATATGATCCAAGGAGGTGAGAGTGACGTAGCTGAGGACTACAATGCATCAAGCGGTTGTTAAGGAAAAACCAACACTGATCAATATAGGCATTAAGGAAACCACGAACATGAAAGACAAAAACATTGGTCAACTTGGATTCACCGTATGAGTGTTCAACAATTGAGGCAGCAAACCATACCTCAAAGTTCCAGACTTGGATTGTGGTTCGAATGCAATAAGTGTCTAACTGTTGTAATAGGAGTGTCCCAGAAATGGGGGAAGACAAAGACACCAATCAATTTGGCGAACCAACCTTCGTCGGAGAAAGAACACCGGTGAGAAATCTAAGAACCCTTGTTCTTGTCCCAAATTCTCCTACTCTATTGATATTCACTTCGATTAGTTGTTGTTTATGTGGTCCGGAGGTGATTGCGAACCAGGGGTACCTCTAGCTCCCAATAACTCGTTGGATTTCTTCGTGGTCGCCGGAATCGTCAGAGGGAACCGCCGGAAACTTCAATGTGACGACCGATGTCACACTTTTAAGCTAAAATATCAATTTACAATAAAAGTCAAAGTTTACTGTTAATCCGTCAGAAACTTCAGACACCCAAAAACCAACCAGCCAGCATGACACACGAGTGCAGAAACCACATGTTTATAAAATCTCTTAATTTTTTGTATGTGACTAAATTCACCAAACAATAATCCAATATTTGAAAAGCTGTAAAAGTCACATCACATATACATACTTATATAGGTTGTAATTCCAAAAAAATTAAGATTATATTTCCCTCACCTAAAAAGAAATTCGAATCCTAACCGTGCCCTTGTTTCAGATAAAATATTATAGAGGAACCACCCCAACCTTTTGTGCCCCAATTCACAACTTTCTAGTGGTCCTCTCACAATTTCTTAACTGATATTGCCACTACAAGAAACACTATGGGTAGAAAAGGAGTTGCCCACCATGTCTTAAGACTCTCTTTTGTATTCCCTGCTTGAAATCCCTACGGGAAACATTTCTTGAGTCTCTATTTCGTTTTATTTCGCTTTCTCCATTATGTTAAGAAGCTAACCCCTTCCACATCTTAGCTCTTACACCCTCTTAGAGTAAAGTCATTTTTAAAAGGATACTTAGATGTCTTCATTGAGAAAGACTTCACCAAGAAGAAAACTACCAATTTGTTTTATGTCTACAATTTTACCCATCTCATATATATATATATATATATATATATATATATATATATATATATATATATATATATATATATATATATATATATATATATATATACTAGAAAATGACCCGTGCCCGTAAGGCACTACAAAAATAAACGACGCGTGCCCGTATGAATTTATAAATTAAATATAAATGTAAATTAAAATTAGAGATATAATTTTTGCTACATTTACGTGTTTATTTATGTAACAAATAGATAATGAATGAAAAAGATTATGAAGATATAATGAGATAAGAAAAAGATTTTTGAAGATACAAATATTATCTTGCCCTTAATTTACTTTATCATATTTAACAATAAGAGAAAATAGCAATCAACGGATCAAAATGTCTCAAGACATTTTTAGTTATTGGACGGTCCAGATCTTTCCATCAACACGTTTTGGAGGGAAATATCTAGTTGATTTACTATATAAATATATATATGTATATTATTGTTGGGTTTCTCAATATAAATATATCAGCTATATATTGAGGAGAAACCCAACAATATTTCAATTTTTTTATTTAATTACAAAATTACCAATTTGTTTTAGGTCTACAATTAGACCATTAGAAAACTTCATTACAAAAAGACACCTACGCATACTCATTTGTGGGCTTACAAAATGACCCAGTTTATAACGTGACCTATCCATTTGAAAACATAACATATCAACTAGTAATATATCATATCACGTACAAATAACTCGAGATAAATAACCTGATCACTACATCTTTATGTTCATTTTTCATAAAATAACACCCGCAAATTCATACCAGTTGGAATGTCCTTCCTTAATTATACCTCTTCCCAGTAACTAAACAAGTTTGGAATGTCTTTCCTCAATTATACTTCTTGGCCCTGTTTGCATACAATGGTTTGGTTAATCTCACAAAAAAGTTAACCAAAACCTCAACCCAAAATTTGTAGGACCCACTTTCCACTCATTTTTCTACTCACATAAAAGTCAACACTTTAAAAATCAAAATCCTCTAATCCAAACATCCACCTAGTTTGGTTAACCAAACCTGCCCAACCTTGTTATCCAAACAGGGCCCTTATACATCTCCTCGAAAGAAAAAGCTGAGTTGCCTCCATCACTTGGGCTCAACTACTTGCAACTTGGTGGGGGTTTAAAGATGTTTATATTTCCAATTTAGTTACACTAGGAACTGTGTTGCGCGCGTTGCGCGCATTTGGTCTTTGTTTTGGTCACAGTTAATGACACAACAACATCGCGATATAACCTTCTTCTATAGTCTTCTGTGAAGGTATAAAACAAAAATATTAAAACCAGACAATACTTTATGCAAATCACAACTCCTGGATCTCATGTCCAGATTTGTCATATAATAATGGACATAATTTCTGAACAAGTGTCTACACATCCACAAAATACTATACAACCCAGATTGGGCTGCTACATACCTAAATTCCTGGATTTGGAAACAACAACAACACAGATTTTACAGACAAATGAAAGATTAGACAATACATTCCAAAAATTGGGGTAATAATACTTGGTTGTACATAAGTTTTGGTCTCAAAGTAGGACATAAATTGAGACCAAAATCTTTGTTCCCAAAAAATTGCGAGGAGTTTTCTATCTAATGTGTCTAATAATACACGTCCTACACCTAATTTGTCTAAAAATTAGAAGCATAGTTAGATTTCACAAAAACTACACTACAAAATTTTCAAGGCTGAGAAGTGCCACCATGTCGACCCTGTCTCTTGGTCCTTTTTGTACTCTGCAACTGAGTTAACATGAAATTAAACAGCACAATTAACAAAAGAAAAACCAGAAACTAAAGAATACAAATGGCATTTTAATTTATATGTTTCTCAAAACAATCATACGTTGCAACAAAGATCTTAGGCAAAACTACACTAAAATGTTATAGGATCATTTCCAGGTTTGCCGAACCTCATGCATAAAAAATCATTTCAAAATATTATCTTAAGGCTTGTTCTAGAGGATGAAGACCAAACCCTAACACAAAACCCTCACAAAAACAGAAAACCCGTAATTCCCTGTGTATCCAGTAACTAAACTGAGCTGGAAGAGATTGAATAGCTACTGAATGCTTTTATGAGTTATGACTACTCTTAAATATGCAGAACTTCACTAAATGAGCAGAAGTTTGAAAGAATGTCAACAACTACTCGATTGTATGCTCTTACATTTTTACAAAATCAAAAACTGCACCAGTGACAGTAACAGTAGCAGTAACAAATCTTGGTATCATTTACTTCAAAGTAACATTAAATACTAATTTACCTCTCAAGAACCAGTTACCTATTTTTTAATTTTTTGTTAGTTCTCACAAAAATGCAGGACATAGATAAAGCATTTAGCACTAATTTGTTCTCACGAATCCAGTAACTAAAAAGAACTAAAGAAACAGTAAGAACTCTCAATTGAAATCATAGATTGGGTTTGACAAGCTTTGGAAACAACTATACCATCTCTTTTAGCACTTATATCTAAGTTATCAACTGCAGTCGCGAGCAAGCCGCTAAACTTGGCGTAAAAGAGACCAAGATATTGGCCTAATAGCTTATAATACTAACAAGAACACATAATCTATATTCGTTTTTCAACTCGGTGTGTCATTTCTAACCAACAAAAATAGGAAGAAACATAGAATAACAACATAAAGTAGAATACCTGATGTGCAACCTAGATCAAGTTTGGTGATTGCAGAAGGACCATTGTCAACTCTGGATGATCTGTTCGGTTGTAAGGCTCTAGAATCATACACTTCTGTCAACAATTCACCTCTGAAACGCTGCTAAGAAGATTTGACAAAGTTTATGTACAGAGAACACATGTAGTATTGTTTTGCATATTTATCAACAAAAATAAATTAATGTCAGGTGTCTAGCATAAATATGATTTCTGCAGTAAAATCAGTTCAACAGATACCCATACGACCTCAGGATCGAAGGAAGGAAGAAGACCAAATCTGTGCTGGCGGCGGCCGGCCGAAACCCACTCCTCCTCCTCTCTGCCTCTCTCTGCGCCACTTCCTCTCTTCTCTGCATGTAGCGAGAACTCTCTCTCTCTCTCTCTGTTTTGGCTGCTGAAACATCTTCCTCTGGAAGATTGCCGGCACCACTACCTCCACCGAAAGAAAGCACGCCACTTTGACCAAAATATCCATCCAATCCACACACAAATTAACAGACATATCAACGAGGGCATTTCAGGTAAAGCAGACACACACACCCCCCCCCCCCCCCCCCCCCCCCCCCCCCCCCCCCGAATTTACAACCAACAGCACAGCGACACCTGGCAGTCAACATCCCATTTTGACAATGCTCTCTTTTATATAAGGTAGATGGATTCTTTAATACAACGTTTTATTTTATCTATTTTAATAAGGAGACAAAACCTGCCATGTTTAATGTAACATGCGACATCTATTTTTGGAAACTTTTGTTCATAAATGAGTTGCTTTCTCCAGACCTACTTACCACTCTGTCCCACTTCTTTTGCATTATTTTGACTTTAATAATTATTCATTGGGTCATTTTGACCCCATGATTTGGATAGTAAA
Source organism: Linanthus parryae (assembly GCA_023055425.1). Classification (NCBI taxonomy): domain Eukaryota; kingdom Viridiplantae; phylum Streptophyta; class Magnoliopsida; order Ericales; family Polemoniaceae; genus Linanthus; species Linanthus parryae. The sequence goes on from JALGPY010000006.1 coordinate 43,686,652, forward strand.
ACTTTGCAATTTTTAGATAACTTTTTCAGTGTGTTGTAGAGTAACTCATATTCTAGAAGATGATCATAAAGATCGTCAAAAAATTACATCGTTTTAGATTGGCAAATTATTGGGTCGAGCTGGATTTGATAAAAAGAATAAGTAATACAATGATTTTTCCAAATCACCGGGTCAAAGTGACCCAGTTACGGGTGAAAAAAGTCCAATGGTGTGTTAGAGGTGGGGCGGAGTGGTAGTACTCTTCAACTGGAATATTTCTGCCATGTTCAACGTCAGAACATGTGCAGTTCACGTGCAATGCCCGTACCAAGGTCGTGTTGAATCGCTCCCTTCATGATTTAGTTTAATTATAACGATATTTTATTTCTTCCCCTTTTATGAGTCTTGGAGTACTTTTATTCAATAATTGAATTCACTATGAACGGTTACACTCAACAATAATCACCACTTCGAAAAATGGCCTTCAATTTCTTCACTTTCTTTTAATAGTTGGGTGTAATCTTGCCTGAATGATAATTTCAACCATTCAACTATTAAAGGAGGTAAGCTAATTATGGATGGAATTGGGGGAACTCATATTGCAACATGAAAATTTGGAAAAAGAAATTAGGGGTATGGTATTCTCAACCATGCTCTTGAAGTAAAAGTGGTATTTGTTGTCCCCTTCCAGACTCTCCGAGCTGTAAACTGTCGTAGGGCTTCCTCTGGAGTTTCTATATCTCCTTGCATTTCAAGATTGAGATCCATCATTTTTCTATGCTTCTCTGGGTTTCCTTCGCACTTCATGCATATAATCTGCATAAACAAGTGTCAAATTCAGCCGGACTAAAGTTCTAGATGGACACCATTCTCGTAATTATGTGCAAATTTAAGAAAATTTCAGAAGATAAAACGTCGTATGGGTGTGGGTGGGAGAGGGAGTTTTAATACCACAAAGCTGCTAGTATTGGATAGCATATTACCTTTGATCGAAGATAACCTCCAAATGCAATGCCTATAAGAGTTGTTTCCTCTTCCCACGAGCTTGCTGCATTTATCCTTGCTTTCTTGAGACACGAAATGCATCAAAAAATTAGCATACATGCAGTTTTCAATCGATCTTATCAAACTACCACATATGAAACATAAACCACCTTAGAATTTATGGTCATCTTCTTCTCACCCATTGCTGAGTCGAGTCCCAATCTTCTGAATTTGGAAAACTATCTGATAAGGATGTAATGGAGAAGCCCCTTCATTTTCCTTCTGAATAAAGCTTTCACGTTCGCAAGTGAAACACCATGTGTTCATTTCGCCTTATATAAGAAACAAAGACAACTGAGATCAGTAAAGAGGTGAGTAAAAAAGAAAAAGTGGGTAATGGATAAGTACCAAAAGATACAGGTTTTAGAATGAAGTCCTTCGAGAAAGTAAGAAGTGAGGTGGTGTAGAAGCCAGGCTCCTGGAGAACCGAAATAGCATAAGAGCTGCTGGAGTGGAAAGGCACGTATGAGCTAAAAAATAAGGAGGAACGCGAGCGATATATTTGAGGCCCTTAAGCATTTTTCGCTCATGCTTTATAATACAAGATATTGTATCGAAATGTATCGTGCAATGCATGTGCCAAGGTCGTGTTTGCTTGCATCCTTCATGTTTTCTTTTATTTTTTTGTAATTTTTTATTTGATAAATTACAGATAAGTGACATATGATTTAGTCTCAGTTCTATAGCATACATGTGATTTTAAAATTTTCACTTATGTGACTTGCGTTTTGCCCCCACATATCTTCTCTTTATCTATATTTCTTTTTTTGAGTAACATTTTTGTGGTTCAGTGACACAATTGTCCCTAAAAATATCCCGCAACATTAATTTAGTGGATTTCACCATGTAATTACGTGTGAAGCAGGAATAGAAATGTAGCTTTCTTAATATTTGTGCATATACTCTTTGATGAGAAAGAAAGGGTACGAAGGAAGTACTAACTAGGGATCTGGTAGTGAAATCTATTTGCACGGTTGCAGCCAGGCTCACTTTGCGCAGTTTTGAAGGTTCCTCGGTAGAGATGCAAGTCGGTTAGACCATAAGCGACCCGATTAACTGTCAATTAAAGTTCGATCACAGTTAAGTCGCAACCGGTTACCGTTACACACCAGTTAAAAATCTTCGAATCCCCTAACTGGCCTGGCCCAGCCCACGGGACCGGACCGCTTTACCTGTGCCGGTTACATGCCGGTTCCGTGATTTACCATATCTATAACCGACCCGGACCACTACTCACTTGATGCTGGGCCAGTTCAGGACATTTAGGTCTTGGGACCCATGGGCAGCTAATCATCAAGGGTATCGGGCCTGTTCCTGGAATTCATTGGCAACATCTGCATTGCTGATGCTTTTTGTCTTGTGGGCCAAATATTTGGACTTCGTGTAATGTATTTACTCCTTTAAAAAATGACTAATGTTGATTCTGTCGCAAGAAATTCTCGATCCCTCATGAGTCGGCTCTCTAATCTTGTTAGGGATTGGAATTCCAACTTCTCTTCTGACAACGAAAAGCATACATGAAATTTTCAGCTATATATATGAAGACACTACAAGTTCAACTCGTGGCTTGTCTATTCAATCTTTATAGCATATCTCCATCAACAACGCTATGCTGTCTTTGTGGTCCCCATTGCCATCTTCATCGTCATTACTCTCATATAAATCATTACCTCAAGAATCGGCAGAAGAGAAGGATATGACATTATGGAGCTTCGACGGAGAGAAATTTAGGGTAGAAGAGAAGGTAGTGTTCCGATCCAAAACGCTGAAGAACAAAGAGCTGCGCATACAAGGTCCGCTTGGCGCGTCGTACCCAAGAGTTGCTGACATGAAAGATGGTTCTTCTCTGACTGAAGATCATGAGGTTGTTGTCGCATCTAGCTCTAAGTTATCGCATCATAAATTTGCAAAAACTCGGAAAATCCTTCACGCTTTGCGTGGAGCGGCCAAGGAGCTTCACAAACAAGGGCTGCTCAACAGTTTGTGCGAGACTTTGCTGACGTGAAAGATGTTTCTTCTACGACTGAAGCTCATGAGGATGAGGGTGCAGTGGCATATGGCTCCAAAGTTTCCCGGAAAATCACAACTCTCTCAAGAAATCTTCTTAATATATATAAAAGCTAGGAGGTGAGTAAAAACTCACTCTCCATATGCCATTTGTCAACCACCATGGCATACATGTCATTCAATAACTAATCCAAATGCGCCATGTAATTTATATATTTCAAGTAGGATGATTATGAAAATTAAAAAGTATTAATTTACACTAATTACACAAGTTGTAACTTATAATTGCATTAAGTTTTAGCTTTTATTGCATTATTTATAAAGTAAATACCATACAAATGAAATTGAAAGTAGGTTTTGAGCAGCTGGGAAAAAACATTTTAAAAAATTTAACTTTAATTTATGCATATTTTGTCCTTTCAAGGTACACATGCATTTTATTGTGTAGGACAATAACATTTTTTTCTTACTTATTGACAATAATATATTTTCTTGATTACACAATTCCTATGCTTAACTATTAACAAATGGCTCACTTGAGGCATCCGAATGAGTCTTCTTATAAATACGAACAATTATTATTTAAAAATAAATCTTCCATGGTTTTGGTAAGCATAGCATATTATTTATTGCATCATGTTATTTTAAAAAATATTTAGTGAGAAGGGGGTGAGCTATTGAAATTTAAAAATCTACTAACCCTTCCATTCATGTATGTATATTTTATCTTTAAGAGGAAATATGCATTTTATTTTTTTCCAATAAGGAATAAACTGTTCGAGAATTTGTGAATGCGGCCTCAAAAAATATTTAATCATAACCTCATAATTTTTTTAATTTAATCAATAACAAATCAAATTTACTAACTTATTATAGATATACAGCCTAGAATCTTAGAAGAGGTAACGACATTTAAGTAGTTGTTATATTTGACAATTTTGTAGGAAGTGAAATAAATCTTAATAGTCCAGTATAGATATAATGTCTGCAATTCGCACCGCTATGCTATTTGCATATGACAATTTCACAATTTATTATTTTAAGAATAACTAATATGTCATGAAATTTGAACTCACATTAAATTTGAAACCACATTTTACAACCTAAAGAGCGTTCTAAAAACAACCTTGAGAGTGGATAGTAAAAATTATTTTTCTTAATTGCACAACGCCATTGCTTAACAGTTGACCAACGACTCACCGACGACATCGACATTTAAATTTTCACAATATATGTATATTAGAAAGGGTCTGTAAAGCTTTTGATACTCGCTAACATAGTTATTTTATTTAATTCATTATACATAATGGAAACATTCAGGGGAAATCATATGAGAAGGGAATTGACAAGGTTAACATACTTGCACCCACCAACAAACAGTGTTATTGTAATAAAACTGATCACTTTCAATCGTGTACCAAATTTCTGAGTTTGTAATTTAAGAGTTTGTAGTTTGTAGTCTTCCAAAAAAAGTTTAAAATTCATTATTTTTCTGTTAACCCACCGTCAATATATGAATTTTGTTTCTAAATTAAAATGTAAACATATTTTTCGTTAGTACGATAAAGGACAACAGGTTCTAAATCTATAACTACTATCTTTTTTTTGTCAAAAATCTATAACTACTATCGTTTAATTGAATGAAAAATATTATTTTTTTAAGTTAATCAATCACAATAAAATTACTAAATTACATATTTAAACATCCCCAGTCTTTTGAAACGTAAGTTAGATAAATAGTTGTTTATTTGAATGTTGAAATTGTACACTTTATAAATAAAACATGCCAAAGTTAAACTAAATTCTATCAAATGTATACTAAGAACAACAAACATTTTACAAAACGTTGATCGTACAGGCTATTGCTTACCCATTAGTTCATGCTCATACAGAGCCTACAACTTTTTTATGGTAAACATGTTTTCAATTTTAATCACCAGAATTAATTATATGGTTTTTAAATTAGAACAAAATGGTTATTTTAAAATAATTTAGCAATGTGTTTAACATTGATGAATCTTTTTTTAAACATAGCAAAGTTATTTATTGTAGTATTTATAATTAAATTAATGTATTTTAAATTAAATTACAAGGGAGTGATAGCGGAGTTGAAATAATTTTTTTACATATTGAATTTCTTTTTATTTCAAGAAAACATATGAACTTTACTCATTCGTAGAAAACGTACAAGGTGTCTGAAAGTTCAAAATGAATATGACCTCACCGTAACAAATCAAATTTATAACTAACTATAAACAAAATTTCAATAATTCTAAAAATAAATTATATTTTTAAGGTAAGAGAGTTAAATAAATTTTATATTAGAATACTGAAAAGCACACTTAACACAAAGTGCCATAAATAAATATAAAACATTCTCAATGTAAAACACTGAATTTAATAAAATATTTAGCATGGTTAACTTGGAAAAACATTCAACTTGCCTTATTGTGAAAGTAAATTTTGGAAATTTAATATTTAAAAACAAAATTATTTGTCTTAATGACACCGCAGTTATTAATTGTTAGCCAACTGTTCACTCAATGCAGTCAAATTCATATTTTTGAGGAGCTTTTTCATTTTTATTTATCAAAATTGATAATGCGGTTTTTACATAAATAAGAAAATTTTAACTTACAAAAAATTAATAATTTTTTTGACATTGGCTACTATTTTTCTAAACATAGTCATGTCATTTATTGATTTTTTATAATGAAAATACCACTTAAAGGAGTTTAAAAAAGAATGGAGGAGAGTATTTTAAAATAAATTATTTTTTGTATAATGAATGCATTTTTTGTATAAGGAGATTAAAATACAACTTTTGTTTCCACATATTTCTAATAGTCATTTTGCAATTTATTTCTTCTCCATTACATTACGTACATTTTCTTAAAAAAAATGAAAATAAAAACCTATACACAGTCTCCGTTACAATCGCACGCTTAAGTCGAGATGCTCATGCACTATCATATGCAAATAACATAGCGGTGCAAATTCAAACTGAATAAGAAATTAATTCGTACTATTTTCATGGAGAATGATTTGGGAATAGTAAGTGCATGAACCAGCGCATTGCGCGGGTTAACGACTAGTATAATTAATTAATGCTTAGGATTTGTATTAGCTTTTACGTACCTATATGAAGACAGCTTGTTATTTATTTGTTTCAAGAACTATTGCCGTTGTCACGGCTTATGGTCTGTTTTGTCTTATGGTAGTCATAAGATTTTCAGAAGATTGAATTGCTATTGTCAACACAAATTTGTTGTACAAGTTACTAGCTAGAAAGACATTGTATTTTGCATTTTTCAGTACTGCACAAGAACCTGTAAGCTTCACAATTCTTCCCAAATCACTCCATTGAAAGACAAGTAATCAACCATACATTGGTTGGTTTAGGTGTTACGCGATGCCACTGGACTGAGGAGCTACCGACTAAAAACAAGCAGGCTCTGCCTTCTTTCAACTATGCAGCACCACGACAACAACCAAATAACAGAACTTTCCAGATACTCTTATTACTGAACCTCATTCATTGAGAGGCTTCAAGACTTCAACACGGTATGAACACAAAACAAAGTTTATATAAGCTGCTTCTGCTTCTTCTATATTAGTAGTAAAAAAGGGGATAAGAGTTACAAAAATTGTGGCTTGTGCTTTTTATACAAAGCCCACATCAAAAGTGGATATACAAATAACATATAGCCCCCTCTCTAATCCCCTCCCCTTCCCTTCCCTCATATAACAACTCTTATTTAATCTCCCCCAAACCCTATATTTCCTTAAAAAGCTGATTTCACCTCCATGACCTTCTAAAGTTCTCACCATAGGGGTTGTTGTTAGCTATTCCTAATCCTTCCGGGTTAATAAGATTCCTACAACTACCATCGCTACTAACTAAATTTCTACACTTGCCTCCTGAGTCGGCAGAATAAATAGGAAAAGGTGACGAAGACGATGAAGACGAAGAAGACGAGTCTGAATCCGAAGAGTTCTTCCGCAAACTCTTCCAATGTTGTCCTTGATCACCAAAAATGTGATCGAATAAGTCATCCGCACCAGAATCCCTATTGCTGCTCTCAGTACTGCAGGAACATCCCTCAGAGAAGTAGGAGGAATTGTCGCTAGAAGAGTCCTCCACAACTGTACAAATCGGCTGGAAGCTTGTTCTGTTTGGATATAGACCTTCCTTCCCAGAAGGAGGAGCATTCAAAGGATCAGCGCCAGAAGCACCCCATGGACATGTGTGGTGGGGTCTTGACTTGGAGGACATGTGACTCTTTGGTCTTTTGACGTCAGGTTGGGCTATTGTACTCCTTAATGATCTTGGCGCCCGTGGAGAACATCTGTAAAAGGGGAGAATTCATATTCAGTCATTGGATGACATACTGAATCCAAGTTAGATTAGAAATAAAGAGAACACACAAAATATTCACGATTGGGCAAAGTCCCTATTGAGTCTTCTCATCAAAGAACGGCCACCACTTTTATATGGTCTTATTCCAATGCCCACTGACTACACAATTCACAGTCACACTGCTGCTCATCTCACTTTGTCAACAGATTTGTATCATCTCTAATTGATTCTCATAATTAACACATTACCAATTTACTGAAATTATCTCTCCTTTACTCACTCATTACTCATCCTCATCTCCTATGTTGGAAGTATAAACCAACTTTCTTTCTGCCTCTGCCTCGGCCTTCAACTTCATCTCATCCTCGTCTCTCTCTGAAACTTCATCTCATCTCTCTCGCTCTATGTTACACAGAGACAATAAAAACCCTTGAGAGAAGATAATGTTAGATACTTGGATCCATATTTTTGTTCATACTTCCTCTATTTACCATCTTAATTTGCCTACCAAGCCAACCAACTTACTCATCATTTTTATCCTGGCCAGAATAACAAAAACTAAAGTAGGACAATAAAACCCATTGAGAGAAGATAGTGTTAGATCCATATTTTTTTTCATACTTCCTCTATTTACCATCTTAATTTGCCTAGCAAGAAACCAACTTTCTCGTTCATTTTATGCTGGCCAGAATAACAAAAACTAAAGTAGGACTAAACCGTAAAATACCAGATACTGCATTGAGCAAAGAGCTAGTAGTCATAGAATGGGTTGTTACCTCGCATAAAGAAGCATGTAAGCCTTCTTTGTTAAGACGCTTTCAAGTTCCACAGATTTCACCTACGAAAGGAAATTGACAAGCATCGGATTCAAATACTTGGAAATTATCATCTGACAATATTCAGATAAGACAACCTTCAACTACAACTAATGGTGCACAAGAGAGGAAAGGAACGAGAACATCGAGATAAATTTCACATGTACAGAATCCACCGGTCAGATTCCACATGTACAGAATCCACCAGTCAGATTCCTCAGACAAACAAACTAACCAGAACCAAAATTTTGTTCTGGTACCTATGAATATAATCGTTTTCTCCAAAGAGTTGCTTGATATGCTTTTAACCATCAGCAAAGGAAGAGTTAAATAGTTAAGATTGTTGAGCTTAAAGTTCTTCCAGCTTCCTCCAAAAAAAACTATGATAGACCAACCATACTATCAAGCACTGGAATTATATTTTTGGGTTCTAGGGTCGGTGGGAGGGGAAGTAAAAAACTCTGAAGGGGATGAATCACTTTGCTGAGTTTCAATGCAACAGCTGACTTTGCCACGTAGGTATAAGTGGTACAGTAGATTAACATGAAAAATGTCCCATTTAACAGACACATCATCTTCTACAAAGTAGGAAAGGTACACAAGTTATTAGAAGAAGTGGAGTAGCTACCATTTTCCTTTTCACTGGTCAAAAAAATGAAGAGAGACTTGAAGAAAAGCAAATCTACGTGAATGAAAAAATGACTTTATCCGCAAACATATAACAAGAAGTGAATTCTCCAGTCAATCTAACAAAAGATGCCACAGAGATGTTAAGCATTAGAACATACCTCACTATCATCGATCATAAACCATTTGTTCTGAATGTTCTTCACATAACACACGTAATGACCGGAAAATGCAGCATTATTTGTATCCAAGTGAACCACCACTCCATAAAGCCTGTATATGGGTGACTTGTCGCTAGTCCGACTCATATATGGGGCCAGGTCCAGAATCTCTGGGAACCGAATAGACTTATTCAGCTTCCCAAAATTGCCCGACTGCAAATACAAGAAGAAATAAAATGACTGGAAACTGAACAGGGAAACAGCAAAACATGATCTTTGGTCTACTTGACTATACCTGGAATCGCTTTAGTGCAATAGTTAGAATGTTAGGAGCCTCCAGAACCGTCAACTTCTTTTTTGCTCTCTCATAGGACTTGCATCTGATGGATAATAATATTTCAACATCATCAATCCAATCAAGAAAGGCAGTAGGGATGCTAATATGAGAAAATAAAGCTCGGCCATACGAGGACTTCACTAACTAGGCTCATACAAGACCAGGCTCATGTTATCAAACAGATCACGTGTATGCCAGACAGAACGCCTATACATTCTTCTGATACATAGAGGATTCTGATGAATTACAAACAAAGAAGGCGGAGAGGATTACGGTTCATTATAAAACTTGAGACAAATTGGATATAGACCCCTTGTTATTACGGGACTTCATGAATTGACCCTACAACCGGCGAGAGAAAAATAAGAACGCACTGAGAAACATTTCAGAGTACTTGGTCGGGCATGCAGAGTTTTGGACGTTTTTCTGGACATATTGAGTTCATGACTTAGGGAAACCCAAGAAGCTGCCTAATGACCTTCACAGCTGGAGCATGTCAACCAGGGCTTGCAAGGCTCGTCTACTTCTCTGGTGCGGTTTGCAGGTTATGGCACTAGAGTGGAGTTTTACCTAATGCGCGTCGGAAGGGTGGCAGATGTGGGTTCCCACGTCATAAAAAAATTGCCCACTTAAAAAATATATTGCCCCCCCCCCCCCCCCCCAAATCTCAAAGAGAACCCAAACTGTCTATGTTTAAGCTTGGTGAAAGGCTGGAAAGACAACAATGTCACTTTATTCAGACCCCAAAAATTATATGGAAATCCAAGTCATTAATTACCAACATCTCTCTCTCCACCTTACTACGCCTGCCCATCTCGGTCTAAGTTTCACAGACAGTTGTAACTCGTTTTTTGGGTTGTTTTAAAAGATGAACAAATTTGCTAATTTGGTGATGATTTTGGTTGATTGTAGTACAATTTTTTGGATAGGGGGGTTAAAATGAAAGGTCATTTATCTATTTTTTCATAGGTAAGAAAATTGTATTGAAGTGAAAGAATGATTACAGAGGAAGGTTCGTGTTGGTTATTTATTGGAATAGAACATAGTTGTCAAATCGGGATTCAGAGTGTGAATCGAAATTCAATTCGTTGAATCGTGAATCGAATCGTGAATCGCAAAGATTCACTTACAAACCCTTTAAACATACTATATAATAACATATTCCATTAAACTATGTCATGTATGAACAGTATATCATATTACTCCGGGGTTGAATTTCATTACAGTGTATCACAGAAAAAACGAGGCAAGCATTGTTTTGAACTGTTACTAAGTCAAAAAGACTCTCTAGCTGATCAATCGATCATGAATCGTACGAATCGATCTGAATCGCAACTGAATCGCAAGGTTTGGTTTCATGAATCAGGATTCAGATAAAATTTTGGTCCATTAAGATTCACCCTCTGATTCGCATTGTTTCATGTGTTAAAACGAATAGAATTGTAGGATACGTATCGTGAATCGTAAGATTCTGACAACTATGGAACAAAATTACAGATAGGACTGATGTATCTACGAGTAAGCATCAAAGCTTACATTTTTTGGGGTTGGGACTATCACGACAATCTGAGGATACCAAAGCGAGATCTATAGTTAAGTTGCAGAATATTTGCATGTTGGTGGCAGACACAATTATTATTCTCTTTCCTTTATATCTGTTCACAACAGAGAAAGTAAACAAAAGATGGAGACTTGAAGAAGACCTTGACTTCAGTGGTGGAGCCAGAAATTGACGGAGGAGGGGGCACAATTTAATAAAAAGAAATCTTCCTTTAAGTAACGATAAATTATGTATACACCATGTGTGTATTCAGGTTACGAAAATATCCTTGTCTTGATATAATTATCTGTAATGGCATATTCGAAACAAATTAGTTACTTTAGGGCTCAAAATAAGATAGTAATGGGTACTTGTATATTTTGCTCGACCTCATGTGCCCCTGAAAGCCTCCGCCCCTGCCTTGACTTAATAGATAAGGGATGAAAATGACAAGATGAACGAACTATGTGTGCAGATCTAGAGGATGGTTTGGCAATTTTGGATACATGGGCCACAGCAATTCCCTGTGTCTCTCGGTCTCTCTTAAAGAATCTCTCTCCATATCCGCACACTGTAGATCATACTATCCATACTCCCCACTTATTATTCTCAATTTTTTAAATTGTTTCAATTATCTATCACTACTCACTACTATACCCTTATTGAAAACTTAATAGTGACTTTAAGGGACGCGTTTATGCCCTAGTAATAATACAAATGAACATCCCGGTTTAAACGTCATGAACAGGGCTCCAAGTTAACTAGTTTAGGGATCAGGTAGTTAATGCTTCCTCAAGACTTAAACCACATGTAGATTTTGAAGTAAAAGACACATGAAATAAAAGAAGTGTCCAAAATAAGTGAAGTATGACCTGGGGCACTGGTATTTGTTATCACCATCTAGAATCTCAGTGCCTGTAAACTGCCGTAGAGCTTCCTCTAGAGTTCCAATATCTCCTTGAATTTCAACACTGAGATCCATCATCTTTTCATGCCTCTCAGATTTTTTTCCACACTTCATGCATTTAATCTGCATAAACAAGAGTCAAATTCAGCCGGACTCAAGTTCTAAATGGAGACAATTCTCATAATGTGAAAAACTAAGAAAAAGACAAGACAGACGCCCCATGGGTGTCGGTGGGAGAGGCAGTTTCAATACGAAAGCTTCTAATATTGGACAGCATATTACCTTCGATCGAAGATAACCTCCAAATGTAAGGCCTATAAGAGTTGTTTCCTCCTCTAACAAGCTTGGTGCATTAATCCTTGCTTTCTTGAGACAAGAAGATTGCATCAGATCAATAGCACACCTGCGGTTTTCGTTCATTTATCAGATAGGAGTATAAAACAGTTTGACGGTGATTCACAAAAGAAGTTGTACAAATCCAGCTTATCAAACTCCCACGGCTATATAACAAAATAGCTTGATGAATAATCTGTCCCAAAAAATACAAATCCTACCAAACAGGCTTCAGTTCTTCCAAACAGCAAACAACCTCCTAAACAATTATTTGTCTACCTTATCCCCTTCCCCGTCCCAAAAATGTATATGAGAATAAAGATGCAATCACTTATCTGTGAATATGTGAGTTGAGATTGAACTGTCTTCCCTGTTTTGTAATTCAGTTTGTGAGCTTTAAAGTGTACCTAAAGTGGAGCACAAAGATGCAGTCACTTATTTGTGGATATGTGAGTTTAGCTAAAGATAAGTTTGGTTCTTTGTTTTCCTCCTTCTCAGTGGCTATCTAACCTATTGATTTACTCTGATACTCTTTGCTTCTCTTCTTTATCTAGCTTTTGTTCATGGTTTTCTTAGCATTACAACTCAAATATAAAGTGGGTCAATAAGGTTGGAGCAGCACCTAATACTATAGAAAGAAAAGAAACCATTATGCATTTGTTTAAAACTGTGGGTATCAGTTGGAAATCTTGCTCTCTTCACGCCATTGGTCGTTCTCCAGTAGGTGACTCTCGGAAGAAATCTACTTAGAAAGACTTATTTACATACATGCCTACTTTTCTGAATCAATTGATAGATTATCCCTCATTTTTGGCACATGTGATCTAATTGCTGCCATGACTAGGTCCATTGGTAATTCTTTGTAGTACTCATTAGTCTCAAACTCTCAATGGGTTTTCAGTGTTCCCTTGGTTCAAAGCTCACTACCTTGTAGAGTGATCTTCATCAATCCCATGTGCTTTGAAGCTTCATTGAGATGGGTCATATATGAAGTTACTTAAAAGTTAAAATCATAAATTACACTAATCCATTTCAACAGGTTGAGAGTTTGATGAACACACGTTGATAGGACATGAAATGCAATAGCTTAGAGTTGTAGTAGCCAAGATATTGAAAGCAATATGGTGAACTCTTATAAGACTCGAGTGAGGTCCATGACAAGGATAACTTTCCTTAAGACCCTGACACTTCCACCTACGCTTCATGTCTCTTAATAAGATTAGTATTCTTATTGAACTTTATGTAGCCAACTTTTCATCTGCCCATCTAGCTATCATGGTGGAACCAAAATTTATGTTAGTTTGACAGCTACCTGGAATTAAATCCTCTAAGTAGAGCTGGTCTTCTCCCTTTTTGTTGTTATTTTTATTATACCAGACCTTCGCCCCCCTGAACATCTTTCAATACACTTGCTATAGTATCCTCTCTTGTATCTAGCTACATTTCTGGTTGCTATTTTTTCATTCCTAAGTTAGATAAATGTATCTAATGTAACTTTGTTTGGTTGTCTCATGGTGGGAGTTATCTCGCTCGGTGGTTGAGTTACTGACTCATCAAGCTATCCTATTGTGTTTTATAGTGTAATATACATTTTCTAAGCTTGATAGGTAAATATCACATTTTCTTTGTTTTCTAAGCTTCCTTTATACTACTTCGCTAAGAACACATCTTTCACTTTTCTTTGTTTTGTAAGCTTCTTTATGAATTTGTCCTCAGCTATGTAGCTCACGATTTCATAAACTTTGCTGTGTTCTCTTAGATCTTCCCACAGTACGGTGCTTTGGTGCTTCGCAGTGAGAACTTAGTACATCCGTGTCTTTTTGAGACAGACAGTAATGAATTTCTTAAAGTAGTTCTTTATTTGCATGCAGACTACTTGAATTAACAAGAAACTGAGGTTGTAGTTCAGTTTTACATACTCAATCAACTTCAGTTTACTGTTTACTTTGTCAAGTCTGTCACATTGTCTGAGCTTTTTTTTTTTAGGAAACACATTGTCTGAGCTTAGTTCAGTCATACATGTTCCTATTAACAGAAGCAAAGACAGCTTATTTACATGCCTTTATGTAAAATCTATTTGCTTTCTCTATTTACATATTTTCTTTACAACGTAATCTGAAGTGCCAAAAGTTAGGTCGTCTTGAACTGACGCTGTTTTCAACGTAATCTCCAAGTTTGTCACCCCGAGACTGGTCAGAAGTTGGAGTACAATTGTTGTTGTTGGCTTTAGGAAGAAAAGAGTACCCAACCTATCATCATATTAGTGGTTCTCTATTCTTGGTCTCTCAAGATGATCATGTTCAATTTTGTTGATTTCTAGAATTTATACATTTGACAGCATCCTAGCAGGTATCCTATCAGTGCTCAGTCAACCAAACAATCAGTTTGAAAGCAAGGTATCCCTATTTCTCTATATATACCTGCCAAACCATTTCTAACAGTTTAATGAAAAGTTTAATAGAGCCATGTCTTAATCTTGATGGGTTAGGTTTTCTCACACAGCGCTAATTATTTGTCTACTTTATTGGCGCTTGCATTATCTCATACATAATTTTGATCTTCATTGGATCTTCTGTGCTTTTTATCTAGAGTTTTCTACCTCCACTTTACTTCACGATAATTGTGTCATGGCATTGGCGTGCTTCTTATTCTCAAGCATTCTATCTATTTTTTTCTGACGGATGGCAATTTCGAGACAATAGTCAAGTGAGCTTCACCACTGGGAAGTCATTTCCTGTTGCGTCTTATTTTATAAAAATTTTGCTGTTTAGGAGCATTGACGAACAAAGCCATGACCTAGAAGCAGGATTATCAATATCAGGTGCTTCAATAACAAAGGATGAAAGAACCATGAATTGATTAAGTATGTTTTCTTCTACATGTCCGTCATTTATATCTCTTCTATTTTAATACCAGGCCCTTCTAGGTGACTGAGGAGCTACAATCAGTTTCAAGGTGAGTAACTAAGTTTACCCCCGACCATTCCATTGCTACCTTCACAGTAAGATAATTAGGCTAGCTTAGTTTTGTTGTTTGGTTAGTTAGGAATAAGAGCTACTTTCAACCAGGGTTCGATCTCGACATAACTTTCCTTAAATATTCTCTGTTGGCCTAAGTGCCTAATAATCATTAACTCTTTGGTGTAAAAGTGAATGACTAATTATCTAAGCTATTGGGTTTAAAATGTGTACCATGTAGCATGAGAAGAAGAGTAAGTTTTTTTCTTGGTGTGAGGAGTTCCTTTGAATTAGGAAGAAACAGTAGCTTCAGGATTTTCTTTTAACACGGGAGAAACAAAGACAAGAATGAAAGATTCCACTGCCAATATTAGGATGTTTCCGGGGGTGGTTGCCTATCTGTATTTCTCAACAACTATGTCATAATCAGTCAAATATCATAACCCGTAGGCTCCTTTCTCCTGAATGTTTCTAATTACTATGATCCATTGATGGCAGACTTTCAACCTTTTTCTTGTTCTTAGAGTTTGTTTCAAGAAGGCTAATGTATTTCTATGACCTTAGAGCATCTCCAATAGATTAAGTAAACTAGTATTTTTAGGCAAGATATAAATAAGTCATGTAAAACTAGGAGTCCAATAGAGTAGGTATCATCTTATCCCAATACAAAATCGGCAAACACTTCGCCAAAGTTAGCGATGAAACTTGTCTCGCCATCTTAGTGAACGTGGGTCTCCTATTTTTTAGGCTAGATTATCGTCTGAATTTTACAACATCAACGTTATCAAAACATAAACTTTTGATGATCAAAATAATTTCTTACACATAAATGTAATAGTGTAAACAAATAACTAGCAGATTTGCCTATTTTTTAGATAACCCTATTGGGGTATAGTTCTCAGTTTCCTACTAAATAATATGCAAATTGTCAACTTAATCTATATTTTGCATAAACATTACCTATTACTACTAGAGATGCTCTTACGTATCCATATATTGTTACCTGTAAATGTACTTTATTGATTTCGGGAGATAAATATGAACCCTTTTAATTACCTATTGTATTTGAAATTCAAGACTTGGCTTGATAATATTCCCTGCCTCTTTGATAAAATAATTTATCCTGCAGCAGCTTATGGGATCACCTTGATCAGCTCTTATTTGGCCACTGCATGTCTTGGTATAGGCAGAGAAATCTATGCTCGCCCGACCAAGACTAAAATACGAAGGTATCCTCATAGATATTTCCCACTGTATGCATTCTTGTTTTGTGCAGTGGTGTAGTTTTCTATATCTAAAAATAGTTCAATGTAATTTCAAAATTTCAATTTGTTTGAAGATCTGTGTGTATTTTTGTTATTTCCCAAGAACATGGCACTTGGCAGATACGTTACCAAGTCCCTCCTTCCATCAATAGAAAGCTACAGAATCACTAAAATATATTCAAAACTAAAGTGGTACGGGGGAGTTGGGGAGTCCCCAGCTCTGTGGAAACCAGAGCATTCTACTATAGATTCAAGATTACGCAACTGCAATTGTAAAATTGTCAGCTTATAATTGAGAAGCTATCTTTCCATTAAATGATAGTATTAGATAACTCAATTAAGCTACTCTGAAACTAACCATCAAATTCTTAATAGTATTTGCTATGTTTAAATTTGAATACTAAAGGCCACAAGAAATTGCTCAGTTTCGATGATCTAACTATTTAACATGTAACCCTTCTAGCAGTGCTCTCCATCATTGCCTTTCATTTCCTCGACCTACTCTAACGTCTCTTCCCTGAAGAAAATATCACTATGTTTCCATTTAAATTTTTTTGACAAGATTTTTCCTTTTTTGTCTCATGTAACATGGTTCTGTAAGAATCCATGGGGTTCCACCTCAAAACCAATTTGCAATGAGGGGAGTAGCCCAGGAAACTTATTAATTATTTTTCTTCTTCTTGAATGTTCGATGTGGGACTTCTCAACACGCTCCCTCACGTGTGGCATTCTTTGGCCTACACGTGGCTGTTGAGAAGTCCCACATCAGGAATTCAAGAGGAAAACAAATAACTAATAAGTCTCCTGGGCTACTACCCTCATTGCCAATTGGTTTTGAGGTGGAACCCATGGATTCTAACATGGCATCAGAGCGGGTCACCGATCCCGTCTTAAAAGTCTTAAACAACTGCCGTCCAAGAGGATCGACCGCGTCGTTCCCTCCACCGTCGGCCAGACCAAAAAAAATTATCCGCGTGTGCCAAAAGATGCCACACGTGAGGGGGCGTGTTGAGACGTCCTGCATCAGGAATTCAAGAGGAAAACAAATAACTAATAAGTCTCCTAGGCTACTCCCCTCATTGCCAATTGGTTTTGAGGTGGAACCCCATGGATTCTAACAGGTTCCAGCCGTAATTTACTTAAGTATCCTTATTACATGATTTCTAAAAACTTCAATATAAATATACGATTGCTACGATACCAATTCTTTGTTGATTTTTACATTTGAGTTACCTTCACTGCTCCATAACATACTAAGTAAATTGACCATCCTTTTAGGTTGTATCAAAGATATATTATTCGTGAGAGAATGTCACTATGGCTAATAATGAAATTAAGACAACCGAAATTTGGTTCATCTTCTACTGATAACTTCAAGGCTCAGGATTACGCGTGTATTTATCAAGATGTGAGCTGACTGCCTATGTACAGTAACAACATAAAATATCTCAGAGGTTGCAGTAGTTCATTTTGGCAAAAGTTCCTCAGTCCATATGAAAAGGCAACTGAAGGAGACATGCTATCTTGAGCAAAAAGAATCAGAGAGTAATGAGTTTTCAGCCATAACTACGCGAGAATGTGTATTGAGTTGATGAGCATAGGAGTCACACTCTCCACTTAGCTCTTCATAGTTTAATGTAAACATCTGTTTTGGGGTTTTCCTTCTATAGATCTTTAGATGTTGATGGGACCACATATGACCATGGAACTCTCACTTCCATCACTGGGCAGTGTTTGAGCACAAATCATAATCCTTGAGTCCTTGACAGGTAGCAGAAAGCGACTTCATGTTCCTTAAACTTTCATATTAACTGTCGTGCTTCAGTTTCTAATTTATTTGCTCTTACTATTGCAAAATCGCCGTACTTTAGTTTCTCTTCTTCATTTGTTCTTCATGTTGCAAGATTGGCAAGTTCGTTTAAACAACATACATTATGCAATTTTGGTAACTTTGTCACATACTTGAGCAATCTCTTCTCTTAGCTCCCTCGAGATGAGTGACAGGCCTACTCTCAATATCGTTAACTTCGCTGCCTGTTAATTTGGGCCTAGATAGATTTATCTAATATGAATAATGATTAAAACTTCAACTACTAATAAATCACCTTAAAAATTCATGGGCATCTTCTTGTCTCCCATTGCTGAGTTGAGTCCCAATCTTTTGAATTTGGGAAACTATCCGATAAGGAGATAGTGGAGAAGCCCCTTCATTTGCCTTCCGAATTAATCTTTCAAGCTCACAAGTGAAACACCATGTGTTCCTTTCACCTTATATCAGAAACAACGAAAAATCAGTACGAGATAATAGTAGAATAAAAAACTAGTAGTGGAAAAGTCTCGTAACATACAGGTTTTGGTATGAATTCCTTCAAGAAAGTAAGCAGTGAGAGGTGGTGTACAAGCCAAGCACTGGAGCACTGAATTTGCATAACAGCTGCAGGAGTGGAAAGTCGCATATGAGCTTAAAATCAAGGAAAAACGAACTAGAATGAAGGGCTTAAAGAAACTTAATGATAGGATGAGTGCTAACAGCGTCATTAGAGACGATTGAGATGAAGTTTCCTGGAGTTCCAAGAGGGCATAGCTATGTTACCAGAAACTCGGTACGCTGCAGAACGTGGGACGGGAACGGGAAATGCGATAAGTGCGGGTACGGGTTACGCTAGGGTAGGCTTCTCCGGAACTTTGTCCGGTCGAAATACTATTACTGGGAACAAGGATCGCTAATTCGGTACAATTTGCCCTACAGTTACCTAAAAAGTCCCCTGATATATAAATCAAAGTAGTTTCATACTTGCATTCACAAATCCAGTTATCATATAACATAACTTTCTGCAAATAAGTACCACTGAAAACTAGTAATTTAAACAGACCGCTTTCGGTACGTACGATTCGGATCGAGAAACACAGCTTTTATTAGGTTTCTGATAACATAAGGACGCAGTTCTATTCTATTAGATGCAGATTATGATACACTGACAAGTATAAATGCGACTAACACTATAAGTAGGAATACACTTTACTGACAAAATTATTTACAAAAAAAATTCCCTTGTTTCTGAAACAATTTAAGTAAAGAGCTATTTACAACTTAACCATATGTATCATCATTCGCTAAATACTATAATACAAATCAATTTGAACCTGTCAAAATGTCTTTTGACCCTCTGATACTCTTAGACTGGAGGTGGATTTGTAAGACACTGATGACACGCTCTGTACGTGTGTGTAGGTGTGGGTGTGTGTGGGTGTGGGTGGGTGTGTGTGTGTGTGGAGAGGGAGAGAGAGAGAGAGAGAGATCAAATACCTGTTCCCACAATTAGTTAGTCCAGATGGCCTTAATTCAGCCTTATTCCAATTGTAAAGCTTGACAAACTGTTCGTACGGAAACAGACCCTGTAAAACCAAAGACATGTTTCGATGTATCACATCCTAATAACATAAATATGTGCTGGATCAGGCATTGCATAGCATATCTAATTTAGATAGCAGATTTTGCCAAACCTTTTCATTGTATCTTCCAGCAGTAGAACCCACGACACCTGACTGATAGTGCCTGGATGATTTAGAGACCCTGAGCTGGTCAACTACTTTCTGTATTGATGTTTTTGGACCATTCCAAACATTTAGTTCACTATCTTTAGAATTTAAGGTGCGTGAAGAAGTGCTCTTATCATTAACCATGTTGTTGGACCTGTTCGTGTGCAGGGGATGTGTACTACTAACATCTGAAGTAAGTTTGGTAGCTGGAGGCCCTCCAGCTCTTGCAGTTAATGAAGCATGACCACTAGATGATGAATATCTGGATTGTCCTAATTTTGGTGCAGGCGAATCCTCAGAAGCAGAAAAATGGACATGATCAGACTTCCCAGGCCTTGTTAAAGATGAGATCCGGCTCGTTGGAGCATCATCACTTCTTTCTGACAAAACAGGCTTTCCCATAGGCTTCTTAGTCCTCATAGCAGACAAATGGACATTAGCTGCTATGAAAGTATCGGTACCAGAACTCGGTTTGGGAAGAGAGACATTTCTATCATTGCCAGTGGAGAAGCTTTGAAAAGCATGTGAACTGTGAATGTCAGCATCT
Organism: Linanthus parryae; assembly: GCA_023055425.1. Lineage (NCBI taxonomy): Eukaryota > Viridiplantae > Streptophyta > Magnoliopsida > Ericales > Polemoniaceae > Linanthus > Linanthus parryae. The sequence continues at coordinate 43,707,071 of JALGPY010000006.1, forward strand.
CCATCAACACTAGAATTGATTGAAGAAGAATCATCAGGGCCACCATTCCTGGATCTATTATAGTTAATAGCTCCTTCCCAAAAACCGGATGGGGTAGACGTATCAGAAAGTGGAGAGTGGACAGAGCCGTCAACGCTCCAGCCCGAAGAGCTCGATGTGCGCTGAGAATCATGATGAGGATATTCAGGTTTGAGTCGATTTAAATTATCTGATAAATTACTAGCAGACAGATATTCTTCCGATTTCTCATTTTCATCTGAACTAGAACTGCTGCCTTTTCCATCAGCAAGGCACTCCAAGTCACTGCCATGATCATTGCCACAAGAACCTTCAGAAAATAAATCTGATTTGGAAACTGCAGGTTCACTGGGACTCTTCTCAGATTCGAAGCTATTGTCTAGAACCTTTTCTTCCTTTCTCAACACATTTTTGGAGGTTACAACTCCCTCTTCACTATTCTGATCAGCGGTAAAAGGAACGCAGTCATCCTTATGGCCTTGTCTCCAATGTATAATTTGACACTTACCAGAGCTGAAACAATTAGATTATATAGTTAATAACTACACACCTACAGAAATTTCAACATAAAATTAGAACTTTAGGGTAGAGGATCTATACGTACATAACATAAGATACATGTACGATGTACCTAAACAATTGGGGAATTTAATCTTCTTGGAATTACAGAAAAAAAGTTGAGGTGTACATTCCTTCAACTAAGGGGCCTTCTACCATTTCTAGGAAATTTCTTCAACTAAACTTGACAGCAAGAATAATTTTTGATGACTCTGAGATTATTTTGGAGGAAAATGTCGTTTACGGTCTGTTATCAGTATCGAGCGATACTCGATACGTATCGTACGATACGATACATGCCATCAGCGTTACGTATCGTTCACTGTATTGCTAATGAAAGTGTATCAAACTGTATCGAGCGATACACATCCGATACGATACGTACCGTGCAATGCACGATACGTTTGAGAACTGAAACTGATCTAGATTTGGTAGAACCTATTGATATAGAACTTCGTATTACAAGGATTATATGAATATTTTGTTAGATAGTCCTACTTCTCTAGGTTTGCCTCAATATTGCTAGTCAAAAAACTAAATTGTCTTGAATTCTTGATAATTGATCTAGGCTTTAGAAGAGAAAGACTGAAGAAAATGCCAGATAGAAGACAAATTGTTCTATTCTACAAGACTCTAGTGGAATACGGTTGTGTTCGTAATTAGAGATCCCTAACTTTAGTATTCCAGTTTTATGTTCCATTTAATTGGGTGCTCTTGCAACACATACGCAAGATTATTTAACTACTAAAAAGATGCCACGTAGATATACCCTACATATAACTGATAGTCCACTCGATTCTTCTAATTCATTATTATTCTCACTTATGTAATGTGAATGTGTGATTCATTATTGGACATGAGTCTAAAATATGTTAACATCCCCTTATAATGGGACTCTATAAATCTAGCTGCATACAAAAATGTTAACACGTGCTGGTTAGACTAAGTAAATGCCAGATGCAACCAATAAACTCTTCACTACAAGGGTCGGTATATATTGTTTAAGTTGCTTTAAGAAGGGTGTTTGTATCGTTCCGATACGCGATACGATACGATACACGATACGAAAATCCTACTATCGATACACGATACGTATCAAACTTTGATAACTATGCGTTTACCTACAACGTTAATCTTTGAGTTTATGGATTACATGGCTATTAATGCTATTTAGCATTCTTCTTTAAGATTCATACTACTGCCAAAAAGAGATTAGCTATGCATGCCATATAAAGCTTATATCATTGCAGTTGTGTCCTAAAGTCTTGCAACCTAAGTTTCTATCGGCTCCCATGGTTTACATGTCGTGACATATAAACGGTTAATAGAAAAACACTTCAATGATCTTTTAACTAATTTAATATGGTACCACTTACCAATCAGGTGCCCACATCGAGGGGGGGGGGGGGGGGGGGGGAGGGGGGGACACTCTATATATCTAGCTGCATACAAAAATGTTAATACGTGCTGGTTAGACTAAGTAAATGACAGATGCAACCAATAAACTCTTCACTACAAGGGCCGGTATATATTTTTTAAGTTGCTTTAAGAAGGGTGTTTGTATCGTTCCGATACGCGATACGATACGATACGATACATGATACGAAAATCCTACTATCGATACACGATACGTATCAAACTTTGATAACTATGCGTTTACCTACAACGTTGATCTTTGAGTTTACGGATTACATGGCTATTAATGCTATTTAGCATTGTTCTTTAAGATTCATACTACTGCCAAAAAGAGATTAGCTATGCATGCCATATAAAGCTTATATCATTGCAGTTGTGTCCTAAGTCTTGCAACCTAAGTTTCTATCGGCTCCCATGGTTTACAGGTCGTGACATATAAACGGTTAATAGAAAAACACTTCAATGCTCTTCTAACTAATTTCATATGGTACCACTAACCAATCAGGTGCCCACATAGAACAGAAGAAGTTGGGGGTGTCCTTGAGAAATCCTTTTTACATATATATGACACTATCTCCAAGAAAATGAGTGAAAACAAAGTAGGAGTAGGCTAGTTGCCTACTGTAAAGAATCAATGGGTTTCACCTCAAAACCAACTGGGAATGAGGGGAGTAGGCAGGACTATGTTAGCTGTAGTTCTAGTTTGTAACTGTTTGGTGTGGTACTTCTCAAATTCCATCCCCCCATCGTTCGTTTATGGCCAGCCAGGGTAGTACACTTTGATGATTAACAGCATGAACAAGGCTACATTGTTTGCTACAATCCCATTAAAATGTGGTAATACTGTTCGAAAACCTTTTAGATTCAAACATTTTATTGACAATTAACCATTACTTCTACTGCCACTCCGTAGGAACTGTGAACTGAAAAAAAATGCCTGTTTCAACAGTAGAAGCACTTGGTCTGGTTGGAACATTTTTAACCACAAGCGTTCCCTTTAGTCCACTGACTCGCTGAGTATACATACAAGCTTTTTGTGGTATCTGGTCAATCAATTTTAATTTTTATCTCAAAAATAATTCCAACCCAAATCACTTCGCTAAATCAAAATGTGCGACTCTGCTTTTCTTTCGGACATATGTTTGAAGAATTTGCCGGAAACCACAATACTTGTTCCTTAGCAAACTCGGACTGGTGGGTAGTTGAGCCCAAGAATCATCACAAGCAAACACAAACAAGTGACTTTGATCATGCAATCTACGACTGTATTCACTTGTCCCAAAATACAGCTACTAAACAAATTATGCATCCATGAAATTTGTATGGCTGGTAAGAGATTAGTTTTTCCTCCCCCATGTTGACACAAAATCAAACTGTTAAATGAAATCCTACCCAACACTCCCCTATTCGCATGGCTAAGTCATGTATCTCTAGTTTATTATACTCAATACTTTATGATTAATCTTTTCTGAAACTTCTTTAATTTAGGGAGGGAGACATTCAAGACTTAAGTTCAATCCACCATTTAGGAGGTTCAACATTAAGAAGCATTACTAAGGTTCCCTTCTTCGACTTTCCATCCATCTTCAGGAAAAATGAATGATATGAGAATTCTTTTCATATGATGATGAGAACCACAATTAACCGAAGTTAGTATCAATTTTACTTGGTTGAGCCGGTCATTGATCCAGTATTATCTTGTGCTTCTTGAAGACTCCCTAGTCATTAACACTAATTGCTAGGTACAGAGTCTCAAGGTTCTACGAAAAATGCCCCAATCGGCCTCCTTCATAATCAATATACTCCTCCATAAGAAATCATTTTCTGGTCTATTAATCGCAACTCCGCCCTCCCCAATATTCGTAACAGCAGTTCAATTCAAGATCAAGGCATCAAAACCAACTCCACCAAAAAGCAATTCAATAAATTCAGGAGAAAAGAAACCAAAAACTGAGCAATTGAACAACAATACTAACCAATATCTCACAGCTTTGCATCTAGAACACCGAGTAGTCGTAGGGCAAAAGCAGACAGCACACTGATACTGCACTGGCCGCGAAACCGTCTCCTCCGGCTGTACCAAAACAGAAGAATACCCAACAGAAGCCTCTTCTAGCTCAACCCTAGCTGTCTCCTGCGAGGCCAGAACCAAAAGCCTCTCGATTTCCTCACTCCTGGCCACCCAAATCCGCCATCTCCGGCGGAGGACAAGTCCAATCACCGGCAGCACCACCAGCCACAAGAACAGGTACGGAAACCCTAGATTCCCTCCTCCAAAAGGCATCTATTTTGGCATGAACCCTGGACGGTGATGAAACCCTAGCTTCACATACATACATAGATTCGAAGACGATCACGGCGGAGATCGGAGGGGTTGCGCATATACAGAGGTGATCGGAGACGGTGGTTGGAGGCGAATCAACGAGGAAAGAGTAGATATATGGAGAGGTGGGTGATGAATCAAACAGTAACAGTGATTTGAAGAGAAAGCGTCGCTTGATGAAGCAATTGAGCCAGTGCTTGCTGGGTCGATGATGATGATGTTCACTTAACTTGCCTTTTTCGGATTCGGAAATGTGAAATATTGCTTGCAGATCGAAAATTGGTGAGAGATGGGTTAGAGAGAGAGAGATGCGGAAAAATGTTGCTATGATAATTGTAATAAAATTTTATTTTTTATTTTTTCTTCTTTTGTTGAATTTAGATAAATAATTGGGAGGAGACGTTAAAATTGGGATTTGACGGTGGGAGGAAAGGAATTTTGTTTCTTGAGAAGAGCGAATCGTTGGTTCATCGTACATTCGAACCGGGTGGGGGCCGCCAACCGCAACTGGATTTGGCCGCCAACCTCTGAACCGGTCACGGTTCGGGTAGGTCCTTTGGGGTGGTAATTTTCTTTTGCTTCATGGTAAATATTTCTTTTAATTTGAACAACACAAAATATAAGGAAAATATAAAAGTAATTTTTTATAAACCTGCAAGGTGTAATAAAGTTTTCTAGTAGTATTAAAAAAAAAAAAAGAGTTTTCTAGTAGTCTACACATAAAACAAATTGATAGTTTCGTCGTAATTTAAATTAATTTAAATTTAAAATATGAAGTATTGTTGGATTTTTCTTAAAAAAAATGAACATATTTTTTAGATGAGTCTAATTGTGGACATAAAACAAATTGGGTAATTTTCTTCTTGATGAAGTCTTCTTAGTAAAGACATCTAGTATCCTTTCAAGGATGACTTACTCTAAAAGATGTGAGATGTGCGAGGGGGTAGCTTCTTAACATACATCATATTAGAGAAAGCGAAACAAAACGAGATAGAGACTCAAGAGAGGTTTTCGTGTAGGAAAGAACATGGAGTTTTGGGTTTGTTGTTTTCTTATTTCAAGCAGGGAGTACAAAGAGAGTCTTAAGACATCGTGAGCAACTCCTTGTCTACCTATAGTGTTTATTGTAGTGACAATTTCGGTGAAGAAATTGTGAGAGGACCACTAAAAGTTGTGAATTGGGGGCACAGAAGGTTGGGCTGGTTCCTCTATAATTTTTTATCTGAAACAAGGGCACAATTAAGAGAAATATATAATCTTAAAGTTTTTTGAATGACAATCTATATAAGTATGTACTAGTTTTACCTCGCGCAGGCCGGCTTTGCTTACGAGTACGTATCATACATGGTATAGAGGTAACTGTATACCGAAGTTTTAGAATGGCAGTACAAGTACTAATTGTACTCTCGAATTTAAAACTTTTCGTAGTCACTCTCCCCCAAGTGTAGCAATGACTGTGAACTTATATGGAGTTTATAATTTTTCGGGCGCCGTAAGGCATCTCCAACATTCGGAATAGGGATGCATGAGCAGCGTTAGTGCATCCGGGGAAATAGTACATGCACAGAGCAATGAGATACAGTAAAAATAAATAGTATGAATATAAAGCTAGCATTAATGGCGAAGACACAGTTGGCCCAGGTAACGAAGGAGAAAGAGATCTCGTACCAGGTCCCCGTAAAAAACGGTAAGTACCCAACTATCTCTTGAATCCGTCCAACTAACGTAGCCCTTAATATGAAACTTTGAGTAATTGATCAAGGATAAAGAGATCTCGCTAGACCAAAGCATACCCAAACCACCTCTTCGGTCATCACAATCGACATAAAAGCCACTTGCGAAACCCAATTTTGTAACGAATCGACTCCATCTCAGTTGCATACAATCAGGCCTCCATCAAGAAAACCATAGTGGAATCGCGCCTTCTCACAAGGTCGCAAAGCGATAGAACGTTTTGGGGTTTCCCAAGTCCACGAACGTTCCAACATATTAGACTCATTATGCCTGGCAGTGCTGCTTCGCAGACACTGCCAATTGCACGTTTAGGGTCTTTTCGGCGCCCTCCTCCATGGGTGCAATCTGTTTATCAGAAATCGGTTTGTTACTCTCTCCTCCAAACCTGACTCCTTCATGCTTGTCCCCTTTGTTTCTTCGGGACCTGGGGATTTTTTGTCCCGATTTCTCTTTCGCTAAGGGACTGGTTGTGGCATCTGTTTGATCTCTGACCTTCCTCTTATCCTTCGGCTTCCTTGGAGTTATCAGGCTTCTCTTTGGGGCAGCCGGTAAAATGTTGCTTTTCTTCTTCTCGGTACCAATCTGGACTCCCTTACCCTTGTCAAGAGCTTCCGTTGGGTTAGCCTTCAGCTCTTGTCTCTCCTCTACCAGCGGATTATAGTGAATATATATACCTACATTCTGTCAGTCCACCCTCTCTTCCATCTGATCATTAACCTCCATGTTCGAGTCTGCTGAGTCTAAACTTGAGTCCGAGGAAGAATCTAAGTATTCTGACGAAATTCGTTCCTCGTCACTCACTTGTCAAGTGTCTTTGGTCGTTTCGTCTTGGTTGTCTGGTACGTGCTTCACTATCTTCTTGCGCGATGGAGGCTTCTAGGTTAGCTAAAATTCGTATCCCCGGTTGGAGACCAACTTAGCTTCCTATGAAACTTCTTTACATTCTTCACTGAAGTGATTCAGCCTTTCCCACCAAGAACAAACATTATAAGTTCTCTCTAACATGTAATCCACCCACAGCCTCTCTTCCATAACTCTGATGTAGCCCCCACCCCTTCGTAACGGTTTATCGATAGGGATCTTCACTCGAACCCTCATATAGTCTCCTGTGTCCCCGGACATCATTCTCTTGTCTGAGCCAAATTACTTCGCCCAGTTTACTTGCAACTAACTTCACATCTTTCTCTCGAAGAAAATAAACGGTCAAGTTGAGGATTGGAACCCAGACTTCGAGAGATTCAAACTTCAGATCCTCTACTTTTCCACTCACTGCCCATGGCTTAAGTAAGAGAATGTTTCCATAAAAAATTCACGGTCCTCCGGCCAAAACCTTATCTTTCCATTCGTAAATGGGGAAACTGAAAATAAAGATATTAGGTCTAGGTTTGATGATACTCCCTCTTTCTCCCTCAATCTAGATATTTTTGAAAAGCATGTTCATCCCCCATGTATTCATCTTGCTTGGTATTAGAAAAAGATCCGATCAGCGAGTCAAAAGCCTTCTGAGCCTCCACGCAGTACTCTTGATCGAATACTTCATCCTCTTCTTCAGCAGTGTATGGTGTTCCGAATGCTTTATCCGGTGTCCATAACGGCATCCCCGTAGAAGAAGACGCGTCGGAATGCTTAACTGCCATGCCAAGGTCTGCAAACTGTCAAACAAAAAAATCGCCTCCCTGTTCGCTCCGAAAAGTTCGGAGAACTAGGTCAAAACTAGATTGCTCCAAAATTTATTATGTTGAGTTGAATGAAATTATAATTTAACCCAACTATCTTTCAGTTTTATCATTGTCGACACCAATTATATTATTTTTCATCGTGAAAAGCACTTAACATGTAACATAAAACCTATCAGTTAAGTAGTAATTTATATTTTGAATAAAAAATATATATTAATTGCTTTATATTTTGGGCAAAAGCAGTTACTATTTCTTTTTTCGGTTCTTTTTCCTCTATTCAGTTAATACTAACTATATACTTTGGATAAAAAAATAAACATATTGCTCCTAGTCAACCATGTTTGGTTAAATTTATTTCGCTCTTTTACTTCTGTTTCCATTATAATTTTTTTTTGCGGTACCAAAAGAACTTCATTGATAGATAAACGCGATTGATACATAGCAGTGCAGAAGACCATCAAAATACAACTACGAAACATAAACGCAACAAGGACAACTAGCTACGACTAGAAACAAACCCAAGAGCGAGAAAACCCATCACCAAGAACCACCAAACGCTAGAACCAAATCCGAAAGAAAACCAAACCAGTCTAGGGCAACAAAAGATTACAAGAGAAAACCAACAAGGAAGATCATAACAAACCCATAAAACAAACTATGCATCAATGAATGGGATCACAGCAGACATAATCTCATCATCTGGAATTGGAAGGAGTCCTTCACCCGCACCAACTTCAACAGCAGCAGCACCTTGGGCAAGCCCAGCACCTCCACCATCCCCCACTAAGGCCAAGGCATGATCACAAGACGATGCATGAGCTGAGGAAGAAGCAAAAGCCGGGCTATCCTAACTTAGAAATTAGAGTTCCCCTACCTCATATTGACGAAGCCAAAATAAAAGTTCAAAACTTGATGTCGAAGCCACACTATCTACCTTCTCGGACTCACTGTAATTCAACCAACTCTCAAGTTGAAATCATAAAAAAATCCTATCGTGAAAACAACAACCCGAAGTGTTAACCCACCATTTGAAACGAATTATAAAAGGAAAGAAACCAAAAAGATGAAACAAACCTTTTGACAGAAACTATTTGACAACGAAATCATGTTGATAACAACTTCAGAAATGGAGTTTCCTCATAGAACCATCATATTTTCCCCTCTTAGCCAAACACGACTTCTTGAGCAAAACTTACTTTCCTTACCCAAAAGTCTCACAGATAACCTCACAGCATCTGAAGAAGACTTTGCACAAGCAAGATTAGCAGGTGGCAGCACTGTAATACCCCGTCTGATTAGTGAGGGTAAAATAGTCATTTGAGCAGTTAAATAATAATTTAGTTGTGAAAAACAAAGTTGGATAATTATTGTGCTTTTATCGTTAAGAGAATGATGCGAGATTTTAGAAAACGTTAGATGTTTGTGAATAATTCGAGAAGCTAAAATTAGAATTTAGTTGAGTGAAGTAACGGGTAGTACCCCGTATCTTAGCTAAGGGCAACTAGACATTTTTAATACGGGTAGATCGTATGTAAATTTTAGGGAGTAATTAGTTGATAGTTAATTGGGTTGCTTGGGAAATAACACTAATTTCTATGGCAAAACGATAATTAGAAGTGAAAAATAAATAAATAAATAAAATGATAATGTGAAGCTTAGCCGGGAAATTCGGGTAATAGTTTTAAAGAATGATATGTTTATAGACTAGTGGGTGCAATCCATAACTTTAGCTACTTGTACACCTATAGCACTAGATTACTCAAGCTAGTAATACACCTAAAACACTAAAACCCACTAGCAAAATGGTACAACTACCACACCTTAGAGTTTCTCATGAAACCATCTTCCTCACCAAGCCAATTTCTCCTTCGGGAGAATTCTCTTCACCATCACCGCCCCTGCCACCAACTTCACTCCACCGCCCTCACAAGACTTGGCCTCCAAGTAAAGTGAGCTTTAAAAGCTCCTCACCCCCCAGCGACCACACCACAGCCACCCTCCATCGCCACCATCGTCTCCATCATCAACACCACCGTTAACACCATGGTAAGGGTGAAGACCCACTTCCATATCTCTCTGCCAAACTCTCTTCCCAGCTCTCTCTATCCCTCCCTATCTCTCTGTTCTTCGAAAGACAACAGAAACAAAAGCAGAGGTGGCCGCAGCCACCTCCACCACCATAGCCGCCATTGTTGTCGGCGGAAACCACCGAGGAGCAACCCACTGTCTATACTCTCTGCCTCTTTCTCACTATACCTCTCTGAACTTTGAAGGGAGTAGAAGCAGCAGCAGAGCCTAGTGGCAGCTGCCGCTAACCCCGCTGCCACCGCCGGCGGTTGTCACCACGGGAGCCCAAGAAGAAAACCCAATGCCTTCTCATCTCTCTCCCTCTAGGGCTCTATCCCTCTCTCTCCCTCTCGGGTTGGACCTGAAACAGAAGCAAAGCAGCGGCAGCAGCATCTTTCGAAGCAGCAGAAGCACTACCACCGCCAGAACTCCATTAAAACCGGCCAAAACTCTGGCAAGCTTCACCGGAGTGATACATCGGCACCCACGACCTCCGATTTCATCCATTAGACTCCTAGAGGGCCGAATAGCTCATTAGAAGGCTCAGACCAGGCTATAAAATCCGTTAAAGCCGGCTACAAAACTCAACTCCGGCGACTCCGACGACAAGCTCCGACCCGACCCGTTTCTTGACGGTTTCCGGCCATTTTTGGCCTAGGCAGGAGCTACTTCTAGAACGTGTTGTCGCTGTTAATAAGGTAAGTGAACATGCCAAGCCTTGCGTGCCAAGCTCCTTTCGTGTCTCAAGTTGATTTTGATAATTGTCTCAAATTGTGGTTACAATTTATTTACATGTTTTATTTGAGACACTCTTACATTTTTCAGAAGTTGATTTGCTTGATATTGTCTCACGAATAATAATAATAATTCGTAATTAACTTAAAGTGGAAAGAGTTGTGCGGGAGAAGCTTATTATTATTGTCGTGTTGACTTCGGTCACTCGGCCCGTGATTAGATTGGTCGTGTTGGCTGCGGTCACTCGACCCATTTATTTTCACCCGGTCGCAACCTGCCGGGTTGCTCCATGTACTCACCTCTCTGGCTGCAAGAAGTCTTAGGGGGGTTCCGGCACTTAAGGTCTTGGAGTATGCGAGATGGATAGTGGATTCTTCTCCGTATCAACACAGTTAATAACACAGTTTCTCTGAGATTTGGTTATTTATAAAAGAAAAGAGGAAAGAGTTTGGGACTAATTCTCCCCGTTTGAAAGTTGAGAAAGGAAGATCAAAAGAATGAGAATTTTATAAGTGTTCTTACTGGATGCGCCAGGTTCACTCCTCACAGTTTTACAGTTTATATTTGAGTTCCTGATTTACTCTGCATTTAATGATTTATTTCCTCTGTATATTTATTGTGAAAAGAAAGTTATGCCTCATCTTCTGTTTTACGAGTTTGGGTGTCACTTACTCAGTATTTCAATGCTGACTTTGAAACTGCGGTTCCTGTTTTCCTTCCCACCGCAGGTTTAGGAGCTGAAGACTAAGGGGTAGCCGGGTACGAGACTCACGTAGAAGGATATCGTCAGGAGTAGAATCTAGCTGGCTAGTTTACTATTATGTAGTAGTTCTGGAAACACCTATGTAATAGCTAAAGACTTCTTGGATGTTTAATATTATGTAATAAATAATCAAGTTGGGATGTTATGCTTTTGATTTCCGCCGTTACTTTTAGCAGCGCCCTTCCCGGGCTTTCCGGTCAGGAACAAAAGGCTTGGGAATTCGCGGTCTGTTGCAAGCACAGCAAGAGGAAAAGCATCAGACACTTCCACCAAAGCTTGAGGAGCAAGATGGGAGACATGAGGAGCAAACTGAAGAACAAATTGAATCTGTCCGGGCCTCCAAGAGATATTTCATTTCTTAACTTCAACTTCAACCCATTGATTAGTAGCTGAACATAAACTACAGAAATTAGTAGCCTGAAATGAAATTAGCAAAGGCTTCAGCTTGATGGTAAACATGATCAGCTGAAAAAGCTTGTTTCTCAAACAATCTTTTGTTTCTGGTAATCCAAAGAATCCAAAAGATTGCTGGGATCCAGTGCCAGTTCTGAATGGAGCAACGATCCTTCTTTTTCTAATCCAGTGAACAATCCATTGCTGAATATTAACAACATTAAAACTAGGTTTATAAGAAATAGAAAGAGGAGCTCTTTCCCAAAGCTGTTGAGCCACTGGAAAATGAATAAAGATGTGCTCAGGAGTTTCAGAAAGAGTGTGACAAAGGTTATAGAAGGGATTAACATAATGAATTCTAGAATGAATATTATCTAAACAAGGTAAAGACTTAGTAAAAATTCTCCAGAAAAGATGCACAATATTTGCAGGTAATCCTGAGGTCCATAATCTTTTCCAGTTTAGCACATAGGACTTTTGATGAAACTGAATACGTTTGAGAGAAGAAATAGGAGAAGAATTATTGTAATTTTGAAGTGAATAATTTGATTCTACTGAATAGATTCCATTGGAGGTGGCTTTCCAACAGGGGGTGTCCTGGTTCTCATTAAACCCAATGGGGTCTGAATTATTTTATGACAGAGCCAAGCAGGAAATAGACTGTTAAGGAGGTTAACATTCCAACCATTTCCATTCGCAGAAAGTAAATGGGCCACTTTTTTTGATCCTGTTTCTTGGGTCAGTTTGTCTTAAGCAGTCACCAATTGATTCACCAGGGACATCTTGAACCCAACCATCATTTCTCACCATAATTGAATGCCCATTGACAATTTTCCAATGCAATCCATGCTTGAGAGCACTTCTACCCTTACAAATGTTCTTCCAAGCACAAGAGGCTACAGAGGTAGGCTTGATAGAAAGGAAGTTTTGTCTTTTACAGTATTTGGAAAGGAAATAAGAGCTGAAGAAACTGGTTGGATCTTTGATAAGTCTCCAACTGTTTTTAGCAATAAGAGCATTGTTAAAACAATGTAAGTTTTTGAACCCCAGTCCCCCATTTTTAGTTTTGTTGCACAGAAAATCCCAAGAGAGCCAATGAATACATCTTTTGTGGGAATTTCCAGCCCAGAAGAAGTTTGAGAGAGTAGATTTAATGATATCACAATCTTTCTTAGGAAAGAGGCACACAGACATAGGATAGACTAAATAACTACTAAGGACAACTTTAATAAGTGTTTCTCTTCCAATAGAGTTGAGGAGAAGACCTTGCCAACCAACACATTTCTCAAAAAATTTAGTAATAGTGTGCTTTATAAGGTCTTTGTTAGAGCCTTTCTTATCTAGATGAATTTCTAAGTATTTTCCAATTGAATCATGGGGAGTTAATCCTAAGTTGTCAGAGAAGTTCATTTTGTCAGCATCAGTACAATTTGGACTAAACACCAAAGATGATTTATCTAAATTGATAGACTGTCCAGATTGAGTAGCAAAGGCATCAAGAATGCATTTAATGTTACTACTAGTATGAGGCTGAACTTGGAAAAACAGTAGGGTGTCATCAGCAAATTGAAGATGAGAAATTGTTTCATTTCTGGAAAAGGGAATTCCTTGAATTAAGTTATCTGATTCTGCCACTTGAAGAGAACTAGACAGCCCCTCATCACAAAGAGAAAATAAAAATGGGGATAATGGATCCCCTTGTCTTAGCCCTCTGTGAGGGGAGAAGCAGCTGGATTGAGATCCATTGATAAGAATGGAGTAGGTAACTGTGGTGATACATTGCATTATGAGTTTAATGAAGTGAGTAGGGAAGTGCATTTGGAACATCACTTGTTCAAGAAAGTCCCATCTAACTCTGTCAAAGGCCTTAGAGATATCTAGCTTAAGAGCTCCTAGTTTCGGTTGGTGATTAGATTTAGCTTTGTAAATGGTATGCACTAGGTCTTGACCAATAAGAATGTTGTCTTGTATGAGTCTCTGGGAAATGAATCCATTCTGATTAATAGAAATAAGGGAAGGGAGGACAACCTTAAGTCTGTTGGCAAGAACTTTTGCAATGATTCTATAGAGTACATTTGTAATACCCCGTATTTAAGTTAGGGGTTATTTGGTCATTTTAAGAAAATATTTAAAAATTTCAAGAAATTTAATTTCAAACTTATTAATGACATTTCTTAGTTTTAACGTATAAGTGAGTCATTTGATATCTATTATGATATATACTTTTATTTTGAGGTTATTTTGTAGTTTTTAAAACTTGAAAAATGTAATATGAAACTTATTTTTATACTTGGGAGGTACTTGTAGTTTTGTAAAAGTGAATTATACAAAGTGTTTCATTAGAAATTATTTGGAGATTTTATAATTTATGAAAGTTATCTTTCTAGTTTTACCTATTAATTGGAAATTATATTTTCACCCCTAAATTTTTAGATTTCACATTCTACCCCAACTAGCAAATCATCTCTTGTTTATTTTCATCCAACTCCCCCACCCACTATCTTCGGTCAACTCTACTAAAATATGGAGATTTTCTTTTTACAAGCATCTTTCAATTTCCTCTACTAATACATCAAGCATATCACCCCCATCTCCATCAACTCTAACTACTACCTACCCACATGTATGTACATTATCATGTGGATTCTTCACCACCAACCTCCACCATCATCTTCATTGCTTCCATTCTCATTCCTTTTCATTTTTCTCTTCAAGACCACTCAAATACTCTCCCATCTCTCTCCAAAAAACTCCATTCCCGGTTTTGGAGGAACACCTTCACAAAACACCATCAAATCTTCATTTTCAAGCCTCCAAAACATGAAAAACTTTAGCCCAAGCATAGTATGATCATGGAGGGGAGTTATTTCATCATTCTTCTCAAGGATTGAAGGTCAATTTCACTCTTTTCCTTCACCATTTCTTGAATCTTTGGGTAAACTTTCTTCTAGTCTTTGATTCATTCATGCATGTCCATCTTTTGCTTTGATTGATGAAATTTCATCTTAGTTTTCTTCCCCTCCATGCTTGATTCTTAATTTACATGGTTAGATCATGTGATTGACTCACAAATTTTGACTATTTCATGAAACTCACACTAAAACCCATATGAACTTTGTAAAATTCTTGGTAGTTGCACTTGCATGTCAAGAAAATTTTGATCATTTGTGTCAAGAGCATGTGGAAATCTTATTTAATGCCTAAAATGGTTTTATTTGGGTGAAAATCAAGTCTCCATAAGTTGCATGTATCATTTGAACCAAACTTGTTGATTTTTGGAAAAATTGCATATTTTTACAATCTGACCAGTTTGTGCAAAACGTACTTTATCTCTATATTTTGTCTCTGTAGAATTTTTAAATCTTACGTATTCTGAAACTAGACTCAAAGAGGGTCATTTTGAAGAAAAAATCAACTTCATAGCCTTTTTGGTTTGGGAGATAAGCTCATTCTAAGTTGCATGTTTTCTGAAACTCTGTTTTTGGACAAGTTTTACCATTTTTGTTAAAAATCGCATTTCCATAAACTTATGGCACCAAATATTTCTTGTGATGAAACTAGACACATAAGGGATTCATTCTGGAGAATACGGGCATTTTTCCTATTCTCCAAGTAGTAGTAATTGTTCTTAAAAGTTGAAACTTTCTCCAAAACTTGTCTCAGCATTGCAGTGTCTGTTATTTTTGTAACTTGAGTTTTGTAATAGCTATGCATGATTTTCTTGGTGTTTATGAAATTAGACACATGTATGTTTATCATACATTAATTTCAAAATTTTAGGAGATGATTTGATATGGTAAATATGGCTCCAAAGTCAGAGCTACAATTCTGTCCAAAATTGAAGTTTCACATTTTTTAGAAAATATGAATTTTTGAACTTCTAGGTGTTTTGTTGGACTTGTTTTGATAATTAAACATCATTATATGTGCATTATGAAATTTAAGACTATGTACATGTAGGTTTGCATTTTTATTATGCATGTGTAAATTGGTTATAACGAGTACGTCATACGTGTGATTGTAGACATCGACCTTGTAGGAGAGAGCGGTTGTCGTCGGAGTGCTAGGCTTAGTTTCTTGAGTTTGGTTGTGCTTCATCTCAGTGGTAAGTACATATTTACGACCTTTTCATATCAAAATCTGCGTATGTGCTTGATGTTTCAAATGAATGTTTTCCACTCAAAATTTGTTAAACTATTTTATTCATCTCCTTTGAGAACTCTCGGAAATTACTTGTGAAATTTTGATATTCCGATTCTGGTTATGTGAAAGAGAAGAAATAAAATACCTCTAATAGACTTAGGACGATGTACAGAGTATTGTTATTATTGGGAGGCGTCAAGTGATCCTCCATTTTCTTATGGCTAAGACCATTGAAGCAATGCTTCTTATTATTGGATAGAACGTTAATGTTCACAAATCCGCCCCCGATGAGCCAAAATGTATCAAGCTATTGATGCCAAGGGGTTTATAGAGCTATAGAGTGCTACTTATACTTGTAAGGGTCACTACGGTGTGTCGACACTTAAGGCCTTTTAGCTAATGTAGTGAGCGGGGTTGACGAATGGGCTCCCTTAACGCTCGGGTGAAATAGGGTTTGATAGACCCTAGAAGGAACCCTTAGTGATTATTTCGTGATCCCTCTGTTTACATCGATCCTGCTGGTGGCTCTTGACACGCCTCTGCTAAATTAAACTGTTGATTGAAGTCGAAATTAAAAATTGACTACTTATTAATGTTGTTTGTGGCTCTTGATATGCCCTAATCGATTGAAATGAATTGTAAATCTTGGCTACTCATGAACTACTATCGTTATCTGTTCATATGAACTTGTTTACTCTGGATATTTTACCAACTACTCGCGGTTTCTTAATGTTATTAAATTGAGAGGTTTTGTTACTCGGTTACTTCAAGTTGATCCAAATTCTCCAATATGATATTTTTACTGTTAAAATCTTCTGATTTGTTTCAACTCATGCTTCCGTGCCACTCGTTGCTTTACATGTCGTAGTGTGTACTTACTCAGTTTTTACTGATCAATTTCTTCAAAACTGCGTCGGCTTTTGCCATTTTAAAACCGCAGGTCGTCAATCAAAGTGGGGGATGGGAACGCTGGTACGAGACGAAGAAGTATAGCTTAACTTAGATCACTTAGTAGATCACAAATGTTATGTTTTAAATTGTACTTATTATCGAAATTTTGTTATGTACATTAAGAGAAATGTAATCTTAATAGTATATTTCTACTTTTGGTTGTCGATTGTCTCTTTAACCCTGAACCGAGATCCCGGGTATGTTTCAACATTGCAAAGACTAATGGGTCTAAAGTCCCCTACGGTTTGGGGATTATTGGTTTTGGGAATTAGAATAATGTGTGTTTTATTAATCTCTTTAAGCATATGTCCAAAGTTGAGGAATGAAAGCACAACAGAGGTGATAGAAGTGGATAAAATTGGCCAATTTTGTTGGAAAAAAGCTGGCTGAAAACCATCTGGACCAGGGGCCTTGAGAGGTGACATTTCAAACACAGCATTGGAAATTTCAATTGCTGTAAATGGCTTAGAGAGCAAATTTTGCTGGTCTGGGTTAAGAGTCTTTGTGATATTAAATAGAAGAGAGAAGGAGAAGAGATTATCATTCTGTTGCATAAGCTCAGTCATACTAGGTGAAGGTTTAGAGTAAATTTGCTTAAAGTGCTCACTAAAGCATTGCATAATAGAAGATAAATCAGAGACACAACTTCCATCATTGAGTTTAAGATTCCAAATTGAGTTCAAATTTTTCCTTACTTTTGTGTAAGCATGAAAGAATTTGGTATTTTTATTTCCCTCTTTAAGCCATTTACATCGAGCTCTATGAGCCCAGAAAGTCTCTTCATGGGCAAGAAGCTCATGAAGCTGCTTATGACAAGTGTGGATAGTGCTTTCTGAGCTGACAGATCTTGGCCACGTGGCAACCATCCAGCACACCATATTGTGCTCCACACACACTGGATCACCAGCCGAGCTGATCCATGTGGGGGCTGCGAGACAGAGCCCTCGCATACCACTGCACGGGACTTGTAGGGACTTAGTGGTTTGGAGGCTAGAGTAAGCCCTGTCGCGTGCGAGCCAAGCCCGCGCGCGACCTTTAGTAACTGTTTTGAGAGATTTATGGCACGAGCTCCATAAACCCGGTCAATCCGGTCAAACCCGGTCAACCTCGTAACGGTTCCGGTATTCGCGCACAACGTGCTGTAACGGTCCCTATATACTCGGACGAACGTGCCGTTATGGTTAAGCTAATTAAGCCGCCATTACTGGGCGCATTAACCACACTACAACGATCACGTTCTCTGCTATATATAGGACGTTAACCTTTCCATACAAAGGAGAACACACTTGCCACACGCTGAAGCTCTGCCAAACCTCTGTCTCTCTCTCAGACATTGCTACTGCCTTACTCTCTCCCTACACACAACCCCACTTTTCCTGTGCGATCTCTGATCCTCTACATACGGTGTACACGGAGGTCTCCCCGCCGGAATCTCTTGTGCACATTTTGGTGAACCCGACGTGAACTTACCAACAAAAGCAACCATGTCTCAGGAGGATGATACCAGCAACAGATCGCCTTCCACCGAGACCGCCTCGGGAGAGGAAACCCGCCGTACTCCTACCACTCCCGGCGAGACACCGACGCTAGAGTCTTTGGACGCCACTGTCCAAAGTCAGGCGAAAGCTCTCAAAGCTCAGTCCGCGCAATTGGAACGGATCTTGGCCGTTCTGGGCACCCTTGCGCCAAATCCTTCATCATCCGCCGCCGTCCCTCAAGGAGGAGGAGCCCCTACTGCTCCGGGACTGGGAGTGTCAACCACACCTCCCAACCCCAATCTGCAGACTCCACCAGCGACTACGCAGCTGCCTTCGATTCAGGGGTCAACAACTCAGATGTTGCCTCTCGCTGCTCATACTCCTCGGCCCTCGGCTTTGGCGTCTAACCCGACTCTGCAGTACCCTTTGCCTCCTCCAACGGTGATCTGGGGCAATGCGAGTAGTCAATATGTTCCCAATCCTTCGACGGCGTATGTGTCGCCCCCGCCTGCGGAAACCCCTCCTTCAGCTACCGAGGGAAGCATTCCAGAATGCATGACGTCTCTGCAGAAGCGCATGGACACTATTCTGGCTCATCAGTCATTCGCGGATACCATTATCCCGAAGCTAGACAACGATCCACCCATTCCACGAGAGATCTATCTCATGCCTAACCCGGCGGGGTACAAGGCTCCTAAATGGGACAAGTTCGAGGATGTCAACGGAAACGCTCATGACCATGTCATGCGTTTCATTGATGTCATGGGGCCTTACGGAGCTGATCCCAAACTGCTGATGCGAGAGTTCCCGAAATCCTTAGGAAACGTAGCGTACAAGTGGTACCGAACGTTGGAAGCTGGATCTGTGAAGACTTGGGACGACATGGTCCAGAAGTTCTACACCAAGTTCTTCCAGATGGAAGAAAAGGTGACAATGATCCATCTCTCGCGGATGTACCAGAAGCGCGAGGAGGATGGGATTACTTTCATCAAGAAATTCAGGGCGAAGTCCTTGGAGTGCAAAGATCCAATGCTCGAGAGCCGACTCGTAGAGATATGCCTGCAGTGCATGCGAGACGAATACAAAGGTATGCTCATCAATTTGCAAACACCTACGTTTTCAAAGCTAATTGAATGCACGAAGAACATCGAGCCTATAGTCGAGAGGCAGAAAAAGAAGAACGCTCCGGAGCGACCTCCGAGCGGCACCACCTACAAGATCGGGAGATTCAGTTACAAGAGGGGACGCGAGGCTTAGATTAATACAGTTTCACCCCAGAAGCAAGCGAAGGTTGTGAACTTCGACGTACCACCCCTACCATGCTCGGTAGAGGAGGCAAGCGACCTCTGCAGACAGTGGCGCAAGGACGGTGTCCTGCCACCGCTCGAGAAGATACCCTCTAAGGAGATGGTGAGGGACCCTAAGTGGTGCGAGTACCACGGCAAAGTCATGCACCCCACAGCGGAATGTAAAAAGCTCAGGTTCACATTCGACCAGAAGATGAAGAACAGCGAGCTGATCGTTAGCGATCGCAGGAAGGATGTGCGCAACAATCCGCTTCCTGCCCACGCGGAGCAAGAATCAAAAGGCAAGGAGGTTGCCATGATCTCAATCGTCGACTTGGAGGAGGTCGCAGAGGATGGTCTACCCATCATCGCCGAGGTCCACGATGACGAGGACTACAGCATGGACACAGAAGACGAACGTGCCGATCGGATGAAGGGGTCGCACGGCTTTAGCAGATTCTTCGACGAGACGAACTTCTCCGAGAAGTGCCGGACAGATATGACGAAAGCGATCTTGAGAATAGCGGAGGACTACGAGGAGGATCTTGTAGTTTCCAACGGGAAAGTCATCAGGGCGTCTCGCTCTACAGAAAAGATTATGACCTTTTCTGCCAGCGACAAGAAGACAGATGCGAGCCACCAGAGGCCTCTGTACGTGACGGCCATCATCAATGGCGTCGAGTTCAAACGAGCATTCGTTGATGGAGGAGCAGCGGTCAACGTCGTTTCGCTCCACACACTGAAGCTAGCAGGGATCCCCGAGCACAAGATCGTCAGGCGTCCATCTCCGCTGATGGGATTCGGAAGCGACTCTAGGATGACGATCGGATGGATCCGCCTGGGCGTTCAGATTGGCAAAATCAAGTGCTCAGCAAAGTTCTATGTCATAGACGCAAACACCACGTATCACATGATCATAGGTCGAGCCTGGATTCATCGCTTCGACGCAGTTCCTTCAACGGCTCACCAGGTTATGAAAGCTATCTGGAACGATAGAATAGTCGAGATACCGGCTTCAACGAATCCATTCAACTTGGATGAAGCACATCTTAGCGAGGCAGTGTGGTTCACCGAGATGGCGGACGAGCAAACGCCGGGATCATTCAATCCTACTCCTTTGCCTCTCTGGGAGGACATCAAGGACCAGTCACCTGCGGGAGTAATGGTGACAAGAGAAGATGCCAAAGAAAAGCCGCCTACACGCGAAGAGGCGCCGCGCATCGCATACCATCGGAAGAATGTGTATACTCTGAAGAGAATCGCAAAGCATGACCCCGAAGGCAAGGAGATAGAGAGCTTCTACGCCAATGGGAAGAAATGCTATTGCATATGAAGGTGCGCGGGGATGTCCTCACACGGGCATGGGGATATCCCTGGGCAAATCAATCAAATTGAACAAATTGCGCCGACGGAAAAGCCAACACAGGGCGCTCCAGACGAGAAACTCAAAGAAGCACCTGAATGCATGGAGGACAGGCCCAGACCACAAAAGCAAGAGCTAAAGGAAGTGTTCCTCAGCCCGAAAGAGGAAAAGAAAAGGCCAGTCTTTCTAAGTGCGGACCTCACAAGCGAAGATGAGCAAGGACTGCTACAACTCCTAACTGAATACAAGGATGTGTTCGCATGGGAGTATGATGAGATGCCGGGACTGGATACAAGCATCACTATGCACCGCTTAGACATCATCCCAGGGTCTAAGCCGGTAAAGCAGAGCACAAGGAGCTTCAGGACGGAGCTTAACGTGAAAATCAAACAGGAGATTGTCAAACTCATGGATGCCAAATTCATAGAGCCGAATCATCATCCCACATGGCTGGCCAACATCGTGCCAGTGGTGAAAAAGAACGGACAGCTCCGCATCTGCGTGGACTTCCGAGATCTCAATCGCTTCTGCCCCAAGGACGATTTTCCACTGCCCAACATCGATTTGCTTATCGATTCAACAGCGGGCCACCGCATGTTCAGTTTCATGGATGGCTTCAGCGGGTACAACCAGATCAAGATGGACCCCGAAGACGCGCGGAAGACTGCATTCATCACTCCGGTGGGGGTGTTCAACTACACAGTAATGCCGTTCGGTCTCAAAAACGCGGGTGCAACCTATCAGCGGGCCATGATGGCTCTGTTCCACGACATGATGCATAAAGAAGTGGAATTCTATGTGGACGACCTCGTGGTTAAATCCAAGCAGGAAGCAGATCACCTCGCGGATTTACGGAAAGTGTTCAATAGATGCAGACGCTTTCAGCTGAAGATGAATCCCATGAAGTGCGCATTCGGGGTAACATCAGGGAAATTCTTGGGATGCGTAGTTCATCGCCAAGGAATCGAGCCTGACCCTGCGAAAGTATCAGCCATAACCGGCATGACTTAGCCCCATAACCAGAGTGCCTTGAAAACATTCTTGGGAAAGCTATCATATCTGCGAAGATTCATCCCAGCGATTGCAGAAATCACCTGCTGTTTTAGTGCTCTTCTCAAGAAGGACGCCGTGTACAACTGGGCTTCGGAGCACG
Organism: Linanthus parryae; assembly: GCA_023055425.1. Lineage (NCBI taxonomy): Eukaryota > Viridiplantae > Streptophyta > Magnoliopsida > Ericales > Polemoniaceae > Linanthus > Linanthus parryae. The sequence goes on from JALGPY010000006.1 coordinate 43,729,131, forward strand.
AAGCCGCATTCGAAAAGCTGAAGGATTTGCTGACGTCCTCAAAAATAATGATCGCACCTCAACTGGGATCACCGCTTCTACTATATCTGACATCAACAAGGAGATCCATAGGAGCACTCTTGGCTCAGGAGTACGAGGGCCAGGAAAGGCCTATCTACTACATCTCTCGCATCGTGCAGCCTGCTGAATCAAGGTACACAGACATCGAGCGCCATTGCCTTGCTTTGTTCTTCGTAATAGAGAAATTGAAACACTACTTTGCGTCGCATAAAGTAGTAGTGGTTACCAAAAGCGATCCCATACGATATCTGCTAACTCACACTACTCCTGGCGGGAGATTGGCGAAATGGTACATGACCATCTCTCAATATGATATCACATGCGTGAGACCGCGAGCGATCAAGTCGCAGGCGGTAGCGGATCTGTTGGCACAGTTTCCCGACAACAGCCACGAGCCCGTGATCGAAGAAGAACTCGAAGGCCCTGAAATCTATGCAATCGATGTGCCCTATTGGACGCTCCACTTCGACGGCTCGTCAAAAAGGAAAGGTGGAGGCATTGGGATAGTCTTGATTAAGCCGGATGGGGAGGTCATACAGATGTCCGCAAAGCTCAACTTCGCAGTCACAAACAATGAAGCGGAATATGAGGCTCTCGTCGCGGGGCTCCGTGCGGCGAAAGCTTTGGAAGTAAGCAATCTAACGGTCATGGGAGACTCCAAGCTGATCGTCAAGCAAGCCTCGGGCGAGTACGGTTTGAAGGAGATTAACCTTCTGTCTTATCGGACTCTAGTACAAAAGCTGGTACCGCAATTCTGCGATGTGAGGTACGAGCACAAGCCCCGAGCAGACAACAGGCATGCGGACGCCTTAGCAACCTTGGGATCTAAGGTCAGCACAGACAAATGTCCCGCAAGGATCTCCATTGAAGTGCGAACATCGTCGGCATTGATAGAAGATGCGTGCGACGACGAACACATGGATGACACGGATTGGAGAAAAGCAATCCTACAAGCTATTTCGGAAGGCACAAGCAGTGAAAGCTGGGCACTCACAAAAGGGTATTGCATACATGACAACACCCTTTACTACAAGGGTCCTGGCGGAATACTCATGCGATGCGTCTCCGAGCAAGAGGGACAACTATTGTTAGAAAAGATTCACCAACATGCTTGCGGAGAAAGCGAGGTGTCAATCTATCGAAAGGCTCAGAGATATGGCATTCATTGGCCAGACATGTCAACAGCCGCAACCCTGATACAAGGGAAGTGCGAAAGTTGCGCACTAATCAAAGATTCTTTACTCATCGCTCTAACTGATGATGACACGGATTGGAGGAAGCCACTCTTTGATTTTCTCACTCAGGGCACCGTGCCTGAATCGAGAAAAGAAGCCGAGAAATTGAAGAGGAAAGCATCTCGATATGTAGTACAGGAAAACCTGCTTTGGCGAAGAGGTCACGAGGGCAACTTGCTGCGATGTCTAGACGGCAGAGAAGCACAAGAAGTCATGGACCTTTCTCATCAGGTGGAACACCAAGGAGGTGCGAAATTATGCAGGCAGCTCCTCTCAATTGGATATTTCTGGCCCACGATGGAGGTCGATTGTCGCACCAAAGTACGACGCTGCCAGGAGTGTCAATTCAAAGGAAACCTAGTGCACGCTCCCGCCGTGGATCTACATGCATTAGGGACGCCATGGCCATTTCACACATGGGCTCTAGACTTCATCGGTCCCATCCGGCCAACGTCACACGGGAATCATTTTATTCTCACTGCAACTGAGCTATTCACCAAATGGGTGGAGGCGGTACCACTCAAGACGGCAAATGCGCTAGCTGTGGTCAACTTCATTCAAGAAAACATTATATGCAGGTTCGGAATCCCAAACACCATTCTTTCAGATAATGGTACTCCCTTTATTAATCGCCAGGTAGCTGCGAAGTTAGCAGAGTACAATATCAGGCAGATATGTTCTACCCCTTATTACCCGAAGGGGAACGGACAAGCCGAAGCGACCAACAAAACGCTGTTGAGGATTTTGAGCAAGATGGTCGCAGACGACCACAAGAAGTGGGCCGACTCCCTAAGCATAGCTCTATGGGCGTACCGAACTTCTCCAAGGACACCCACGGGGGCCTCGCCATTTCTACTATGTTATGGGGCCGAAGCTGTGGTACCTGCGGAGGTGAGAGTCAATTCGGCAAGGTTAGCCTTCCACGCACTCTACGAAAATCAACGTGATCATGACTTAGTCTTGCTGGAGGAAAAGCGAGAACAAGCCAAAAGGACCAACAAGCGGTATCAAGAAAGAATCGCTCGCGCTTACAATAAAACGGTCCAGCGAAGAGATTTCGCAGTTGGAGATTTGGTCCTGCGCGCATCTGACCATTGTATGCGAGAAGCGACTCACCCAAAGTTCGCGGCTAATTGGGAAGGACCCTTCGAAGTCACAGAAGTCTTTGACAGTGGCTACTGCAGCATACTAAGGTTGCACGGCACAACCTCAACCCCGAGTTCAGTCAACATGCGCTGGATTAAGAAGTACTATCCCTGACTTCTCTCATGCGTTTTATTATAACGTCGCTTAATGTCTTGTATGGCTACGATTTACACAATCTCCTCTCCCATATGAGAGGATTGTAATCTCATCTCTCCCATATGAGAGCGTTATAATAAGAAAATTCTCCCAAGTGAGAAACTTCATATTTCTGGATGTCAATTTTGCTTCATTTTAGTTTGTTATAACTGTTAACAATGGGTTATCCGCTACAATAGCAATCTGCGAAATGCGATCTTAATTGATCATCTAAGCCTATCTGTCATGATAGCAGCAATCTGCGAAATGCGATCTTAATTGATCATCTAAGCCTATCTGTTACGATAGCAGCAATCTGTGAAATGCGATCTTAATTGATCATTTAAGCCTATCTGTTACGATAGCAGCCTATGCAAATGCGATCTTAATTGATCATTTAAGCCTATCTGTTACGATAGCAGCCTATGCAAATGCGATCTTAATTGATCATTTAAGCCTATCTGTCACGATAGCAGCCTATGCAAATGCGATCTTAATTGATCATTTAAGCCTATCTGTTACGATAGCAGCCTATGCAAATGCGATCTTAATTGATCATTTAAGCCTATCTGTCACGATAGCAGCCTATGCAAATGCGATCTTAATTGATCATTCAAGCCTATCTGTCACGATAGCAGCCTATGCAAATGCGATCTTAATTGATCATTCTAAGCCTATCTGTTACGATAGCAGCGTATGCAAATGCGATCTTAATTGATCGACTAAAGCCTATCTTTTACGATAGCAACTTATGCGAAAAACGATCTTAATTGATCGACTAAAGCCTATCTGTTACGATAGCAACTCATGCGAAAAACGATCTTAATTGATCTTCTAAAGCCTATCTGTTACGATAGTAACTCATGCGAAAAAACGATCTTAATTGATCTAGTAAAGCCTATCTGCCACGATAGCAACTCGCGCGAAGAATGATCTTAATTGATCTACTAAAGCCTATCAGCTACGATAGCAATATTGTGAAAATGATCTTAAGTGATCTACAAAGGTCTATCTGATATGATAGCACGTGAATCTGAAAGCAAATCACAAGCCCATCTGCCAAGATGGCACAGCTGGGAAAATACTATCTCGAACGATCTAGTGAAACATCTGCGGATTCATATGGCAGATAGCAAATGCGAAACGTGTGCATAACATTATGCAAGGCGAAATATGACGAAACGCATGCGAAATTGTATTTTGTTGTAACAAAACAGCAGATAATACAAAAGGCTATTTATCATTATGAGTTGAAAAGACTTACAATTTATCTGTCTAGATAGCAGCTTACAAGCGAAAAAGCTCAAATCTAACTACACAGCCAACATGGCTTACAATACATTCGAAAAGTAGCTTACAAGCGAGAAGTAACACATCAAGGGAATCCTAACTGAGAAAGGATGAACCCACCGGTCCTAACACCGGCTATGCAAAACACATATCTGCGGCCAAAGATCTATAGCAAAAGGGATGCTGCTGCAAAGTAATCAACTCGTCATTTGCTACGTCCCTAGAGGCACGATCTGGGTAACGGTACGTCCAAGACCCCAAGAGGTGACAAAGGCCTCTGTCTGATCAAGATAGGCACCGGAGGAACCTCCTGTTCCGGCGTACACCGCCGTGCAAAACAGGGGAAGCAGTCATTCCTCTGGTGATGGGCTCCTTGTCATGATAGACAAGGGCATTGACGAGCCTCCTGAGTTCAAGAACGAAGAGGCAGGAAATCCTCCTCCAGGGATGCTGGAGGAGAATTCCGCCGTTCATTACGAGACGGTAGCACGGTCACTTCGGCGCTGCACCTCACCGGGAGGCGGCCGGAAACATGACCTGCAAACATAATACACGAAGAAAATTCTTCGAACACACATGAGATATCATCTCCATCTTCTTTATGATGGTTATAAAGAGCAATATGCCTCATAAAGTGGATCTTGGAAACTATTTCTATAGCACAAAGCGCAAACTCAGGATTCACAACTTGAAGTTGCCATGAATCAACGAAAAACAAGCGTTGAAGCCAGCAGTCGTAAGGACTCACGGCAAAACACATTTTGGGATGAAGAACCCAAATGGCAAAGACGGGGTTTATATAGACCCTGTGGAGACTCTTCAGTTGCCAAAGATGAGTCAGCAGAATTCGAAAAGAGGGTAAGGTCAATCACTTACGCCTTGAAAAGCGGTAACGATCAATTACCCTACTAAAGGCTATGACGATTCAGTTGCGTATCCTAATAAATGACGGATGGTCATGATTCGGATGGACTTCCCAACGAAAGCGTGCTTATCTTCCGAGAAATTAGCGCGAAAATCAAGCAGAGTATCAATTGCTGATGTCATAATTGGATATGCACAGAGATATCCTATCAAATCCCGGAAAGGGCAAAACGGGCAAGTTGATTCTTTTTGTTAAAAAAAAGGGGGGAGAAACCCTAGCAACATTACATTAATGTTTCAAAAATTACATTAATGTTTCAGCTAATTTCCTTGCTATTTTTCAAATTCAAAAAGTCAAAGCAAATTCTTGATCAAGGAGTCATGGGGTGCGAACTGATGGCTCAGCTTCTCTACCTGCTCCACTTCTTGTTTCAGTTGCTCGCATTTGGCATTCATCTCATTATAGAGCTTCAGAGCTTCATCAACCTTTTGCTTTTGCTGCTCCACCTTCTGCTTCTCAGCTGCGAGGTTCTGGTGGCCGAGCTTCAAAGTTACGGCTGCGCGAATCAGGGTAACTCTTTTCATAAGAAATCTGAAACCCAGCCTGCCTTGAACCTTGGTCAAGAGATTTTGGCACATGCCACAAAGCAATTCAGCACTCTGGACAGAGATGGTCGCGGGCGTAGCCGCAGACAGCTGCTCCAAAATCCAAATGGCTTCAGTGAGAAACAGCCTAGTGTCAAAGGGCCCTATCTCCAGAGATCTCACAAATGATTGGGGTAAGGTGAGGCGCATCCGAACCACCCAATCCACATCCGTTTGCTTCAAACCTAAAGCAATGTCAAAGCCAAGTCATGATGTCAAACTCGCAAGTGAATAATGCGAGATGCAAACAGTAAATCTCTACTTACCAGTTCCTTCCAGAATCTCATGAAGAGAAGGAATGCGCGCTGCCAGGGTGGTCGAAGACTGTCCTCGCTCCATAGCTCTCCTGTCAGCCGCAAGCTCTAACCTCTCGTAGTCAGGAGGAAGAGTATAGGCCGCACCAGCTGCGACTGCATTCCCAACCTGCGAGCCCCAAAAGCTCCACGCAGGAAGAGGTGCCACCGACTCAGTCATCGCCGGAGGCGAAGTGACAGCCGAAGCCGCTTGGCGAGGGACGCTCTCAGATGCGGAAGCATCAGCAGCACTTGTCCTTACTTCCTTAGCACCAATATGGGCATCTTCATCCATTAGCACAGCATCAGCTTCAGCATCATCGGAAAGTTCGATGATGTCCTCGAGAGGCTCATCTGCGTGTCCAGTAGCTACGACGGGCTTCTCGGTATGGGAGCTCGGAATCGGAACGTAGGTCGCAGAAGGCTGACTTCTCTGCTCCAGCACAGGTTCCTCAGCATTGCCTGCGACACAAAATGCAACGGTATGAGGTAACTCGCATTGAATGTTATTTTACTATCTTTGCTAAAGCTAAGAGCAAGCACCTCCACGCGAAGGTGGGATTGACGTATCTTCGTCATACACTAAAGACGTGGAACCATGTCCTATTAGTGTGTCGTCATTAAGCAAGTCTTTAAAAGGAGCGTGACCTGGGATGCGAAGAAACCAGTCATGATTCTATTTCAAAGTTGCTCAGGTCTAGTACATGCATATCGCTCAAATGGTTACCTGAGGGTTCTCCGCACTTGTCTACTAGCCAACGGCGAATGTCAGCCTTTGACACACCATGCTTTAACGCACCCACAATAACATCTCTATAAGTTACTGCGAGATTGAAAATCTCACCTTTATCGCCGCCTGCGATTTCTTCAAAGTCCGCTTGGGCTTGCTCCAGGGCTGCTGCATCCTCTTCTGGAACCGCATCCTCCTCCTCAGCCTGGGGAGTCACTACTTCGGGGAGCACATCTTCCTCGTCAACTGGACGCACTAAGTCGTCAACATGCTGCTCTTTGAGGCTCCGCTGTCTCACACGCTCGAGCTCCTCCTCCTCTCGCTGCCTTCTTCTTTCAGCAGCTTCCACGGCTGTCTTCCGGGACTCAGCAAGAACGTCCTCGCTTATAGGATCGTCTGGAATGCCAGAATGGGTATCTCTCTTTTGTCTCTTGGCCAAAAGGCCACCAATGATCTCATCATCATCATCATCATCTGCGAAGATATGATTGGTTTAAGAAATAATTACAAAAGAATTACGATGATGGGAAGAGAAACGCGACGGAAGTACCTCCTGATTCTTCCTCATGCATCACAACTGTTCTTTCTTCTTCTTCTTCGTAGCTCTCTCTGGGCTCCTGCCTCTCTCCTTCTTCCTCCTGGTTGAATGGAATGAAAGTCTCAACTGCGAGCTCTTTCCGCACTTTGCTGAGCATGCGACCTTTGCCTTTGTCCTTGATAGAAAGGGACCTCGCCGGAGGAGAAGTGGGAGCACTTCTGGGGGAAGAAATTGTAATTCCCTTTTGCCTGGGCCTCTTCGCTCTCGGCGCCACAGTCACCGGAGGGGACGGATCATCTCTAGGTGGAGACAAGGCCGGAGCATTGTCTATCAGCGAGTCAGCAAAAGCGTTCATGGCTGCGCGAATCTTGGTTTCGACCTCAGGGTCCATCCTCCATGCTAGCAGAAACGGCTGCTTTTGTCTTCTGGTGGCAACAATGGTGTCAACCAATGACTTGGAGCGATCACCAGATGCGAATCTCCGCACATGACACTACAGCAAACAGTACAGAATAAAGGCGTCAGCATAAGGAAATCAAGAAGCTTAACGCACGCGGGAAAAATTGCTTACCTCAGCAAATGCCTTGCTGTATCTGACGACATGCGTGTCGCCTTTCTTAACTGCGGCGACCTTCTCCTTCAGAATAACGTCAGGACACAAATGGTTCTCACGATCCAACAGTGAGTAGCAACCATATTCAGACTCGCTCAGGCTGCAATTGGGGCGAAATGGAAAAGAATTTATCTTGATCAAGGGAGCTCTACTTGGCTGTGCGGCTGACTGCGTCTCAATCCTCGTTTGCTGGGCGACCCAGTATGCGAGCCAGTTCTGAGAACAACCACCCTCGCGGGTCCCTGCAGGCTGCTCAAAGGGAAGATTGTTCATGAATACTGTCTTGCACTCCTTTGTTAGCAAGCGCTTATAGCAACCTCTTATAATGGACTGGGGCCAGATTGATGGTGCCACTGCATCAAAGCCGAACTGGGGAGAAACTCGAGTGGGGTCAACATCCACGGTAATCCTCTCGTACCTTGGCGCAAGCTCACGAATGATTGGTCAACACGTGGTCAATCCACTCATCCATATAGTCCAATTTCTGGACGAAAGCTTGGGTAGAAATCACAGTGTAGGGGAAGTACCCGTTTTCGATTCCCAGTCGAACCACTGTAGGGTTTTGATTCATGGATCGCGCAACGGAAGCATAATCAAACAAATAGCCATGCAAAACCCTCCAAGGATCACAAGTCTAGATGCATAACGATAGTAAAGGTAAGAAATCATAAACACACCTTTGGGTTCTCCTTGATGACTTCAAACGCGAATAGTGTCACGTTCTCTATAGTTGATCCACGCCTAGATTTGATCCTAGATCTCCCAAACTCCTTGGTGCTAGCCCGGAATGAGAGGAGGGTGAAGGAATCACGCAAAACGAGACAAAAAGAGGGGCTCGGCCCTCTTTTGGCCGACGGGGTGAGGGGGCGGCGGCAAGGGTCGGGTTCGGCCCTTGTTGCTTGCTCTCTCTCTCCTTTGTTCTCTCCCACTCTTGTTATGATCACTAATGAGCATAAGTTATGAGGAAGGAAGGAAGGAGGGTCCTTTATATAGTCCAACAACTCCTTGTTAACTACCTAAAGGACTTATTCTAGTCTTACTAGAATTCAATTTAGTCCCTTCCTTGCAAATTAGTCCCTACTAAGTTTGCAAGGGTTTGCAAAGTGATCCTTCTAATTAATTAATCCAATTAATTAATTCCAAATCTAGTACAACTCTATATAGCGTGTGACCCCATAGGTTCTATCTAGTTGGTAGCAACTATTTGCTAATATGGAGCGGTTTCTAGCAAAACATCCATTCTAGCCAACTAATATAATAGTCATCTTGACAACCTTGTACAAGTAATTGTCTCATCCCTTTGCCTCCATATCCGGATTGGACACGAGACATACAAGTCACACTGGTATATCCAATCCCTAGTTTCTCGATCCATGGAATAGCCTTATTCGTACAAATAACATCAATATCCCATATATTGATTTATTTGAGTCTGGCCAGACATTCTATAAGCACTATCCCTCGAGTGGCCTAGGATATTTGCTCCCGTTATGTGGGAGGGGCAAATCCTCTCTACGTCCACTACGATCTCTAAGCTTGCTTCTCATTGTATCCAGTACACGCCTTTATAACTACCCAGTTACGGTGTAGCGTTTAACGCTACCAAGATCACAATGATCCACAACTAGAATATCTAGTGACTTCAAGTCTAAGGATGACAATACCATTGTACCCCGAGAAGCACTTGTGACTCAACATAACATGTATGTAGCCTTCTCGGTGATGGGTCAATCCAGTGCAACATTCCGTAATGCACACCTATGTGTTGGATCGTGATATCTCCATATCAATCCAACCCCATACTAGCCTATAGATGATTGTCCCATTTAATCATTATACTTGACTAGGGATATTTAAGATAAACAACACGATTGTAAATCTAAGGACTTCATTATATTAAATATCCAATAAATAATAAATGAATTTTCTAGCCATATACAAATTCATACTAAACTAGATTGCCTCTAGGGCATCTATTCCAACAGTCTCCCACTTGCACTAGAGCCAATCTGGCGCATCTCGTATGCCCATACTCCTAGTGTGCCCTTCATGCTTCCACTGCGTGAGAGGCTTCGTAAGCGGGTCTGACAGATTATCATCTGTAGGAATCTTGCATATCCGAACGTCTCCTCTGTCGATAATATCTCGAATCAGATGAAACTTCCTGAGCACGTGCTTGGACTTCTGGTGCGATCTGGGTTCCTTTGATTGCGCGATCGCCCCAGTGTTGTCACAGAACAACTCCACTGGATCCGCAATGCTAGGGACCACACCAAGTTCAGAAACAAACTTTCTGATCCAAACAGCCTCCTTTGCTGCGCCATTTGCAGCAATGTACTCAGCCTCTGTTGTAGAATCAGCTACCGTCTCTTTCTTGGAACTCTTCCAGCTCACCGCTGCTCCATTCAGGCAAAACACATATCCCGACTGTGATCTAAAGTCATCTCTTTCGGTTTGGAAGCTTGCATCAGTGTAACCCCTTACACGCAACTCTTCCTCACCGCCAAACATCAAGAAAGCATCCTTAGTTCTTCTCAAGTACTTTAGGATGTTCTTGACAGCAATCCAGTGACTCTCACCCGGATTGGATTGGTATCTGCTTGTCATACTCAAGGCATATGACACATCTGGTCTAGTACATAACATGGCGTACATGATGGATCCTATGGCCGAGGCATAGGGAATCCTACTCATGCGTTCCTTCTCAATCTCATTGGAAGGACAACCACTCTTCGAAAGAGTGATTCCATGTGACATGGGCAAGAATCCCTTCTTGGAATCTTGCATGTTGAACCGTTTCAACACCTTGTCAATATATGTACTTTGACTTAGGCCTAGCAACCTCTTAGATCTATCTCTATAGATCTTTATACCGAGTATATAGGCCGCTTCCCCTAAGTCCTTCATTGAGAAACACTTTCCTAGCCAATCTTTCACAGATTGCAGCATGGGAATGTCGTTTCCAATGAGTAGTATGTCATCCACATACAAGACCAGAAAAGCTACAGAGCTCCCACTAACCTTCTTGTAGACACAAGACTCATCTTCGTTTCTGATGAAGCCAAACTCTTTGACTACTTCATCAAAACGTCGATTCCAACTCCTAGAAGCTTGCTTTAATCCATAAATGGATCGTTGCAGCTTACAGACTTTGTTGGCTTGCTTTGGATCCTCAAAACCCTCCGGCTGTATCATATACACGTCCTCGAGGAGATTCCCATAAAGGAATGCTGTTTTGACATCCATCTGCCAAATCTCATAGTCGTAGTATGCTGCAATTGCAAGTAGGATTCGGATGGATTTGGTCATAGCGACTGGTGAAAAGGTTTCATCATAGTCAATACCATGAATCTGTCTGAATCCTTTAGCCACCAATCGGCCCTTATAGGTAATCACATTACCATCTATGTCGATCTTCTTCTTGAAGACCCACTTGCACCCTATGGGCCGCGCCCCGTCAGGTGGTTCCACCAAAGTCCATACTTTGTTGGTATACATGGATTTCATCTCGGATCTCATGGCCTCAAGCCACTTCTGTGAGTCTGGGCCATTCATGGCCTCCTCATAAGTAGTAGGCTCATCATCTATGAGCATCGTGTCACCAGAATCAGTTACGAGAAGTTCGTACCTCTCGGGTTCCTGGCGCACTCTACTAGATCTACGAAGCTCTTGTGTTACCTGAACAGGTGGCTCCACAACTGCTTGTGATTCCTGTTCATGTTCCATAATCGGTTCAGTGATTTGTGGTTCTTGAACTTCTTCAAGTTCTACATTCCTCCCACTTGCTTCTTTAGAGACAAACTCTCTTTCTAGAAACACGCCGGTCCGAGCAACAAACACTTTGTTCTCGGTTGGATTGTAGAAGTAGTATCCCTTAGTTTCCTTAGGGTACCCCACAAATTTACACTTATCCGATTTAGGCCCTAGCTTGTCTGATTGTAAACGTTTTACATAGACATCGCAGCCCCAAATCCTCATGAACGACAGTGTGGGACGCCTCCCACTCCACATCTCATATGATGTCTTCATGACTGATTTAGATGGAACACGGTTAATGGTGAAAGCTGCACTTAATAGAGCGTAGCCCCAAAATGATAACGGAAGATCGGTTTGACACATCATAGACCGAACCATATCCAATAGGGTTCGATTCCTCCTCTCGGACACGCCATTCCATTGTGGCGTTCCGGGTGGAGTGAGTTGGGACACGATCCCACACTCTCTAAGATAGTCATCAAACTCTTGGCTCAAGTATTCTCCTCCACGATCCGATCGTAGAGCCTTGATACTTTTGCCAAGTTGCTTCTCTACTTCATTCTTGAATTCTTTGAACACTTCAAAGGATTCAGATTTTGCCCTCATAAGGTACACAAATCCATATCTACTGTAATCATCAGTAAATGTAATGAAGTAGACATAACCACCCCTGACTGGCGTGGCAAATGGCCCACACACATCGGTATGTATGAGCGCCAATTGCTCACTAGTCCTCTCACCTTTCTTATTGAAAGGGGACTTTGTCATTTTTCCCAATAAACAAGCCTCACATGTCTCATATGATTCAAAATCAAATGAGTCTAGTAATCCATCCTTATGGAGTCTAGATACACGTTTCTCATTTATGTGGCCTAAACGACAATGCCATAAATAAGCAGGATTTAAATCATTTATTTTAATCCGCTTGGTATTAATGTTGTAGACAGGATTGCTTAGATCAAGGACATAAAGTCCATTAAATAATTGCGCACTAAAATAGTGAATATTATTCAAATAAAAGGAACAACAATTGTTCTTTATTGAAATAATAAAACCTTCCTTGTCCAAACAAGAAATAGAAATAATGTTTCTGCTCATAGCAGGCACAAAATAGCAATTATTTAATTCTAAAACTAATCCTGAAGGCAGAGACAGCTCGCACACGCCTATGGCCAACGCAGCAACCTTTGCTCCATTCCCAACGCGCAGATCTACCTCCCCTTTAGCCAATTTTTTACTTCTCTTTAGATCCTGCATATTTCGACAAATATGAGATCCACATCCAGTATCTAATACCCATGATGTAGAGACAGTTAAATTGACATCTACAACAAAAATACCTGGTGGTGGTGGAATCACTATTCCAAGCCTCTTGTCTTCCAGATATTTTGGGCAGTTCCTCCTCCAGTGTCCAGGCTGACTGCAGTAGTGACACTCACCCTTAGTCACGACCTTGGCAATGCCACCAACAGGCTTAAGGGCTTGTTCCTTGGACTTGGCAACTGACTTGCCTTTGCCCTTGGAGGAAGAGGCAAACTTTTTGCCCTTTCCTTTATGCACCATCATAATGGCCTTGCCCTTACCCTTGTTGATGCTCTGTTCAGCCGTCCTCAACATGTTGAGCAAATCTGGCAGTGGTTTAACGATCTCGTTCATGTTATAGTTCATAATGAACTGTCCATAACTCTCGGGCAACGATTGCAACACGAGATCGGTTGCCAACTCTTGGCCGACTGGGAACCCGAGCCGGGCGAGATTCTCCAAGTACCCGATCATTCGGAGTACATGGGGTCCCACCGGGTTCCCTTATGCCATATGACATTTGAACAGTGCCTTTGAGACCTCATACCTCTCTACCCTCGCCTGCTCTTGGAAGAGCTGCTTTAGATGTTCGATCATATCGACAGCATTCATGTTCTCATGTTGCTTCTGAAGCTCAGAGGTCATGGTACAAAGCATTAGGCAGGCCGCATCATTAGCGTCATCAACACGCTTTTGATACGCCTTTAAGGCAGCAGGTGTCTGATTCTCTGGACCTTCTGGAACATGCTCCTCTATTGCGTACAGTTTCTTCTCTTGCTTGAGAACAATTCTCAAGTTTCTGTACCAATCAAGAAAGTTGGTTCCAGAGAGCTTGTCCTTCTCAAGGACAGATCGTAGGGAATGTTGTGAACTCGATGAGTTGTTTGCCATTTGGAATTCTACAAAAAGGAAAATACGCAAGTTTTAGTATTTGTGAATTTTTGACTATATTTAATAATGGCTAGTTTATTAAATATAGCTCCCACTATTTTTCTACGGATTAATAACCCTCAAGATATTAATGCGGAAAATATCCTTATATTTTCTAGTGGGCCAAGATCCATCTTTTCATCTCCTTATGAGCTTGCTTTGGCAAGTCACCCATAATTTGACTACTTTTAGGTAGGAACAATTCCAATTGCATCCCATATGCAACTCTTGGTTCAATCGGGCAAATAACTCCTTATTTATCCATTCACATGGATAATCCCAATTGATTGCCTCTAGGTTTCTTAATCAAATTAATAGCCTAGTTGTGTTCAACCTCTTACCTAAACAATTGCACATTGTTACGTGCCATCGCATTCCATCATTATGAACCAAGTCGCCATGCTTTGGCACGCACGAACTTGGTAAATAATGATGATAATGAGTGTTTAAATAACGAGAAGGCAAGAACACAATATTTTAAAATTTGAGGGATTTTAAATTCAATTTTTAATTATTTTGTTGATCAATATCAACTAATCTATCTATTTGAGTTTGGGCACAACTCCAAATAATAGATCCGGGTTGTCTAATTATCTTATTATCCTAATTGCATGCATCATCCATACACCAACCACACAAATAATAAGACAATAAATAAACAACCACAAAACAGAAATTAAACGTGATGTGGATATGGCCTTTTCTAGACTAAGATAATTCCAAGCCAATTGAATTATCTATGAACACTAAGAAAACACATCTCCATGCGTCTTGATCTTTTGGTCCATCCTCCATAGTCTTGTGGAATGCTCCATGCTCCATCTTTTGTGGCTTCTTTGGCTTTGGGCTTCTTTTCTCCAATCTTGGCTAACAATCTACTTTATCTAGCACTAGCTAATATCTATACTAAATAAAATAAATCTCACAAGTTGAGAAAAAAAATGGCACGCAGGCCATAAAACCCTAATTAATTATTACAATTAATTGATCAGCTCGCAGGCCGTAAAACCAAAACACAAAATTAAACATCCACATCAAACCACATCCTAAGGCCATATCCAATCACCATGCGATTTGCACATAAACAGTTAAAATCCAATTTTAACGCGCTTGGTCAATTTTAATTGATTTTAGGATTTCTAGGGTTAAAACGGTCCATGGGCCCAACAATCCAATTGCCCGGGCCCAACAAAGTGTACCATAAGGCCCTAGGGCCGGCCCGGCCCAAAACCCGCAAGCTAGGCCCGCGGGTTAGGGCCGCCCGGCCCCTTAGGGCGGCCAAGCTTGGGCGGCAAGCAAGGGGGCGGTCCCCTAGGGGGCCGAACCTCCTCATGGGGGTTGTTTCCAAAACAACCTCCTTGCTTGGAGCCCAAGTTTAGTTGTTTCCTTGTTTTGGGAGAACTCCTTTTTTCCCAAGGATGCCCAAACCCTAGATCTAAGATCCTAAAATTTCTCAAACTCACCAACTCATGCATCCAATGCAAAATTGGGTCTTGTTATGATCTAACTATTGACAAATTGCATCCCATGCTTGATTTGTCTTGTTTTACGCGATAAACAACAAATTAAGGTGTAAAACAACAAGAATGTAACACATAAACTACGTTTATGCTCTATGACCTGTGGCTCTGATACCACTGTAGGGTTTTGATTCATGGATCGCGCAACGGAAGCATAATCAAACAAATAGCCATGCAAAACCCTCCAAGGATCACAAGTCTAGATGCATAACGATAGTAAAGGTAAGAAATCATAAACACACCTTTGGGTTCTCCTTGATGACTTCAAACGCGAATAGTGTCACGTTCTCTATAGTTGATCCACGCCTAGAGTTGATCCTAGATCTCCCAAACTCCTTGGTGCTAGCCCGAAATGAGAGGAGGGTGAAGGAATCACGCAAAACGAGACAAAAGGAGGGGCTCGGCCCTCTTTTGGCCGACGGGGTGAGGGGGCGGCGGCAAGGGTCGGGTTCGGCCCTTGTTGCTTGCTCTCTCTCTCCTTTGTTCTCTCCCACTCTTGTTATGATCACTAATGAGCATAAGTTATGAGGAAGGAAGGAAGGAGGGTCCTTTATATAGTCCAACAACTCCTTGTTAACTACCTAAAGGACTTATTCTAGTCTTACTAGAATTCAATTTAGTCCCTTCCTTGCAAATTAGTCCCTACTAAGTTTGCAAGGGTTTGCAAAGTGATCCTTCTAATTAATTAATCCAATTAATTAATTCCAAATCTAGTACAACTCTATATAGCGTGTGACCCCATAGGTTCTATCTAGTTGGTAGCAACTATTTGCTAATATGGAGCGGTTTCTAGCAAAACATCCATTCTAGCCAACTAATAGAATAGTCATCTTGACAACCTTGTACAAGTAATTGTCTCATCCCTTTGCCTCCATATCCGGATTGGACACGAGACATACAAGTCACACTGGTATATCCAATCCCTAGTTTCTCGATCCATGGAATAGCCTTATTCGTACAAATAACATCAATATCCCATATATTGATTTATTTGAGTCTGGCCAGACATTCTATAAGCACTATCCCTCGAGTGGCCTAGGATATTTGCTCCCGTTATGTGGGAGGGGCAAATCCTCTCTACGTCCACTACGATCTCTAAGCTTGCTTCTCATTGTATCCAGTACACGCCTTTATAACTACCCAGTTACGGTGTAGCGTTTAACGCTACCAAGATCACAATGATCCACAACTAGAATATCTAGTGACTTCAAGTCTAAGGATGACAATACCATTGTACCCCGAGAAGCACTTGTGACTCAACATAACATGTATGTAGCCTTCTCGGTGATGGGTCAATCCAGTGCAACATTCCGTAATGCACACCTATGTGTTGGATCGTGATATCTCCATATCAATCCAACCCCATACTAGCCTATAGATGATTGTCCCATTTAATCATTATACTTGACTAGGGATATTTAAGATAAACAACATTACATTAATGTTTCAAAAATTACATTAATGTTTCAGCTAATTTCCTTGCTATTTTTCAAATTCAAAAAGTCAAAGCAAATTCTTGATCAAGGAGTCATGGGGTGCGAACTGATGGCTCAGCTTCTCTACCTGCTCCACTTCTTGTTTCAGTTGCTCGCATTTGGCATTCATCTCATTATAGAGCTTCAGAGCTTCATCAACCTTTTGCTTTTGCTGCTCCACCTTCTGCTTCTCAGCTGCGAGGTTCTGGTGGCCGAGCTTCAAAGTTACGGCTGCGCGAATCAGGGTAACTCTTTTCATAAGAAATCTGAAACCCAGCCTGCCTTGAACCTTGGTCAAGAGATTTTGGCACATGCCACAAAGCAATTCAGCACTCTGGACAGAGATGGTCGCGGGCGTAGCCGCAGACAGCTGCTCCAAAATCCAAATGGCTTCAGTGAGAAACAGCCTAGTGTCAAAGGGCCCTATCTCCAGAGATCTCACAAATGATTGGGGTAAGGTGAGGCGCATCCGAACCACCCAATCCACATCCGTTTGCTTCAAACCTAAAGCAATGTCAAAGCCAAGTCATGATGTCAAACTCGCAAGTGAATAATGCGAGATGCAAACAGTAAATCTCTACTTACCAGTTCCTTCCAGAATCTCATGAAGAGAAGGAATGCGCGCTGCCAGGGTGGTCGAAGACTGTCCTCGCTCCATAGCTCTCCTGTCAGCCGCAAGCTCTAACCTCTCGTAGTCAGGAGGAAGAGTATAGGCCGCACCAGCTGCGACTGCATTCCCAACCTGCGAGCCCCAAAAGCTCCACGCAGGAAGAGGTGCCACCGACTCAGTCATCGCCGGAGGCGAAGTGACAGCCGAAGCCGCTTGGCGAGGGACGCTCTCAGATGCGGAAGCATCAGCAGCACTTGTCCTTACTTCCTTAGCACCAATATGGGCATCTTCATCCATTAGCACAGCATCAGCTTCAGCATCATCGGAAAGTTCGATGATGTCCTCGAGAGGCTCATCTGCGTGTCCAGTAGCTACGACGGGCTTCTCGGTATGGGAGCTCGGAATCGGAACGTAGGTCGCAGAAGACTGACTTCTCTGCTCCAGCACAGGTTCCTCAGCATTGCCTGCGACACAAAATGCAACGGTATGAGGTAACTCGCATTGAATGTTATTTTACTATCTTTGCTAAAGCTAAGAGCAAGCACCTCCACGCGAAGGTGGGATTGACGTATCTTTGTCATACACTAAAGACGTGGAACCATGTCCTATTAGTGTGTCGTCATTAAGCAAGTCTTTAAAAGGAGCGTGACCTGGGATGCGAAGAAACCAGTCATGATTCTATTTCAAAGTTGCTCAGGTCTAGTACATGCATATCGCTCAAATGGTTACCTGAGGGTTCTCCGCACTTGTCTACTAGCCAACGGCGAATGTCAGCCTTTGACACACCATGCTTTAACGCACCCACAATAACATCTCTATAAGTTACTGCGAGATTGAAAATCTCACCTTTATCGCCGCCTGCGATTTCTTCAAAGTCCGCTTGGG
Source organism: Linanthus parryae (assembly GCA_023055425.1). Taxonomy (NCBI): domain Eukaryota; kingdom Viridiplantae; phylum Streptophyta; class Magnoliopsida; order Ericales; family Polemoniaceae; genus Linanthus; species Linanthus parryae. The sequence continues at coordinate 43,747,158 of JALGPY010000006.1, forward strand.
CTTGCTCCAGGGCTGCTGCATCCTCTTCTGGAACCGCATCCTCCTCCTCAGCCTGGGGAGTCACTACTTCGGGGAGCACATCTTCCTCGTCAACTGGACGCACTAAGTCGTCAACATGCTGCTCTTTGAGGCTCCGCTGTCTCACACGCTCGAGCTCCTCCTCCTCTCGCTGCCTTCTTCTTTCAGCAGCTTCCGCGGCTGTCTTCCGGGACTCAGCAAGAACGTCCTCGCTTATAGGATCGTCTGGAATGCCAGAATGGGTATCTCTCTTTTGTCTCTTGGCCAAAAGGCCACCAATGATCTCATCATCATCATCATCATCTGCGAAGATATGATTGGTTTAAGAAATAATTACAAAAGAATTACGATGATGGGAAGAGAAACGCGACGGAAGTACCTCCTGATTCTTCCTCATGCATCACAACTGTTCTTTCTTCTTCTTCTTCGTAGCTCTCTCTGGGCTCCTGCCTCTCTCCTTCTTCCTCCTGGTTGAATGGAATGAAAGTCTCAACTGCGAGCTCTTTCCGCACTTTGCTGAGCATGCGACCTTTGCCTTTGTCCTTGATAGAAAGGGACCTCGCCGGAGGAGAAGTGGGAGCACTTCTGGGGGAAGAAATTGTAATTCCATTTTGCCTGGGCCTCTTCGCTCTCGGCGCCACAGTCACCGGAGGGGACGGATCATCTCTAGGTGGAGACAAGGCCGGAGCATTGTCTATCAGCGAGTCAGCAAAAGCGTTCATGGCTGCGCGAATCTTGGTTTCGACCTCAGGGTCCATCCTCCATGCTAGCAGAAACGGCTGCTTTTGTCTTCTGGTGGCAACAATGGTGTCAACCAATGACTTGGAGCGATCACCAGATGCGAATCTCCGCACATGACACTACAGCAAACAGTACAGAATAAAGGCGTCAGCATAAGGAAATCAAGAAGCTTAACGCACGCGGGAAAAATTGCTTACCTCAGCAAATGCCTTGCTGTATCTGACGACATGCGTGTCGCCTTTCTTAACTGCGGCGACCTTCTCCTTCAGAATAACGTCAGGACACAAATGGTTCTCACGATCCAACAGTGAGTAGCAACCATATTCAGACTCGCTCAGGCTGCAATTGGGGCGAAATGGAAAAGAATTTATCTTGATCAAGGGAGCTCTACTTGGCTGTGCGGCTGACTGCGTCTCAATCCTCGTTTGCTGGGCGACCCAGTATGCGAGCCAGTTCTGAGAACAACCACCCTCGCGGGTCCCTGCAGGCTGCTCAAAGGGAAGATTGTTCATGAATACTGTCTTGCACTCCTTTGTTAGCAAGCGCTTATAGCAACCTCTTATAATGGACTGGGGCCAGATTGATGGTGCCACTGCATCAAAGCCGAACTGGGGAGAAACTCGAGTGGGGTCAACATCCACGGTAATCCTCTCGTACCTTGGCGCAAGCTCACGAATGATTGGTCAACACGTGGTCAATCCACTCATCCATATAGTCCAATTTCTGGACGAAAGCTTGGGTAGAAATCACAGTGTAGGGGAAGTACCCGTTTTCGATTCCCAGTCGAACCACTGTAGGGTTTTGATTCATGGATCGCGCAACGGAAGCATAATCAAACAAATAGCCATGCAAAACCCTCCAAGGATCACAAGTCTAGATGCATAACGATAGTAAAGGTAAGAAATCATAAACACACCTTTGGGTTCTCCTTGATGACTTCAAACGCGAATAGTGTCACGTTCTCTATAGTTGATCCACGCCTAGATTTGATCCTAGATCTCCCAAACTCCTTGGTGCTAGCCCGGAATGAGAGGAGGGTGAAGGAATCACGCAAAACGAGACAAAAAGAGGGGCTCGGCCCTCTTTTGGCCGACGGGGTGAGGGGGCGGCGGCAAGGGTCGGGTTCGGCCCTTGTTGCTTGCTCTCTCTCTCCTTTGTTCTCTCCCACTCTTGTTATGATCACTAATGAGCATAAGTTATGAGGAAGGAAGGAAGGAGGGTCCTTTATATAGTCCAACAACTCCTTGTTAACTACCTAAAGGACTTATTCTAGTCTTACTAGAATTCAATTTAGTCCCTTCCTTGCAAATTAGTCCCTACTAAGTTTGCAAGGGTTTGCAAAGTGATCCTTCTAATTAATTAATCCAATTAATTAATTCCAAATCTAGTACAACTCTATATAGCGTGTGACCCCATAGGTTCTATCTAGTTGGTAGCAACTATTTGCTAATATGGAGCGGTTTCTAGCAAAACATCCATTCTAGCCAACTAATATAATAGTCATCTTGACAACCTTGTACAAGTAATTGTCTCATCCCTTTGCCTCCATATCCGGATTGGACACGAGACATACAAGTCACACTGGTATATCCAATCCCTAGTTTCTCGATCCATGGAATAGCCTTATTCGTACAAATAACATCAATATCCCATATATTGATTTATTTGAGTCTGGCCAGACATTCTATAAGCACTATCCCTCGAGTGGCCTAGGATATTTGCTCCCGTTATGTGGGAGGGGCAAATCCTCTCTACGTCCACTACGATCTCTAAGCTTGCTTCTCATTGTATCCAGTACACGCCTTTATAACTACCCAGTTACGGTGTAGCGTTTAACGCTACCAAGATCACAATGATCCACAACTAGAATATCTAGTGACTTCAAGTCTAAGGATGACAATACCATTGTAGCCCGAGAAGCACTTGTGACTCAACATAACATGTATGTAGCCTTCTCGGTGATGGGTCAATCCAGTGCAACATTCCGTAATGCACACCTATGTGTTGGATCGTGATATCTCCATATCAATCCAACCCCATACTAGCCTATAGATGATTGTCCCATTTAATCATTATACTTGACTAGGGATATTTAAGATAAACAACACGATTGTAAATCTAAGGACTTCATTATATTAAATATCCAATAAATAATAAATGAATTTTCTAGCCATATACAAATTCATACTAAACTAGATTGCCTCTAGGGCATCTATTCCAACAACCACATCCTCGGAGCCAATTAACTCGAGCAAGGCTGAGTTAACTGGGCGAGTCAGTGTTAGCAATCCCTCAATCGGGACATGAGTAGGCATCCTCTTCGCCTTAACCCTCGCATGGTAGAAATCTTTGCCACCTAGATAGGGGGCTTTTCGCCACAAGGCCTGAGGAAGATCGGGTATCTCTTCGTCTTCCTTGGCGGGTCTGGTTCCTTTTGTCTTAGCCATTCCTGCAGAAGAGCAAGAAAAAAGGGGGGAGAAAGGTGCTACACTTCAGTTTGAATTTTCGAGATTCAAGGTCTATGGGAAAGAAAGATGAACAGTTTCTGGTATCAATTTCAGAAATTAGAGGGTTGCATTATCAGTAATTTCAAAACCCCACATCCGAAGTTCTTATTATCGAAGGATTAAAGCCAAAGTGGGTTCAAAGATCAAAGCTTCTTCACAAGTTTTATGAGTTTGCAGATCCAACACAGTTCAAAGTATACACTGGTATTTTAAAGCGAAATTGAACAAGGCCAACCTTGTTTTCTTGAAGCCTGCTTGGATATGCACAATTGAAGAAGACGATTTGCAGTTCTGAACTGGTGATTGATTATCTGAATCTGCTCTCGAAGATCTCCGGGTACCATTCACTTTAAGAGAAAGAAGTGATGCTTTGAAACAGTGGAGGATACAAAGTATTTATCCAAAAACAATGAAGGGTTGCGTCCTTTCAGTAGTCGAATCGCAACCGTCACCGTCGAATCGCGCAATCACAAGACAAGCTGGCGTCACGCCTAAAACCCTAAAAGCCAGACGGCACGACTCTAGGGGTTTTAGGTCATAATGGCATGCACGGGGGCTGAACTTACCCGTATTTGAATTGGTGCGTGGACGACGCGTATGTTGGTTTCTGCGCATGGAAGTCTATACAGCTATGAGTCTTCACGCGCAGAAAGGGGGCTAATGTAGATAGTGCTTTCTGAGCTGACAGATCTTGGCCACGTGGCAACCATCCAGCACACCATATTGTGCTCCACACACACTGGATCACCATCCGAGCTGATCCATGTGGGGGCTGCGAGACAGAGCCCTCGCATACCACTGCACGGGACTTGTAGGGACTTAGTGGTTTGGAGGCTAGAGTAAGACCTGTCGCGTGCGAGCCAAGCCCGCGCGCGACCTTTAGTATCTGTTTTGAGAGATTTATGGCACGAGCTCCATAAACCCGGTCAATCTGGTCAAACCTGGTCAACCTCGTAACGGTTCTGGTATTCGCGCACAACGTGCTGTAACGGTCCCTATATACTCGGAAGAACGTGCCGTTATGGTTAAGCTAATTAAGCCGCCATTACTGGGCGCATTAACCACACTACAACGGTCACGTTCTCTGCTATATATAGGACGTTAACCTTTCCATACAAAGGAGAACACACTTGCCACACGCGGAAGCTCTGCCAAACCTCTGTCTCTCTCTCAGACATTGCTACTGCCTTACTCTCTCCCTACACACAACCCCACTCTTCCTGTGCGATCTCTGATCCTCTACATACGGTGTACACGGAGGTCTCCCCGCCGGAATCTCTTGTGCACAACAAGCAACAAAGTTTGAGGCAGCAAGGGGATCAGGCAAGAGAGCTTGGTAATGAGCAATTTGCTGTTTAACCATAGAGATTTGGTTAGCCAGGGAAGGTCTAGACATGGCCCAGGTTCTAAAAGATTTCAATGTTATTACAAGAAGTTTGGCCACTCTAAAACAAGGTGAACCTCTAGTAGGAAGCCTCCAAATAAATTGAAGAAGTTCTTTAGTTTCTGGGGTCTTAAGCCACCACATTTCAAACCTTCTAGGAGGGTTGATGCGGGAGGAGGGAGAGTTAAAAAGTTTGAGAATAAGGGGAGAGTGATCAGATGCACCAATTCCTAAATTATGTAAAGACAATGAAGGAAATAATGAAAGAAAGTCAGAATTACACCAAGCTCTATCTAATCTCTCAAAAGTAGGGGTGGAGTTAAATCTACTGTTAGTCCAAGTAAAGCAGGGGGCAATGTTTTTAACTTCAAACTTGCCCCAACGGTTAAGGTAGCTCAACAATTGGGAAGCTCCCCTAATGTTTGAAGCACAAGGAACAGACTTGTCATGAGGAAACAAAACTTGATTAAAGTCTCCTAAAATAATAAGGGGGCAGTGATAAGGCAAAAAATCATCAAACTGTTTCCAAACTTCACTTCGCAAATCAAGGTTTGGATGGCCATAAACTAGTCCAATGAACCAGGGCGGGGTTGGAGAGTTATTAAGACTAATTTCAAGCAAGATGAGATTACTGGATGACCATTTGAGGGTGCTGGTGAAGAGAAGAGAGTGCCACGCACACCAAAATCCTCCACTAGAGCCAATGGGATCAACAAAACAATGATTATCAAAACCAAGATTCCTAAATTTATGCTTAATAAAAGAGGCTGGCTGTTTAGTTTCAGAGAGGAAAATGAGCGCAGGTTTAAACCTACGGGTCAGCGAAAAAACCTCACGAATTGCAGAGTCCTGACCAAGCCCTCTGCAATTCCAACTGAGAAGATTCATGGCTCTCTTGGGGGTTGTTCTGGCACAACCACCCGAAAGCCCAATTTGATTTTTTTACAGGAGTATGAGAAATCAGGAAAATTTTCACTATTCGTTCTACATCTTTTTTTAAACTTGAATTAAAAAAATTGATCCGAGAAAGGGTTGAAGTTAAATTGCTTGATTAAGTCATAAAAATCGACGTTACCTTTGGGGGCCTCTGGATTAGAAGAAACTTTCTGCCTCTTACCCTTCCCCTTGAGATCAGAGGATTGATGCACATTTGTTTCTCTCTTCTTAACTGCCTTTTTGATTGCTGGAATTTGCACTGGTTTTGATTTTGCTTGAACCTTGCCCTTGCCTTTTCCAATCACTTTCCTATTGATCGCCTGCTTCTCCATGTCCTTCTCTTTCTTGGCTTCTCCCCTTTTACCCCTGGACTTTTTTGGCACAGATGGACCACTCTCCTTCAGGATTTTGTCAATGTCAACCAAATATTGATTTCTTTGAGCAGTCTCCACATCAGTTTCTGAGGTTAAAGAAGGGGAGAACTTTGGGGCTTTTATGGAAAAAGCATGGTGCAGTTTCTTGAAGGTAGTTGGGAGTTGCCTCATTGTAGTTGCTTTGTGAAGGACGAGAGAGGATGGGACAAGAGAGAGATTGACTGGTAGGGTTCTGCAAAACCTGTTCTTGGAAGTGAAGGTTGGTATTTATAGTGCAGATGGGTGGGATACTTTTCAGTTCCTGCATCAAAGAGTCGCCTTTTTGAAAACCCAAGTGCATGTGTATATTGAATGCTTGCTCGAAAATCCAATCAGTATTGAAACTGATTGGTTGTGCCTGTTGGAAAGAGGAGGTATTCATAGCAGCGTTTTGAAAGCATGCATGCATTTGGTAAGAGAGAGGAACCGGTTGAGGGTGGAACTGAAATGATTGGAGGAACCCCGTCGATTGCTCATCCAACTTAGAGCTTTCACCTATAAAAGAGGGGTCACTCTCAATTCTGGGTTTTTTGGTGGTTTCATTGTGCAGAGGTTCTGAGGGAGGATTAAAAAAATTTGCAGAGTCATTTGAAGATGAAGAGTGATCTGAGAGATGAGGGTTTGGTGGGACAGGGGGTCCTTGGTTAGGGTCTTGGAGGGTTGGGACATCATGAAAATCATAAACAGGGATGATACTGGTATCAAATTTCATGGTACGAAAGGGTCCATGCTTTGAGTGAAGTTTGAGCAAATGAGTGAACATTTTTCGTTGAGGATTCACAAAGAAAGGGTAGGAAGAGAGGTGGTGGGATTGCAGATATCTAGCTTCCAACTTCTCCAAAACTTCCACCAGGTTAGTATTGCAATGCTTGTTATCATGCCCAATACATCCACACCTATAACAAACTTTGAAGATTCGTTCATAACAAAAAAATACCCATTTTTTCTCTTCCTCTCCTGGGACATTCACATAAGCCCCAGGTGTTAAAGCTTGATCCAAAGAAACTCTGGCCCTAATTCTCAAACCATGCAAGGCTCTGACTCTTTCAAAAGACCAATCAACTACAATTAAATCCCCTGCTAAGTTCCCCAACTTCTCAGCCGTAGCATGATCAAACCCTTCCAGAGAAATATTTGGAACTTGAAACCAAAGATTAGCTTTTGAGAAATCAATTTCAGAAAGAACTTGATTGTTTTTCCTTTCTTTAAAAATCAAAGATAAGCCATGCATGGAAATGAGAGATTCATTGAGAAAGAAATCCTTATCTTTAGGGTTTTGAAAATGAAAGAGATAAACATCCTCTTTTTTCTCGATCCAAACTGACCCAAATGTTTTTCAAGCCTTGCAGATAGCTTGTTGCATGACGAGGGGGGACAGCGAGGTTTTACCTAGAAATTTGGCAACCAATGTGTGTTTTATTTCCCGAAAAGTGAAGGCTCTGGTAGGATTTAATGAGACCACTGAACCCCTTTCATCAAGCCTTTCCTCCATGGAATCATTAGAAGAAGGGCTACTAGTATCAAATTGATAAGGTTTAGACATTGAGCTCAAAATGACGAATAGAGAAAGAACTACAATGGAGAAATTTAACAGAATGAAGCAAAGAGATAGAACAACTCTCACTACTTAATCACACAGAATGGAAATAAAGAAGAAACCTGCAAGAAGAAGATATGATAAGATTTGATTAGCACCCTAAAATAATCAAATAAAACCAGCATCAAAAAGAGCCAATGCATGCAAATGGAATGATTTCAAGGATCTCGGTAGTGTGAAACAATGGAGAAAACCGCGAGTTACAATACAGTAAAATGATGAAAATTTAGGTAGTAGGGTAATGGAGGTGCAACACATGAGAATGAAAGAAGAGAAGAGAAGGTGAGAAGAAAGACAAATGGCTGTGATTGGAAGCTGCGGCCAATTAGCATCCGGTTAATGGTAATGGAAGAGGGAAGGTTGGCTTGAAACAAGGTGATGGGTATTGCGGCTCAATGAAATATGTTTAAATTAGGCAGTTTGTTTGCAGCTAGGGTGGTAGCTCAAGTGGTAGAGCGTTGGAAGCCCCTGCATGAGGTATCGGGTTCAAACTCGGTTGACGAAAAAAACAATTTCTCAAAAAAAAAAGATTAGGTAAACTGCCTATGAATGTTGCAGCGATAAATAAGGATGTAAGTAAATGTGTTTTAGTTTGATAATGAGTGAATTGAAGGCTAACTATAAATGTTAGAGAGAGAGGACGATGTATAGGGATGGCAACATGGTCCGATCCGATCTGAGGTCCGAGCGATCCGAGCCGAATGGATCGGATCCGAATCCGATCCAATTGTAAATGGATCGGATTTGGATCTGGAAAGCCAGACCCAAACGGATTTGGATCTGGATTTGGATCTGAGGGCAGATCCACCGGATTCCGACCAGATCCGATCTGAAGTATATGTATGCTTTATAAATATACCCCTATTACCTCCCCACTTACACTTACAAGAAGAATACTATATAACTCCAACCTACAAAGCTATTTCTTTTGTTTTTTAGGCTTCGTTTTACGAACATGCCTTATTGAATGAAATAGTGTTTATTTTTTAATGTTATTTTTTCTATTTTATTGCAAACTCGAGCCGGATCCGATCAGAATCCGATCCAACCACGTACTATATGGATCTATGGATCGGATTTGGATCAGCTTAATGAAACTCGATCCGATCTGATCCGAATCCAGTGATGATCCGAGCGGATCTGGATCGGATCTAGATCCCATTTATCCTCGCCGGATCTAGATCGGGAAGGGCCTGATCAGATCCAGATCCGACCCGTTGCCACCCCTAACGATGTATATGATAAAAATGTAATGAAATATTGTAATTTAGTATGATGAATATTCCATAAAATGTTATGAAATGTTATGAAATATTGTCCATTAAAGGCTATGCAGGCTGAATTAAATTCACTAGAAAAACGTAAAGTGTTTGGACCAATGGTCCAAACACTTAATGACGTAAAACTCATTGGATTTAAATGGGTTTATTTGCAAAAACGAAATGAGAAAAACGAGATTACAAGATACAAAACTCGACTTGTAGCTCAAGGTTTCTCGACAAAGACCAGGCATTGATTATGAAGAAACATATTCGCCTGTAATAGACGCAACTACTTTCCGATTCATAATAATTTTGGCAGCATCGGAAAGTTTAGATATGCATTTGTGGGACGTGGTTACAGCATATCTATATGGTTCACTTGATAGTGATATATATATATATATATATATATATATATGAAAGTCCTTGAAGCACTAAAACTGCAAAAAACAAACAAACCACGTACCTCTTATTCTATTAAGCTCCAAAGATTCTTATATGGACTAAAACAATCGGGACGAATGTGGTACAATCGCTTGAGCGAATACCTATTAAAAGAAAGGTTTGTTAACAATCCAATTTGTCCTTGTATCTTCATAAAGAAGTCCACAAATGAATTTGTAATAGTGGAAGTATACGTGGATGACTTGAATATTGTGGGAACTCATGAACAGATTAACTAAACTGCAACTTACTTGAAAAAGGAATTTGAGATTAAGGATTTGGGAAAGAAGTGATTTTGCCTCGGTCTACAAATTGAACACTTTCCTGAAGGAATTTTACGTCATCAATCAATTTATACTGAAAAAGTCTTAAAATATTTTAATGGACAAATCACATCCACTAACTACCCCTAGGTCGCTTGATGTAAATAAAGATCTTTTCCGTCCTCAAGAAAGTGACGGAGAATCTCTCGGCCCTGAAGTGTCATACCTTAGTGCAATTGGTGCTTTGATGTTTTTGGCAAATTGCACAAGGCCAGACATTGTATTTTCTGTCAATCTTTTGGCTAGGTACAGTTCTAACCCCACTCGGAGGCATTGGAACGGTGTCAAACACATCATGCGATATCTACGTGGCACTACGGACTTGGGTATTTTCTATCCTCGTGGAACAAATACCTCCCTTATTGGATATGCTAATGCTGGATACTTGTCGGACCCACATAAAGCAAGATCTCAAACATGGTATGTTTTCACTTATGGAGGAATTGTTATATCATGGATAAAGCAACATCATCAAACCACTCGGATATTCTCTCAATCCATGAAACTAGTAGAGAATTTGTGTGGCTAAAATTAGTAGTTCAACATATCAAAGGGTCTTGTGGATTAAATTTCAAAGATGACAGCCCAACAGTGTTATATGAAGATAATGCGGCATGCATTACCCAAATCAAGGAAGGCTTCATCAAAGGTGATCGAACTAAACACATATCTCCAAAGTTCTTCTATACTCGTGAACATCAAAATAAGGGTGTTGTTTCCATCCAGCAAGTGCGCTCAAGTGAAAATCCAGCAGACTTTTTCACAAAAGCACTACCAGCATCAACATTGAAGTTGCGTGTTCAAAATTTAGAATGTGTCAACTCAAAGATCTTTTACGTTAATGGATCTCATTATGAGGGGGAGATGTAGTTTTAGCGTCTGCACTCTTTTTCCTTAGTTTCGGTTTTTCCCACTGGGTTTTACGTGACAAGGTTTTAACGAGGCAGATTAGTAGCGAATATTCAAGGGGGAGTGTTATGGAATATTGTAATTTGGTATGATGAATATTCTCTAAAATTGTAATACCATATTTAGAGGATACTAATTGAATCCCACACTCTATATTGTAATACCAAACTTCCGCCCAGAGATCAATGGCAAGATAAAGGAGGAGATGGTGAAACTTCTGAATGCAAAGTTCATAGAGAACAATCACCATCCCACCTGGGTTGCTAACATTGTACGTGTGCTGAAGAAAAATGGAAGCCTTCGCGTATGCGTTGACTCCAGGGATTTGAACCGGTTTTTTGCCCAAAGGATGATTTATCATTGCCAAAAATTGATCTGCTGATCGACTCTACTGCGGGCCATCACATGTTCAGCTTCATGGATGGGTTCAGTGGTTAAAACCAGATCAAGATGGCCCCTAAAGATGCAAAGAAGACAGCTTTCATCACACCTGTGGGAGTATTACACTACACAGTCTTGAAGAATGTGGGTGCGACCTATCAACGTGAAATGATGGCACTCTTTTATGATATGATGCACCAATAAGTATAATTCTACGTGGATTATCTGGTCATCAAATCAAGGCAAAAGGAAGAACACTTGAAAGATTTGTAGAAGGTATTTTAAAGGTGTAGAAAATTCCAACTGAAGATGAACCCTATGAAGTGCGCGTTCGGGGTGACCTCAGGGTTGTTCTTGGGGTGTGCGATCCATCGACATGGGATCGAGCCTGATCCTGCGAAGGTCTCAACTGTTACTAACCTTCCAGTGCCTCAACTCAGAGTGCGTTGAAGACATTTTTGGGAAAGCTCTCCTATCTGTGAAGGTTCATACCAGCAATAGCAGAACTGACATTTTGTTTTGTCAATCTACTTAAAAGGAAAGCAACGGATGCTTGGACAACAAAACATCAGGTCGTATTCGAGAAGCTGAAGCAGCTGTTGGCATCTCCTCGGGTTATGATCGCGCCTGAATTGGGATCTCCACAGCTTTGTTTACTTCAACAAATAAGTCCATTGGAGCATTGTTAGCTCAAGAATTCGAAGGACATGAGAGGCATATGTACTACATCTCGCGCGTGGTACAGTCTGCTGAGTCCATATACACATATATTGAACGCCATTGTCTTGCTTTATTCTTTATCATAGAAAAGTTAAAGCATTACTTTTCTTCCTCCAAAGTTGTAACCAAAAGTGATCCCATTCGATATCTGTTGGGACACTCTGACCCCTGTGGGAGATTGACAAAATGGTACATGACTATAGCACAATATGATATAACATGAGCGCCCAAAGGCCATCAAATCTCAGGCGGTAGCGGATCTGTTAGCACAGTTCCCAAACAAGAATTGTGAACCTATGATAGAAGGAGATCTCGAGGGGCCAGAAGTATACGCGACAGACTCTCTCTACTGGAAATTACACTTCGATGGGTCATCAACAAGAGCTGGAAAAGGGACTGGAATTGTCCTGACCAAGCCTGATGGGGAAGTCATCCAAATGTCAAACAAGCTAGACTTTTCAGTGACCAATAATGAGGCCGAGTATGAATCCATGATTTGTGGTCTCCTCGCGGCGAAGGCTTTGGAAGTACAGAATGGTGGTAATGGGAGATTCCATGCTCATTTTTAAACAAGCCTCGGGCAAATACGGTCTGAAAGAAGTGAACTTGCTGAGCTACAGGTCAATCCTGAAGAAGCTGGTGCAAAGGTTTGAATCCATCAGGTATGAGTACACTCGTAGACCAGACAATCGGCATGCAGATGCCTTGACTACTTTAGGGTCGAAGATCAGTTCAGATAAGTGTCCAGCCAAGATCTCCATCGAAGTCAAAACAACCCCTTCTCTGATAAGGTATTTATGCGAGGACGAGTTTGTCGAAGCTGAAGACTGGAGGAAACCCATCATGCGCGCAATGGCCAAAGGAACAAACAAGGAAAGTTGGGTATCCACAAAAAGGTTCTGCATACATGACAACCTGCTTTATTACAAGGGACCTGGATGATTTCTAATGAGATGTGTCACAGAATAAGAGGGTCGAAATTTGTTAGAGAATATTCATCAACATTCTTGTGGAGAAAATGAGGTCTCTATCTACAGGAAGGCGCGGAGATATGGAATTCATTGGCCACATATGTCATCGTATGCAACGATCTTACAGGGAAGCTGCGAGAAATGTGCACTGTTGAAAGATTCTTTGGAAATTGCTGCGATCGATGATGAAGCAGATTGGTGAAAGCCTCTGATCGACTATATGCAAGACGAAATTCTTCCAAGTGACAGGAAAGAGGCTGAGAAGCTCAAGAGGAAGTCAGCTCGGTATGTGCTAAAAGAAAATTCGCTATGGCGAAAGGGACATGAAGGTAACTTGCTCAGATGCTTGAATGGCCAAGAAACGCAAGAATTTATGTAAATGTCCCACCAAGTGGAACATCAAGGAGGTGCAAAGCTTTGTAGGCAGCTCCTGACTGTTGGCTATTTCTGTCCAACTACAACAAGACTGTCCAACACCGAGACTTTGCGGTGGGAGATTTAGTCCTACGAGCATCTGACCAATGCATGCGCGAAGCATCTCATCCCAAGTTCGCTGCCAACTGGGAAGGAACCTTTGAAGTTAAAGAAGTCTTTGACAGCGGCTATTGCACTATTCTACGTTGCCATGGGACTACCACGACTCCCACTCCGATCAACATGCAGTGGCTTAAGAAGTACTATCGTTTGCCCTCTCTTTCTGTTTCCACTTGCATTGTATCTTGCTTACATCCTCCCATATGAGGATTTGATTAATGATAACTCTCCCATATGAGAGATATTTTATCAATTGCTAGTCTCTCTTATTGTTACATTACAAATTAAGACTGATAGTATATTACTTCGCTGCACTACATGCTAAGAATGATAGTCAATTGCTTCATGAATTAAAGCCTATCTGTCTAGATAGCAACCTAAAAAGCCTATCTGTCTAGATAGCAACCTACAAAGCCTATCTGCCTAGATAGCATCCATATGCGAAACCAAGCCTATCTGTTTCGTTAGAAGTCGTACGCTAAACTAAAGCCTATCTGCTTAGATAGCATTCACACGTGAATGCTAAACTAAAGCCTATCTATCTAGATAGCAGCCATGTGCGAAACTAAACCTATCTGTCTAGATAGCAACAATATGCAAATTAAAGCCTATCTTTTTAGATAGCATCAAAGCTAAAGCCTATCTGTTTAGATAGCAACTAAACTCATTATAAGCCTATCTCTTTAGATAGCATCAGTACGCGAACAAAGCATACTTGTTGAAACATACTGCATCCGAGAAAAAAGCCTATCTACTTGGATAATATCAGTGCGCAAGTTTGAATCTGCAGCAGTACCTGCCTAAATGGATATCACATGCGAGTTCAAACCTATATGTTTAGATGGAAAACTTAGAAAGCAATGACACACGATTCACGTCTATCCGACTCAATCATAGCAATATTCAAAGACTTTAGACACGAGCTTATCAAGAAAGGAATACAATGCTTAATATTTGCAAAGGAAAGGTAGATGGTTTCCATAAACAAAATGCAAAACGCGTTCGCACTACAAAAAACTTCAAACCACGGAGGTAGGAATTGATGTGCAGGTTACATTATTAAAAACTATGACTGATTACAAAAAGAAAACTTCTAAGCTCCAAAGAAGTCTTTCAAAAGCAAGTCCTCATCTGCCAGCTTTATCGAATTAGCGGCCCATTGGTCCAAGGTCTCTTTGTTGTTCTTGTGATTCTTCGCTGCCTCCTCAAAATCTTTAATGCCTTTTGAAGCATATCCCTCCGTGCTTTAAGAGCAGCATGCTCCATATTGTAGGTGGCGTAACGGAACTTAAGCTTGACAAAGTTGTTAATCTTTACTAATCTCTAGATGAGAAAGTCAAGGTTGAGTCTACCCGCCGAAACTTGTTGGAGGCCATACGCGCTTGTCAAAAGACACTAAGCATTAGAAATGGAGGTGCTTGCTGGAGTAATCTTTTGTACCCTCTCCAATAGGTTGGTTATCTCTGTAAGGAGATCCCCCTATCCTTAGGCGCTAACTCCGTAGTCCTGGAGAACGTGGTTGGGTATGACATGCGCACCTTCATGAGCCATTCTAAGAAAGCTTGATTTATGCCTGCATTTTCAAATGAGAAGGGGATTATTTAACTGTGAAGAAGAAGAAGAACATGTTTTGAAATATACTTAATTGGAAACAATCTTACCCGTTCCTTCGGCAATTTGTTGAAGTGAAGAAATCAGAGTTATTATTTGGCCACTAGAGGTCGCTGCTTCAACTATCTTTTGGTCTGCAAGAGCTTCGTGCGCAAAGTACTCCTCAGGGATTGTGCAGTTTCTTTCAACAACAACTGTTTCAATAGCTTGGGTCGCCCATACCGCCCAAGGATTTTGTGCAAGTATTGCGTCCAAACTTAGGGCAGGCGTTTGATTTTCATCATGAAAATCCTCGCTCAGCAGACTAGAGATAGACATATTTCTACTTGAAGATCTTGTCATGCCCTCATTTGCAGCCGTTGTAGTCGCGGCCACCGGAGTGTTTGCCCTTGAGGCTGTGTTCTGAGGGAGATCACTTGAGGTTGTGCTACCACCAGTTTGGTCTCTTGTCTCAAGTAAACTTGCTGCAGACTCCGGAACTTCGGGCACATTATCAGGTGCGACATTTAGTTGCGTTCCAGGAGCTGCGGCAGTGTCAGTATCAGAGTTTGGCAATTGAGCATCTGCCATGGCTTGATCCAGCGCGCCACTACGGGCGTTTGATTCATGTTCGACTCTTCTCTCATTGGCTGGCATTGCTCCCTCGGGAGCGACATTGACTAGATTAGTTTCTGGAGCTTCTGGCATATTTTGGGACATGGGATCTGAAATCACCATTCCTTGATCAATGTTAGTTCGCTCGAATCTTCCAGGAGGGGCCTCAGTTGGTAACACAACTGCAGGAGCGACACTCGAGGGGATTTCAGTAGTAGCGGTTGCTTCCCTTCGAGTTTCAGTTGGAAGTGTAGTTTCCTCAGGGGCTTTAACTCTTTGGGAAGCTTCGCTTGCAGCGCGCGAGTTAGTTTATGGAAGAGAATTGACTCTCTCCTGCTGAGCTAGACTTTCATTGGCACGTTCAGCACTTTGCTCCTACTCTTGCAGAAGCTCTTCTTCCTCTTGCTCTTGCTCCACGATAAGTTTGAGACGCTCGCTTTCAGGATCGACCATTTCAGCATCAATGGGCCTTTGAGGCGCTCAGCTCCTCCCAAATTCATGTCTTCTTGGCTAATCTGCTTAGCCTCAATGACATACGGAGGCACGCGAACAACACCACTGCAAAGTCGGCGAGATCTCTTTATCAATGGCTCTGCGTCTCCTACAAGGAAAAAACTTTACAGTTTAGTTCAAGATGAAGGAAGCATGAAACATGCTGCCAAAAGCTTAATGAGCTGTGATGAAAAGACCTCCACTTTCATATGGGGCATCTATGCAAAGGTTATCATCAATCCCTTCTAATTTCGCATGACCTGATTGGGTGTGGAATATTGTTATCATGAGCGAAATATTATCATCGTTATCTGAAGATGGTAAAATGAGTCATGGTAGCACTAAGAAAGTATATATACCTGAGGGTTCTCCACATTGATCTACTAACTCTCACAGGAATATGACTTGAGTAATCTTGTGATGAATGTCTTCTTCGCAGCCGCTTTCTTCGCAGGGGCAGGAGGAGCTTGACTTCTCTTTGCAAACGTTGCGGGAGCAGTATCAGTCCTTGAGCGTTTTGACTGTTGGGCTACCAAATCATTGGTCCTAGACTCATCAAAAGCTCTCTTTTTCTTCGAAGTCACAAGGGGCTCAATGAAGGCTTCGAGCGCTTATGAGACACCTTCTGGACTTCTGGATTCATTGGCCCCTCCGGAGCAATATGGACCTCAAGTTTGATCTTCTTCGCGCGACAATATTCAGTGAGGCCTATGCTGCGATCCCCAGACGCGAATCGCCTCAAACAGCACTATCATGAAAAGGAAAGTCAGAGTTAGCACTGTTTATAAAGAAAGATAAAGGAAACGCGCTTATGTATACCTGTTTGAAGTCATCCACGTATTTATTCCTCGCTTTGAGGGTCTTATTCTTGACTATGGCAGCCTTCTCATCAAGGATAAACTGAGCGCACAGATGATGGTCTTTGTCCATCAGAGAATAAAAACCATATTGTGTCGCGTCCCGAGAGCAGTTTGACTTGTTGGATACTCTTTTATCATAAGCGTAAGAGCTTTGCTGGCCCGGAGTTGAGATTGAGATTTCACAAGACGACGGATCTGCGAATTCCAAAAAACAAACCCAACTTGGGGTATTCTGCCCTCGTCTCTCCCTAGAAGGTAGAGTCAATGGAAGCCCATCAATCAATAGATCATTGCTCTTCCCGTAGAGCAACCCGTCATAGCAAAATTTAGTAATGGAATCAGACCACAGAGGTGGCGCAACAGCGTCAAAACCCAATTGGGGGCTCACGCGAAACGGATCGTAATGTACTGTTATGCGTTCATAACCCAAAGTCTCTGGGTTAGCCACATACTCAGGAAGAGCGGGCTAATACCCTCTCCTGCACGAGTTAACAAATCTCCCGTAACGCCTGGCCCCTTTGATGATATGTCGAGGCTCATACTTGGTATCCACCTCAGGATACATGTTTTCTAGAAAAATAATGTTGTCCAATTCAGTGACATAAGGTCTAGACTCGAAGAGGCTGATGTCGTTGCACAGCAAAGAAACGGTACGTCGAACGCCTTTAGTTCTGTACCAACATCATGCTCGAGGGCAGAGATCCTCATGTTTGGCGTTAGGTGTGTTCCATAGCTCTACTTCTGATGGGATTGGAGCGTATGAAGGCTACCTCTCAAAAACCCACATGGACAGGAATGCAATGTTGACAAAAGAAACAACGTCAACTCTGCCTTGTGATTGTTTGCGTGCGTCGCAGCCAGATCCAGGCGATGATACGAAGAACCCAAGACTAAGGGCCCCATAGCTACTTTTTGGCCAAGAGAAAGCTTCACCGCAAGCGCGAGCACATGAGTAAACACTCCATCGCGAGGGTGCCCGTCTATGAGGTAGCGCGATAGCCAAACGCAGAGGAAACCACATGAAGTCCACACAGAACCTTTTCCTTCAAGAGCAATTATGGCGTCTGGGTCTTCCTCCGCCAACTCTTGAGCAATTTTTGGCTTGGCATAATCCCTGAAGAAATACATTATCCATTTTGACCAGATATTCTTCGCGCCAGAGGAAACAGACATGTACGTGTCGCAGTAGGTAGTTGAGTTCAGCTTCCATCTTGAGGCAGCTTTCTTCATGTCAGCAATGCACTCTTTCATTTGCGTGAAAAGAGTGATCTCCTCATCAGAAGCCACAGGATCTAGGGGGTCAATATCTCCCATACTAGGGAGCAGCAACAAGGCCTCTACATCTTCGAGAGTGGGCCCAGCCTCGAAGGAAGAAAATGGAAGGAATGGGTCTACTTGGAGTACCTTGAGAACAAGCCCCTCAGCATATCACCATCGAGTATGAGGTTAAGCACCTTTGTCGCGCGAACAACATGAAATATTCCCGCTTTCGTCAGTTCTTTTTCATAGGTGTCGAGGATGAACTCCGTCCACTCCTCCATCCAGTCGAGCTTCTCCATAGAAGACTGAAGAAGAACATCGGTAAAAGGGTACAAGCCAGCTTCAAGGCCAAGTCGTTGCATGTCTTGAGTACTCGCCAAATCCCAGTCATCCCTCTCCGGTTCGGTCTCTAGATGTAGGGCATCCTCCACCGGAGATCCCTGGAAGGCGGTCCCCTTAACAGTGGCTAAGAAGAAATCATCTCTGCCCAAATAGGGGGCATTACACCACAAATCCTTGGAAATCTCGGGCAAATCAATTGACTCCTTCTGAGATTTCTTGGGAACCATTTCTATAACACAAGTAAGAGGTGCGAAAACAAAAATTGAGGATCTACATCCTGTTCGGGTATGAAGAACAGTGAAGAACACTAAATCCAGATTGAGTTGCATGTCAAGAACAAACTAGAATTCTAAACACAAATTGGGTTGCTAATCTGATTTCAAAACATGAAGTGAAAAGTAAGAATCACCAACCTTGTTGTTTCTTGAGTGATTGAACTGCTTGAGTGATCTTGTCAAGAATCTGATCGAAGACTTCAACTTGCTGCTAAGGATTCTCTCTCTGGCTCATAAAATTTGTGGTAGCAACAATGGTGGTAAAGTTCTAATTGTTGCAGTAAAGGGGCTTATATAGGGTTTAATCCCGAAGAGTCGTGACTGCTCATATCTGCTGAATCAGCATTATCTTGATAACCGGCAAAATTGACGACCAATCAGTGTAACACCCCGTGATCCCCAAGCCTTCCGTTCCGGACCGAAAAGTCCAGGAGGGCGATGCTAAAGTGTTGGTGGAAGTCATAAGCATAACATACATATATTATACTACTATTAAACATTACACAAGTCTTCATATGTTACATCACATTAGACATTACATTTCCTTCTTATCTTCTTCATATGTCACTACTAGAACATCACTCTTACACTAGTCATACTAGCTTACTTCACTACTAGTGATGACATTATTCTTAGTGCGTCCCGTACCCGGCTACATCGTAATCCTCAGCTTCTAAACCTGCGGTGGGAAGGAAAACAAGAACCGCAGTTTCTAAAGTTAGCATAAAATATTGAGTAAGCAAATACCCAAGCTCGTAAACAGATGATGATTCATAATTCTTTCACAAAAGTCATAAAGACGAAAACCAGAGTAAACTTGAATATAGAGTAGAAGCTTGAATAAAATCCTTTTCTTCCCAATTCTCTTTCTTGAATCTCAACGGGGAGTGTTAATCCCAATCTATTTCTTCTTTCCTTTCCATAAACACCCTTGGCTCAGAGAAAAACATATTTTAACTTAGTTGATACGGGGAAGATCTATCCATCTCGCATACTCCAAGACCTTAAGTGCCAGCACCCCCTAAGACTTCTTGCGGCCAGAGAGGTGAGTACATGGAGCAAACCCGGCAGGTTGCGACCGGGTAAAATAAACGGGTCGGGTGACCGCAGCCAACCACAACCAATCTTATCGAAAAGTATATATAACGTTCCCCGCACAACTCTTTCCACTTTATATTAATTACTGATTAATATTGCTCGTGTGACAGTATCAAAGCAAAGCAACATCTTTCAATTGTAATGGAAACTCACATAAAATATGTAAATCACAAACGCATTTTGAGACAAGTATTAAAATCAAATCACGACACGAAAGGATCTAGGGATGCTAGGCTTGGCATATTTACTTACCTCGATTTTGTATTGTCGGATCGTCCTAGTCGTAGTCGTTGTCCACGAGTCCGTTACCTACAAAACGGAGCATCTAAATCATCACAATTCTGTGTATAGCTCTGCGAGTCTTATTAAGATTCCAATTCAATAAATCTTATACTAAATCGAGATTCACGTGTTACTTTCTTAAAGTCTCTTTATTTAGCTATATTTTCTTAGTAACCAAAAATTATAAAGCAACGAGTCTATATTTGAAAAATTATTAAATTTTATATTCCCAAAAGTCTTATATATTTATAGAAATCCTCTTCACAAACGCCATGAAATACAAGTAAAACTAATAATAGTTTATATTTTTATAACATATATATATATTAGAATTAGCGAATAAACGATATTGAATTTTACGAAGAGCACTTCTAAATATTTGATACGACGCGGTTATTTTAGATAACTATTAAATTGTATATTTTGAAATGTAATTATTGACTTAGAGTAGTTGTTGGTTTCTAAAGACACGAAATACTAGTGAAACGGTTATTTATTATATTTACGAAAAATACTTTATCCAACTATAACAATTTAAACGGTGTTTATAATTTTAAGTTTTTAATAAAAGTTTTCCTAAACACGACACCACAACGTTTATAAACTAGCAAATATAACTTTTTACAAGTATTACATAAACCCGATCTAAAAACTAATTGTTTAAAGTAAAATATATTTAGTTTTTAAATAAAATGTTCCTCGTTTAATTTGCAACGAGCGGCTCGTATATTATTTTGACGCCCGAATCACTTTTCCGTAACGGGCATGAAAATTACTCTTTTTAGAAAATATTTTTAATCCAAACATAACAACTTTATTTTTCGCGTATAATATAACATTTAGATAAACGAAGTGTAAATCCCCCAAGTTTGTTTTAAAAGACAACATATAACCCTCCTACTCACAAAGTAATTTTAATAAGAGACACCTACCACCTTCTCAGTTTCAGAAAGTACCACTAGCTCCCCCCTCACTTATGTCAATATAACTTTCTGAAAATACACTTTCACCCCTTTTTACATAAACTTCAACTTTCATCAATCAAAGCATGGATTCAAGCATTCAAAATTGCATTTGGACTATATAAAACAACTAATTAGAGGATTTAGAGCATACCTAGGCCAAGAATGGCCGGAATCGATCAAGAAACGAGGCTATACGGGTTTGCCGACGGTGAGTCGCGGCGGTGCTCTTCGTCGCCGGGGATGGAGGGTCTCTTGGCCTCGGGTAAGACCTGATTTGATCTCCTGGGACCTCTACAAGTCGTTTGGTACTGATTTCCGAGGGTGGATGGCGTCGGATTGCTTCCAGTGAAGCTTTCCAGTCGGCTTCAATGGTGGAGCGGCGTTGGTGGTGGTGATGTCCTGTTACAGGACTTCCCTCTCTTCATTTTCTTCCTGGCGGTTTCAAAAGACGATAGAGAGAGAGAGATTGGAATAGAGGAGAGTTGAAGATTGATAACTCCGCACTAGGGGTTATCTTTTATCCCGAAATCACGAGCATTCGTGTCAGAAAACAACGTCTTTTGCCGGGATTTGCCATAGAAAGCCTCGGAAGTTAGAACGAGATGTTTATATGTACTTTTCTGGATTCCTGCTTATTTCATGCTTTTATTGGATATTATCAGGGTTTTGTTCGTGTTGTCTTTTCAGGATTTGGTCCGGGAAGTGCCTCAAGAAACGTGCACAAGATCTAACCTAGACTGGAACACGGGAAAGCAGGAAGACACCAAGGAGGGTAAAGTGGAGATTTCAGGCAAAGTTGTGGGTCCTGCCTGCGTATATACCCAGACAGGACACCAGAAGACCCTGCCAGGCCACCAGAAGACCCAGCCAGGCCCACCAGAAGACCCTGCCTGCGTATATACGCAGGAGCCTGAGTATATACGCAGGAGCGTGAGTATATACGCAGGTTGTTGCGTATATACGTGGGCAGGAGAGAGGAAATAGCCTTGGTAAGACCCTATTTGCGTATATACGCAGGAGACAGCGTATATACGCAGGAGACAGCGTATATAAGCAGGCAGGTTGATTTTTCGGAGTCGGTGGACCGGTGGCAGTTTCGTAAATTCTGGCACAGCGTTTCAAGAAAATCAACACTATTTAAATACTGGTCAAGAACTCGTTTCAGGACACACAGCACAACCCAAGGACGAGTCAGAGCATCCCCGAAGAGCACGGAAGAGCAATTCGAGATTCGAAGACTTAGTTTGATTTCACTCTCTCTCTCTTTCTCTCTTTATTCAGAAATTGTGTTTTATTAGTATGAATTTTAGCAGCTAAACTTCTTACCCTAGGTTCTCAGTGAACCTAGGGTTTCGTATCCAGATTTTATAACTAGTTTGATTATGGATTCATGATTATTATCTTAATTCAGCAGTTGTATTTATTATTCAGTCTTTGATTATTCTCGTACATTCATGATAGGATTGATCACCCAGGATTGCTATAGACCCGAGCCTGTAGGTGAAAACGTCAGGTTAGGGCTAGGAATAAAAGACAGGATTTAGTACCTTACCCTGATGGACCGACCAGAGAAAGGGAGATAGGGTTAGCACAGAAAAACGTGAGACCAACTGTTAGAGAATTTGACCCGGTCCATTCGGACAGGTTAGGAACCCTAACAGGATTAGAACGAGACTGCAGACTTAGGCAGCTTAACAGGAATCCGAAAGTCTGCAGGATCGGGATTACGTGTGGGAGCTGAAAGTTCACTGCACAACTGGTACGTTGCACAGATAACAAAACTGCTGAGTGTTTTCATATCAAACGAGAAGCTGAAATCTGTAGAAACCTTAGGGGATCCTGGAGCCTAGTTCCCATATACTATAGTTACAACCAAATAAGCTTATTCCAGAAAAACGTCACAAAAATATTTACGATTTTGTCTTTTAATTACCGTACTTAGGTTAGCAATCTACAATCACAACCAACTCCTCCTCGTTGTTACACTCTGTTAATTGAAACTGGTTACTTAAGAAAACCCGAAACAGTCTCTGTGGGATCGACAACCCGAGTTGAAATACACCCGGTATTACTTGATTTCGTATACTTGCGAATAGCCTGTAATTTGCGCATCAAGTTTTTGGCGCCGTTGCCGGGGACTATTTGGGGTTTATTTAGTTGTCAGAATTAGTTTTCAGAGTTTCTATTTTATATTCAGTTTCGTTATTTTTCTTTTATCTCATTGCTTTTTGAATCTGCGTTTTCAGGACTGTTCAGTTGATGCCCAGATTGCCTAGCAATTTGGTACCACCACTCGACAATCCAGAGAAGCTGTACACCGAACAGAACCGCAGAAACCGAGAAAGCAGAATGGCAACCAACCAGGGAGACAATCATGAAAACCCAGCAACCGGTGGGGAGGAACGAGAGACCCGTACCCCAGCCCAGATGGCTCGTTACATCGAAGAGCTCGTCACAGCAGGCCTTGCTGCCCGGAGCAACCAGAGAACTTATAATCGGTCTGGTAAAGCGTTGGTGGAGAATTTCGAAGTCCCCATGGGGGGGGCATGAGCGAGCTCTTGTGGTGCCCGAGATCACCGCAGAACACTTTGACATCAAACCCTCCACCATCCAGACGGTACAGACCCTCTGCCCGTTTATGGCAAAGCCGATGAAGACCCGAACGACTTTATGGGGAAATTCGAGGATTACTGCAACAAGGTCCGATACAAGGGGGTAGACGCAGAGGCACTTATGTTAATCCTGTTCCCATATTGCCTATTCGGAGTAGCCAAAGACTGGCTCGAATCCCAACCACCCAAATCCATCACTACATGGGAGGGGTGTGTCACAGATTTTCTGGCAAAGTTTTATCCCGCTTCCCGGGTCATACAGTTGCAAAGCGAGATTCTGTCATTCAAGCAGAAGATGGGGGAGACGGTGGTAGACGCATGGGACAGATTGATGAGATTAGTGAAAAGATGCCCGAACCACAGTTTTGGAGATGCGAAGATCCTGCAGGTTTTCTACCACGCCCTAGACAGGGAGAGTGCTGACAGGATTGACAGAGAAGCCGGGGGAAACTTCCTGTATCATGTGGACAAAGATGGTGCATATGACCAGATGAAGCAGTTAGCCAAACAGGATACCCGACTGTTTGACGATCGCAGGATGACGGCTAGAGCCGAGCCAGCGGAAGATGACCGGATAGATAATCTGGGCAAGTGAAGGGAGGCGAATCCCTGGACCAGTTCGATTGCATGTCTGCTATACGGATTAATAAAAAAATTGATTCAATATGAACGCCATAAACCCTACTAGGCGGAATTAGGGTTCATACCTGCGTCCAAGCTATCTGATGTAGGTCTGAAAACACTCCTGATCTTCTCCCGTATTCCTGAAGTTCCTCCTGGATGCAAGTGTGGGCTTGCTGCTTCCAGAATCCTTCTTGGCCTCCAGACGAATTGCTCTCACTCTCGAAACCCTAGATTTCGGTGTGTATCTCAAGCATCCGAATTCTGAAGACTAAGGACACTTATATAGGCTACGGGAGGGACCTGGAGGAGAAAATACGAATCAGGCTCCTAACTTTATTAGGACTTCTGGTTCCACCCGAACCTAGTCCGAATACAGTTAATAACAGTTAGTACCACTAAATAACTGTTATTGCACTCCTGTCCATATTCTCAAAACTAATATTTCGAGCTCCTGTTATTAAATACTTATTATCTCCCCATGTTAAGATTACAGATATCCGTCGATTAAATTAATTACTGACTAATTCATTTAATCGACCTCTTCCCAATTCCTTGATCCTTACCACTTAACTTATTTGATATGTCCAGATTACCAAGTAATCTACCTGCAGGGTTTGACATAATCAAAACTTATAAGCTTCATCAAGGGGATATCATCAATCCCATAACCGGGACATGGATTCCTTCGATATATCAATCTACACCATGGACTCAATAGTATTACCCAACTCATCGAGGTTATTGACTCCATAGGAATCTCACTCACTTGACTTGTCAAAGCAATAACTACTTAATACATGTGCACATTGACTATCTAAGGATTAAGAGAATAAGTAATCATAATAACCATGAGACATAGTTTGTCTTGTTATGTCAGTACAAAGACAATGATCTCAACTTGGTCCTGTTCAATATACACAAAGTATACTAGCACATTGAGTTGAAACTATAGTATGAACTATACTGTTTCCTGTAGCCAAGATAGACCTACTAAAACAATGTGCTACAATCTTTCCGATGGTTTGTCTAATTCCATCTAGATTGTGAACTCACAACTTTCATTCCACAAGAACCGAAGATAAGATCTTCTGTGTGTAAGCTATACTCTACACACCAGATCTTCTACTATGCAGAACAATAGACAACTATGCACAATAATAATATAATGCAAAAGCATTGCCCAAAACCATTCTCATAAATATCAAATTCATATAATCCAATACAAAAAGCATGGCTTTTAGTATTCAATCCAACAATCTCCCACTAAGACTCAAAGCCATGCAGCAACACACCTCAAACCCATTCCTTCTACGTGACCATCAAAAGCTTTAGCTGTCAAACACTTCGTAAATGGGTCTGCCAGGTTATCCGCTGATGCAATCTTCATCACTGCCACATCACCTCTGTGCACGATTTCTCTAATCAAATGATACTTACGCTCTATATGTTTTCCTTTCTTGTGAGCTCTTGGTTCCCTTGAGTTTGCAACCGCGCCGCTATTATCGCAATAAAGCGTCATAGCCGGTTGTGCACTCGGTACCACTCCTAGATCCATTAGAAAGTTTCTAAGCCAAACAGCTTCCTTAGCAGCTTCCGAAGCAGCCACATATTCAGCTTCCATGGTGGAATCAGCAATGCAAGACTGCTTGATGCTCCTCCAACTAATGGCTCCACCTCCTAAAGTGAAAACATATCCAGAGGTAGACTTCCTGGAATCCCTATCTGACTGAAAATCTGAGTCTGTGTACCCGATGGGTACAAGACTATTTTCATGGTAAACCAACATATAGTCTCGAGTCCTTTTCAAGTACTTCAATATATGTTTTACCGCAATCCAATGTTCTCTGCCAGGGTTAGACTGATATCTACTAACCATGCCAACAGCAAAGCAAATATCTGGTCTAGTACATAACATTGCATACATGAGGCCTCCTACTGCAGAAGCATAAGGAACTGCTTTCATACTTTCTATCTCATCAAGTGTCTTAGGACACTGATCCTTAGATAGACTGATTCCATGTCTGAAAGGGATCAACCCTTTCTTGGAATCCTGCATGCTAAACCTTGCAAGAACCGTATCAATATAATTGGCTTGCGACAAGCCCAACATCCTATTTTTCCGATCTCGCATAAGCTTGATCCCTAGAACGTATGCTGCTTCTCCCAAGTATTTCATATCAAATTGACTTGATAACCATACCCGCACACTAGATAATACACCCACATTGTTTCCAATGAGCAATATATCATCAACGTAAAGTATCAAGAATACCACAACGTTTTCTTTACACTTCTTGTACACACACGGCTCATCCGGACATTGATCAAAACCAAAAGATTTGATTGCCTGATCAAAACGGATGTTCCATGATCTAGATGCCTGCTTAAGTCCATAAATAGACCTCTTAAGCTTGCACAACTTGTGCTCCTGGCCCTTAGCTACGAATCCTTCTGGTTGCATCATATAAATGCACTCATCAAGACTTCCATTAAGGAAAGCTGTCTTGACATCCATTTGCCATATTTCGTAATCGAAATGAGCCGCAATGGACAAGAGAATCCTGATAGACTTAATCATGGCTACTGGCGAAAAAGTTTCCTCATAGTCGATCCCTTCTTTCTGAGTAAAACCTTTCGCAACAAGCCTTGCTTTGAAGGTTTCAACCTTCCCGTCTAACCCTCTCTTTTTTCTTGTAAATCCACTTACAACCGATGGGTTTTACCCCATCTGTTGGATCTACAAGATCCCAGACCTGATTGGAGTACATAGACTCCATCTCAGAAATCATAGCCTTTTTCCACTTTTCCGCATCCGTACTTCCAACAGCTTCATTATAGTTACTGGGATCAGTATCATGTTCATCAGGGACCTTGTCAAAAGACTCTCCCAAGTACATGTATCTGTCTGGTTTACGAGAAACCCTCCCACTACGATGAGGCTGTACTTGTGGTTCACTAGTAGTAACATTTTCCCCACTGCTCGGTTGCGGCGGAATGTCACTACTATCTTGTGGATCACTAGTATTATCATTTCCTCCACTGCCCTCTTGCGGTGGGATGTCAACACTATTTTGTTGTGTATCACGAGTATCTACATTTCTCCAACCACCCAAAGGTAGTTGAATGTCGATATCATTTTCTTGTGGTATTTCTTCTTGTACAGTTGGCATATCATGACCTTGGACTACTTGATTTCCTCGCATTTCTTCCAGAACAATTTTACTTTTAGGCTTGTGATCCATAATATAATCTTCCTCTAAGAATCTCGCATTGGTGCTAACAATGACTTTCTGATCTTTCGGACTATAAAATAAACCACCCTTTGTTCCTTTCGGGTATCCTACAAAGACACATACTTCTGTCCTTGATTCCAACTTACTTGCGTTCCCCTTCAGCACATGTGCTGGACTACCCCAAATCCGAACATGCCGTAGACTAGGCTTGCGTCCAGTCCAAAGTTCTGTGGGTGTAGTTGGTACTGAATTAGATGGAACCAAGTTCAGAATATATGCAGCGGTCTCTAAAGCATGCCCCCAAAAAGAAATTGGTAAATCTGAATAACTCATCATGGATCTCACCATTTCTAAAAGAGTCCTATTCCTTCGCTCTGCCATACCATTCTGTTGTGGCGTACCTGGAGCAGACAACTGGGATTGAATCCCTTGTTCCTCCAAGTAATCCCTGAATTGTCCCAAGAGGTACTCGCCACCTCGATCAGATCGAAATGACTTGATATATTTTCCCAGACGCTTCTCTGATTCTGCCTTAAAGATTTTAAATTTCTCAAAGGCCTCAGACTTATGCCGCATCAAATAAATATATCCATATCTTGAGTAATCATCAATAAAAGTAATGAAATACTCAAAACCTCCCCTCGCTTGGACATTCATTGGTCCACAAACATCTGAATGGATAAGCTCCAACAGTTCTTTGGCCCTATTACCCTTCGCCAAAAATGGCCTCTTGGTCATCTTACCTTCTAAACATGACTCACATGCTGGTAGTGCCTCCACTTTTAATGAACCTAATGGTCCATTCTGAACCAGCCTTTGTATTCTGTTTATATTGATATGACCAAGTCGTAAATGCCAAAGATATGTTTGGTTTATCTCGCAAGGTTCCTTTCTCTTTTTAGGTAAGCTATCCGAGTTATTCAGTTCATATAGCTGCGCTATGGGAGTCTCAGGATTTATAATGTAAAGACCATCCACCAATGTACCAGAACAAATAAAACGTTTATTTTTCTTAATAACCACAGAGTCATTAAAATAAACTGAATATTCATTCTTAACCAACTTAGAAACTGAAATCAAATTCCTTCTAATGGAAGGTACATAAAGACAATCTTTCAAAACTAAAATCCTATCATTCCCAAAATGTAAGAAACAAATTCCTATTGCAACTGCAGCTACTTTATTCGTGTTGCCCAAGTGTAGATAAATCTCGCCATCACTAAGCTGTCTGGTTTCCTGGAACCCCTGCAATGAATTGCAGACATGGTCAGTGGCTCCCGAATCTACACACCAGGTTCTAGTAGATCGAACCGCTAAACATGATTCAACTATTAGTGAAAGAGATATACCTGAGTTGTTCTGGATTGGACGAGCCAGGAACTTTGGACATTGCTTCTTCCAATGCCCTCTCTGGTTACAGAGGAAACACTTGCCTTTCGGCTTTCCCAATGTCCACTGAGGAGCAAGTGCTTGCTGTGGCCCACGAGCTATTCCTTGAGGTGCCGGAGCAACCTTCGGAACTACTGCTTGTGCAACTTTCTTCTTCTTCTTAGCCCTAGGGTTAGAAGCAGAAGCCTTTTCAGCCACCATTACATTAACCGGTTTCTGTAGGAGTCCCTCAGCTGCTTGAAGCTCCTTTAACAATTCGGCTAAAGAATAAGTCTTTTTGTTCATATTATAATTTAGCCGAAAACTGTTAAATGAATCAGACAGCGTCATGAGCACGATATCGACCTGAGTTTCCTCATCGATTACAGCTCCAAGGATCTCTAGTTCACCTAGAAGACTTATCATCTTCAGAACCTTCAACCATTTTTGTGTTCATGAGGTTTTTCATAGCAACCTGCCTGGCAGCACGATCCTGATCCCCAAACATCTCTTTGAGGTTCTCCATGATCTCAAGGGCAGAGCCCATGTTCTCATGCTGATGCTGCAACACATTAGACATGGAGCCTAATATGTAGCATTTAGCCATCTGATCGGCTTTCTGCCACCTCTTATAAGGCTTGGCTTCTTCCTCAGAAGCCCCTTCTAGAGGTTCTGTAGGACAATCCTCAAGAATCACAAATTTGTAATCCTCAGCAGTTAGCACAATATTCAAATTCCTCTTCCAATCAATATAGTTTGATCCAGTGAGTTTGTTTTGATTCAAGAGAATAGATAGTGGGTTGAATGAGTTCGACATTTTGAACCTGAGAATCATGTAAATAAAACATATAAGGGCAATGTAAACCACCAGTAGTCTAACACACATAAAAATAGTATGCCACGATGGGTGGACGTCTACCATTCATTCTATAGTTAGACATGGTACCTTTGGTCCTGCAAGCCATAGCAGTGACTCCGATGGGGAGGATACTATAACTTACATCTAAGTGTATACCATCATTTTACTTCTAACCCATTACCCCATTACATGCCTCTCAGATGGAGAGATGACACATAAACAGTAATTATTAGAAGTATCCTTATAGGAATTTATACCAGTGATACTGCAGTGGTTATGTTCGATAAGAAGGTTAACTTCAAGGCTAACACACAAAACCAACTACATCACTTATAAATCAATGATGGAGACCGCGGGATCTATAAGCACTAGAATCCCTCTCCCACTTAGTTGTTTGAACAATTTAATACAAATTAAATTTATATATCCATGTTGTCCATGATTAAAATGCAAGCATTCAGAATAATCATACACATAGATACAATCAAACATGTAATACACTTTCCGAAAAACGCCATGCCGTCACTGTGGAAAACTTGACGATCTGCAATCTTCCGTCCTTCTGTCTCCACTATATTACAGTAACCCTAGTCTCCATGGATTCCGCAAATCAATCTGTAACAGAGTACCAGAGACTGCTACAGATTTTCAATGCCACCAAAGAGCTCACACGTTCATCTAATACTGGAATAAGAGAACCTAGGGTTTACTATTACATAAGTTTACAAATCTTTTTCATCCACGAAAAACAGCGTGGGAACCAAAACCAAATCAAACCACATACATCAAACAATATGACCATAATAGCAGGACACGATTCAATCTGCAAAACAGAGTTAGACATCGCGATCTTCCTACTCTAACATGCATAGCCGGTTCGATTATTGGACAACATGGATGTATAGCAGATATGCAGAGTCGAACGGGGCTCTGATACCAATTGAAGGGAGGCGAATCCCTGGACCAGTTCGATTGCATGTCTGCTATACTGATTAATAAAAAAATTGATTCAACATGAACGCCATAAACCCTACTAGGCGGAATTAGGGTTCATACCTGCGTCCAAGCTATCTGATGTAGGTCTGAAAACACTCCTGATCTTCTCCCGTATTCCTGAAGTTCCTCCTGGATGCAAGTGTGGGCTTGCTGCTTCCAGAATCCTTCTTGGCCTCCAGACGAATTGCTCTCACTCTCGAAACCCTAGATTTCGGTGTGTATCTCAAGCATCCGAATTCTGAAGACTAAGGACACTTATATAGGCTACGGGAGGGACCTGGAGGAGAAAATACGAATCAGGCTCCTAAATTTATTAGGACTTCTGGTTCCACCCGAACCTAGTCCGAATACAGTTAATAACAGTTAGTACCACTAAATAACTGTTATTGCACTCCTGTCCATATTCTCAAAACTAATATTTCGAGCTCCTGTTATTAAATACTTATTATCTCCCCATGTTAAGATTACAGATATCCGTCGATTAAATTAATTACTGACTAATTCATTTAATCGACCTCTTCCCAATTCCTTGATCCTTACCACTTAACTTATTTGATATGTCCAGATTACCAAGTAATCTACCTGCAGGGTTTGACATAATCAAAACTTATAAGCTTCATCAAGGGGATATCATCAATCCCATAACCGGGACATGGATTCCTTCGATATATCAATCTACACCATGGACTCAATAGTATTACCCAACTCATCGAGGTTATTGACTCCATAGGAATCTCACTCACTTGACTTGTCAAAGCAATAACTACTTAATACATGTGCACATTGACTATCTAAGGATTAAGAGAATAAGTAATCATAATAACCATGAGACATAGTTTGTCTTGTTATGTCAGTACAAAGACAATGATCTCAACTTGGTCCTGTTCAATATACACAAAGTATACTAGCACATTGAGTTGAAACTATAGTATGAACTATACTGTTTCCTGTAGCCAAGATAGACCTACTAAAACAATGTGCTACAATCTTTCCGATGGTTTGTCTAATTCCATCTAGATTGTGAACTCACAACTTTCATTCCACAAGAACCGAAGATAAGATCTTCTGTGTGTAAGCTATACTCTACACACCAGATCTTCTACTATGCAGAACAATAGACAACTATGCACAATAATAATATAATGCAAAAGCATTGCCCAAAACCATTCTCATAAATATCAAATTCATATAATCCAATACAAAAAGCATGGCTTTTAGTATTCAATCCAACAGCAAGATCGTTCAGGACTTGGTTAAGAAAGTCTATTCGGACAAGAAAGTCGTTGCAGCAGTAGGAGAACCTGATTTGGACGCGGCCATTGAGGAGCTCAGAACCGAAGACACCAATTACGTACAGCAGCAGTGGGACCCGAGCCGGTACAGACCGGGTACGAGAGATCATCCCGGGTCCTTGTATGGAAACCCGATTTCTGCAGTTTATGCACCGGGATTCCAGCACAGGCCACCAGCCCAGCAGGCTGCACCGACACAGCAGGTTCTGCCAGGCCCATCTGCACAGCAATATGACACCCAGATGAAGAAGATCGAGTCCATGTTTTAGACCATGGATTCCCGGTTCGCACATATGGATGCCCTGACAGCCGACGTGCAGACGACCAAAACGTCACTGCGCGCTTTGGAGGTAAAAGTGGGGCAGTTAGCACAGCAGCTAACGGAGAGACAACCAGGAAACTTGCCCTCGAATACAGTGAATAATCCACGTGCTCAGATCAATGCCATCACCACTCGGAGTGGATTAGAACTACATGATCCACTGTATCCTAGCCACGTTCGCGCGGAAAAGTCGAAAGAAGTAGAACGCAAGCAGCTCAGTCGACCGCCCCCAGCCGAAGGTCTCGGTTGAGCAGGATGCAGTGCAGAACGAGACAGATACAGAAACGATACCTGTCTCCAAGGAGGTGCCATACCCCTTGAGGACACGAAAGAGGGACGACAGCAAGGACTACGCCAAATTTCTTGAGATGTTCAAGCAACTGCAGATCAACATACCCTTTGCTGAGGCTTTGGAAAAGATGCCCACTTACGCCAAATTCCTCAAAGACATTCTGTATGGGAGGAGGCGAATGAGCGATTTCGAGACCATAAACCTGACGGCATAAGTGAGCAACTGTGTGAAGAATGGGCTACCGAGGAAGAGAAAGGATCCTGGCAGTTTTATTATACCGGTCACCTTAGGTAATGCTTACACAGGAAATGTAACACCCCCGATTTCCAGAGCAGCCGGAAACCGGTTGGTGCCCTCCGTACATGGGATTTTACCCTTTCGTACAAGGAGTGGTAACCATAAACAAGTGAATGGAAACATCCAACTACTAATTCATTACGATAAAAGTCTACAACATTGGTGACTAGTTCCAAACTGAACACCAAGTCTAACAAAATATATTTTACAACAAAAAGGCTTTCCGGTTAATTACTAGGCTCTACTGTTTGCATGAGAGAACCGATTCGTGATCCCAGCGCATTACCCGAAGCAACCAATCATATACCTGCGGGGGAATTAAAAGACACAAGACCGCAGTTTTTCGAGTATCAGTAAAAACTGAGTGAATATACACCTTAGCATGTAAAACAGAACGGCTAAGATAGGTTACGGGGTTTACATTTGAAGTAGTTTAAACAGTAACAGAGTATAAGTATAAAGATCAGAGTTTGCAATGTTTCATAAGACTATCAAACGTTCAGTATTTCCATTTCAAGGATATTTTCTCAAGTTGCATGTCTAATCAGAACACGGCTTATAAATAACAGCTTCCAGGTTTAGAGACAAATATGTCGCATTATTAACTCGCAGTAACCAGGAGAGACCAGGGTGAATAATAACAGATGATACTGGCTTATAGGGGGTTCTGATAACCCGACCTCTCTGCCAAGCGTTGTGGATCGGGGTTTCCGATCCCGCTAGTCATCATACAAGCCAACTACTAGACCTTAAGTGTCGACACCCCCTTAAGATTGTAAGTCAGAAGGGTAGTACTAGAATGCTGGATTCCAGCCTACGGCGAAAGGAATCGGGGCGCACGGAGTCCCATATCTTTAGGGGCTAAAACCCATGGAATCATCACCCGAAATAAAGTTTAGAGACTGGAGCCCAGGGGATTATCCCGATATCTCTTTAGGGACCTGGCCTAGGGAATCATCACCCGATAGTAACGTAACGTAAAGTAACACGACGTAGGCGTATAGCACTGTCGTAGACCCAACTGGTTCCAGTACTTGCGATTCTTTCACTTTACGTTATTAATGAATTTCCGACTTAGTGATATTTCAACAATTAGTTTTCCGATTTGAAAAACAAGTGATACAGTGACGATTTAAAAGTGAGTACGGCAAGTTTAGAACTTCAGAATAAAGCACGGCAATTATTTTCAGATAAACGAGTATCACATGAAAGGAATTGGCACACGAAACTAGGCATGTATCACAAGTATATTTTGAGACGTGAAATAAAATCACATTTGACACGAAAGAAGATAAGCACACGAGACTAAGCATGAATACTCACCGTGAGAGTCGTAGAGTGATAGCTAGTCAACTACTCAGGAATAACGTCCTGGTATACTTGTACGTCGAAGACAGGCTCTACAATATACACACAGATTCCTAGTTACAAACGAGTCCGATCGATAAGCAGATGACGATGCACGTGAATGCCCTGACTATTATGAACACTTAATTAGGTTTTACATAATTAATTTTGTAGTTGATAACAAGTTAGAAATTCCCGAATTTTTTTTATAAAGTTAAAGAGTACACTTTTAAGTGTATATATCTATTTAATAGTCTAATTGTGATATTTAAAAATAATAAGAAAATTTAGAATTATAACTTAAAAATAATTCGTATAAATATAAAAGTGATATTTCTAATTAAACAAAATATTGTTAATATTTTACAATTGCCATTTCGTTTACAAACAACTTACTTTACTTTGACATAAATAATAATTGAATAATTATACATATTTATTTGTAAGACGAATAACATAGATATTTGTAAGCATTTTAAAACTCGCTATTTACTTTAAAATAAAAAAAATACATTTATTTAATATTTCAATTTATATATTTATAGATTATACATTTAAACGTATCTACACTATATATTCTTTTTTTTTATTTTATTATTATTTCAAGAAACCAAGTTGTAACATGAAAATAGTAACTTGTGCAAATTTGTAAAAATACGACAATACAAAATTATTATACTATTTATTTAATAAGTTAATATATATTTAGTGAAGTTTAAATAACACATACATAAATTAACTAAAAATAATAAACTTAAATAAAGAGAATTTGTAAAATACGACTAGTCCCCTTAAAGTCTAAAACATGTACAAACAGACCCCCATAAGTTTCAGAAAAAGACAAGACAACAACCCCATTTTAAACCTACGGTAAACACATATCCTCTCCTCAACCCAACTCGATCCAAATAGGAATTCAAGCTATCAAAATGCAATTTCGACAATCAAAAATGAACAAGGGCGAGTTTTAGAGCATACCCACACCGAGAATGACAAAAAACGGCGGAGAAACTAGGCGGTTCAAGATCGCGGCGGCGGGTTCGGCGGCGGCGATCGACGGGGCTGATCCGGCTGCCTCCGGGCTTGGCTTGGAGGCTCTACTTGCTCCTCATGAGCTCGGGAACGCGAAGAGAGCGAGGAAATGGGATGGGTGTCGCTGGATTTGTCCGGTGAAAAGCTCGGGTTGAGCTTTAATGGCCGCCGGAAATGGAGGTGCCGGCGGTCTTGGGTGCGCCGGTTGCTGCAGCTGCTATCTGCTATTACTGGCGAAGTTACCTCGAGCGAGAGAGAGGGAAGAGAGCTACAGAAGAGGCTGGGGGTGTTGGAGGTGTTGGCGGTGATTGTGGTTTCGGTGGCTCGCGACGGCAGCAGTGGTGGTGGTGGTTTGGCCGCTGCTCCTGCCGTTGTTTCTGCAGGTACCGAGGCAGAGAGTGAGGAGGATGAGAGTTGGGTGAGAGGTGGTGATGGCAGTGGTGTTTTACGGTGGTGGTGGTGAATGTTTTGTTTCTCGGCAAAACATAGAGAAACAGAGGGATAGAGGTGGAGGAGAGTAGAGGAGGTTGTGGGTGGCAGTGGTGTTGGCTGCCGAAGGTGGTGGTGGTGATGGTGTTGTGCTCTGTTTTGTGTGGTTTGCTCGGCAAAAACAGAGCAGAGAGATGGAGGTGAAGAAGGTGAAGAGGATGAAGAAATAGAAGAGAAGGAAGTGAAGAAGAGAGGGCTGGTGATGTTGATGGAAGAGGGGAAGTAGTGTGTAGGTGTAGCTGGTGGTTGTCGCAGGAGAGGTACGAAGCGTGGGGGTTCTCAGGCGGCTACAGCAGAGACACAGCAGGAAGAAGAGAGAAAATAAAGAAAACAGATGTGATGTGAGAGAGATAGTGATTTGGTGTGGCAGATGCACCAGACTACGCGGTGGTTCGACACTCGATGAAAATAAAAACAAACGTGACCAAAAATAAAAACGCGACGAGAATTAAATATAAACGTGGCGAACAAAAAAAAAACGCCGATGATAAATTACGCCTCGATCGATTAATATGCGACTCGTATTTTGGTACGCGACTAAAAACTATACGCGACAACAAATTTGACGCGCGATAAATAATCAATACGAAAATGAATTAATAAACTATTTTGACTTAAAAAAAATAAAAATGATAATTTGACTGTTAAACATAATTTGACTATTAAAATAGAGTTCGATCGATAAAAAGAAATTTGACTTAGAAAATTCATTTGTTTTGAGAAAACTCTTAATATTTTGTTTAAAATAAAATCTACTAAACAATTAATCGGAATTTATAATTAACTTATTATTAAAAATAAAAGAAAGTTATTTTTAAATAATTTACGACAATAATCTAGCTTGTCAAAATAAATATAAACAGACAAACAGTTAATCACTACGAAGTCAAATTACCCATAATATCTATAGCGTCTAATTCCGACTAACACTAATATCAAACAATACGATTCTCACATTTCGAATAATAAATATATTGTAAAGAGTTACTAAAATACCCCTAGTGTAAAATACGGGTTGTTACAGGAAAGGCTCTGTGTAACCTAGGGGCCAGCATCAACCTGATGCCATTAACGATTTTCAAGAGTTTGAAAGTTGGTGAACCCCGACCCACTACAATCATGCTGCAGATGGCAGACATGTCCGTAAAACAGGCTTATGGAGTTATCGAGGATATTTTGGTGAAGGTGACAGCTTGAAAATGTATTAGTTTGGGACATCTTTTTACCATTGGTTTTAACCCTATGAGAGTTGAGTTTGGCCATTTTCAGCTTATTTTCCACCTGATACGGGGCAGAGATTTATAGATCATGATTGTAAAATTTGAGTAATTTTATGCATACTTTTGTTTGTTGGATATGATCGCGGGTGCGTGTTATGATGTGCAGGTAACAGGTGCCGAAAAATGCATAAGATTAACTTGGATGGGAGGCAGCGTGTCAGGATAGCTGAGCAGAAAAAGAGGAAAAAATGCTAAGTGGTGCGTTCAAACGCAGGAGCTGCGTTCAAACGCACGAGACAGGAGCAGCAGGAAAAATGGCAGAAAATTGGCTAAGTCCTGCGTTCAGACGCAGGCAGTCTGCGTTCAAACGCAGGAGTCAGAGGCCAAAGTGCAGAAAAGCTAAGGCCTGCGTTCAAACGCAGGCGGGGTGCGTTCAAACGCAAGACTCAACACTCAAGAGAAGAAAAGCCAAGGGGTGCGTTCAAACGCAGAGGAGCTACGTTCAAACGCATGGGTTCAGGAGCCAGAAGAGGAAAAAACGGCTAAGGCCTGCGTTCAAACGCAGGAGGTGTGCGTTCAGACGCACTGCGTTTGAACGCAGGAAGTGTGCGTTCGAACGCACAGAAGGGTTCCAGAAGCTTCCAGGACGGGTCTTTTCGAGGGTAAAACAGGAATTTCGTGCATCAGTTTTGGAGACTGTGGCAGTATAAAAGGAGGTGTCCCAGCACTGAATTAGGGTTACGAACGCATACATACTCACACATCTATCATCATCATCAGCAGCCAGTTTCACAGCAGCCAGGAGTTGGAGCAGAGCAGGATTGGAGCAGTTTTCCAGTATCTTCAGAAAATAACTCGTTTGATCTTTTCTCTCTTTATGAAACATTGTTTTTAAATAATGCAAGCTAGCTAGACCTTTTGCCTAGGTTCTCGGTGAACCTAGGGTTTATGAATTCAGCAGACTTAGTTGTTTGATTTTCAGACGCATGGCTAGCTAAGTCTTAATACAGGATGGTTTGTTTATTATTCTGTCTTTGATTTTATTTACATACATGAATGGCTTGATCACCCAGGAGTGTTACAGACAGGATCTGGTGCGCGAGAGTGACCAGTGAAAGTTAGGAAGAAAAGACAGGATTTAGTACTCTGCCTTGATGGACCGAGAGGTGAAGAGAATCAGGGGACTAGCCCAGAAGCATTAGACCAACTGCTAGACGTTTAGGGGGAGACCGAGAGGAGAACCTGTAACCCTAGCAGACTTAGAACGAACCTGCAGATTGAGGTGGACCGAGAGGACCCGAAAATCTGCAGGAGAGTGATAGGTGCATGAGACCGAGAGGAGATTGTGCTATTGGTATGCTGGCATAAACAAAACTACCGTGTGTTTCTGAAATCAAATATACCATGAAGGCTGGAGAGTAACCCTAGGGGATCCTGGAACCTAGATTTTTAGAATTATCGACTTTTACAACCACAACAATTTCCGCAAAATATTCAACAGAAAAATAAAGTAAGCTTTTTTTACTGTTTTTATTTATTACAATTTAGTAGAGTCAAATCCCAAATCTTCATCCTTTTTACAAACTTTGTGTCTAATTCTAATTCTCATTAGCGATAACTTAAACTGTTCTCGAGGGTTCGACAACCAGAGTCACAATTACATACTCTATATTACTTGATCGTACACTTGCGAAAAAGCATATAGGTTTACGCTGTCAAGTTTTTGGCGCCGTTGCCGGGGAACGGTTACAGTTTTTGTTAAAGAGACATTAGAATAAGTCTCAGAGTTTTTCAGGCTATTCTAGTTTATGCCCAGATTGCCCAGCAAACTGGTATCACCATTCGAAGATCCCGAAAAACTTTTCAGAGAGCAAAGTCGCAGACACCGAGCCGCGATGTCTGAGCACGGAGAAGACACCACAACCGAAACAGGAACACCCACAGGACAGCCGCAACGTACTCCAGCACAGATGGCTCTTTACATTGAAGAGCTGATAGCAGCAGGTTTTGCTGCCAGGAACAATCAGAGGACTTATAACAGGTCTGGAAGGGCGCTGGTCGAAAACTTTGAAGTCCCAACCGGAGGACATCAACCAGCTATTGTAGTGCCTCCCATTACAGCAGAGCACTTCGACCTGAAATCATCCACCATTCAGACCGCCCAGACCCATTGTCCTTTTAATGGGAAGGCAGATGAAGATCCAAACGA
Source organism: Linanthus parryae (assembly GCA_023055425.1). NCBI lineage: Eukaryota > Viridiplantae > Streptophyta > Magnoliopsida > Ericales > Polemoniaceae > Linanthus > Linanthus parryae. The sequence continues at coordinate 43,786,269 of JALGPY010000006.1, forward strand.
CTTCCTTGGAAAATTTGAGGATTACTGCAACAAGATTAAATATAGAGGAGTCGAAGCGGACACGCTAAAGCTGATTTTATTCCCATACTGTTTGTTCGGAACAGCAAAAGATTGGCTGGAGGCAAGACCACCGAGGTCTATCACTACCTGGGAGGGGTGTGTTGCTGATTTCTTGGCAAAATTCTACCCTGCATCCCGCGTTATCAAGCTGCAGAGTGAGATTCTATCTTTCAAACAGCAGATGGGGGAGACAGTTGTAGATGCATGGGACAGGCTAATGAGACTTGTGAAAAAATGCCCCAATCACGGCTTCGGGGACGCAAAGATTCTGCAGGTATTCTACCATGCACTTGACAGGGAGAATGCAGACAGGATTGATAGGGAAGCTGGGGGTAACTTTCTATACCATGTGGATAAAGATGGAGCATACGAACTGATGAAGCAATTAGCCAAACAGGATACTCGCCTGTTTGATGACCGCAGGCTCGCAGCAGCAGCAGAACCAGTGGTTGATGACAGGATTGACAATCTCACGAAAGTGGTACAGGACCTAGTCAAGAAGGTGTATACAGAAAAGAAGCCGGTGGCATCAGTGGACGAACCTGACTTTGACGCAGCAATTCTGGAGCTTCAGACCGAAGATGCCAACTATGTTCAGCAGCAGTGGGATCCTAGTCGCTACAGACCAGGCACACGTGACCATCCAGGGTTTCGCTACGGAAATCCCAATGCAGCAGTATATGCACCAGGATTCCAGCACAGGCCACAGGCACAACAGACAGCTCCAGCGCAGCCTGCACAAGCAGCACCACAACTAAACCTGTCTCAGCAACATTTTGAGTCTTATATGGAGAAATTCAATAAGCAGTTGGAAACTAGATTCGCACAGATGGACTCATTAACTGCTGATGTAAGCCAGATGAAGATTGCTATCCGCAACTTGGAAGTACAGAATGGACAGCTTGCACAGAACCAGGCAGAACGAGCCCCAGGGAATTTACCATCTAGCACAGTGAACAATCCACGCGCTCAAATCAATGCTATCACAACTCGGAGTGGAATTGCACTGCAGGATCCACCGTATCCCAGTCATGCACGCGCAGAAAAGTCAAAGATTATTGAGCAGGAGGTGATTGACCGGGAAGACAGTTCAACCGCTAACCCTCAGAAAAGGGGTTCGGTCGAGCAGGAAGCAGAGCAGACGAATGAGGGTAATCCTGAGACAGTGCCAACTTCTAAGGAGGTTCCTTACCCTCTGAAGACACGCAAGAGAGATGACAGCAAAGACTACGCCAGATTTATGGAGGTATTCAAGCAATTACAGATAAACATACCCTTTGCTGAAGCACTTGCCAAAATGCCTACTTATGCGAAATTTCTCAAAGACATCTTGTACGGTAGAAGGCGAATGAGTGACTTCGAAACAGTGAATCTGACGGCAGAAGCGAGCAGTTGTGTAAAAAATGGTCTACCACTGAAAAAGAAGGACCCTGGCAGCTTTGTTATTCCAGTAACCCTGGGCAGTGCATACACAGGAAAAGCCTTATGCGACTTGGGTGCCAGCATCAACCTGATGCCACTGACCATCTTCAAAAGTCTGGGAGTCGGAGAGCCCCGCCCAACAAGAATTATGCTTCAAATGGCTGACAGATCCGTGAAACCTGCCTATGGAGTAATTGAAGATATCCTGGTAAAAGTGGGAGAGCTTATTTTTCCAGCAGATTTTGTGATACTGGATATGGAGGCAGGAGAGGTTCCGCTGATCCTGGGCAGACCTTTCCTGGCGACTGGTGAAGCCATTATTAACTGCAAAAGTGGAGAGTTGTCCATGCAAATCAATGAAGAAAAAGTAAAATTTAATGTTTTCAAATCTCTCCAGCTTCCCGATCATTATGGGCATGAAAACTGCTTTGCAGTAGAGGTAGTTGATGACCTGGAAAGCGATGAGATAGAAGATTTATGGGAGGAATTTGAAGACATATTTCCAGAGGAAACAGAAGAGCAACAGGATGAGCAGATCATGGGAACAGAAAGCTGGGTCAAGCTATACAGGGATGAAGGAGGCGAGCAGAAAATGACACTGGCCCCGTCACTCCAGGAACCACCAGCCCTGGAATTAAAACAGTTGCCAGAACACCTCAGGTACGCTTTTATTGGTGAAAATAATACCCTGCCGGTAATTGTTTCTTCTCTTTTATCTCAGGAACAGGAACAAAAGCTACTGGAGGTACTCCGAGAGCATAAAGAAGCCATAGGATGGACAATTGCAGACCTGAAGGGAATCAGTCCTGACTATTGCATGCACAAGATAAGAATCGAAGAAGGAAAGAAGCAAGTTATCCAGCCTCAAAGAAGACTAAACCCAATTATGAAAGATGTGGTACGTAAGGAGGTCATGAAGTGGCTAGAAGCAGGAATTATATACCCCATATCAGACAGCACCTGGGTGAGTCCTGTCCAGTGTGTACCAAAGAAAGGGGGTATTACAGTAGTGCAGAATGCTGATCAGGAACAGATCGCCCAGCGAACTGTCACTGGCTGGCGAATCTGTATGGACTATCGGAAGCTGAACGATGCCACACTGAAAGACCACTTCCCACTGCCATTCATGGACCAGATGTTAGACAGACTAGCACACCATGCTTATTACTGCTTTCTTGACGGGTACTCTGGCTACAACCAGATTTATATAAATCCAGAAGATCAAGAAAAGACGACGTTCACTTGCCCGTATGGAACGTTCGCCTTTAGACGAATGCCATTTGGACTGTGCAATGCTCCAGCAACATTCCAGATATGTATGATGGCCATTTTCTCTGATATGATAGAGAAAAATTTAGAAGTTTTCATGGACGATTTTTCATTATTCGGAGACAGCTTTGAAGATTGCTTATACCATCTGGCCAGAGTTCTGATTCGCTGCAAAAAAACAAACCTGGTGCTCAACTGGGAAAAATGCCACTTCATGGTTACTGAAGGAATAGTGCTGGGGCACAGGATTTCCAGTAAAGGGCTGGAAGTAGACAGAGCAAAAATAGAGGTGATCAAGCAGCTGCCATATCCAACCACAGTGAAGGCAATCAAGAGCTTTTTGGGCCACGCAGGATTTTACAGAAGGTTTATTAAAGATTTCTCAAAAATTACAAAGCCACTATTTAATTTGTTGGGAAAATATGTGCCCTTCGTATTTGACGAAGCTTGCAAAGAAGCTTTTGACGTGCTTAAAGAAAGGCTGACGACTGCACCCATTATAACAACACCAGACTGGACACTCCCGTTCGAGCTGATGTGCGATGCCAGTGATTACGCTATGGGCGCGGTACTGGGACAGAGGAAGGACAAGGTGTGCAGCGTCATCTATTATGCCAGCAGGGTCCTGAATGAGGCGCAGATTAATTATGGGACTACAGAGAAGGAGCTGCTGGCAGTCGTTTTTGCCCTGGATAAATTCAGATCGTACCTGGTAGGCTCTAAAGTCATTATTTTTACAGATCACAGTGCACTGAAATACTTGCTGGAAAAGAAGGATGCAAAGCCAAGGCTGCTGCGTTGGATTCTGCTGATGCAGGAATTTGACGTCGAAATCAGGGATAAAAAGGGAGTTGAAAATGTAGTAGCTGATCATCTATCTCGTCTGGAAAAACCTACAGAAGAAGTGGTGCCCATTCAAGAAAATTTTCCAGATGAACATATTATGAAGATCAAGACCAATAGACGGCCCTGGTACTATGCCATAGCCAATTATTTGGTCAATGGTGCACTCCCTGAAGACATCACCTCTTGGCAGAAAAAGAAATTTATTTCAGATTGCAGGCAATATTTCTGGGACGATCCTTATCTGTTCAAGCAAGGGGCAGATAATATTCTCCGACGATGCATTCCATGTCACGAAATTTTGGAGGTAATTCAGCACTGCCACTCAGCACAGTGTGGGGGTAACTTCAGCGGACCGAGAACAGCTCACAAGGTGCTGCAGTCAGGATTTTTCTGGCCAACAGTTTTCAAGGACTGCCATTATTACGCGCAGAGTTGTGATCGCTGCCAACGGACAGGAAATATCTCCCAGCGGAATGAAATGCCCATGACACTTTGGCAGGAAGTCGAACCTTTCGACGTATGGGGTATCGATTTTATGGGTCCTTTTCCTTCGTCTCTGGGAAATCTCTACATCTTATTGGCGGTAGATTACGTGTCAAAATGGGTGGAAGCAATAGCCTGTCAGAAGAATGATGCGTCAGTCGTGGAAAGGTTCCTCAAACGAAACATATTTACCAGATTTGGAACGCCGAGGGCTATGGTCAGTGATGAAGGTTCTCATTTTATCAACAAAGTCTTTGCCAAGGTTCTAAAGCAGTACGGGGTGTCTATCCATAAGGTATCACTGCCTTATCACCCTCAGGCAAACGGGCAAGCAGAGGTGTCCAACAGGGAGATAAAGAGCATACTGGAAAAAACTGTGAATCCTGGACGCAAGGACTGGTCGTTAAAGCTGGATGATGCGCTTTGGGCATACAGAACTGCTTATAAAACCCCACTGGGAATGTCCCCGTACCAGCTGGTGTTTGGAAAAGCATGTCACTTACCAGTAGAATTGGAACACAAAGCTTACTGGGCAATCAAACAGCTGAATATGGATCATAGTTTATCAGGAAATAAACGGAAGATGGCACTCCTTGAACTGGAAGAATTCCGTAAAACTGCATATGAGAGCGCCAAAATTTATAAAGAGAAAACAAAGAAGTGGCATGACAACCGCATTCTACCAAAGAAGATAGAAATCGGGCAGAAGGTTCTCCTCTATAATTCAAGGATGAAATTCTATCCAGGGAAGCTGCGCTCAAGATGGTCTGGACCATTTATTGTGAAGGACATTACATCATGGGGAGTGGTGGAGCTGGAGAACCCGAGGGACAATACAGTTTTCAAGGTGAATGGGAACAGAGTCAAGCCATACAGGGATCCTCAGGAAATCATGGAGGTAGAGGCTCTCTACCTCGACCTTCCGTGATTACAGCAGAGGTAACAAAGTCGGGTTGTCGACTGTAAATCACAAGCGCTGGTTGGGAGGCAACCCAACATAGATTAGTTGTTTTTATATAATTTTTACAACGTTCATAATTTGAGAGAAAAGTGAGAAAGAGGGATTTAATGTTGAACTCAGTGTTTCAGGAAGCAGAGGCGTGCGTTCAAACGCAGAAGACATGCGTTCAAACGCACATGTGCGTTCAAACGCAGAGACCTTGCGTTCAAACGCAGCCCCACCAAAGGACAGGAAAGCACTGGAAACGGTTAACACTTTTGCGTTCAAACGCAGAAGACCTGCGTTCAAACGCAGACAGAAAAAATTTTCCAGCCACCAAGTGGTGCGTTTAAAACGCAACTCATGTGCGTTCAAACGCAAGAAGATAAAGAAGAGGTGGAAAAATCTAAGGACGTGCGTTTAAACGCAGATCCTGCGTTCAAACGCAGACCCAATCAGCAGAGAATTTCTAGAGAGACAAAGGCATGCGTTCAAACGCAACTCATATGCGTTCAAACGCAGCTCATCCAAGATGCAGAATATAAGCATTGCGTTCAAACGCAACTCATGTGCGTTCAAACGCAACTCATCAGACCCAGAAAGTTCAAGAACATTCAAGCACTGCGTTCAAACGCACACCGTGCGTTCAAACGCAGATCTTCAGCTCTTCAAAATTTCCAGAAAAATTAAGCTGTGCGTTCAAACGCAGGAGCTGCGTTCAAACGCACATTTGAGCGGGATCAAAAATTTCGGAAAAATTTGAAAAATTTTGAAATTTTGGGGCCATTCTGCAATTTCTGAAAGTTTGCCTATATATACTGTACGGATGACAGTGACTCATTTTCACACAAGTCTTCCAGTTTTCAACTCTCTCTCTAGAAAATTCTCTCTGCCCTAGCAGCCGCCAGAGCAGTCTGCCGCCAGCAGCCTCCGACGACCACCGCAGGACCACCAGAAGGTCAGGAACAGTGTGGGGGTGGTCCAACTCATCCGATCCAAACACCAACAGATCCACTTCAGAGAGATATTTCCAGATCTGTACCCGTAAGATTCACTCCGGGTACCCAGGTTCTATCTTTTCATTCTCTTTGAGTATTTTCAATTTTTACTGTTTGTATCTTGAAATGGAGGTGGATCAACCTTACATGAGGCCGGATAGGGCAATTGCACCTTTGAATATCATAGACTGCCGATTGCTTAGGGCTAACCATTTCTGCGACCATAGGTTTGTTAACATGGAGGCTCACCGTTTCTTTCTGCAAGACAAAAAGATTCGGTATGACATACCTGCTGAGAGGACCTTTCCCCGTGATAGAGTAGCAATGGGGGATGAACTGTTCGACTATACTGGGCAGGATCATTTTGGGGATTTGTTTACTGGGTTTACCAATCTGCAGGTCAGTTCTGTGCTGGCTAAGGAGATTTACAGCAATCTCCAGCAGTGCATGAACAGTGAAGCCCAGTCGGACAATGGAGGATAGCCGGCCATATGATAGCTTCTCTGGCCATGACCCCACACCGAGCCCTGAACATGCAGACAGTGTCGGTGACCCCGGCAGACCGGGTACCCAGTACCCACCTAGGAGAGAGCATGCAGACCCAGGGGCCAGCAGTGCCCATCCCGGTGCCAGCCACGCTGGTACCGCTGCCGCAGCACGCCATGCTGCGAGGAAACGCGCCAGAGGGCGAACCCCTTCACCATCTCCCGAGCCGACTGACCAGTCTACTCCGGAGAACACAGATTCGAGTTACAGGCCAGATCAGTAGAGTCGCGAGGACGCGCCACCTCTAGTGTGGGGGTGGGGAATCGTGTCCTCCTGCATAGCCATGTCAGCATATTTTTGTCAATTTTATTTTTCATTTTATTTTCATTTTTGTTGAGTCAGCACGTTTTTTATGTTGTGTCTACCCACCAAACTTTTTGACCTTGCATGATATATAAAAAAATAAAAATAAATAAAGAATAATAATAACTAAATTAATCTAAAAAAAAAAAAAAAATTGAGAAAGGGCAGCTTAGGACCTAGAAACTGAAGAGGATCCAATGAAAGAGCTTATGAGAGTAGGAAGCACCGTAGCAGGGATACTTCAAATTTTAGTATTTTGTGCACAATTTTCACGACAGGATATCCCGGGTATTCATGAATGTGGAAAGTAGATACAGGCATACTTTTGACTTCTCTAGTGTGCTAGGCAGATTTGGTCTTTAGATGATTGAATATTCTGTTTCCCGTGGAAACTGGTGGACTCTTGGAATCTGGGGTGGACCTTCGTGTAGAGTCGGTTTTATGTGGTACAAATCTGTGGCCTAAGCGAAGTTGGAGAATGTACACCACCATCCCTTAAGGTGGTTCCAAGAGAAAATCCTAAAAAGCCCGCACTCTTAACGCTCTACAGCACAGTTGTAAAAACAGAGGGGATTATGAAAAAAAAAAAAAGGAAAAATAAATAAATAATAATTTGCGCTTAAAGGAGAAACAACATAATGTGCTTCCATTCACATGGAAAATTTGGATCCAATCCAATTTAGAGCTTAAGAGGGAAATTAAAGTCAAGCCGTATTACACAGGAGTTGTGTCTCCCAGCAATGGGACAATTTGCAAATCAAACGCAATAACGGCTAAGAGGGTCTGAAAACCTCAAATGACTTGGCGAAGAAAAATTATCTGTTGACTATAGATGCCTGGACCCTCAAAGTCAAAAGACGTGCTTTATCTTGGTTGGTTTGGTGGATGGTTGGGGATACCTTAGTGAATTTGTGCGTAGGATCAGTTTATATCATTTCTTGCTGCGTGTTGTGGAATTTCGAAATGAGCTTGTGAGGATTTGATGATTTCAGTTTATGATAGAGAGGTTGCCCAATTTCAGAAAGAAAGAAAAGAAAAAAAAAATATATATATATATATTTAGCTGTGTCGTGAGTCTGTTGTGTATATTCTGTATCTGAGTCAGTCGTCTATTGAGTGTTTTGGTCTGTGTCTTGAATCTGTGAAAGAGGGGAAGTATGCAATTAAAGTATGCAAAAATGGGTCTGCAAGGCAGTATGCAAGGGTCTGCTCGGGACGAGCAGAGGTTAGTGTGGGGGTATTTTGACAGCTTGAAAATGTATTAGTTTGGGACATCTTTTTACCATTGGTTTTAACCCTATGAGAGTTGAGTTTGGCCATTTTCAGCTTATTTTCCACCTGATACGGGGCAGAGATTTATAGATCATGATTGTAAAATTTGAGTAATTTTATGCATACTTTTGTTTGTTGGATATGATCGCGGGTGCGTGTTATGATGTGCAGGTAACAGGTGCCGAAAAATGCATAAGATTAACTTGGATGGGAGGCAGCGTGTCAGGATAGCTGAGCAGAAAAAGAGGAAAAAATGCTAAGTGGTGCGTTCAAACGCAGGAGCTGCGTTCAAACGCACGAGACAGGAGCAGCAGGAAAAATGGCAGAAAATTGGCTAAGTCCTGCGTTCAGACGCAGGCAGTCTGCGTTCAAACGCAGGAGTCAGAGGCCAAAGTGCAGAAAAGCTAAGGCCTGCGTTCAAACACAGGCGGGGTGCGTTCAAACGCAAGACTCAACACTCAAGAGAAGAAAAGCCAAGGGGTGCGTTCAAACGCAGAGGAGCTGCGTTCAAACGCATGGGTTCAGGAGCCAGAAGAGGAAAAAACGGCTAAGGCCTGCGTTCAAACGCAGGAGGTGTGCGTTCAGACGCACTGCGTTTGAACGCAGGAAGTGTGCGTTCGAACGCACAGAAGGGTTCCAGAAGCTTCCAGGACGGGTCTTTTCGAGGGTAAAACAGGAATTTCGTGCATCAGTTTTGGAGACTGTGGCAGTATAAAAGGAGGTGTCCCAGCACTGAATTAGGGTTACGAACGCATACATACTCACACATCTATCATCATCATCAGCAGCCAGTTTCACAGCAGCCAGGAGTTGGAGCAGAGCAGGATTGGAGCAGTTTTCCAGTATCTTCAGAAAATAACTCGTTTGATCTTTTCTCTCTTTATGAAACATTGTTTTTAAATAATGCAAGCTAGCTAGACCTTTTGCCTAGGTTCTCGGTGAACCTAGGGTTTATGAATTCAGCAGACTTAGTTGTTTGATTTTCAGACGCATGGCTAGCTAAGTCTTAATACAGGATGGTTTGTTTATTATTCTGTCTTTGATTTTATTTACATACATGAATGGCTTGATCACCCAGGAGTGTTACAGACAGGATCTGGTGCGCGAGAGTGACCAGTGAAAGTTAGGAAGAAAAGACAGGATTTAGTACTCTGCCTTGATGGACCGAGAGGTGAAGAGAATCAGGGGACTAGCCCAGAAGCATTAGACCAACTGCTATACGTTTAGGGGGAGACCGAGAGGAGAACCTGTAACCCTAGCAGACTTAGAACGAACCTGCAGATTGAGGTGGACCGAGAGGACCCGAAAATCTGCAGGAGAGTGATAGGTGCATGAGACCGAGAGGAGATTGTGCTATTGGTATGCTGGCATAAACAAAACTACCGTGTGTTTCTGAAATCAAATATACCATGAAGGCTGGAGAGTAACCCTAGGGGATCCTGGAACCTAGATTTTTAGAATTATCGACTTTTACAACCACAACAATTTCCGCAAAATATTCAACAGAAAAATAAAATAAGCTTTTTTTACTGTTTTTATTTATTACAATTTAGTAGAGTCAAATCCCAAATCTTCCTCCTTTTTACAAACTTTGTGTCTAATTCTAATTCTCATTAGCGATAACTTAAACTGTTCTCGAGGGTTCGACAACCAGAGTCACAATTACATACTCTATATTACTTGATCGTACACTTGCGAAAAAGCAGATAGGTTTACGCTGTCAGAAGGTCGGCGAGCTGATTTTTCCGGCAAATTTCGTAATCCTGGACATGGAGGCAGGGGAGGTACCGCTCATACTGGGCAGGCCGTTTTTGGCCACTGGAGAAGCTATGATAAACTGCAAGAGCGGAGAACTGACCATGTATATTAACGAGAACAAGGTTAAATTTAACGTTTTCAAAAATCTGCAACTGCCAAATTATTATGAGCACAAAGATATCTTTGCCATAGACGTAGTTGATGAAGGCTGGGAAAACGAGGAGATGGATCAGTTATGGGAAGAGATAGATAGCAGGTACGGAGAAGAAAAGGAGATGACTCGGTGCGAGCAGGCCATGAGAGCCGAAGACTGGACCACTTTGCACCGAGACGAAGATGGCGGGCAGAAGATGATCCTGGTTCCGTCACTCAAGGAGCCACCCGCACTCGAGCTTAAACCACTCCCAAACCATCTCAGGTATGCATACATTGGTAATAATATTACTCTGCCCGTAATTGTTTCTTCTTTATTATCTCAGGAACAGGAGGAGAAACTGCTGGAGGTATTGCGAGAGCACAAGGAAGCAATCGCCTGGACAATTGCAGATATTAAGGGGATCATCCCCTCCTATTGCATGCACAAGATCAGGATTGAAGAAGGCAAGAAACCAGTGATTCAACCTCTGCGAAGACTGAATCCGAACATGAAGGATGTTGTGCGCAAGGAGGTCATGAAGTGACTGGAAGCAGGAATCATATACCCCATATCAGACAACACTTGGATCAGTCCGGTCCAGTGCATGCCCAAAAAGGGGGGTATTACGGTGGTGCAGAATAAGGACCAGGAACAGATTACGCAGCGCACTGTTACAGGCTGGCGGATCTGTATGGACTATCGAAGGCTAAACGATGCAACACTGAAAGACCACTTCCCACTACCATTCATGGATCAGATGTTGGACAGGCTAGCCCATCACGCCTATTACTGTTTTCGGGACGGGTACTCCGCATACAACCAGATTTGCATAGCCCCGGAAGATCAGGAAAAGACAACGTTTACCTGCCCGTATGGTACGTTTGCGTTCCGGCGCATGCCATTCGGGTTGTGTAACGCTCCAGCCACGTTCCAGAGATTCATGATGGCGATATTCTCCGACACGATCGATAAAAATCTGGAGGTATTTATGGAGGATTTTCACTAATTGGGGACGGTTTCGACGACTGCCTGCACCATATGGGTCAGGTTCTGATCCGATGCAAGAAGGCGAATTTGGTACTGAACTGGGAGAAGTGTCACTTTATGGTAACCGAGGGTATCGTGCTGGGTCGCAAAATTTCCAGCAACGGACTCGAGGTGGGCAGGGCCAAGATCGAGGTGATAAAACAGCTTCCATACCCGACAAACGTAAAGGCGATCAAGAGTTTTCTGGGTCATGCAGGATTTTACCGGAGGTTCATCAAAGACTTTTCCAAGATCACAAAGCCACTCTGCGCTTTACTTGGAAAAGACGTGCCCTTTGAATTAGATGCAGCATGTCAGCAGGCCTTTGACCATTTGAAGGAGAAGCTGAACACAGCCCCGGTAATTACTACGCCGGACTGGTCACTTCCGTTTGAGCTGATGTGTGACGCCAGCGACTACGCAGTCGGTGCAGTCTTGGGGCAGCGAAAGGATAAAGTTTGCCATGTGATATATTATGCTAGTAGGGTATTCAACGATGCCCAGATCAACTATGGAACTACAAAGAAGGAACTGCTTGCTGTAGTATACACCCTGGACAAATTCAGGCCGTACTTGGTCGGGTCAAAAGTGATCGTTTTTACCGACCATAGTCCCCTGAAATATCTGCTGGACAAGAAGGACGCAAAACCGAGATTACTGAGGTGGGTTTTATTGATGCAGGAATTTGATGTGGAAATCCGGGATAAGAAGGGAGTTGAGAACGTAGTAGCGGACCACATGTCCAGGCTTGAGAGTGCTAAGGTAGACCCGATACCAATCAAGGAGAACTTTTCGGATGAGCACATCATGGCAGTTAAAATCGGGAGACCGTGGTAATACGCCATAGCCAATTACTTGGTAACTGGCACGCTTCCCGAGGATCTCACCCCGTCTCAGCGAAAACGGTTTGTTTCCGAGAGCCGAAGGTATTTCTGGGATGACCCGTACTTATTCAAGCAGGGGGCCGATAACATTCTGAGAAGGTGCATTCCGACCCACGAAGCCTGGAATGTAATCAAACATTTTCACTCGGCACAGTGTGGGGGTCATTTGGGGGAACACGTACATCACATAAGATACTGCAATCCGGTTTTTTCTGGCCCACAATATTTAAGGATTGTCACGACTATGTGCAGGGATGTGATAGATGCCAGAGAACAGGAAACACGTCACACAGGGACGAGATGCTGATGACCGTGTGGCAGGAAGTGGAGCCTTTCGATGTGTGGGGTATTGACTTCATCGGGCCATTCCCGTCTTCTATGGGAAATCTCTACATTCCGCTTGCATGTGACTAAGTGGATTGAGGCGATCGCGTGTCAAAAAAACGATGCAGCTACCGTTGAGCGTTTTTTGAAACGCCACATTTTTACACGTTTCGGAACTCCAAGGGTTCAACACTCCCCTTGTTAAACAAAAAGGAAAATGCCTCCGCCCGAGGTGATGAGCCTCATTGGGAACTGATAAGGATCGTCGGTTCACAGCTAGTACAACCATCGATAACATGAATCTTCAAATTATAACTTTTACAATTTTCATACAAATACAAACCGTGATGATCTTTTGAAAAATTAAGGAATACACTTTTAGGTGAGATAATATACTATGTGATCTTCCAACTAGCAAGCTTTCCTGTCCAAAGTGTCGTGAACGTCCCCCCACCTCGATAGCCAACCTGCGGTTTTAAAATAGCAAAAGCCGACGCGTAGATCAGCAAACGACTGAGTAAGCTAACACCCATAGCACGTAAACAGATGATGAGACATATGACAGGAGTAACATATTCGCTAATAAATAAATATCAAACACTCGCGGAAAAGCGTTCACAGCTGATTTGGTGTGTCAAACTCCGTAACGATCTCAAATTTCGTATTCCGTCCCGAAGATGTGGTCCATCTCGAGAAATTCACTTTTAAATATCATTCCACAATATCACTTTAATCTCAAGGTATCTCATATCGAGTCCAGAAATCCATTTTAGTAACTAGTTGATACGGGGCGTGACCATATCCAATCCACAACCTCTTTCTCATATGTGCAAAAGCACTACCACAACCATAACTCAATCACAGGAGGTTCGCATCACAGCGTCTCATAACCATATCATAATCAAAAGGAGGTCAGAGCCTCATAATCTCATAATCTCATAACAGTAACCAACACAATATGTCAGAAATGTATCGTATCAGGGATATGGCACAAACCCACGCACAACGGCTTTCCACTTTACATAATTACCAAATTTTCTTTCAAGGTATAGAATCGAGTAAGGAGCTCCGAACAAAAGCCGGTGTGGCACAAAAATAATAATAATCGATGTATGATTGAGAGATATTCATATTTGACCAATAAGTGAGCGGTGTGCTACTTTTGGTAACCGAGGCAACGATTTCAAATTTCGTACTTCCAACCCAATGACGTGGTCTGTCTTGGGGTATCACTTTTACAAGTATTTCACAATATCATCTAAGTGTCGTCTTTCGGATTATTATTTAGATTAGGATGCCAATTTCATGCAATATTTCAAAGAGGAGTATTTCAAAACAAATAAACAACTCAACTAAATCAAGTACAGTAGTAATTCACGAATAACTCACGCGATACGCGAAAAGAAAGAAAGGCACACGAGGCTTGGCATATTAACTTACCAAAATCCAAGCACGTCATATAAGTTGTCTCGCCTACGAAACCGTCACCTACAAATCGAAGCTTCTAACTTAATATAATCTCAACAAATATACAACCTATATTTATTTCTAGCTCATTTTATTTTTCTCAAGAAAATATTAATTTTAACTTATTTATAGACCCAAAATTATATTTTCTTTAATAATATTTCCCCCCAAAAATATAGTTATTAATTTATAAATAATAATCTAATCAAATTAAAGAAAAACTAATTTTATAAATAAATCTGAAATTAAAAACTGCAAAAAGTTTCTGAAATGTCAACTGCCTCCCCCAAAGTTTCTGAAACGACATAATAACCCCCCTGAAAAGTTTCTGAAAATGACACTTTAACCCCTAAGCATGAACTTTCAAACTAACCGATTAAAACGTGGATTCGAGGCCTTTAAACTTGGTTTTGATCATTAAAAACAACTCAGGGGAAGATTTCAAGCATACCCAGTCAAAGAATCGCGAGAAACGATGAAGAAACGGATCGGGTCGAGGTCGCCGTCGGTGTCGCCGGAGTAGGAGCTCGCCTGGGCGTTCTCCGGTCGTTCTTGGATTCGATGGAGGCCTCCTGGAGCTAGGTCGGGCCTTTCTGAGTTGAACGGTACTGATTTGGCGTCTTGGGTCGTCATGGATCAACTCCGGCGAGGAACTCGCCGGAATCCATGGTGGATGCCGGCGGGTTTGCCTCTGCCATTGCTACGCTGCCTTTATCGTCTTCTCCTTCTTTTCTTGAGCTCGAAACGATGAGGGGATCGAGGGAGAGAGAAACAGAGAGATGGAGAGGGGTGGTTGTTTCCCGTCGGGGACTTCACCGGTGGCAGCGGCGGCCATTGTTGTCGCTGCTGCTGTTGCTTCTGCTGCTTCTGCGGTTGTTCCGAGAGGGAGAGAGAGGTCAGGGAGACAGAGAGAGAGATAGCTGGAGGTGGTGGTGGTCGCGGATGGGGTGTTCCCGCTGGTGGTGGGTCGCCGGAGATGGCAGCGGCAAGGCCGCTGCTGCCTCTTGATCGTCTGACGTACAAAACAGAGGAGGGAGAGATGGTGGGTGAGAGGAGGTGAGAGCAGAGAGGGAGATGGTGGTGATGATGGCGTGGTCGCCGGAGATGGTGGTGGTGGCGGGCTGCCTTCTTGCAGCTGCTGCCGCTGCTGTTGTTGTCGTTGTTTCTGGGCAGAGAGGGGTGAGACAGAGGGAAAGAGATGGAGGGGAGGGGAGGTTGAGAGGAGGGAGCTGGTTGTGGTGGTGAGGGTGTCGGGTGGTGATGATGTTGAAGGAGAAGAGGGAGAGAATAAATAGAGAGGGAGAGAGAGACGTGAGGGAGGGAGAATAAAAAAAGAGAGATTGTTGGGGGATGAGAAATTGTTGGGGAACGGGGGAAAGTCAGGGTTTCTTCAACATTATTATTATTATTATTATTATTATTATTATTATTATTATTATTATTATTATTATTATTATTATTATTATTATTATTATTATTATTATTATTATTATTATTATTATTGTTATTATTATTATTATTATAGTAATAAATATAGTATAAAATATGTACAAGTAGAGTATGAATACAACATAACAATACGTATAGTATAAATACAATACAAGTAATAAATACTAAAAGTTTCGTAAAAGACAAATAATAACCCCAACAACAACTATATAATATTATGTAAAATTACAACTACCTCCCCGCTAGCTATATATTTTTGAAACTAAGTGATTAACTTTACGAAAAATACGTCAATAAAACTTAGAAAAATATGGGGTGTTACACAGGGAGTTGATCAGAGACGAGGGCTCGCACTTCATCAATCGAGTTTTTGCTAAAGTTCTGAAACAATACGGCGTGTCAGTTCACAAGGTGTCACTACCTTATCATCCTCAAACGAACGAGCAAGCCGAGGTTTCAAACAGAGAGATCAAAAGCATACTCGAGAAAACAGTGAATCTCGGCCGAAAGGATTGGTCCATGAGACTGGACGATGCACTCTGGGCCTACAGGACAGCTTTCAAAACGCCGCTGGGAATGTCACCATACCAGCTCGTGTTTGGGAAAGCGTTACACTTACCGGTTGAATTGGAGCACAAAGTGTACTGGGCCATCAAGCTACTCAACATAGATCAGAATCTGGCAGGAGATAAGAGAAAGATGACGCTGCTGGAATTAGGGGAGTTCCGCAGGACGGCTTTTGAGAGCGCCAAGATTTATAAAGAGAAGAAAAAGAAATGGCATGATCAGCGCATCACGCCAAATCAGTTTAACGAAGGAGATAAAGTGATTCTCTACAACACAAGGATGCGGTTCTTTCCGGGAAATCTGAGGTCTCGTTGGTCGGGCCCGTTCATTATCAAGAAGATTTTTGCACGGGGTGCATTTGAGCTGGAGAATCCAAAAGATAATTCCAGTTTCCGGGTGAATGGAAATCGGATCAAGCTGTATCTCGAGACAGCTGAAGTCGCCAAGGTAGACCCAGTCTATTTTGACGACCCGTGAAAGGTAACCAGGTCGGGCCGTCGACCGTAACAAAGCGCTGGTTGGGAGGCAACCCAAAGTAATCGTTAATTATTTTATTTCAGTTATTTTATTCAATTCTGAAATTTTTGAGAGAGGTAAGTTGAGTGGGTTTTTGACTTGAAATTGAGTATGTGCAGACACAGCAAAACAGAAAACAGGCAGAAAACGGGAAAGAGGAAGAAAGAGATTTTTTTTTTAACAGTTGTGGGGGTACTGCCTGCGTATATAGCAGGGTACTGCGTATATACGCAGGCAGTACCCCCACAAATTTTTTAAAAAAATTCTCTTTCTTCCTCTTTCCCTACTGCGTTATTACGCAGACAGCACCCTCAAACTGTCCAAAAAAAAGAAAGAGAGAAAGCTGTTGCCTGCGCTGCGTATATACGCAGGCTGCTGCGTATATACGCAGACAACATCACGTTTTTGCCCCATTTTATTTTTCAAAATACTCCCTGTCTGCGTATATACGCAGGAGACAGCGTATATACGCAGACAGAAGAAGATTTTTTTTTTGGAATTTTTCAAAATTCCAGGGGTATTTTGGTAATTTTACAAAAATAGGGTTTAAAAGGGGGGGGGTGCCGTCGGCCACCATTGATGCACCTCCAACTTCTCTCTCTTCCTCCATTTTCTCTCCACTAGAAGAACACGAATTTTGCTACGGACCTCCAAATCAAATTCCAAGAATGGGGTGTTCTTGAAGAACACGAATTCTAAGAATGGGGTGTTCTTGAGCAAAAGTGCCTATTCGAAGGAGTTAGAGGCGGAATTAGCAAAAATCATAGAAGGAAAGCTGAAAGAGGAGGACAAGAGCTTCGACTTGGTGGTTTCAGAATTGCATTCCGGGCAGTTTCATTTTCCAGCGACCGCCGGCGACTTTTCCGGTCACTATCGGGCAGATTCTGCATTCTTCACCCCTTTTTAGGGAAGGTCCAAAATTTCAACTCTCGCTTTGCTTTTCAGTTTTGGCACGACCCGTAGTCGGGTCCGTTATTTATGCGATTTTTTTTTTTAAACGGCACTTGCCGTGTGGACCTCTGGTAGATTCTAGGCGGACTATTTGCTGGGACACACAACTCACGTGCACGTTTAGCTAATTTTGCACGTCTCCCTAGGCGGTGCGTTTTTCAAGATTTTATCTAGGGATGGCAACGGATCGGACTTGGATCGGATCTGTCAATAATCCGATCCGATCCGAAAACGATACCTCCTGATCCGAATCCGATCCGAATCCTTTCGGGCCCGGATCGGATTCGGATCGGATCATATAACGGATCACCCAAAAATTCCGAATCCGATCCATAAGGAAAGCGGAACACGGATCACAAGAACGGATCACGAATCGGATCGGGTCGAATTATATATTATTATATAATTATATATATATATAATATATGATTATATTATATAATTATAATTGTATTATATAATTATACATATATTATATGTAGTTCGGATCGGATCGGGTCGGATTATCGGATATTTTATGTATATATCAGATCGGGTCGGATCGGATCGGATCATCGGATATTTACATATATGATCCGAATCCGATCCGAAATCCGAACGGATCGCATATTTGTGATCCAAATCCGATCCAAAGGCAAATGGATCGGATTCGGACCGCTCCATTAGGGTCGGATCACCCCGGATCTCGGATCGGAGCGGACCGCATTGCCATCCCTAATTTTATCTGCCACGGATTATGGTGTGCCCATTATTGATGAGAATCGGGCCACCTACCCTATCGATTACCCTAAGGAGTTACTTAACTCTGGTAATTACAACAGTTTCCGTTTTGTGAATCACCATGCCCATTGCTATTTTCTGACGGGGGTTAAGATGAGTTATAATCTTCCTAAGGAATATCGTTTTGAGGTAGATGATGATAGGATGCCCATACAGATGGCTGAATATGCTAGTCGTTTAGACCTCTTCGGTCAGTCCCTCATCGGGTTTGAGGAGGCGTCTAGCTCTTCTTTAGTTAGGGAGCTTTTTAGCAACCTGATACATAAGCGGGCCGGGGAGGAAAACGGTGACATCCGCTGGGTATATTGCCGTAGGAAGTTTATGTTGGTGACAGTGGATAGTATCCGTCAGGCCTACGGGATAGCCTTGACTAATGTCCCATGCGCCTATGTTGAGTTTATCGATTACCCACCTAGCGATGCATAAATTTTGCAAGTCGTGACCGATGGTGCTGAGGGGGTCCGCTTCGTGAGAGGGGGTGACGGGCAGAGAGGCACCAAATTGCACTCTCGATACATTACCAGGCCGCCTAGGTTGTGGGCCGAGTGAGTGGTGAACCGTGTGGTGGGGATCCAGCACTTTACCTATTTGGATTATGAGTATGTCCTGTTAGTGTACTGCTTAGTCCTCCGGAGACGGGTCGACATCCCGCGTCGCATTTGGGTCTACATGCAGGAGCGGAATGTGACTGCAAGCCATAAGGGGCTGGGGTATAGCAACCTCATCGCCAAACTGGCTCGGGAGCACGATGTCCCTCTGATTCTCCAGGAGGGTGACCTAGACCCTCCGGTTCTTAAGACCTATAGGAAGATAGTGGCCCGGAACCCGGGACCACCTGGACTTCACGAGCCGGTCATTAACCTAGACGGGGATGATGAACCCATGGAGGAGGAACCTGCCCCTGCCCCTGCCCCTAGGAGGAGATCAACCCAGGAGAGACCCATTAGTTGTAAGGCATCAGTCGGACTTCGGCGATGTCGTACGACTCGTGAGCGTGGGGAGTCGAGTCAGTCGGATAGTCAGACAGCTGGCCCGAGTCAGCCGGCCAATGAGAGAGCTGAACCGAACCCACGGGCCGGCCCGACTCCGAGAGCCAGGCCGGGCTCACCTCGTTGACTGTCCCGAGTGGATGAGGGATTTGAGGATGTAGAGGGGGCCAGAATTCCATTGGGGAGAAACTGCTCGAAAAAATCAAGAACTCCCAAAGGACTCAGAAGAAGATGGCCAAGGACCATAATGCTGCACTAACTAGTATTCGAGAGGAGCAACGAGAGGCGGCCCGGCACGCAAGCCGAGACCCGCCATTACCGTTATATTTCCCTCCCACCTACTCCAGCAGCTACACTACCAGTTGGTCGGACGAGGCAGACTCGAGCGAGTTTGTCTCCGCTCCGCCTCAGTCGCCTCAGCCACCGCAGCCACCACATGGACGTCAGTATAGGACACGATCCCAGCAGCCCACAGGTCACCAGTCTGGGTCACAAAACCAGCAACTTTCGAGTGGCCGGTCTGGGTTGCGATCCCAGCCACCCAACAGTTGGACAGGATCCGAGTCACAGTCCTCCGACTCCCGTCCCCGTCCACGAGCACGTCGGACGGTCGTGTACCAGACCGACTCTAGCGGCAGCTCCACTAGTAGCATACCCGGTTCCTCGGAAACCGGGTCAGACCCGCCTTATATTCCAGACGAGTGAGTGTCATGAGGGCATGCCACCTCTTAGTGTGGGGGTGGTAGTCGTGTCTGCATTAACCCAGTCTGCACGTTTTTTCATATTTTTTTTGCAATTTTGAGTTTATTTATTGAGTCAGCACGTTTTCTTCATTTGAGTCTACCCACCACAGCATTTCTGGCCTTGCATTGTGTATACCCTAAAAAAAAGTAAAAAATCAGAAAATTTTGAGAAAGGGCAATCGAGATAACAGAAACTGGGAAGAAATTGAGGTTTAACCCTTTGACGGAAAAGAAAACTTGCACCGAGGTATAGTAGATAGGTGAGAGCCAGTGACCCTTGGAATCCTCAAGTAATTATCACCTGAGCTAAGGATCCGACTAGTTGCCACACCGCCGTCATCTAGGTAGTCGACAACCCGCCTATGGGCGCCATCACTGTCATCGCATCTTTCGGTGGAGTGATTGGCTATCAAGGGACCTCACGTCCTTTTTCTTAACCCTAGGTCCAACTAGTTAGTCCGTTTGAAGCTATTTACCCCTTTATTCATAACCACTGTAGCCTAGGAAGCCTTCTTTGAGACCTTCATCAGTCGTTAGTTGGCTATTCTACCCGTTATGACAGAGGAGGTGAGTTAGGGAGGGTTTTAAGATGGGAGAGCTTCATGATCGATCAGTTTGGACAGTTTTTGACATCGACACGTTTTTCGAGGGAAGGACAGGGTGAGTTAGTGGCGACAGTGCATTAATTTGCGGAGGTGGATCACTGCATTACATAGTGACCACAGGAGGAGTTAGTCGCGTGTGAGCATCTTTTCGCACAAAACTGGGTTCTCGGGGTTGTGGGGGTAATTGGTGGTTGTGCCGTTTTTCTACATCTTTGGTGATAAGGAGGTTCGATGGGACTGCACAGTATCATCCCGACTACAGGATCAGCGCTTCAGGACTAGTGTGGGGGTACTTCACATGACGACATCTTTCGTACCCCACGACAGAGATTTATTCTTACTCACTCAGCTTTAGTCACTTTATTTTAATATCATTATTCGTGTATTTATATATGTATATATTGTCATAATAGGAAAAAAAGGAAAAAAATGAAAAAAAATAAAAAAAGAAGAAAGCAATGTTCTAGTTCTCAGTTTTTTTTGTTGTTTATGTTATTTAGTAAAAAAAGCTGAGTGGGTAGCACAATTTTCGAGACATTTGCACCACTTCACATTTGTGGCCGCGAGTACGGCGAAGACACACCGGGGGCCAGGGAAATTGAGAAAGCAGGAACTTAGGTGTTTCAGGCAATTTTTCGGGATCTCAGTGAGGGGTGTGAGTTTGGTAAATTGTGAGAATGTCATAACAAGTAGGACTGTGCCTTACCTTGATACATATATATCCTACCTGTTAGACTTAGAATCTTGATTCGGATATAGCTCGGATGGTAGGTTAACTAGGGATTTGCTCAGGTTGATAACGAAAGTAATAGTACTTTGGTCCAGTGCTTAAATCCACCATAGAAATCTGTTCAGACTTACCGATCGATTGCAGGGAAGTACTTTCTGAGAAAAGGGTGAGGTCCCGAGGACACACCGGTTATGTTTTGGAGATTGCCCAATCTCGCCAAAAATAATTTGTCATGTGTATGTTTTGAGTCATTGTTTATTGAGTTTGTGTATATTCTATCTGAGTCAGTCTTTCTATCGATTCGTCTGGCCATAAGGTTCGGGTCGAAAGAGTATGCAATTGCAGGAAGTATGCAAAGGTAGTGTATGCACGACAGGGTTTGCAAAGACAGAAATGTATGCATGCAGGACAGTTTACAAGGGGTTTGCTCGGGACGAGCAAAGTTTAAGTGCGGGGGTATTTGATAACTCCCCACTAGGGGTTATCTTTTATCCCGAAATCACAAGCGTTCGTGTCAGAAAATAGCGTCTTTTGCCGGGATTTTCCCTAGAAAGCCTCGGAAAGTTAGAACGATATGTTTATATGTACTTTCTGGATTCCTGCTTATTTCATGCTTTTATTGGATATGATCGCGGGTTTTGTTCGTGTTGTCTTTTCAGGAATAGGTCCGGGAAGTGCCTCGGGAAACGTGCACAAGATCTAACCTAGACTGGAACACGGGAAAGCAAGAAGACACCAAGGAGGGAAAAGTGGAGATTTCAGGCAATGTTGTGGGTCCTGCCTGCGTATATACCCAGCCAGGCCACCAGAAGACCCTGCCAGGCCACCAGAAGACCCAGCCAGGCCCACCAGAAGACCCTGCCTGCATATATACGTAGGAGCCTGAGTATATACGCAGGCTGTTGCGTATATACGTGGGCAGGAAAGAGGAAACAGCCTTGGTGGGACCCTGTTTGCGTATATACACAGGAGACAGCGTATATAAGCAGGCATGTTGAATTTTCTGAGTCGGTGGACCGGTGGCATTTTCGTAAATTCTGGCACAACGTTTCAAGAAAAACAACACTATTTAAAGACTGGTCAAGAACTCGTTTCAGGACACACAACACAACCCAAGGACGAGTCAGGGCATCCCCGAAGAGCACGAAAGAGCAATTCGAGATTCGAAGACTTAGTTTGATTTCACTCTCTCTCTCTCTCTTTATTCAGAAATTGTGTTTTATTAGTATGACTTTTAGCAGCTAAACTTCTTACCCTAGGTTCTCAGTGAACCTAGGGTTTCATATCCAGATTTTATAACTAGTTTGATTATGGATTCATATTATTATCTTAATTCAGCAGCTGTATCTATTATTCTGTCTTTGATTATTCTCGTACATTCATGATAGGATTGATCACCCAGGATTGCTATAGACCCGAGCCTGTAGGTGAAAACGTCAGGTTAGGGTTAGGAAGAAAAGACAGGATTTAGTACCTTACCCTGATGGATCGACCAGAGAAAGGGAGATAGGGTTAGCACAGAAAAACGTGAGACTGTTGGAATAGATGCCCTAGAGGCAATCTAGTTTAGTATGAATTTATATATATGGCTAGAAAATTCATTTATTATTTATTGGATATTTAATATAATGAAGTCCTTAGATTTACAATTGTGTTGTTTATCTTAAATATCCCTAGTCAAGTATAATGATTAAATGGGACAATCATCTATAGACTAGTATGGGGTTGGATTGATATGGAGATATCACGATCCAACACATAGGTGTGCATTACGGAATGTTGCACCGGATTGACCCATCTCCGAGAAAGGCTACATACACGTTATGTTGAGTCACAAGCGCTTCTCGTGGTGCAATGGTATTGTCATCCTTAGACTTGAAGTCACTAGATATTCTAGTTGTGGATCATTGTGATCTTGGTAGCGTTAAACGCTACACCGTGACTGGGTAGTTATAAAGGCGTGTACTGGATACAATGAGAAGCAAGCTTAGAGATCGTAGTGGACGTAGAAAGGATTTGCCCCTCCCACATAACGGGAGCAAATATCCTAGGCCACTCGAGGGATAGTGCTTATAGAATGTCTGGCCAGACTCAAATAAATCAATATGGGATATTGATGTTATTTGCGCGAATAAGGCTATTCCCATGGATCGAGAAACTATGGATTGGATATACGAGTGTGACTTGTATGTCTCGTGTCCAATCCGGATATGGAGGCAAAGGGATGAGACAATTACTTGTACAAAGGTTATCAAGATGACTATTCTATTAGTTGGCGAGAATGGATGTTTTGCTAGAAGCCACTCCATATTAGCAAATAGTTGCTACCAACTAGATAGAACCTATGGGGTCACACGCTATATAGAGTTGAACTGGATTTGGGAATTAATTAATTGGATTAATTAATTAGAAGGATCACTTTGCAAACCCTTGCAAACTTAGTAGGGACTAATTTGCAAGGAAGGGACTAAATTGAATTCTAGTTGGACTAGAATAAGTCCTTTAGGTAGTTAACAAGGAGTTGTTGGACTATATAAAGGACCCTCTTTCCTTCCTTCCTCATAACTTATGCTCATTAAGTGAACATAACAAGAGTGGGAGAGAACAAAGGAGAGAGAGCAAGCAACAAGGAGCCCGACGCCGCCCTCGTCCCCGTCGGCCAAAAAGAGGCCGAAGCCCTCTTTTTGTCTCGTTTTGAGTGATTCGTTCTTCCTCTTCCTAATCCGGGCTAGCACCAAGGAGTTTGGGAGATCTAGGATCAACTCTAGGCGTGTTTCAACTATAGAGAACGTGACATTATTCGCGTTTGAAGTCATCAAGGAGAACCCAAAGGCGTGTTTATGATTTCTAACCTTTACTATCGTTATGCATCTAGACTTGTGATCCTTGGAGGGTTTTGCATGGTTTATGTTTGATTATGCTTCCGTTGTGCGATCCATGAATCAAAACCCTACAGAGACCAACTGTTAGAGAATTTGAACCGGGCCATTCGGACAGGTTAGGAACCCTAACAAGATTAGAACGAGACTGCAGAATTAGGCAGCTTAACAGGAATCTGAAAGTCTGCAGGATCGGGATTACGTGTGGGAGCTAAAAGGTCACTGCACAACTGGTACGTTGCACAGATAACAAAACTGCTGAGTGTTTTCATATCAAACAAGAAGCTGAAATCTGTAGAAACCTTAGGGGATCCTGGAGCCTAGTTCCCATATACTATAGTTACAACCAAA
The DNA here is from genome assembly GCA_023055425.1 of Linanthus parryae. Lineage (NCBI taxonomy): Eukaryota > Viridiplantae > Streptophyta > Magnoliopsida > Ericales > Polemoniaceae > Linanthus > Linanthus parryae. The sequence continues at coordinate 43,810,563 of JALGPY010000006.1, forward strand.
TAAGCTTATTCTAGAAAAAACGTCACAAAAATATTTACGATTTTGTCTTTTAATTACCGTACTTAGGTTAGCAATCTACAATCACAACCAACTCCTCCTCGTTGTTACACTCTGTTAATTGAAACTGGTTAATTAAGAAAACCCGAAACAGTCTCTGTGGGATCGACAGCCCGAGTTGAAATACCCCCGATACTACTTGATTTTGTATACTTGCGAATAGCCTGTAATTTGCGCATCAAAGATGAAGGTTGGTGGCTTTGGGTTGGTGTTCCCGTCGGGAACAGAGGCGGTGGTGGTGGCGGCTTTTGTCTTGCCGCTGCCGCAGATGTGGCTCTGTTTTTGGAAGAGCAGAGAGTGAAACAAAGATCAGATAGATGGGAACGAAAGAGAGAGAGAGAGAGAGAGAGAGAGAGAGAAATCAAGCAGCTGCTTGCTCTCGGGTTCTTGCCGCCTGGAACAGAGGCGATGGTGGTGGCGACTTTTGCCGCTGCTGCTTCAGTGCTCTGTTTAGGACAGAACAGAGAGTGAGACAGAGAAAGAGAGAACATAGAGCTGGAGGGTGAGAGAGTGATGGATGTGGAGGTGTTGCTCGCGGTGGTTGTGATGGTGGTGATGTGGGTGTGGCCGCGGGAAGAAGAAGATGAAGATAAAGATGATGGTGAAGGTGTGGGTGATGATTGAGGAGGTGGGTGACTCATTATATAGGGGGACAAAAGGATGATGATAGTTGTGGCGGTGATAGTGATTGTTGGTGGCGGTGGAAATTATCTCCGAAGAAGGAGAAGTTGGGAAGGAGATGACTTCTCACGAGGAGTTATAAGGTGTATTTGATGCACCAAATATTAGGGTGATTGGGTGTGTCTTGCCTACTAAACTTCGCGGTGGTCGTACACGCGTAAACATATATAATAACAAAAATAAATGAAACTCTCGCGTATTTCTCTACGATTACTAACTTAATATTTTCTAAAATCCTACAATAATTTCTTGTCTATAAAATACTAAAATTTGACGAACTTTATTTTTTTTTCCACAATCAAATTCTTTATTTATCTTTTAAGTTACTATTTTGCCCTTGTAAATTATACGGAGTATTACATTCTCTCCCCCTTAAACAGAGCTTCGTCCTCGAAACTTAAACCATCCAAATGCTCTTGATGCTAAAACTCTTCTCTCGAAGCTAAAATCAGCCAAATACTCTTGATGCTAAAACTCTTCTCTCGAAGCTAAAATCAGCAAAATACTCGAGGCTAAATTTTTTACCTCGAAGTCAAATTCAGCCCAGTACTCCTGGTGCTGAAGCTTTCTAATATGCAACTCAAGATTACAGTCACGATCACATAACCGGCAAGAAATTTCACATAGAAAGTAATGGCAAACATAGTTACTACCTAATGTATGCGGTGCAACACGTACTTATGTACTACGTAGAGTTGTAGTCACGTCTATCTTACTTATGTGATTATAGTTTCATTTGGTTACTAAAGGCCAGGGTTAAATATGTCATAAGGGTACTAACGCGTCATGGGTATTAACGTGTAATGGTACCAGATGAAGAGTTGCATCCTCTCCCCCTTAGAGAGTGACGTTCCCGAAACTTAATTTGTCCTCGAGAAATTACTAGCCTCTCGTATTTGGTCAAATAGGTCGCCAATCCGAGATAGAGGGTATTTATTCAAATAGTATGGCAATTGGTTGTTCGTAGGTAGAGAAATTACCCGTGACACTTCCATGAACGGCCTCTGCCTCAGTCCTTGTTAACACAGCGATCCTTCCCATATTTCCATTATGACCTCTTACTCCTCCTGCTACACCAGCTCTGTTGTTGACATTCAACCCATATCTAGCATTGTTGTTCCCATTCCCGGGTTGAGCTTCGTTCTGTCCTGCATTTCCCGGGTTGTAATTCTGCTGCCTGCCATAGCCATTACCTCTGTTGACTCAAAGACCCTTGAGTGTGTTTTGAGAAGTAATTGTTTTGAGTGATGAAAGACAAAGACAAAGACAAAGACTAAGCTTTTCTGATACTCCAAGGCCTTGAGATACTGACAGAACTTCAAAGCCTTGAGAGTTGTTTTATTGTGCTGAATGTTCTAACAATCTTGTGTTGCAGATTGGCTACCTGATTATATAGATCAGAGATTTGCTGCATATACTCATGTTTTACTTTTTCTACATACCTAACACAATTGCATATGTCCTGATCAGGGAGAATCAAAGTTTTACGGACTTAACTTTGACAGACTGAGAAACATGTTCAGAGCTTCAAGGCCTTGAGATGTGCCTTGAGCTGCTGACAGGTTTACAGAACCAATTTGATTCTTTCTTGCAGGGTTTGATCCTTATTATTGTGATTGTTTAATGAATTCTAAAAGTCTTAAACTGGTTTATCATGAATTATTTGTGTCAGAAGTTAATCAGATTATTGTTCTAATCTTTTATCCAGTTTTTATCAGAAACTGGAAAACCAAACAGTCTTAGTACTGCTATATTTATAGATTTTGTTGTTGCTGTGTTTTAATGTTATTGCAGGTTTGTTAAACGTGCAAATGCAATCTCAACAAACTCCAACGGATATCTACTCAGAGCTGTTTGAATTGCAGTTGAAAACAGAAAGAGAATTTGTAGGAACTGAGATCCTAAAATCTCTCATTCAGCTGCAGTGGGTAGATAAGAGACTGGTTTGAATTTTTGAAAGAGGAGAGGCTTGCAGAATACTGAGATAAGTGTGAAAAATTCGTGGGAGATCATTCATTCAGACACACAGACATTCAAGTTTCAATTCCAGATTTCAGAAGATCAAATCATTCCAATTTCCAGAAGAACACATACTGGCCTTCACAAGCTCATTCTTCTACTGTGTTCTTCATCTGTTTTGTAATCTGCTTATCTTTTGTATATCTAAAACCTCACTAAACCTAGTGGTTGGTTGTTCAAGTGAACAACAAGAGGTTATTGTTAGCTCAACAGTTAGTAGCTGATACTAGATAGGTTTGGAACCACAAGCTGTATAGGTGTAAGGGAAATCACTTAGGCTTGAAGATCTAGGGTTGTTTCTGTGTGAGTAATAAGAAGTGTTTGCCCAATCCTGGTGGGATTAGATCACTCAGGCAGAGATTAGGTCCATTGGGACTGAACTCTGTAAATTGCTTTGTGTTCTTTACTTTACAGTTTTGTTATTTTCAGTTACATACAACTCAAATCAAACTAGGGTTTATTTTGCCTTTGAAAGTTTCTGACAGTTTTCTAAAATCTCAAGGCCTTGAGATTTGAGTTTCACACAAAGCTAATTAGTTAAAATCTGAGTTTTGCAAAAAGTTTCCATACTCTATTCACCCCCCCCCCTTCTAGAGTATTTAGGTCCTGAATTTAGTCTACATTACACACTTTCAACCTCTATTGTCCTGGTAGTTGCGATTCCCGTTCTGCTGATTCTCAATCTGCTGGTTACGACCAAAGTTGTTTCCATTCTGCTGACGGTTCCTCTGGTTGTTGTTTTGTTTTGGCCTTCCAAAGTTATCTCCCTGGTTCACTTGTTGGTTCCTGGCTGGTTGTGAACGGCATTCATAAGCTCGGTGTACCCTCTTACCGCAGTTGTGGCATATGACTGGGATTCCCATGCAGTCAACTCCATTATGGTTCTGCTGGCACTTGTTACAGATGTAGCGGCGAGGTTGCTGACCTCCAGAACTCTGTTGATTGCCTCGGAATCGTCCCTGATTACCTTCTCCATTGTTGGGTTTAAACTTTTTAGTTCCTGTGGCAAGGTTGGTGTTGCTCCCTTCTGCTTCTTCCATCTTGCATTTTTTGCGTTTTTCATCTTGGGAGACACGAACTCGCCATATGTCAGCAGCTCTGTCGTACGCTTCGTGGAGAGTTGAATAAGTTCTGCACAGCAAAGACTCCTGTATTCTTTCTTGCAATCCACCAATGAACTTAGAAATCTTGGAGTCTTCATCAGGCACCATATTTCCTACAAACCGCGCCAACTCTTTAAATTTGCAGAAATACTCAGTCACAGAGTCGTTTCCTTGTTGTAGGTTCTGGAATTCGGTTTCCTTGCTCCTCTTCACATGATGTGGGTAGAATCGAGATCGGAGAGAAGCTTGGAGGGATTCCCAGTTGAAGTTGGGATTGGATAGCAAAGTTTGACGTGCATTTCTCTACCAAAGGTTTGCTTCGCTCTTTAAGTAAAAGACCGCACAAGTGACTTTCCTCTCATCAGGGGATCCTACCGTCTCTAGAATCTTGTCCATCTCCATAATCCAATCCTCCAATTCAACATGATTCTCTTTTTCTGCGAACTCCATTGGTTTCATTTTTGCCACTTCTTTGACCCAATTAGTTATTGCCTGACCTCCGTTATTTATCATTTTAGTCATTTGCTCGAAGAACTGCTCCATGGTGACGTTCTCAGCCATATCTTTCTGTCAGGTTTTCCTAAAGTGATATCGTAACGATCTATCAGTCACATCCTATGGTATCCTTGGTTATTGTCGAAAAATCTTAACAACTATCTCGTAACATCACAACTAGTAATATACCTAACACAATTATCACATAAAACATGCATCTTATGGCTAGTTCACAGTAAAACACATTTGACTCACGTCTCCAATCAAGATATTGTAACTCATCCATATAAAGAAGATAGTACATCAAGTACAATCCCAATATTTCCATCATCTCCATCATGAAAGTATCAAATATTCAGCGCCAAGTAGAATGCATTTCAAATTGAACCAGATATGAAAGTAACGTAACACACAACACGTCTCCAGACAGGATGAGGGTGGGCGGGAGAAATCAAAACCAATACCTAGGCTAACCATAACCCGAACGGCTTTTCCGATTTTAATTATCTTGCCCTACGTGCATTTTAAGTTACCCTACAGGTTTAATTCCCTTTTCCGGATCAAATGCTCTGATACCACCTGCAACACCTCGTGATCCCCAAGCCTTCCGTTCCGGACCGGAAAGCCCTAGAGGCCGATGCTAAAGTGTTGGTGGAAGTCATAAGCATAACATCCATATATTACACTACTATTAAACATTACACAAGTCTTCATATGTTACATCATATTAGACATTACATTTCCTTCTTAACTTCTTCATATGTCACTACTAGAACATCACTCTTACACTAGTCATACTAGCTTAACTTTACTACTGGTGATGACATTGTTCTTAGTGCGTCCCGTACTCGGCTACATCGTAATACTCAGCTTCTAAACCTGCGGTGGGAAGAATAACAAGAACCGCAGTTTCTAAAGTCAGCATAAAATACTAAGTAAGCAAATACCCGAGCTCGTAAACAGATGATGAGGCATAATTATTTCACAAAAGTTATAAAGACGAAAACCAGAGTAAAATTGAATATAGAGTAGAAGCTTGAATAAAATCCTTTTCTTCTCAATTCTCTTTCTTGAATCTCAACGGGGAGTGTTAATCCCAATCTATTTCTTCTTTCCTTTCCATAAACACCCTTGGCTCAGAGAAAATTATATTTTAACTTAGTTGATACGGGGAAGATCTATCCATCTCGCATACTCCAATACCTTAAGTGTCGGCACCCCCCTAAGACTTCTTGCGGCCAGAGAGGTGAGTACATGGAGCAAACCTGGCAGGTTGCGACCGGGTAAAATAAACGTGTCGGGTGACCGCAGCCAACCACGACCAATCTTATCCAAAAGTATATATAACGATCCCCGCACAACTCTTTCCACTTTATATTAATTACGGATTAATATTTATCATGTGACAGTATCAAAGCAAAGAAACATCTTTCAATTGTAATGGAAACTCACATAAAACATGTAAATCACAAACGCATTTTGAGACAAGTATTAAACTCAAATCACGACACGAAAGGAGCTAGGGATGCTAGTCTTGGCATATTTACTTACCTCGATTCCGTAGCGTCGGATCATCCTAGTCGTAGTCGTTGTCTACGAGTCCGTTACCTACAAATCGAAGCTTCTAAATCGTCACAATTATGTATATAGCTCTGCGAGTCTTATTAAGATTCCAATTGAATAAATCTTATACTAAATCGAGATTCACGTGTTACTTTCTTTAAGTCTCTTTATTTAGCTATATTTTCTTGGTAACCAAAAATTATAAAGCAACGAGTCTATATTTGAAAAATTATTAAATTTTATATTCCCAAAAGTCTTATTTATTTATAGAAATCCTCTTCACAAACGCCATGAAATACAAGTAAAACTAAAAATAGTTTATATTTTTATAACATATATATATATATATATATATTAGAATTAGAGAATAAAAGATATTGAATTTTACGAAGAGCACTTCTAAATATTTGATACGATGCGGTTATTTTAGATAACTATTAAATTTTAAATTTTGAAAAGTAATTATTGACTTAGAGTAGTTGTTGGTTTATAAAGACACGAAATAATAGTGAAACGGTTATTTGTTATATTTATGAAAAATACTTTATCCAACTATAACAATTTAAACGGTGTTTATAATTTTAAGTTTTTAAGAAAAGTTTTCACAAACACGACACTACAACGTTTATAAACTAGCCAATATAATTTTTTACAAGTATTACATAAACCGATCTAAAAACTAATTGTTTAAATCAAAATATATTTAGTTTTTAAATAAAATGTTCCTCGTTTAATTTGTAACGAGCGGCTCGTATACTATTTTGACGCCCGAATCACTTTTCCGTAACGGGCATGAAAAATACTATTTTTAGAAAACATTTTAATCCAAAAATAACAATTTTATATTTCGCGTATAATATAACGTTTACATAAACGAAGTGTATATCCCCCAAGTTTGTTTTAAAAGACAACATATAACCCTCCTACTCACAAAGTAATTTTAATAAGAGACACCTACCACCTTCTCTGTTTCAGAAAGTACCACTAGCTCCCCCCCCCCCCACTTATGTCAATATAATTTTCTGAAAATACACTTTCACCCCTTTTTACATAAACTTCAACTTTCATCAATCAAAGCATGGATTCAAGCATTCAAAATTGCATTTGGACTATATAAAACAAATAATTAGAGGATTTAGAGCATACCTAGGCCAGGGTGGGTGCCGTCGGATTGCTTCAAGTGAAGCTTTCCCGTCAGCTTCAATGGTGGAGCTGCGTTGGTGGTGGTGATGTCCTGTTACAGGACTTCTCTCTGTTTATTTTCTTCCTGGTGGTTTCAAAAGACGATAGAGAGAGATTGGAACAGAGGAGAGTTGAAGATGAAGGTTGGTGGCTTTGGGTTGGTGTTCCCGTCGGGAACAGGGGCGGTGGTGGTGGCGGCTTTTGGCTTGCCGCTGCCGCTGCTGTGGCTCTGTTTTTGGACAGAGCAGAGAGTGAAACAGAGATCAGAGAGATGGGGAACGAATAATAGAGAGAGAGATAGATAGAAATAAAGCAGTGGCTTGCTCTCGACTTCTTGCCGACGGGAACAGAGGCGGTGGTGGTGGCGACTTTTGCCGCCGCTGCTTCCGTGCTCTGTACTGGACAGAACAGAGAGTGAGACAGAGAGAGAGAGAGAGAACAGAGAGCTGGAGGGTGAGAGAGTGATGGAGGTGGAGGTGGTGCTCTCGGTGGTGGTGATGGTGGTGGTGTGGGTGTGGCCGCGGGAAGAAGAAGATGAAGATAAAGATGACGGTGAAGGTGTGAGTGATGATTGAGGAGGTGGGTGACTCATTATATAGGGGGACAAAAGGATGATGATAATTGTGGTGGTGATAGTGATTGTTAGTGGCGGTGGAAATTATCTCCGAAGAAGGAGAAGTTGGGAAGGAGATGACTTCTCACGAGGAGTTATAAGGTGTATTTTATGTGGATGAGTGTGTAACGTGCCCTATATATACGGTCGAACGTGCCGTTACGAGGCTAACATTAAGCCGCCATACATGAGCGAAACATTATCATCGTGACTCTGTGACAGCTTGTGGTTCTCACTAACCTATCTAGTACCTGCTCTAGTTAACCGATTCAATAATAATTATCTATATTTTCACTTGAACAACTCACGAGAATAAGATATGAGAAATATTATCAAAATGATATACAAATTAAGTACAGAAAGAAGAGCTCTGGGAACTAGTGAAGCAATTGAGTATGCAATGATCGTCTGATGAGTGGATTGAGTAAAATGAATCTCCTTCTATGTTGATTGTCAATCCTTGAGAGTGTTTGAAAGTCTCTATGTGAGTTCTGCACGAATTTCCCCAGTAACTCTCTCTCTTATGCTACTAGTTTGAATTGCAGATTTGTATAATCTTCTGGAAAAGTTTCTCCTAAAATCAAGCAACATATCTTGACTTCTCTAATAGCTCTTCCCAACGTCTAGTTGCTCAGTATCTTCAAAGATACTGACTTGATCTTTTAGCTGAGTGTGTTAGGAAGGTCCAGGAAAGATTGTACAAGCACATATTCAATTTGACAACTCTATTTCCTTTCCTGCAAATACACAAATTAGGAAATAGTTCCTGCAAAATAGGTAACTAATCAACTCTGCAAAAACTAAGTCAAACATAGAGATTAGCGACAATTTAGAGTATCATAATGGTTTTTTCTTTAATCATCAAATAAAGCATAATCAAGCATAGGAAATCAGGAGTCGGATTAGAATGAAAAGCTCCCCATAGGTTCATGCTATATACTGCAGCATATATTTCAAACCTTTGAAAGCTGTTTCAAGCCTTTGAAACAAGCTGAACTTACAGGATCATCATTCACCATTCAACACCTTCGGATGAAGCTTTGGAGTAGGATCGTCACCATATTTTGAGATTATAGTTTGAATCTTTTCTCTCCTCTATATTTTTATGAAAAACTATATTGTCGTTATGAATACTTTTAGTAGCTAAACTTATTACCTAGGTTCCTCGGTGAACCTAGGGTTTCAGTTTAAATTTCAGGATTTCTGTTATGAATTCGTGATTTATATCTGGGAACAATTTCGATTTAGAAACATGTATAGAAAAGTGTTTTCTTAGAAAAAAATTATTTAACACGGTAGAGAAAACTCTTTAAGAGGATAGGAAGAATTCAAACAGAAAAGCTTCAGTGGTGATCGTGTTCTTCTTCGTCGTCCTCGTCCTTGACTCTCTCTCCCCAGACGTACGTGAATGTATGAAATTTCTCCCATAAAAGAATTCTAAATTGCTTCTATATGTTGGCCGAAATGTTTCCAAAACGAGCCCCCAAAATAACATTAATACGATGTTGAACTCCATTTGTACGATTGTCGTTTAATCCAATCATATGATTGACTGAAGTGGGTTATACGAATGAACTTCTGAAAACTTGGAATTCTTGCTAAGTGTTACTGTTGTACGATTGGATGTCCCACTCGTACGACTGGATGAGCAGCTCCATGTCTTTTTCTTCATTTTTCCTTTCTTCTTCGTCTCTCGTTTTCAATGTCAAGCATTGTTTTGAGTCTTCAAATGTTTCGAAGCTCGTATTCGCCTCTACTTGATCTCCCAAACTGCGTTTGCTGTCAAAATAACATGAAACAAGAATATGTGATCTAATGTGACAAAATACCGTAAACTAATGTGAGAAATGCTCAGATTATCAGTTATGCACTCAAAACTCAAATTTCACCATTTTTTCATATTCACAGTGTAAAACTCATGTAAATTACCAGGAAATCACGAGAAACGATAAAGAATCGTGTAAAAAATATAAAATGTAATATAAAGTTATCGGTAAGGAGTCGAGCATAATATTGAGGCGATAAGTGAAAAATATTGTGAACTTATAAAGCATAATATTTAGATTCCAAGGATTGAGAAAGACTTCCTTGAGTATTGGATGTTTGTAATAATCTCTCACAGCGAGTATCAGCCTCTACTCCCACCTCAAATTTCTTTGAAGAACGTCACTGGAAGATTTGCCTTGTTGAACAAGCGAAACAAGATTAGGAGTGATATGAGGTTTATCCATCACATCAATCTGATCATGAGATGCACCATGCAATGGTTGAATTGTATTATCTTCGTCTAACTATATGCCAGCCATAGTGGTAGTGTAGTCACTAAGAGTTGAGAACAAATTCAAGCCTACAACCCCTAAATCCTTAACTGAAATCCAAAACCAAAAGCCAAAATTATATCAAGACAGTGATACCAAATTACCCGCTTGAGAACAGAGTTAGGTGAAGTCTGGATTCACGTTTCAGTTGGTGAAGCACTAAGGAAGTCATAAATCAACATGAAGGTGTACCCCTAACCCATCGATAAATCCAGGCGTTTCCCTAACCCATAACCCATCTATAAATTGATGTGTCAGTTCCGATTTAAGGTCGAGTTTCACTAAATACCCTATTCAGGTTGTAAGTAGAAAAAATCGAAGAAGAAACAAAATATGACTGGATTAATTGATGGGTTAGGGTTTCATAAATCTCTTGCTATCGTTCGACTTTTCGATCTTCACCGATGGACCGTCTGCAATAGAGAGTAGAGGGAGGGCATCGACGGTGGAAGAGGAAGAAAAGGCAAGGGGTTAGGAAGGGCAACCGATGTGGAAGAGTCTGACACGCATACAACGTTTTCATTTAAATCCATGAAAGGCTTCTCGTTCCAGTTGGGTCAAAAATCCAATCCGACGGATGAAAATGTACTGATCCAATGGGAAATGTCTTACAAAAATGTATTTTGAAAATGTGTATGAGACCCACACTGTTCTATCTTATTATATACTAGTTGATAACCCATGCCCGAGGGCACGACCCCAAAGAAGAAGATTTATCTTCAAAATGTTTGATATTTTTTTTAATGTTTTTAATAAAGTGTTTGGTTTCTAGGATATGGTGAGGATAAACGATTCTACATGTCACATTTGGAGGATAGCTTATTCCTCGTAGTCCATTGTTGTATAGATAGATAATATTATATATATATATATATATATATATTAGGAATTAAGCACAATCAAATAGTACTAATAACCATTGGCGTGACATGAATTTTCTCTCTCTAGAATGTGATTCGCTCTCATGTCCTCGTTCTCGTTTTCTCAACCGTCCTTTCTGCTAGAGAATTTGTTGAATCTCCTATAGCTTTATTTCGTAATCAATCTAATTTCAAGCGACGATTTGTGTTTGGATTGTCTCTGAATGAAGAAGACGAGTTTGTTACGGGGAACAGAACATTCAGTGAAGCCCTAGCTCAACCCCATCCAAAGGAGATCTATGTTGAGGAGGACTCGTTCCCAATCGATGATGCAAATGAGCCTACCAGCGTTGTTTCAGAGACTACGATGGATGGTCGGATCTGTGTTCGAATCTCTGGTTCATTTCTTCGTAATCTCCATCATCCATGGAGTCGAGCGCTCATTGTTCGATTTATGGGTAAATAGCCTTTGTACTGGGTCCTCCATGACAGATTGACAGCCCAATGGAAATTGAACTCTGGTTTTGAGCTTACTGATATCGATAATGGATGTTACTGTGTTCGTTTCTTCTGTAGCGAAGATTATGAACACATGTTGTTGAATGGCCCTTGGATGATTTAGGGAAAATATCTCACTGTCCAGCGTTGGATTCCTCATTTCGATCCGTTTGCGCCGAGAGTCTCTTCTACTCCTATTTGGATTAGATTAAAGGGTCTTCCAGTCGAGTAATTTGATGAGGAAACGTTTCTGGACGTGGGAAGGAATTTTGGTGAATCCATTAAAGTTGATTGGATCACCACTATAGCCTCCCGAGGTAAGTACGCGAGGATCTGTGTTGAGTCGATCTGCTCAAAATCTTAACGCCGGAGATTTGGGTTAATGAGAAACGGATTCCGGTGGAATATGAAGGATTGGGGATTATTTGTTTTGAATGTGGGGATTATGGTTACAGAAAGGAAGAGTGCCCTGCTCGAAATGCTCCGGCGATGGATCCCCCGGTGGATACAACAGAGGAGGAGGAGATCAGCCCTTCTGTGGCAATTCCGGACCAGAACCTGTTGCCGGGGCCAGAGGCGGAGAAGAAAAATGGGTTTGGGCCTTGGATGATCGCGGCTAGGAGGAAGAAGAAGGCTCCTCGTCGTCCACGTGTCAAGGAGGATGATAAGGGATCTGAGCAAAAATCACCATATCCTAACCCTGATGTAGGTAACAGATCTAAATTTGATGTCAAATTCATTGGGTGAGGAAGCGGGGGTGTTTACTCCGGGTCGTAGCGAATCAATTCCTAAGGTTCGTAATCAAGTGGCCAGCGTGGCTACTACGAGCGGGGCATTACCCAACCAGCATGTGACACGTGACGTTCCACATCCGCAAAATTCAAATCAGAAATCTGAGAATGCAAATAGAAAGCAGAAGAATCAACCCTAATTTTCGTTTGCCTCTTGGATAAGTTAATTCCAATCAATTCCCGGGGATGAATACTTTTCAGTTCTCTTCACTGACGTTTAATCGCTTTGGTAATGGCTTGGCTACGGGTCCAAGGTATATTTTGACAAAACAATGTCTGATTCCTACTGGTAACTCTCCGGCGTTTGGTCGGGTTCTTCTACAACTTCCTCATGAAGATTTTATCCTGGAACTGTCGGGGCATCGGGAATTCTGCCACGGTAAGATCGGTTTTAGATCTCTGTAACTAATATCATAATTCTGTGTTGGTTCTTCTGGAACCTAGAGTGGATGGCTCTCATGCTGTCAAGTTATGCAAGAGGTTGAGATTTGATAAATGTCACATTGAGGAAGCTAGAGGCTTTTCAAGGGGTATTTGGATTTTTTGGGCCAGTGCTGAGGTTGACTTAGAGGTTCTTTGTGATACCCCGTATTTTAATTAGGGGTTATTTTTTTACTTTGGAAAAATATTTGACGATTTAAAGAAATTAATATTTCAAACTTATTCTTGACTTAATTTTAGTTTCTAAAGTATAAGGGTATTATGTGACATTCATGATTATCTAGTATTCCGTTTTGGGGCTATTTTGTAATTTACAAAATTTTGGATATCTTTTAGTACTTGCTATTTTTACTATCAAAAGTGAAAATAAGATAATTGTGTTTATATTCATTAGTTAGTATCGCATTCCGAAAATACACCTCTTGTACGTGTAATCTTGTACTTACCATCAATTTTCAATATTCGCATCTCAACCCTCATTTTATTTATACTTCAATTTCTACCCCAAATAATTTGTTGGAAGAATTTTAGTCTCTCATAAGCCCCTCCCCACCACTACCAAAGTCAATACTAATAAAAAAATACTCCTACCTCTTCCTATGGAGCTATACCCACACATGTAGTCACATATGCATATAAGATGCAACCCCCCACACACACTACCCCTACCACATCATTTCATCACTCCTTCCACCCTCAAGTATCTCTCTCACACTCCTAAATTTCGTCCAAAACAATGAGGGCATCATAAACATCACCCTCTTCCTAAAAAACCCACTTCTCTCATCTCTCTCTTGCTTCCATTGAAGGAGCTTCAAGTCTAGGGAGAAATCAAGCACTCCAAGACTCTCTAAAACTCCAAAATCTCTCTAAGGGCTGGTAGTAAGTGTTCTTTACTTTCTATTCTCCTTCATAGGTTGTGAAAATAATGTTAGAAGCATGTCTTGTTGGAAATTTCTTGAATTGATGATGCATGTGTGCCTAGAGCATGAAATTGGGACTTTGGACTTGTGTTTTATCTAATTTTCCACTTGATTCCTCAAATTTCTTGTTTGATTTCTTTTTATATGTTTAAATGGCTGTGTTTGAGCATAGGAACAAGTTTCTCAAGTTTCATGTATCATAGAAATGATTTGATCAAGATTTGGAGGTTTTAGGAAAACATGCATGTTGATACAATCTGTGTAGTGTGTGAAAAACATGATCTTTCTTATACTTTGGTCTGTTTAAAAAATTTTAAACTTACATTTTATGAAACTAGACTCAGAGGGGGTCAATTTGAGAAAAAAATCATCTTCATAGCATTCTTGAATAATGAGTAATGGTCATTTGAACTTGCATGTTTTCTGGTACTCTTTTTCTAAACCAATCTTGCCATTTTCACTAAATATCCCATTTTCAGTAACTTTTGGCACCCTTTCTTTTTGTGCTTTAACTAGACACATATATTATTGGTTCTGGAGAAGATGAGCATCATTGCCATTCTCCAAGTGGTAGAAATCACCTTTTAAAGTTGAGATTTACTTTCAGACTTGTCTCTGAACAACACTCTTTGTTTATTTCATATATTTATTTCTATAATAGCTATTAATACGATTCTTGATGTTTCAGAAACTAGACTCATTTTTCTACCTTATTATAGAGTTTCATAATTTTTAGAATTATTTTGGTATAGTAAATATGGCTCCAAAGTCACAGCTACAATTCTGTCCAGAATTGTAGTTTCACATTTTTTCTGAAAACTTTACTTTTTGAATTTCTAAGGGGTTTGTTGGAATTATTTTGATATGTGAGAATCATTTCACATTCATAAGTTACATTTAGAATCATGTGAATATAGAACACGTATTCGACACGTGAGTAAACCACTTGAAAACGGGCTTTATTGGAATACTTAAGGATGGACCAAGTCTTATGACCTAGCAAACACCCATATAGGATTAGGGCATTATTTATTTAGAAGTAACATCTTTGTGACTAGGGATTTTTAAATTGTAGGGGAAGGATTCGTGGACGAAGGCTTCGTCGACGCCCCTTCGTACTAACTGTTGAGGCGACTTCAGGTGAGTTTACGTGCTTAGCCTTGTGTTCCTAGTTTCTTTCGTGTCGAAAGTTGATTTTATAAATTGTCTCAAAATGTGTTTGTGATTCACATGTTTTACTTGAGTTTGTTTATGTTTTGGAATGGTTGTTTTGAAACTATCACACGATAAATAATAAATCGTTAATAACGTGAAGTGGAAGAATTTGCATTTACCGGAACCAATTATGTTACTTATCACGGGTTTCGATCCCTTGGGTTTTATACCCTAAAATGCGGGACTCTGTGTGCCCCCGACTCCTTTAGCCGTAGGATGGAGTACTGCTTTCTAGATACCACTCCTTTGATTGACGCTCTTAGGAGGGTGTTGCAACACTTAAGGTCTAGAATGTCTGATGTGGTCATGATGGCTAGCGGGACGCGGAATGCGATCCACAACGCTTGGTAGAGGGGTTTGGGTTCTTGAACCCCCTATACACCAGTACCATCTTTTACTTTTTTCTGGTCTACCCGGTTTACAGCGCGACACATTGAACTTCTTTGCCTCAAGGTTGGAAAAGTAAGACGGGTTGGAATTTAAATAAGTGGTTTAACTCTTGCGACATTCATAATTGGTTATCGCCGTTGCAAATTGTATTGTTTTACTTATACTATGTTACTGTTATTTTATATAACTCGTGATTCAGCAACATATCTCGTACTTCCTGTTTTTACATGCTAAGATGTATCTCACTCAGTATTTTTGCTGATTTTCGAAACTGCGGTTCTTGTTTTCCTTCCCACCGCAGGTCTAGGAGCTGATTATTTTGAAATAGAAGGACGCGAGACTCACTTAGACTATGAACGCCACCAGTAGTTGATATAGAAATGTCAGTTAACTTTTGTGTAATAGTAATCAGCTTGTGTGTAAGACTTAAAATTTCATGTAGTTGTTTAATAATATAAGTATGTGTTGTGGATTATATTGTTTTTGATCTCCGCCAATTCTATTAAGCATCGCCCTCCCGGTCTCGTCCCGAGCCGGATAAAGGGGGTTGTTGCAGGTGGTATAAGAGCAGTTCTTTCCAATAAGGGATAAAAACCTGTAGGGTAACCTAAAATGAATTTAGGGTAAGATAAAATACGGAAAGCCGGGTACTTGGGGAGTTGGGATTCATTTCCTCATTCATGATGAATTACTACTTGTAATCTCGAATTATTCTGTTTCGGGTTGGGGCCCTAGTGCCAATTACATTATATGATTATGAAGCGTTACTTCTATTACCCTTTTTGTGTGTGTTCTCTTTTGTGTATCTCGAAGAGATATATTGTGTGATTGGTAGATATTAAATACTTACTGTTTGTGACATGTTACTTGTGCTAGTACGTGTGGAGGTAAGATATCTATTAGGGTAAGGAAATGGAGGGAGATGAAGCACTACACCCTCAGGTGGCTTTATTGATCAATCAGATGTGTCAGTTTGTTCAGGCATTGAACAACAGCAACCCAAACAACAGCAACCAGAACAATAACAACAATGTCGTCATTGAACGAGAACCCGACTGGAATAAGAAGATAGCTCAATGGAAGCCTAGTTGCTTTTATGGAAAAGAAGATCCTGTATTGCTTGAGAATTGGATACGAGACTTCGACAAGATTTTCCAGGCCATGGAGTGCCCAGAAGCCCGCAAGATTAACGAGACAGCATTCTACTTTAAGGGGAAGGCTGATAATTGGTGACAGCCAATCTAGCAAGAATCATGGCTCAAGAAGGCTTCAACTGGGAGGCACTGAAGACTGAAATGAGGAATACTTTTTACCCGAAGCATGTTAAGGAGAAGAAGTACCAGGAGTTCATCACATTGCAGCAAGGCAACGACTCTGTAACAGACTAATATGACAAGTTTGTGGAGTTAGCCCGGTTTGCTGAGGACACAGTGCCTACTGAGGGGCGCATGGTCACTCGCTTTATAGGAGGTCTGAAACTTGAAATTCAGAGGACTATGCTCACGAGGACCTACAGTACCTTATCAGAAGCCTATGGAGTAGCAGCAAACATCTGGAGAGTCGATCAGACACTAGCCTCAAAATTAGGAAAGAGAAAGGTGGAAGGCGAAGGAAGTGGAAAATCTAGCCAAGGAGGAAACAACAATCAGGGACCATACAAGAGATTCAAAACTGGAAATGGTGGAGGTAACCATAACTGGGAAAGTGGGGAAAATCGAAACCAGCAACGCAAACTTAACTGCAACATGTGTGGCTGTAATCATCGAGGATACACTTATGAAGGTGAAGCCTTGAATTGTAGATATTGTGGCATCAAAGGCCACATAATTGCTGACTGTAGAAGGAGGAAGTCAGCTGAAAATGAGCAAGGCCTCAGCGGGCAAGGGCAACGTCAGAATCAGAATGGAGGAAATCAGTTCCGCAACAACAACTATGAAAATGGCAGTGTGGGTCAGCAGGGCAACCATCGTGGCAATGGCAATGGAGGGCAGAATTGAAATATGAGAGCTAAAAACGTAGGTGGCAGCAAAGAGAACATGAGTGGAGGTAATGCAGCTCAGGGCAAAAACCAGAGACCGCCTGGTCAGATCTTTGTGATGAGCGAAACCGAGGCTCGAGCAATAAACAACAAAGAAGGTAAGCATTCTGACCTTAATCTTTGTGCATTCCATTTAGAAAACTCATTGAGACATTAGTGACCCGTCCGAGCTTCGAGGACAAAACTCATTCTAAAGGGGGAAGGTTCTAATACCCCGCATTTTAATTAGGGGTTATTTGTTTACTTTGGAAAAATATTTGACGATTTAAAGAAATTAATATTTCAAACTTATTCTTGACTTAATTTTAGTTTCTAAAGTATAAGGGTATTATGTGACATTCATGATTATCTAGTATTCCGTTTTGGGGCTATTTTGTAATTTATAAAATTTTGGATATCTTTTAGTACTTGCTATTTTTACTATCAAAAGTGAAAATAAGATAATTCTGTTTATATTCATTAGTTAGTATCGCATTCCGAAAATACATCTCTTGTACGTGTAATCTTGTACTTACCATCAATTTTCAATATTCGCATCTCAACCCTCATTTTATTTATACTTCAATTTCTACCCCAACTAATTTGTTGGAAGAATTTTAGTCTCTCATAAGCCCCTCCCCACCACTACCAAAGTCAACACTACTAAAAAAATACTCCTACCTCTTCCTATGGAGCTATACCCACACATGTAGTCACATATGCATATAAGATGCAACCCCCCACACACACTACCACTACCACATCATTTCATCACTCCTTCCACCCTCAAGTATCTCTCTCTCACTCCTAAATTTCGTCCAAAACAATGAGGGCATCATAAACATCACCCTCTTCCTCAAAAACCCATTTCTCTCATCTCTCTCTTGCTTCCATTGAAGGAGCTTCAAGTCTAGGGAGAAATCAAGCACTCCAAGACTCTCTAAAACTCTAAAATCTCTCTAAGGGCTGGTAGTAAGTGTTCTTTCCTTTCTATTCTCCTTCATAGGTTGTGAAAAGAATGTTAGAAGCATGTCTTGTTGGAAATTTCTTGAATTGATGATGCATGTGTGCCTAGAGCATGAAATTGGGACTTTGGACTTGTGTTTTATCTAATTTTCCACTTGATTCCTCAAATTTCTTGTTTGATTTCTTTTTATATGTTTAAATGGCTGTGTTTGAGCATAGGAACATGTTTCTCAAGTTGCATGTATCATAGAAATGATTTGATCAAGATTTGGAGGTTTTAGGGAAACATGCATGTTGATACAATCTGTGTAGTGTGTGAAAAACGTGATCTTTCTTATACTTTGGTCTCTTTAAAAAAATTTAAACTTACATTTTATGAAACTAGACTCAGAGGGGGTCAATTTGAGAAAAAAAATCATCTTCATAGCATTCTTGAATAATGAGTAATGGTCATTTGAACTTGCATATTTTCTGGTACTCTGTTTCTGAACCAATCTTGCCATTTTCACTAAATATCCCATTTTCAGTAACTTTTGGCACCCTTTCTTTTTTGTGGTTTAACTAGACACATATATTATTAGTTCTGGAGAAGATGAGCATCATTTCCATTTTCCAAGTGGTAGAAATCACCTTTTAAATTTGAGATTTACTTTCAGACTTGTCTCTGCACAACACTCTTTGTTTATTTCATTAATTTATTTCTATAAGAGATATTAATACGATTCTTGATGTTTCAGAAACTAGACACATTTTTCTACCTTATGATAGAGTTTCATAGTTTTTAAAATTATTTTGGTATAGTAAATATGGCTCCAAAGTCACAGCTACAATTCTGTCCAGAATTGTAGTTTCACATTTTTTTTGAAAACTTTACTTTTTGAATTTCTAAGGGGTTTGTTGGACTTATTTTGATATGTGAGTATCATTTTATATTCATAAGTGACATTTAGAATCATGTGCATATAGAACACGTATTCGACACGTGAGTACACCACTTGAAAACGGGCTTTATTGGGATACTTAAGGATGGACCAAGTCTTATGACCTAGCAAACACCCATATAGGATTAGGGCATTATTTATTTAGAAGTAACATCTTTGTGACTAGATATTTTTAAATTGTAGGGGAAGGATTCGTGGACGAAGGCTTCGTCGACGCCCCTTCGTACTAACTGCTGAGGCGACTTCAGGTGAGTTTACGTGCTTAGCCTTGTGTTCCTAGCTTCTTTCGTGTCGAAAGTTGATTTTATAAATTGTCTCAAAATGTGTTTGTGATTCACATGTTTTACTTGAGTTTGTTTATGTTTTGGAATGGTTGTTTTGAAACTATCACACGATAAATAATAAATCGTTAATAACGTGAAGTGGAAGAATTCGCATGTACCGGAACCAGTTATGTTACTTATCACGGGTTTTGATCCCTTGGGTTTTATACCCTAAAATGCGGGACTTCGTGTGCCCCCGACTCCTTTAGCCGTAGGCTGGAGTACTGCTTTCTAGATACCGCTCCTTTGATTGACGCTCTTAGGAGGGTGTTGCAACACTTAAGGTCTAGAGTGTCTGATGTGGTCATGATGGCTAGCAGGACGCGGAATGCGATCCACAACGCTTGGTAGAGGGGTTTGGGTTCTTGAACCCCCTATACACTAGTACAATCTTTTACTTTGTTCTAGTCTACCCGGGTTACAGCGCGACACATTGAACTTCTTTGCCTCAATGTTGGAAAAGTAAGACGGGTTGGAATTTAAATAAGTGGTTTAACACTTGCGACATTCATAATTGATTATCGCCGTTGCAAACTCTTATATTGTTTTACTTATACTATGTTACGGTTATTTTATATAACTCGTGATTCAGCAACATATCTCGTACTTCCTGTTTTTACATGCTAAGATGTATCTCACTCAATATTTTTGCTGATTTTCGAAACTGCGGTTCTTATTTTCCTTCCCACCGCAGGTCTAGGAGCTGAGTATTTTGAAATAGAAGGATGCGAGACTCACTTAGACTATGAACGCCACCAGTAGTTGATATAGAAATGTTTGTTAACTTTTGTGTAATAGTAATCAGCTAGTGTGTAAGACTTAAAATTTCATGTAGTTGTTTAATAATATAAGTATGTGTTGTGGATTATATTGTTTTTGATCTCCGCCAATTCTATTAAGCATCGCCCTCCCGGTCTCGTCCTGAGCCGGATAAAGGGGGTTGTTGCATTCTTGCCTCTACCTATCAATCTGTCACAAGTGTGATTCATGAAGGTAATCAGTTTGATTGGCTTTTTACAACAATTTATGCTATCCCTAATGCTGCTAATATGGAAGGTTTGTGGACTCATTTGAAATCTATTAGAACGATTCATAATCTTCCTTGGTTATTGTTGGTGGATTTCAACCAATTTATTGCTAGCAATGAGAATAAATGAGGTAGAAGGGTGAATATGAGTTCAAGTAACCCTCTTATTGATTGTCTGAATGATTGTATGTTACAAGATCTGAGTTTTTCTGGTCCAGCTTTTACTTGGACTAACACACAAGCTGGTAGAGTTATAAAGCAGAGGATTGACAGAGCTTTCTGCAACAATCAATGGAGACTTAAGTTTCATGAAGCTCTATTTGACCACATTGCTAGAATTAACTCATATCACAATCCAATTCGTGTTGATCTTGGATGTATTCCAATCCCATCTAGCCATTTGAAGCCATTTAGAATGGAGGTGGCTTGGTTCTGGGAGACTTATTTAAAGATTTGGTTGGTAATATTTAGAGGCATGGTGCTCCCTTTTGCTGAGTTGGTGCAGAATTTCACTACTGAAGTTAAGCTCTGGAATAGAATTGTGTTTGGGAATATTCAGAAGAAAAAGATCTGAAGAGCTAGACTTCTGGGTATCCAAAGAGCTCTTGAAGTTAGGGAGAATACCTTTCTTAGAAACCTTGACAATTCTTTTCAAGATCAAATGAACAATGTGCTACTTCAGGACGAGCTTTTCAGGTTTCAAAAATCTAGGCTTAATAAGCTTCTATTAGGGGATAAGAATACTCATTTCTTCAATCTTTCCATTGTTTCTATAAGGAGAAAGAATAAGATTACTATGATCAAGTTGCAGTCCGGTGAGTGGTGTGAAGATTTTAATTAGCTGAGGGTAGATGATACTTCTCATTCTAGGGATCTCTTTACTGACTCTGACCTTGTTCTTAGTCAGAATTTTGTCTGGAAAGGTGGACATATCTCTAATTTTGATCTTGCTAGTTTGTTGCTTCATGTTTCTAATAGTGAAGTGAGACAGGTTGTGTTCTAGAAGGGGGCCTATAAGAGTCCTGGACCAGATGGCTTACCCCTCATTTTTTATCAGCATCATTGGGAGTTGGTCAAGGATACTGTTTGTTCTATGGTGGTAGAGGCTATCTCTTCTGGGAAGCTACCTACTAATACCAATATTACTCTGGGGGATCTGATCCCTAAAGTGGACAGTCCCACTTCTTTTGGCCGTCTAAGGCCTATCATCCTCTGCAATGTGGCTCTGAAAATCATCACAAAGCTTCTCGCTCATAGGTTTAGACCTATTCTGCAAAGACTTGTGCACCCCTTCTAGTTCAGCTTTCTTCAGGGCAGATTGGCTAGTGACAATATTATGCTTGCTCAAGAAGCTTTGCATCGCATGCATCAGAGCAAGTGCAAGAAAGGGTATATGGTTGTCAAGATAGATCTTGCTAAAGCCTATGGCAGAGTTAAATGGTCCACTTTGGGTCACATTCCTTCTCAGGTTGTGTTACCCAGTAACTGGTGGTCTCTTATCATGGACTCTGTTATGTCTACCTCTTATAGAGTTATTTGGAATGGGGAGCAAATTGACCCTTTTACCCCTCAGAGAGGACTTAGGCAGGGGGATATTATTTCCCCTTACCTTTTCCTTTTGGTTATGGAGTGTCTTGCTCAGAAGATTCAAACTGCTGTGGAGGGTGGTAATTGGAAATGAATCAAGATGGGTAGAATTGGTGTTGCTATTACCCACTTATTTTTTGCAGATGACTTATTGCTTTTTGGAGAAGCTTCTTCTAGGCAAGTTGAAACTATAAAGGCTGTGTTGGATGAATTATGCATTGAAGTTGGTCAATTCATTAGCTTAGATAAGTCAAAGCTCTTTGTGCCCCCCTCAGTTAATAGAGTTGTAGCTAGGCATTTGAGCTCTCTTTTGGGTATTGATCTTACTTCTGATCTGGGAATTCATCTGATAATTCATCTTGGAGTACCCTTGATTCACATGAAATGGAACAAGTTTAAGTTTCAATTTGTTGTTTAGAAGGTGGAGAAGAAGCTTTCTGGGTGGCTAGCTTCTAATTTGTCTTTTTCTGGGAGAACCAATCTTGTTCAATCTGCTCTCCAAGGTATTCATACTTACATTTTGTAGTCTTGTCTTCTCCCAAAGTCCACTATCACTGAAATGGATAAAGTCTGCAAGAGGTTCTTATGGGGTGGAAATGCTACGCACAATAAGTTGTCTTGGTCAAGTGGGATTGTGTTACTTCTCCTAAAGAGAAAGGAGGCTTATGTCTCAAGAAGCTAGATCTTTTCAATCAGGCTTTGGTTGCTAAATCTGGTTGGAGGATTGCTATTGAAGATAGCCCCAGTTTAGTTGTTGCCATGAGAACTAGATATGGTTCTCCTATTTCCAATCTTGTGGTGAAGTCTAGTCACTCTAGAAATTGGAAGTAAATTGTGAAATGCATGGCTGCAGTCAAGAAAGGCTTTGGTAAGTTTGTTTGTTCTGGGTCCAATACTCTTTTTTGGGTTGACCAATGGCTGGGTCAGTTCAAACTTATGGATGTAGCCACTGCAGCTCTTACTGAAGAGGATTTGATTCTTCCTATGAGGCATTTTTGGGATGGTGATGGTGGTTGGAATACTACCTCTTTGATATATCTTCTCCCCTCTGTGTTCATTGAGTTACTTGTTACTGTGACTTTGGTGGATGAGCCTTCTGCTGTGATAAACATGTTTGGATGTGCACTTGTTCTAGTAAGTTCATTGTGGCTACTGCTTATAAAATTCTTACTGATCACAATGCTAATCCTCATAGTGATCCTGGTTGAAAGAAAATTTGGAATAGGGATTTTCAGAGGTGGAAGTCTCTTCTTTGGGTTACTAGACATAACAAACTTATGACTCAAGAGCTGAAGCAGCAAAGATGTATTATTTCTAATAGTTCATGTCTCTTTTTTCTTGAGTGTAAAGAAATCAATCTTCATGCTATAAGGGATTGTGGTTGGATCTCTAGGATTTGGAAGCAGCTTCTCCATCCTAATTTCTGGGAAGATTTCTTCACTTGCAATGTCTCTGATTGGATTGATAGAAATTTATCTAGTAATTGGAGCAAGGACAAGTCTTGGGACTGGCCTCTGGTGTTCACTGCTGCTCTTAGATCTTGTTAGGTATCCGTTTAAAAACAAGAAAAACAGTGGAAAAAAAAGGTCTGCAAAAACACGTTTAAAAACAGAATAAAAAAACTGTTTGGTATCCGTTTAAAAATAGTGTTTAAAATCAAAAACACATTTGGCAAAATTATCAAATTTCATTTTTTATTTGTTTGAATATAACTTTTACGTACAATATCAACATATATTTGATTTTTTTTTTGCATCTAATCATAGTTGAAATGTCTTTAAACACCAATAGTATGACAAAAACACCAAAAAAACACCACATTTGCTGTTTTTTTTAACAGCTATTTTTCAGCATGTTTTTGTTTTTAAACAGGCAAAAAAACAGGCATGCCAAATGAGTTAAAAAAAAAAGAGATGCCAAACATGCACTTAGTCAGTGGTGGCATTGGTATAATCTCAGAATTCATGAAGCTTATTTCTCCCCCTACTGATATGGTGGGTTTTATTCGTAATCAAGTGTCTAGAATTAATAAGGAGCTTACTATCTCTGTTATTAGCATTTTGTCTCAGCTTGTTCTGGCTAGATGGGAAGCTCCTCTCTCTCATCACTTGAAGATCAATGTGGATTGTGCTTTTATTCCCCCAAAAAGTTTCTGCTGGCATTGTCTGTAGGGATTCCACCAGTTCTTGGCAATGTGGTATGCAAAGAAGAATTGGTGCCGGTTCAGTTTTGGAAAGAGAGGTTTGGGCCATTTTGGAAGGCCTTTCTGCTGTGTCAAAGTTTGGCTACACAGAAGTGGTTTTGAAAAGTGACTGTCTGGATGCTACTCTTCTTATTGCAGCTGCTGATGTTTTGCACCCTTTGTGGCATATGGTCAATAGAATCCAGCATTCGAAGTCATCGTCTGCTTCTCAAATTTGTCACATTTGGCGGAAAGTAACAAGGTGGCTGATTTCTTAGCTCAAAACAGTAATTGGTTAGATTTTGATAAGCATTTTCTGATTGATCCTCCTTTAGGTTGCTAAAATCTCTTACTATTTGATGGAGAAAGGAACTTGGAGTCTTGGACCGTAAGGATGGTGTTTTAGGTTTTCTCTTTCGAGTAATTATTGCTTGCTCAAAGAGCAAATATGACATGGTGCTCTAAGCAATACATCACATGACACATCAGAAATATGTAGGAATCCACTTTCTTTTGTCTGTCACTCACTCTCTTTTCTCTTGACGTGTCATGTGATGTATGGTTAGAGCAAATCCACATAATTTCTGTAAACTTCTTTGTTGTAAAAAAAAAAAAAAAAACCATTGGCGCGACATGATTGAGATTGGGAATTAAAAAATGGAGAGAAAACCGGGTGCAGCAGCACGGTTTCAGAACTTGTTTACTTCATTTTTGGTCATCACTCTACAAAACCCCCCAACGCCCGTTAATAAACTGGAAGGCCAAGTTGTGCAGCTGCCGACGATCAAATTCATCTTCCCTTTCACTTCCTCAATTTTAAACTTTTTGATTCCATCTATCTCAAAGCCGCTATGGCTGGAGGAGAAGATTCCAGAAAACTCAAGCTTGTGATCATCGCCGTCGATGGCAGCGAAGGGAGCATGTACGCCCTCCGCTGGGCTCTCCACAACCTCAAGCTCCAACCCTCCGGCGGCCACTTCGTCGTCCTCCACGTCCAGTCGCCGCCGACGATCGCCGTCGGCCTCAACCCCGGCGACATCCCCTTCGGCGGCCCCAGTTAAGTTTCTTTCTTCCGTCTTTTTGGATCATAATCACGAAACTACTGACTGTGGCTCTCTGTTGGATTAGGCGATGTGGAAGTGCCGGCTTTCACCGCTGCGATTGAGGCTCATCAGAGACGCATCACCAGGGCAATCATAGATCATGCGTTGGAGATTTGCTCAGATAAAAATGTTCGCCCCCTTTCTCTCTCTCTATGTTAACCCTAGATAGCTTTTCCTGTTATTAATTTGAGAATTGTGGGTTTGGTAGGACTTTTTGAGATTTTAAGTTGACTTTTTAGCTGTTATGAAAAAAGTTCGTGACAAAGAAGTTGATGAAAAAGATGTGAGTGTTTGATAGAAAAAGTTAAGCTGTTCAAAAAAGAGTGATGCAATAATTTTGCTAGTTAGTGAAAATGTCTACTTTATTGTTTCTATATTTACTAATTAAATTATGGTATGTCATATGAATTATTGTGGTACCTAAAAACTGAAAAATGATGTAATCGGGTCATCGACCCCATTTTCTTGATGGTATAGAAGCAACTTTTCTTCTCAAAAAAAAAAAAAAAAAAAGGATGTGGTATATTAGTCACTTTGTTGTCTGAGAAGATAAGAGTCCAAAAAAAACTGGTGAAACCCAACTTTTATCAAAAGCTAGTTTTACACTGAAAAGCCAGAATCCAAAATCCAAAAATTGTCACAAAACAGCTCATCCCAAACCCCTCAGAAAAGTTCAAAACAGATTAAATCCAAAGTGGATTAAAAGCTACAAAAAAGCTATAACAAACCCACCCTGAGATGAAATTAGGAGCTCCGGGGCATCATCTGTAGTCGCTTAATCTTTCAGAAATAAAGTCATAGTTTAATTCTCCATGAATTAATGTTGACACAGAAAAGTTAACTAATTCAGAGATGTTGATGGATTGAAATGCACCTATTGACTCATGGACGCTTCTTTTTTCATCTATTGTCCTTGTAGGTGAGTAATGTAAAAACCGAGGTAATTATCGGGGAGGCGAAAGAGAAGATTTGTGAAGCTGCTGAGACTCTCCATGCTGATCTTCTTGTCATGGGTTCCAGAGCATTTGGTCCAATTAAAAGGTATTATAAGCAGCAATGTCTTGTTTTAGGTTAATTTGGGCCGATTTGAGTTCCGAAAAATAAGTACTTCTGGCTCACATGTTTATGTTTCTATCCTTACAGACTGCTCTTAGGAAGTGTGAGCAACTATTGTGCGAACCACGCACAGTGTCCTGTAACTATAGTGAAAGGCACCTCTTGAAAGGTATGCACGTACTTTTACTCGAGAGTTCTAGCAGTTGTATGTTGAATGAATTAGGATGTTTGAGCGGTTGTTTAGCTAGTCAGACAGTGAATATATGAGTTGTGACCTTGGGATACCTTATTTCCAGATGCATGTGTAATGTTCCTGCGCTACGTATTTTTCTTGATTCATAGCCATGTTCGATTTCTCTGTCGAGCAGGGGTGCAGCTACTTTTCACTACTATGATGTTTTGCAGCCTTGCTATTGTGTCATCTTCTGATTGTAGAACTTAGAAGTCAATTCTTTCTGTTAGAATAAAGAAACTCATGCAATGACATCAACGAAGTGATCCATATTCCAGACAACATTTTTCTACGCTATTCACATCTGCCACCATAGATATACTTCTCATCTATCCTAGTTAGAGCAGTCATTGTCTAGATTCCACAGTATATCGAACACAAATAACATCTGTTGTTTTAATCTTTTGCCTTGGGCAAGTAATAAAAAGATAAAAAAAAGTTTTGAAATAATCATCTACCAGCTGTCCTGTAAAACATAACTCTACCCATTTGCAGACCAATGCTTTTCAGCTTGACTTGTAGAGAAATACTCCTCATGAGAACTGTTCTCAAGATCGAGTTTCTAATTCAAAGTTCATCTGTTATAATACCTGATCTGTATTTTACTAAAAAGGACGAATGATATGCTATCATATTCATTGTAATTATTTTCTCTATTTTAATGACATTAGCATCTGTAAAATGGGATTCAATGATTCTTTCATAGAAATACCTAAAATTTGCCTTTTTAATCTAGAGGCATGTAATATGCTGCAAAAATTATGGCATAGACGGGTACAACCTTGAGGACAGGCAAACCGTGGGTTCTATGACTTGCACATTTGGTCTCCAGTGATCGAATTTTTGGGCAGGCAAACCTTGGGCTCTATTTCTTGCACATTTGGTCTCAAGTGATTGAATTCTTTTACTATGCTGGAAATTCTTTATACCAGATTGTTATACTCTAATCTCAATTGATCAATCTTTTAACTTCGCGGAATATTCTATTTTACCAGATTGTCATATCTCATCGCCATTACCCTTTTCTAAAAGTCATCCTAACCTTCTTCCATATCCAAACATGAATGATGAAACTGTGATTGCTTTTGAAAATAAATCTCTTTGTTGATACTAGTTCAAAAGGAGCATTTCATAAGGGGCTATCGCCGTTATGCGTATGACAGCAATTCGTTCAGCTAATATGGTAATCCAAATGATAACAATAAGTTAAGACCAAATCTCTTTTATGGTCAACTTGCTAAGCACTTGATCTTATAACATATCAAAAAGCGTGTAATAGGCTTCTATGAACATTCATTGCAAAGTTGGAAGCCTGGACTTTGGGAGAAGCAGGAATATATCAGGTTTGATTCTTTAGCTAGATGGAAAAGAACAGATTGTAACATATCAGAACTTTAGAGGAGTGCTACAAAAACTGTAATTTCTGATAATAAACATTTCTACTGGGTTATGGAATCAGAAATTAAAGGGGAGGGGGGGGGGGGGGGGGGGGGCAAAAACAGAGAATGCTTTAAACTGAAGAGAAGAGTACTAGAGACGATGACGCGCACTGAGGCATTCCTCGCTTGTATTCTCTCTGGATTGCACCTCTTACACCCTTTCCATTTATGCGCAGTCACATATTCCGAGCCGGACAAAGTTGTCTTCAAGATCCCTAAGCCTAACAAACTTGTCCCGTCTCCTGGAGTTAGTATGAATTGATACAGGGGCTCCGTTTTTCATTCTTGGCTTTAGGTTATAAGAATCTTGACCAGCTTTTTTTGTTGATGACTGAAGGGGGGACCTAATAAAGTAAATTTTATAACTAGGAATCATTACTTTTAACGTGTAGATGGTGACTTTATGTGTGACCTCCTTGACTAAATAAACATTTCAGAAACAAGTTTAGTTAATGTTGTTTGTGATTTGTCATGGCAATAGTGTGGTAGTAATGGAGGTTTAGATGTGGGGCGGTGACCTTTCATTAGACCTCATATAGTCATATGATCTTAGCATATCCAATACAGATAAGCTACAAGAAATTGATCAGTTATTGTAATCTTCAGAGGGATACAGTTTTTTGAAGTATGATACACATCCATTCACCCCATTTCCGTCTATGATACTACTCTGTGGAAGTCAGTTCAACACGGCGGACATTCTACCCTGTGCTATTGTTTTATTCTGTGAAGGGTGTTAATATGGTCTGGCAGTCGAAGAGGTCGGACATCATAGTTGATAGAAGTAACTCCAAGACCAACTAATAGTTCCTCCTTCCCTGGTGACGTTATGTTGTTATCTCTCCACCGTGAACAACTATCTTTCGTAAAAGGAGTAAGCCTAGGAGAAGTAATGTTCCATTGATTTGGACGATTCTGGTATCCAAAATATAGGTATCCATTGGATATTACAAATTCAAAGCTGAGATGACAAAAAAGAAAGACATTTGCTTAGTTTCCATGTATATGATGTTATGATTTTATGGCTACAGTTGATATGATTGGTAGGTTGACTTGAATATTGGCGTATATTAATGGACCCGATCCTTCAAATTAGGCGCTCATGTTCTCGTTTGGTTTTCTCTAATCTTTCCAAATAGTGCAGCAATTAGATAGAATCCAGACATTACACCAGTAAAGGCAATGAGGGAGAGCCATCTGATGTGGTTTGGTCATGTGTATCTAATGTGGGACGAAACTTGGGAGCTAGGTTTTAGGAAGAGGATTAGGGCACAGTAGCACAAAATCCACTGTCTGCGACTGACGAACTGTAGCATGAACAGTATCCATATGAATAGTGACATAAACAGTAACATTGTGCACAAAAAGAAGAAAAAGAGGAGGAAGAAGCAGGTGCTTCACCTTCTCAAGGGATCAACTAATCACACACATTCACTAATAATTTTCTGTCAACTCTGATTATAACAATTTTATGTATAGAGAATTAAGACCAAACCGTAATTGCTTAGATACCTAAATGCCTCTACTATTAAAACTAAACTATAAACTAGAACCTAGACTACTGAAACTATCTAATTAGTCCTAGTAAGAAGTTAGCTATTCCCATATACCCAAGCCAAGAAATCTGGGTTGGAGCACTATCGTGGAACCCTTGAAGTCTTGGATATGAAATCTCAATTTTGTATTTCGTTTTCTTACAAGTCCTGGATCATTCTCCCATGCATTCAAGAAAAACTCGTCCTGGATTTTCGAAGTGTTGAATAAGGAAGATCAAATGATAGCCAAGGTGCAACAGAGAAACTTCATGTCGTTGATGCTACCACTGTGACTTCGAAGGAGTCACCTTGTTCTTGTGATATAATCCCTCCTTTAAGAACTTATTCTAGAATGAAATCCAGGAAAAATAAATGTGAAGCACATGTCAATTGAAGAGGTCAGCTTATGTCAGTTATTGGGGATCAGAAGTTGAGATTTTCGAGGCAAATATCAAGGAACTTATCCACTAATGACCACTAATGATCATAAGTTAATTAATCAGTTGCTAGTCCTTAGCTTTAGGAGTTTGTTGCTAGTTTAAGGAGTTTGCTAGTATTTAGTTAGCTGGTTAAGTAATTGTTGTTAGTTTTGGCTTTGGGCATGAGTGAATTGTTTCATTGTATTGGGGTCTTGTCCTCTCCATACCGACAGCATTTGTTGAGTGTTAAAGGTTCTTGCACTTAGTTCCCATATTCAATTCTCTTCTCTGTTGTGTCTTTCTTAGCTCCTATCATTTTGACTCTAAACTTGATGGGAATGACAACCTCAACAATTGAAGGTTCATCAAAGTTATCGACTACTTCTTTCTTTGAGCGAAGAACCGGCGCTTGAGTGGCTCTTTCTTTTGACTTGCTTCTTCCAACTTGTAGACTTATTTTTCTGCTTTGGAAACCGATCATGGAGTGGTACCGTACTATCGCCTTTCTTTCACTCATTCTTGCTACTACTACTTGACCATGATGCTCTTCGATGAACTCTTCAAATTGCACCTTTCGCTCTAATTTCTTCATCCTCTTCCTTATCCATAGTAGGAGTATGCAATAATTGATGAGACCAGGTCAACATCTGTGTTATTACCCTACCTGGTTTTGAATCTCAAAAGGCTTGGCTGCATTCTATTTTCTTTCAACGACAGTAACATGGATGGTACCTAATGAGGCTATAATCGCCTTAACATTCACTCTAAACTCGGCCATAGTAGGAAAAGAGATAAGGAAATATGGCTCTGGTATCAAATTGATGTAGGACAAAACTAGGGAGCTAGAGTTGGGAAGGGGATTTTGGAACGGAAGCACAAAAGCAACCATTTGCCGTCGATAGTACCATGAACAGTAACCTTATGAATAGTGAACTCTCTTGATGTTTATATTTTTTTCATTATTTTTACCTATCAACTGTCACTAGAGGTTAGGAGAAGTGATGCAGTCCAAAAATCAATGGTGGTAGACGGTGAGATTAAAACAAACCTGAGTAGAGTGGAGACGGTGCAAAAAAGAAAAAAAAAAAAAAGTGAGCAAGCAATCAAATTGCTTTGGACAGACAGGACTGGAGGATTTCGATCCGTGTAGCCAACCCCAGATAAAATGGTTAAAGTTGTTGTGTTTAGATTCTAAATACCGCAACATAAATTATTTTCTACAAATAGCCTTGGCTGCACTTTTCTTTCTTCGGAAGAATTGGATTTTTTTTTTTATTTTTTTTATTTTTTTTTTATCTTTTGGTGAAGCTAGGCACAAGCAACAGTTTTATGAACCGCGAAGACGACTGATCTACGCAAAAATGACAAAACTTGGTGGAGATTTTGCGAATAATCTCATCCATTTTCTCCGTTACTGGCCAGCTCTATGAAGGATGTTCCTCAAAACTTTGGCATATTTTAAATTTAAACCTGACTCCAGAAATGTGAAAAATAATCCTTTCACGTGATCTTTTTCTCCACGCGTTGACACTTCTTTCTGTAGACATGCTTCCAGATTTACTGATTATTGAAATGCAGTCTCATTTTTCTCACCAGCAATTCTAGGCTTTGCTCTTTCCCAAACTTTTTAGGGTTCATCTTTCTGAGGTATTCTTACCTGCAAAGTGCAATTTATGTAGTCATGGCCTACTTAGCTCTGATTGCTAGAGCTTCGAGTAGGACGTAGGAGTGATAAGTATTTATGCGGAAATTTCATTTTTGTTAACTACGAATCGAGTTAGAATTATTTGCTTAGATTCCATAACAAAAGAGCATTTTATAGTGCTATAAGGAACCGAAACACTTGAAATGCAATCATTTCACTTAGGAGTGATGAGTATTTATGCGGAAATTTCATTTTTGTTAACTACGAATCGAGTTAGAATTATTTGCTTAGATTCCATAACAAAAGAGCATTTTATAGTGCTATAAGGAACCGAAACACTTTAAATGCAATCATTTCACTTCTGTTTGAGGTTCTGTTTGAGGATTTGTGGTCATTTTGACACTGATCAAAGAACCGTATAAAACTTGCTCATTTTGACTCTGATAATGATGCATTCATTCCGCTTGTGCTAGGCGCTAGCATCCCCAGGACCCTTATACTTAATTCAAATTCTTGTCTGAAGTACACAGTTGGTGCCTTATAGTTGCTTTTAATTTATGGGTATATTTTTGTTATCCCAGGTTAAGGGCTGATCACATTGCAAGGAAGAAATGTCTCTGTTGTCTGCAGAAAATCCTTCTCATTGAATACTCAAATTCGAAGGGTTTAATGGGTACTTCTATCCCAGAAATCCCTATTGTCTGCCTTTTTCATCAGTCTCCGGTGAGCATTTTCTACAGGATGAATCAGAGTGTTCTTTACCGACTGTTGTTGTTTTTGTATATTTGCTTGAAGTTGTAAATTGAAAGTAGGAAGTCCTGTTTCCTTTTTATCTTTACAAAAATTGCTTATAATTTATCTCATCACTTGTTTAATTGCATAATGTAGCCATGCGATATGGCAGTGCACTGTAATTTCTATACACTTCCCAACCAACACCTTCTGCTACTTCCTCACCATTTTTGTGGAATATTTTTTTAGCCCCCACATAAACTGTAAAATCCTCATTTCACCAATTTGTTATGGAGACTTTATTTTAGCATCCCACGGCGTTTGGCCAAATAACCCATGATTCCACCATTATCTCGTGCTGTACCAATACTTTTGGTGAAGCTTACGCATCTCCCCCACCATTTTCACAGCAAACCCTATATTCACAATCAAAAATAGAAACAAAAATAGGATTTGTTGCAAGTGTGCCATTTTAATAATTACAAGTAGTATATAAAATGTAAAGAAAATTCCATCTTATTGACGAGCTTTTGACAAAAAAATAAAATAAAATAGGCTTGTCACACTAGCTATTAAATAATTAACAATTAATTAACAATATGTTTATGATATTGTTAGTTAGTATAGTCTAAACTCTAAAGTACATTCTTTAGCAATTGATTGATTTATACAAAATAATATTGCTAGTATTTAACGTTAATCTGGAAATCTGGGGTGCCCAAGAAAGTCAGGTTCTTTTCTTGGTGAGTGTTACATGAGGCTGTTTTAACAAAACATGCAATCTAAAAAGAAGATGTTTGATCAGGCTACTCATTCTTGCACTGTAAGTTAACAAGAATATTTGGAAATAAAATCCGTGTGGATATACCTTCATGAAATACATAGGTATTGATCCAAAACTAAACAACATAAAATGATACTAATAAAAGATAAACAGGAACACGAGAACTAATACGAAATCCAAATACTCATGTTATAATTTCCTTCTCCTTCAAGTCTAAGCATCACTACTCACTACCTATATCACAGGTCTAATCGTGAATATGCCCATCTTCTGTAAGTTAGCTCTCCTCAGCATGTTCGCCATAGTTCGACTCCCTGTTGTTCGGAGACTCGTGAATATCCACGTCTTCACAGCTTCTTCAACTTCCTCCTGCACCAAAATCCAAGTTCCTTGCTGCTGAAGGCATGTTTCCATATTTTTTGCTAAATGGGGAGAGATTACTCAAATCCTTTCTCATAATCTCCCTATTTAGTTCATGTTCCTCTAACCGGGGCCGCACTTTCTTCAAGGCTAGTTTTTCTTCTTGATGTCTCATCCATAAATCAAAATTAACTTTTCTCCTTTCTTAGAGAAGTACATAATCCGCTTGGTTCTTTGCCATGATCTCCCTAGTCCTTGCAGTGTTGTTCATCATATCTCGCCACATTGAATCGCTTTCCCTTGCCATTCTTCTTTTTGCCTTTATTCCAATTTTACTCTCATCCTCTGGCCTTCGACTCATCCTACTAAAAGGACTATTTTTCTTTAAGTGGAGTGGACTGAAATGAGACTTGAGAGGAAGGTAGTACAATGGTTTCGAGGGGAGTAAAAATGTTGAAATTTGATCATATATGTAACAGATAGATTTTTTATGATGTGTCGCTTACATCGTACATGATACTCGTGACAAGTGGATAGAACTTACGTGTCATCTGGCTATTGGCTGTCCGGACTTCGTGTGCGAATAAGACTATTTTTCATGTATGCCCATGCTCGCAATGCGAGTGACTGCTAGCTCAGCGATAGAACATTGAAAACCAAACCCAGTATACTAGGTCTAGGGTCCAAGCATTGTTACATTTCCCTAGTGAATGGTCATATCATATTCTGGTATGTTGAGTACTGCCTTTTTATTTCTTTGGGTGGCTGCTGATGCTTCATGTAAAATTTGCAAGTTAACCCTCCTTCAGGTTAGGTCTTTGGTCCTAGCATTTTTTTGGCTGGCTGCAGGTTCTTTCACATCCCTCTCCAGAGCTTCATTTAGCTTTTCAACTTGAAATCGGACATGGCTAGTCATTATAAGAAGCGCCCGAGTTAGTTAAAGTAACTGATGTAATTCTGGTACAAACAAAGAGAAGAGCTTCCATTGGATTGCCCGATGTTAATTTCTATCTATGTTGCTGTCCATGGCTATAGTTACAGTTGCCAACTTGCTTGACAGTTTGGAAATATCTAGTGTTTGCGAAAACCAATTCTGAGCCCAAATTTACAAAACTGTGCCTGTTGTTTACCTGGGGCTGATTTGTCTTAGTTGCAGCCTGGCTCAGTCATTTCAGATATTTATTGCCTTTTTGAGATCTGGAACTTGAAGTTAAGCCTCTCATGTCTGGAGTTTTGTGAATGATAGGACCATTATCTGTTCAAAACATGCATGGGAATGAACAGTTCCAAGACTCGTGAGTTCAATTAGGGGGCCTTGTTATAATAGTGTTACTGGATCCCCACTTGACAGGGAAAGCTTTGGCTTCTCTCTCAGTACTGTATCATTGAAGATTTCTATGTTCGTAGTTTCTTCCATGAGATCTCCAATGACTCCATGACAGTTGTTTCGTCTTTTTTTTTATCAAAAAGTAAACCACATGTATGCTCTTTATACTCTTAATTCTGGATTATTATTATTATTTTTCTTTTGATAGTTTGGAATTATCGTTGCTGGGTCGCTTGATGCCCTCGTTTGGGCCAGGATACGAAATTGTATGATATGGCTGAAACTGGGAGATTAGGTGAGATTAAATTGGACAACAATATATAAAGACGTTTTAACACCCACCTATATCCCTCAAGCTCATATTCCAGTTTATACCAATTAGGTTTAGAAAAAAAAAAAAAAAAAATTGAGGGGAGGGATGTAGAGGGCACTTGATGCACCCTTCTCATACCCTCATCTGAAACGCAAGATTTAAACCAACATGTATAATAATTCCTTCTGTATAAGGTTTACTAGTGTGACTGTCATTTCGCTCGGGTGGAGCTAGGGTTTCCAAATTGGGTGTTTTTTCTTATTCGTTTGGGTTCTGCTTTTGTACTTCTTTGTTCAATCTTATCAAAGAGACACCACCTTATACCATAAAAACACAATTGTCACCTCAAAAGAGATATATTGGGTGTTTTTCCTTATTCGATTGGGTTGTGCTTTTGTACTTCTTTGTTCAATACTGGTATTATCAAAGAGACACCACCTTATATGCATACCATAAACACACTATTGTCACCTCAAAAGAGATATATTGGTATTTGTTATTGGGTAACCTTTGATATTATATATACTGTTGCGTTACTTGAAGTCTTAGACCCGCTGTCTTAAGATGATGACTATTCTTGAAAGTCGGATTGGATTAGTCCGCTATGCTATGCTGTGTGTCGGACTTTATCAATAATAGAGCACGAGAAGTTTCTTTTTAAGGAATCACGAGTAATGGAAACGTTGGATTGGAGGGAAACGTTGGATTGGAGAAATTAAGTAGTCCTAATCTCAGTAGATCCTAATTATATATTGATATTTGTGGTTGCACTGCTTCACATAATGCAAGTATGTTGCTATGCACTATGCAATGCCGAGACATTGAGATCTGATGATTCATATCACTCATGTTCCTTTTGAACTTAACTCTACAAATGGGGGCTGTTTACAACTGATTTCCAAAATCTTAGTTGTGGGGTAGAAAATCTCATTTGAAATTACACTTCCACTTCAAAGCGTAAACTGGGATTACGCTTTCAACATAGCGGAGTCTTTTTAGGTAAAAGGCGTCTCTTGAAGTCGTGCTTGTTTTCCGCTTTTAATATGGATGTTAAACTTCTGATTTGAACTTCGCACTTTACCTTCTTTTGATCACGTATAAACCTGCAGCACATGACATCGGTATGAGAAATCTCGGTTTGAAGGGCTCACGAATCCCAAGCTCGCAGATTCCTCTAAAGTTCGAACTCAAGATTTTAGGCAACCATGTTAAAAATGCATGTCCGAAGGGTTTTGTTTGTACACTATGTTAAAAGTGAAATCCCATACTATGCACACTAGGTTGAAATGCATAGGCTTAGTTTGTGAAGCTGAAATATATAATAGATTAATTATCAAAAATTGGGTTTTAGAATTCAGATTTTGCGGGAAATAAACTTGATCAGGGTGAGCTCTATCCAGATCCGGGTGAGCCATAACAGGATCTGGGTGAGTGAAGAATTTCAACATACACGTCTCTCCGTGATTGGTCGTTGGACTAGGTCACCGAAATCCGGCAAGTTTGTATCTAGCTCCGGTGGTTCTCTACCTAAAACCAAGTCAGGTGTTTCCCAACACTTCTACGCATATTGAAAAATGACCGAATCCGTCAGCTAACGATACCTGTATCCGACTGAACCTAAAATATGTACAAGGAATTTAGCTCATTCAAGCGATCGGAATTAAGATTTAAAATATCATTAATATATTCTATAATTTAGCTTTGACAAACAAAGCCATAAATACCTCTTATTTCTTAAGATTTGAGGCGTGGAGGTAATTTGTAGCAGTAAAAACTAAAAAGTAAGGAGTCTGGTAGTATAGTTTTGTCTCAATTGGGGCAATTATTGGTGATAGAAGAAACAATAGGGCTTTTTGCACTTGCATGTGACTTTTCTGAAATTTCTTGGACCAATCCGCAACCACTGAGATTGAGATTTGAGATTATTTGATGAGCAGAGATTTTAACAGCTTCTTGGTTGCTTCCAACTTGAAGTGGGTCCGGGTCACCCCGAAAGCTTTCTACAAAGTGGTGCAATGCATACCCGTGACAAACCGCATCCCGTGTTATGTTTGGACCTCACTTGAGGGACCCGACAACATTCGGTAAAAGACACTTCTACCCCTTCAGATTTCTCACAACGACACTTTCTCCCCCTTCCAGTTTTGGAAATGACACTTTCACTCCTCGACAGTTGCACCTGTTGTTGGCCATCATTCCATGCTCTAAAAAAGGCAAATATTGTTGGTTATGAACACTAAAAATTATTAATTTTAGACATGCCAATTTATTTAACAAAAAGTGGCCCAACAAACGTAGGTAACAAATCATGAAGATAAACAAACAGTACACATATTAGAAATTGATTAAAATAAAGCAGATTAGAAGCCATACTTCCAATCCACGCTATAACAGTACTTGGAAAATAACAGCTGAGTCGTCAGGTCTTGCGAGAAGGCCTGACTGTTCTTGAAGAGATAATCGCCCCCACTTACGCTGTGTTGGGATGCCGGCGATGACCCTTCCAGGATAAAACAGCTCCGATCTTCTTTGTCACAGCAACACTGAAGATCAACGACGATCAACACCTCAGTTTGCCAAGAACACTCGAGTAGATCGGATTGTTGGAGAGAGAGAGAGAGAGAGAGAGAGAGAGAGAGAGAGAGAGAGAGAGAGAGAGAGAGAGAGAGAGAGAGTCAGAGAAGTCAGAAGCAATCAGTTGCAGAACAATCGACTAATTAATCCCCCATTAATGCGGTCAAAACCCGTTTTGATTCCATTACTAAAACACCCATTAATTAAAAATTAAACTGGTGTGTAATGGACCAAAACTGATTTATACTCTTGCGCCACGTCGCCTCGCGGACGCAAGGCACACAAGAACATCCATGGTCCTCCACCCACCTTAGTAGTTATACACTACTCATGCGTGTGAAACCATATAAACCCACCTATCTACCTTTGAGTACCAATGTGGGACTAATTACCATCTTGGTTTCAAGCTTCTTCAAGCTACCAAACTTGCTTCTATTTCTCCATGGATTTAACCATCAATTTCTAACAAATATGACCCAAAAACTACTACACACACTGACACACCCGACTAATAACTTCACAATTAAGGAGTGTTGGGTGTCTTAAAATTTGGCACATTAAAAAGGTGAACATGCATTTTCTAAATTGAAATAGATGAAAATTTTCTTGACATCGAAATGAGGGGCAGGGTGTAAAAGACTTTACCCTTGGGAAAATGATAAATAAACTAGGGATAAAAGACACTTTCACCCCCCTGAAGTTTAATGCAAAGAAACTTTCACCCCTTTTATCGGTAAAATTTGAGAATATATACACTTTCCAATTGTGACATCGTTAGTCTGGGGTTGGTTTCTTGTGGCGTTTTCAATTCTAAAATGTTGCAATCATCCTAGAATTAGACGATTTCTTGCTCTGCTTTTGTTCACGCTCCCGCTCTAGGCAACTTGGCCCCTCAACCTTCCCGCCAATCACTTTTGTCTTTGTATATCGAGGTATGGTGATTTGCTTCGAGCTTCCGACGAACAAATTATACTCTTACGAATTGATTTGAGCAGTGTTAGTAATTCATTGATTATTTTTGTTAGTTTTCTATCGTAGTAGGGCGGTTAATTGTCGCCTAAGTGCAGTGCTTTTCCGCCATAGTGCTTTTCCTCCATAGGGCTAACTATACCTCGTGATGTAGTTATCTTCAATCATAATGTTATCTTCTAAGTGCGGAGTCATGTTTCATTGTTTTGCATATTCCCTATGAACTTTTAATGTATTGTAGTCTTTGTAGGAGTATGAAAATACCAGAAACTCTGTATTTGCTGCATGAAATCACAATGACACCCAATTGTTCTTGTCTCATTCCAAACAACTTGCTTTCTTTAAGCCAAAACATTTTTCTGCAAGAAATATTCCAAAATTCTCCTTACAGTACAAAATAGTAGGACATATTGATTTACTTGCAGGAAGTTGACTAAAATTTCATAGGACCTATTCATTTATTATACCACTCCGTCCCAGCTCAAACGTACCATTTAACTTTTTCCATCCGTAACTGCGTCACTTTGATTCGGTAATTTGGATCACAAAATGATACAATTTTTTGATAATTTTTTTATTGTAGGAGTTACTCTACAACACTCCGAAAAAATTATCTAAAAATTATAAAACTTTGCTATCTAAATTACTGAGTCAAAGTGACCCAATAAATAATGGTAAAAGTCTGAATGGTGCAAAAGAGATGGGACAGAATGGTATGAAGTTGACCACTAGGACCGATCCAATCCGACGGGTCCTATGATTGATCTTTCTTGTCTTCTCTTGTATTTTTCCTTTCCTGGTGTCATTTTACTAGTCGGTAGAGACATTTTTAGGCTAAATTAACCTTTTCATACACCGTAAATTCATTAAAAAATAGCAAGTAAAAAGATACAATTTGCTAAATGTAGAATATAAAGTTTTCCTGGTTCCACCCTGGTTTCGAATCTCATGCCGACAAGCTTATAGACAACGGCTTGTGACGTCCTTGCATGCCGACGCATCATGCTTAACTACGTTTTATTCCACCGTACGTCGCTAACCATGCCACAAAAATCAAAATATCACGTGACAAGGGTATTATGGTAATTGCAGATGTCATGTTTCTTCCCCTATAAAAGCGCTCTCATCCTTCAAACTCTGGCATAACTCTTATCACTTCACCACAATACTTGCCCAAAAATGGGCTTATCCATTGTGGTCTCCTTCTTCATTAGCATTGCACTGGTTTTTGGAAGTTCAATTCACTCCACCTTTGCTTTTGATCAGTGTGGTGTTGTTGATGATAGCTCAGAGCTCTCACTCATTCACATCTATGGAAAATGCTCACCTTTCAATCCACCATCACCTTCCTCCACATGGGTCAACACTGTCATGACCATGGCCTCCAAGGACCCACAGAGGCTGAACTACTTGTCCAGCCTGGTGGGCCCGAAGCCCACTTCGGCCCCCATAGCCTCGGGCCAACAAGTTCTCAACATCGGGAACTACGTGGTCCGGGCCAAAATCGGGTCTCCGGGCCAGCTCATGTTCATGGTCCTCGACACCAGCAACGATGCAGCTTTCGTGCCTTGTAGCGGGTGCTCCGGGTGCTCGTCCACCCTGTTCGACCCGAGCAATTCCACTACCTACGGGCCGGTCGACTGCTCTCTCCCCGCCTGCGCTCAGGTTCGCGGCTTGTCCTGTCCGTCAACAGGGTCCGCCTCGTGCCTCTTCAACCGCACTTACGGCGACTCGTCGTTCTCAGCCACGCTCTCCCGCGACACGCTGACGCTCGGCAACAGCGTCGTCCCGAATTTCGGGTTCGGCTGCGTCGGGTCGGTCTCGGGCAAAATGGTCCCGCCCCAAGGCCTATTGGGCTTGGGCCGTGGCCCGATGTCGTTACTCTCCCAATCGGGCCCCCTCTACTCCGGCGTCTTCTCATACTGCTTACCAAGTTACAAATCGTACTATTTCTCCGGGTCGCTACGACTCGGCCCGTTGGGCCAGAACAAGAAAATCAAAACAACGCCGCTTCTGCAGAGCCCGCACCGCCCGTCACTGTACTACGTCAACCTCACCGGAGTCAGCGTAGGCAACGTCGCTGCCCCGATAGCTCCCGAGCTCCTAAAGTTTGACCCAAACACGGGCGTGGGGACCATAATAGATTCGGGCACAGTCATCACTCGTTTCGGGCAGCCCATTTACGAGGCTATCCGGGACGAGTTTAGGAAACAAGTGAAGGGCCCGTTTACGTCATTGGGAGCGTTTGACACGTGTTTTTCGGCGACGAGTGAGAACGTGGCCCCACTGATTAAGTTGCGTTTCACGGGGATGGACTTGGTGTTGCCGACGGAGAACACATTGATACACAGCAGCTCGGGATCACTGGCTTGCTTGGCGATGGCGGCGTCGCCGAGTTACTCGGTGCTGAATGTTATCGCGAGTCTGCAGCAGCAGAACCTTAGGATTTTGTTCGATACCGCGAATTCTGTTGTTGGGATAACTCGCGAGATCTGTAACTAGCTCTTTTTATTATTAGCATTGTGATTTTGTGGTGTTATTGTTGTCTGAATTTGGGTTGTGGAATGAGAATGAATTGTAACATCTATTTTGCATTTTGCGTTGAAGAAATTACGGAGTTCGGGCACCGTGATGGATTTTCCTAGTTATTGGATCAAATAGAAGGTTAGCCACCACGTATTCGTTGTTCGGTAATTTCAACAGGGAGGTAAATTGGAAAGACTGTTCTCGTATGGTGGGTTTATTTATCAAGAAAGTCAGGAAAATTGTATGAAAGTTGTTGCAGAAGGAAAATTGTGTTGTCCATAAAAAAACATTTGACATGAACGTTTTACTACTATACTAGTATCCTCACTTTTTCACATACTTTCTTATGAAATGAACACAAAACTTTTTCTAAAAAAAACGCATACACACACAAAACTACGTTTATAGTTTCTTATTTTCTTTTCTTTTATTTTTTCAAACTTTTCACTGAAAACCATTACTACGTATGTTGCATATCTTTCTGACTAATGAAGATAGTCATAGAGTATTATCACTGAGGAAACATGTACCGTGCTTCAATTAGGCGATGGTCAAACAACAAAGGTCAAAACTCAAAAACAAGATTAACAATCACCTGACTTTAGGCTTTTGTCGAGTTTTTGCATCAGAAAGGAATGAACTTTTTGTAGAGCAGGCGGATGTTAATATATAAATAGCTTGTTTCTATTTTTGTTCACATCCAAGCGTCGCTTTGGCCGAGTGGTTAAGGCGTGTGCCTGCTAAGTACATGGGGTTTCCCCGCGAGAGTTCGAATCTCTCAGGCGACGATTTTTTTTTAATTTGCTTTTTCCAAAGCAACAATCCCTTCTATTATTATTATATATTCAACTTTTATTAGATTAATGATGATGAAATAATTTCGGTTCTCCTCTGAGTGAGTCTTGGATTCCCCGCGAGAGTTCGAATCTCTCAGGCGACGATAATTTTTTTAGTTTCATTTTTTCAAAGCAACAATCCCTTCTTTATTAGATTAATGATGATGAAATAATTTCCGTTCTCCTCTGAGTGAGTCTTGGATCTGGACTGTTACGTTCTAATCTAATCGTGAGTTAAGAAACACTACAAGGATATGATACAATTATTATTATTATTATTATTATTATTATTATTATTATTATTATTATTATTATTATTATTATTATTATTATTGATAATAATGAGAAAATTATTGCTTCCAATTTCTTAAATATCTGCTGCTTAAATATCACGGAGAAAGGCTTTCTAAAAAAAAAAAAAAAAAACACACAGAGAAAGGGCATAACTTATCTTTCCTTGAATTCAACGAGTTGTTTTCATAAAAACCCATGTCGTCGCGGACTATGAGAATTCCAAAACCTCTCTAGAACTTTTTATCCCGAAAGACAACATTTTCATCTACTCTAAGGCAATCACATATATTATATCTAAGATTAATCTTACTGTATATTGACCTACTTGATGTTAAAATATTTCATAACAACCCGTTTGAAAGTCTAAAAGAGAGACTTCTGAGTCTCATTGAGTGATTCTAGAGTGATCGCCCAAATGATCATTCTAATAAAATTATCTAAATTAAACTAACATGCCAGTATCAGTGTCTGTATTTGGGAGTGCCTCACAAGTGTCCCAAACACCCTACTTTGAAGTTGTTCATGCTTCCTAGCTAGTCGGGATGTTCCCATAGTTGCACTCAACACTATCCGGAGGGCGGAGACGAGATTATACAAAAATTTGTATAATCTGTAAACGTATACTCAAGGAGGGCCTTTAAGTAAATGAAAATACAAAAAAAATGCCAAAAATGTAACAAACACATGTTTCCTTAAATAGCTGGATTCGGCAAACAACCAGGAAGAAGAAACATTCAAACCGATAGAGTAACATTGAGAAATTTGTCTGCGTTGAATATCTGTAAACATATGGTACTCAAGATTTCGAGGCAAAATCGACAATTCCTGCGACTGTGTGAGCAAGAATAAAAATATCTCCCAAACAACAACCATTCATAAATCATCATAATTACAAAAAATAGACATGTAAAATGTCTGTCTCCCCAAATGTCGATGAAAGATAAATGATCTGTACATTGTGAACTTTGACCGTGTGTCTCGACTTTAGCTGCAGCAGCTCTACTGGGTGGGGAACTGCAGATGAAACATGCTTTTCCAGGAGCTTATTCCTCTTCATCAACATCTCCAAACTTCGAATCACTATGTTCTCATTCTTCATAAGAGCTTCCGAGATTTGTTAAAACTAAAAAGCTGGCAAGTCCATGACGGAAAATGTCAAAACCTATCTCAGAAGCTCCTTACTGTTTAATAAGAAAAAATTCTGGATTCAGGAACAAAAATTTTCAACTATTCACCCAGACTGCCTTCAATCACAATATAATACTCTAGGAACATAGTCCATCCACATCATCTGGAATTAATCCTTTCATGTTTGCCCTCTGATCTTCGCCCTTTCTCTGCTTTCGGGAAACTGTCTAAGTTTCCTTTTTCGAGGTTTAGAGCTGATTGACCTCCTCCGGATCTTCCTCTGTCCCCACCTGAGTTCGTTTCCAAGTTGTTTGCTAACTGACGATTACTGTCTTCTTTCTGCACGGTTAACCCTGAACTCTGATCTTTGTCAAGGGTCTGGATCTCACCAGCAAGCATGTTGCGCCTTTCTTTCAAGAAGTTGAGCCTGTTTGTCAGTTTCGACAGCGCCGATGATGCAGTGGTGTTTCCCTGGCATTGCACATACTAGTCATTAATCTCTCAATCTGGTCATATCTAAGGGTGAGTTTGGTATGGCTTAAGTTGACTTATAAGTTTATGTCAAAAAAATCTAAAGATGAACAAAAAAAGCTGGGTGTGTTCGGTGAAAAAGATGTTAAAGTCTAAAAGTTAAAAAACCCAACTTTTTCTAGACTCAATTTGAACACTATGAGCTTATAAGTCGAAATCCAACTTTTTCAGCTTATAAGTCCACACCAAACTCTATTTATAAGTTGGCTTCAACTTAAAATCAAAAACTA
The DNA here is from genome assembly GCA_023055425.1 of Linanthus parryae. NCBI lineage: Eukaryota > Viridiplantae > Streptophyta > Magnoliopsida > Ericales > Polemoniaceae > Linanthus > Linanthus parryae. Next base: position 43,854,788 of record JALGPY010000006.1, read on the forward strand.
ACTTATAAGCTGCTTATAACTCATACCAAACTCCTCTGAGTCAATCACGTGATTGAAAAATCGTAACCTACCTCCCCTCGGTTGGTATACTTCTTTGAAGGTGTCGGAGTTGACAAGCCTACAACTAGTTCTGCAGGAAATGAAGAAGAGCCTGTGATTCCGACAGGTCGGCTATTCTGTGCGGCAATCGGAAGCTGATTCTGGGATATGCTTTGGCTTGCCAATCCTGGATTTTCCCGTCTAGCATCTTTGTCACTGTTTGCTTTCTCCAATTGAACATCCTGCTACGTGTTGAGTAGTCCCACATTGGGCATTCAAGAAGAAGAAAATGAATTAATATAAGTGATCTGGGCTACTCCCCTCATAGCCAATTTGTTTTGAGGTGGAACCCCATGGATTTCTACTCGTCAGCTGCAAAGCCAGTTGACTATAAGCACTATAAGCATTAACAAAGCATTAACTAATGCATGGCTCGAGATTATTAAGCTCAACCAGGCTCGTTCATTGAGCTGAAACAAAGTCAACTATCAAGCATGGATTTTAAGGTCGAGCCTAGAAAACTCGATTTGCTTTTTTACGAATAAAGATCTGCTATCTATGTAGCATACTAACTCTAAGGGATATAGTGTCTCCTAACGAATTCCATGCGGTAAATCAAGTTAACAAAGAGTAAGTTGGCTCCGTAACACCAAGTTAAAAACAAGCACTCCCAACTAATGCAAGCACAACATCATCTGTCTAGGGTCTCTTAGTGATGTTGGAAGGCAGTAAACTCAAGGGCAAACTGATCACAACTGAATATAATTCCTTGGACAGGAATCCTAGATCAAGGAAATTTCACCGCCAGAGCTCGTCAAATTCATATCCAGGAATCCCGAATTTCAGTTATTTCTATTAATACAATGATAATTTTTGGAAGGTAAGTCCCTTGTCATGCAGTAGAGTTTCAGATCGACATGAGTGTATACCTTACTTGTTGATCTCGGAGGAATATGCAAAGTAGCTGCTATTTTTGACTCCTCTCTCTCTTTCCTGTACCGGAAGTAAAAATAAATAAATAAACGCTTGTAAAAATCTGATTAAAGACCAATAAATTGTTCAATAAAAAAAACACTTGGAGCTTCCAGAATGCAGGTCATTGGCGATCGAGTTTTTCTTTCTGAAAACTGTAATTATTAATCAAGCACAAGAACTCCACAAATAGTTTCTATTCCCCTAATAAAGTTAGGATGCTAAGAAAATACTTCTAAGGGATGGATACTGCACAAAACACCAAAAGCATGATTCCTAAATTGTACCAGTAAGTTTAATGGCTCTGACGTGGCGATATCGGACATATTTTCTGGGTGTAACAAGAACCAGAACTGAAACATGATCTTTCCAAGACAAATTCAAGAGGTGAGGTGATATATTCTCATGTCATCCAATAAGAAGTAATTTGATCCAATTGAAAGTGGCGGACGGTAGCTTTTCGACTCTGTATCGCTTGTGCCTAACAGATCCTGTTGAGAGAAAACATGATTTGTACGGCTAATGTGCATGAACATTTTATTTTTGTCTTTTGAGCATCTATTAGCACGTTTGAGGCGATTACTGTAGGCTATTATGATGCACCAATTAGGAGAAGTACTTTGGTCCAATTGAGAATAGTAGACGGTAAAGGGAGACCATGGCGAATCTGGGTGTGGAAAATAAGAAAATTCTTAAATCAAATGTAGCCTAAATGAGCAAATCGCTTTGGAAGACTGAGATGGAGAAGACTTATTCGTGATCTGACCCTGGTTGAACTGGGAAAAGGCTTGTTGAATTGAGTCATCTGTTAGTATGTTCTTGCTTCTTAAAGTATCCCCCTTCTGTTGACACATCAGTCTGAATTACCATCATGACGTAATCATGATTTTCTTCTGCAAAATCATCCATGTGTACAATAATAACCTATCAATTGTAGGGTTTTAAGAGCGACATCATCTGAGACTCTATGGGAACCGAATTTTGACATTTGCTTTATAAAAATGGCAATTTCATTTTATTTCACTTTTTGAGGAAGGGGAATTTTGTTTTGGTTATGCTAAATTAGGTAATACAATCTTATAATTTATTTGTCACTGGATCACATGCACCTTTCACTTCTGATCTAGATCGATGAAAATTGAAAAGTATTAGGGGTGTTTGGAGGGATGTGTGTGCGTCACATGTGGGTTTCGACCATGAAGGCACCGTGACAAATGGAGTGTTCTTATTAGGCAGATGGGACACAACCACAAACAGAGAAAAAGAAGACAATCAAAACAGTCGATAGACAGCTTACGGTAGCTCTTCATTTTTTGGTGCCTCCAAGGATTGATTGCGTGTATGTGCCGTAACACGGTTTTGTTCATGTTGTTGATTCAGCTGCACTTCAGGACTATGAGCTGTCTGCTTCAAATTACTGACACTGCCTTCAACCTGAGCAACTTTCTCAAGCTCCACCTTCACCTTAAGAAACAATAAATAGTTAGTGCAAGGATGAAAACCAACTATCTATATATATTGTAGTCTTAACAAACCTTTTCATTACGAGCGGGAGGGATAGGTAAAGACTTGGGCATTGTAAGGCCAGCTTCCAGTGCTATCCTTAAATCTCTCTCTTTCTGCAACTGTTCCTGTAGTTTCGCTACCTGGGAGGAAAACAAAAGCTTAGTGTCTCTAAAGCTCTCGCTGTTAAAATTTCAAGTAGTTTACCATTAAAGTTTATATATGCAGCAATTTTAAATGAACTATCAGGGTGAGAAAAAGTGCACATTGGTGAACTCACAAATAATCTCGTTGAAATTCAAAACAGAAAAATAAATCTTAATGAGCAGTCATAAAAAACGCACAAATATATTTGAATAAAAACTGCTGCAACAACTTATGTTCCATCCTGGCTTACTGTTAGCCTAGAAAGCATTGACACTCCAAAATAGGGGCCGAGCCGTGTCAGACACTCATAAGAAGCATTGACACTCCATGGGACCCTTTCTACTAACTACACTTCAAATTCACACATCACCAATGTAAGGTCAGAATTTCACAACACGTGTGAAATTACAGTAAGGTTCCGACTGTTATCTTAATTACTAAAAAGTTATTTCACAGTGTTAATTGTATGGGATCTATTGTTGTAGAACAGAAAGGGTGACCAAAAAATTCGCTGCCATGGCTTCTATGCTGAAGATATAGATAGAGTAGAACACTGGTAATTATTCTTAGTTAAAAGAATTCATTGAGGGGTCTATATTCAAAAGTGGGATGAGTTTTCTACCTAGTATTCCATTTTAAAACTGATACAAAGTCTTCTTCTGAAAGTTTAGCCACATAAGCTCCTTCCTCCTCTAGAACGAAAAATACTAGACTCACATTGCATACACAAGCATTGTTGTCACAAAAATGATAAACAGAATCAAAGCCAAATATGAACAAAACATCAAAAGCTCGAGGATCTAGACTTAATGTTCTAAACCAGATAAAAAATAAAAACAAACATTGGAAAAGTATATACGAGACATGTGAGGAGGAAAATACATCTTGTTCCAGAGCTCGACGACGCTCCTGCAAAGCTTTCTTTCGTCTCTCTAGACTTTCTTGTAGAACTGCGTTCCCCTTGGCCTACAATGACCGAAAACCCAACACAATCTAGTAATCAAGAAATTTTGGACATTTAATCTGTAGGAAATCCCAAATAAATTAAAGAAACTTACCTCTTCTGCAATTCTGTTTCGCAGGTCATTTTTGGTGACTTCAAGCTTTTCAATCTCAGCCCTGAAAGTGGATTGCATTTGTTTAGACAAACTAGAATGCTGAATCATCAAGGATTCAAAATTCTATTACTACAAGCTAACTGGCTTCAAGATGTTTTTGTCGTTCTACAACTAGTAGCTATGGACAAAAACAATACGGAAAATGTCCTAGGGATGTGGGTCAGGATGGTAAAAGACAACACTGTTAACATAAAAATGCAGACTTCTCATCCAAGGAAGCCACTTTTGAGGTTTGAAATGCCCCATTTCAGTCCATCGCCACTTTAAAACATCGACAGCATCTTCTCTAAGGCCTAGTGATATACATCTCAACATTTCCTAGCAACGAACATTTCCAACTCTCATTATGGGATGATCAAAAGAGTTGGGGTCAGATAGCCAGACAGTTATATCCCCTAGACCCTCCACGACGTAGGATAACTGTAGTGTTTAATACACGAAACAATGTCCTTGAAAAGTGACACAATACGTCTTACTCAAAAGAAAAGAAAAAGAAGAATGCTTGGAACAAAAGGAAATATTGATCATTTCGTACCCCCACGAATATCTGAAAAGAGTCTCCCCGAGATTTCAATTTCTTGAGGCCTTCTTGGTTAAAAGATGTCCTACTGATTATGTTTTTACTAGAAATATAGAAACACAGTAACCTATTATAGATGTATCACTTACTCGTCTTCAAAAGGTACATCAATTGACTCCATGGAAAGGTTCTTCTTTCCCTGAATAAGAAAAAGAGAAACTCAACTACAATATCAACCAAATTGTAAGTTACAGCCAGACATAGAAGAATGCTTAAAGCATAAAAAAGATGCAAACTGATTAATGTGAGTTTGAGCATAGGGGATTCAATTTTACTCACATGTGCGCGTCCCCAAACAGCTTGGCGCCGTGCTCCACGCACTGGTCCATTAGCATGTGAGGATGGACTATTATCATCGGACTTACGTGCTGAACTCATATCTACAGGAGGTTCTCCTAATAATTCACCAGACTTGTCGGTCGTAATTATGGAATCATTGTTTCTTTGACTAGGAGTATTCTCCTTTTTTTGAGGACTATCGCGTTGGGTAGGTAAGCTCTTAGACCCTGATGACGACTTTTCTTTGGCTTTATGGTCATCTTCTGATTCATTGGCCTTGGAATCTGAACCCGGATCTCCACAGCCCTGCATCTCAATAATTGTTACTATGAGTAGAAAAGATCAACTAACTCAGCTCAAAGAAAACAAAACAAGAAAATATCATGGAAGCTGTATAAACTGGAACGTAAATCAATACTACGAATTAGAGCAGAGCATGAAGTACAATGTACAAGGCATGTTTTCTAGTACCAACAGAGTTATCTAAAAGGGCTCACTTCGATTTACAAAGAACCATATGTGCATTTAGTCATATGTCGTATTCCTCTGGGTAGAGTAGCTGTAGCTAAGCAGAAGACATAAGAAGCTTTTAGCCCAATTGGGCATTGAGTAAAAGTACTAAGAAAACAACAATATCTTGAACAGGAAAACGAGGGAAAAGATGAAGGCATGTCAGTATCTCACATATGAGGTAAGGGGAAAAGAGATGTGGGAATGGACAAGTTTCCCAAACAAGACATATGGTTCAGAATAGAAGTCATAACTGGCTGTTAAGGCACATTAGGAGGCATTGTCGAATAAATGTTAGCAAATAATATAAGGGTATTATGTATCAAGGAAAAAGACAGCACAAGGGAATAAGATAAGTATCGCTATTTGCTTAATTTTTATATAGTCGCCTAGCCCAAAGGCTGAAGTAAGAATAAGAGAAGCAACCTTGTCATCACGAAGGTCGTCATCACCAGTCTCATCATGGTTCTCATTGTGACTTTCATTTGATGCATGTTCCAAATCTTCATCTACATCAACCTCAGAACCCTCTGTTGTTCCATCTTCGTCTTCTTCATCATCAGTGGAATAGTAATCGTCGTCACTAAATTCCTCGCTCTCATCGGTGTCAGAGAATAGTTCAGTTGACATGGTACCTTCCTGCAAGCAGTAATACCATTCATCAAATCATTAAAAATATGAAAACGAATGAATGCTGCGAGTCATTTTGCACTATTTTATCATACCCCAAATATTTTATCATACTCCTCTAATAAAGTTACAACAATGGCTTGAGCATGGTTAGCTGCTGCGGCTGCTTGCAGCAGTTGAAAAGAACCATCACCACCCACGTCAAAGTCATGTTCAAGTTCACAATCACCAGCCAGAAGGGGACGCAGCAGCAGAGGTGCCATACAAGCTGCTACAGCTGAAGAATTCATTCTATTTTCAGCCTTATGAGAAACAACTATTTGCATCATCTGTAGAATCCTGAAAATTAAGGACATGGAAACATTTTATTATATCGAAATTACATCTAAAATCTAAATGCTAAAAAATATACTAAGGCCCAGCAAGATCAGTTGTTAGGAAAAAAAACGAAACATTTTCCTGAAACGGAAATCTGGGTATGTCCTTTACTTTTAAATTTGTCTAACGAAATATCTAATACGAACATTAAGAGCTTACTTGTAGTCCTTTCTCATTTACCAACTTAAAATATTACTAACTTACAAATCCAATTACAGACTCAAATAATACGAGTTGAAACGGAAATCTGGGTATGTCCTTTACTTTTAAATTTGTCTAACGAAATATCTAATACGAACATTAAGAGCTTACTTGTAGTCCTTTCTCATTTACCAACTTAAAATATTACTAACTTACAAATCCAATTACAGACCTCCTTTTTCACAAATATATAGCCTAAGCATTTACTAACTTACAATGGAAGCAACTGTGGGATTTGAACAGTATGTCTGGATATTAAGATGTTGTTGAGTAACACTTGCAATAATATGATTTCAAGAGTAGGTTGTCAACAAAGTTGATGAAAAGCAAAAATCAAACAGGGTGTTACCTAGACTGGACCATTTTGGCAAAACCTGGATATTTTGGAAAACTTTTGTGAATCAAGAAACTGTTATATCTAGAATGAGCCAGCTGCCACAGGGCAAGGGATAAACTAAAACGCAATACAAATACAGAGAAGACTTACAAGCTGTGAATCTTCAGACAAGCTTCTGTAGCTAAGAGTATTCCACACATTAGGCAAAAATAAGGTGAGAAGGGTTTCTATTGGTTCTTTTTTCTCCCCATATTAATGAGAATATAATTTGATTACTCACTGAGAGGTGATCCATAAGACTGATATCAGGGTTGCTACAATCTCTATGTCTACTGTTCGAAACTGGCAAACAGCTCAGGTAAGATGGTTTTTTCTTCCCCTTTGAGTATGCAGCCCATTTCACTGTGCTTGTGGAACTCAATTACTCCAGCCATCCAAGTCCAATAATAAATTATTAATAATTATTTTCACTCTCATTTTCTTTCTTACTCTTGGTCAGTTCAAACTTTGTATACAATTTATGCACGAGGCACAAGTCACGAAATAAATTATTAATAATTATTTTCACTCTCATTTTCTTTCTTACTCTTGTTCAGTTCAAACTTTGAATACAATTTATACACGAGGCACAAGTCACGAGCCCTCTATCCCTCTTCAGAATCTCTACTCACCAACCACACACCAACAGAAGTTCTTGCAGGACAAAGATTGCCTCTACTACTATCTCTAACGACCCTAGCAGATTAGTGGCTCAACATCTAGTTGATCCGAACCACTGGATCAAAATGCTTAAGCCCTTATAAAGAACCATGTAGATTATTATTAAAACCCACATCTTCAGCAATTTGATCCAGTAGTTTGGATCAATGAATTGTTAGGCAGTGATCTAGTCAAGTCGAAGCGAAAGGTGTGAAATTGAGATTCTGATATACAAGCAAGGAACCATGTGGATTACTACTAACAACTTTAGCTTGGCACTATGATTAAATGTTTTAAATCAATTGGTTATGGGCTCAAATAAGCTCAGCTCTCTACACAATGTGATATGTGTCTCTCTTCTCTCTCTCTCTCTCTCTCTCTCTCTCTCTCTCTCTCTCTCTCTCTCTCTCTCTCTCTCTCTCTCTCTGTATATATATATATATATATATATATCACATTGTGTATGTGTGAGTGTATGTATCAACTACCTCTGCAACAAGCGCCGATTAGGCTCCGGGAATGTTTCACAAATAGCCTAAATATATATATATATATATATATATATATATATATATATATATGTATATGTATATATATATATATATATCACATTGTGGATGTGTGTTTGTATATGGATCAACTACCTCTGCAACAAGCGCCGATTCGGCTCCGGGAATGTTTCGCAAATAGCCTCACGCATAGCTGCCACTCTCCTTCCACGATCAGTTTCTGATAATAAAGATGGAGTAGGCTTGTTAGGAAATTAATAAGAATGATGCAACAACATAATTGGTAACCGAGATCCTCCAATTTTCAGTTACATTAGGCTTGAACATCCTCAACACCCTGTTTACCAACTACAAGAGATATGCAATAATTAAAATGTAATTCGGATAGGAAGTAACTTTCTAGGGCCACTAAGACAAACTAAATAGTATGTTCTGATGGCTCTGCAAGAATTCTGACAAACCAAACATATAACAAGTGGTCTCCAACATCTAGAAATCCAATTACAACAAGTCTGTTATTGCCTTAAAATTCACAAGTTACATGCAACATCTATTCTAGAATTTCCCCACTACCCGTATTATCAGTATCGTGTGACTATTAACCAAACAAATTTGTCACCCTAACTCACTAGAGCATCTAACTGATCTTTGCAAACATGTATCAGACAGACCATCTTCAATGACAGTGAGATATCAAATCCACAAGTCCTTAATTATGTTCTTTTGGTGTCAAACCCTCAAAAAGTATCAATAGAAACTTTACTTGAGGTTTCTTTGTGTGGCTTGTAAGAGGTGCAGTGACTCTCTTTATATACATATACATATGTTTGTGTGTGTGTGTGTTTTCTATGCAATGGAAAGTACTGAACTCGTGATAACAAGGATATAGGAAAATGGTAATAATCAAGGTTGCAACATATATACATATAGGTTCTGGAGAGGACCCTGAGCTTTTCATCATCTGTCGATAGTTAAACTAAAGAGAACTTGGTCAAGGGAAACTTGAAGGTGTCAAGTATGCTAACTAATGGTAAATCATTGGTTAATTAGACAGGGAGACCAAGACTTAATGGAAAAAGTTACGCATGTCGATTGAAAATTCAGAAGCCTTCCATTTTGTAACCTTGAACCTTGCAATAGAGATGTCCTCCTGCACATGGCTTGACATATGGTCATGACCGATGGTGCAATCACATTAACCCAAAAATAATAGATAATGCAGAGTGGCTCAACGTTGCCTACCTCTTTACACTTACATAATATATAGAGATATCGATAAGTTCTGGTTTACATGGAAGTAGAATTTGATAATGTTGCTGGGTTTTCAGCAGTGATTGCGTGAGCTGCTGGCATAATTTGGTGGATAAATGAGATAAACCACCCCTGAGGTATGGCACATTACCAGCTGAATACCCTGTGGTTTGGACAATATGTGGAACTACCCATCTGTAAGTCCAAACTTGTGACACACACCACCCATCCATCCAAGTCCGCTTGTAGGACACATGGGAGTCCACGCCTGATAACATTTTCGGGACCATCTTGCCCCCACCACCACAACACCATGACAAGCTCAAGCCCAACCCAGATTCACTTCCTCTCTCTAGCACAATAATAGCCAACCACATACCAATCCCACCCTTTTCAGTCGACTACATGAAACCACCTTCATCTTCACTGCCACAACCACAAACTATAAAATGCAGCCTTAAACGACCAAAATTAAAACCATAAACCACCTGAATCGATGTCTTATTGAACTGAAATGGAACCAAGATGTATTTTTACAGTTGACTGTTTTCTCGAAATCATACACAGGCATTATTAAAAAAAAAAAAAAAAAAAAAAAAAAAAAAAACTACTTTTCTTTTGGAATTTCTTAAGCTCTCCTTCAACTTGATCTTACGAGGTGTAACCCTCACTTAATTGAAAAAAAAAAATTATGTTCCCAACTGGTATGAAATATAAATTGGGATGATTTCCAAAATTAGGGTTCTAACGGGTTGGTGATGTTTGGTTCGATTGGGGGTAAACTGCATTTCGAAACGACTTCAACCCAGATTGCAATCCCCAAATCGACCCAATCTCCCTAACGCCTCAAATCACCAAACTTACCTCGCCGGAACAACCACCAAACAGCTGCTAACGCATTAGCACCGGCGAGTCTGAGGTAGCCTTCCACGAACCCTCTTACGGACAGCACCAAATAAACTCTGGTGAGAAACAACCAGAAGCTCTGTGGTGTTGATGATTATGGTTGAGGAGTTGGGCAGTCAATGGAACCCTAACTAGCAAAAACAATGGGGCGTGACCAATTAGTTATTAGGGTTTTTCAGAGATTCAGGGGTCTAGGCGAGACGATGAATGTGAGGGTGTCTGTTCAGTTGATTCAGAGAAAATGGGGTGCACTGTGGTGATGGCGGCGGCAAGGGAGGGAGAGAAGAAGGTGGAGATGGGAGAGAAGCAAGATCAGAGGAGAGAGAGAGTGTGTGTTTATTTTTTCTAATAAAAGGGTGTATATTTTGTAAGGTGCAGGGGGTAGAACCGACCTTAGACCCATCTGTAACTCTTTGTTAGTTACAATGGTAGTTTGAAACTTTGGGGGTATTGTCCAAATCACAGGGTATTTAACTGGTAACGTGCCATACCTCAGAGCTGGTTTGTGAAATATACCCTAAGTTGGTGGCTCTTTGTTTCCACGATAAATCTGGCTATGATAGAGCATCCAAGCAAACAATAGGCCGTGTTTCTTGATTAACCAGAGTGACGTCTGTAAGTCATTCCACGCGCGAAAAGACGAATTGGGCTGCCTTAATCCACTTGGCTACATGTGCCCCCCGATTCCGCTATTTACATTAGAAAATTCAAAATGGCTCCAATGGCGAAGAAAATAATACTAAAAAGCCACGTTTTGTGTCAACAACAGAGCTTCAGTACGCTGGATCTACTATAGACATATTATAGGCTCAGCAAATCTTAAATGGCTACAATTTAGGTTTTACTTCAGCTATTAACCATCTCCTAGAATGTGTAAATGGGAATCCTCGCACTCAACTGTACAAGAAGGTGTTAATTGTTACTTTAGCTTGGTCACTAAAAGAATGAGCTTTCAGAACACTATTAGACATTAACTATGCTGCAAAAACAGGGCACGTTTATATCATAACTTACATAAACGTTTTGGGTCAAATCCATTGCATACTGAATGTTGAGCTCATGTAAATGGAAGAATGTGATTCCAACCAAAAAAATTGTTGAACATAAAAGAAAAGAACCAAATGCAACAGAAGTAGACACCAGACTGCAATAAGCATGCACAACTTTCTTGGTACTTGGAATAGCAATTAAGCTTCTTCTATATACTTCAGTATGGTGGTCGATTCATCCGGAGAATGAAAAATGGGGAAGCCAAGTACTTGAAGATTCAAACATGCAGAAGAATAAAATGCTTTCACAAATCTTGAAAATACAAGGTTCTTTCAACAGAAGACTTACTGCATGCTTCGACCAATGCATTGCAGCAAGATGCAGGAACTGGTGACGATGGTAACTCTCGAAGAATGTACTGAAGCAGTCCAAAATGAAATCATTAAATATAGCAACCTGAACTCCTAACTATTAAAAGTTGTTAACCCACAAAATGGCATACCTTGACGCAGTCAGCAATTACATGTGCATCCTCCCCCGATGAGAAGTCAGTTTTCCCTGAATAACATAACGGTATTGGAATAATTAAGTCATGTTATTGTCCATGGTTACAGTGAGCAAGCTCGGAAAACAATATTACTTAAATATCATTGGATTAATTTAAATAGCTACATTAGAAGATAAATGGTTTAGGGTGGATCCGGAGGAAAATATTACCGAAGTTTTCACTTCTACAACTACGAGATTATTTAAAGTACTTTCACATCACTACCACTTTCCCGTGCTGGACTAGGATTGACTCTAAATCCCCAACTCAAAGGTAATTTCTGTTGGAAAGCCAAGAAATATGTATCCTATTCCAAACACTTTAAGCACCAGAGGTGCGTGCTATGGAGTCTTTACTCCGCCTCACAGAGGCACCACCTTACCTAGTTGGAGAGGAACTCTTGAAGTCTTAAACCCAGTATGTCAGTACAAACCTATATGGTTCCTTAGACTTCATATCTTTATCCATTCCGTTCAGAATGAGATGGTGTTCCCATCTGACACAAATGAGGGAACAAAATTCACTGGTGGGGTATTCGTACCAGGTACTGAAACAATATCACACTATCTATAGTAATGTTTCAGCAAGTCAAACAAAAGTTCAGTATGTTTCAGACGACCGATTTGAACTCCAATATTCATGTAATGCTGTACTGAGAAATAGTGTATTGCAGTGGCAAGAGGATAGAAATCTATTCTAATATAAAAAGCCAACGTCGAGTTCGTGAAATCAAAAAGTGAAGCCTGTCATATTTTTACATTTCTAAATATACCCTAAGAAAAAATGTGTATTCATACTTTACAAAGTTCCTACTGGAAGTTATCAAAGGGTTAATTTGTCTAAATAGGGAATTACTCCCCACCACCACCACTATTGCCCCCACTATGAGTAGCAGATTTGAGGTTTAAACTTGCTTCACTTACAATAACTCGTGCAGGAGCCTCAAACAATGAACTGGAAAACTTTCTGTATGGCTTCAATTTCATTTCTCTGCCAAGCTACTGAAGTTGAGGAACTTTGTTTGCTGTTTATGGGATGGTAAGGGCTGAGCACGGACCGGGTCGGCTGGGTAAAATGTATATTTGTGCCCCAACCCAATGACCTCTGGTTGGTCATATCACAACCCAAACCCAATCGAATAAGCGCCAAACCCAAACCCAATCGAATAACCGCCAAACCCAAACCCAATCGAATAACCGCCAAACCCAAACCCAATCGAACTGTTCGACTCGGACCGGACCGGCTCGGTTTGGACGGGTTATAAAGCAGAAATTCAGATGGTACGGAAAATTTTCACTGTCATTGAAAAGATGATCAAAGTTAACAAAATGGGCAGGTTTACTATATAAAAAGAGCACCAATTTTTTTGAGAAGTAAAGAGCACCATTCTTTAAGCAACTTTACAATTTACATTACTGCAAGTTGCAACTTGTGGAAAGTGCCGTTGCATTACTGCATGCGACACAATTCAAATTTTTTTATAGTCTCATACATATTGTTACCAAGCTTATTGTAAAGCAGTAATTGAAATTATTAGAGCTTGGAACTAATTATGTTATAGACACTGATTGGTAATATAATGTGTAACTACTATTAAGCATGTTTACCTTGGTCCCCCCTACTAAAATAATTTGAGTCCGTCCCTGCAAATCTCAGAGCTATACAATATAGGAAAAGGGGCGGACCGGTTTTTTCCGGATTTCGTATTGTAATACCCGTAACCCACCCGGGGTGGTGGCGGGTCTGGGTAAAACCAACCCATACCCAATCATTCAATTACGGTTTTTCTCTTTTTTCGATCGATCTGGTTCGGACCGGGCGGTTTAACCGGGTTGAGCGGGTTTTTGCTAACCAATCCTTCATCAATTGGCTACTATGAAGTGGCTACTGAGAATTTATCATTCAATTAGGTAACTTAATTTTTTCATGCAACTGTGAGATTATACTTTATGCTTGCTCTGTACAAGTAATTTTTGTTTCTTATTTTGTGCCTTGATAATTCATGCTCTTACAAGAATAATATGCTCTTGCTACTTGGTTTCTTATAAAGTATATGAAAGATTACCTTTTAGATGCATCATAGGTCAAAAAATAATTTTATATGTATCGTGTATGCCGTGCCTGCTAGTGAAAAGGAACACTAACCTCAAGAAACTCTCTTAACAAATGGTTAATAAGTAGATGACTCTTAATAACAGAATTTAAAGATATATGTGGTGTATTTGAATGCATGCATGTGCATTCAAATACACAGGGTTGAGCTACTTGTTAATGAACTTATTAAAAGAAACCAATAATTTAAGTTGAAGCCAACTTATAAGATCAAAGGGTTGAGCTACAGTTTTACAATCTACTATCCACATCCTTGAAGATTGATTCAGACCAAATGTTTGCCACTTGTTAATAAACAAAAAGGAAAGCACAAAGCCGCAATTAGATTATTGGTTTCTTTTACAACAAAAATACTGCAGGAAATAGTTTAAAGCTATGACGGATATGTCATCACAAATACCAATGATCCAAGCAAACCAACCTTGTTCATACTCTCGAATCCGGCGTTCAACATCGTCAACATATGCAGCTTGTCGTAATATTCCTTCCACTTTCACTCCTGCGACATCCAAGAAAAGAGGATACAGATACAAATGAGCAGACATTTCTTCTCCAAGTTGCAAGTAATAAGTGGTAGCCTGGGAAATATAAAACACGGCATGGGACAAAAGAAGACAGCAGAACACCTACTAAATCTATTATAACTGTACAAGAGCTCTAATATATCATTCATCCTGCCCTTCTCAGAGCTCTAACTTTTACCAATGAATTAACCACCTCCTACCTTTCACACAAGAACTACTTTAGCCCCAAAGTGTAACTTCAACAATGAGGGATGTTTTCCACAAGTTGTTCACAATGTGTATGAAATTTTGTGAACTTGATATCCAATCAACTATTAAAATTCCAAGAAAGATGGTAGCAACCACAAAAAGATCCATGCCAATATTGGCAGACTGCCAGTATAACTAGTTAAGTATCTTGCTTGTATTATAGAAAAACATTTCCACATGAAATGGGATGCTTAAAATTTCTTATGAAGGATTGGCCATATGGAAAGCTTTTCCTGGTTTTGAGGATGCTTCCGATCTTCAAGCATTAAGATAAAATAATAGCAAATTCACAAGTACAGGAACTTCAATATCCTTTTATAAGGATGTATCACCCATTGAGTAATCTGGCATAAGACAAGCTGTCTACATAAACAATCAGCTACATATCTTCTTAATCATTTTTTTTTTCTTCTGGGACAACACCATGGACAGGAGGTGCTACAAAGTAACTGAAAACCAATCGAATTTCTGTTTATAAATGCAAATAAATGTCTCACCATGCTCTTCAACGAACCTAAGGGCTTTCTCCAAGAATGAAGGGGTCCCATCTACGTCTTCCAGAGCAAGTAAAACTGGTCGACCAATTACCAAGGATTTCACTGGTTGATTCTCCGTCGCTGAAAAGATTAAGAAACAGAGAAAAGAAATGAGATCCTCGTACAAAGAAAGAAAAAATGGAGGGAGAAAATAATATGGCATCAACAAAATATCAGAAAAGAAGGGAAACACTGTGTACTAGTATGATTCCGTAATATGTAGCCGACAAACAACAAACCTGGTCTAAAAATATGAAAAACTGCACTTGATTTATCATACAGATGCAAGTACCAATAAGAGTCCATTTCAAATAGACCATTCACGTTAAAATGAGAATTTTGAAATGAAAAAGGCAGAAAACCGAAGCGAGGAAAATGTTCACCATGGCTAAGAAAGTACAAGAGTCTGAACATATTGACACGTTCTACAGCCATGCCCAAATATAGAGGTGTCAGCTTTGAATAGAGATTCATAAGATCAATACAGGATTAAGACTCTAAACAAATGAAAAGCGATTAAATTAGGTATCGATATTTCTCTTTCAGTAGCTTACTCTCAAAAATTTAAAAGGTAGTTTTTTACATAACAATTGGACTATGAAAAGCTATCAAATGCAAATTAAAGGTTAAACATGAGTATAACCATAGAACCATACTCTGTTCTGCAGACTCGTCACATGTATCAGCCTGATCATTCCTGAATATGGGATTCTGTCCCATTACAATAGTAGGACACGGTGCTTGTGCCAAAGCTTCCTCAAGCGCAGCCTTCCACTCATACAAATCTTCCAAGGTTTCAGCCTATGGCAACAAGATAACTCTCAGATGATACCAAAGTCATTTTATGCTTACAAGAATAATGGGAGTATAAGAAATAGGAACCAGATGGCTCAGAAATTATAAAATAAACTTGAGAAAAAACACAGCCGGAAGATGGAGACATAAATACTTTTCATGATATTTTATTCAGTTCAACAAAGAGCTAAAAACCATTAATTAGTTCTAGAGACTCGAGACCGTAACACGTCATTCACAAAAAAAAAAAATACATAATATAGATCGCAAACAGAAGAGAAATCAGAGCATGTTCCATGGTGATTACACAAAAGGCAAGTGTCCCTCATGGATCTGAAAGTGTCCCATGCTGTGAAGTTGAAAAACGGAAAGGCTCTAACTGAAGACATATCATAAGCATGCATGAGAGCATCCATGATAGTGCACGCGGTCATCAAACTATGAGACGGCTCCTTTCCCAATCCTTTAATTACACATTATAAGGCAGTAGCTTAAATCAGCTGTTAGCCTGTTACTATGGCTCAACTCATGATTGCTGAGTAAGGTGATCTCTCATTGCAGGAACCAATTAGAGAAGCCAGCAGATTTTCTAAGATAAGCTCAAAGAAGTAAAGAGGTTAAGCATGACACCTAAAACATATGCCAACCAGAAGTAACAGTTTAGCGTGTCACAACAACCTATCAAGATTTTTTTTTTTTAACTTCATATCTTATGAGCTCCATGGTACAAGTTATTGTCAGTGATTCAACCCTCCCAAAGTTGATCACGAGAAAGTTGATGATGGATCTTCTTATCACGAGTTCACGACACAACATGACTGAAAACCCTGTTGGCCTGATAAAGGATCGGAGGTTGATCAATTAGTGAACTTCTGTATCCTTCATATGTAGGCTAAAAAATGGAAGATGAATAAGTTGTTGAAAGGAATTTGAAACAAAAGTAAGCCATTTGGTTCTCTGATATAAGAGCTGAATGAATTGAAACTTTTCACAATGACTAAACTTTTCCATTTAAATAATATATATATATATGTGTGTGTGTGTGTGTGTGTGTGTTTCTTCTCATGGAACACCAACAGGCGCCTACTACAGGAAGACCACTGGAAGTAAACTCAAGTAGGTCTATGGATTAAAAAGGGTTTCTTCCTAATTCGTTACTTTGTTACTCATCAAAATGCACCGATGATGTGTCTTAAAGATGTCAGAGGGCTTCTTTTTAGATTCAGGCAAGGGCGAAGGAAGGGTTGGAAACGAGGAGTTGAAGTCTATATTTCATTGAGTCACAAAGCTAGAGTTCAGAGTTGGAGCGGTGTATGCCGTTGGTTGGTGTTCTCATTAAGTGGTGCCAAATCAACCAAGATACTCAAAAAGTCATTTGCAGCTGAAAACAACTTCTTCTATGTGCCTCTTCAGTTCTCCCCAACAGACCACAATCAATCAGCCTTCAGAGAATGCATGATTTTGACTCCATCAGTAGAGAATATTTTACATGTTTTCATTTTTGTCTATATACCAGGAGCCCCTCTTTGATAGTATTCCTTTCCATACAAGCATTATGTTATCAAACTCAATACACAGTTCAAAAGCCCTCTTCAATATTTGGAATCTCCTGTATGGATCGATTTCTCCTGTTGCCTCGTTCCATATCATACTATATGCAAGTCGGAGTAACCAGTTATCGCGTCTTCCCCGTCACTAATCAAGTTAAAAGACTAAAATTAGAAGAAGCATCACATTTAAAGAATATGGCACCTTGAGTGTGAATGCTCGTCCCTGACCACCATCAGGAAAAAGCACAGTGAGGAGCTTTTTATCGGCTTTGACGACCACACTAAAAGTTCAAGAATAAAATCAGAGAAGGGTTAGAAAATAAATCTTATACCCATCATAATTAGATACTCTGCGGAAAGCAGGTTGATAGACTACTTCAAATGGAAAGAAGCAAGCCAACCTGCCTGAATTGTTGAGGTCAATACCCCCAAGAGTCAATTTCTCCTCACTACCTCTCTGAGGACCAGCATTCTGTGATGTAAGACAATTAAAAGTAAATCACGTAAATTAAGAGACTGAAACAACATCACAAGCACAGATAATGGCACTAGATTTAAGAGAATCAACAAAGATAAATATGAAATATCTCATCTAAATGTTGAACTAGCCCCTAGAACTCTTCTACATGGTTGTCATTCAATAATTTCGAATTCGAATAAGCATGCATCCTGATATCCAGCAATTTATCTTTCATCTAAATGTTCTAGTATAGCCATAACTATTCCTCGAGGATCTCATATTTGGGTTACTTTGGACACCACACCAACAAACATTGCCCAAGCCTATATTTAGTTTATAAAGTCTTGTACACCACACGAGTATTCCAAGATTGTGTTTGACATTGACACCAAAAAAGTTTAGCGAACAATGTGTATGATCTCAAGTAAAGAAATTCATTTTCCCTGTGAGGCACTAAATTTTGCATTAACAATACAGATTTAAATACGAAGAAAAGATCTGCGGTCCTGAGTAAAGATACTCAACTTGATCAGGACTCAGGAGCGCAGGAAGCTTAGCCGTTCATGAATATATGGGTTTTTCAGCTCGGTATAACTTTGCTCAAACTCGCTAGAAACTCGTGAGCCAGAGACGACCCTCATCTTGGAGCTCAATTATTATACAACCCAAGCTTGAAGGGGAGAAGATTTGCTGTTTAAGCCTCAAGAGCTCATATATCTAGTAGCTTATGGGCCAGCTCCTACATTTTACGTATCACTCATACAAATACATGTTGTAAGGTTAAAGGCATACTGATGCAAGCTAAGGCGATAATCGTATCCGTCTAACTGTGCATTTTTTGCTCAAAAAAAAGATACACACACACGCATATATAGGCTCATCAGGGCTCGTGACGCAAGGCTTGAGCAGCTGAGCAAGAGACCAGCATGACATAAAATATATCCAAAAGATACACACACGCATATATAGGCTCATTATGGCTCGTGATGCAAAGGATTGAGCAGTTGAGCAAGAGACCAGCATGACATAACTTGCAACGAGCGCTGCTTGTTGTGTTTTTGGAAGCTCGAGCTTTGCTAAAATCTAAATAAACCAGCTGTAACAGGCTAAAACTCAGCTCTGTTCCATGCTTTTAAGAAAAATATGGATCAACTTCCTCAAGCTGTTGGTATTCAATTATCTTTACTAGATATTTATACTATAACAATTAGGTGTTGTGGCCCCTGACTGCTAACCCTATATATGCAAGTCTTTGTGTGAATAGTTTGATATAGGTCCAGAGTCTCAACTCTAGACCACCTCTCGCCCTATTCCTCCACTCTAAAGTCTCTAAGGCCACCTCCAGTCCTAAATTTGCACAACTCTGGTCACCAAGCACAAAACAAACTATTCCGACATTTGAAACCAACTTCTTCTGACTGGATGGATGGAGAATGATGCGATTTTCCGATTGCTCAAACAAGCACATCCAAGAATTACATTAATGAACTACTAGGTCAATTTTTTCTTAATAATGGATGCTCATCATGTAATAATGAGAAACTTTGCTTAACGCCTCAAAAGTAATTAAATAGACATGACATAAAACATTATTCAAAGAATGAATACCCAACAGAGAGTACTTACGGGATCACTTCTAAAGAACACCAATGACGTGCGTGTTAAAATAAACCACCTTTTCTTCCAGGACGTCCATCCAATTCCTACATCAGAAGAATTATGTAAAACATTGAAACAATTGAAGTAACATAACCAGAAATCATTTTGCCACAGAAACAATTTTGGTTAAGATAGCGACAAGTGTGCAGTAACCTGCCAGTAAGACAGCATGAAAGCCATCAAACGGCTCAAGGTAGCACAATCCTATGATCCTAAGTGGTACTAGAAGATTAAGAATGTGTGAGCATGCGACATATTGTACTTCAAACCCCTAGGTGGGCCATATCATGCTATGCCATGTCATCCTTGAAAACATTAACCCCGCACTAAGAAGCACTATAGAGTATCAGAGATGGAAACTCAGAAAATTATATAGTGGAGTATATGGATATCAATTTAAATAAAAAAGATCATGATTCATTCTCATTAAATAGAGTCATTTCCATCAAATGTCTTCAATCAAATATTCCATAGTTAAAGGAAAATATGGAAAGATACGTTACAAGCCCAAATATTCAGAATGTCAGGAATACATAATAGATATTTTGTTAAATAATTAAAATATACTTTTTCTAACCAGTTACCGTTTAGATGAATGATATGATACTACGAAATGCCATGCCTCAGTAGAAGAAGAGATGGCTAGAAATGGTAATAGGGAAATGGACCTCATATCATTTACATATTGGTATTAACGGTAACAACATTGAGTTTGCTGACGTTAATTCATTTCATTCTCAAATCTACTTTGCTACTAAAGAAGCACACAGCAAGAGGCGGCCACGTTTGGAAAAGGTGCTCATGAGACCCCAAAATTAACTATGCCACCTTAGGAGGGCGTGAAATGGTAATTGAGAAATCTCCATCCTTCATACTTTAAAATATCTAGATATGGAGTAATTATTGCTTGCTCCAAGAGCAAATATGACATGGTGCTCTAAGCGATACATCACAGGACACGTCAGGAACATGTAGGAATGCACTTTCTTTTGTCTGCCACTCATTCTCTTTCCTCCTGACGTGTCCTGTGCTGTATGGTTAGAGCAAATCCACATCATTTGCTCTTAGAGCAAACAAATTTTTTTCCTAGATATGTCCCTCAAGTTGTAACTGAGCATTAAAATTATAAGACAAACCTGCTAAGTCCCCTGTGAATGGCATTTTCCCTCTCAGTCTATTCCATCATATAATGATGATTACTTGGAAATTTTCGACTTCTGTAGATGGGAAACTAAAGGAGCCATTGTGGCATACTTATGAACACGGTGCACCTGATCTATTCATGCATTTCATTCTTAGATTTCATTTTGGGGGGTGATATGTCCATGATAATGATGTTTTCTCAAAATACATGTAGCATTCACAAACTGTAAATTTGAAAGATCGGAGAAAGGAAGGAATGAGTTTGGACATCAAAAAGAAAGTATATTGAATAAAAGGAAATGTGTGCCTTGTCAAGTATGTACGATGAACATACAAGACATCATACAGAACTTTCTAGCAGCTTATCATTTATATTGGCAACTTAGATGCTCAATGAAGAAGTACATCACACCTTTGGATGACAAAAAGAGTGGCCCGCTCCTGAAAACCTGCAACGCTGCAAACATTAGGAGACGTTTCTCTACTATAATAATTTCTTTGAAGCAAGAAAACAGTGTTCTGCAAATCATTGTACTTTGCCTAAATTGACGGATTGGTACAAATAGTTTAAGCAGCAGCAATTTAATGTTTAAAGATGGCAAGTCAACTTTGAAAGCTAACCCAAACCTTGCAAAAAATATATTTTGTTTCGGGATATAGTTTCAAAGGTTTTATTTTTCAATTGTTAATTACATTTGCTGAGGGGTGCTTCTGTAATTTCAGAGATTTCTGAAAATGGACCGCCCATTGGTTTCACCCTAAAAATAAATTTCACCGAAAAGACCACCCATAGAATATCTTTAAGTCATGGTATATGTTGGAAATTTAATTTCTTTTTTGATAGAGTATACCCAATTGGAATAAGATTGAATTTCCTACATGGAACCATAATCAAATTGAACATGTTATTTCAAAAAGCTTTTAAATATAACTTTAGATCAAAGGTGGATTTAACAGATATCAGGAACTCAGGATACAACCCAACCAAGTATTTGACAAACTATTTAATGTTCAAATAGTTGATGAATTAGCATCTACTAATTAGCATGAATGACTTACTATGAGTACTATGAAATTGCAAGATAATATATGTCAACTGTGCTGGTGTATAAGAAGTATATTCAAGGATTAATAAGGTTAAAAAGTTCTGACGAGAATAGCCTTCTTCTTGAATCATTGATTAGTTTTGGGATCTTAATCTAATCAGATCAAAACTTCCACCCATCACGTCATGCACCAACAACCGTGTCATGTGAAGCCAGAATACCATATACCAAGAAACTATCTAGCCGATAGGGCCAGTTGGAAAATGATTAATTTCAAAAGGACCTTGAGGGTAGTTGAGGACTCTCTAAAGACTAATTAGTCAATGACAGATTGCTAGAAGTCTTCTGTATTGAGATCAAGAGGTAGAAAGTTCATATGAGCTTTGGTTTGACTAGAAATCAGTTCTGTAATATTACTGCATTCAGTGGCGGCAAAACTAAACACCACATAAGTTATAAAATAAAGTCAATTATACATCATGAGTGAAAATTTTGGTCTCAGCCGGGGCATTTATGTATTTATTATAAGGGTCTTCGTGTTATATATAACTAAGGTGTGAGGGGTACTAGTTGAATTTTAAAACGTCGGGGGTGGCAATTTTGGGGGGTGGAAATTGCCACCCCATGCCCAAACATCCATCCGCCCCTGACCGCATTAGTAGCTAATAAGTTCAGCAGCACCAGAAATCCTGTAAACGGGAACTGTATAACATGAAAAGCATCCCAAAAGTTCAGAACAAAGAAAACATGAAAGGAGTACACTAAACTTGTAGATGCTTCTGCTCCAAAGGAGCATTCACAATTTTTGCCTGTTAGAGGTAAAAGATTAAGAGGGGCATGCTAGGAAGCAGCGGCACACAGTCTGGAACCACCAGCTACAAGCAGATTACGTCCGTTCCTATTAAGGATTATTTCTCAGTTGTTGAATCTTGAAGTTATTGACGTGCTTGGCAGTTTACTAACAGATCACTTGTGTTTTTATTTTTGGGAGAAAAATAATAATAATATATTCATTTCTGCATAAAAACCCTTAATCTCTAGAATTCCTATAACTTTATGAACATTCATGGTGTTCGGATCAGCTTAAAACGGGAGGTAGCTAAAAGTCAAAAATCTCAAAAGTGAGTCAAAAATAATTCGGGATTCCAGTGGGAAATGAGGATTCCAGATGGATCACTAGGAATTCCGGAAAATGTATTCAGTCCGAATTTTTTTGCTTCACTCCATCACGTGCCCCCCTCTCACTTGCTAGCGCTGTCAGCATTTTTCTGAATTGAGGGAGACTCCATTTTCTTCAACCACCCACCAACAGCTCAACACTCTCCTTATTTTTGCACCACCCATCAAAATATCCGGAATCCTCATTTGAGTCTGCTTTTCCATTTTTGAACTTCCGGAATCCTCTTAAATGTTCAGGGTTACCGGAAATAAATTAAAATAGTATTAACTATCTGTTAAAACACTGCAGATTATAAGAGCTTTTAAGCTAAACCGCTCACTTATTTTAGTTCATCCAAACAGCCCCATTATCTAAAGCCTAAACCCGTATCAACTCTTATATGCACACAGCGTGATAACTGAATTTCAGGTTCTTCCGAACATCAGAGGTTCACCACATTTTCTTTCACCAGAATATTAAAACTTATTCCTACTTCAATGAACTTCCACTTAGAAAATAGATGATCGGTATGAATTTTGGTTACACAACCTAACCTCATTTAACAGCCAAGTGAAAGTAGGTAACAATTCAATCCACAAGTGAAAGTAGACAACACAATCCAATCCACAAGTGATCACCAAAACTGTGAAATTACCTTATTTCCACTACGAGAATGCAGCTGATCTTGCTGGGCTTGTGGCCCCGGCGCGTGTGGCGGCACACCGGCCTCTTCCTAACACACAGAAAAAAACAACAATTAGTTAATTTCCCTACCAACCCACCAACCCAAATTGACAAACTCATCACACCCATTTAAAATATCATCAAAACGTGCAGGCACGTTCATTTGAACAAAGCAAATTAGTGTTAGAGCAATTGATCAGAGAAAGCTCACAGGCACCGGCGCCGGAGGAGGGTCGTTGCTCCGGCTAGTCATCTGAGAAGGGTCGTTGCTCCGGTTAGTCATCCCTCCGGCTCAGAACAACATACCCTCTTCGTTTCTAAGCGAGATCAACCTCTTCCTGTAAAAACCCATGTTTGTAATCGACCCAATCGAACCCAATGCCAACAAAACATAACCCCATTCAGCAAAATCCCAAAATCGGAGCTAGGGTTTACGATTACGTATAAATGTAGATCATGAGCGTGGAATAGGAGCGTACCTGGGTACTCGATCATATGACAATTGTTGCGTACGAGGGTAATGCAGATTGGGGAAGGTGAAAGAAGACGAAGAAGATGGAAAGGGCAAAAATGGTGTTTAATTTTCTATGGGAAGTCTTTGTTTGGTTTCTCTCTCCTCGGAATGACGATCACGTTTGCAAGAATGTCTTCTCACAACGGAAACCAGTTGGTCAAACAAACGCGCCCTCGATTTGAGCGGGACCTCTCTTGTTAGTGCATTAGACATGTAGTTTTACAAGACAACTACTACTACCGCTAAGTACATGAATCTTTTATGTTCCTAAACCACCAACCAATGTGCAATGGTGTTGTTTAGAACATTTCTTTTAAGAGCATCCAATGGTGTTACGTATTTGTTATGCAAATTATAACTAAAATTGATCTTTTTGCAGGTTATGAAATGATAATTTTGTGTTTGTTCTCCAGCAGTAGTTAGGCAAAAGTTGAAAACCCATATAATTTTGCTCTAATATTTCTTACAAAATACGTTTGAAACCATTTCAGATGAGAGAGGAATTTTAGGAAATAGTTATCATCATCTAAAAAGATGAGATCCACCACCGTGCGTCCGACCACATCCACCACAACCAACCCGGTTGGGTTCTTCTCAACAGATGGGTAGTAGGGCATCACACACAGCTGGGTTGGATTTCAACTATTGGGCTCAAAACAAATTTGGGCCAATTTTCGAGCTGAATTCTCAGTTTAGTCTCAATTCAATTTGGTCCAATCAAATTGGGTCTAATTTATTTGTGGGTTACCAAATAAAATTGGGTCAGCCTACAACTTGCGTTGTTGGACTGCAACCCACACTTTTCAAGACCGTTCGACGCCAATTTGATCCGGGCAAGATTAGTGGTAAGTCGAGACTACGAAGTGGCGTTTTGAAAACCGTTCGACGTCAATTCGATCCGGGCAAGAATAGAAGCAATTTTTCAACGTCCGCCTTGAGGGCAAGGCGATTTTCAAGCGTGGGAGAGTTGATACGGTATCCGTATCAATATTATTTAATATTTTATTATTCAGTTAATTATTTAATTAATAATGCGGGCTTGGCCCGATAGACTAGGGTTAGGGTTAGTATTATCTATTTAAGAAGATGTGATCTCTCAGTTTACTATGAATAAGAATAATCAGTCTCTCCCTTAAACTCTCGTCTATCTCTCTTTCGTCTATCTCCCTCAAGTTATTCACCTTGTCTATCATTTTCTTCTCTATTTCAATACTCTTATGTATCATAATTGTTGAGAAATTATAGGGATATAGTGGGTTAAAAATTACAAACACCTAAAAAGTAGGAACAAAACAAAGATGCCGAGTGAAAAATCTTCGCAAAGTTTGGCGATAAGGATACCGATTTTGTATTTTGCATAAGTGGATGCCTAATCCATTGGAGTTGTAATTTTACTCAACTTCTTTATTTTTTTGCTAACAAATCAAATTTACCTATTGTATTGGAGATGCGCTAAGAACCTTTCTTTTATGATGTGGAATACGCAGTCGTTCCTTTAGAATTTCTACTGCAATAACCTGTAAATCAGACTAGCATGAGAAAATTCAATCTCACAGACTCGCAATTAAAGTCAATAAACAGTCATTGAGTTACTCCAAATTCCGAACTCAGGATTTCTAGGCAAACGTTCAAAGTTTTAAGAATTCAAACTTAGACCAATCTCTATACACTTGAGCTACTTAATGGATTATTCGGTTTGAAGTCTTTACTAGTCCAAATTGGACTACTTGTAGTATTTTTTTCTCTTTTTGATAAAAGACCAAATACAAAAGTTGAATAGAGTATTACAAGATATTGATAGACATTGAACTACGCTATGTAATAGGAGATAAAATATCGATTTACGTATTCGATGATACAAACTGTGAACTCCTTGATTGTGTCGAGGATCTCCGATGTGACTAACTGGATTATTGAAGAGTCGTTTGTTCCCTAGAAAACATCGAAGAATCATCTAGCAACGTGTCTGGATTTCTATATTAGTAGGAGTGAGATAAAAATTATTGTAGAGCTTCAAAAACTCTGCCGACTTCAGCCTGGAGAGGAGTGGTTATTTTCAAACTGCAGTTTCCGCCTTGCATCTTATCTCAAGCATTAATCCATGCTGCTACTAAGGTTCGACCTTATTTTAGCATTTATCATAAATGAGTGTATTAATTCTCTATTGCATGTGACTTGGTCGAGTGAGATGACCGCATATTGATGTAGTTGCCTTCCAATGCATTGCAGAATTTGGGAGTGGGTTTGTAGGTGGAATGTTGTTGGTGAAGCATTACGGGATGGTGAGTGGCATGTAGGGAATCTTCACGTTCTAAAGTTGTGTTGCCGATCATAGCTTAGTTTTGAGAAAGCCAAATTTAACGAATAGTTAGGATGAACAAAATGTTGTCCTCTATTTCTGTGGATTTGCTATGAAGATGATCTTCAGAGTGTTGCATTTTGCATGGTGCTGCTTGATACTGGACCTTGCGCCAAACAAAATAGCCCTAGATAATGAATAGTTGAAAAAGCAATGAGATAAGTTTTACAGGTGCTCACTAACAAGATCACAAATGTTAGAGCAGGTGGCCTTTTGTCGGAGTTGGAGGGATCGATTTTAGTGGGAGGTTTTTGGTTCTGCATTTTCAAAAAAAGAATGAATTTTTTGTTGAAGCTTTAGCTTGAAGACTGGCCTCTAAATTGCTAAAGAACTTGCGAGCTAAAAGGTTTAGCAGAGAAGTTAACTCGGTTGTGTTAATCTCATGAGCTAGGATGTTTTTGTTTTAACTGAAAGCGAACATGTTCATTGTCTTTCTCAAATGCATTTTTTATCTTCAGGATACACTAAAATATGAGTGTTGATAATATTGGATATGGTTTCAGTTTGTGAAGTGACACTGGATGGTTGGAATTTTTTATTACTTTCTTGTGTTGTCAATGAAGTTTGTCACTGTTATACTGGGGTGCTCATGAAGAGAAAGTATAGTATGAGCTATCTGCTTATTGAGAATGTCACTGTTATATTGCGGTGGTCATGAAGTGCCAATCGTCTGACAATGGTGTCCGCTGGAAAATGAAACTGTGAATCACTTGTTGTTTAGATGCGCAGTTGAAAAATATATTTGGAAGAATGCTGAATTTCCCATATACAGTAAATTTTGTGTTTCAGTGAATGGAGGGCCGATCTTTTTCTGCAAGAACCAACATTGAGACAAGAGCAGTGAATTAACCGTATCTGGGCTCTTTGGAATAGCATAAACAAACTTTGTTTTCGACGTACAGAAGCTAGAATCAAGTAAGAAATTCAAATCAACGTCTAAATACTTATCTTTTCATAGAGAATCGATTGATGATGAGAAACTGCACATATCCCCTACAACGAACCCGATCGGACCGGCCTTCCGGTGTCCACCGCCGTTGGGTATTTTTATAGTGAAATGTGACAGTGACTCATCGGAAGAAAGCCGACGATCTAGGATGAGAGTGGCCATCAGAAACCATGCATACGGTCTCCTCAACAGAAAAGCATTCCCAATCTATTACAATAGACCGGTGTTCTAGACCGAAAGTATTTCCACAAGAGAAGCTCTTTACTTGGCCATGGAGATGGGGCTTCAACAGATCATCATGGGAACCGATAGTCTACAGGTGGTGAAGAATTTACTAGGAGAAGAAGGATTGAAGACGAAGAGCTCGGAGAAATGGGTTATTGTGTAAACTGAGTGCAGTGAATTGACTTCCAAATTCATTGATTGCCAACTGGTTCACATAAGAAAACTCGGGAACCAACTTGCACACACAACTGCAAAGCATTCCCTCGAGTTAAAAAATGAGTTAGTTTTACTCAAACGCCCACAGAGGCCTCTTATGTAAAGGATCAGGACCTTTTGAGTTGTTCTAGCCATAGTTATTAAACCCGGCACGCCCGGGTGAACCGGACCCGGAACCGGTTCGGGTCACTACTCAGTTCGTATATGCCACTGACCCAGTCAAACCCAGTCAAACGCGCCCAAACACGGTGGGTTTGTGATTAACCTGGTGACCTGTTTCGGGTTAACTGGGTTGAACCGGTCCGAAATTTACATGTTTAAGCATTAACAAACAAATTGAAATGTTAGTTTAAATTTTTTTATTGAACGTTTGTGTGATTTCATTCATAGTATATGTAAGAAACTATTTTAAACATCAAGTGGGCATTCCATTAATAGAAAAGAAAGACTATCACGACCACAGTACAACAAACAGATCAAAGAAGATCTGAACCAGACATTGAATCCAGGAGCAGGGAACTATTAGCAAGATGATGAGACTTAGAGTTCCAAGATCTAGGAATAAAAAGAAAATCACAAACATTAAAATTACCAGCTATATGAAGGCAATCGTCCACCACAGCTCCAATCTTTAACAAACAAGCTTTGCTAACTTTCTTGAGACAATTAATAACCACTTGACCTGGCGGTCCGACCGGTGGGTGGTGACCCAGTGACTCGACATCGACCAGCCCGGCTTTAATAACTATATTTCTAGCTCATAATGGTACTAGTACATATCCCGTGCCCGGGCGCACGACCACAAAAAAGTATTAAGTATTTAGTTCTTAGAATGAGGATAAGCTTTTCCATATGTCACATATTGTGGATGAATTATTCCCCATAACAGCTTATCATATATATGGAGATCTATTTCAAATGTCACATTTTGAAAAAAAACTTATTTCCATAACAACTTATTATGTAGATATATCTCACCAATTTCATCTAAATAAAAATGTACATAAGAATAAATATAGTTTGGTCTTGTCAAACTCCTAGGGTTAAGAGTGTTGGAATAGATGCCCTAGAGGCAATCTAGTTTAGTATGAATTTATTTGTGGCTAGAAAATTCATTTTATTATTTATTAGATATTTAATATAATGAAGTCCTTAGATTTACAATTGTGTTGTCTATCTTAAATATCCCTAGTCCAGTATAATGATTAAAAGGACAATCATCTATAGACTAGTATGGGATTGGATTGATATGGATATATCATGATCCAACACATAGGTGTGCATTAAGGGTAATGACGCACCGGATTGACCCATCTCCGAGAAGGCTACATACACGTTATGATAAGTCACAAGCGCTTCTCGTGGTACAATGGTATTGTCATCCTTAGAATTGAAGTCACTAGATATTCAAGTTGTGTATTATTGTGATTTTGGTAGCGTTAAACGCTACACCGTAACTGGGTAGTTATAAAGGCGTGTACCGGATACAATAAGAAGCAAGCTTAGAGATCGTAGTGGACGTAGATAGAATTTTTCCCTCCCACATAACGGGAGCAAATATCCTAGGCCACTCGAGGGATAGTGCTTATAGAATGTCTGGCCAGACTCAAATAAATCAATATGGGATATTGATGTTATTTGCACGAATAAGGCTGTTCCCATGGATCGAGAAACTGTGAATTGGATATACGAGTGTGACTTGTATGTCTCATGTCTAATCCGGATATAGAGACAAAGGGATGAGACAGTTACTTGTACAAGGTTTCTCAAGATGACTATTCTATTAGTTGGCTAGAATGGATGTTTTGCTAGAAACCGCTCCATATTAGCAAATTGTTGCTACCAACTAGATAGAACCTATGGGGTCACACGCTATATAGAGCTGAACTAGTTTTGGGCATTAATTAATTGGATTAATTAATTAGAGGGATCACTTTGCAACACCTTGCAAACTTAGTAGGACTAATTTTCAAGGAAGGACTAAATTGAATTCTAGTAGGACTAGAATAGGTCCTTTAGATAGTTGGCAAGGATTTGTTGGACTATATAAAGGACACTCCTTCCTTCCTTCCCACACTTATGACCTTATTGATCATAACTTGAGTGGGAGAGAACAAAAGGGAGAGAGCAAGCAAGCAAAGAGGAGCCGCCGCCCCCCTTTGCCGCCGCCCGTCCACGTCGGCCACAAGGAGGCCGAAACCTCCTTGTTTCGTCTCGTTTTGCGTGATTCTTCTTCCTCTTCCTCATTCCGGGATAGCACCAAGGATTGGAAGATCTAGTATTCAACTCTAGGCGTGGATCAACTATAGAGAACGTGACACAATTCGCGTTTGAAGTCATCAAAGGAGAAACCCTAAGGTGTGTTATTGATTTCCTCTCTTACCATCGTTATGTCTCTTGACTTGTGATCCTTGGAGGGTTTTGCATGGGTTATGTTTGTTTGCGTTTCCGTTGCGCATCCATGAATCAAAACCCTACAGTGGTATCAGAGCCACAGGTCGTAGAGCATAAATGTGGTTTATGTGTTACGTTTTGATAGTTTTACACCTTAAAATTATTGTTTATCGCATAAAACAAGACAAATCAAGCATATGATGCAATTTTTCAATAATATATCATTACAAGACCTAGTTTTTGCATTGGATGCATGAATTAGTGAGTTTGAGAAATTTTAGGATCTTAGATCTAGGGTTTGGACATCCTTATGGAAGAAGGAGTTCTTCTCATACAAGGAAACAACCAAACTTGGGAACCAAGCAAGGGAGTTGTTTTGGAAACAACTCCCAAAGGAGGTTCGGCCCCCCTAGGGGCCGCCCCTCCTTGCTTTCCACCCAAGCAAGGCTCGGCCTAGGGGCCGGGGCAGCCCTAGCATGCGGCCTAGCCGCGTGGGCTAGGGGCCGGCCGGCCCAAGGCCTTTGCGGTTCTCTTTTGGGCTCGTGCAATTAGATTGTTGGGCCCCATGGACCGTTTTAACCCTAGAAAATCCTAAAATCAATTAAAATTGACCAAGCGCGTTAAAATTGGATTTTAACTTTTTATGTGCAAATCGCATGGTGATTGGATATGGCCTTAGGATGTGGTTTGTAGTGGATGTTTAATTTTTGTGGTTTGGTTTACGGCCTGCGAGCTGATCAATTAATTATAATAATTAATTAGGGTTTTATGGCACGCGAGCCATTTTTTTTCTCAACTTGTGAGATTTATTTTATTTAGTATAGTTGTTAGCTAGTGCTAGATAGAGTAGATTGTTAGCCAAGATTGAAGAAAAGAAGCTCAAAGCCAAAAGGAGACACAAAAGATGGAGCATGGAGCATTCCACATGACTATGAAGGATGGACCTAAAGATCAAGACGCATGGAGATGTGTTTGCTTTTAGGGTTCATAAAAAATTCCATTGGCTTGGAATTTTCTTAGTCTAGAAATGGCCATATTCACATCACGTTTTATTTTGTTTGTGGTTGTTTATTTTATTGTCTTATTATTTTGTGGTTGGTGTATGGATGATGCATGCAATTAGGATAATAAGATAAATAGACAACCCGGATCTATTATTTGGAGTTGTGCCCAAACTCAAATAGATAGATTAGTTGATATTGATGAACAAAACAATTAAAATTGAATTTTAAAATCCCTCAAAATTCAAATATTGTGTTCTTGCCTTCTCGTTATTTAAACACTCATTATCATCATGATTTATCAAGTTCGTGCGTGCCAAAGCATGGCGACTTGGTTCATAATGATGGAATGTGATGGCATAAGCTAGTAATGTGCAATTGAACTAAGACTTGCATAAGGGATGCAATTGGAATTGTTCCTACCTAAAGTAGTCAAATTATGGATGACTTGCCAAAGCAAGCTCATAAGGAGATGAAACATGGATCTTGGCCCACTAGAAAATATAAGGATATTTTCCGCATTAATATCTTGAGGGTTATTAATCTGTAGAAAAATAGTGGGAGCTATATTTGATAAACTAGACATTATTGAATATAGTTAAAAATTCACAAATACTAAAACTTGCGTATTTTCCTTTTTGTAGAATTCCAAATGGCAAACAACTCATCGAGTTCACAACATTCCCTACGATCTGTCATTGAGAAGGACAAGATCTCTGGAACCAACTTCCTTGATTGGTACAGAAACTTGAGAATCGTTCTCAAGCAAGAGAAGAAATTGTACGCAATAGAGGAGCATGTTCCAGCAGGTCCAGAGAACCAAACACCTGCAGCCCTAAAGACGTATCAAAAGCGTGTTGATGACGCTAATGATGCGGTCTGCCTTATGCTATGCACCATGACTTCTGAGCTTCAGAAGCAACACGAAAACATGAATGCTGTCGATATGATCGAGCATCTGAAGCAGCTCTTCCTAGAGCAGACAAGGGTTGAGAGGTACGAGGTCTCTAAGGCATTGTTCAAGTGTCATCTGGCAGAAGGGAAACCGGTGGGACCCCATGTACTCCGTATGATCGGGTACTTGGAGAATTTCACCCGACTTGGGTTCCCGGTCGGCCAAGAGTTGGCAACCGATCTCGTGTTGCATTCGTTGCCCGAGAGTTATGGACAGTTCATCATGAACTATAACATGAACGAGATCGTGAAACCACTGCCAGATTTGCTCAATATGTTGAGGACAAGTGAACAAAGCATCAACAAGGGTAAGGGCAAGGCCATTATGATGGTGCATAAAGGAAAGGGCAAAAGGTTTGCCTCATCCTCCAAGGGCAAAGGCAAGTCAGTTGCCAAGTCCAAGGAACCTGCCCTCAAGCCTGTTTGTGGCATTGCCAAAGGTTTGACTAAAGGTGAGTGTCACTACTGCAGTCAGCCTGGACACTGGAGGAGGAACTGCCCAAATATCTGGAGGACAAGAGGCTTGGAATAGTGATTCCACCACCACCAGGTATTTTTGTTGTAGATGTAAGCTTAACTGTCTCTACATCATGGGTATTAGATATTGGATGTGGATCTCACATTTGTCGAAATGTGCAGGATCTAAAGAGAAGTAGAAGATTGGCTAAAGGGGAGATAGATCTGCGCGTTGGAAATGGAGCAAAAGTTGTTGCATTGGCCGTGGGCGTGTGCGAGTGTAACACCCCGTATTTTTCTGAATATTTTAACGTATTTTCCGTAAAATTTAAACAACTATTTTTGAATTATATGCCTAGTAGGGGAGGTAGTTGTAATTTTGGAAAATATTATATAGTTATTGTTGGGGAAATATCTTGTCTTTTACATAACTTTTAGTATTTAATACTTGTAATTGTATTTATACTATACGTATTGTTAAGTCGTATTCATACTCTACCTATACGTATCTAATACCGTATTTTTATACTTATACCCTTCATATAATAATAATAATAATAATAATAATAATAATATAAAAATAAAAAATAAAATAGCAAACCCTCTCCTGACATTATTTCCCAATTCCCAACAACTTCCCAACCCCAACAAAACTCTCCCTCACTTTCTCTCCCTCTCTCCCAGTCACCTTCTCTCTCTCTCTCTCTCTTTCTCTTCTTTTTATTTGTTTCCCTTTCTCTTCTTCGGCACAACACCCTCACCACCCGACACCTCCCTCTCTGCCATCCCTCCACCACCATCACCCTCTATCTCTCCCTCTCTGTTCTGACGACGAGGAAGCAGCGGCAGCATCAGCTGCAATGGCTGCTGCCAACTCCCGCAAGCCACCGCCGAGAGACCCACCCCAACCGCGACCACCACCATCGCCAACAACAACATCACCACCTCTCCATCTCTCTCCCTCTATCTCTCTCTGCCTCTGGCCTCCGAAGCTGCAACAGCAGCAGTAGGCAGCGCCACCGCCGCTGCCACAGGCGAGAACCCCCACGCCACCAACATCTCCGGCACCATCACCACCAAAACCGCCACCATCTCCAACCCCCTACACCTCACTCACCCTCTCTGCTCTCCCTCTCTCTCTGTTTTGCCGACGAGTAGACACAGCAGAAGCAGCGGCATCATGCCGCTGCCCTCCCGACGAAAACCCGCCGGAAAGTATGGCCGCCACCATCACGGCCACCCATCTCTCCAAATTTCTACCAATCTCTCCCTCTCTTCCCTATCTGATTTGCTCGACTAAGACACAGGAGGACGAAACAACAGCAGAAACCGCAGCAGCAGCCAAAAACGCCGGCGAGAACTCCATTTTTTCTGGCGAGCTTCGAGCCCAAGCAAACCAGTGGCACCCAGCCACTTCCAACCACTCTCCTAACCTCCTGGAGGTCCGACCAGGTCCGTGGAGGTCCAAGACGAAGCCAAGAGCAGCCGGAGAAGCCCCGGCGAAGCTCCATCTCCGGCGACACCGACGACGACCTCGACCCGACCCATTTCTTGACCGTTTCTTGCAAAATTTTACATGGGTATGCTCTAAATCTCCTTCTAAGTTGTTTACAGTAATCACAATTGAGTTTTAAGGTCTCAAATCCGTGTTTTGATCATTAAGTTTGGGTGTTCTTGATTTGGGGGTTAAAGTTTCATTTTCAGAAAGTTTTCAGGGGGGTTATAATGTCGTT
Source organism: Linanthus parryae (assembly GCA_023055425.1). Taxonomy (NCBI): domain Eukaryota; kingdom Viridiplantae; phylum Streptophyta; class Magnoliopsida; order Ericales; family Polemoniaceae; genus Linanthus; species Linanthus parryae. The sequence continues at coordinate 43,889,102 of JALGPY010000006.1, forward strand.
TCAGAAACTTTGGGGGAGGCAGTTGTCATTTCAGAAACTTTTGGGTACTAAATGCAGTTTTTAATTTCAGATTTATTTATGAAATTAGTTTTTCTTTAATTTGATTAGATTATTATTTATAAATTATTTTGGGGGTAAATATTATTGAAGAAAATATGTTTTTAGGTTTATAAATAAGTTAAAATTAATAGTTTCTTGAGAAAAATAAAAAGAGCTAGAAATAAATATAGGTTGTATATTTATTGAGTTTGTATTAAGTTAGAAGCTACGATTTGTAGGTGACGATTCCGTAGACGAGAACGAATTATAGGACGTGCTTGGATTTTGGTAAGTTAATATGCCTAGCCTCGCGTGCCTTTCCTTCATTTCGCGTATCGCGTGAGTTATTTGTGAAATTACTGCCGTACTTGATTTATTTGATTTGTTTATTTGTTTTGAAATACTCCTCTTTGTAGTCTCGTTTGAAATTGGTATCCAAATCTAAATAACAATCCGAAAGACGAACATCTAAAGTGATATTGTAAAAGCGAATTCCCAAGACGGACCACGTCATTGGGTTGGAAGTACGAAATTCAAATCGTTGCCTCGGTTACCAAGAGTAGCACACCGCTCACTTTTTGGTCGAATCTGAATATCTCTCAATCGTACATCGATTATTATTATTTTTGCCACACCGGCTTTTTGTTCAGAGCTCCTTACACGATTCTACATCTTGAAAGAAAATACGTAATTATGTAAAGTGGAAAGCCGTTGTGCGTGGGTTTGTGCCATATCCCTGATACGATACATTTCTGACATATTGTGTTGGTTAATGTTATGAGATTATGAGATTATGAGGCTCCGACCTCCTTTTGATTATGATATGGTTATGAGGCGCTGTGATGCGAACCTCCTGTGGTTGAGTTATGGTTGTGGTAGTGCTTTTGCACATATGAGAAAGAGGTTGTGGATTGGATATGGTCACGCCCCGTATCAACTCGTTGCTAAAATGGATTTCCGTACTTGATATAAGATAACTTGAGATTAAAGAAATATTGTGATTCGTTAATATCAATGAGTTCCCGAGATGGACCACATCTTCGGGTTGGAACACGAAATTTGAGATCGTTACGAGGTTGGACACACCGAATCAGTTGTGAACGCTTTTCCAGCGAGTTTTTGATATTTATTTATCAGCGAATTGGTTATTCCTGTCATACGTCTCATCATCTGTTTACGTGCTATGGGTGTTAGCTTACTCAGCCGTTTGCTGACTATTTTCTGTAAAAACTGCGTCGGCTTTTGCTATTTTAAAACCGCAGGTTGGCTATCGAGGTGGGGGAAACGTTCACGACACTTTGGACAGGAAAGCTTGCTAGTTGGAAGATCACATAGTATATTGTCTCACTGAAAACTGTATTATTTGATTTTCAAAAGCTATCACCGTTGTATTGGAATTGTAATAAATTATATTTGGAATGTTATCGATGGTTGTACTAGCTGTGACCCGACGATCCTTATCCGTTCCCAATGAGGCTCATCACCTCGGGCGGAGACATCTCTTCCGAACGTGGGGCCCGGCCGGCCTTGCGGACCAAAGGGGTGTTGCAGCGAGCTATCTCTGCCTTCAGGATTAGTTTTAGAATTAAATAATTGCTATTTTGTGCCTGCTATGAGCAGAAACATTATTTCTATTTCTTGTTTGGACAAGGAAGGTTTTATTATTTCAATAAAGAACAATTGTTGTTCCTTTTATTTAAATAATATTCACTATTTTAGTGCGCAATTATTTAATGGACTGTATGTCCTTGATCTAAGCAATCCTGTCTACAACATTAATACCAAACAGATTCAAATAAATGATTTAAATCCTGCTTACTTATGGCACTGTCGTTTAGGCCACATAAACGAGAAACGTGTATCTAGACTCCATAAGGATGGACTACTAGACTCATTTGATTTTGAATCATATGAGACATGTGAGGCTTGCTTATTGGGAAAAATGACAAAGTCCCCTTTCAATAAGAAAGGTGGGAGGACTAGTGAGCAATTGGCACTCATACATACTGATGTCTGTGGGCCATTTGCCACGCCTGCCAGGGGTGGTTACGTCTACTTCATTACGTTTACTGATGATTACAGTAGATATGGATTTGTGTTCCTCATGAGGGCCAAATCCGAATCATTTGAAGTGTTCAAAGAATTCAAGAATGAAGTAGAGAAGCAACTTGGCAAAAGTATCAAGGCTCTACGATCGGATTGTGGAGGAGAATACTTGAGTCAAGAGTTTGACGACTATCTTTGAGAGTGTGGGATCGTGTCCCAACTCACTCCACCCGGAACGCCACAATGGAATGGCGTGTCTGAGAGGAGGAATCGAACCCTATTGGATATGGTTCGATCTATGATGTGTCAAACCGATCTTCCTTTATCGTTTTGGGGCCACGCTCTATTAAGTGCAGCTTTCACCATTAACCGTGTTCCATCTAAATCAGTCATGAAGACACCACATGAGATGTGGAGTGGGAGGCGTCCCACACTGTCGTTCATGAGGATTTGGGGATGCGATGTCTATGTAAAACGTTTACAATCAGACAAGCTAGGGCCAAAATCGGATAAGTGTAAATTTGTGGGGTACCCTAAGGAAACTAAAGGTTACTACTTCTACAATCCAAACGAGAACAAAGTGTTTGTTGCTCGGACCGACGTGTTTCTAGAAAGAGAGTTTGTCTCTAAAGAAGCAAGTGGGAGGACTGTAGAACTTGAAGAGATTCAAGAACCACAAATCACTGAACCGATTATGGAACATGAACAGGAACCACAAACAGTTGTGGAACAACCTGTTCAGGTAACACAAGAGCTTCGTAGATCTAGTAGAGTGCGCCAGGAACCCGAGAGGTATGGACTTCTCGTGACCGATTCCGGTGACACGATGCTCATAGATGATGAGCCTACTACCTATGAAGAGGCCATGAAAGGGCCAGATTCTCAGAAGTGGCTAGAAGCCATGAGATCCGAGATGGAATCCATGTACACTAACAAAGTATGGACTTTTGTGGAACCACCCGGCGCGGCCCATAGGGTGAAAGTGGGTCTTCAAGAAGAAGATCTACATGGATGGTAATGTGATTACCTATAAGGGCCGATTGGTGGCTAAAGGATTCAGACAGAATCATGGTATTTACTATGATGAAACCTTTTCACCGGTCGCTATGACCAAATCCATTCGAATCCTACTTGCAATTGCAGCATACCATGACTATGAGATTTGGCAGATGGATGTCAAAACAGCATTCCTTTATGGGAATCTCCTCGAGGACGTGTATATGATACAGCCGGAGGGTTTTGAAGATCCAAAGCAAGCCAACAAAGTCTGTAAGCTGCAACGATCCATTTATGGATTGAAGCAAGCTTCTAGGAGTTGGAATCGACGTTTTCATGAAGTAGTCAAAGAGTTTGGCTTCATCAGAAACGAAGATGAGTCTTGTGTCTACAAGAAGGTTAGTGGGAGCTCTGTAGCTTTTCTGGTCTTGTATGTGGATGACATACTACTCATTGGAAACGACGTTCCCATACTACAGTCTGTTAAAGATTGGCTAGGGAAGTGTTTCTCAATGAAGGACTTAGGGGAAGCAGCCTATATACTCGGTATAAAAATCTATAGAGATAGATCTAAGAGACTGCTAGGCCTAAGTCAAAGTACATATATTGACAAGGTGTTGAAGCGGTTCAACATGCAAGATTCCAAGAAGGGATTCTTGACCATGTCACATGGAATCACTCTTTCGAAGAGTGGTTGTCCTTCCAATGAGATTGAGAAGGAACGCATGACTAGAATTCCCTATGCCTCGGCCATAGGATCTATCATGTACGCCATGTTATGTACTAGACCAGATGTGTCATATTCCTTGAGTATGAAAAGCAGATACCAATCCAATCCGGGTGAGAGTCACTGGATTGCAGTCAAGAACAACCTAAAGTACTTGAGAAGAACTAAGGATGCTTTCTTGATATTTGGCGGTGAGGAAGAGTTGCGTGTAAGGGGTTACACTGATGCAAGCTTCCAAACCGACAGAGATGACTTTAGATCACAGTCGGGATATGTGTTTTGCCTGAATGGAGCAGCGGTGAGTTGGAAGAGTTCCAAGCAAGAGACGGTGGCTGATTCTACAACAGAGGCTGAGTACATTGCTACAAATGGCGCAACAAAGGAAGCTGTTTGGATCAGAAAGTTTGTTTCTGAACTTGATGTGGTTCCTAGCATTGCGGATCCAGTTGAGTTGTATTGTGACAACACTGGGGCGATCGCGAAATCAAAGGAACCCAGGTCGCACCAGAAATCCAAGCATGTGCTCAGGACGTTCCATCTGATTCGAGATATTATCGATAGAGGAGACGTTCGAATATGCAAGATTCCTACAGATGAGAATCTGTCAGACCCGCTTACAAAGCTGCTTGCGCAGTGGAAGCATGAAGGGCACACTAGGAGTATGAGCATACAAGATGCGCCAGATTGGATCTAGTGCAAGTGGGAGACTGTTGGAATAAATGCCCTAGAGGCAATCTAGTTTAGTATGAATTTATTTGTGGCTAGAAAATTCATTTTATTATTTATTGGATATTTAATATAATGAAGTCCTTAGATTTACAATTGTTTTGTTTATCTTAAATATCCCTAGTCCAGTATAATGATTAACAGGACAATAATCTATAGACTAGTTGGGGTTGGATTGATATGGAGATATCATGATCCAACACATAGGTGTGCATTAAGGGTAATGACGCACCGGATTGACCCATATCCGAGAAGGCTACATACACGTTATGATAAGTCACAAGCGCTTCTCGTGGTACAATGGTATTGCCATCCTTAGACTTGAAGTCACTAGATATTCTAGTTGTGGATTATTGTGATTTTGGTAGCGTTAAACGCTACACCGTAACTGGGTAGTTATAAAGCCGTGTACCGGATACAATAAGAAGCAAGCTTAGAGATCGTAGTGGACGTAGATAGAATTTGTCCCTCCCACATAACGGGAGAAAATATCCTAGGCCACTCGAGGGATAGTGCTTATAGAATGACTGGCCAGACTCAAATAAATCAATATGGGATATTGATGTTATTTGCACGAATAAGGCTATTCCCATGGATCGAGAAACTGTAGATTGGATATACGAGTGTGACTTGTATGTCTCATGTCCAATCCGGATATAGAGAAAAAGGGATGAGACAATTACTTGTACAAGGTTTGTCAAGATGACTATTCTATTAGTTGGCTAGAATGGATGTTTTGCTAGAAACCGCACCATATTAGCAAATTGTTGCTACCAACTAGATAGAACCTATGGGGTCACACACTATATAGAGTTGAACTAGATTTGGGAATTAATTAATTGGATTAATTAATTAGAATGATCACTTTGCAACACCTTGCAAACTTAGTAGGACTAATTTGCAAGGAAGGGACTAAATTGAATTCTAGTAGGACTAGAATAGGTCCTTTAGGTAGTTGGCAAGGATTTGTTGGACTATATAAAGGACACTCCTTCCTTCCTTCCCACACTTATGACCTTATTGATCATAACTTGAGTGGGAGAGAACAAAAAGGAGAGAGCAAGCAAGCAAAGAGGAGCCGCGGCGCCCCTTTGTCGCCGCCCGTCCCCGTCGGCCACAAGGAGGCCAAAACCTCCTTGTTTCGTCTCGTTTTGCGTGATTCTTCTTCCTCTTACTCATTCCGGGCTAGCAACAAGGATTGGAAGATCTAGTATTCAACTCTAGGCGTGGATCAACTATAGAGAACCTGACACAATTCGCGTTTGAAGTCATCAAAGGAGAAACCCTAAGGTGTGTTATTGATTTCCTCTCTTACCATCGTTATGTCTCTTGACTTGTGATCCTTGGAGGGTTTTGCATGGGTTATGTTTGTTTGTGTTTTCGTTGCGCATCCATGAATCAAAACCCTACATAGAGAGCACCATGGCGATAGAATAAGTTGATCTTCAAAAATGGAGGTCGACGATAAAGTTGACGAAAAGGGAGTCCAAAGCGACGATCCTAGGCCGGGAAGTGTGCGTTCCTGCCTGGAAAAGTTTCGCGCTATGTTTTATTGGAAATTTTGTTGGAGAAACGCCCATTAACGGTGGAATAATGAAGGATATGTTCAAAAGTTTATGGTGCCCTGACGAGACTCTAAATCATTGATATTAAGACTAACGTCTATGTATTCAATTTTGAGTCAAAGAAAACCATGATGAAGGTGCAATACGGAGGTCCTTGGATTTTTGATGATCAACTATTGCTCCTAAAGGAATGGGAGATGGGTATTAAGGCGAGGGATACCAACTTCAACAATGTTGTGGTGTGGGTTCAGATTTGGGGCCTCCCTTTCTACCTCATTAACAAAGAGGTTGGAGAGATAGTTGGATCAAAACTGGGGGATGTTATTTCGGATGAACCAAGAGAAAAAGGCGATGAAAGCGAAAGAAACATCTGTGTCCGTGTTCGAATGCTCAACAACCAACCTCTACTGAAGAGGGGTCCAGTTGAAATCGAAGACGGTGAAACAGTGTGGGTTGATTTTAAGTATGAGAGAATACCGAGCATTTGTGAATGGTGTGGTTGTATCGATCATCACCAAAACAAAGTGTACGGAGAAAACACCAGCGATTCCACCATTGATCATAGGGAGTATGGACGAAACTTTATTGTTCCAACAATTTGAAAAACAAACACTTTAAGTCAAACGGGATAACTAAGAAATTTCAAGTTTTCAAGAGGCATTAACAACAATAAAGGGTAGCGGCTCATCTTCCCTATGGCACCAACGGCAGGTACATCCGAGTTCAAAGATTTTTATCTTTGCTGAAAGGAAGGAAAGTTATTGACGCCACAAGTTGGAGAACTAAGCCATCTATATGTGTTAGTTGTCAAACAGGGAAGATTTTTAAGCTACCATTCCATTTGAATAATTAAACTTATGATTTGCCTCTACAAAAGGTGCATTGTGATCTATAGGGACCTGCTCCAGTCGCCTCAAATCAATCTTTTCAATTCTATGATGTCTTTATAGACGACTTTTCAAGATTCATGTGGTTTTACCCTTTAAGCTGTCCAATTGAAAGAAGTTTCGTAAGATTGAAAAAGCGGTGGTTAGCAGTAAGGAGAAGGTGGAGGCACCGATTGACGGAGGGAGGTCCAGTAAGGCAGTGACCAGTCGAATGAAGTTCTTGGGCAACTCCCAGAATCTCTGAAAGTCAATCTGGACTCCGAAGATTATGGATAACTCAAAAATGAATTTGTATTATCCTCTTGTAGAGGATGGTATGGATGATTCAATGCAATCTTCGAATTTTGATTTTGGGAAGATTTGGAAAACCCAAAATCAAGATAAAGGAAGCTTTACTAGCGGGAAAGATTTTAGCAATATTCCTTCAAACATTATCTTTCAGACCGGGAAGTCAAAATGCAAACAAAAAATCACCAAAGCTAGGAAAAGGGAGGTTACGACTATCAATTTGGATCAAAGGAAAAAAGTGGCAGTCAAGAGGAAACCAATGGTTCAAAATATATCAGTGAGCCCGACCAACAAGAATACTAGGGCTAATTTTAGAAGATTCTCAAAGCCCGAGTAGTATTACTCTCAACCCGATGGAGGAGTTCGACCCAGGAGAGAAGGAGAAGTTGGCCACGGTGGAAGGGGATATGGTGCTGGATGGAGGAAGCTAATGGCTCAAACAAAAATTATGAATTGGCAGTGTCTGCGATGCAGCACTGCCAAGATTCATGAGTCTACTAAGTTGGAACTTTCGGGGGCTTGGGACCCCCCGGAACGTTCTAGCCCTAGCCGTCTTCGTTAGGGAGAAGAATCCCACAGTGGTTTTCCTTATGGAAACCAAATGCAAAAGTGACGAGATGGAGAATATCATAATCAGGTTATATATGCAAAAAAACTTTTACGAAGACTGTTGGGAGAGGCGGGGTGGCCTAGCACTCCTTTGGAACGATGATTTTGATATCAGCATTCGATCATCCACATTTTATCACATAGACTGCCTAGTTAATTGGGATGATGGAGGGGACCCTTCGAGATTAACGATCTTTTATGGTGATCCAGAAAGGAGTGAAAAGAATTGACACGATCTAACCACAAGTGTATGGCCGTCGTATGTAGTAATAATCCGGAAATCCGGGTTGTCAAACCCAAGGGACTTTGTTAAATCAGTTATTATGTCTACCCTTATGTGGGCAAGTCGCAAAGTTATTTGTTTTTCTTAAGTTTACTGAAATTAAATAACAATATCTCAATTAACTATGAGTTTCTTCACAATTAACGAAGACAAGAATTGTAGGAGTTTTATTATTAGGGAGACAAGTCCTGGGAATTCTTCATGTGGATTACTAGGGATGCTACGAATGTTGTCTTGATCTTTGCAACGCAAATACGCTACTCTTATCAATTGAGCATCCTACAAATTACCGAGTTACCAAGAAATTTGCCTACACTTACGATCAATTTAGACCGAGTTAACAAGCCTAAGTCAATTATAAGCATGCATTATTGGACTTTAATCTACTCTTTGATCCTAATTAACACTACCCAGTTACGAGATAATGATACGAGTAGGTGGTTATCTAGATTTACCGACTAGATCTCATGGAGTTACCACACAAGTTCTAATTAAGTTTGCTCCTACGTTAGCTACTCGCAAGAGCATTGAATTATCAAGCACAAGTTAATCATAACTTTAATCCAAAGAACGAATCAAAGCATCAAAACATTCATTCAAGCTAACCCTAGCTTTCCAACAAGTAATCCCCAGCAATAAAGAGTTTAGCTACTACAAACCATGATCAAAATATCGAGTTTGAAGATCATAAACTAAAACTAGAGACAAGAAAGAGTTTAGGAATCAAACGAAGTAATCCACACGCTTCAATGGCGATCCCTAGCTCTCAATAACGTCCAAAATTTTCTCCCACCACTGATAATCACGACTTAATTAGCTTAAATACGTTTCCATAATGTTATAACAAAGTTTGGAGAAATTGCAGAAAACCCCCGGCAAACTTCGTCCATTCCAACGCCTTCTTCGTACGAACAGATTTCCCTTCGCACGAAGAGTCTTCGTACGAAGACTTTGCCCTTTTCGTGCGAAGACCTTCTCACGTTGGGGCGGTTCTTGTTTCTGAGAAGACTTTTGCAGCATCAAATTTTTTTCTAAGTCCTTTGTCTTTGTGCGAAGAGATTCCTCTTCGTGCGAAGACACCTTCAGTCACTTTCTTTTGGCTTCCTCATTGAGTTCCTCCTTTTCGAAGCTCGCTTCCATTCCCCGCATAATCATCCAAGCCCTATTTTCCTGCGAATCACAACAAGAAAACACAACCCGCGATCATATCACAATAAAAACTCGAAATTACACTAGAAACGCCCAGATTTAACAATAATAGCTCAAGAACTCATATTCTCAAATTTTAACATACTTCACTCAAAAGACGACAAATTCTCCATGTTGAGCACGCAAAACGTAGAAAAACAAGGAATAAAATATCTCCGAAAACGGAGTTATCAACTACCCCCACACTACCTTTTGCTCGTCCCGAGCAAATTCCCAAGCAATAACAAAATTTCAAGCCAAACTCCTCTCACTTCACACAATCACTCCAACTTTGCACACAAAACCTATTCCTCATTGCATACTTCCCTACGCCATTTGCATACTTATACCAATCATTGCATACGGGTCCGAGTTCGAAACCAATCCACAAACCATCCTTTTACTAGCCGACACAACTCGATTATATACAATGCACCTATATGCAAATGCAATATTCACAATGCAAGTATTAAAATAAAAAAAAAAAATTCTTTTCTTTTCTTTTGCGAGAACGGGCAATCTCCATTAGCAGAAATCGGTTATCATGAAGCGATGAGAAATCTAGATACAAGGCATGAGTTGAAACCAAATTCGACAACGAGAATCTCCCCTAGCTAGTATAGAGAATCTAGCCTTACTACATACAAGAATGCATTACCTCTTCGTGTGTGCCAACAAAATAAGAGGCTACGCTAAGTTAATCCACGTTCAAGGTCCGAGCTCCTAATCCGCTAACGGGTTAGAATGATGAGGCTTATGGACAAGAGGATAATAATCATGTAATAGTCCTAAAGCGTCACATTCTCACAATAAAACCCCATCTCACACACCCTCACAAAAATGATAGAAACCGACCCCGAAACTCACCATCTCCGGCCCTCGATCCCCTCAAACCCACTACAATTACGATCTCCGCTGCCTCCGTCGTGAATCGTGCACAAGATGAATCTTTCCGTCGATGAACTAGTTGCTCCTCCACTCGGTCTTCCAATAAATGCCATTTATACCTTTATTTCAACTCTCCTTTTTTTCTCTTTTTTTTTTCATTTTTGTTTTTCATCTCTCTCAAATTTCCCAACAACTCCTCAACACAAATCCCGAGTGGTCTTCCAAGAGTCAAGCCAAAAATAAGATGAAAAGGGGAGGAAATAATCAATTCGTTGAATAAATATCACACGCAAATTCATCTTACCCTAACTCGATGAAATCCATGGTGTCACAAAACTAGCCGCATACAAAGCAAAGCACATGTGTGGGGATGGAGTCGTCACAAGCTCAATCTCGATGTCCGTACTCAAAAGTCGACACCCCCACACTCGAATGTAATCTTGCCCCCCTCTCAAGTAGTCAATCGGATGTATGTCTCGTGCCTAATCCAACCAAACATCCTACACCATGAATGAAATATGGTACCTAGAACGATCCACCAATTAATTTCACCCAACCCAATTTTGTGCGTATTAGATGTTACGCACTCACGGCTCTCCAAAACTGTGCCCATGATGTAACGACATGGAACACCGCCACACCGAAATGCGCAAGCCTATCTCACTCACCCACGCATCCCCTCGTAAATAGAAAATGAAGCATAAGCGACGTGTGAGACTCATAAGAATATATCATGAAGCACTCCCTCATCGAAAACCCTCACTACAACTCCCTCGTGACGCACTAAAGCGGTGATTCTAAACGATAAATGATGAAGGCCAAGAATCGTCACCCTAATTCAAGAGGTTATCAAAGAATCCAAGGTTCAAATCCGGGTTTTCTAGTGGTCCTACAGGGTGAGTTCTATAAGCAGTGAGTGCTCTAATACACTACCTCGCACAGTTGTTCTGTGTTCCACTACGAGGCGGGTTGGCGACTACCTAAGACGTACACAAGAACGTTCGGCTTGTTTAGCTCACACCTAGCTCAACTCTTGTAAGAAAACTAGGCACGCACTTTAAATTTGAAAATTAAGTTCGTGTGTAAATTAGGCACGCATCCCCGTAAAGAGAGTCTCTCTATACTTACTAAGGGGGACTCACGTTGTCACCCTCAGTCGGAAATCATGCCCTATGTCTAAAATTCTCACACTTCGTGATTTATCAAATTTTAGCCTCTTTTGATTGCCCTTTCTCAAAAAAATTTATTTTTAGGATTTTTTTGTTTTTTTTAACTAAACTATATGCACGGTCTACTCGATTTAATGACTCGACAAGGGTGGGGTGACTCAATAAAAATAAAACGTTCAAACAAAATTATAAATAATAAAGATGAAAATAAGGACATAACAAAAACTAATCTACATGTGACAAGCGATGCAAAGACTCGCCAAATGGCTAGTAAAAGGTGTATGACACCCCCACACTAGGATGCATCGTTGTCCCCAACGAGACGACGAGGACTCAACAATCATAGCGTAAGGGTTCTCTCTACGACTCATCCTCATCATCATGGGGGCCCACCTCCGGTGCCAAAGTCTCATGCTCTCCGAACTCAGCATCTTCTTCTTCTTCTGAGTGTTCATCCTTGGAATCCTCATCACTAGGTGGTACCGGATACTCGAACGCATCCTCTTAGAACCAAGGATCAGTGTTTGGAACCGGTGGAACAAAGTCCTCTTCTGGCCGTCCACTAGATTGAACTACCCATCGCCCTACCATCTGGATCAAATTACCCAATTTCACCTTATTGCTCCTTGTGTGAGCAAACTAGCTCCTTCTCTCTAATCGATCCCGGACCATCTACTCTCTCAACTTATCATACCCCACTTGGTTTTCAAATCTAGAAGCTTTTGGCTTCTTCCCCTTTGACCTAGTTTTAACAGACTCATCAAATTTAGACCACACCCGTTCAGCAACTTTTCAACATCCGTTACCGCCAGTCCGCCACCTCTACCTCAGCAGTCTTATCCAAATGAGTCAAAAGACAAGTATGACCGGGTCCTAACTTGTTGTCCCCAGATCCTCTCTCAAGACAATTAGCCCATATCATCTTAGGGATGTTTATCCTATCCCCCGACCACAGACATAAGGCCATGACACAAAGCTTGAATGTGTAAGTTGGGTTCCGTGTGATTCCCAGATCCCAATTCTCTAACAGTTCACAGCACCACCGAGCTTCAGGCCTGAACTCATTCTTATGAGCCCGCCAACACGACACATCTCCCTGCCTATCCCACGGGTCTTTCCCTGGTTTAAAAAAAAATTGATTCACCCTCGCTAAAATATTTTCACTCCTCATGGTGGCATGATAAGCACACGCCGCTCGCAGATGCGGGAACCCAAGGGCGATGCGGATAGACTCTGGCGTGAAGACTATCCACTTGCCTCTACAATAAACCAGCCGTGGGTCCTGGATCTCTCCATCTTTGGCACACCTCAAATTATGAAAAATTTTCCCTAGATATCTTTATGCTAGATTGCCCTACCAATTTGAACAAGTTGCTCAATTTTTCACGAGTAAAAATAGCTTTAATAGCTTCAGGCATATCATTATGCAAAGGAAACTCTTTCTCAGGTTGCCCCTTCTTTTTCTAGTATTTGTCAGTGTAGGCGTCAAGGTGAGCCTCATATGTCACAAACCGAAAACTATCATACACCCCCGGGCATATCTTATGCTGTTGAATACCCGCGGACCTCTTCCTACAACCAACAACTCCCGGGTCCTCAGGGACAGGTGTCTCTAGTATAGAATAAGTGGGTGATGGTGGTATCTCGGGCCGAGATTCACCCGACCCGAATGCATCGCGAGATGTCCCCTCATCGGTCTTTCTCTTTTTAGGTGCCATTTAGGATGTGAGCAAATAAAGCAATATACGAACCGTGCAGCGTGATAGGGAGTGTAAACAAAAGCAAGTAAGCACGTAGCAATTAAACACGTAAGCCGAGGACTCTAATCAATCGCCCCCAAGCACGCTACTAAGCGCAACAATAAAATAGGGATTTTACTCAATTGTGCATAAGACTCATAAAGAGAGAGTTTAGGACGTACCTACGTGCCCGAAGCAAGTCTTACGGGCATGGTTTTTCAAAAAATCCGGCAAGAAGGACCGTTTCGGGTCGCCGAATTTTTTTCGATGAATTATTCAATAAATTGGTGCACCGTGCTCCTTGTGATGTTTTTTTCGTAAGTATCTTCTTCGCCAAAAGCTGAATCACCCTCCTCGTTGAATTTTTGGATCTAGGAGGAAAACCCTAAACCCACTTTGAAGCTTTTCTCTCTCTTGTTTCCACTTCAGCCAAAACCAATCACTCGGCCTTGAACCCCTGAAACGGGAGCAAAAACCTAGTTTGATTGTGAGATTTGGTTGAAGTTTGAGTTGGGAGAGAGAGAGAGACGTCGGATATGGAGGAGAAGAGGGAGCCTGCTGGTAATGAGGAAGAAGATAGCCCGTCTGGTGGATTTTGTCTTCAATTTTTTTTTGCAAAAAGTCGTTTTTACCCCTCCATAACAACCCCCTTCTCTCTTCTCTGCGCTGTCCCAAACTGTCATTCTGCCTGTTGTCTTCGTGCGAAGGGGTTCTTCTTCGTGCGAAGACTCTTCGCACGAAGACTTTTATTTCTTCGCACGAAGATCTTCCCAGAAAGGGGCAGTTCTCTTTTTCACGAAGAGAATAACTACGTCCGAAAATTTTCTAAGTATTGTGTCTTCGTACGAAGACATGTCTCTCAATACGAAGAGACTCCTGGACAGCTCCAAAAATATCCTTTTTCGTCATTTTTTGCGTTTTTGGCCGTGGCTATGCTTTCCGAAGGATCTCCTCGTCCTCGAGACTCCTTTTGTGATATAAAGAATTCCCAAAATCCGGGGAATCTTTTATCCTTCCATTTTACACTTCCCGAGACACTTTTCGCGTTTCCGGATGTTTTTGACCGCGTTTACTCACTGGAGCATCCTTTTTTGGCATAACTTCTTCGTCCGAACTCCGATATACGCGATCCACCTGTCTACGGAAAGCTCTCAACCACCCCCACACAATGGCACTCTTAAATTCTGCTTTCAGTCTCGTTTTCAAAATTTCACCTCGTAATCCATGCCAATGTGCTAGCTTTCTCTGTTCTTCAATATAATCTTTGCGTATATCAAGATGGGGAGTCCGGGGTTGTGATCTTCCCCAGGTGCGTATGATGAATGAGTGTAGGAGTGGCGTTCAACTTCAATTTCTTCATTACGGAATGAAATTCGCGCTCTGGGCTGCTATTTCTCAAATTTCAATATGTTCTTCACGCGCGCATAAAGAAGGGGGATCATGAATTGGCCTTTCACCTAGAAATCCTGCACACACTCATTGGAAATATTAAATCCACTCTCTCGCACCTCTCAAATAAATCAAACAGAATTAAACAAATAAAACAGTATTGAAACCTAAACTACAGCAATAAATAGGTTGGGTTGCCTCCCAACAAGTGCTTGTAATTTAAGGTCGACGGCCCGACCCAGTTACCTCAGAGAAAATCAAATATCAGGAGTCACATGGAGCCATTCAATGACTCCAATGAAATTCCCATCCACAGACGGCTTTGCTCTCTGGTCATTTACCTTGAACCTGTTCCCGTTTGCATCGTCCACCTCAAGAGAACCCCATGGATAGACTGCAGTAATTGTGTATGGACCACTCCATCTAGATTTCAACTTGCTTGGAAACAGCTTCAGCCTAGCGTTGAAGATCAACACCCTCTGTCCAACCTTGAAGTCCCTCAGTATGATATGCTTTTCGTGCCACTGCTTGGTCCTTTCCTTGTAGATTTTTGCACTCTCGTAAGCCATCAACCGAAATTCTTCCTGTTCGAGTAACACCTGTTTCCTTTGCTCACCTGAGAGCTTAGCATCCAAGTTGATCTTCTTCAAGGCCCAGAATGCCTTGTGCTCAAGTTCTACCGGGAGATGACATGACTTCCCAAATACTAGCTGGTAGGGAGACATGCCCAAGGGAGTTTTGTACGTTGTCCTGTATGCCCATAGATTGTCATCCAAGTGTAGGGACCAATCTTTGCGTCCCGGATTGACTGTCTTCTCGAGAATTCCCTTTATCTCGCGGTTGGATACTTCAATTTGCCTATTCGACTGGGGATGGTAGGCTAGTGATATCTTGTGAGTCTTCACCCCATACTTGCTCAAAACATTGGCAAAGACTTTGTTCACGAAATGCGATCCCTCATCACTAATAATGGCCCTGGGCGTTCCAAACCGCGTAAAAATGTTCTTGCACACAAATCTCTCTACGGTCGCACCATCATTCTTGGGACACGCTAATGCCTCCACCCACTTGGTAACATAATCAACAACCAACAGGATATAGAGATTACCAAGTGAAGAGGGGAATGGCCCCATGAAATCAATGCCCCAAACATCAAATGGCTCCACCTCCAACACGAAATTCTGAGGCATCTCATTTTGGTTGGAAATATTGTCAGTTCTCAGACACCGGTCACACTGCTTCACAAACAAACTAGCATCTTTATTCAATGTAGGCCAAAAACCACTCTGAAGTACCTTTGCCAATGTGCGTGATTTGCCGAAGTGACCTCCACAGTTCAACTTGTGGCAGTTTCTAAGAATCTCCAATTTGTCTGGCTCAGCAACACACCTCTACAATACATTATCTGCTCACATCTTGAACAGATAAGGATCATCCAAAAAATAATGTCGCGCATCTGCAAAGAATTTCTTTCTCTCGTGGGAGTTCATGTCTTTGGGGATAATATTGAGTGCCTTGAAATTTGCCAAGTCAGCAAACCAATGCACAGCTGCAACCACTACCATAAGCTGTTCGTCTGGAAACTCTTCTCTGATTGGCACCTCCTCATGCTTCTCATTCTCCAAACATAATAAATGGTCAACCACTACATTTTCCACCCCTTTCTTGTCTTTGATCTCTATATCAAATTATTGCATCAACAATACCCACCTAATCAATCTCGGCTTGGCATCCTTCTTGGTAAGTAGATACTTGAGTGCAGCATGGTCCTTAAGGATAGTCACCTAGGAACCCACAAGATACGGACGAAACTTGTCCAATGCAAAAATAATAGCTAACATTTCTTTCTCAGTAGTAGCATAATTTACCTGTGCATTGCTCAAGGTCCAGCTAGCATAATAGATGACATGGGCTACCTTGTCTTTTCGCTGTCCCAGAACTGCTCCCACCGCATAATCACTAGCATCACACATGAGCTCAAATGGTAGAGTCCAGTCTGGTGTGGTGATGATAGGCGCGCTAACCAGCATTTTTTTGAGCAAATCAAAAGTTTTCTTGCACTCTTCATTAAAATCAAAGATTGCGTCCTTCTCAAGCAATCTAGACAAAGGCTTCGTGATCTTAGAAAAGTCTTTAATGAAACGCCGTTAGAACCCTGAATGTCCCAAGAAACTCCATACCCCTTTGACAGATGTAGGGTATGGAAGCTTCTCAATCACCTCAATTTTTTCCAGGTCCACCTCTAAAACCTTGCTTGAAATCTTGTGCTCCAACACTATCCCCTCGGTCACCATGAAATGACACTTCTCCCAGTTGAGCACTAGGTTGGTGTCAATGCATCTGTCAAGAACCCGAGCTAGCTGATGTAGACAGTCTTCGAACCCATCACCATAGAGCGAGAAATCATCCATGAAGACCTCAAAATTCTGCTCCATCATATCAGAGAAGATCGACATCATACACCTCTGAAAATTAGCAGGTGCATTGGATAACCCAAATGTCATGCGTCTAAAGGAAAAAGTCCCGTAGGGACAAGTGAATGTCGTCTTATCCTGATCAGCTGGCTCAATTGCTATCTGATTATACCCTGAGTACCCATCCAGAATGCAGTAATGAGAATGACGCGCCAGCCTATCAAGAATCTGATCAACGAATAGGAGGGGAAAATGGTCCTTCAATGTGTCATCATTGAGTTTGCGGTAATCCATACAAACTCTCCACCCAATAACGGTACGAGTGGCAATCTGATCACCTTTTTCCCCTTCCACCGCAGTAATACCCCCCTTCTTAGGGACACACTGCACCGGGCTAGTCCATGTGCTGTCAGAAATCAGGTAGATGATGCCCGCTTCTAACCATTTAAGCTCCCCTTTCTTCACCACCTCCTGCATGTGAGGGTTGAGGCGACGCTAAAACTGAACTACCGACTTCTTGTCTTCCATGAGCCGGATCTTGTGATGCAAACAGTGGGGATGATCCCCTTGATATCCGCTATGATCTATCCCATAGCTGCTTTCCTTTCCTGCAATACCTTGAGAAGTTGCTCCTCCTGTTCCTCGTCCAAACATGCAGACACAATCACAGGTAAAGTCTCTCTAGATCCCAAGTACAAATATTTTAAATGAACATGTAAAGGCTTTAATTCTAAAACAGGAGCAGTAATAAGAGAAGGATTAAGAATCTTCCTGCTTCCCTCATTAAGAGGGGTAGGGGCTGGCGCCAATGAGTCTCCATAACTTGCTCTTTTTCGCTAGAATCAAGTAGAGCAAGTTCTTCATATAGCCGCTCCAATAAAATGTCTTATTCCTCATCCGGTGTATATGTCTCCACACCAAAACACTGCTCACTTACCGCATACGCGGAGAACTTCATAGCTTCAAATACATTGAATGCCACCTTTTCGTCGTTAATCCGCATCGTCAAATCTCCATTGGCAACATCAATGATAGTCTTCCCCATGGAAAGGAATGGTCGTCCCAATATGAGTGGAACATTATCATCAGCCTCCATGTCTAGAATCAAAAAAATCCGCGGGGAAGAGGAGTCCTTTGACTCTCACTAGCACATCTTCCACTACGCCCCTTGGGCGTTTTATGGTACGATCAGCCATCTGCAAACACATACGAGTAGGTTTGGATCCCCTACACCAAGTTGCTCAAATACTAATGTGGGCATCAAATTTATGCTTGCGCCAAGATCACACAATGCTCTACCATGGAACGCATCTCCCAATGTCGCAGGAATGATGAAACCCCCCGGATCTTTCATCTTCTTTGGTAACGCATTTTGCACAACGGTGCTACGCTCTTCATTGAGGGTCACAGTTTCAAAATCATCCATGTGCCTCCTATTGGAAAGGGGGTACTTGAGAAATTTTGCATACTTAGGCATTTGTGAATTGGCTTCCGCGAAAGGGATATTAATATGCAATTTCTTGAAGATATCCACAAACTTATTGAAGTGTTTAGCTTCCTCTTGGCTCTTCAACCTCCCCGGGTATGGTACACGCATGCTATACTCTTTGGGCTTTTGATTCTCTTCCGAATTTCTACTCGTGTCATTTGATTGGGGAATCACGGTAGGCACGAGAATTGCTTCATCCAACGCCTTCTCGGTTGCCTTAGTTGCCTCTGCTCGCGCGTGGCTAGGATATGGGGGGATCCTCAGTAGTGATGCCACTGCGAGGTGTGATAGAGTTCAGTTGCTCATTAGCCGTGATGGTGTTTGCTGGAAGTATGCCCGGTGGAAGTTTGGTATTCTGATTGGCAATCGTGCTCTTCATTCTGTCTTGATTAGCTAGTAAATTTCTCAATAAAGAATTTGTCTCTTGCTCTTATTTTTGTGGAGCCTACTGTTGTGGAACCTGCCGTTGTGCTTGGTATGGAACATTTGACCTTTGACCGGGTGCATATAATCCACCGTTTGGATTGGCATAGCTGAAATTGGTATGATTGCGATTATTGGGATGATATGTGTTGGACCATTGTTGCCGTCTCATACAATTTACCTCTTCAACACTACCATCGTATCCTTGGCTCTCATCTGCTAGTAACTCACCCATGGACTTCACCTGTGATGGAGGTTGCATGCCGTGAAATGCTGAGGTCATGGATTCCATCTTTTGTTCCATAGATTCAATCTTGTTAACTAAGGCTGCATCCCCCAGTTTGGAGTATCTACGAGTTTCAGCTCGTGTAGTCTCCCTCTTCGATACGTTGTTCAGCAGATCTTGAGCTCGCTGTGCCCCACGCCTCATAAAATTACCTCCAGCTAGCATATATAACTGGTCAACTTTCTCCTTGTCTAATTCAGTGTAGAAATAATGAGGAGCTTGTGCCATGGCTCCCCATGATTCGGACATCTACGGAGAATTTGGCTGGACTTCCTCCAAGCATCTCCCAATGAGCAGTCTTCTTCCTAAGTGAAGTTTGCAATATCAGCCATCTGCTGAGCGACTCTGGATGTTGGCAAATACTTACTCAGAAACTCATGACAACAATATGCCCATGTCACAATGCTCCCAGCTGGCAGTTCCATAAGCCACTTCTTGTCTTTTTCCAGATAAGGAGAAGGGAAACAGTAGTAGCTTAACTGTTTCATCTGGAACTCGTTGGTCGTGCAAGGTTGATGTGATTTGCTTAAGTACCAGAAGATGGTGGTTGGGATCATCTCTAGGAGCTCCGTTGAACGTGCATTCATCACGAACCATATTGATCATATGTTGGCGCAGCTCGAAGTGTTGGGCATTGATCTGCGGCCTGACAATGGTAGGTTTATAACATGCTGGAGTAGTCCTGAATTAATCCACCATAGGGCGTTCTTCAATCTCGGCATTGTTAACTGGGGCCTCGGCGTTCTGCCTGTTGTTACCCCCATTATTCCCATTATTGCAACAATTTTTCCCACCGATGTTTTCCACTTGTGCCCCCGCACCAGGATGTGGTTGTGGATTGGGGGGGGGGGGGGGCAAGCGATCCATCCTTGCCTGCATCTCAGCCATTTGAGTCCTCAGCTGCTCAGTTTCTCGTGCTCAATTGGCTGCATCCTCTACAGCTGCTGCTTTAGCTGCCTCCGCATCCTCCATACCTTTGCAGATCCTCTCAACTTCAGCTCTAGTATCTGTTGGAATAGATGCCCTAGAGGCAATCGTAGATTTAGTATGAACAATGTTTTGGCTAGAATATTCATTTATTATTTATGGCGATATTTAATATAATGAAGTCCTTAGATAAATTGTGTTATTTATCTTAAATATCCCTAGTCAATTATGATGATTAATGGGACAATCATCTATAGACTAGTATGGGGTTGGATTGATATGGGGATATCACGATCTAACACATGGGTATGCATTAGGAGTAATGGCATACTGGATTGACCCACGACGAAAAGGATACATTAGATTATGTGAAGTCACAATCGCTTTTCGTAGTGCTAATATTATTGCAATCCTTGGACTTGAAGTCACTAGATACTCTAGTTGTGAAATATTGCGCTTTGATGTTATCAAACGTTACACCGTAACTGGGAAATCATAAAGGTGGCTATCGGGCGTAATAGGAAGCAAGCTTGGAGATCGTAGTGATGTAGATAGGATTTGTCCCTCCCACATAATGGGGGTAAATATCCACGGCCACTCGAGGGATGAGGCTTATTGAATGTCTGGCCAGACTCAGATAAATTAATATAAAGATATTAATGTTATCTGCAAGCATAAGCATATTCCCAGGATCGAGGAACTATGGATTGGATATACGAGTGTGACTATTTATGTCTCGTGTCCAATCCGGATATGGAGACAAAGGGATAATGCAATATGACATATTGGGCACAAAGGTTTGTCGGGATCACTGACTATTTCTATTGGTTGGGTGGCATGGATGTGTTGCTAGACACCGCTCCATGTTAGTAATAGTTACTACCAACTATATAGAAACCTATGGGGTCACACGTAAAATAGAGTAGAGCTAGATTTGGGATTAATTAATATGGATTAATTAATAGAAGGATCATTGTGCAACACCTTGCAAACTTAGTAGGACTAATTTGCAAGGAAGGGAATAGTTCTAGTCCTACTAGAACAAGAAAACTCTTTTATGGAAACAACAAGGAGTTGTTGGAGTATATAAAGGAGGCTCTAGCTTCCTTCCCACAGATGAGTTATTATTAGTCATAACACATAAAGAGTGGGAGAGAGCAAAAGAGAGAGCAAGACAAGGTGCTAGGGCCGAAACCCTAGCCACCCGTCCGCCCCCTACCCGACGGCAAGAGAGGGCCGCCCCTCCCTTGTGCTTTGGTGATTTGTTGCTTTGATCTTCATCCCTCTTCCTCCAAGGTTCAAGCTAGCACTTGATTGAAGGAAGAATCTAGATCTCACCTCTAGACGTGGATCAACCGTAGAGACGAGGACATCATTCTTCGTGTGATCTCACAAATCAAAAGGTACACATCTTCTATGTCCTTAATCATGTTATGATGTCTCTTCCTGTGATCCTTGGTGGGCTTTGAGTAGGATTAATTTTGTTATTCCGCTGCGTTACCTACGTCAAAACCCAACAGTGGTATCAGAGCCACATTTCGTAGAGCATAACATGATATTATGTGTTTACGATTTCAGTTCATACACCGTATTATTGTTTATTACGCGAAAACTGAAAAATTGGCATAGTAGATGCAATATTGAATTTGATTCAATCAAACAAGACCCAATTTAACATTGGATGTTAGAATTGGTGAGTTTAATCACATAGGATGTGAATAATTGGGTTCTTGAAAAATTAGGATTCATGGGCACATGATTGAAAAGGGGTTTTCAATTATGGAAATAAAATTATGAAAATAAATCCATATGGAAACAACCTTGCTTGGGCAACAAGGAAGGAGGAAGGGGACTAGGGCCGAAACCCTAGCCGCCCGCCCCTCCCTTGCGCGCCAAGCAAGGCCGCGGCCTCCTAGGCGTGCGGCGGTCCTAGGGTTCGGGCCACTTGTTGGCTTGGACCCTTTGGACCGTTGTGAAACCCTAGTTACCCAATTTCATTAAAATTAAACAAGCGCGTTAAAAATTGGTTTTAACTGTATTATGTGCTTTATTGCATGGTGGATGGATATGGCCTAGGATTGTGGATGTTTATTGTTTTGTGGTTTGGTTTACGGCCTGCGAGCTGATCAAATTAATGTAATAATTAATTAAGTTTTACGGCCTGCGAGTCGTTCTTTTTCTCCTCAACATGTGAGGCTTTTGTTATTTATTTATTCTAGATGTTAGGCTCGAATTAGAAATATTTAGATGATAGCCAAGAGCATGGAGAAGAAGACCGGAGAACCAAAGGAGCCAAAAGACATCCCTAGACGCGCAGCTATGGTGGAGCACATGGAGATGAGCTCGGCACTTTAGGGCAATTAGATATTATCATTGGCTTGATAATATCATTAGTCTAGAGGCCATATCCATGCCACGTTTTTTATTTTGTGGATGTTTATTATTCATGCCTTGTTATTTATTTTGTGTGTATGGCGCTACAAGCAAAACGATAACAAGATAATAATAAACAAGGTTGGTCTTTTATTGTGGATAGCCCAATCCAAATAAGTAGACCATGTTGATAAAGATCAACCAAACAAATTAAAAGAAATCCCTCAATTAAATATTGTGTTTTGCCTTCTCTTGCCAAAACACCCTTCATGATCATGGCCTATTAAAATTTGGGCTTGCCAAAGCAAGGCGATTTTAATTTTTCATGATGTGTTGCGGACGACGCAAGCTAGTAATGCGTGTATGTTGAAAGCAAGAGGTTGGACGCAACTAGGCAAGAATCAATTGGATTGATGAGCTTAGAGGCATGACAATTAGGAGTTATCCAATTGGATAAAGAATAAAAGAAATTTATTCACCTAATTGGACCAAGAGTTGCATGGGATGCAATTGGAATGGTTCCTACCTAAATAACCAATTCTTGGGTGACTTGCCAAAGCAAGCTCAAGAAGAAGTGAAATAAGCATCTTGGACCCACTAGAAAATATAAAGATATTTTCCGCTTTAATAGTGAGGGCTATTAAACCGAGAAAAATAGTGGGAGCTATATTTAATGATCTAGCCATTGTTAAATATAGTTAAATTGTTCAAAATAACTAAATTGCATATTTCTCGTTTTGTAGAATTCCAAATGGCAAACAACAACGCATCGAGTTCATCCCTACGATCTGTCCTTGAGAAGGATAAATTGTCTGGAACAAATTTCCTTGACTGGTACAGAAACTTGAGGATTGTCCTCAAGCAAGAAAAGAAGTTGTACGTCTTGGACACTCCAATTCCAGACCCACCACAAGATGAGTCTCTACTAGCGGCAGTAAGGGCACGTCAGAAACATGTTGATGATTCTAATGACGTGACTTGCCTCATGCTTTGTACCATGACTAGTGAGCTTCAGAAGCAACACGAGAACATGGAAGCCTATGATATGATCAGACACTTGAAACAATTGTTTCAGGAACAGGCAAGGCATGAGCGCTATGAGGTGTCTAAAGCATTGTTCAAAAGTAGTCTTGCAGAGGGGAATCCAGTAGGCCCTCATGTACTCAGAATGATCGGGTACATAGAGAACCTTGAGAGACTGGGGTTCCCACTCGGCTAGGACTTGGCGACTGATCTCGTCTTGCAATCGTTGCCTGACAGTTATAATCAGTTCATTATGAACTATAATATGAATGAGATCAACAAGTCTTTGCCAGACCTATTGAACATGCTAAAGACAGCTGAGCAAAGCATCAATAAAGGCAAGGGCAAGGCCATAATGATGGTACACAAGAAGAAGGGCAAGTCAGTTGCATCTACTTCAAAAGGAAAACGCAAGAAAGTTGCGAACTCCAAGGATGCCCTAAAGCCTAGTGGAGGCGTGGCTAAAGGTGAATGTCACTACTGCAGCCAGCCGGGTCACTGGAGGAGGAATTGCCCTAAATATCTGGAGGATAAGAAGCTTGGAATAGTGATTCCACCACCACCAGGTATTTATGTTATAGACGTCAATCTATCTATTTCATCATCCTGGGTATTGGATACCGGATGTGGTTCTCACATTTGTCGTAATGTGCAGGATTTGAAAAGAAGTAGAAGATTGCGAAAAGGGGAGATAGACTTGCGCGTCGGGAATGGAGCAAAGGTTGCTGCATTAGCTGTAGGCGTTTATGAGCTATCTTTGCCTTCTGGACTTATTTTAGAATTAGACAATTGCTTTTATGTGCCTGCTATGAGCAGAAACATTATTTCCGTTTCTTGTTTGGACGAGAAAGGTTTTTCTATTTCAATAAGGGACAAGTGTTGCTCCATTTATTTTGATAGTATGCACTATTGTAGTGCGCATTTGTCTAATGGATTGTATATCCTTGATCTAAATAATCCAATCTATAACATAAATACTAAAAGGATTAAAACTAATGATTTAAATCCTACATATCTATGGCACTGTCGTTTAGGCCATATAAATGAGAAACGCATATCTAGACTCCATAAGGATGGACTTCTAGACTCATTTGATTTAGAATCATATGAGACATGTGAATCTTGTTTATTAGGAAAAATGACAAAGTCCCCTTTCAATAAGAAAGGCGAGCGGACTAGTGAGTTGTTGGCACTCATACATACTGATGTATGCGGACCATTCCCCACGCCTGCCAGAGGTGGTTATACCTACTTCATCACATTTACTGATGATTTCAGTAGATATGGATTTGTATACCTTATGAAGGCCAAATCCGAATCCTTTGAATTGTTCAAAGAATTCAAGAGTGAAGTAGAGAAGCAACTTGGGAAGAGTATTAAAGCCCTACGATCGGATCGTGGAGGATAATACTTAAGCCAAGAGTTTGATGAGTATCTTAGAGAGTGTGGGATAGTATCCCAGCTCACTCCACCCGGAACACCACAATGGAATGGTGTATCTGAGAGGAGGAATCGCACTCTATTAGATATGGTGCGATCTATGATGTCTCAAACAGATCTTCCGATATCCTTTTGGGGACATGCTCTAATGACGGCAACTTTTACCATTAACCGTGTTCCATCCAAATCAGTCATGAAGACGCCATATGAGATATGGACTGGGAGGCGTCCCATAGTGTCGTTTATGAAGATTTGGGGCTGCGACGTCTATGTAAAGCGTTTACAAGCAGACAAGCTCGGGCCTAAAGCGGATAAGTGTAAGTTTGTGGGATATCCTAAAGAGACTAAAGGATATTACTTCTATAACCCTACCGAGAACAAAGTGTTTGTTGCTCGGACCGGCGTGTTTCTAGAAAGAGAACTAGTCTCTAAAGAAGCAAGTGGGAGGGTTGTAGAACTTGAAGAAATTCATGAACCACAAACCACTGAACCAATAATGGAACATGAACAGGAACCACAAGAAGTTGTGGAAGGACCTGTTCAGGTAACACAGGAACTCCGTAGATCAGGAAGAGTACGTCATGAGCCAGAGAGGTATGGACTTCTCGTGACTGAGCCCGATGACGTACCACTCATGGATGATGAGCCTGCAAACTATGGAGAAGCCATGAATGGCCCAGACTCTAAGAAGTGGCTAGAAGCCATGAGATCCGAAATGGATTCCATGTACACCAACAAAGTATGGACTTTGGTGGAACCACCCGAAGGGGCTCGACCCATAGGGTGCAAGTGGGTCTTCAAGAAGAAGACCGACATGGATGGCAAGGTAGTTGCCTATAAGGGGCGATTGGTGGCCAAAGGTTATAGACAGATTCATGGTATTGACTATGATGAGACCTTTTCACCAGTCGCCATGACTAAATCCATTCGAATCTTACTTGCTATTGCAGCATACTGCGACTATGAGATTTGGCAAATGGATGTCAAAACAACGTTCCTTTACGGGAACCTCCTTGAGGATGTGTACATGACACAACCAGAGGGTTTTGAGGATCCATAGAATGCTAATAAAGTCTGTAAGCTGCAAAGGTCCATTTATGGATTAAAGCAAGCTTCTAGGAGCTGGAATCGACGTTTTGATGACGCGGTCAAAGAGTTTGGCTTCATCAAGAACGAAGATGAGCCTTGTGTTTACAAAAAGGTTAGTGGGAGCTCTATAGTATTTCTGGTCTTGTATGTGGATGACATACTAATCATTGGCAATGATATTCCTACTCTGCAATCTGTTAAAGATTGGCTAGGAAAGTGCTTTGCGATGAAAGACTTAGGAGACGCAGCCTATATACTGGGTATAAAGATTTATAGAGATAGATCTAAAAGGTTGCTTGGCCTAAGTCAGAGTACATATATTGACAAGGTGTTGAAGAGGTTCAACATGCAAGATTCCAAGAAGGGATTCTTGCCCATGTCACATGGAGTCACTCTCTCCAAGAATGACTGTCCCTCCAATGAGATGGAGAAGGACCGCATGAGCAGGATACCCTATGCTTCGGCCATAGGATCCATCATGTACGCCATGCTATGTACTAGACCAGACGTATCATACGCGTTGAGTATGGTGAGCAGATACCAGTCCAATCCGGGTGAGAGTCACTGGATTGCTGTCAAGAACATCCTAAAGTACTTGAGAAGAACTAAGGATGTATTCTTGATATTTGGAGGAATGGAAGAGCTAAGTGTAAAGGGTTACACTGACGCAAGCTTCCAAACCGACAAGGATGATTACAGATCGCAGTCTGGATACGTGTTTTGCCTGAATGGAGGAGCTCTGAGCTGGAAGAGTTCCAAGCAAGGCACAGTTGCTGATTCTACAACAGAAGCTGAGTACATTGCTGCTGCGGAAGCAGCAAAAGAGGCTGTATGGATAAAGAAGTTTATCACTGAGCTCGGTGTGGTCCCTAGCATAGTGGATCCCGTAGAGTTGTACTGTGACAACTCTGGGGCAATCGCACAGGCAAAGGAACAAGATCGCACCAAAAGTCAAAGCATGTACTTAGGATATTCCATCTTATTCGTGATATGATCGATCGAGGAGATGTGAAGATATGCAAGATTCCGACAGATGACAACGTGTCAGATCCGCTCACGAAACCTCTTGCGCAGCGAAAGCATGAAGGGCACGCCAGATCTATAGGCATACGAGATGCGCCAGATTGGCTCTAGTGCAAGTGGGAGACTGTTGGAATAGATGCCCTAGAGGCAATCGTAGATTTAGTATGAACAATGTTTTGGCTAGAATATTCATTTATTATTTATGGCGATATTTAATATAATGAAGTCCTTAGATAAATTGTGTTATTTATCTTAAATATCCCTAGTCAATTATGATGATTAATGGGACAATCATCTATAGACTAGTATGGGGTTGGATTGATATGGGGATATCACGATCTAACACATGGGTATGCATTAGGAGTAATGGCATACTGGATTGACCCACGACGAAAAGGATACATTAGATTATGTGAAGTCACAATCGCTTTTCGTAGTGCTAATATTATTGCAATCCTTGGACTTGAAGTCACTAGATACTCTAGTTGTGAAATATTGCGCTTTGATGTTATCAAACGTTACACCGTAACTGGGTAATCATAAAGGTGGCTATCGGGCGTAATAGGAAGCAAGCTTGGAGATCGTAGTGATGTAGATAGGATTTGTCCCTCCCACATAATGGGGGTAAATATCCACGGCCACTCGAGGGATGAGGCTTATTGAATGTCTGGCCAGACTCAGATAAATTAATATAAAGATATTAATGTTATCTGCAAGCATAAGCATATTCCCAGGATCGAGGAACTATGGATTGGATATACGAGTGTGACTATTTATGTCTCGTGTCCAATCCGGATATGGAGACAAAGGGATAATGCAATATGACATATTGGGCACAAAGGTTTGTCGGGATCACTGACTATTTCTATTGGTTGGGTGGCATGGATGTGTTGCTAGACACCGCTCCATGTTAGTAATAGTTACTACCAACTATATAGAAACCTATGGGGTCACACGTCAAATAGAGTAGAGCTAGATTTGGGATTAATTAATATGGATTAATTAATAGAAGGATCATTGTGCAACACCTTGCAAACTTAGTAGGACTAATTTGCAAGGAAGGGAATAGTTCTAGTCCTAATAGAACAAGAAAACTCTTTTATGGAAACAACAAGGAGTTGTTGGAGTATATAAAGGAGGCTCTAGCTTCCTTCCCACAGATGAGTTATTATTATTCATAACACATAAAGAGTGGGAGAGAGCAAAAGAGAGAGCAAGACAAGGTGCTAGGGCCGAAACCCTAGCCACCCGTCCGCCCCCTACCCGACGGCAAGAGAGGGCCGCCCCTCCCTTGTGCTTTGGTGATTTGTTGCTTTGATCTTCATCCCTCTTCCTCCAAGGTTCAAGCTAGTACTTGATTGAAGGAAGAATCTAGATCTCACCTCTAGACGTGGATCAACCGTAGAGACGAGGACATCATTCTTCGTGTGATCTCACAAATCAAAAGGTACACATCTTCTATGTCCTTAATCATGTTATGATGTCTCTTCATGTGATCCTTGGTGGGCTTTGAGTAGGATTAATTTTGTTATTCCGCTGCGTTACCTACGTCAAAACCCAACAGTATCATCATCCATGGTAACTGAGCTTGATTTCCTCTTTTCTCTATGCTATGCTTGTAACAGGGATTCCGGGCCTTCAAGTGTTGGATGCAAATGCTCGCCTCTAGAACGGGACATGCACCGTACAATCTAACCTGAAATCACAGAACACACACAAAGCGTAGGTGAGTATCAGATAAAACAGAAAAGTAAAATCCATAAGGCTAGGAATTATAACTAATTTAGCCGAAGTCCCCGGCAACGACGCCAAAAACTTGACACGATCTAACCACAAGTGTATGGCCGTCGTATGTAGTAATAATCCGAAAATCGGTCTACCCTTATGTGGTCAAGTCGCAAAGTTGTTTGTTTTTCCTAAGTTTCCCCTTATGTGGAACACAAATACGCTACTCTTATTAATCGAGCATCCTACAAATTACCGAGTTACCAAGCAATTTCCTTACACTTACGATCAATTTAGACCGAGTTACCAAGCCTATGTCAATTATAAGCATGCATTATTGGACTTTAATCTACTCTTTGATCCTAATTAACACTACCCAGTTACGAGATAATGATACGACTAGGTGGTTATATTGATTTACTGACTAGATCTCATGGAGTTACCACACAAGTTCTAATTAAGTTTGCTCCTACGTTAGCTACTCGCAAGAACATTGAATAATCAAGCACAAGTTAATCATAATAAGAAGAGAACGCATAACTTTAATCCAAAGAACGAATCAAAGCATCAAAACATTCATTCAAGCAAACCCTAGCTTTCCAACAAGTAATCCCCAGCAATAAAGAGTTTAGCTACTACAAACCATGATAAAAAATATCGAGTTTGATGATCATAAACTAAAACTATAGACAAGAAAGAGTTTAGGAATCAAACGAAGTAATCCAAACGCTTCCCAAGCTTCAATGGCGATCCCTAGCTCTCAAAAACGTCCAAAATTGTTGCCCACTACTGATAATCACGACCTATTTAGCTTAACTACGTTTCCATAATGTTATAACAAAGGTTGGAGAAATTGCAGAAAAACCCCGGCAATATTCGTCCATTCCAGCGCCTTCTTTGTACGAACAGATTTCCCTTCGCACGAAGACTCTTCGTACAAAGACTTTGCCCTCTTCGTGCGAAGACCTTCTCACTTTGGGGCAGTTCCTGTTTCTGAGAAGACTTTTGCAGCATCAAACTTTTTTCTAAGTCCTTTGTCTCCATGCGAGGAGATTCCTCTTCGTGCGAAGACACCTTCAGTCACTTTCTTTTGGCTTCCTCGTTGAGTTGATCCTTTCCGAAGCTCGCTTCCATTCCCCGCATAATCATCCAAGCCCTATTTTCCTGCGAATCACAACAAGAAAACACAAATCGCGATCATATCACAATAAAAACTCGAAATTACACTAGAAACGCCCGAGTTTAACAATAATAGCTCAAGAACTCATATTCTCAAATTTTAGCATACTTCACTCAAAAGACGAAAAATTCTCCATGTTGAGCACGCAAAACGTAGAAAAATAAGGAATAAAATAACTCCGAAAACGGAGTTATCGGGAATCATTCGTGGACTCTACTTAGACGGTTGAAAAACCAATACACGACACCTTGGTGTGTAATGGAAGACTTCAACGCTATTCCTATAGAATCCGAAAAAGGAAGGTGGTAGAGAAGTTTGTTTTGGACAACTCGAAGACTTCCGTAATGCCATTGACGTTTGTGATATCTATGATTTGGACGCTTATGGACCCCAATTTACGTGGAGCAATAATCACGATAAGGAGACGTTGATTCGCGAAAGGATAGACAAGGTTTTTGCTAACCTTGAGTGAGAACTCGGTTCGACCATGGACGAGTTACGAATCTAATAACGACGACATCGGATCACTATACAATAGAATTAGTCTTTCAGAGCGAACAAGTCTCAGTTCCTTTGGGAGAAATGAGATATTAATTTGAGGCATGCTGGCTTTGGCATGAGGAAATCTCGAAGCAAATCGAGGATGCTTGGAAGGGGAGTCCAACCGAACAGACACTGTCCAACAAGATTAATGGGTTGGGTCAAAGGCTACGGATCTGGGGCCAAATCAGATTCGACAATGTGCGAAAGAAACTCAGAGCGATGAGGAAGGAACTGGGCAAACTGGAGAGGCGAAGGCAATCGCAAGTTGTTATTGATAAGAAACGGGAGATGGAAAGGTTGATTAACGACACTTTGTAGATGGAAGAAATTATGTGGAAGGAAAGATCACATGTAACGTGGCTCAAAAAAGGAGACCGAAATACCAAGTTTTTTCATCGAAAGGCTTCGACACGTTGAGTGAAAAACTAGATTAAAGGAGTCAACAACAGCAGGAGGAGTGGGTCTCGGCCGAAGATGAAGTGGTGCCTGTTTTTTAAGACTATTATTTGCATATTCGGAACCCCAATTAGAGGATATCCGTGTGTTTCTGAGCTTTGTGGAGAAGAGAATATCCGAGGACCAGAGAGTCTGGCTGGACCAGCCTTATACCCGAGAGGAAGTTGAAGCAAGTCTTAAAAGTATGGGCCTACCAAAGCGTCGGGTATTGATGGCTTTCCGGCGATTTTCTATCAAAAATTCTAGAACATGATGGGAGACGAGGTATGTGGCTATGTGCTTGATATTCTTAACGATATTTATTTCCCTTCAGATGTAAACCACACTATCATTGCTTTGATCCCAAAGCTAAAACAGCCTCGGGAGTCTTCAAATTTTTGTCCGATCACTTTGTGTACTGTTAGATATAAGTTGGTTACGAAGACGATGGCTAACCGGCTAAAACAGATTCTCCCGGGTCTTATTGAAGAAACTCAAAGCACCGTTGTGCCAAGGCGGCTAATCACGGATAATGCCCTTACGGCTTCTGAGCTTCTTCATACGATGCAATACTGAATTAAAGGCAAGAAAAACGGGGTTTGTGGCACTGAAAACGGATATTAGTAAAGCTTATGATCGGGTGGAATGGTATTTTTTGAAGGCTATTTGCTAGAAGATGGGGTTCGGCAATGGGTGGATCTCTTTAGTTATGAGTTCTATTACAACGGCTACCTTTACTATCAATATAAAAGGTAGGCCAATGGGCTTCGTTAAACCAGAGAGGGGCCTCCGTCAAGGGTGCCCTCTCTCACCCTACTTGTTTCTCTTTTGTGGAGAGGCCTTGTCTAGTGCTCTCACAGTTTAGTCAATATATGGGGCCAACACGGGTCTTGCGCCCTCTAGAGGGGGTCCCTCTATTACCCACATCTTTTCGCCAATTATAGCTTAATTTTCTATAAAGCACGTACGTAGGAGGTTACAAAGATCAAATATTTTCTACAACTACACGAAAAATCGACTGGGCAACATATTAGTCTTCAAAAATCAGCAGCGGTATTTTTATCGAATATTTGCAGGGAACAACAAGAAGAGCTGAGCCAACTTCTAGGGGTGAAACGTGAAGCTCTGCATGCTCGCTATATGGGCCTTCCCACCTGCATAGGAAGGAAGAAAATGATCAATTTAAATGCTATTCTCGAAAGGGTGTCGCACAAAGTTAATAACTGGAACGAAAAGTATCTGACCCCAGCTGGTAAAGAGGTTCAGATTAAATCCGTTATTCAGTCTATTTCAATTTATACGATGAGTTGCTTTCTTATTCCAGCTAGCTTTTTTCAGAAAATGGACTCTATTATTTCTAAATTCTGGTGGGAAAGTCGAAAGAATGAAAGACCGATTCATTGGATGTCAAAGGATCGTCTGAACCGACCACACTGTTACTGCGGTTTGCACCTTCGTGATTTAACAAATTTCAATCGTGCCATTCTTGCTAAACAAGCTTGGCGTTTACTCTATAACCCAGAGTACCTTGTGGCTAGGGTATATCGTTCAAATTTTTTTGGTAACACAGGACTTCTGAAAGCAACAACTCACCAGGTTGTTCCTTTGCTTAGCGAAGTATCGTGGAAAGAATTATTTGTAAGGGGATCAGATTGCGATGGGGTAATGGTGAAAATCTCAGGGTATATGACGACCCGTGGATGCTTCGTCGATCCACATATAACCCATTACTCCGAAAAGAAACATTGGTAATCTGCATGACTCAGCTCTAATTGATGAAGATACAAGGGATTGGAATATGGAGAAAGTAAATGAAGTTTTTTTGGAAGAAGAAGTTGAAGAGATTAGCCGTATCAGAGTCCCTCATATCCCAGTTCTGGACCAATTGATTTGGGATTATGAGAAAAATGGGAATTCTAGATACAGATGTCTAGAAACAACAGAGACAGGGGTTGTAGCTAGCTCAAGTTCTTCTAGTTCAAAATGGTGAAAACATTTATAGAAACAGAAAGTCCCCAAAAGAATTCTATATCCCATTTGGCGAGCTATCAACAGGTGTCTTCTTACCAGAATCAATCTTAAACAGAAGGGGTGGATCTTTCTACGGTTTTCCCTGTTCGTGGTGTGGAAGCAGAGACAAAAATGCATGTGTTTTTTTCTTGTAAGAAGGCGACACATATCTGGAACAGAATCCTAAGCATCACAGCTCCAACGAGGGAGGCCTCGTTCTATAGATGGTTCCCAGAGGTCTTTATGAAGCTGAAAGAGGAGATCGAAGAACACTTATTATCAACTGTTGGGTTTTGTGGAGAAATCGTAACAAAACTGTGTTTGAACGGAAAAGTAAAAGTGCAAAGTTACTTATCTGTGAAGTGGAGGGTTTCCTTGTAAACGAAGAGTCGGATATGAAAGGATCGATTGAATGATTGTCGGCTCAGATCTGTTCGCCGGTAGATTCAACGGCGAAACGCTAGACCAAACACCAGGGTGGTTTAAAGTGAATCTAGATGCAGCTTGGAACCACCGTCAACGGATGGCAGGGGTCAAAATCATCATCCGCGACGATCGAGGTCTCATCATTGATGGGAAAGGGGTTAGAATTTCGTTTGGGGCATCGGAAAAGGAAGCGGAAGCCGAAGCTCTAATGGAGGCAGGGAGACTCGTCTCGGAGATGAATCTCAATCGAGCCATATTCGAAATAGACTCCAATTCAATTGCTCAGATCTAGAAGCTGATGAGAGAGGAAAGAGGTGGAAGAAGCAAAGTTATGGTCGACGTTTTAGAAGTGGGTGGCCTCATAAAGCTCGCCATCAATGCTATCCCCTCTGAAAAAAATTATGTGGTTTCCTATGTGCCACATATCTGTAGCCGTTCGGCTCATTGTATAGCCCAACGGTTATTTTCTTGCATGAGTCTCTACATGTTTTTGTTAGCTGCCCTTATTGGTTGGGCTTGGACTTTGTTGTGGATGGTGGGGCTCTAAGCCCGTTTGATTAATAAATCTTAACTTTCAAAAAAAGAAAATTCATCTAAAAAAAGAAGGGTTATATACATTTTACACCCTCGTATTTTGGATTATATACAAAAACAATCCTGTTTTTCGGGGATATACATCCCTGCTAACTAACGGTGCTAATAGAGAGGCTGGAAAGACAATATTACCCTTGAGATTCAAATAAATTACAACACTATAAAACCCACTTCTTCTCCTTCTCCTCCCATTTGTAACCTAGCTTTTCTTCTCTTCTCTCTCCTCCTTTCAACTGCCTCCTCCTCCCCTAAGAATCGAATCAGACCCCAACACAACTACCCTTTGTCGGTGCTGCCCGCGCCACTGGGACATTCAACGACCCCAACATCGCCGCCTCCAAGGCCAGATCTGGGTTTGCTAAACCACAAACGACCTACAGAGCCACTGACAACGACCCACATAGCCTCTCTTCCTTCTTCTCCTTCTCTCCTCGTCCCCATCTTCTTTTCTTCATCCCATTCTTCTTCCTCTGTAGTTGTTTGAACTGACCCTCTTCGTGACCCACAGAAGCCATCGTTGACCCTCTTCGTTATTCCTCTTTAGTTGCCAAGGAATTAGAAGTCTTTGATAATTATGGGCTTCATATCACCTTAGTTCGGTGAATTAAGGGACAAAATTTCGGTGCTTTTTTGTTCTCTTGGATATGAATTTGGGGGTTTGGTCCATTGGAGACATGTTCTATGGTTTTTCCAGATATTCGACAAGGCTTCATCGCAAAATGGTTTCACTGTTTATTATCAATGGCTTTCTTGCTTTTACCCCAATCTTTGGGTCTGGACTTCAATGGGGTATTCCACGATTTGGTTGAGTAAGACACATCTGACTCTTCACTGTCGAATTCATCTGGGTTTGGTTCCTTTGCTCGTAATCTCCCCCCATTTTCTGGTGGTGAACTGCCATTGTCGTCCCTGTTGCTGCAACTTTTTGGTAATTTGGTGTTGAAGTGGTATTAAACGATTGTTGTATGAAGAGCGAGAACACTGTTGTTTTTTTTGGTTCTAGTGTCCGGGGATCTGTTTGTGTTGTGTCTCTTCTTGCCCCCTCTATTAGGTGATGACGATGAATTTGATATTTTGTAGTGGCTGAGAAATTTTTACTTTCTTGGCGGGGCAATTAGAGCATCTCCAACAGATGGAGAAAAACGTTCTTTGGACTATATTTAGGCCAGTTTTGTCAAAAAAACAGCTCCAACAGCTGGTGTAAAAGCTGGCCTAAATTTACACCAGCCTATTTTCTGGACAAAACTAAAGACTACTATTCACTGGTGGAAAACATTAAAAAATTCAAGTTTAATCTGGAGCCACTGATTGTTTGTTGATGACAACTAAAAAGTAATAAAAAAGTGATGGTGGTTTATATTTAGGCCTACTGCTGGAGCAACAACTCAAAAAGTGTAGGAGTAAAATTTAGGGCAGGAACAAATTTAGTCCAAAGAACGTTTTGTTGTTGGAGATGCTCTTAGTTTTGCAGCCATGGTAGGTGCAATCCTTTCTTGAATTAAAGATCTGAGCCTCTTGTTTAAATTTGTTCTGTGTATTGTTAGTTTGTTTTATTGTTGATGTATTGTTGATGGTGGTGTTGTTGTTGTTGGTCGTGTTGTTTGTAATACCCCGTTCTCATTATAGAGATAATCGTCACCTTTCGTGAGGTATAAATATTAAACAGGGAAGTATTTGTAGTTTTATAAAGTACAAACTAGTTAATTAAGGGGGGTTTAGTTGTAGTTTGAATAAAGCCTAAAACCTAGGGAGTAAATACATAAAAAGTGAATTAAATATTAATGAAAAACAAACAAACAAACTCTCTGGCACTCTCTCCCGTTCCCCAACAATTTCCCAACCCCCAACATTTTCTCCTCCTCCCTCACGTCTCTCTCTCTCTCTCTCTCTTTCCCCGTCTCCCTCTCCCTCTCTATTTATTCTTCTTCTCCTTGTCTTTTGGCAACACCACCCCCAACACCACAGCCACCACCCTCCCTCTCCATCCTTCCCCTCCATCTCACTTCCCCGTCTCTCTCTCACCCTCCTCTGTTTTGACCAAGAGAGAGACCCAACCAACACCATCACCGCCGAGAACAACCACCGCCATCGGAAACCACATCCACCACCTCAGCCACCCCTCTGCCTCCTCCATCTTCCCTCTCTATGCCCTCTCTGAACCAAAAACAACAGCGACTAGCAGCAGCAGCAGCAGCTGGCAAAGAAGACCCAGCCACCACCGTGACCTCCGACACCATCTGTAATACCCCTATTTTTAATAGGGTATTTATTTGTTAATTTTCTAAAGTTGAGGGTTAGTGTTAGATTTCCTAAGCAATAGGGGGGGTATGCATTTGTAGTTTACTAAACATGAATGTGGGGGTTAAAGTGTCTTTTCTCAAACTTGGGTGTAAACCCACCTTTCTCTCTCTCTCTCTCTCACGATCGGGAAACAACCCCGATTGTTTCTCAGCGCCTCTCCCACGGAGCTCACCACGTTCTCCCTCGATCTCCACCCCAACCAACATAAACCAACCCCAAGTCTCTCCCATCAATTTTATCTCAAACACACTCTGTTTTCAGAACTAAACCCAGTGCTCTGTTTTTCAAATCACCACCGCCACCACTACAATCGCCATCTCCGACGAACCCACCTGCTTCCTCCTCCCTCCGTTCTCTCAGCTCACCTAGACGACCCACGGGCTGGTGCTTCAGCCGACCAATGCACCCAGCGTTCCATATCTCACTCGGTCGTTTCTTTGCCGAAGCCGACCCGAAGGTCCAGACCCGACTGGTCCGACTCCGGAGCAGTAGCTCCTCGCCCTCTGTTCGTCGGTTTCCGTCATCTTCTCTGTTTTCCGACGACCAAGAGTTGTAGCAATTGCAGTAGCAGCACAGCCGTGGCGCTCCAGTCACATCACCGCCGTCGCCGCCGCGACTTTCTTCCTCACTCCATTCTCTTCAATCGGTAAACACAAGAACTCACTATGTATTCCAATTTCTCTCCCATTTGCTTCCAGTTCTCCTCAATCTTTGTGTGCATCTTTAATTTTGTGGTTTTTGTAAGTTGGGGATGTTGCAGTAGGTTTTAGTTTGGTATTGTGTTACTCTGTTTAGAGAAGAAGGTATAATTGAAAGAGTTTAAATTGAATTGGGGTTAATTTTGTATCTTCTGGTCCTGTTGGGGGTGTTTGTGCCATTTCAGAATCTTTGGGGAAGGCTTTAGATCTAAATTAAAATAGGTTTTCTTCATTTGGCTATTTATTCTATAACTAGTGTTTTGTTTATACCAATTATAAATAATTAGTTTCTTTTAATGAGAAAATAAATATAAGTTTTTATAGTATCATTTTGTAAGAAGAGTTTTACTAATAAAAATAGATGTTTTTGTTAATAAATAAAGTGGTTTTCTTAAGTAATTAAATAATTTTACTTTTGCGTGTTTTAATTCAAGATCTTTTCTTATAAAAGTGGATATTAGTTTATAAATATATATTTACTCTTTTAATAAGTAAATATAACTTTTCCTGAATACTATTATCTACTTTAAATATTATACTATTTTCTAAATATTAATTATAAATTTCTTTTTTCTAAGTATAATAGTTTAAATCCTACCTTTAATTTTCTTAGTTTTATTTATTTTCTTAATTACAATAATTTTACAAATTAATATTCTTTTTCTAATACTAGCTCCGTAATATAGTTTGGGGTAAAATTTTATTGGGAACTTGTCGGGAGAATATTCTTTTGCATTTGCATATAGGGCATACTTGCATTTGTTGTATGAGATTGGTCGTGTATTAATGTTAGGATTATTCAACTATTGTAGGGTTCGTAGACGATCAGTTCATTGAGAACCCGTACGACGAGTACTAGTTTTCGTGCTTGCTTGTGTGTGAAGAGCTTTCTTTAATCCAAGTAAGTTATATGCTCGACTCGTCTAACATCAAAATCAGTTTGCAAGATGTGTTATGTGCCAAATTGTTACCGTTTTGATTATCGTACTATCCATTTGTTGAAACTCTGAAAATTATGTCTACTTTGGCACAAATTGTGAAACTGAGATCTCTCTCTTGAAAGCATGAGTTATGTTTTTCTTAGAACTGATTAGCACTTTAATCCTTGCTTTCCTTATTGGTTTTGAATACCTGGTTTGGATCGAGAATCACCTTCTTTCAAGAAATACTCATAAGACACTAAGTAACGTAAAGTGAAAGATAACTTGTACGAGCTGTTCTTTAGGTCAATTTGGTGATTATATTGTTAAGGACCATACGTTCTGGTCAAGAGATTTTGGGAGCCAAACTCTGGCGTACCCTTGGTACCCATAGTCCTACACTACCATGAGGACTTGGGGGTTCCTACTTGTACTACTCTAGCGGAGTTGCTAACCTCTAGGGGGTGTCGACACTTAAGGTCTTGTAGGCTTAGTAGTAAGGCGGGAAGGTCGAAACTAGTGGGACTTTCACAACCGTCGGGTTGAAGTAGGGTTTGATAGACCCGCGAGGTAGCCCTATTATATTGTTCTGAGGCAGGCAGGTACTCTGCATTACTTCGCTCGTACAATGATTAATTCTGGGGCACATGGGGCAGGAGAGCAAACTGCTTGTAGGGTTTTGATTCATGGATCGCGCAAACGGAAGCATAATCAAACAAACAACCATGCAAAACCCTCCAAGGATCACAAGTCTAGATGCATAACGATAGTGAAGGTAAGAAATCATAAACACACCTTTGGGTTCTCCTTGATGACTTCAAACGCGAATAGTGTCACGTTCTCTATAGTTGATCCACGCCTAGAGTTGTTCCTAGATCTCCAATCTCCTTGGTGCTAGCCCGGAATGAAAGGAGGGTGAAGGAATCACGCAAAACGAGGCACCAAAAGGGGGCTCGGCCCTTTGTGGCGTCGGGGACAAGGGGCGGCGGCAAAGGGGGCGGCGTCCCTCTTTGTGGCTTGCTCTCTCTCTCCTTTGTTCTCTCCTACTCTTGTTATGTTCTCTCTAGAGCATAAAGTGTGTAGGGAAGGAAGGAGGAGGGTCCTTTATATAGTCCAACAACTCCTTGTCAACTACCTAAAGGACTTATTCTAGTCCTACTAGAGTTCATTTTGGTCCCTTCCTTGCAAATTAGTCCCTACTAAGTTTGCAAGGGTTTGCAAAGTGATCCTTCTAATTAATTAATCCAATTAATTAATTCCACAATCTAGTACAACTCTATATAGCGTGTGACCCCATAGGTTCTATCTAGTTGGTAGCAACTCTTTGCTAATATGGAGCGGTTTCTAGCAAAACATCCATTCTAGCCAACTAATAGAATAGTCATCTAGACAACCTTGTACAAGTAATTGTCTCATCCCTTTGCCTCCATATCCGGATTGGACACGAGACATACAAGTCACACTCGTATATCCAATCCCTAGTTTCTCGATCCATGGAATAGCCTTATTCGTGCAAATAACATCAATATCCCATATATTGATTTATTTGAGTCTGGCCAGACATTCTATAAGCACTATCCTCGAGTGGCCTTGGATATTTGCTCTCGTTATGTGGGAGGGGCAAATCCTCTCTACGTCCACTACGATCTCTAAGCTTGCTTCTCATTGTATCCAGTACACGCCTTTATAACTACCCAGTTACGGTGTAGCGTTTAACGCTACCAAGATCACAATGATCCACAACTAGAATATCTAGTGACTTCAAGTCTAAGGATGACAATACCATTGTACCCGAGAAGCACTTGTGACTCAACATAACGTGTATGTAGCCTTCTCGGTGATGGGTCAATCCAGTGCAACATTCCGTAACGCACACCTATGTGTTGGATCGTGATATCTCCATATCAATCCAACCCCATACTAGTCTATAGATGATTGTCCCATTTAATCATTATACTTGACTAGGGATATTTAAGATAAACAACGCAATTGTAAATCTAAGGACTTCATTATATTAAATATCCAATAAATAATAAATGAATTTCTAGCCAATTACAAATTCATACTAAACTAGATTGCCTCTAGGGCATCTATTCCAACAGTCTCCCACTTGCACTAGAGCCAATCTGGCGCATCTCGTATGCCCATACTCCTAGTGTGCCCTTCATGCTTCCACTGCGTGAGAGGCTTCGTAAGCGGGTCTGACAGATTATCATCTGTAGGAATCTTGCATATCCGAACGTCTCCTCTATCGATAATATCTCGAATCAGATGAAACTTCCTGAGCACATGCTTGGACTTCTGGTGCGATCTGGGTTCCTTTGATTGCGCGATCGCCCCAGTGTTGTCACAGAACAACTCCACTGGATCCGCAATGCTAGGGACCACACCAAGTTCAGAAACAAACTTTCTGATCCAAACAGCCTCCTTTGCTGCGCCATTTGCAGCAATGTACTCAGCCTCTGTTGTAGAATCAGCTACCGTCTCTTGCTTGGAACTCTTCCAGCTCACCGCTGCTCCATTCAGGCAAAACACATATCCCGACTGTGATCTAAAGTCATCTCTATCGGTTTGGAAGCTTGCATCAGTGTAACCCCTTACACGCAACTCTTCTTCACCGCCAAACATCAAGAAAGCATCCTTAGTTCTTCTCAAGTACTTTAGGATGTTCTTGACA
The DNA here is from genome assembly GCA_023055425.1 of Linanthus parryae. Taxonomy (NCBI): domain Eukaryota; kingdom Viridiplantae; phylum Streptophyta; class Magnoliopsida; order Ericales; family Polemoniaceae; genus Linanthus; species Linanthus parryae. The sequence goes on from JALGPY010000006.1 coordinate 43,929,637, forward strand.
GCAATCCAGTGACTCTCACCTGGATTGGATTGGTATCTGCTTGTCATACTCAAGGCATATGACACATCTGGTCTAGTACATAACATGGCGTACATGATGGATCCTATGGCCGAGGCATAGGGAATCCTGCTCATGCGTTCCTTCTCAATCTCATTGGAAGGACAACCACTCTTCGAAAGAGTGATTCCATGTGACATGGGCAAGAATCCCTTCTTGGAATCTTGCATGTTGAACCGTTTCAACACCTTGTCAATATATGTACTTTGACTTAGGCCTAGCAACCTTTTAGATCTATCTCTATAGATCTTTATACCGAGTATATAGGCTGCTTCCCCTAAGTCTTTCATTGAGAAACACTTTCCTAGCCAATCTTTCACAGATTGCAGCATGGGAATGTCGTTTCCAATGAGCAGTATGTCATCCACATACAAGACCAGAAAAGCTACAGAGCTCCCACTAACCTTCTTGTAGACACAAGACTCATCTTCGTTTCTGATGAAGCCAAACTCTTTGACCACTTCATCAAAACGTCGATTCCAACTCCTAGAAGCTTGCTTCAATCCATAAATGGATCGTTGCAGCTTACAGAATTTGTTGGCTTGCTTTGGATCCTCAAAACCCTCCGGCTGTATCATATACACGTCCTCGAGGAGATTCCCATAAAGGAATGCTGTTTTGACATCCATCTGCCAAGTCTCATAGTCGTAGTATGCTGCAATTGCAAGTAGGATTCGGATGGATTTGGTCATTGCGACTGGTGAAAAGGTTTCATCATAGTCAATACCATGAATCTGTCTGAATCCTTTAGCCACCAATCGGCCCTTATAGGTAATCACATTACCATCCATGTCGATCTTCTTCTTGAAGACCCACTTGCACCCTATGGGTCGCGCCCCATCAGGTGGTTCCACCAAAGTCCATACTTTGTTGGTATACATGGATTCCATCTCGGATCTCATGGCCTCAAGCCACTTCTGCGAGTCTGGGCCATTCATGGCCTCCTCATAGGTAGTAGGCTCATCATCTACGAGCATCGTGTCACCGGAATCAGTTACGAGAAGTCCGTACCTCTCGGGTTCCTGGCGCACTCTACTAGATCTACGAAGCTCTTGTGTTACCTGAACAGGTGGATCCACAACTGCTTGTGATTCCTGTTCATGTTCCATAATCGGTTCTGTGATTTGTGGTTCTTGAACTTCTTCAAGTTCTACATTCCTCCCACTTGCTTCTTTAGAGACAAACTCTCTTTCTAGAAACACGCCGGTCCGAGCAACAAACACTTTGTTCTCGGTTGGATTGTAGAAGTAGTATCCCTTAGTTTCCTTAGGGTACCCCACAAATTTACACTTATCCGATTTAGGCCCTAGCATGTCTGATTGTAAACGTTTTACATAGACATCGCAGCCCCAAATCCTCATGAACGACAGTGTGGGACGCCTCCCACTCCACATCTCATATGGTGTCTTCATGACTGATTTAGATGGAACACGGTTAATGGTAAAAGCTGCACTTAATAGAGCGTAGCCCCAAAATGATAATGGAAGATCGGTTTGACACATCATAGACCGAACCATATCCAATAGGGTTCGATTCCTCCTCTCGGACACGCCATTCCATTGTGGCGTTCCGGGTGGAGTGAGTTGGGACACGATCCCACACTCTCTAAGATAGTCGTCAAACTCTTGGCTTAAGTATTCTCCTCCACGATCCGATCGTAGAGCCTTGATACTTTTGCCAAGTTGCTTCTCTACTTCATTCTTGAATTCTTTGAACACTTCAAAGGATTCGGATTTTGCCCTCATAAGGTACACAAATCCATATCTACTGTAATCATCAGTAAATGTAATGAAGTAGACATAACCACCCCTGGCAGGCGTGGCAAATGGCCCACACACATCGGTATGTATGAGCGCCAATTGCTCACTAGTCCTCTCACCTTTCTTATTGAAAGGGGACTTTGTCATTTTTCCCAATAAACAAGCCTCACATGTCTCATATGATTCAAAATCAAATGAGTCTAGCAATCCATCCTTATGGAGTCTAGATACACGTTTCTTATTTATGTGGCCTAAACGACAATGCCATAAATAAGCAGGATTTAAATCATTTATTTTAATCCGCTTGGTATTAATGTTGTAGACAGGATTACTTAGATCAAGGACATAAAGTCCATTAAATAATTGCGCACTAAAATAGTGAATATTATTCAAATAAAAGGAACAACAATTGTTCTTTATTGAAATAATAAAACCTTCCTTGTCCAAACAAGAAATAGAAATAATGTTTCTGCTCATAGCAGGCACAAAATAGCAATTATTTAATTCTAAAACTAATCCTGAAGGTAGAGATAGCTCGCAAACGCCTATGGCCAACGCAGCAACCTTTGCTCCATTCCCAACGCGCAGATCTACCTCCCCTTTAGCCAATCTTTTACTTCTCTTTAGATCCTGCATATTTCGACAAATATGAGATCCACATCCAGTATCTAATACCCATGATGTAGAGACAGTTAAATTGACATCTACAACAAAAATACCTGGTGGTGGTGGAATCACTATTCCAAGCTTCTTGTCCTCCAGATATTTTGGGCAGTTCCTCCTCCAGTGTCCAGGTTGACTACAGTAGTGACATTCACCCTTAGTCACGACCTTGGCAATGGCACCAACAGGCTTAAGGGCTTGTTCCTTGGACTTAGCAACTGACTTGCCCTTGCCCTTGGAGGAAGAGGCAAACTTTTTACCCTTTCTTTTATGCACCATCATAATGGCCTTGCCCTTACCCTTGTTGATGCTCTGTTCAGCCGTCCTCAACATGTTGAGCAAATCTGGCAGTGGTTTAACGATCTCGTTCATGTTATAGTTCATAATGAACTGTCCATAACTCTCGGGCAACGATTGCAACACGAGATCGGTTGCCAACTCTTGGCCGACCGGGAACCCAAGCCGGGCGAGATTCTCCAAGTACCCGATCATTCGGAGTACGTGGGGTCCCACCGGGTTCCCTTCTGCCAGATGACATTTGAACAGTGCCTTTGAGACCTCATACCTCTCTACCCTCGCCTGCTCTTGGAAGAGCTGCTTTAGATGTTCGATCATATCGACAGCATTCATGTTCTCATGTTGCTTCTGAAGCTCAGAGGTCATGGTGCAAAGCATTAGGCAGGCCGCATCATTAGCGTCATCAACACGCTTTTGATACGCCTTTAAGGCAGCAGGTGTCTGATTCTCTGGACCTTCTGGAACTTGCTCCTCTATTGCGTACAGCTTCTTTTCTTGCTTGAGAACAATTTTCAAGTTTCTGTACCAATCGAGAAAGTTGGTTCCTGAGAGCTTGTCCTTCTCAAGGACAGATCGTAGGGAATGTTGTGAACTCGATGAGTTGTTTGCCATTTGGAATTCTACAAAAGGAAAATACGCAAGTTTTAGTATTTGTGAATTTTTGACTATATTTAATAATGGCTAGTTTATTAAATATAGCTCCCACTATTTTTCTACGGATTAATAACCCTCAAGATATTAATGCGGAAAATATCCTTATATTTTCTAGTGGGCCAAGATCCATCTTTTTCATCTCCTTATGAGCTTGCTTTGGCAAGTCACCCATAATTCGATTACTTCTTAGGTAGGAACAATTCCAATTGCATCCCATATGCAACTCTTGGTTCAACCGGGCAAATAACTCCTTATTTATCCATCCATATGGATAATCCCAATTGATTGCCTCTAGGTTTCTTAATCAAATTAATAGCCTAGTTGTGCTCAACCTCTTATCTAAACAATTGCACATTGTTACGTGCCATCGCATTCCATCATTATGAACCAAGTCGCCATGCTTTGGCACGCACGAGCTTGATAAATAATGATGATAATGAGTGTTTAAATAACGAGAAGGCAAGAACACAATATTTGAATTTGAGGGATTTTTCAAATCAATTTTAATTGTTTTGTTGATCAATATCAACTAATCTATCTATTTGAGTTTGGGCACAACTCCAAATAATAGATCCGGGTTGTCTAATTATCTTATTATCCTAATTGCATGCATCATCCATACACCAACCACACAAATAATAAGACAATAAATAAACAACCACAAAACAGAAATTAAACGTGATGTGGATATGGCCTTTTCTAGACTAAGATAATTCCAAGCCAATGGAATTATCTATGAACCCTAAACAAACACATCTCCATGCGTCTTGATCTTTTGGTCCATCCTTCATAGTCATGTGGTGTGCTCCATGCTCCATGCTCCATCTTTTGTGGCTCCTTTTGGCTTTGGGCTTCTTTTCTCCAATCTTGGCTAACAATCTACTTTATCTAGCACTAGCTAATATCTATACTAAATAAAATAAATCTCACAAGTTGAGAAAAAAATGGCACGCAGGCCATAAAACCCTAATTAATTATTACAATTAATTGATCAGCTCGCAGGCCGTAAAACCAAACCACAAAATTAAACATCCACATCAAACCACATCCTAAGGCCATATCCAATCACCATGCGATTTGCACATAAACAGTTAAAATCCAATTTTAACGCGCTTGGTCAATTTTAATTGATTTTAGGATTTCTAGGGTTAAAACGGTCCATGGGCCCAACAATCCAATTGCCCGGGCCCAAATAAGTGAACCATAAAGCCCTAGGGCCGGCCCGGCCCAAAACCCGCAAGCTAGGCCCGCGAGTTAGGGCCGCCCGGCCCCTTAGGGCTCCAAGCTTGGGCGGCAAGCAAGGGGGGCGGTCCCCTTGGGGGCCGAACCTCCTTGTGGAGGTTGTTTCCAAAACAACCTCCTTGCTTGGAGCCCAAGTTTGGTTGTTTCCTTGTTGTGGGAGAACTCCTTCTTCCCCAAGGATGCCCAAACCCTAGATCTAAGATCCTAAAATTTCTCAAACTCACCAATTCATGCATCCAATGCAATAATTGGGTCTTGTTATGATTAATTCTTTGAAAAATTGCATCCAATGCTTGATTTGTCTTGTTTTACGCGATAAACAACAAATTAAGGTGTAAAACAACAAGAATGTAACACATAAACTACGTTTATGCTCTATGACCTGTGGCTCTGATACCACTGTAGGGTTTTGATTCATGGATCGCGCAAACGGAAGCATAATCAAACAAACAACCATGCAAAACCCTCCAAGGATCACAAGTCTAGATGCATAACGATAGTGAAGGTAAGAAATCATAAACACACCTTTGGGTTCTCCTTGATGACTTCAAACGCGAATAGTGTCACGTTCTCTATAGTTGATCCACGCCTAGAGTTGTTCCTAGATCTCCAATCTCCTTGGTGCTAGCCCGGAATGAAAGGAGGGTGAAGGAATCACGCAAAACGAGGCACCAAAAGGGGGCTCGGCCCTTTGTGGCGTCGGGGACAAGGGGCGGCGGCAAAGGGGGCGGCGTCCCTCTTTGTGGCTTGCTCTCTCTCTCCTTTGTTCTCTCCTACTCTTGTTATGTTCTCTCTAGAGCATAAAGTGTGTAGGGAAGGAAGGAGGAGGGTCCTTTATATAGTCCAACAACTCCTTGTCAACTACCTAAAGGACTTATTCTAGTCCTACTAGAGTTCAATTTAGTCCCTTCCTTGCAAATTAGTCCCTACTAAGTTTGCAAGGGTTTGCAAAGTGATCCTTCTAATTAATTAATCCAATTAATTAATTCCACAATCTAGTACAACTCTATATAGCGTGTGACCCCATAGGTTCTATCTAGTTGGTAGCAACTCTTTGCTAATATGGAGCGGTTTCTAGCAAAACATCCATTCTAGCCAACTAATAGAATAGTCATCTAGACAACCTTGTACAAGTAATTGTCTCATCCCTTTGCCTCCATATCCGGATTGGACACGAGACATACAAGTCACACTCGTATATCCAATCCCTAGTTTCTCGATCCATGGAATAGCCTTATTCGTGCAAATAACATCAATATCCCATATATTGATTTATTTGAGTCTGGCCAGACATTCTATAAGCACTATCCTCGAGTGGCCTTGGATATTTGCTCCCGTTATGTGGGAGGGGCAAATCCTCTCTACGTCCACTACGATCTCTAAGCTTGCTTCTCATTGTATCCAGTACACGCCTTTATAACTACCCAGTTACGGTGTAGCGTTTAACGCTACCAAGATCACAATGATCCACAACTAGAATATCTAGTGACTTCAAGTCTAAGGATGACAATACCATTGTACCCGAGAAGCACTTGTGACTCAACATAACGTGTATGTAGCCTTCTCGGTGATGAGTCAATCCAGTGCAACATTCCGTAACGCACACCTATGTGTTGGATCGTGATATCTCCATATCAATCCAACCCCATACTAGTCTATAGATGATTGTCCCATTTAATCATTATACTTGACTAGGGATATTTAAGATAAACAACGCAATTGTAAATCTAAGGACTTCATTATATTAAATATCCAATAAATAATAAATGAATTTCTAGCCAATTACAAATTCATACTAAACTAGATTGCCTCTAGGGCATCTATTCCAACACTGCTTACCCGTGGCACGTGGCCAGGTGGCCGCCAGAAAAGTGTTAAAGTGACTTCAATAAGAAAGATTACTGTTGAAATATCAAATCCAAGCTTGTCCCTTTACCTTTCTTACTTGCCTTTGTGATATCATTCTAAAGCTTTCATCGTCATTTTATTTACTTATTCCTTTACTTATTCTTGAATTTATGTGCCCAATCATCTGTTTACATGTTGAGGTATTTCTTACTCAGCTTAAGCTGACTTTTGGAAAAACTGCGGTCGGCTTTGTCTATTGTAAAACCCGCAGGTTAGCATCGCTGCGGGCTCTGGGAACGAATCACTAGCTTGGAACGAGGAAAGACATTAGCTGTAATGGAATAATCGTAGCTTTATCTTTCGCAAACGATTTTACTTTGGTTCAAATAATTACTTTAAGGACCGTGTTTGGTCATTTTCATTATTGTAATAAAGTTGTTTTGAATTAAATTGAAGTTTGTTCTTTATGGTTTGGTACGAGGCCGACATTCTACTCCGTACACAATGAGGTAAAACTCCTCGTGCGGGGGACATCTTAGCGGTTTGGGCGAGGCCTGAAATCGCGGGGGTGTTACAGGTGGTATCAGAGCCCGGCTTCGTAACCTTACCTAAAGAACTAGGATTAATTAACTAGTTAACCACAAATGGAAAATCTTTTTAAAATTTTAATAACTGGACTAGGAAAGACTAAAACTTGGAAAGTTAATGAGTAAACAAGCCGTGGGGAATTGGGTTACTTGTTTTTTTCTCTCTATGAATTGGTGTTATGCTGCTAATCATGGATTAATCTGTTAACTGCCAATGTGACACTGATCTTGATAGAAAATTGCTTGTCGATTTGTTTGCTGGTTATCTTATGAGCATTATTTGTTATAGCAAGATGCTTGTCGTTGTAGTGTTATTTTGTGTGTCCATGTTCCTTTACATTGTTGGTCGACCCGGTAGTATCGAAACTCAAATTAGAGACCTTAGGGCTCTTCTTCCTTTTTGCCCCGTCTGGCATGTCGGATGATTACGAATACTAGACCAATCACCAACACCCCATATGTTCTTCGCTTGTTTGGTATGGTCCCTGCATTTTCGTGTGCATTAGAAATTGCATCATTGCATCGTGCATATCGGCAAAATGTTATCTATGGGGAGTTACTGTTTTACGCTTCGAGGACGAAGCGTTGTTTTAAGGGGAAGGTGATGTAATACCCCTATTTTTAATAGGATATTTATTTGTTAATTTTCTAAAGTTGAGGGTTAGTGTTAGCTTTCCTAAGAAATAGGGGGGTATGCATTTGTAGTTTCCTAAACATGAATGTGGGGGTTAAAGTGTCTTTTCTCAAACTTGGGTGTAAACCCACCTTTCTCTCTCTCTGTCTCTCACGATCGGGAAACAACCCCGATTGTTTCTCAGCACCTCTCCCACGGAGCTCACCACGTTTTCCCTCGATCTCCACCCCAACAACCATAAACCAACCCCAAGTCTCTCCCATCAATTTCATCTCAAACACACTATGTTTTCAGAACTAAACCCAGTGCTCTGTTTTTCAAATCACCACCGCCACCACTGCAATCGCCATCTCCGGCGAACCCACCTGCTTCCTCCTCCCTCCGTTCTCTCAGCTCACCCAGACGACCCACAGGCTGGTGCTTCAGCCGACCAATGCACCCAGCGTTCCATCTCTCACTCGGTCGTTTCTTTGCCGAAGCCGACCCGAAGGTCCAGACCCGACTGGTCCGACTTCGGAGCAGTAGCTCCTCGCCCTCTGTTCGTCGATTTCCGTCATCTTCTCTGTTTTCCGACGACCAAGAGTTGTAGCAATTGCAATAGCAGCACATCCGTGGCGCTCCAGTCACATCACCGCCATCGCCGCCGCGACTTTCTTCCTCACTCCATTTTCAATCGGTAAACACAAGAACTCACTATGTATTCCAATTTCTCTCCTATTTGCTTCCAGTTCTCCTCAATCTTTGTGTGCATCTTTAATTTTGTGGGTATTGTAAGTTGGGGATGTTGCAGTAGGTTTTAGTTTGGTATTGTGTTACTCTGTTTGGAGAAGAAGGTATAATTGAAAGAGTTTAAATTGAATTGGGGTTAATTTTGTATCTTCTGGTCCTGTTGGGGGTGTTTGTGCCATTTCAGAATCTTTGGGGAAGGCTTTAGATCTAAATTAAAATATGTTTTCTTCATTTGGCTATTTGTTCTATAACTAGTGTTTTGTTTATACCAATTATAAATAATTAGTTTCTTTTAATGAGAAAATAAATATAAGTTTTTATAGTATCATTTTGTAAGAAGAGTTTTACTAATAAAAATAGATGTTTTTGTTAATAAATAAAGTGGTTTTCTTAAGTAATTAAATAATTTTACTTTTGCGTGTTTTAATTCAAGATCTTTTCTTATAAAAGTGGATATTAGTTTATAAATATATATTTACTCTTTTAATAAGTAAATATAACTTTTCCTGAATACTATTATCTACTTTAAATATTATACTATTTTCTAAATATTAATTATAAATTTCTTTTTTCTAAGTATAATAGTTTAAATCCTACCTTTAATTTTCTTAGTTTTATTTATTTTCTTAATTACAATAATTTTACAAATTAATATTCTTTTTCTAATACTAGCTCCGTAATATAGTTTGGGGTAAAATTTTATTGGGAACTTGTCGGGAGAATATTCTTTTGCATTTGCATATAGGGCATACTTGCATTTGTTGTATGAGATTGGTCGTGTATTAATGTTAGGATTATTCAACTATTGTAGGGTTCGTAGACGATCAGTTCATTGAGAACCCGTACGACGAGTACTAGTTTTCGTGCTTGCTTGTGTGTGAAGAGCTTTCTTTAATCCAAGTAAGTTATATGCTCGACTCGTCTAACATCAAAATCAGTTTGCAAGATGTGTTATGTGCCAAATTGTTACCGTTTTGATTATCGTACTATCCATTTGTTGAAACTCTGAAAATTATGTCTACTTTGGCACAAATTGTGAAACTGAGATCTCTCTCTTGAAAGCATGAGTTATGTTTTTCTTAGAACTGATTAGCACTTTAATCCTTGCTTTCCTTATTGGTTTTGAATACCTGGTTTGGATCGAGAATCACCTTCTTTCAAGAAATACTCATAAGACACTAAGTAACGTAAAGTGAAAGATAACTTGTACGAGCTGTTCTTTAGGTCAATTTGGTGATTATATTGTTAAGGACCATACGTTCTGGTCAAGAGATTTTGGGAGCCAAACTCTGGCGTACCCTTGGTACCCATAGTCCTATACTACCATGAGGACTTGGGGGTTCCTACTTGTACTACTCTAGCGGAGTTGCTAACCTCTAGGGGGTGTCGACACTTAAGGTCTTGTAGGCTTAGTAGTAAGGCGGGAAGGTCGAAACTAGTGGGACTTTCACAACCGTCGGGTTGAAGTAGGGTTTGATAGACCCGCGAGGTAGCCCTATTATATTGTTCTGAGGCAGGCAGGTACTCTGCATTACTTCGCTCGTACAATGATTAATTCTGGGGCACATGGGGCAGGAGAGCAAACTGCTTACCCGTGGCACGTGGCTAGGTGGCCGCCAGAAAAGTTTTAAAGTGACTTCAATAAGAAAGATTACTGTTGAAATATCAAATCCAAGCTTGTCCCTTTACCTTTCTTACTTGCCTTTGTGATATCATTCTAAAGCTTTCATCGTCATTTTATTTACTTATTCCTTTACTTATTCTTGAATTTATGTGCCCAATCATCTGTTTACATGTTGAGGTATTTCTTACTCAGCTTAAGCTGACTTTTGGAAAAACTGCGGTCGGCTTTGTCTATTGTAAAACCCGCAGGTTAGCATCGTTGCGGGCTCTGGGAACGAATCACTAGCTTGGAACGAGGAAAGACATTAGCTGTCATGGAATAATCGTAGCTTTATCTTTCGCAAACGATTTTACTTTGGTTCAAATAATTACTTTAAGGACCGTGTTTGGTCATTTTCATTATTGTAATAAAGTTGTTTTGAATTAAATTGAAGTTTGTTCTTTATGGTTTGGTACGAGGCCGACATTCGACTCCGTACACAATGAGGTAAAACTCCTCGTGCGGGGGACATCTTAGCGGTTTGGGCGAGGCCTGAAATCGCGGGGTGTTACACCATCACCACCGAAACCACCACCATCTCCAACCCCACTCCGCCCCACTGCCTCTCTTCTCTATCTGTCTCTGTCCTCTGTTTAGTAACAGAAGTAGAAGCAGCAGTAGCTGGAAGCAACAACCAGCCACCACCACTGCCACTGTTCTCGTCGCGAAACCGCCACCCGAACTCACCACCTCCGTTCCCTCACTCGTCCACCTCTGTCTCGTTCTCTCTCTCCCTCTACCGCGACCAGAAGAAGAAGGAAAGGCAGCCACATGAGCTACCATAGGAGCAGAAACCACCGCCGTACCTCCATTTTTTCCGGCGAGTTTTGGCCCATCGAAACCGGAGCGACCCAGCAGCTTCCCATCATCTCTTCAACCTGCAGAAGGTCCGACCAACCACCAGGAGGTCCTAGCCGAAGCCAAGAACCGCCGGAGCACCGCCATCGAGCTCCATCACCGGCGACCTCGACGGGTGATTCGACCCGACCCATTTCTCGGCCATTTCTCGAAATTTTCAGCGAGGGTATGCTCTAAATCTATCCCTAATTCGTTATGTGTGATAAAAATCATGTTATCAGGGCTTAAATCCATACCTCGATCGGAGAATTTGAATATGTTCATGTTAGGGGGTTAAAGTGTCTTTTCGAAAACTTGGAGGGTATATAGTGTAAGAACTGAAACTGTCTAGATCATGTGGTGGTGATATTGGGGGGAGCCCCTTGCCTTTTTCATAAACTGCATTTTCTTTTATTATTAACACTTTATTTATATTAATGTATATTACTATTTGTTACTAAGTAATTAAGTACTATAAATAAATATGTTTATAAAGAAAATAAAGAGTTAAATATCTATTAATTAGAAATTTGTTAGAACTAAGTATTATAGATTGTTTTTACTGGGAAGTAGATAATAAGTTAACAAAATTACACTTTTGTTTATATATATATATATTTATAATGAAAGTAATAAGTTAAATTTTTATAAATAAGAAATTAGTTATAATCGAAGTTATAACTCTTTCTCTTGAAAAATAAGTTAACAAAAGAAGAATTGTTTTGTATATATGATTGATAAAGATAATGTTTTCATAATAAATGACACCTTAATTTCTATTTAAACAAATAGAGAGTTTCAAATAATTATAATATCTTTTCCGATAAATGAGCTTGGCGAAATTGAGTACTATTAGATGTAAATTAAATAATTTTGGAAACAATTTCATTAACAAAAGAAATGTATATGTATATATTATTTTTAAATCATTGTTTTATGAATGTCATGAATTTTTTATAAATAGTAGAACTCAATACTAAATAATAAATAGTTGTCGGATAGTACTTTAGCAATATTTTCAAAGTGTTAATCCTTATTTTCTTAAATAAATTGTAAGTAAAATATTAATATTTTATGGGTTAACCGATATTTAATTAAACAAGTATGTTATCGTAACATTTTCACTTTGGAGATCGTGAGGGTTAGATTTGACTTTTCGTCCTAGCCGAGCACTCAAATGGGACTTGTGCATTTACTCGTTTAGAATTACCGGCCTCATGACTAGATGACTGACTAATTGTAGGCGAGGGATTTGTGGACATTGGCTTTGTCGACCATCCTACGTACTAACTGCTGAGTCAACATCAGGTGAGTTTTACATGCTTAGCCTTGCGTGCCAGCTTCTTTCGTGCCGACTACTTGCCTAATTGGAAAATAGTTGTCGTATTTCATCCCCTACTCTATAAATGTGTTTACTTGTTTTAAATCCTCACAATATTATATGATTTTGAAATACTTGTCACACTTGGACGAAATTCAATGATAACGTATTATTGTACGAACATGTGATGTTATTGGGTGATGATTCCCTGAGCTTAGTCCCTAAAGAGATATTCGGGTTCGATCCCCGGAGTAAAGTAAAATAATTCGCAAGTGCCGGAACCAGTTATGTTGATTTTATTTGGGTGATGATTCCCTGGGACCCGGTCCCTAAAGATATGTCACTACGTGCACCCCGACTCCTTCGCCGTAGGCTGGAGTACTGCTTCTAGATACCACTCCTTTGATTGACGCTCTTTGGAGGGTGTTGCAACACTTAAGGTCTAGAATGTCTGATTGTGGTCACTGGTCTACCCGGGTACTGTGCAATAATTGATAGTTCGATTACTGTGTTTGGAAAAAGTTATTCGTAAGCCATGCGTGGATGACTATGTGATTTGTGAGAGTTATGAATGGATGCTTATGACGTATCATGGTAAAAAGAATTTTTTTCACGGGGAAACTATCATTATTTGACGATGTTGTTACTTGTTTTGAGTTTACGATGTTATACTCATTCTCCGTTACTCCTGAACTGTTTTTAAATACGTGACCCTGCAGCCTTTCTTAACCTTCCTGTTTTTACATGCTAAGGTGTATCTCACTCAGCATTTCTTGCTGACTTTCGAAAAACTGCGGTCTTTGTTTCATTCCCCCGCAGGTCTAGGAGCTGGGAGCTGGGAGCTGGGAATAAGGGAATCGCGAACTTATCTACTATTTGGTAGCACTTTTATAATGCCGAACTCTTAGTTTAATTTCATATTGTTTAATAGTACGCATCATGTTGAAGACAATTATCAGTATGTAATATATAATTCTGGGATGTATTGTTCTTGATTTCCGCCGCTTCATTTTGAGTAGCACCGTCCTGGGCTCTCCGGTCCGGAACGGAAAGCTCGGGAATCGAGGGGTGTTACAGGTGATATCAGAGCAGGCAATCCTAAAAGGGATTAAAACCTGTAGGGTAATTTAAAATGAATTTAGGGAAATAAAATCTAAAATGTGATAAGCCGATTGGGTTATGGGTAGTATGAGCCTTACTGAGTTCCACCCATCCTCGATATTTTGACTTCGTTGTTACCGAGATTTTGTGATCAGATAATACTTGAATTGGCTGGATTGATTATGGGATACTCCCTTAGGTGCTTCTCTATTTGATTGTCTTTTGGACTATTATTACTCTCATAACAGAGACGAGAATTGATGATTTGGCTGTTTCAAATAAATTGATGGATTATGGGAAAGAATTATGTGCATTAATTACCAAATGATGCAAGCTCAGATTCCTATGTGTTAGGACATGTCTTTTATGAATGATAATTGTGCTATATGAAGTGATACATGTGCATTTTGTGATACCAGTCGTTTTTGTTCCTCACCCCGTGCTAGAATATGCAATGACACAATAAGTGATAGTGTAGGAATATGACTGATAGACCCCTGCGATACTATACCAGGAGTATTCGACAAGGACAGATGGCTCAGGACAACAATAACAATGTGGAGCAGTTCTTCTCCCAAATGGCCCAAATGAACCAATTCATGAACAACAATGTCGCCATTGAGAAAGAACCCGACTAGGCAAAGAAGATAGCTCAGCGAAACCCGAGTAACTTTTTGGGACAAGAGGACCCAGTATTGCTCGAGAACTGGATCAGAGACTTCGACAAGATTTTTCAGGCTATGGAATGTCCAGAAGCCCGCAAGATTAATGAGGTGGCTTTCTACCTCAAGGAAAAGGCTGATAATTGGTAGACCGCCAATCGGGCCAGACTCGTTGCTCAAGAAGGCTTCGGTTTGGAGGCAATGAAGGCTGCTATGAGAGCAAAGTTCTATCCGGAGCATGTCAAGGAAAAGAAGTATGAGGAGTTAATCGCACTGAGGCAGGGCAACAAATCTGTGACTGATTATTATGACAAGTTTGTGGAGCTAGCCCGTTTTGCGGAGGACACAGTGCCTACTGAAGGGCGCATGGTCACTCGCTTCATAGGTGGACTGAAGCTTGAAATTCAGAGGACCATTCTCACGAGGACCTATGATACCTTGACGGAAGCCTATATGGTAGCAGCAAACATCTGGAGGGTCGATCAGGTGATGGGAAAAAGAAAGGTGGAAGGCCAAGGAAGTGGCAGCAACAACCAAGGATCTGACAAGCGAATCAGGACAGGAAACGGTGAAGGAAATCAAAACTGGAGAAGTGGAGGGAACCGGAACCAGCAGATGACGGGAGATGCCCATAACTTTAACTGCAACAGGTGTGGCCGCAATCATCGAGGATACACCTGCGAAGGCGCCGCCTTGACTTGTAGGTTCTGTGGCATCAAAGGCCACATAATTGCTGACTGTAGGAGGAGGATGGCAACCGAAAACGAGCAGGGCCTCAACGGGCAAGGATATCGTCAGAATCAGAATGTGTACGACTATCGACAAAACAATCAGAATGGAGGAACCCAGTTCCGGGACGACAACAACAACAACAACAACAACAACAACGATTTCAGGAATGGAGGACAGCGCAGGAATGCAGCTAACAATGGTAACAACAGAAACAAAAAAGCTGGAAATGATGGAAATGGAAGGAATACAGCTCAGGGCAACAACCAGAGGCCAGCTGGTCAAATCTTCGTGATGAACCAAGCTGAGGCAAATGCGAGAAACAACATGGCAACGGGTAAGCAACTCTAACCATACTTAGTATACATCTCATATTGGAGACCCTAGTGAGACCTTAGTGATTCGTTCAAGCTTCGAGGACGAAGCTTAATCCAAGGGGGGGGGGAGGATGTAATACCCCGTTCTCATTATAGAGATAATCGTCACCTTTTGTGAGGTATAAATATTAAACGGGGAAGTATTTGTAGCTTTATAAAGTACAAACTAGCTAATTAAGGGGGGTTTAGTTGTAGTTTGAATAAAGCCTAAAACCTAGGTAGTAAATACATAAAAAGTGAATTAAATATTAATGAAAAAAAAACAAACAAACTCTCTGGCACTCTCTCCCGTTCCCCAATAATTTCCCAACCCCCAACATTTTCTCCTCCTCCCTCACGTCTCTCTCTCTCCCTCATTCTCTCTCTTTCCCCGTCTCCCTCTCCCTCTCTATTTATTCTTCTTCTCCTTCTCTTTCGGCAACACCACCCCCAACGCCACAGCCACCACCCTCCCTCTCCATCCTTCCCCTCCATCTCACTTCCCCGTCTCTCTCTCACCCTCCTCTGTTTTGACCAAGAGAGAGACCCAACCACCACCATCACCGCCGAGACGACCACCGCCATCGGAAACCACATCCACCACCTAATCCACCCCTCTGCCTCCTCCATCTTCCTTCTCTCTGCCCTCTCTAACCTAAAAACAACAGCGACTAGCAGCAGCATCAACTGGCAAAGAAGACCCAGCCCCCACCGTGACCTCAGACACCATCACCACCGAAACCACCACCATCTCCAACCCCACTCCACCCCACTGCCTCTCTTCTCTATCTCTCTCTGTCCTCTGTTTAGTAACATAAGTAGCAGCAGCATTAGCTGGAAGCAACAACCAGCCACCACCACTGCCACTGTTCCCGTCGGGAAACCGCCACCTGAACTCACCACCTCTGTTCCCTCACTCGTCCACCTCTGTCTCGTTCTCTCTCCCTCTACCGCGACCAGAAGAAGAAGGAAAGGCAGCCACATCAGCTACCATAGCAGCAGAAACAACAACCGCTGCCGCAACCACCGCCGTACCTCCATTTTTTCCGGCGAGTTTTGGCCCATCAAAACCGGAGCGACCCAGCAGCTTACCATCATCTCTTCAACCTGCAGAAGGTCCGACCAACCACCAGGAGGTCCTAGCTGAAAGCCAAGAACCGCCGGAGCACCGCCATCGAGCTCCATCACCGGCGACCTCGACGGGTGACTCGACCCGACCCATTTCTCGGCCGTTTCTCGAAATTTTCAGCGTGGGTATGCTCTAAATGTTCCCCTAATTTGTTATGTGTGATAAAAATCATGTTATTAGGGCTTAAATCCATACCTCGATCGGAGAATTTGAATATGTTCATGTTAGGGGGCTAAAGTGTCTTTTCGAAAACTTGGAGGGTATATAGTGTAAGTACTGAAATTGTCTAGATCATGTGGTGGTGATATTGGGGGGAGCCCCTTGCCTTTTTCATAAACTGCATTTTTCTTTTATTATTAACACTTTATTTATATTAATGTATATTACTATTTGTTACTAAATAATTAAGTACTATAAATAAATATGTTTATAAAGAAAATAAAGAGTTAAATATCTATAAATTAGAAATTTGTTAGAACTAAGTATTATAGCTTGTTTTATTGGGAAGTAGATAATAAGTTAACAAAATTACACTTTTGTTTATATATATATATTTATAATGAAAGTAATAAGTTAAATTTTTATAAATAAGAAATTAGTTATAATCGGAGTTATAACTCTTTCTCTTGAAAAATAAGTTAACAAAAGAAGAATTGTTTTGTATATATGATTGATAAAGATAATGTTTTCATAATAAATGACACCTTAATTTCTATTTAAACAAATAGAGAGTTTCAAATAATTATAATCTCTTTTCCGATAAATGAGCTTGTTAAAATTGAGTACTGTTAGATGTAAATTAAATAATTTTGGAAACAATTTCATTAACAAAAGAAATGTATATGTATATATTATTTTTAAATCATTGTTTTATGAATGTCATGAATTTCTTATAAATAGTAGAACCCAATACTAAATGATAAATAGTTGTCGGATAGTACTTTAGAAATATTTCAAAGTGTTAATCCTTATTTTCTTAAATAAATTGTAAGTAAAATATTAATATTTTATGGGTTAACCGATATTTAATTAAACAAGTATGTTATCGTAACATTTTAACTTTGGGGATCGTGAGGGTTAGATTTGACTTTTCGTCCTAGCCGAGCACTCAAATGGGACTTGTGCATTTACTCGTTTAGAATTACCGGCCTCATGACTAGATGACTGACTAATTGTAGGCGAGGGATTTGTGGACATTGGCTTTGTCGACCATCCTACGTACTAACTGCTGAGTCAACATCAGGTGAGTTTTACATGCTTAGCCTTGCGTGCCAGCTTCTTTCGTGCCGACTACTTGCCTAATTGGAAAATAGTTGTCGTATTTCATCCCCTACTCTATAAATGTGTTTACTTGTTTTAAATCCTCACAATATTATATGATTTTGACATACTTGTCACACTTGGACGAAATTCAATGATAACATATTATTGTACGAACATGTGATGTTATTGGGTGATGATTCCCTGGGCTTAGTCCCTAAAGAGATATTCGGGTTCGATCCCCGGAGTAAAGTAAAATAATTCGCAAGTGCTGG
This sequence comes from Linanthus parryae, assembly GCA_023055425.1. NCBI lineage: Eukaryota > Viridiplantae > Streptophyta > Magnoliopsida > Ericales > Polemoniaceae > Linanthus > Linanthus parryae. Next base: position 43,947,441 of record JALGPY010000006.1, read on the forward strand.
AACCAGTTATGTTGATTTTATTTGGGTGATGATTCCCTGGGACCCGGTCCCTAAAGATATGGCACTACATGCACCCCAACTCCTTCGCCGTAGGCTGGAGTACTGCTTCTAGATACCACTCATTTGATTGACACTCTTAGGAGGGTGTTGCAACACTTAAGGTCTAGAATGTCTGATTGTGGTCACTGGTCTACCCGGGTACTGTGCAATAATTGATAGTTCGATTACTGTGTTTGGAAAAAGTTATTCGTAAGCCATGCGTGGATGACTACGTGATTTTTGAGAGTTATGAATGGATGCTTATGACGTATCATGGTAAACAGAATTTGTTTCACGGGGAAACTATCATTATTTGACGATGTTGTTACTTGTTTTGAGTTTACGATGTTATACTCATTCTCCGTTACTCCTGAACTGTTTTTAAATACGTGACCCTGCAGCCTTTCTTAACCTTCCTGTTTTTACATGCTAAGGTGTATCTCACTCAGCATTTTTTGCTGACTTTTGAAAAACTGCGGTCTTTGTTTCATTACCCCGCAGGTCTGGGAGCTGGGAGCTTGGAATAAGGGAATCGCGAACTTATCTACTATTTGGTAGCACTTTTATTATGCCGAACTCTTAGTTTAATTTCACCTTGTTTAATAGTACGCATCATGTTGAAGACAATTATCAGTATGTAATATATAATTCTGGGATGTATTGTTCTTGATTTCCGCCGCTTCATTTTGAGTAGCACCGTCCTGGGCTCTCCGGTCCGGAACGGAAAGCTCGGGAATCGAGGGGTGTTACAGGTGATATCAGAGCAGGCAATCCTAAAAGGGATTAAAACCTGTAGGGTAATTTAAAATGAATTTAGGGAAATAAAATCTAAAATGTGATAAGCCGATTGGGTTATGGGTAGTATGAGCCTTACTGAGGTCCACCCACCCTCGATATTTTGACTTTGTTGTTACCGAGATTTTGTGATCTGATAATATTTGAATTGGCTGGATTGATTATGGGATACTCCCTTAGGTGCTTCTCTATTTGATTGTCTTTTGGACTGATATTACTCTCATAACAGAGACGAGAATTGATGATTTGGATGTTTCAAATAAATTGGTGGTTATGGGAAAGAATTATGTGCATTAATTACCAAATGATGCAAGCTCAGATTCCTATGTGTTAGGACATGTCTTTTATGAATGATAATTGTGCTATATGAAGTGATACATGTGCATTTTGTGATACTAGTCGTTTTTGTTCCTCACCCCGTGCTAGAATATGCAATGACACAATAAGTGATAGTGTAGGAATATGACTGATAGACCCCTGCGATACTATACTAGGAGTATTCGACAAGGACAGATGGCTCAGGACAACAATAACAATGTGGAGCAGTTCTTCTCCCAAATGGCCCAAATGAACCAATTCATGAACAACAATGTCGCCATTGAGAAAGAACCCGACTAGGCAAAGAAGATAGCTCAGCGAAACCCGAGTAACTTTTTCGGACAAGAGGACCCAGTATTGCTCGAGAACTGGATCAGAGACTTCGACAAGATTTTTCAGGCTATGGAATGTCCAGAAGCCCGCAAGATTAATGAGGTGGCTTTCTACCTCAAGGAAAAGGCTGATAATTGGTGGACCGCCAATCGGGCCAGACTCGTGGCTCAAGAAGGTTTCGGTTGGGAGGCAATGAAGGCTGCTATGAGAGCAAAGTTCTATCCGGAGCATGTCAAGGAAAAGAAGTATGAGGAGTTAATCGCACTGAGGCAGGGCAACGAATCTGTGACTGATTATTATGACAAGTTTGTGGAGCTAGCCCGTTTTGCGGAGGACACAGTGCCTACTGAAGGGCGCATGGTCACTCGCTTCATAGGTGGACTGAAGCTTGAAATTCAGAGGACCATGCTCACGAGGACCTATGATACCTTGACGGAAGCCTATATGGTAGCAGCAAACATCTGGAGGGTCGATCAGGTGATGGGAAAAAGAAAGGTGGAAGGCCAAGGAAGTGGCAGCAACAACCAAGGATCAGACAAGCGAATCAGGACAGGAAACGGTGAAGGAAATCAAAACTGGAGAAGTGGAGGGAACCGGAAACAGCAGATGACGGGAGATGCCCGTAACTTTAACTGCAACAGGTGTGGCCGCAATCATCGAGGATACACCTGCGAAGGCGCCGCCTTGACTTGTAGGTTCTGTGGCATCAAAGGCCACATAATTGCTGACTGTAGGAGGAGGATGGCAACCGAAAACGAGCAGGGCCTCAACGGGCAAGGATATCGTCAGAATCAGAATGCGTACGACTATCGACAAAACAATCAGAATGGAGGAACCCAGTTCCGGGACGACAACAACAACAACAACAACAACAACGATTTCAGGAATGGAGGACAGCGCAGGAATGCAGCTAACAATGGTAACAACAGAAACAACCAAGCTGGAAATGATGGAAATGGAGGGAATACAGCTCAGGGCAACAACCAGAGGCCAGCTGGTCAAATCTTCGTGATGAACAAGCTGAGGCAAATGCGAGAAACAACATGGCAACGGGTAAGCAACTATAACCATACTTAGTATACATCTCATATTGGAGAACCTAGTGAGACCTTAGTGATTCGTTCAAGCTTCGAGGACGAAGCTTAATCCAACGGGGGGGGGGGGGGGGAGGATGTAATACCCCGTTCTCATTATAGAGATAATCGTCACCTTTCGTGAGGTATAAATATTAAACGGGGAAGTATTTGTAGCTTTATAAAGTACAAACTAGCTAATTAAGGGGGGGGGGGTTTAGTTGTAGTTTGAATAAAGCCTAAAACCTAGGTTGTGAATACATAAAAGGTGAATTAAATATTAATGAAAAAAAAAAACAAACTCTCTGGCACTCTCTCCCGTTCCCCAACAATTTCCCAACCCCCAACATTTTCTCCTCCTCCCTCACGTCTCTCTCTCTCCCTCATTCTCTCTCTTTCCCCGTCTCCCTCTCCCTCTCTATTTATTCTTCTTCTCCTTCTCTTTTGGCAACACCACCCCCAACGCCACAGCCACCACCCTCCCTCTCCATCCTTCCCCTGCATCTCACTTCCCCGTCTCTCTCTCACCCTCCTCTGTTTTGACCAAGAGAGAGACCCAACCACCACTACCACCGCCGAGACGACCACCGCCATCGGAAACCACATCCACCACCTAAGCCACCCCTCTGCCTCCTCCATCTTCCTTATCTCTGCCCTCTCTGACCCAAAAACAACAGCGACTAGCAGAAGCAGCAACTGGCAAAGAAGACCCAGCCACCACCGTGACCTCCGACACCATCACCACCGAAACCACCACCATCTCCAACCCCACTCCGCCCCACTTCCTCTCTTCTCTATCTGTCTCTGTCCTCTGTTTAGTAACAGAAGTAGAAGCAGCAGTAGCTGGAAGCAACAACCAGCCACCACCACTGCCACTGTTCTCGTCGCGAAACCGCCACCCGAACTCACCACCTCCGTTCCCTCACTCGTCCACCTCTGTCTCGTTCTCTCTCCCTCTACCGCGTCCAGAAGAAGAAGGAAAGGCAGCCACATCAGCTACCATAGCATCAGAAACAACAACCGCTGCCGCAACCACCGCCGTACCTCCATTTTTTCCGGCGAGTTTTTACCCATCGAAACCGGAGTGACCCAGCAGCTTCCCATCATCTCTTCAACCTGCAGAAGGTCCGAACAACCACCAGGAGGTCCTAGCCGAAAGCCAAGAACCGCCGGAGCACCGCCATCGAGCTCCATCACCGGCGACCTCGACGGGTGACTCGACCCGACCCATTTCTCGGCCGTTTCTCGAAATTTTCAGCGTGGGTATGCTCTAAATGTTCCCCTAATTCGTTATGTGTGATAAAAATCATGTTATTAGGGCTTAAATCCATACCTCGATCGGAGAATTTGAATATGTTCATGTTAGGGGGCTAAAGTGTCTTTTCGAAAACTTGGAGGGTATATAGTGTAAGAACTGAAACTGTCTAGATCATGTGGTGGTGATATTGGGGGGAGCCCCTTGCCTTTTTCATAAACTGCATTTTTCTTTTATTATTAACACTTTATTTATATTAATGTATATTACTATTTGTTACTAAATAATTAAGTACTATAAATAAATATGTTTATAAAGAAAATAAAGAGTTAAATATCTATAAATTAGAAATTTGTTAGAACTAAGTATTATAGCTTGTTTTATTGGGAAGTAGATAATAAGTTAACAAAATTACACTTTTGTTTATATATATATATATATATTTATAATGAAAGTAATAAGTTAAATTTTTATAAATAAGAAATTAGTTATAATCGGAGTTATAACTCTTTCTCTTGAAAAATAAGTTAACAAAAGAAGAATTGTTTTGTATATATGATTGATAAAGATAATGTTTTCATAATAAATGACACATTAATTTCTATTTAAACAAATAGAGAGTTTCAAATAATTATAATCTCTTTTCCGATAAATGAGCTTGTTAAAATTGAGTACTGTTAGATGTAAATTAAATAATTTTGGAAACAATTTCATTAAAAAAAGAAATGTATATGTATATATTATTTTTAAATCATTGTTTTATGAATGTCATGAATTTCTTATAAATAGTAGAACTCAATACTAAATAATAAATAGTTGTCGGATAGTACTTTAGCAATATTTCAAAGTGTTAATCCTTATTTTCTTAAATAAATTGTAAGTAAAATATTAATATTTTATGGGTTAACCGATATTTAATTAAACAAGTATGTTATCGTAACATTTTAACTTTGGGGATCGTGAGGGTTAGATTTGACTTTTCGTCCTAGCCGAGCACTCAAATGGGACTTGTGCATTTACTCGTTTAGAATTACCGGCCTCATGATTAGATGACTGACTAATTGTAGGCGAGGGATTTGTGGACATTGGCTTTGTCGACCATCCTACGTACTAACTGCTGAGTCAACATCAGGTGAGTTTTACATGCTTAGCCTTGCGTGCCAGCTTCTTTCGTGTCGACTACTTGCCTAATTGGAAAATAGTTGTCGTATTTCATCCCCTACTCTATAAATGTGTTTACTTGTTTTAAATCCTCACAATATTATATGATTTTGAAATACTTGTCACACTTGGACGAAATTCAATGATAACGTATTATTGTACGAACATGTGATGTTATTGGGTGATGATTCCCTGGGCTTAGTCCCTAAAGAGATATTCGGGTTCGATCCCCGGAGTAAAGTAAAATAATTCGCAAGTGCCGGAACCAGTTATGTTGATTTTATTTGGGTGATGATTCCCTGGGACCCGGTCCCTAAAGATATGGCACTACGTGCACCCCGACTCCTTCGCCGTAGGCTGGAGTACTGCTTCTAGATACCACTCCTTTGATTGACGCTCTTAGGAGGGTGTTGCAACACTTAAGGTCTAGAATGTCTGATTGTGGTCACTGGTCTACCCGGGTACTGTGCAATAATTGATAGTTCGATTACTGTGTTTGGCAAAAGTTATTCGTAAGCCATGCGTGGATGACTATGTGATTTGTGAGAGTTATGAATGGATGCTTATGACGTATCATGGTAAACAGAATTTGTTTCACGGGGAAACTATCATTATTTGACGATGTTGTTACTTGTTTTGAGTTTACGATGTTATACTCATTCTCCGTTACTCCTGAACTGTTTTTAAATACGTGACCCTGCAGCCTTTCTTAACCTTCCTGTTTTTACATGCTAAGGTGTATCTCACTCAGCATTTCTTGCTGACTTTCGAAAAACTGCGGTCTTTGTTTCATTCCCCCGCAGGTCTAGGAGTTGGGAGCTGAGAATAAGGGAATCGCGAACTTATCTAGTATTTGGTAGGACTTTTATTATGTCGAACTCTTAGTTTAATTTCACCTTGTGTAATAGTACGCATCATGTTGAAGACAATTATCAGTATGTAATATATAATTATGGGATGTATTGTTCTTGATTTCCGCCGCTTCATTTTGAGTAGCACCCTCCTGGGCTCTCCCGTCCGGAACGGAAAGCTCGGGAATCGAGGGGTGTTACATTGTTGGTGCTGGTGGTGAATCGGTGGCGGTGATGGTGGTGGTGGTGGAGGTGGTAATGGTCAAGAACACAAAAAACATCAACAAAATAAATCAAAAAACACAAAGAGGGGCAAAATGGTCATAAAAGTCATATTGCACCCCCTACTGACTAACACTAACAGAAGGGTGGTATTTGTCCAATGTCCATCCACTGGCAAATGTGGTTTTTGTATATACTCGAAGAACGGAGGGGGGTTGTATATATTTCAAAACACGAGGGTGCAAATTGCCTCTAACCCAAAAAAGAAAAAAAAGAAACATGTGACACCTACCTAATTTCAACTAAAAAATCAGGAGCGCAATAAAAGAAGAGACGACGTGTAATCCGTTTCGGATAGCGACACAGGCGGAGGTTGGTTAGCTTACGCGATGGCTTTGCCAATTGTCAGCAAAGTTATGGATCACCTCCACCAATCCCAACGCCACGTCGTTGCTGGTCCCACCACAAGTACATGCATTTCCGTGAGAGGGATAGTATTCACCTGTTTCCGACCACGCCTCCATTCTCTACAGCACCAAATCACCACCGTCCAGATTCAAAACAAAACTCAATGAAAAACACGCTTCTCCCCACCGTTTCTAATCCAGTGTCCGTACAGTTGAGAGAGAGCGACGACAGCTTGTCGCCGCCGTCGTTGTGCCACCGATGTCGCCGCCGATACGAAGAACTACGCCGTCGGTGGCGGTTTTCTCACCGTCGTTTCTGAAATCGACCGCCGACGGCGATGATTTAGTCAGGAGAGGGCTGATCGGAAGTTTCGGAGCCGGTTGTGGCATCCACGTGGCAGACCGGTATGGAACGGGGTTAATGCAGTCGGGGTAGAAGATAGTTACTCAGGTACCGTTTGTTGCTTTCTTTGCCTTATTTTTTGAACTTCTGACGTCACGTAGTTATCGTGGCCATTCCAACAAACCAACCTAACAATTAGGCGTTGTTATATACTGAGACGAAGAAGAAGACCAATCTCGTGTCACTCTCCCTCTTCTTCACTCGCCACTGACTCACAAATCGATCATTTCTGCTCTGAAGAAAGAAATTCGTTCCTTTTCACTCGAATGCGACTACTGAAATCGAATTCGCACAACGGTACTGTTCGTTCGCTGTATGATCTCCTGAAAATTTCACTTTGTGATGAATTGTTTGGTGCTCAGCCACTTTAGAATGCAAAATCGTTCGTTCATGAATTGTTTGATGTTGAGCATCTTTGCATCATGTTGTTTTGCAAATCAATCGGAATTGATTGTGCATGGATGCATGATTTTTTCATTTGTGTTAGGTCTTTTTGTGTTTTTGCTGCATTTTTGTGATTTCTACTGGAAGATGGTAGCTACTGATGTTAATCAGGCGAAAAGGAGGAAATTAAAGAATGGAGAACTGAAAGGGAGCTAAATTTGGTTGATTTTCTAGTACTGTTGAGAATTGCTGTGTCGCATATCGGGACTCGGTCTGTTTCACTTGTGCCTAATAAGTGACTTGAGCTACTCCCCTCATTGCCAATTGGTTTTGAACTGGAACTCCATGATTCTTAACAAGTTCGCTACACGAATTGTTTTTTATCTTGTCCATTTTTTTGTGGGAGTAATTTTTACTGCTTCAGACTTACGGAGTAATTTTTTATGTGTTCAATTTTTTACTGACTGGTTACACATCATCAGCTTCTAACCTGGAACAGGTATTATAACCTTTGAAATTCTATTAACCAAAGTATGAGGACTTGGTTCTTGTAATTTGCCTACAGTTTGTTTGTTGTTATAGACTGAGTCTCTGTGTTTCTGGTAAAGAAAATTTGAATTATTCGGTAGGTAATAAGGAGTAACTGAGACTTTTCATGTATTTGTTCTGAAGAATAGAATGAAAGACGTTACCATGTTTGGGAATGGAGTTGTTGGAATTCTTGCCGAGTCTGTTAACAAGTGGGAAAGAAGGGTGCCTCTTACACCTTCTCACTGTGCCCGGCTTCTACATAGCGGGAATACTGGAGTATCTCGCATTATAGTGCAGCCATCAACGAAACGCATCCACCACGATGCTCTTTATGAGGATGTTGGTTGCATTATATCAGATGACTTATCCGAATGCGGTCTTATACTGGGTATCAAACAACCAAAGGTACCACATTTTTCTGCACTTTTTCTGCTAGTTTAGACACCACTAAGTTCGAGTTTTCAAAATGATATGTGATTTGGTTTCTGGGCAGCTGGAGATGATTCTTCCTGACAGGGCTTATGCTTTCTTCTCCCATACACACAAGGCCCAGAAAGAAAACATGCCACTCTTAGATAAGGTACCTCCCTCTTCAGTTCGTTGTTGTAGTTATGATTCTATCACTGTATTCTGACTTCTTGTAGATTCTTTTCTTTTAGATATTAGCTGAAAAGGCATCGTTGTTTGACTATGAGCTTATTGTTGGCGACACCGGGAAAAGGCTACTTGCATTTGGAATGTTTGCGGGCAGAGCTGGACTGATTGACTTCTTACGTGGACTGGGACAGCGTAAGTAGTTTTGCACTTAATACTGTTTAACTTCTTTTTTGTTCTCTGATAATTGCCATATCTATTATTTCGTTTTTGAATTAAGGTTCCATGACATTTCTCCTTATTCTTCCTGGAACTTTCAAGTTGTCATTTTCAGTGTGAGTGTATCAGACAGATAGCTATATTGTTTTATGATTTTATCTAAGACCAGTCAAATGTTTACTTATACAAGAATTAGATAAGTGAACATGATGTCCATTTCCTTCGTGTGGTATCTTCTTTTTCTTGGTTAAGATATGTCAATTTATGTATTTATGTAGAAATTGGTCAAGTACGTATAATACGATTACTACTTTGGCCATCAGTTGCATCTTCTTATCGAGTGGTTGAACCATTGAACTTGCATTGCAGGGTATCTGAATCTTGGATATTCAACGCCTTTTCTCTCTCTGGGTGCATCTTACATGTATCCTTCCTTGGCTGCTGCCAAGGCTGCAGTAATTGCCGTGGGTGAAGAGATAGCAACTTTGGGCCTACCATCTGGAATCTGCCCTCTAGTGTTTGTATTCACTGGCTCAGGAAACGGTACGGTATCATCTGAAGAATTAGAGTAGTGATTTTTTAGTCTACCGTTTCTTTCAAAAATTTTATAGAGATGGTGATCAATTATAAGATTTATTTCACTGCTTCCATATCTGAAATCCATTTGTTGTTTTTCTTCAAGAATTTCCTGCGATCTCTCCTTGTTTCATTTCTGATCTGACCGTGTAGTCTGTCCTCTTATTTACTGTCTGTTTGTTTAGTCCTGTGTTTTTTTGGATAAAATTATGCATGTGAATTGTGCAGTTTCACTTGGAGCTCAAGAAATATTCAAGCTTCTTCCGCACACTTTTGTTGATCCAAGCAAACTTCCGGAGCTATTTGACACGGTATCATTGCATTATATTTTTGAAGACACCAGTTGTCTCCTTTACCAATGATTACTGGTTTCTTCTTTGATACATTGCTGATCTAGTTATTTTTAGTTCTTAATTTATGTATAATCTGATATGTGACGATATATATGTCGTTTGACAGGCTGATTTTAGTGTTTTGTTTACGACATCTTAGTGAATTAAGGTTGCTTTAAATAGGAGGTTGGGGATGTCCTGCTGCTTGATTTGGTTATGGGAGGGATAAAGTGAATCAATATATGTATATGTATATTCCTGTGCTAATAAATGCGTTGCCCAATCTTGCAATCATATATGTATATATCAGATGAAATTGATTACTTGATTAAGGTCTAAGCATGTCTTCATATATAATTCTAATATAATTAGATATGAACTTGGAGGAGAAACTAGAGCATACTATCCCCTGGAGTAAATGATAACAGGCTTGTTTGAGTTGAGTTGAGTATACTTCTGTTCTCATCTTGTGGCATAAGCAACTCTGAAATGATTAGACTGTACCGGCTCTTGCTTTTTTTTCATAGTCTTTGTTCTGATCCCTTGAAGAGTTATATTGTAAACTCTACTTTTTTAGCAAAAAAATGTTCAGCACATAGAGCATATGTTCATATTGATTGTTAATATCTTATGTTTCTTTTTCCTAGGCCAGGGATTCTCCATCTGTAAAAGCATCGAAGAGGGTCCATCAAGTATATGGTTGCGTTGTAACTTGTCAAGACATGGTAGAACCCAAAGATCCTACAAAATCGTTTGATAAGGTATGTGATCTTAGTTGTGCAGTGAAGTTCAGACTTTTTCTGCAATAATATATTCATATCCATGCTGTATACTTACCTAGATACATTTGTTAGGAAGATTGGGTTTGATATTTCCCGTGTTTGTATATTTGCCGAAGGCACGAGTTAAACATACGTAGAAGATGATTTTGAGATAGGATGTGAGATCCTCCTATCATTGATCTTTTATAACTTGTATGAATACTCACTCTGCTTGTGTTGGTTGACCACTCAAATTGCTCTGTTTCGTAGTTTTGAGGGAATTTAAGACAGTTACAGCAGGTGCATAAAACTAGTGTTAGGGTCATAATACAACGGGTGTCTGTGTCATGCTTTATTTCAAGAATAATATTATATTATTTTATTTCGAGGATAATTTTCTATTAAAGTCACTAGTTCCCTTTATGTTTTGGGTCAGAACTTGGAATTAAGTGTCATTGTTCCTTGTACGAACAAACTGGAGTCTCGATCATATTCTGGTGAAATGAGACTTTTTCACATGGACTTTAAGCTCCAAATAGTACTGCATGTGAGACGTGTCATTTTAACTACAGGGAACAGAGCAACACACAGAAGAAGATTATTAGCAAACACCATGCAAAGGTCCGAATGGTACAAATGAAAGTTGATGGTCTATTTTGGTCTCTATCCCAAACATAAAGCGACATGAGTAAATTTAGGCATTTAAAAGAGTGATACTAGTGAACAACCCACTCTAATTATAATTGTACTAGTTTTACAAGCAGACGTTTATGATACCTTTTGGAGGCCGGTTTTTGAATTGATACAGATCTTTAGCCTGTTTGAAATGGTATCTTACAAAGTTCACTAACCATGGATGTTGTGCTGTATCCCAGGCTGACTATTATTCACATCCAGAGCACTACCGACCCATTTTTCATGAAAAGATAGCTCCATATGCATCAGTCATAGGTATGTAATTCTTATTCTTGCAAATATTATTATCTTTTGATAGATCTTGTTCTATGCGGTTATTCTGGAATTCAAGTTTGACATTTTAACCCAATAAGTTGAACTTAATTCCCTGGGTACAGGATGGCCTATTTACAAGTCTTACAGGAAATATACTTTGTATGGCTACCGACGCTTTAACTTGTTGGGTTTTGTTTCGAATTCCGCAAGACGAATCGGTGTACCCGATGCGTCTGATTTGTCCTCTGAGGAGGTGATCTCTGAGGAGGTGATCTCTGAGGAGGTGATAGCTTGGGCTTGGTGGGCTTTTCCACCTCCTCTATATTAGTATAAATAGAGGTGCTAGCTATTGTTTCTAATTGAGTCGAGTTGAGAGAGATTGGTGAGAGATATCTTTGAGCGGATGTGTGAGGTTAGGGTTTCATAGATGTAGTCTATGAGGATGAGAGTACCGCGTCGACGTGGTCCGCGGATTGAGCCGTCTCTCCCCTACGATGTATTCCCTCATTGATATAGTGAAATTCTCCTCCTCCCGTGGATGTAGGCGGTTTGGCCGAACCACGTTAAATTCTTGTGTTGTCGTTTTTCTTCTCCTATATGGCGTGTGTTGAGTGTGTGATCGTGTGGCGTATTTTTTGCTTCCGTTGCGGCGGGAATTCGACGAATAATTCCCCAACAAGTGGTATCAGAGCCAGGTTCACGATCCGGGTGGAGCACGCATGTGAAAGGATGAAGAAGAAACAAGGGAAGAATTGAAAAAAAAAAAAAAAAAAAAACGAGCAAAAGAAAAAAAGGGTAGGATGGTATTTTTTTTTCTTTTGTTCGTGGCTGGAGGTGTTGTGGGTCACATGCATGTGAGTTGGGAGAAGTTGTTGGGTGCAGCGCATGCACGGTGCTACGAGTACTCCAGTGGCGATCGGATGGTTCAAATTGATTTGGATGTTCAGAGCTGCCTGTAAGTCCGATTGGGCTCGAACAAGAGGTGAACCCTAGGTTTTTGAACGTTCCCGACGCGATGGCGCAGTCAGATTCTGCAAATTGTCGCTGGATTTTGCAGAATGCTGACGTGGCAGTTTGCGGTGAGATCCAACGGTCCAAAATTGTTCGGGTGGTTACGGCGTGCCTGTAGATCGGATTGGGATGAGTCAGGAGTCTAACCCAATGTTTTTGGACGTTGCGGATTCATCGGTACGGTCATAATATTCAGATTCTGAGTGGATTGAGAATATCGGCATCAATCGATATCGATAGGGAGATCGAAGACGACGGGATGCGATCCGGGTCAATCAAGTTCAAGTCCAATCAGGTGAGGTCAATTAGAGGCGTTTCCTAATTGAACGTTCGATTGGCAACCTATGCAGGCTTGGGAGTGTGTTGACAGGTGGAGCTGCTGTTCAACATAGGCAAGAAGCATAGGCTTTGTGTGTCGTTGTGAGCACGAGAAGCAACAGTTGCAGAGGAGTCTGGTCAGAGACGTGGGCAACTATTGCAAGGAAATTCACAAGAAGCTCCAGGGCAGAGATCGAGATGGTGGACGCAATTGGCGAGGCCATGGCTCGAGGTCGCGTCCTGATATCTCTGTATGTGGTTTGTGACGATAACTCTTGAGCAACTCGAGGCAAGAAGAGAGGTAAGTCGCGGCGGGTTCGCAAAGTGGTGGCTTTGCAAGACGTCTTGGTGAAGGCGTGTAAGATCGAACAGGAGAAGCAACAGCGCAAGGAGAAGCACTCAGGGTTGGCGTGGAGAAACACGTGGTTGACGTGTGAGGACGCTGAAGCATGGAGATAGTGCAGGCTATGCAGAAGTTGCAGGTTGTTCGAGAAGGTGCTCAAGTGACGAGAACAGTGATGAAGAAAACTACTGCAGTAGTAGAGAGGAAGGGAGTCTCGTTCGCACTTGACGTGGTTGGTGGTGACCTCTCCAGTGACGAGCTAGCTGGTGGAGAGATGGAGCCACACTACTCCCCAAAGTGTCATGCTTTGGGACGCACCCGTGTCGGGGGTGCGAGGCGTGCCCTAGGAGGGGGTGCAGAGCATCTCGGTAGAGGTGCGATGACGATCCATGCAGGTGGAGCATGGCGGATGCGGCGGAGTTGACATCAACAACGGAGTTGGCTGAGGAATTTGCTCGCTTGCAGAATTCAAGCCAAGGTGGAGTTTGTTGGGTTTTGTCTCGAATTCCGCAAGACGAATCGGTGTACCCGATGCGTCTGATTTGTCCTCTGAGGAGGTGATCTCTGAGGAGGTGATCTCTGAGGAGGTGATCTGTGAGGAGGTGATAGCTTGGGCTTGGTGGGCTTTTCCACCTCCTCTATATTAGTATAAATAGAGGTGCTAGCTATTGTTTCTAATTGAGTCGAGTTGAGAGAGATTGGTGAGAGATATCTTTGAGCGGATGTGTGAGGTTAGGGTTTCATAGATGTAGTCTATGAGGATGAGAGTACCGCGTCGACGTGGTCCGCGGATTGAGCCGTCTCTCCCCTACGATGTATTCCTCATTGATATAGTGAAATTCTCCTCCTCCCGTGGATGTAGGCGGTTTGGCCGAACCACGTTAAATTCTTGTGTTGTCGTTTTTCTTCTCCTATATGGCGTGTGTTGAGTGTGTGATCGTGTGGCGTATTTTTTGCTTCCGTTGCGGCGGGAATTCGACGAATAATTCCCCAACATAACTCCCTTAAAATATTACTGACCAAGAACCACAATATAAAAAGAAATTTAGATATTAAGCAACTTCTTTTCTTAGTCGGATCTATGATTGAACTTAAATTAATAAAATTTTACCACTGTTGCATCAGAACTCGTCTTGAAGCTACGGTGCTAGAAAGACTCAATTAAAAAGCAAATACAAATTTACGTATGAATCGACAGAATCGTCAAAATCATAGAGACAACAATAGTAAAGTATGACACTACAAAGACAGGCATAATACAAGCGTGAATACACAATTACTATTATGCTACAATGATATCCCAACTACCGGTGATGTAAGACTCAAAAGACGATGAGGGACTTCTGGAAGGAAACTTCAAGGACTTGTGGCATCATGAGTCTTGGGGAAGGAAGGGATGGGAATGTCTTTTGGGAGAGTAGGGATCGAAGGTAAGGTGGGCTTTGGGAATTCAGGGAGATGGGGAAGTGTGGGGAGTTCAGGTTTATCCAAAGCAGGGAAATGAGGCAAAGGTGGCAGCTCAGGCTTAGGTAGAGAAGGCAACTCCGGCTTGGGCAAAGTTGGGATTTCAGGAAGGTGTGGAACATCAACTTTAGGCAGAGGAAGTTCTGGTTTTGGCAGAGATGGAATGGAGGGTAGATGAGGCAGTTCTGGCTTAGGAAGCTCAGGAATCTGTGGAAGACTTGTTTCCAGGAGACTACGAGCTGCAGATGCTTTGTTTCCGCTGAATGCAAACAGAGTCATGAGCAGCATAGAGAGCAGAAATGGAGAGTTCCGAGAATAAGAAGCCATTGTTATCCAACTAGGAGGTGTACAATGCAAGTATGAGAACGGTTTTGAAGGCTTGTTTTGAGAATGTTTTACATGCTCTAGGGTTTTTTATAGTGGGATGGGACAATTAGGATAATGGCTGACCTAAATAACAATATTATCATGACACAAAGTAGTTCAACTTCTTATCAAACTTACCAGAATGTCAAACAGGTGGATGTACAGAAATGCTGGTTGCCCAATACCAGCTCCAAAAAGTCAACAGAAGTTCACCTGCATGGAGCTATACAATGCAAGAAATCGCAGCAACGTAGAAACTAAGTCAGATGATCAAAGACTCTTTCCCTTTCTGTCCAATATTTGTATTATCCAGAAAAAGTACTACAATAAGTATGTCCATGCAATAATGTTAGAATACACTTTGAGGGAAAAAACTGGAAATTGTTTTATAAAGATATCTCCTGTCACCTTAAGTTACGACAATTTATGGTACTGGATAAAAAAATAGGGTGGGGCTTAGTTACCACACGGTTTAAGCAGAAAATAAAATAAAAATGATCGAAAATGAAGAGCGGATTCCTTCTATCATATTCGAGCAACATAAGAATCGGCCTGGGTGACGTATCCCCCACCCATTGATAGGGATTATAGGTTTTTGATTCTCAACAGTGAAGCTGACAAATAACAAACTCCTTATTCATCTCTTCTAAGCCTTGGGTTATGTGCATCACTATGGAAGCATGGGGCAGGAATTTTAGTAATTTTGAGATAAGTTTACAATGACGTATTGAACTCCGCTTGACGCCTGCTCAAGGTAGGATATTGGCTCAAATATCTTCGCCACTTCCTTTATGGGTAATAGCAACATGTTTTTTTCCTCTCATGATATGCCATTTCGTGCTTTGCTGAAGTTCATTGACGAGGTGTGATGAGGAGATGGTACCCAGTGAGCCACATGTGCACATCTTAACAATATTTTAGAGTTTCAACGGGGCTTACCGCTCACTAGGTTGTACCATGTGCAATCTTCCACAGATTAGTCTCTGTATCACTGTTCCGCAGTCCGCCTTGTAAAGCTTGATTTGCACTTATGGCGGGCGGTATGCCGTGGAGAAGATGGCAACACAGTCCTCATCTAGACTCTAGAATAACTCACACTTAATGAATGTTACAACCCGATGGGTAAAAACGTAAGATGGGGATCTAGATGCCTCTTCAAATCACATCTGACTGTCTCATTCAAGATTCATGATTTTGGCTAAGTTCACATGTGCAAGCTATGGTGATGTAATGTTACCTCAACTTGTTGAGGGGAAAATTGTGTGTCTTGCCTGCATGGTTCAAGTCTTTCGACACTGATGTTTTGTGCAACTATACAAGGCACCATGGTTCAAATTTGTTCTCTCCAAGTGCGGATAAGGTTAAAGAAGAAAGGATTGAAGCTAATGCATTATTGGGTTAAACTAATATGTACAATCACATTTCCAAACTGGCTAAGCCTTGGGTTAGTGGTAGGGTTGTTCCATTATGATGTATTACGTCTTAGATAGAAGAATACACCTGCTCTGCATGCTAGGGTTACGATCTTTATGTCTGCTCTTTCCAGTACACCACAATTGTAGCGATTCGATAATAATGATTTTGCGTGGTTATTTTGCCATCAAAACTCCCAATATAAAAGTAAAAGCTGGTATGCAGGAGTTATTTTGTTTATTGTATTTCAAGCAAGTGTTGTGCCAAATACCGCCTCTAAACTTAACGTTAGCTTCATCTTTTCTGTTGAGTTTGATAACATTTCTTAACTTCGCGAACATAAAGGTTTAACTATGTTAATTTCTGACTACAGTCAATTGCATGTATTGGGAGAAAAGATATCCTCGACTGTTGACCACCAAGCAATTGCAAGATCTGATGAGAAGAGGATGCCCACTTGTTGGGATATCTGATATTACTTGTGATGTTGGAGGATCATTAGAGTTTGTTAACCGAAGTACATTAATTGACGAACCTTTCTTCAGGTATTATGCTGCAAGATTATTGTAGAGTTGTGAGTTTTGTTTGTGTCGTATAGAGAGCATTTTTGTGACAGGTTATCTAAAATGTGTGTCCTGTGACACTTCTAACTGTTGGTAATGTGCTAAGTCATGTATTGCAGATATGACCCATCTAGTAATTCATACCATCCCGACATGGAGGGCAATGGTATCATATGTTTGGCAGTTGACATTCTCCCCACTGAGTTTGCCAAAGAGGTACACAAAATACTCTTGAAAGTACTTTGTATAAAATAATTTTTCCATTGTGAAATATGTTGCTAGATTTCTAGTCTATTTGACATTTTTGGTTGGAGTCTAAAATCTGACCTATGACTGGTGGAGAAGGCTTCTCAACACTTTGGAGATATCCTCTCTCAGTTTATTGGCAGTTTAGCTTCTAAAAAAGACGTTGAAGAGTTGCCTGCACCTTTAAAGAGGGCTTGTATAGTTCATGCGGGACTCCTCTCGTCCTTATATGAATATATTCCTCGGATGCGCAAGTCTAATTCAGAGTAAGTCATTGACATTGCTTACTTAGCTCTTTAGCTGCAGTTATGTTTATGCTTTGGTAAAAGCTAGAGGTAAATACTGTTCAATCCTAAACTGTTCTGTATATCTGGGCCCGTGTTCTTGGATGGCTTCCTATAGTTTTCAATTGCATCTATTCTGGAATCTGATTGCAATATAACGTAGTAGTAGGAAACAGAATTCTTTTATGAAAACATGAAGGCATCATCGATCTGACTATAATGTCAAAGTGACTACCGAAATATTAATTTATAATCAGTTGATGCCTGACAATGGCTTTGTAATGTGTAAACAAAGTTAAAATTACTTAAAAGCTAAAGTTGAATAGAAGGGGTGGGGGAAGAGGATCACTGATACAGTGGTGAAGGGAGGATGAACTGACCACAGCATCTGAACGTTGATGTGGGATGATATTGGTATAAGACTACTTTCTCCAAGAAGAAGCATGTATGAGCCTGAATAATACGGCTTAATCCTCAGTGACAAGTTTTGGCGCTTTCTGTGTTTTTTCTTTATTGTATCTCTATTTAACAGTTTCCTTACATTGTCCCTCACCAATTCATCTGTCCATCTTTAGCTATACATGTTTCTAGTCATATCGCTGGCCTGGTTTGATCAAACTTGAAAACCTGCTGAAGTCTTTTGTCGTCTTTGGAAGCATAATAAACTTAATCTATTGGTTAGCAAAATGGTTTACTGACTAATGTGAATTTTCTTCTTTTCCAGGGATTCCTCTCGAAATTCTGTAAACTGCCACTCTCATAAGAAGAAATACACTACACTGGTGTGGTTTTCTTACTATTGCAAGTACTAATGTGAAAATCACATTTCTTAGAAAATGAAGTATTTTTATGTGTTTTTTTTTAAACTGACAGGTGTCATTGAGCGGTCATCTCTTTGATCAATTTCTGATAAATGAGGCCTTGGATATTATTGAATCAGCAGGCGGCTCCTTTCAATTAGTCAAATGTACAGTGGGTCAAAATGCAGATGCTATGTCCTATTCAGAACTTGAGGTAACTATTTTTCTGGAAGAATGATTAGGTAACGCTAACTACTTATAATAATATGCATCACTGTACCCATTCACCCAAAAGGGCCAAAACAGGGGAAAAGTCTGACACGTCACAGAATTTTCGAACTTGGTTTCACGGATACGACTTCCAGCGACAACCATATGGCTAACTAAACATCGGACTATGGATAAACTATTTACTGTCGGGAACACAGAGAAGGGGTAGTTCACTCGCAGAATATGTTTAAAATAAACCTAGGTGGAAAAAAATGTCCAACCCCAAATGCCAGCTGAACATGACCGTCACAGAAATGTTGTACATCACCCAGTTTAACGTATGCCTATTAACACTTGTTTACTACCTTCACTAAATTTGCTTTAACATGTCAGTCTCTGACTCTCTATCCTAGCTTTTCTTTTGGAGCTTACAAGCAATGAAGATTTATTCTTGTAGTATTCTAGGAGTCTTTTACTGTTATGTATATATATAGAAGTTATATGCATATGCAATTTAGTTATACTTAAATATTGAGAACTCCCAACTTCTCTGAGTGTTTGGATTGATTTTGGTTTGGAGTGTTTTCTTGTTCTTTTTGAATTGTGGCCCACTCCACTTATAAATGCTAGGTTTCGTGTAAGCTTTTAAGTATTATAGTTTCTATAATGTTCGTGTCATATGCTGAGAAATTACGCGTTTGAGCTCTTATGGTGGTTTAGAGAAGATAATTCCCTTCAGAAAAATAAGCATGTTATCTTTAGGAGCACGATATCGTTTTGTATGAACATTTTTGTGGTGAACTGAAATATTTTCTAATTTTTCTTTCGTTCAGGTGCTTCAATAGCCTGTTTGTGTCCCAACTCTTCTTGCCTTTTGTTTCTTTTTAATTTGCTTGAAGCGTTTTTTACTTGATCTTGTCTACTTTCATTTTCTCAATGGAATTTTGCAGTGACTTGTGACACAGTAATCTTAAATGCTTCGAGTTTTTCATTAAAGATGAAATGATACTATTCCAATAAATTTTATGTGATCCTGCCTCTAGCTAATTTACAAGGCTGACCAAGTCTAAGAATCTATTACTTATTGCCCCAAGTCTTGAGATCACAATATTTTGAACCCTGCTTCATCCTCCGTGGGCACAATTATTGCGATTCAAATTGAATTTCTGACGCTGTTGTGTTTTTTCCGATTGATGTTCTCGTCACGTGTTTTATTGGCTGTCGTATTATGTATCTCTTTCTGTGGATGGTCCAAGCTAGTTCTTACAGTGCCTGTTGTTAATTTCGACAGGTTGGCGCAGATGATAGTTCAGTACTGGATCAAATTATAGATTCTTTAACTTCTATTGCTAGTCGTAGTGGAAATCACAAAATCATAAGCAACGAGACAAATAAGATATTGCTGGAGGTTGGAAAACTCCCCAAGAGGGAACCTGAAGTTGGGTGTGATGTAACAAAGAAAACTGTCCTAATTCTTGGTGCTGGCCGGGTCTGTCGTCCAGCCGCTGAATTCCTGGCATCAATTTCTAGCATTTCTTCTCAGCAACGGCTAAAGTCATCCCTGGGAGGCGACCTTCAAGAGCTCAATGATGTTCACGTCATTGTTGCCTCACTTTACCTGAAGGATGCGGAAGAGGTATCATATTTTTTCTCTATAACTACTTGCACCGACATAGCTGTTAGGATTTCTTTGAGTTTGGAACTAACCCAACATCTAGATGCTTTTTGATATATCTAGATGTTTCATCTGATGTGAGAAAACTAATTGCAGACGATTGAGGGTATACCAAATACTACAGCAATACACCTGGATATAGAGGATGATGAACGCCTTCGGAAGTACATTTCACAGGTAATGTTGCTTCAGATAGCTGTAGAAGTGTTTAGCTGAAACCTAAGACACTGTTTCTTGTCCATCACTGATGCAACTGAAATTTGATTATGGAGGAAAACAAAGCTGACTTAGCTGTAATTTTCTTTTGGGTCCCAGGATCGTAGTGTATTTTGGCATCTATTCTAATTAACTCTGATCTGTATCACTTACATCTTTATGAAGACTGTTGATATATATATATATATATATATATATTTGTTCACAATATTCTCGCAGTAGCACCTGTACTTTACACCAATGAAGTTATCATAGCAAATAAATTTGAAACCATCGAACAGACCCAAAGTTTTAAGGCACAGAACCTTGTGATCTTCCCACATTTACAAGGGGTGAAAATGTCGGTTCATTTTAGATTACATGAACATTAGTTCGGCACAGACAGGTTCACTGATGAAAAAAGCATGATGGTTAAACTTAACTGAGCTATGCGATCAACGATTCTTTGTCGAAGTTTGATTATGGTTTGATAAAAAAATTCTCCGGGTGTATTTAATTAATTGTTTCAGGCAATCAACTTCCATCGCTTCACTTAGAGACCTGACCTAGTCAACGAATCAAAGAGGGGAATAGAGTGCATAGTTACTCTGTCAATGAAGGCATGATATGTTTCTTGGCAATGTAGAATTAACACGAGTACGTAGCTTACTGAAAATCATGGTGCTCCATGTGGCACAAAGAACCAGTAACAGCCAAGTTTCTTTATCACGAGTCTTTGTTCATGTATGATCTGTGCACATAAATATATAGTAAATCAGATTTCTCTTTTTCTGGTGCAATATGGTAGACCAGATTTCTTTTTCTGGTGCAATATAGTAGACCAGATTTCGACACCTGAGACGGCACTACTTACTGCTGAGTTGTATGTACTTCAAAGTTTATTTTTGTCTTACAAAGTGATGTCTTTTCTTTACCTGGTGCAGGCTGAGGTTGTCATCAGTTTGTTGCCTGCTAGCTGCCACAGCACCGTGGCAAAACCATGTATTCAGGTATTCGTCAATTGTAGTTATATACTAAACACTATGGTAAGACTCATTGTCAACTATACACTGAAATCCTGCTTGTTGCTTGGTATTGCAATCTCTATTAATTTACTGCATGGTTGCTGGAAGCCCCTTTCTATCATTTTTATCGACAAGTATGCCAGTACCCATATTTCCAATTTGCAACAATTTATATACATCTCAGCTTGGAATGTCTCTATAAAGAATTGACCACACTAGGTTAAGCCTTGATGTAGCAGCAACAAATGGGTTTGCATTTTATAGAAAATTTTGGGAGAGGTATATAGGAAAACTTGAACCGGAAGACTTAGCTCTTGCTTGTTGACAACAGAAACAAATATGTCATTGTACTAGAAATGCATAGTCATTTAACACAGTAATAGCTCCTTTTTGGGTTGAATCTTGTACTAGTTCATTCCTCATTACTTTACTGCCTCTTTATCTACAAGAACCTTCTGTGATCATGTCTCTCGATGCAGCTTAAGACGCATCTAATCACTGCAAGCTATGTTGATGATTCAATGTTGAAGCTGGACGATGCAGCAAAGAGTGCCGGCATTACTATTCTTGGTGAGATGGGGTTGGATCCAGGCATAGGTAATATCTCCTTCACCATCTTAGACACAACGATGAAGTGAAATTTGAGGAAATTGTCTAACATGCTGGGAGCATACCTTTTACTTTGTTCTTCTCCTGCTGAACTCTCTTTTTCCCTATTTTGCCCCCCCCTCCCCCCCTGTTGAGAAGTCCCACATCGGACGTTCAAGAAGAATAAACATAATTAATAAGTCTCCTGGGCTACTCCCCTCATTGCCAATTGGTTTTGAGGTGGAACCCCATGGATTCTTACATGGTATCAGAGCTAGGTTCCACACACTTGAATGGTCCAACAACCCACGTGCTCACCGTCACCCGCAGACAAAAGATCCACGTGTAGGCCAAAGAATGCCACACGTGAGGGGGCGGGGGTGTGTGAGAAGTCCCGCATCGGACGTTCAAGAAGAATAAACATAATTAATAAGTCTCCTGGGCTACTCCCGTCATTGCCAATTGGTTTTGAGGTGGAACCCCATGGATTCTTACCCCCCCCCCCCCCCCCCCCCCCCCCAATATCCCTGCGACTTCCTTCTCTCATGTTTTACCTGAAAACATTTTAGAACAGGGTTCACTATATGGAAACTTAACTTAACTTTTGCCGAGTGCTAATCATGTATACTTTTATCTAGCTCATGCACATTGTATTTTTTTTGTTACAAGCACCAGCAGTTGTAAGTTTTCACACGTCAGATCGTATTCACGAAATTTCTTGGAGGGAAACTGTTGGCAGTTTCAGTTATAAAATGCTATTTGGTTGATGATTTCGTTGGGTGCTTCAGATCATATGATGGCAATGAAGATGATCAATGAAGCTCATGCCAGGAAAGGGAGAGTTCAATCTTTTAATTCTTACTGTGGAGGTTTACCATCTCCAGGGGCTGCAAATAACCCATTAGCTTATAAATTCAGGTACATGTTGAGATGAAAAGCTTTGATCCTTAAAGTTGGATGTTCTGTTTTACTGGGCAACATGTTTTGTCAATTCACTTGTCTTCTTGTCAATAAGAGGCAACAATAACAGACAGAGCACCTTTGGATAAGTAGGGGTGTGTGCAAGCTAGCCTGGACATTCATGGTCATAACTAATAAGGGAAACACCATTCTTCACCACGTTGTGAGGAGAACATCTTTTCTGACCTTTCAATAGTGTTGGTCCGATTTGCCTCGTGAAAGATTGTGCGAAAGTCACTTGCTTTATCCATTAAACGTGCCATATTGATTTGATTAATCAGAACTATCTCAAACACATAATTAACTTTGTATATAAAACATTGTGAAGGAATACACTTAAGGTCAAACTCAAAATACGAGTCTTATGAGAAATAGTTTCATGTGTTCCAATATTGTACTACTAGATCGGTGGGGGTTAATGTCATGGTAAGTTGCTTTACCATTTGCTACTAACTAGATTAAAGCCTAATTCATCTGTAATCTGATGGAAGACGATTTTCTCCCTGAATGTCGCAAATTTTAATTTCGAGATCTACTTTAGCTTGAGCAGATATCTAAATGAGCCTACTGCAGCTTTCAGTGTTCTCTCTTTTGCATCTTCCTCCATAGCATCGTGTTCTTCAGTGATCAAGCTTTTGCTATGGATTGGCCACAGTGTATCCAGTTCCCTTTCCTAGAAAATGTCCAATTATTTATTTTTCTTGTGGTTCCATAGATCAGTTCACCATTTAATATCTAAAGATGCCTTTCATTTTCAGTTGGAGTCCAGCTGGAGCAATCAAAGCTGGTCGAAATCCCGCAACCTATAAGTCCGATGGAGTAACTGTGTCCATTGATGGTGAGTTGTTATAGCCATTGATATGTTTCTAATCTCGAAGAAGATAAAATATTCTAGTTTGTTTATACAATATGCTGTAATATTGGGCTCTCATATACTATATTTTAAGCTGAGCCTGCTCCCATTCAGTTATTAACGTCTTTCTATGTAAAAGTATCAACTCGTTTACCGAAGGGGAACACATAACCCGAAAGTCAGGGAGAAAATAACCAAATTATAATGTCAATAATGGCGTACAGTCGTACACTCAAAGGAGGTCTCTTAATAGTCTAAAATTTGAAATGCCATATTTACTGTAAGATATCATTTCTGACGAACTATATATGTTTCTACGGTTCAAACTTTCAGGGAATGATCTCTATGACTCAGCTGTGAGGTTACGAATACCTGATCTTCCAGCTTTCGCATTGGAGTGCCTTCCCAACCGCAATTCTCTAGTCTACGGTGACTTGTATGGAATAGGGCATGAGGCATCTACCATATTTCGTGGGACCCTCCGTTATGAAGGTATGGTTTTTTATTTTGAGCACCAACTGGACTATTTTCAAGTTTGTACTCTCATGCCATTTGTAGAATTAATGGGTTGATCTTACATGCAGGGTTTTCTGAAATAATGGCGACACTGGCAAAAATTGGTTTCTTTGAGGATAAAGCTCATTCAATTCTCAAAAGTGAGAAAAGACCAACATATCAGTCATTCTTGCTTGAACTTCTAGGTATGCAATCTCATAATTCTTCAAGAATCGTAATCACGGAGAAGGTTGTGAAGGAAAGGATTGTGGAACTTGGATTATGCAAAGAGCAAAGAGCTGCTGAAAAGACAGCCAAAACAATCATGTAAGTAGCAATCTTGTGATTGCATGTTGAACCTAAAATTGAACTTTGATGAGTCAATATGATAAATGTCGTCCAATCAAGTTAATAGCAATCTTTGTATTAACATTGGCTCAGATTTTTGGGGTTTCACAAGGAGACTGAAATTCCCTTGTCCTGTCAAACTGCACTTGCTGTTACATGTGTTCGCATGGAAGAGAGATTAGCATACTCCAGCACAGAACAGGTAAACCATTTATCTGGAAATTTTCCATATTTATCCGAATAACCCTTCAGTGATTGAACAAATTTTCGTAGTTTCAAGAATGATCTATTTATATCTAAGTAAATGTTCGCCGGTAAATTGCATGCACGCTTAAATTGCTTGGGATATCTTGAATCCAAATGTATTGTTGGTGTTGTGCTGTCAGGATATGGTGTTGTTGCACCATGAAGTAGAGTTGACCTTCCCAGATGGGCGACCACCAGAGAAACATCGAGCCACTCTTCTGGAATTTGGGAAGACTAGCAATGGGAAGACAACAACCGCTATGGCTTTCACTGTTGGGATTCCAGCAGCCATTGGAGCTCTGGTATTAATCATTTTCACAACAATAGTAGTAATACTTTTCATTAAGCGCCAATCTCTTTAGGCACTGTATTGATGATGTAGTTTCAATTTCCGCAGCTCGTACTTTCAAACAAGATCAAGACAAAGGGTGTCTTGAGACCTCTTGATCCTGAGGTTTATGTACCAGGTAGTACTTGGCAACTACATATTTGGCATGAACTTATTTTCATTCAGCTTTTGTTGCACTCACCACTTTAGTGTAATGGGGGAAATGAGTTTATTTCGTTCAACCCTTGTTCTCTTCACTGGATCTGTGATCCATACTTGGGTAACATCATCTTATTGCATTTTATATCTTTACACTTACACAAGGATGGTGTATATTGCACTCGAATTAGGAAAAGGGTATTGCATTTTTGCATATTTTGACTATGTTTTTGGTGATATTTGCAGCACTAGACATCTTGGAAGCTTTTGGAGTGAAGGTGGTAGAGAAGATGGACTAAGTTGGATTTGATGCCTTCTCAGGTGAAGGATGTGTCTAAGATGGTACCCAAGTTATGATGTATAGATAGAGTATAGCTCTTCCCTCCTATTTGAAATGGTTTTCTTTTTAAATGGTGCTGGAAATGAGGATGTTTAAAACCCAATTAGGTTTATATATGCAATAAAATTGGGACATGCTTATGTTTTCTGGAAGAACTCTCTGAGAACCACAGGGTGAAGTTGTCATTTTTGGGAACAGCCAGTCTTAGAGAGTCTCTCAATATCGGTTCTCTGTCACTAGCTGTTTAACCGCGTCCCCGAGTGATTTCCTATTTGGGCTTCCTCGAAGGAGGGAGCTCCAGAAAAATCCGTGAAAACAGAAAACACAACTCTTTCGGCTTAGGCCATTGATCCTTGTTTGGCCCCTCGGTCTGTGCCACCCCTCCCTTTGTAACACCCCGCCGATTCGCCACGTGACGGGAACTGTTGGCGTGTCACTCCGGAATCCAAGATACCTCTCGGATGGTAGCCGAGATTTCTCTCGAATGCAATGAGATTTTAGATAGGATCAACATAAGTAGACAACCATTTAATCCATAACAGCATAGCATGAGTATAATACATCAAGTTTTTGCCTCAAACACGGGCATGCGACTTTAATTTAATATTATTCTACTTAACTAGATAAAGTCCAAGTGATGGTTACCAAACACTATTAAACAAGCAGCTATCATTTGGCAGTCCTCTCTTCACGCATCCCCAGCATAGTCAAGAAGCCAAGTCAACACCACAGTTTATAAAAGTGAGCAAACGGTTGTGTAAGAAAATATCATGACATGTAAATAGATGAAGTATAAGTAGGAATTGAAAAAGGCTCGTTTAACATATACTCAAAACTAATTTCACTTTCCTCCCTTTTGTATTCGTCTTATTATGCAATGTCTCACAACGGTCTCTTACTCGATTATTATTAATGGGTCTCCGTCTCAAAAATTTAAATTGAACCGTGGACTGAGACAAGGTGACCCCTTGTCACCCTTTATTTCATTCTTTGTGTCGAGGCTTTATCAAAATCTATTTCGTTTGCTTGTGACTCAGGACTCTTGCATGGTGCCCCTTCATCTCGTAATGGACGCGGATGATAGTATTCTCTTCTTTAAATTGACCCCTAATGTAGCCAATATCATTTTAAATATCCTTGATAGATTTGCTAACTAGTCATGACAAGTTATTAACTTCTCTAAATCTTCTATCACTTTCTATCCTAATTGCAGCCGTGAAGATATTAGTCACTTAATTTCTACCCTTAATGTTAATTGCACCTCCCATATTGATAACTATTTAGGCTTTTTCTTTGATTCTACTTTCAATCTTTCCAAGCATAAAAACGATCTTATTGAAAATTTTAGAAGTAAATGTGCCTCTTGGAAATGTTTGTTACTTAATAAATTTTGGCCGAGCCACTTTAATTAAGGCAATCTTGACTAGCTTTTTAGTGTACCTCTTATCGGTAATGTGCATTTCGTCTAAAACTCTTACCTCTACTTTCAACAGCTTCTTCTGGACAGGTAACCCCTCCAAAAAATCTCTTCATTGCATCTCTTGGAATTCTCTGCCTTAGTGTTAATAAAGGGGGCTTAGGCTTTAAAAATATTAAAGCTTTCAATAACGCCCTTTTTTTGTAAAAACACTTGGAACTTACTGTCAAATCACCATTCTTTGGCTTATAAATTCTTGCTTTCTAAATATTGTAAAAGAAATCCCTTTTGGATGCACAATGCTCTTCCGAATGCATCTCCGACATGGAATGCAATAATCAAAGGTAATAGCCTCTTACAAGGGTGTTTTCTTTGGAAGCTTGCTGATGGTGATCATATTTCAGTAACTAAGCATCCTTGGATTCGTGTGTTCCATGAGATTCTATCAAACAGTTTTTGCATGACAATGGCAACATTACGTGGGTAAAAGACCTTACTACACAATGTGATGGTGGAGGAGTAGCTTGGAACATTTCTCTAATCATTAACACTTTCCCTCCTTGGCTTGAAAATCTCATCCTTAATACTCCTTTAAACTCTCCTTTAGGTGAACCTTGCTGGCTTCTTATAGCTAATCACTCTTTTACTGTTAAATCTCTCTACAATTATTTGCATTCCCCTCTACCTTGTCCCAACTTAAATCTAAAATTTTCCTTCTTCAACCCCAGTTCTCTTAACTTCAATTGGAAGCATCTTTGGAAGCTTAAATTGAAATAGAAGCTTAAATTCTTTGTATGGCAATTAGCCCACCAAATTTTACCTACAAGGGACTTCGTGAGCTCTAGAGGGATAAACTTCACTATTACTTGTATTTTTTGCCACTAGTCAAATGAAACAGTGCCACCTTCTTTTAAATTGCAATTTCACAAAAAATCTTTTTATAAAATTTCATATCAACATGAATGTTTATATTTCAAATTTTGAGAAGTGGATCAAGTATTGGGTTAAGAGGGCATCAACTTTTCATTATGAAGGCTTGTGTTGGATTGCAGTTTGTTGGATCATTTGAAAAACTAGAAATGCAGCCATCTTCAAGAATACCACCCCTTTGGTTGACAATTGCTATTTTGAGGTTTTGGATCTAACTGCACAAATTTATAATACTCTTATTTTGCCTAACCAAACACACTACTAGGCACTCTCTCCGATAAGAAGAAAGCCATAGCATATGGTTCTGTCTCTTCAAAGCAAAGAAAGCCTCGAGCATCAAGTGTGTACAAAGGGAAACCTCCTGTGGTGGCAGAGGGTGGAGGGAAAAAAGAAGAGGGGTTTTGCAGCTGCTCTTGAACGTTTTTTGGAGGACAAGGAAAAATAATGAGGAATAGATGAAGCTGAGATTTGAAGTAGAGAAGAAAAGGACGGAGGAATTGACAGAAATGTACAAGGCGAAAACCCAATGTTTCATCTTAGAAGATGGTAAGAAGGTCGATCCAAATGAGGAAGCACTACTCAAGTTTCTAAAGGAGAAGTCTGTCTTAGAGAAAGGAAATTCAGCTTAAATCTCTATGACTATGTCCTTGATTCTGTTCTCGTGGTAGTAGTGTTCTAGTCTCTTTTAAGATCTGTTGTAGTGTTTATTGCGTTTGCTCTGTTTCGTTGTAGAAGTTTAGTGTGGGTTGGAGCATGGAAGGTTTATGCTCGGTCTGGTTTGTTTTCAGTAATCGTTTGTCCAGTTGTACTTGCTACTTCGTTTTCATATTAATTGAAGTTCTCTCCGGTTAGCTAAAAAAAAACTTATACTCAAACTACAACACAATGGAAGAATTTTAAATCAATTTCAACAAATAGTCAAAACTCTTTAATTTCTTATTACCATAAGTAGTAGAGGGATCCAAGTCCCAATCAAATGCCTTAGCCCGAATTAGGGCCTCCACAACAAGATGTCTCATGAAGATCATATGTCAATATCTAATCGTCCATCATATCCATAAAGGTTCATTTATTAAGTTGTAACGAGGTATTAATAATAATCCAACACATGTCCCCAGTCCTCTAGATATATTAAGTGTCACGCTGTTGTCCCAAGAGAGTAGTAAATAGGGACACTCATGGCTAATAGCAACTGAGTTACTATGTCTCTTAGGCGCACCCACATACGACATGTGGCCAAAAATCATGATATCAGTTGGTTAGGAGCACCCACCGATGGCATGTGGCCATTGTTAGTCGTAACATTAGTCGATTAGGCACACCCACCGACGACTTATGGCCCAAATAATATAATCGGTTATACGCACCCACCGACAGCCTGTGGCCATCTCACTAGTAATTAGATCCCTTCGTACATTGTTTCTACTTTACGTTGCTTACGTCTATCATTTAGTCTGATATTTCAAGATGGAGTTCTTCGAAATCATGTAATAATCTCAAGTAAAGCATGAATAGCAGTTTTTATAAAAACTCACGCAAGGCACGAATAATAGAAATGGCACGCTAGGTCATGCATATAAACTTACCCTGAGAAATGTATCATGTAAAGTGATGAAGCGTCTAGAAGGAAACACAACCTTCGTCCATGAGTCGCATTCAAGTTTATAACCCCAAGTCCAACTAGCACGTACAAATGCAAGTGTGAAATGTCCAAATTGCATTCGCTTCAATTCCAAGACAACCGATCCTCTCTATTTTCTCAGAAGATAGAGAAAGACTATTTAAATATTACTCTCATACTCAACTATTTAAATATCTATATTTGAAAGAGTCATTATTTATTAATAGAGAGAATAGAGAATGCTAATTAATATTTACTATATATTCACAAACTCAAGCTCTTAAATAAGTTTAACCTTCTAAATATAACACATACATATTTTAACGAAACTAATAGAAGCACAAACTTCATTTATAAACAAATTACTTATAAAAGCACAAACTAAGAAATTAATATTTATTTGCTATTCCGCTCAATACCATTTAATTTTTTATAATATACATTCTATATAACAAAGAACAATTGAACTATACAATTTTCTTATTATATTAACAATGTAAGAAAAACACTAGACATCAAATAACTTAAATCATAATTTAAATATTTAAACAAGTAGTAGCTCAAACCTACTTATCGATATTTTTACAATTACCAATAATGGTAAGAAATATGTATTTTTTCTTCAAATGAATAAAATGAATAAATCTTATAATTGTAAAGAAGTATTTTAAGCTAAAGAGAAAATATTTCACAAGTATTATTTAATTTTACACTACTTTATATTTATTTAAGTGACAAATTTATTTGCTAGTAAAAATATTAATCATTTAAATTTCACTCGCGATTATAACACCAAATTGGTAAAAATATAATTCTTCCTTAATTTTCACATATAATTATCTACACTCTCAAAATAGATTTTGATTAATTTATTTCTCAAGTAAACAACCCTACTCTAATCTAAAGAACTAGTTAAATTACAAAACCCCAAAGTATTTATTTTTTATTTAGCAAGGAAATAAAATAGTAATTATATAATAGAAATTTTAAACTAATTAACCAATATTTAGTTATATTAAAATTTAAAGATTGTATATACTATTATTAGTACCCTTTAAGATTTTTCAAAGTGCAATACTCCTTGGTCTCCTCGTTGTGTGGTTGAAATGAAAGTCTACTACGGTCGGGATCACTAGGTTGTCGACCATCCTACAAGAGTGGGAAAAATGGTCGGGTGTAAGTCGACATATATAGGAAATCAAGGTCATAATCATTCCTAAGGCCAACAACCTAATCACCACTCACGTCTTGTTCGGCTTTAAATTTTCAATTTTAATTTTCTAGTCCTAAGTCCATTTTGAAGTTATACTAACATGTTATTATTGTTTGGAAGCACACTCTGATACCACATGTAACACCCCTTTCCATGTGCCAAAAAACCGTAACTTGTCACTTCTCATCCAAGGATTTCCTTTGGCATGCAAGGAGGTTCAAAGAGAAACTTCAAATGAATTAACCAAACTAAGCAGTTTAAAGTTTACATGAGTCCAGAACTAAACATTTAAATCCTAGCCTCAAATACGGGCATACAAAAGTTATGGAAAATTGTCTAAATTATTTAAACGACGTATAAGTGTTGAACAAAAGAAATGAGAACCAGACTAATCTATCTTCCTTGCGATCCTCTCCTCATGCATCCCCAGAAGTGGTACCTGTGGTGGTTTTAAAAATGGCAACGTTGAACCACAGTTTTCGAAACATCAGCAAATGACCAAGTAAACTAATATCCATACATGTAAACAGATGATGAAGCATTGATAAATAAAAGAGACTCAGTTAGAAAATGATTCAGTAGCTAACACATCGGAAGTGTCTTACGTAAAAGCTCTTTTCAAATAAATGATCAAATTTCGTCTTTCTTTAAGTTCCAAGAGTAGTTTCAGCCAACATATCTTAGCCGGAATTAGGGATTCCATAATAGCATATATCTATAGAAATCAAGGATGTACAATAAGAAAGTAATAAATCTGATTGACGCTAAATTCAGTCGTAGGTACTTTATTGGAATCCCTAACGAATCGGACAATTGTACTATATGTTGCTCGAACGATGGTTGGTAATGTGTAAGGGTTACTTGTCCATGTTCTTCTTCAATCCCTTCACTGGGTTGGTTTTGCATTGCCAAAATCATCCTACATCATCATATCCAACTTAATCAGAAAGTTTGGTTGCGGAACTACTACTCTATTTGGAAGTATAACACTATACATTCTTGATTATGACCGAGATGAGGTCTTGAGTAGAATGGTGCTGGAAATGAATTAATTTTGGAGCCAGATTATAAGTGCCCCCTATTATGAATGGAGGGCACTACTCCTTCTTGGGGGCATGATGAGAATCTAGGAATTCTTAAGCTAGGGAGATATATCTGGAATGTGCTTGATAAGCCTCAACCACCTTGGAAGTCTTTCAACCATAATTTTTAGTGGAATACGACGAGGAGATGTCATCACCGTTTTTGGATATTATGAGAAGTGGGTTCGGGTCTTCAAGTTGGCGAGCTCCAAAGATTGGGGAGTGGGTTCGAGATTATGTGGAACATCAGAAAACGACTAAGTAAACTAATAACTAGGCATGTAAACAGATGATGAAGCATTGATAAGTATAAGAGACTCATCTAGAACATGATTAGTAGCTAACACAACGAAAGGGTTTCACGTAAAGCTCTTTTCAAATAAATGATCAAATTTTGTCTTTCTTTATGTTCGTGGAGTAGCTTCAACCAACATATCTCATCCTGAATTAGGCCTTTCATAATAGCATATATCCATAGAAATCAAGGATGTACAAGAGGAAAGTAATAAATCTGATTGACGCTAAATTCAGCTGCATGTACTCTATTGGAATCCATGGTGAATCGTACGATTCTACTATATTGATCGAAGGATAGTTGGTTGCTAATGTGTAAGGGTTACTTGTCCACGTTCTTCTTAAATCCCTTCACCGGGTTGGTTGTGTGTTGCCCCGATCATCCTACATCATCATATCCAACTTAATCAGAAAGTTTGGTTGTCGGAACTACTACTCTATTTGGAAGCACAACACTACACATTCTTCATTATTGTAATACCCCGTATAATTTACAAGGGCACAATAGTAATTTAAAAGCCAAATAAAGAATTCAATTGTGGAAAAATATATAAATAAACAAATAAATAAAGTTTGTCAAATTTTAGTATTTTATAGACAAGAAATTATCGGAGAATTTTAAACTATTAAAAGTTTGTATTCGGGGATAAATACACGAGAGTTTATTTATTTTTAGCATTTTTACCACGTGTGCAACCACCGCGAATCGCTGTGAGTGGGTTACACCCAAACACATTAGTGTATAGTGCTCCAACCACACCCTAACATCTCTCTTGAATTCATCTTCTACATGAATTCTTCCTCACAAGATTTTTCCTACTGTGATTTTTATCACCGCCACAATCACCATCATCATCCCCCTCAACTTTTGTCCCCTATAAAACCAGCTTGTCCCCCTCAATCATTCCCCTCAGCTCCATCATCATCATCATCAGCATCATCATCTTCATCTTCTTTTTCTCCGGCCAACACCAACACCACACCGCCAACATCACCGATCACCACCACCACCAACACCCACTGCCATCTCTCTCTCTCTCTATTTCTTCCCCCCGCTCCATCTCTCTCTGTCTCACACTCTGTTCTGGACAGAACAGAGCACAACAGGAGCAGCGGCAAAAGCCGCCACCACCATCTCCATCGTTCCCCGACGGGAACAACCCACCAAGCACCACCTCTGTTTCTTCACCTTCCTCTATTTCTCTCCCTCTGTTCTTCACTCTCTGCCTCTGACCTGTACAGAAACAGAGACAACAACAACAAGCAAGCAAGCAAGCAGCGGCAGCAAACCCAGCCACGCCGCCGCTGCTGCCGTCAGGAAGAGACCCGAAGCCCCACCATCTCCCCTTATTCTATGATAT
The DNA here is from genome assembly GCA_023055425.1 of Linanthus parryae. NCBI lineage: Eukaryota > Viridiplantae > Streptophyta > Magnoliopsida > Ericales > Polemoniaceae > Linanthus > Linanthus parryae. The sequence goes on from JALGPY010000006.1 coordinate 43,980,794, forward strand.
CTTTCTCACTCTCTTCTACCAACTGTTTCAGACCCAACAAGAGCTGAAAGAAGCAACGACAACAATACCCAAAAACAGAGCAGTGAGACAAGCCACCGTCGGCCACCATTTTTGCCGACGGGAAGCTTGGCCCAAGCAACCCAACAACACCCGCCTCTCCAAATCGCCACCAAACGACTCCTAGAGCTCCCAGGAGACGAACCCATGTCCTAACCGAAGCTAGGAGGTCCTCCATCGTCGACGACGAAGAGCACCGCCGTGACCCACCGTCGGCGAATTCGTATAGCTTCGTTTCTTGACCGATTCCGGCCATTCTTGGACTAGGTATGCTCTAAATCTCGCCGTGATTCCATTTAAACAATCAAAATCATATCTTGCTAGCTTAAATCCATAATTAGATCAATCAATTTTGTGTTCATGTAAAAGGGGGTGAAAGTGTCTTTTCCCTAAAATTTATTACATAGTGATAAATATGTAAAGGGGTAGCTGTTTGTCTTTATGAAGGACTTGGTGGGAAGTTGTTGTAACTTAATGAATCTGTTATGTGAGTAGGTGGGGGTTACTGCCGACTTTTAAAGTAAACTTGGGGGTTTCAGTTGTTGTTTATATAAACATTATATTATACGCGAAAATTAAAAATGTTATTTTTAGATTAAAAATATTTTTCAAAAATAATATTTCGTCCCACTCCCGGAAAGGTGATTCGGGTGATGAAATAATACACGAGTTGCTCGTTAAAAATTAAACAAGTAATATTTTATTAGAAACTAAATAAAAGTTGCGTTTAGTTGTTAACTTTCAATTCGGTTGTTTAAATACTTATAAAAATGACTTTTTCGAGCTTATAAATATCGTTGCAAGTATTTATAAGTGACTTTTCATAAAAATACAATATCGTTTAGTTGTTAATACTAATGTTTACTTTACGTAAAAATATAAACTACTGTTTACTTTTACTAGTATTTATAAAAATAATTCCTATAAACAAATAAGACTTTGAAACATAAAATTTAGTAATTATTCAAACAAACACTCGTTGTGTAATTATTTTGCTAATAAGAAAATATGACGAAGCAAAGACACATTAAGAAATTGATACGCGAGTTCGGGCTAATTTTGAGAATTGTTAACTAGGGTTATTAATAAGACTCGTAGAGCTATATACAGAGTTATGACGATTTAGAAGCTCCAATTTTTAGGTGACAGAGTCGTAAGCAACGACTACAAGTAGGACGTTTTGACGCTACGAGATCGAGGTAAGTAAATATGCCTAGCCTAGCGTGCTTAGCTCCTTTCGTGTCGTACATGAGTTTTGACTTGTCTCAAAATATGTTTCGTGCTATTACCTGTTTTACTCAAAATTTGTTTACATTTTTAAATGTCTGCTTTGAACCTCTTACACGAAGATTGATAACTCGTAAAGAACGTAAAGTGGAAATAGTTGTACGGGAGAAACTTATTATTGTCGGGTTGGCTTCTGTCACTCGGCCTGTGATTATTATTGTCGAGTTGACTTCTGTCACTCGACATGTGATTATTGTCGAGTTGACTTCTGTCACTCGGCCTGTGATTATTGTCGGGTTGAATTCTGTCACTCGGCCTGTGATTATTGTCGGGTTGACTTTTGTCACTCGGCCTATGATTATTGTCGTGTTGACTTCGGTCACTCAGCCTGTGTATTTTAATCCGGTCGCAACCTGCCGTATCGCTCCATGTACTCGCCTCTCTGGCCGCAAGAAGTCTCAGGGGGCTGTCGACAGTTAAGGTCATGGTTGCTAGTGATGGTATAGTAGTTCCTTCCCCGTATCAACAAAGTTAAAATATGGTTTTCTCTGAGAACAAGAACGTCTATGAATATAAAGGAAGACAAGATTGGGATAGTATTCCCCATTTCAAGGCCAAGAAGGAAGAGTTTGAAAGATTGAGAAGTTTAAAGCTGGTTTTGTGCTTTGTTTACTCTTTTAAAGTTTTATTTCCTCTTATTACTGTTTTGAGAATAAATTATGCATCATCTTCTGTTTACGAGCTAGGGTATTTACTTACTCAGCATTTCCCAGCTGACGTTAGAAACTGCGGTTCATTTTCTTTCCCACCGCAGGATTAGAGGAAGATGACTATGGTATGGACGGGTACGAGACTCACTGAGGAGGTCCTGTTGCGTGTTGTAAGATAGTTTGAATAATGTAAGCTTAATGTATAATAGAGGCGTACGAAGACTTGACAAGTACTGTAATGTTTAATAGTATGTAATATAAATGTTGGGATGTTGTGCTGTTGATTGTCCGCTGTTACTTTAAGCATCGCCTTCCCGGTTTGCCCGAGCCGGATAAAGGGGGTTGTTTCAGGTGGTATCAGAGCAGTTCGTTCCAACACGGAATAAAACCTGTAGGGTAATTTAAAATGAACATAGGATAATATAATTAAAATTGAAAAATCCGTTGGGGTTAAGGGTAGCCTAGGTATGGGCGTTGGTTTTTCCCGCCCACCCTCATCCTGTCTCAAGGGGTGTTAGGAGATTTGGTTTAATTTGAGGTACATATTATAAACTGTGGATGGATGTTAACCTCAGGATGAGAATAAGGATGGAAATAGATTTGACTCGTACTTGATGTACTATCCTATGTGCGGATATGAGTTTATGATATTTTATTTGCAGACATGAATTATATGTGCTACACTGTGAAAGTGCTATATGATGCATGTTGTATGTGATAATTGTGTTGGATATATCACTAATTGTGAAATTACGAGGTAGTTGTTATGACTTTTGCGACCATAACCAAGGATACCATAGGATGTGACTGATAGACTGTTACAATATCACTTTAGGAAAGCCTAACAGGAAGTGATGTCTGAGAACATTACAATGGAGCAATTCTTTGCACAAATGACCCAGATGGTGAACCACGGAGGTCAGGAAAGAACTAATTGGGCCAAAGAAGTGGAAGAAATGAAGCCAAAGGAATTCACAGGAAAAGAGGATCCTATTGAATTGGAGGATTGGATTATGGAGATGGAAAAGATCCTTGAGACAGTAGACTGCCCGGATGAGCGAAAAGTCACTTGTGCGGTCTTTTATTTGAAAAGTGAAGCGAATCTTTGGTGGAGGAGCGCCCGAGAAACCCTGCTAGCCGATCCCAAGAACAAGAACGTCTATGAATATAAAGGAAGACAAGATTGGGATAGTATTCCCCATTTCAATGCCAAGAAGGAAGAGTTTGAAAGATTGAGAAGTTTAAAGCTTGTTTTGTGCTTTGTTTACTCTTTTAAAGATTTATTTCCTCTTATTACTGTTTTGAGAATAAATTATGCATCATCTTCTGTTTACGAGCTAGGGTATTTACTTACTCTGCATTTCTCAGCTGACTTTAGAAACTGGCGGTTCCGTTTTCTTTCCCACCGCAGGATTAGAGGAAGATGACTATGGTATGGACGGGCACGAGACTCACTGTGGAGGTCCTGTTGCGTGTTGTAAGATAGTTTGAATAATGTAAGTTTAATGTATAATAGAGGCGTACGAAGACTTGAAAAGTACTGTAATGTTTAATAGTATGTAATATAAATGTTGGGATGTTGTGCTGTTGATTTTCCGCCGTTACGTTAAGCATCGCCCTCCCGGTTTGCCCGAGCCGGATAAAGGGGGTTGTTGCAGTTATGGCCGAGATGAGGTTTTGAATGTCCTTGATAAGCCTTAACCACCTTGGAAGTCTTTCAGCCATATTTTTTTAGTCGAATGCGATGAGGAGCTGTCATCACCACTTTTGCATATTATGGGAAGCGGGTTCGCATCTTGAAGTTGGACGAGCTCCAAAGATTGGGGAGTGGGTTCGAGATTATGTGGAATGAAGTTAATACCTTGGAAAATCAGACTTTATATGTAAGTCGATCATCGTATTTTTCTTTGGTGGAAAAATCCAAAGAGATTCAACACAACTTCTTGAAACACACATGTTTCATTGAGAGAATTCCCCACGTGCTTGAATTTGCTTGGTTTGGCGAGTGATATACTGAATAGTACTAAGAGCACACATTTTCACAATTCCGCATAGATGACTGAAATGTATTAGCACAGGGGAATATGTATTCAGGAGTTTATAACACAAAAACAAGTAGTATGTAATCCAAATCCCAAAAAGATATTTGCCAATGTTAGATACTCACCCTAAATGCTTAACTAGCGCAGGGCATACTCCTGCATCAATTAGAGCTTCAATGGTGCGATTTGTACCATCTGACACGTATGAGAGGGCCAAACACGCATCCCCTGAGACTTGTTTACCATCGTTGGAATTAATAAGCCAGTTTAGTGTTGGGAGCGCAGGTTTAAACTTCTCAAAAGCAGGTCTCGGATCGCCACTACAAAAAGTATGCAGTGTGCGCGTTCCCTCTCTTATGAAGGAAGGCTTGGCATGCTCATTATTCAACTCATAACTTTGTATGATTTGTTAGATCTACATGATTATTTAACGATTTGGTTTCAACTTCATTGCTCCTCGTGTTTGATTTCATGATATTATTTTGTATGATCTGTTATATTGATTGCTTTAGTAATTATTGATTGCTTTGTTTAAATTTTCCTTCATAGTGTTTCAGTCCTGAAAATATTATTGAGACATTGCTTATTTCACAGTTTTGTTTCACCTTAACTGTTGCTGGTGCTTGAATTCACGATTTCAATGTTCCATTTAGTGTTTCAAAAATAGAGGGATAAGATAGACAACTTGTTTGAGTACATATTTTTTTCCCTTCTTGGTTTTTAGAGGGTGAGTGTTGGTGTTGGTTAGTAAAGTGGTTGTAGTGAAGGAAGTAGTACTATCAAAGTGGAGAAGATAAATTGTGATTGATGATTTGAAGTTGGTTGCACAACTGACGATTGGGTGGATTTATACCCACCAATGTCGGTTATGTAAACGACTTGACTTATTTAGACTATTCTACAACTTTCAATACAGTCATCCTTCTTGAATTATCTACAAAAAGGACCATATCTTTCCTAGTATGTACATAAATGTTTCTATAGAATTCTACAAAGGCCCACAACTTCTAGATATTACAAGAAGTTAATTTTACAATAACCTAGAATGTTCATTAATTTAACATTCCTGATCAATGAGTCTCTCTTCACCTTAACACTCTCAAACAAGCCCATATTAGGTTGCTTGCTGATTACAGCACATCTTAGGAAATTCTCTGATCTTTGTGATGGATGAGTTCTAATTTGAAGGTTGGACTGAACTTGATTTATGTCAATATCCTGCATGTCTTCAGATGTACTTGCGTTATAGTGCAAAATTTCCGACCTCCCATTGTCGTGGTTTATTTCTCATACTTTCGAAATGATCAGCTTGTCTTTATTTTCGGGCCATAAAGTATTTTTCCACAATCTTTTATTATGATGAAAGATGTGCGTCATGATAGAAATATTACTCATGAACGTGTCCTCGGCTGGAGATGATTTGTAACGTCCAGACCTGCATCAAGTTATTATGATGGATATCTTCTGGAACATATTTGTTTTTTCATGTATGTTACCTTTTAATGATAGGTAGGTCATGAATTGAAACAAAGAATGATAATTTTTGATATCGGCGTCGTTTAATGCTTTTACCTTAAGAATAAAGTATTAGTATGCTAAGTTTGGCTCGTCATGTATGATGCAATCTCCAAAATAAAGCTCTACTTTGGCTCTTTTAGAATATGATATTATCGAACTAGATATTGAGATGCTCAAGAATAGTTTATTTGGGTAAGTATCTTTCTCAGTTATCAGATTCTGAAAAGCCAATGGTAATGCATGTATGCATTGCCAACACAATGTATTTCAATGTTCAGAGCATTTCACTTTGACATTCAAAGCACTGGATCTTCCTATATATGTTTCTCAATGATTGAACCAATCTTGTTATGTATTTAAGCAAACAAAGATTCATACTTGCCACTGCAGAAGATAGATATGAAAGCTAAGATAATTACATATCATCTTTCTCCGTCATGGACAGGCTCCTATCGCGGCTCATATTTTGGCAGGGAGAGGACTACAAACTGCAAAATTTCGGCACCGTAACGAAGTTTGGTTGCTTTGAGGTTGACTGGAGGAGGAGATGCATTCCGGAGCTACAAAGAAAACATGTCAAATTCCGCAACTTTGGTTGGTTGGTGCTACTTGACATTAAAACCAGACATTATTCTCTCTGGAATCCATCAAATATGGGCTCAATTACTTTACCTCAAACCCTAATTCCTGAATTCACTCATAGAACTTGTCTTTTGACACCCCCCGGTGAATCTACTTCTTGGCTGTTGTTATTTGAAAATGGTCCCAACATCTTGTGTATCCAGGCTGGACTATGACAACCGACAATGGGTTGAGAAGAAATTGGGACAACTAATGGTATCTATGCGTGTACGGGATGGTAATGTCCAACCTTGCTTCTTCGACACCTGGTGCTGCAATGAGGCTGTACATATGATGACATCTTAACCCATTCCCATAATTTGTTAACTTTTGATACATTGGTTGATAATGGTGATCTGGTTAATCTGGAACCATAAAATTGAAGCCATATTAATGTTGTAATTATGCAGACAAGCTCAGGTCTGACCTAATGGAATTTGAAGGACACATTTTTCAGATTGAGATCTACTTTGTTGGGGTTAGATCGCGGGAGGTTGTTGAAACTGAAAACTTATGGCTGCACTTGGACAATAGGGTCTGTGAAAAAGTTGAGGATGCTAAAGGCTAGTGTTTTTCTTGGGAGAAGTAGAAAGGTTTTGCGATGTTTTTAGACGTGCGGCACCCTAATTTTAAAAATAACACTTTACCCAAAAAAAATTATAGAACTTTTTAAAAATCTATTCTATAAAACATCACAGTTGACTTTTTTCAGGCTTTGGATTAAATCAACCCAGCCCTTATATCTCACCTACTTTAAGACATGAATTTAAAAAAAAAACACACAAGCCCAGAAAATTAAACACATGGGCGGGTAAGGAGAGAAAGTTGTTATGAAAAAATGTTTGAGTGCATTGGGTGCACCATAAGAGAAGGAAATTTTACTATAATGTTTTTGGAGTATGAATAAGTTATGAAAAATTATATTACATACCCCTCAAATTTAAGAAATGATAATAAAACTTAGAAAACATAAACTAGAACCCTATAAATCAGAGGTATTACACAATATCCGAGTATGAGAACCATACAATATGATTTTTTTTGGGTAGTGGCCTCGGCCACGAGTCATCCCCTAGTAACTTTAATAAAGCTGTAAAGATACTCTATCTTTATTTGAAACATACAATTGTGACTCAATACGTAGTAGTTTCTGTCTCCGCCCCGAGAGGTGAGATATGTGTGAGTGTCGATTTCAGAACATTAAGCAGTTGGGCTTTTTCTTGCTCAATCAGGTAATGCTGACCTCATCTTGGCAGTTGGATTGGTGGAAGATCAATGGTTGAGTGGACTAGAGATGAGTGGGTGGGGGCAATAGTATTTTTTTTTGAAGAAAATCACTTGGATTACGCAGAACGGGCTTGTAACAAGCCCAAATCATCCTCATACAAACTGTGAGCGGCCCAAGAAGGGGCTTGACCAAACCAAGACAAGCTACTAGAAAGACCTAAACCAGTTTTGGCGAAAATATGAGCTGGCTTATTCCATTTTCGAGGTACAAAGTGGACCACGTGGTTTTATATCTTCCCCAGAAGGTTCTTGCACTCTTCGATGCTCCTCATAAATTCAGTAACGTCCGAATTCTTCTCTTGGATTTCATCTCTCATCTCTCTGGCTATAGAGAGATTTTCCGTCTCTATCCAAATATTTCTCAGATTGAGATTTGAGGCTAGCTTTACTTCGTCTAACACCGCCTCTGCTTCCGCTGCTTTGGCTAAGGTGGTGAACGGAGCGGGACTCGAACGACCGGCTATGAAGATACCTGCTTCATCTCTGATAACGACGTCGGTCGCCGCCGATCTCTCTTTAGGGTTCCAAGCGGCGTCCGCCGGTGGCAATTTTCTGGTGACCTCCGTCGTGGTTTGACAGATCTGAGCCGAATCTAAAGGTTTGTCCACATGCATCTGTAAATCTAGCTCCTCCATGATCCATTTTGCTTTGTTAACCACTTGAGCTGAAGAAAGTTTCTTGTTTTTGAAAATCAACTCGTTTCTGTTTCTCCATAAGTCGTCCGTGAGGATACACATCAATATCCTCTCTTTGATGTTTGAATAGAAAAAGCTTGGGGAAACCAAACTTTGAAATCCCCGTTCATATTTCGATGGAATTCCTCTCCCAAGAGGAGGTCCCAACAAGTTTTTGCGAATGGACATTGCAGAAAAAGATTGGTTTCTGTTTCTTTTGCATTTTTACAAATCGCACAATTGTCATCGATTGGGATGCCTCTCGGAACAAGATTGGCTGTGACAGGGAGGCCACGGTTCAGAGCTCTCCAAGTGGGAAAGAGCCTTCTCTTTCGGATCTTTTGAGTCCAGAATTGTAACACCCCCGACTTCCAGAGGAGCTGGAAACCGGTTGGTGCCCTCCGTACAGGGGATTTTACCCTTTCGTACAAGGAGTGGTAACCAAAAACAAGTGAAAGGAAACATCCAACTACTGATTCATTATGATAAAAGTTTACAACATTCGTGACTGGTACCAAACTGGACACCAAGTCTAACAAAATATTTTACATCAAAAGTGAGCTCTCCGGTTAATTACTAAACTCTACTGTTTGCATGAGAGAACGTGTTCGTGATCCCAGCGCGTTACCCCAAGCAATCAATCATAATCCTGCGGGGAATTTAAAAGAAAAAGGACGCAGTTTTTCGAGTATCAGTAAAAACTGAGTGAATAAACACCTTAGCATGTAAAACAGAGTGGCTAAGAAAGGTTACCGGGTTTACATTTGACATAGTTTAAACAGTAACAGAGTATAAGTATAAACATCAGAGTAAAGACTTGAACTATTTTCAGAAACATAAGTACGAGTAGCAGTGACGATTATCAGAGTCCTCCAAAAGTTGTTGTCTCTAAACTGATAGTTATTATGAGTAACAAATTTTTTATCGAGATTTTCACACGTTTCCAAACGTGAAATGTAACAAGTCGTATTATTAAGCCGCAGTAACCAGGGGAGACCAGGGTAAATAGAAAAAGATGATACTGGCATGTAGGGGGTTATGATAACCCAACCTTTTTACCAAGCGTTAAAGACGATTCCAACCGTCCCGCTAGTCATCATACAAGCAGTTACTAGACCTTAAGTGTCGACACCCCCTTAAGATTGTAAGTCAGAAGAGTAGTACTAGAATGCTGGACTCTCACCAACAAGGTGAAGAGCCGAGGCACGAAGTCCCCAACTTAAAGCAGGTCCAAGACTCCAAAAAGTAGTCAAGGCAATCTACTGAATAAATAATTACGGGCGTAGCCAACATAGTAACAAGCGAAGTAGGCGTATAGCACTGTCACAGACCCAACTGGTTCCGGTACTTGCGATCCTTTCACTTTACGTTATTAATGAATTCTGATTGTGTGACATTTGAATAATAAGTTTTCCGATTTGAAGACAAGTAGTAAAGTGACGTTTTAAAAGCAAGTACGACAAGTTTAAAAATTTCGAAATAAGGTGTGTCAATTATCTTCAAATAAAACAAGTATATCACATGAAAGGAATTGGCACGCAAAACTAAGCATATATTTTGAGACAAGACATAAATCATGTTTTGACACGAAAGAAAATAAGCACACGAGACTAAGCATGAATACTCACATGTATATTTTGAGACATGAAATAAAATCACATTTTGACACGAAGGGAGATAAGCACGCAAGGCTAAGCATGGATACTCACCGTGAGAGCCGAAGATACGCAAGCTGCACTACAGGTAGACAACGCCTGGTTCTACGAAAACAAACACAAATAGTCCTAATCGCAAACAAGTTTGGCTTACAACGTATGACGATGCACGTGTCCTATTTGAATGAAAATGGAAACTCTAAGTAATTATAGACACCTAATTATATTACGAAAGCAAATTCTATATCGACTACCAAGTCATGAATCTCCACAACAATTTTAGAAAATTAAATATTAAATTTTAAGAATATAAAACTATTTAATTAAACAAATTTATGTATTGATAAAATCGTATCAAACTTTACAATTTATTGTAATCCCAATAGTATATGAAGTAAATCGAAATATAGATTTCATTTATCTTTTAAGCAAAATAATATTTATTGAGTAAATATATTTAAACATATACAAAAATATATTTTATTAACTTATTTTCATGAAATAATTATAAATATTTAATTGTAACGAATTTCTAATTCGTATAAGTTTATCTTTTTATTTTATATTACGAAAGTATTTGTTTACTTAGTATAAAGATTAACCGAAATTAAATAAAAAAATTATACTAGCTAAATACTCAAATTAAATACAAGTGTTTAAACTTAACCAACTTCTAACTTATAGAAATATAATCTTTTAGTTTACATTACAAACTATTTGTTTTTATTTATTTTTGCTAATTTATAAACTAACAGAATTTCATTAAAGAGTTAAACTAATTAAAAGTACACACACACACACACACACACACACACACACACACACACACACACACACACACACACACACACATATATATATATATTTATATAAATGTATAAAACAGTTTAGTGATATTGACAACAAGCCCACCCTAAACTTCCATAAACTACAACTATATGTGTAAACAAGTTTAGCAAAAGACAACGTAACCCCCCTTAAGCATACCCACGGGAAAACACATGAACCTTCAACTCGTACATGATTCAAACTGGTATTAGAGCTAGAAATATTCGAGTTTGAAAATTAAAACTGAATCTCGAGTTTGAATAGAGGTTACTCACGCCGAAATCGAGTCGAAACGATGGCGATTTGAGGTGGGTCGATTTTCCGGCGAAACTTTCGTCGGCTTTAAATGGAGGAGGAGGTTGAGCTCTTGGTTCCAGTCGGAAAGAGCAGCGAGAGGGATGGAGGACGACGAATACGGCGGCGAACAAAGGGGGTGAAGGAGCAGCGGTGGCAGCGGCGGCGTCGGCTGCTGCTACTTGCTGCGGCTGCCGCTGCTTCTCGCCGTTTCTGGGTTGTCGAGGAAGATAGTGAGGAGAGGGGAATGATGGTGGTGTGTGGCGATGGTGATTGGAGGTTGTGATTGGCGGTGAAGGGGCTGATTTCAGGTGGGTTTTCTTCGGGTAAAAACAGGGGCTGAAATTGGAGGCTTGGTGATGGTTGTGGCGTTATTGCTTCTGATGGGTTTTGTATTGGACAGAAACAGAGGGATAGAGATGGAGGAGAGTAGAGGAGGTTGTGGGTGGCAGTGGTGTTGGTTGCCGAAGGTGGTGGTGGTGATGGTGTTGTAGGTGGTGCTGGGTTTGTTTCTCGGCAAAAACAGAGCAGAGAGATGGAGGTGAAGAAGGTGAAGAGGATGAAGAAATAGAAGAGAGGGAAGTGAAGAAGAGAGGGCTGGTGATGTTGATGGAATAGGGGAAGTAGTGTGTAGGTGTAGCTGGAGAGAACCACGCCAAGCGTGGTTGTCGCAGGAGAGGTACGAAGCGTGGGGGGTTCTCAGGCGGCTACAGCAGAGACACAGCAGGAAGAAGAGAAAAAAAAAGAAAACAGATGTGATGGGAGAGAGATAGTGATTCGGTGTGGCAGATTCACCAGACTACGCGGTGGTTCGACACGCGATGAAAATAAAACAAACGTGACCAAAAATAAAAACGCGACGAGAATTAAATATAAACGTGGCGAACAATATAAAAAAAACGCCGATGATAAATTACGCCTCAATCGATTAATATGCGACTCGTATTTTGGTACGCGACTAAAAACTATACGCGACAACAAATTTGACGCGCGATAAATAATCAATACGAAAATGAATTAATAAACTATTTTGACTTACAAAAATAAAAAATGATAATTTGTCTGTTAAACATAATTTGACTATTAAAATAGAGTTCGATCGATAAAAAGAAATTTGACTTAGAAAATTCATTTGTTTTGAGGAAACTCTAAATATTTTGTTTAAAATAAAAATCTACTAAACAATTAATCGGAATTTATAATTAACTTATTATTCAAAATAAAAGAAAGTTATTTTTAAATAATTTACGGCAACAATCTAGCTTGTCAAAATAAATATAAACAGACAAATAGTTAATCACTACGAAGTCAAATCACACATAATATCTATAGCGTCTGATTCCGACTAACACTAATATCAAACAATACGATTCTCACATTTTCGAATAATAAATATATTGTAAAGAGTTACTAAAATACCTGTAGAGTAAAATACGGGTTGTTACATCCTTCCCTCCTTGGACTAAGCTTCGTCCTCGAAGCTTGAACTCGGTGTTAGGTCTTACGGGTCTCTATTTAAGTCACAACTTTCATAACGACAATTAGCAAGAAAATGAAATGCAGGGACAAAAACAGGGTCGTTACATCTTCCCCCACTTAGGACTGAGCTTCGTCCTCGAAGCTCGAAAGAGTTCCTAAAGGTCTCTACAGGTTTCTAATATGAAATGAAATGCATGGTGATAGTGACAAAGAGCGTACCTGTCACCACGTTATTTTCCGCTTCTTCCTCTACTTGGTTCATCATATAGATTTGGCCACCTGGCCTCTGGTTGTTGCCCTGAGCTACATTCCTTCAATTTCCGTTTCCATTGTTTCTAGCTCCATTGTTACCGTTGCTACCATTGGCAGCCACATTCTTGTTATGCGCTCCATTGTCATTGCCATAGCCATTGTAGTTTCCCTGCCGGTAGGTGTTCCCATTCTGGTTATGGTTGTTCCCCTGATAGTTATGTCCATTCCCTTGGTTGTTCCCTCCATTATTTGCAGCTTTCCTTTTGTTACACTCGTACCTCCTGTGGCCCAAGATGCCGCAATAGTCACATGTTACTTTCCTTCCATCACAAGTAACACCTGGGTGGTCCCCGTTGCATCTTTCACAATAGAAGTGGCGAGCAGGCCTCGTCACCTGGTTGGGTTGGTTCCGGCCATTCCCACGGTTCGGGTGGTAATTTCCTTTACCATTGTCAGCCTTGAAATGCTTGTCCGACCCCTGGTTGTTGTTTCTTCCTTGGCCATCGTTGCCAGCCTCTTGGCCTTCCGCTTTCCTCTTTCCTAGCTGTTGTGATAGCTCTTGGTCGACCCTCCAAATGTTTGCAGCTATCCCATAGGCTTCAGACATGGTGTCGTAGGTCCTCGTAAGCATGGTCCTCTGAAGGGTGAGTCTTAGACCTGCTATGAAGCGGGTGACCATGCGTCCTTCCGTAGGCACTGTGTCTTCTGCAAACCGTGCTAATTCCACAAACTTGTCATAATAATCCGTCACGGAGTCGTTTCCCTGCTTCAACGCTATGAATTCATTATACTTCTTTTCCTTGACGTGCTCTGGGTAGAAGTTTGCTCTCATAGCAGCCTTCATTGCTTCCCAGTTAAAGCCTTCTTTAGCTACGAGCCTTGCTCGATTAGCTGTCCACCAGTTATCGGCCTTGTCCTTGAAATAGAAAGCCGCCTCATTGACCTTGCGGGCTTCAGGACATTCCATTGCATGGAAGATTTTATCGAAGTCCCTGATCCAGTTTTCGAGCAGCACTGGATCCTCTTTCCCGTAAAAGTTGCTCGGGTTCCTCTGACCTATCTTCTTAGACCAGTCTGGTTCCCGTTCATTGGCAACAGTGTTGTTTGGATTGCCCTGGTTGTTGTTCACAGCCTGAACAAACTGGCTCATCTGAGCGATCAGCTGAGTCACCTGTGGGTGCAATTCTTCAACTCCTTCCATTTGGGTAGACGTGTTGCTTCTGGTGGCATAGCGGTGTTGCCTATCGTTATATGCCCTATACGATTTCTTATCGATTACGTGATTCGGAGGGTATGCAAATAGGTATGGATATTACGCACAAAAACGGTTCTAACCGTGCAAGAAGACATCGTACAAATAAGCACACAATGGCAAATCATATAAGAGACTCATTGCAATTTGCGGAAATTGAGAATATAATACTCACAAATAATGAAGCATATAGCGAAGTGCGATTAACCAATCAGAAATTAGCACAAAGCCAGGTAAAACACCCTTAAGTCGTGTACGAAAGAACATACATAAGTGTAGGATATAATATTTCAAAACCAAGGATGAGGGTGGGCGGGAAATACCCTAGTCAGTCACTGGTCATTCAAACATATATAAGCACTAAGGATCGAAAATGGAAAGAGTAAAGACAAGTAACACATATCAGTTAGGCATGCGAGGATAAACAAGAGACATAACCCAAATCCCCGGCTTATTCAGATTTTACTTTTCAGTTTGTCTTGCCCTACCGATTTCAACTTCAAGTTCAAAATTAGCTTTAATTACTTTCAAAAATCTTAGTTTTAAATGTTTTCTCCCTACAGTCCTACTGGATGTCACTTCTTTGATACCAACTGTAACACCCCCGACTTCCAGAGGAGCCGGAAACCGGTTGGTGCCCTCCGTACAGGGGATTTTACCCTTTCTTACAAGGAGTGGTAACCAAAAACAAGTGAAAGGAAACATACAACTACTGATTCATTACGGTAAAAGTTTACAACGTTCATGACTGGTTACAAACTGGACACCAAGTCTAACAAAATATTTTACATCAAAAGTGAGCTCTCCGGTTAATTAGTACTAAACTCTACTGTTTGCATGAGAGAACGTGTTCGTGATCCCAGCGCGTTACCCCAAGCAATCAATCATAATCCTGCGGGGAATTTAAAAGAAAAAGGACGCAGTTTTTCGAGTATCAGTAAAAACTGAGTGAATAAACACCTTAGCATGTAAAACAGAGTGGCTAAGAAAGGTTACCGGGTTTACATTTGACATAGTTTAAACAGTAACAGAGTATAAGTATAAACATCAGAGTAAAGACTTGAACTATTTTCAGAAACATAAGTACGAGTAGCAGTGACGATTATCAGAGTCCTCCAAAAGTTGTTGTCTCTAAACTGATAGTTATTATGAGTAACAAATTTTTTATCGAGATTTTCACACGTTTCCAAATGTGAAATGTAACAAGTCGTATTATTAAGCCGCAGTAACCAGGGGAGACCAGGGTAAATAGAAAAAGATGATACTGGCATGTAGGGGGTTATGATAACCCAACCTTTTTACCAAGCGTTAAAGACGATTCCAACCGTCCCGCTAGTCATCATACAAGCAGCTACTAGACCTTAAGTGTCGACACCCCCTTAAGATTGTAAGTCAGAAGAGTAGTACTAGAATGCTGGACTCTCACCAACAAGGTGAAGAGCCGAGGCACGAAGTCCCCAACTTAAAGCAGGTCCAAGACTCCAAAAAGTAGTCAAGGCAATCTACTGAATAAATAATTACGGGCGTAGCCAACATAGTAACAAGCGAAGTAGGCGTATAGCACTGTCACAGACCCAACTGGTTCCGGTACTTGCGATCCTTTCACTTTACGTTATTAATGAATTCTGATTGTGTGACATTTGAATAATAAGTTTTCCGATTTGAAGACAAGTAGTAAAGTGACGTTTTAAAAGCAAGTACGACAAGTTTAAAAATTTCGAAATAAGGTGTGTCAATTATCTTCAAATAAAACAAGTATATCACATGAAAGGAATTGGCACGCAAAACTAAGCATATATTTTGAGACAAGACATAAATCACGTTTTGACACGAAAGAAGATAAGCACACGAGACTAAGCATGAATACTCACATGTATATTTTGAGACATGAAATAAAATCACATTTTGACACGAAGGGAGATAAGCACGCAAGGCTAAGCATTGATACTCACCGTGAGAGCCGAAGATACGCAAGCTGCACTACAGGTAGACAACGCCTGGTTCTACGAAGTCAGGCTCTACAAACAAACACAAATAGTCCTAATCACAAACAAGTTTGGCTTACAACGTATGACGATGCACGTGTCCTATTTGAATGCAAATGGAAACTCTAATTAATTATAGACACCTAATTATACTACGAAAGCAAATTCTATATCGACTACCAAGTCATGAATCTCCAAAACAATTTTAAAAAATTAAATATTAAATTTTAAGAATATAAAACTATTTAATTAAACAAATTTATGTATTGATCAAATCGTATCAAACTTTACAATTTATTGTAATCCCAATAGTATATGAAGTAAATCGAAATATAGATTTCATTTATCTTTTAAGAAAAATAATATTTATTGAGTAAATATATTTAAACATATACAAAAATATATTTTATTAACTTATTTTCATGAAATAATTATAAATATTTAATTGTAACAAATTTCTAATTCATATAAGTTTATCTTTTTATTTTATATTACGAAAGTATTTGTTTACTTAGTATAAAGATTAACCGAAATTAAATAAAAAAATTATACTAGCTAAATACTCAAATTAAATACAAGTATTTAAACTTAACCAACTTCTAACTTATAGAAATATAATCTTTTAGTTTACATTACAAACTATTTGTTTTTATTTATTTTTGCTAATTTATAAACTAACAGAATTTCATTAAAGAGTTAAACTAATTAAAAGTACACACACACGCGACGAGAATTAAATATAAACGTGGCGAACAATATAAAAAAAACGCCGATGATAAATTACGCCTCGATCGATTAATATGCGACTCGTATTTTGGTACGCGACTAAAAACTATACGCGACAACAAATTTGACGCGCGATAAATAATCAATACGAAAATGAATTAATAAACTATTTTGACTTAAAAAAAATAAAAAATGATAATTTTACTGTTAAACAAAATTTGACTATTAAAATAGAGTTCGATCGATAAAAAGAAATTTGACTTAGAAAATTCATTTGTTTTGAGGAAACTCTTAATATTTTGTTTAAAATAAAAATCTACTAAACAATTAATCGGAATTTATAATTAACTTATTATTCAAAATAAAAGAAAGTTATTTTTAAATAATTTACGACAATAATCTAGCTTGTCAAAATAAATATAAACAGACAAATAGTTAATCACTACGAAGTCAAATCACACATAATATCTATAGCGTCTGATTCCGACTAACACTAATATCAATACGATTCTCACATTTTCGAATAATAAATATATTGTAAAGAGTTACTAAAATACCCCTAGAGTAAAATACGGGTTGTTACATCCTTCCCTCCTTCGACTAAGCTTCGTCCTCGAAGCTTGAACTCGGTGTTAGGTCTTACGGGTCTCTATTTAAGTCACAACTTTCAAAACGACAATTAGCAAGCAAATGAAATGCAGGGACAAAAACAGGGTCGTTACAAGAATATTTTCCACCAATCTGTAATCGTTAAAGAGCTAGCACCGTTCTGATTTATTGTTTTGAGATCATCTTGTTGCAACAAGAGTCGATATCCAGACTTGACTGTATAGTTACCGTGATCGGAGAAGTGCTAGATAAGTCTATCTAGGACATCATAAGCAGGTATCGAGATTCTCAATATTTCTTTTACATCTTCTTCCCAGAACATTTCCTTAAGCATGTCCGCATTCCATCTTCTATCTTCTGTAAACAGATCTGCTACGGTGACCTGGAGGTTGAACCTTTTCAGGGTTGTTGGCCTAAATTGGAAAGGCCGAAATAATCAAGGGTCTTGAAATGCATCCAAGCGATTATCGTTTCCAAGCCTCCACCTGCAGCCACTAAAGATCAGTTGTTTGCTAGACAAAAGACTTCTCCACAGATAAGAATTGTTATCCTTAGCCACTGTAGGGTTTTGATCATGGATACGCAGCGGAAAAACAAATGTATCCATGCAATACCCTCCAAGGATCACAGGACAAGAGACATAACGATGGTAAGGGAAGAAATCAAGTTACACGCCTTAGGGTTTCTCTTGTGATGACTTGTAACGTGAATTGTGTCACGTTCTCTACAGTTGATCCACGACTAGAGTTGAGATCTAGATCTTCCTTCTCCTTTGTGCTAGCCCGGAATGGAGGAAGAGGAAGAAGAAATCACGCAACACGAGGCAACAAGGAGGTGGCGTCCTCCTTTTTGGGCCGACGGGAAGGGGGCGGCGGCAAGGGGGCGTTTTGCTCCTCTTGCTTGCTTGCTCTCTCTCCTTTTGTTCTCTCCCACTCAAGTTATGAACTAAAGGCTTATAAGTTTGGGAAGGAAGGAAGGATGGAGAATCCTTTATATAGTCCAACAAATCCTTGCCAACTACCCAAAGGACCCATTCTAGTCCTACTAGAATTCAGTTTAGTCCCTTCCTTGCAAACTAGTCCTACTAAGTTTGCAAGGTGTTGCAAAGTGATCCTTCTAATTAATTAATCCTATTAATTAATTCCCAAATCTAGTTCAACCCTATATAGCGTGTGACCCCATAGGTTCTATCTAGTTGGTAGCAACAATTTGCTAATATGGAGCGGTTTCTAGCAAAACATCCATTCTAGCCAACTAATAGAATAGTCATCCGACAAACCTTGTACAAGTAAATGTCTCATCCCTTTGTCTCTATATCCGGATTGGACACAAGACATACAAGTCACACTCGTATATCCAATCCATAGTTTGTCGATCCATGAGAATAGCCTTATTCGTGCAAATAACATCAATATCCTATATTGATTTATTTGAGTCTGGCCAGACATTCTATAAGCACTATCCATCGAGTGGTCTAGGATATTTTCTCCCGTTATGTGGGAGGGACAAATTCTATCTACGTCCACTACGATCTCTAAGCTTGCTTCTTATTATATCCGGTACACGCCTTTATAACTAAACAGTTGTGGTGTAGCGTTTGACGCTACCAAAATCACAATAATCCACAACTAGAATATGTAGTGACTTCAAGTCTAAGGATGACAATACCATTGCACCACGAGAAGCACTTGTGACTTAACATAACATGTATGTAGCCTTATTGGAGATGGGTCAATCCGGTGCGCCATTACCCTTAATGCACACCCATGTGTTGGATCATGATATCTCCATATCAATCCAACCCCATACTAGTCTATAGATGATTGTCCTATCAATCATTATACTAGACTAGGGATATTTAAGATAAACAACACGATTGTAAATCTAAGGACTTCATTATATTAAATATCCAATAAATAATACAATGAATGTTCTAGCCAAAATAAATTCATACTAAACTGGATTGCCTCTAGGGCATCTATTTCAACAGTCTCCCACTTGCACTAGAGCCAATCTGACGCATCTCGTATGCCCATGCTCCTAGTGTGCCCTTCATGATTCCACTGCACAAGCAGCTTTATAAGTGGATCTGACAGATTCTCATCTGTAGGAATCTTGCATATCCGAACGTCTCCTCTATCGATTATATCTCGAATCAGATGGAACTTCCTGAGCACGTGCTCGGATTTCTGGTGTGACCTGGGCTCCTTTGATTGCGCGATCGCCCCCGTTTTGTCACAGTACAACTCAACTGGATCTGCAATGCTAGGAACCACACAAAGTTCAGAAAAAAACTTTCCGATCCAAACAACTTCCTTTGCTGCGCCATTTCCAACAATGTACTTAGCCTCTGTTGTAGAATCAGCCACCGTCTCTTGGTTGGAACTCTTCCACCTCACCGCTGCTCCATTCAGGCAAAACACATATCCCGACTGTGATCTAAAGTCATCTCTGTCGGTTTGGAATCTTGCATCCGTGAAACCCATTACACGCAACTCCTCCTCACCGCAAAATATCAAGAAAGCATCCTTAGTTCTTCTCAAGTACTTTAGGATGTTCTTGACTGCAATCCAGTGACTCTCACCCGGATTGGACTGGTATCTGCTTGTCATACTCAAGGCATATGACACATTTGGTCTAGTACATAACATGGCGTACATGATAGATCCTATGGCAGAAGCATATGGAACTCTTCTCATGCGTTCCTTCTCAATCTCATTGGAAGGACAACCACTCTTCGAAAGAGTGATTCCATGTAAAAGGGGCAAGAATCCCTTCTGGGAATCTTGCATGTTGAACCGTTTCAACACCTTGTCAATATATGTACTCTGACTTTGGCCTAGCAGTCTCTTAGATCGATCTCTATAGATCTTTATACCGAGTATATAGGCCCCCTAAGTCCTTCATTCAGAAACACTTCCCTAGCCAATCTTTAACAGATTGCAGCATGGGAACGTCGTTTCCAATGAGTAGTATGTCATCCACATACAAGACCAGAAAAGCTACAGAGCTCACAGACTCATCTTCGTTTCTGATGAAGCCCAACTCTTTGGCTACTTCATCAAAACGTCGATTCCAACTCATAGAAGCTTGATTTAATCAATAAATGGATCGTTGCAGCTTACAGACTTTGTTGGCTTGCTTTGGATCTTCAAAACCCTCCGGCTGTATCATATACACGTCCTCGAGGAGATCCCCATAAAGGAATGTTGTTTTGACATCCATATGCCAAATCTCATAGTCGTAGTATGCTGCAATTGCAAGTAGGATTCGGATGGATTTGGTCATAGCGACTGGTGAAAAGGTTTCATCATAGTCAATACCATGAATCTGTCTGAATCCTTTAGCCACCGATCGGCTCTTATAGGTAATCACATTACCATCCATGTCGATCTTCTTGAAGACCCACTTGCACCATATGGGCCGCGCCCCTTCGGGTGGTTCACTAAAGTCCATACTTTGTTGGTATACATGGATTCGATCTCGGATCTCATGGCTTCTAGCCACTTCTGAGAGTCTGGCCCTTTCACGGCCTCTTCATAGGTAGTAGGCTCATCATCTATGAGCATCGTGTCACCGAAATCGGTCAGGAGAAGTCCATACCTATCGGGTTTCTGGCGCACTCTACTAGATCTACGAAGCTCTTGTGTTACCTGAACAGGGTGTTCCACAAATGCTTGTGGTTCCTGTTCATGTTCCATAACCGGTTCAGTGATTTGTGGTTCTTGAATCTCTTCAAGTTCTACAGTCCTCCCACTTGCTTCTTTAGAGACAAATTATCTTTATAGAAACCGGTCCGAGCAACAAACACTTTGTTCTCTGTTGGATTGTAGAAGTAGTAACTCTTAGTTTCCTTAGGGTACCCCACAAATTTACACTTATCCGAATTAGGCCCCAGCTTGTCTGATTGTAAACGTTTTACATAGACATCGCAGCCCCAAATCTTCATGAACGACAGTGTCGGACGCCTCCCACTCCACATCTCATGTGGTCTCTTCATGACTGACTTAGATGAAACACGGTTAATGGTGAAAGCTGCACTTAATAGAGCATAGCCCCAAAATGATAATGGAAGATCGGTTTGACACATCATAGATCGAACCATATCCAATAGGGTTCGATTCCTCCTCTCAGACACGCCATTCCATTGTGGCGTTCCGGGTGGAGTGAGTTGGGACACGATCCCACACTCTCTAAGATAGTCGTCAAACTCTCGGCTCAAGTATTCTCCTCCATGATCTGATCGTAGAGCCTTAATACTTTTGCCAAGTTGCTTCTCTACTTCACTTTTGAATTCTTTGAACATTTCAAAGGATTCGGATTTGGCCTTCATAAGGTACACAAATCCATATGTACTGTAATCATCAGTAAATGTAGTGAAGTAGACATAACCACCCCTGGCATGCGTGGAAAATGGCCCACACACATCAGTATGTATGAGCGGCAATTGCTCACTAGTCCTCTCACCCTTCTTATTGAAAGGGGACTTTGTCATTTTTCCAAATAAACAAGCCTCACATGTCTCATATGATTCAAAAATCAAATGAGTCTAGTAGTCCATCCTTATGGAGTCTAGATACACATTTCTCGTTTATATGGCCTAAACGACAGTGCCATAAATAAGCAGGATTTAAATCATGTATTTTAATCCTCTTGGTATTAATGTTGTAGACATGATTGCTTAGATCAAGGACATACAGTCCATTAAATAATTGCGCATAAAAATAGTGAATATTATTAAAATAAAAGGAACAACAGTTGTTCTTTATTGAAATAATATAACCTTCCTTGTCCAAAAAAGAAATAGAAATAATGTTTCTGCTCATAGCAGGCACAAAATAGCAATTATTTAATTCTAAAACTAATCCTGAAGGCAGAGATAGCTCGTACACGCCCACGGCCAACGCATCAACTTTTGCTCCATTCCCAACGCGCAGATCTATTTCCCCTTTAGCCAATTTTCTACTTCTCTTTAGATCCTGCACATTTCGACAAATGTGAGATCCACATCCAGTATCTAATACCCATGATGTAGAGACAGTTAAATTGACATCTACAACAAAAATACCTGGTGGTGGTGGAATCACTATTCCAAGCCTCTTGTCCTCTAGATATTTTGTGCAGTTCGTCCTCCAGTGTCCAGGCTGACTGCAGTAGTGACACTCACCTTTAGTCACACCTTTGGAAATGCCACCAACAGGCTTAAGGGCAGGTTCCTTGGACTTGGCAACTGACTTGCCTTTTCCCTTGGAGGATGAGGCAAACCTTTTGCCCTTTCCTTTTTGCACCATCATAATGGCCTTGCCCTTACCCTTGTTGATGCTTTGTTCAGCTGTCCTCAACATATTGAGTAAATATGGCAGTGCTTTCACGATCTCGTTCATGTTATAGTTCATAATGAACTGTCCATAACTCTCGGGCAACGATTGCAACACGAGATCGGTTGCAAACTCTTGGCCAACAGGGGACCCCAGTCGGGCGAGATTCTCCAAGTACCTGATCATACGGAGTACATGGGGTCCCACCAAGTTCGCTTCTGCTATATGACACTTGAACAATGCCTTAGAGACCTCATACCTCTAAACCCTTGCCTGCTCTTGGAAGAGCTGCTTCAGATGCTCGATCATATCGACAGCCTTCATGTTTTCGTGTTGCTTCTGAAGCTCAGAAGTCATGGTGCAGAGTATAAGGCAGGCCGCATCATTAACTTCATCAACACGCTTTTGATACGCCTTTAGGGCTGCAGGGGTATTGTTCTCTGGACCTGCTGGAACTTGCTCCTCTATTGCGTACAGTTTCTTCTCTTGCTTGAGAACAATTCTCAAGTTTCTGTACCTATCAAGGAAGTTGGTTCCAGAGAGCTTGTCCTTCTCATTGACAGATCGTAGGGAATGTTGTGAACTCGATGAGTTGTTTGCCATTTGGAATTCTACAAAAAGAAAATACGCAAGTTTTAGTATTTGTGAATTATTGACTATATTCAATAATGACTAGTTTATCAAATATAGCTCCCACTATTTTTATACGGATTAATAACCCTCAAGATATTAATGCGGAAAATATCCTTATATTTTCTAGTGGGCCAATATCCATGTTTCATCTCCTTATGAGCTTGCTTTGGAAAGTCACCCATAATTTGACTACTTTAGGTAGGAACAATTCCAATTGCATCCCTTATGCAACTCTTGGTTCAATTGGGAAAATAACTCCTTATTTATCCATCCGCATGGATAATCCCAATTGATTGTCTCTAGGTTTTAATCCTATTAAACACCTAGTTGCGTCCAACCTCTTACTTAAACAATTTGCACACGAGGTGTGCCATCGCACCACATCATTATTAACCAAGTCGCCATGCTTTGGCACGCACGATCTTGGGAAAACATGATGATGATGAGTGTTTAAATAACGAGAAGACAAAACGCAATATTTTGAATTTTGTGGGATTTTTCAATTAAATTTTAATTGTTTTATTGATCCATATCAACTAATCTATCTATTTGAGTTTGGGCACAACTCCAGATAATAGATCCGAGTTGTCTAATTATCTTATTATCCTAATTGCATGCATCATCCATACACCAACCACAAAATAATAAGACAATAAAATAAACAACCACAAAACAAAATAAAACGTGATGTGAATATGGCCTTTTCTAAACTAAGATAATTCCAAGCCAATGGAATTATCTATGAACCCTAAAAGCAAACACATTTCCATGCGTCCATCCTTCATAGTCATGTGGAATGCTCCATCTTTTGTGGCTTCCTTTGGCTTTGGGTTTCTTTTCTTCAATCTTGGCTAACAATCTATTCTTTCTAGCACTAGCTAACATATACTAAATAAAATAAATCTCACAATTTGAGAAAAAAAAATGGCTCGCAGTTTATAAAACCCTAATTAATTATTACAATTAATTGATCAGCTCGAAGGCTGTAAACCAAACTACAAAAATTAAACAATCACACCAAAACACATCCTAAGGCCACATCCAATCACCATGCGATTTGCACATAAACAGTTAAAATCCAAGTTTAACGCGCTTGGTCAATTTTAATTTATTTTAGGATTTTCTAGGGTTAAAACGGTCCATGGGGCCCAACAATCAAATTGCCTTGACCCCAAAAGAGGACCGCCATGCCCTTGGGCCGGCCGGCCCCTAGCCCACACGGCTAGGCCATGGGCTAGGGCTGCCCCGACCCCTTGGCCGTCCCTTGCTTGGGCGGCAAGCAAGGAGGGGCGGTCCCCTAGGGGGGCCGAACCTCCTTTGGGAGTTGTTTCCAAAACAACTCCCTTGCTTGGTGCCCAAGTTTGGTTGTTTCCTTGTATGAAAAGAACTCCTTCTTTCCATAGGATGCTCAAACCCTAGATCTAAGATCCTAAAATTTCTTAAACTCACTAATTCATGCATTCAATGCAAAAACTAGGTCTTGTAATGATTGATTATTGACAAATTGCATCATATGCTTGATTTGTCTTGTTTTACGCGATAAACAATAAATTTAAAGTGTAAAACTATCAAAACGTAACACATAAACCACGTTTATGCTCAACGACCTGTGGCTGTGATACCACTGTAGGGTTTTGATCATGGATACGCAGCGGAAAAACAAATTTATCCATGCAATACCCTCCAAGGATCACAGGACAAGAGACATAACAATGGTAAGGGAAGAAATCAAGTTACACACCTTAGGGTTTCTCCTGTGATGACTTGTAACGTGAATTGCGTCATGTTCTCTATAGTTGATCCACGCCTAGAGTTGAGATCTAGATCTTCCTTCTCCTTTGTGCTAGCCCATAATGCAGGAAGAGGAAGAAGAAATCACGCAACACGAGGAACCAAGGAGGTGGCGTCCTCCTTGTTGGGCCGACCGGAAGGGGGCGTTCGGCTCCTCTTGCTTGCTTGCTCTCTCTTTCCTTTTGTTCTCTCCCACTCAAGTTATGAACTAAAGGCTCATAAGTGTGGGAAGGAAGGAAGTAAGGATCATCCTTTATGTAGTCCAACAAATCCTTGCCAACTACCTAAAGGACCCATTCTAGTCCTACTAGAATTCGGTTTAGTCCCTTCCTTGCAAATTAGTCCTACTAAGTTCTCAAGGTGTTGCAAAGTGATCCTTCTAATTAATTAATCCTATTAATTAATTCCCAAATCTAGTTCAACCCTATATAGCGTGTGACCCCATAGGTTCTATCTAGTTGGTAGCAACAATTTACTAATATGGAGCGGTTTCTAGCAAAACATCCATTCTAGCCAACTAATAGAATAGTGATCCGACAATCCTTGTACAAGTAATTATCTCATCCCTTTGTCTCTATATCCGGATTGGACACAAGACATACAAGTCACACTCGTATATCCAATCCATAGTTTCTCGATCCATGGGAATATCCTTATTCGTGCAAATAACATCAATATCCTATATTGATTTATTTGAGTCTGGCCAGACATTCTATAAGCACTATCCCTCGAGTGGCCTAGGATATTTGCTCCCGTTATGTGGGAGGGACAAATTGTATCTACGTCCACTACGATCTCTAAGCTTGCTTCTTATTGTATCCGGTACACGCCTTTATAACTACCCAGTTACGGTGTAGCGTTTGACACTACCAAAATCACAATAATCCACAACTAGAATATCTAGTGACTTCAAGTCTAAGGATGACAATACCATTGCACCACGAGAAGCACTTGTGCCTTAACATAACGTGTATGTAGCCTTCTCGGAGATGGGTCAATCCGGTGCGCCATTACCCTTAATGCACACCCATGTGTTGGATCATGATATCTCCATATCAATCCAACCCCATACTAGTCTATAGATGATTGTCCTATTAATCATTATACTGGACTAGGGATATTTAAGATAAACAACACGATTGTAAATCTAAAGACTTCATTATATTAAATATCCAATAAATAATACAATGAATGTTCTAGCCAAAATAAATTCATACTAAACTAGATTGCCTCTAGGGCATCTATTCCAACAGCCACTGCATTTCTTAGCCCAGTTTCTCTGTAATATTTGTGATGAAGAATCCTGGCATGAAGTGAAATACCCCGTTTTGTAACTATGGGTATTTTGTTCCATTATTATAAGTGTTGGGGAGCTGATTGAATTGTCGAGAGTTAATTATAATGGTTACTAGAGTTTGGGGGATTGTTGTGACTTTTATCAAAAGTTAATAGTACCTTTAATTAATTTGGGGGGAGGTAGTTGTCTTTTTGGCTAAACTAGGGGGGGGGGAAATTGTCTTTACCCACATATTGGTATTATTTTGACCCAATTTTTCTTCCTACGTAAAGTTTCCTATTTCAAGAGGGTATCCTTCCTTATGAGTTTGATTTCTTTTCCAACTCTCATAAAACCCTTACTCTCTTTTTTTTTCTCTATCTCTCACGTCTCTCTCCCTCACACCCGTCCCTCTCTCTCACTCTCTCGGTCTCTCTCTTCCCCGACGGCCGCAGCAGCAGCCACACCACCGCCGCCGCCTCTCTCTCCCTCTTTCCCCATGAAGGTAATCTCTCTCTCTCTCTCTCTCTCTCTCTCTCTCTCTCTCTGTCTCTCTCTCTCTCTCTCTCTCTCTCTCTCTCTCTCTTTCTTCTTCTCTTTTCACTCTCTCTCCGTCCGATTCTCTCTCTCCGAACCCATCATGGGCGGCAGTTTGGTATTGTTTTCTCTTGATTTCTCTTGTTCTCTTGATCTCTTGCTTACGATTCATGTACGTAGCATGTAATCCTTAATTTTTAGATTTATTACCATCTTTTACTTGGATTGATTTCATGCTATTCATCATAATTCATCAAAATCATTCATGTTCATGATAACCCATAAACCCTAGGTTATGTAAGTGGTAAAATCAAGCCAAGACAATAGGTTTAATTATAATTCATTACTTTTTTGAGGTGTTGGGTTGGTTAGGTGAATGGTAATCACCAGTTAATTGAATTGGAGTCAAAATCGTGACCGTTGGACACTTAGTTTGATGTTCTAGGGTTAATATACAATCTGTCCGGTCACTAAAAGGTTGGAATTTGTCGCTATAGGACTCTTTTTGGTCACGGAAAGATGCTGAATTTGTCACTAATGCTGATGAGTTTGATAAAGAGAGTCTAGACATGAAAATTAGTTGGATTTTGGGAGTTTTAACACTTGTTTTGAAGTCTTGAACCTAAGTACAAGTGTTAGGTGAATTTGTGAGTTGTGACTAGTGTAATGTGAGGCTAGTTAGTTTGTGATCTCTTTGGTTAGAATTAAATAGTTTAATTGGGAATGTTGGGTTGGTGTTAGAGACCTAAACCGTCGAGTGCCATATGCATGTAGATAGTATAGCAATTATGTTGCTAGAGTATTATGTTTAATTAGGGTATTGTTACGTGTAGGTGACGAGTTCATCGACGACGAGTACATCAAGTACGTCGACTGATTTGCAGTAGTTGATTTGCTTTGAGGTAAGTAAACATGCCAGGCCTAGAGTGCCTAACTCCTTCATGTCAAATAAATTCTTATATTTCTTTACGTCTCAAAATGTGTTTATGTGATGTGACATGCAATATGTGATTTTTACTTGCTAAATATATTTCTTGAAAACATCACCATGATAATAACAATGAACTAATACGTAAAGTGGAAGAGTTGTGCGGGGCCATTTATTATTGGTTACTATTGGCATTGGGCGTGTTGACTTCGGTCTTCCGTTCAATTTATTTTTATTTAATCCGGTTGCAAGTCCTCGGATAGCTCCTTGTACTCACTCCTCTGGCCGCCAGAAGTCTTTGGGGGGGGGGGTGTCGACACTTAAGGTCTCGGATGCTTGCGAGATGGTTGGTTTCCCCCGTCACAACAAATTATTAATGATGGATTTTGGTTTTGTTAATGGAAAAAGAACTAATATGTGATTTTGGATTTCCTAATGATTATGGAATTGGTTGGAAATATTATGGAATTGGGAACTCACTTGTTTTATTACAAGCGTTAAAATTTATTTCCGTTGTGTTTGAAATGACTCCTACTAGTAAATGAGTCGTTGTTTTATTATCTATCCTATCATCATTTTACATGCTTGGGTGTTTTCTTATCAGTATTTTATGCTGATTTTGTACTGTGGTGTTTCTTTTTGATTCCGCACCACAGGTTTAGAGGATGGGTATCTGGCGTAGAAGGGGACGCGTTTCATCATTTGGATCATTAGTTTCTTAATTTTAAATTAGAACTCTTTAGTACTTTAAATACTTTAGTTTGCTTTATTCCCGATTTGTGGCTAGAACAATTGGATTGTAATTACGATTAGTTTTAATTATTTTATGGATGTTTTTGCTTGAGAACCATGTTATAAATCTCCTTGTGTTCGGGTTTAACCTCGGGTACAGAGTGAAATCCCCGTGTCTCCGGCTTGGGCATTTTGGGGGTGTTACATGTGGTATCAGAGCCGGCATTCTATAAAGGAAATCGAAACTTGTTAGGGTAACTAAAATGAATATAGGAAAAGTAATTAAAATTTGACAAGCCGTTGGGATTTTGGGTAATATTGTTAGGACTATTATGTGTGTAAGTTCTTAGAAAATAGGATAGAAAGAAAGTATTTCCACCCACCTACCCCTAACTAAGAGCCGTGGCCTACCCGAGTAACTATGTAATTGTGTTTTGAGGCGTTCCATTGGAGTTCGGGTTGGAAGCCTACTGTTTGGGTGATCAAAGGTTGGGGCTGTTATCAGGTTGGTTTCACCCAACCTTTTTAAGGCGTTTTGATGGGGGCCTTTGGTTGGGGGTTGCTTTTTCAAAAGTATTGTGGTTATGAATTTGAAGTCTTGGGAATATTTATTAGTTTTCGAAGAGTAGTCATTTCGTTTAAGCTATATACTTGTGGAGTAAGAGACTTATTGAGTTGTTTTCTTTTGTAGATGGTCGTAACCAAAACAACCGCTAGGAAACGTGTGTTGCCCGTTGAGAAGCACCCGGTTGTGACACCTTGGGTCGAGGGTGAGGATCTCACGACGTTTCGTGGTCGCGTCGTTCAGTATTGTGAGAAAAAGTTCTTTGCATTGGAGTTTCCTCGGTACCGTAATTCATCTTTTCAAGCATATTGTATGGTGAAAGCACTTCCTATGGGACCCATGTTTGGAGATATAATAGCCAAGTATAGCGACCTTAAGGACAATTTCAACCGAATGAACGCTAGGGAATATCTCTACCAAGGCGACTGGAGAGTGAGCGCCGACTTCATATGAAAATTGTTGATGGAGGTTCACGCTAAGTGACAAGGCTACACAGTTATTGAAGTGAATCCTATTGAAGCCAAGGAGGTGATCAACATAGAATCTAGTGATGATGAATAGGTGATAGTTATAGACTCTGCTGATGATGAAGAGGTGATCGTTATAGAATCTAATGACGATGAGGAAGTCGAAGATGACCCAATGGAAGATGATGAAGTTGAGGAAGACCCCGTGGAATACGATGGGAATGAAGAAGACCCAAGTGGTGGTGAAGAGCTCGAGTATGATGCCGATGATGATGAGAAGTTGGATGAAAGCGATGAAGACGAGGATTAAGCATGTTAGAACTTCTTTAGATTCCTAGACTTTGTTGCACTTTTGATTTATTTATCGGTTTGAATAAGGCTATAGTGCCAAGAAAATTTTTAAGTTCCTTAAATGATTTTTGAATAGCCACTTTTGGGCTAGAGTTAAATTCGTAGCGTTTTGTTTTAAGGATGATGAATATTGCTTTTGTTTTGAGGATCCGATTCGGGAGTTTAATAAATTTAGTTTTCTGATTTGGAGTATGAGTTCATGAATTAAGATTTCCTTGTATATTGTTAGCATTGATCAAGGGCATAGAAAGTGTTCATGGAGTAAGAACGCGAAGACTTTGATTTGGTGATACTTGAATCTGCGCAGCAGTGGGTTTTTGTTGTAGCAGAAGTATTTAATTTTGGAGTTATTTTTCTCTGAATTTTTCCCAGGGAGTAGACATACCCATGTATCTGCCATAAAAATTTCAACCCTATATGAGTTCTGGAGAATTAGTTACGGATTTTTTATGGCAGCTAGTAGACACGTATGGCTAATTCTGGGAGAAAGCCTAGCTCATTTTGAGAATTTGAAAGTCAGTTTAAGACCTTTCAAAGTCAGAGTTTATGTTCTGGTGGTCTGTGAAAGCAGCTGTAGTATTCTTTGTGCATCTTGTGTTCTATAATTTATTTTGAGTTGATTCTTCTCGGTTATGAAAGTAGACTCAGAGAAGTTGTTGCACACCAAAATTCATAATTTTTGCTTGTCCGATTTATCTTTTTCCAAATATTTGAAGAAGAATGAAAAATGAGACGTGATCATCCAATGTATAAAGGCATGATTAATTGAGTGATTGATGATCAATGTGTGACATTACTTGCCTAATTGCGCGTTACATGCCATGTATTCATGTTTACTTGTACTTCGTGATACTCTATGAATAATACAATAGGCTATAGTGGGGATTATAACTGATAGACCACATCAATACTACACCAGGAGAAATCGTCAAGTACTGATGGCAGCACCAAACAACAACAACAACATGGAGCAATTCTTTTCTCAGTTTGCTCAAATGGCTCAGAACATGAACCAAGGAGAGCCGATGTAGCCAATTGGGCGAAGAAAGTGGCTGACATGAAGCCTGGGAACTTTACAGGCAATGAGGATCATGTTGAGCTCGAAAACTTGATCGATGAGATGGATAAAATCCTTGAGTTGGTTGAGTGCCCCGAAAACCGCAAAGTTGTTTGCGCGAAATTCTACCTGAAGAATGAAGCTAATATATGGTGGAGGAGCACACGTAAGAACTTTTTAGCACATCCCAATTTCAATTGGGAGGCTCTTTAGACTCCACTTCGCACTCGCTTCTATCAGGATCATGTCCAGAATCAGAAGTACATAGAATTTGTGAATCTGACACAGGGGAATGATTCTGTGACCGAGTACTTTAAGAAGTTCATGGAACTATCCCGATTCGCAGGTCAACTGATGCCTGATGAGGCGACCAAGGTTAGGAAGTTCATGTCTGGTCTCGAACTTCATCTGCAGAAAGACTTGATGCGCAGGACGTACGATACTCTTCAGGAGGCATATGATAGAGCTGCAGCTGTTTGGCGCATTCAAGAGGCGCAAGATGAGAAGCGTGGAAAGTGCAATATTGAGAGCGCTGGGGGTTTTGGCAACAGTTAGGGTAGGATCAACCAAGGTGGTCAAGACAAGAGGTTCAAGCCCAACCTTGGAGGAGGTAACCAGGGTCAGTACCGTGGTAACAAGCAGAACAATGGAGATGATCAACCTCGTCGTTACATCTTCAAGAGGTGTCAACAGAATCACCCGGGAAAGGAATGCCAGGGAAACCCTGTCACTTGCCACAATTGCGGCAAGAAGGGCCATCGTGCGTATGAGTGCCGATCGAAACCAAATGGAAACCAACAGGGAAACCAGGGAGAAAATTATTAAGGGAACCGACAGTTCAACAACAACAATCAGGGCAGAAACAGGAACTATGGGAACCACAACAACCAGAATAATGGAGGCAAAAATTATGGCAGACAGCAGGCGAACAACCAAGGTAATGGAAGGAACAATGGAGTTCAGAACAAGAATAGGAACAACAACGCTCCAGCTAATGCCAACAAAAACAAAGGAACTGGCATAGCAGGAACCACAGCGCAGAACGGGAATGTTGCAAGGATTGCTGTCATGAGCAGGACTGAAGCAGAAGCAGCAAATGGAGTATTCACTGGTACATTTCTCGTCCATGATCAACCAGCATTTACTCAATTCGATTCTGGAGCATCGTATTCATTTATTTCATCATCATTTGTGGAAAAGTTGAGTCTCAATAAGCCGTCTAGAATATCCATCCCTGTAGCTACCCCAACCGGTCATGTAACAGTGTGTGACGCCATTTTTGAAGGGGTAGAAGTTAAGATTTCGGCTAGTACCTTACCAGCGAATCTAGTACAATTTGATCTTGGGGGGATAGATGTTATATTGGGAATGGATTGGCAGGGAAAATATCGAGCAGTTATAGACTGTCACGATCAGAAGATCAGGCTTAAAGGTCCAAAGGGAGAAAAGGTTTCTTACCGTGGCATCACGAAGGAACCATGTATCCGACTAGTGTCAACTTTGACCATAGTCAACCAGGTGAAGAAGGGGAATAGTGCTTATTTGTGTTATGTCCAAGACGTTTCTAAGAAGGAGAATGTGCTATAAGAGATACCAATAGTCAAGGAATTTCCCGATCTGTTCCCAGATGAGATTCCAGGAATACCACCTAGAAGGGAGATTGAGTTCACTATGGACTGAGCACCTGGAACAGCTCCAATCTCAGGCGTCGTACAGAATGGCACCAGTAGAGTTGGAAGAACTAAAGGATCAGTTGCAAGAACTACTTCAAAAGGTTTACATAAGGCCAAGTGTGTCCCCTTGGGGCGCACCTGTATTGTTTGTAAAGAAGAAAGATGGAAGCTTGAGGTTGTGCATTGACTATAGGGAGTTGAACAGTGCAACAATCAAGAACAAATACCCTTTACCCAGGATTGACGACTTGTTCGATCAGTTTCAAGGGGCGAGTGTTTTCTCAAAGATAGACTTGAGATCAGGGTATCACCAGCTTCGAGTAGCCGAGAAGGACATCCCGAAGACAGCCTTTAGAACAAGGTATGGCCACTATGAGTTTACTGTTATGCCTTTTGGTCTAACTAATGCTCCTGCAGTATTTATGGACCTAATGAACCGTGTTATGAGAACGTTTCTAGATCGATTCGTAGTCGTCTTCATTGATGACATCCTCGT
Source organism: Linanthus parryae (assembly GCA_023055425.1). Classification (NCBI taxonomy): domain Eukaryota; kingdom Viridiplantae; phylum Streptophyta; class Magnoliopsida; order Ericales; family Polemoniaceae; genus Linanthus; species Linanthus parryae. Next base: position 44,013,834 of record JALGPY010000006.1, read on the forward strand.
CTACTCAAAGAGCGAGGAAGAGCACGAAGAACATCTCAGAGAAGTGTTAGAAACTTTGAGACATGAGAAGTTGTATGCTAAACTCTCGAAATGTGAGTTTTGGCTAAATCATGTTCCATTTCTGGGTCACATAATCTCCAAGGAAGGGATATCCGTGGATCCAGGACAGATTTCAGCAGTTAAACTCCGAAGAATGTTTCAGAAATAAGAAGTTTTCTGGGATTAGCAGGATATTAAAGGCGTTTTGTAAAAGATTTATCGAAGATCGCTGGTCCGCTAACTACACTAAACAAGAAGATGGTAAAGTGTCAGTGGGGCAAAGATTGTGAAGAAGCATTCCAGACATTGAAGGAAAAGTTGACCACAACACCGGTGTTAGCTTTACCCAATGATTCTGGCGAGTTTGACGTGTACAGCGACGCATCGAAGAAGGGTTTAGGATGCGTGCTTATGCGGGAAAGAAGGGTTATTGCCTATGCTTCGAGACAACTGAAAACTCATGAAGAGAACTATGCTACGCATGATTTAGAGCTTGCAGCAATAGTTTTCACACTAAAAATATGGAGACATCACCTATATGGATTAGTGTGTAGATTGTATACTGACCACAACAGTCTCAAGTACATTTTCACTCAGAAAGAGCTAAATAACAGGCAAAGACGTTGGCTAGAGATCATAAAGGATTATGAGTTGCGTATCCAATACCACGAGGGGAAGGCGAACATAGTAGCTGATGCGTTGAGCCGGAAATCGAGCCATACTTTAGAAACTATGCTAGTTTTGCCAGATCGACTATGCCATGAGTTCCGAAAGCTCGAGACTGAAGTGGTGGAACAAGGTGGAGTAAAGAATATCCTTGGGAATATGTCAGTTGTGCCAGATGTCTTAGAAGAGATAAGGAGTAACCAGTCAGGAGATGTGAAGCAGGAAAGGATAAAGACGAAGATTGCAGAAGGTCAAGCAAAGGATTTTAAGATCCATGAAGATGGAAGTATCTGCTACAAGGGAAGATGGTGTGTACCACACAAGTGTGCGGAAACCAAGGAAAAGTTGATGCGTGAAGCACACAACACACCCTACTATGTACATCCAGGGGGTGACAAACTCTATAAGGATCTGAAGAAGACATTTTGGTGGCCCAACATGAAAAGGGAAGTGGCAGAATTCGTGGCAAGATGTCTGACTTGTCTAAAGGGAAAGTTTGAACATAAGAGAATGGGAGGCTTAGTTCAACCATTAGATGTCCCAGTTTGGAAGTGGGATTCAATTTCGATGGATTTTGTAACTGCTTTGCCGACATCGAAGAATGGGCTGAATCAAATTTGGGCCGTAGTTGACAGATTGACCAAGACAGCAAGGTTCATTCCGATGAAATATACATGGAATATGGAACAAAGAACCGATGCGTTTATGAAGAACATTGTGAGGTACTATGGATTTCCAATCTCTATAGTTTCCGACAGGGATCCCAACTTTCTTTCTCACTTCTGGAAAGTACTCCAGGAAGCATTGGGAACATAGTTGAAATTTAGCACGACATTCCACCCTGCTACGGATGGACAAACCAAAAGAACGATTCAGACCTTGGAGGATATGCTATGTTCGTGTGTTATGGACTTTCAAGGTTCATGGGTCAATAGATTACCTTTGATAGAATTCTCCTACAACTACAGTTACCACGCCAGCATTCGAATGGCACCGCACGAAGCGTTGTATGGAAGAAAGTGCCGAACACCACTGTGTTGGAGCGACATAAGCAAGACAATGGTAATTGGTCCACAACTAATTAAAGAGATGACAGATCAGGTGAGACTTATCCAGCAGAAAATGAAAGCAGCCCAGGATAGACAGACGTCATACGCTGATCAGAAAAGGAGACCATTGGAGCTTCAAATTGGAGAAAAAGCATTTCTTAAAGCTTCTCCTACTAAGGGAGTCGTGAGGTTCAATAAGAAAGGGAAGTTGAGCCCGAAATTCATTGGACTATATGATGTCATAGAGAAGATTGGAGAAGTGGCTTATCGATTGGATTTACCATCGAATTTGGGTCGTGTTTACAATGTATTCCACGTATCTCAGCTGAAGAAGTACGTGCCTGGCCCATCTCATGTGTTGGATCCCGAACCAGTAGAACTGGATCCGTCTTTGAGTTATGAGGAACATCCTGTTAAGATCCTAGACACCAAGACAAGGGATACCCGCAACAAGAGTGTCAAGATTGTAAAGGTATTATGGACAAATCACCTCACCGAAGAGCCAACTTGGGAAGAGGAGGATGATATGCGAAAGAAGTACCAACACCTTTTTGACGAGGTACTTTGAGTTCCGAGGACGTCACTCCTCTAAGGGGAGAGGATGTAATCCTTCGGTTTTTAATATGGTATTCCTTATAGTATATTGCATATCATTCATGACCTTAGGTTTGCATTTAGTAGTTGTACCCTTGAATGTAGGTTCATACCTTATTGTGGTTGAGGAATTGGTTTAAGCTTCGAGGACGAAGCTCTCTTTAAGGAGGGAATGATGAAACACCCCGTTTTGTGACTATGGGTATTTTGTGATATTATTATAAGTGTTGGGGAGTTGATTTAATTGTCGAGAGTTAATTATAATGGTTACTAGAGTTTGGGGGATCGTTGTGACTTTAAATTAAGTTGGGGGGAGGTAGTTGTCTTTTTGGCTAAACTAGGGGAGGGAAAAGTGTCTTTACCCACAGATTGGTATTATTTTGACCCAATTTTTCTTCCTACGTAAAGTTTACTATTTCAAGAGGGTTTCCTTCCCTATGAGTTTGATTTTTCTCCACTTCTCATAAAACCCTTACTCTCTTTTTTCTCTCTATCTCTCACGTCTCTCTCCCTCACACCCGTCCCTCTCTCTCTCTCTCACTCTCTTTTTCTCTCTCTTCCCTGATGGCAGCAGAAACAGCCACACCACCGCTGCCGTCGCCTCTCTCTCTCTCCCTGTGCAGGTAATCTCTCTCTCTCTCTCTGTCTCTGTCTCTCTCTCTCTCTCTCTCTCTCTCTCTTCTTCTCTTTTCTCTCTCTCTCCGTCCTCTCTCCATCCGACCCACCATGGGCGGCGGTTTTGTCTTGTTTTCTCTTGATTTCTCTTGTTCTCTTGATCTCTTGTGTTGACTCAAAGACTTCTAAGTGTGTTTTGAGAAGTTACTGTTTAGAGTGATGAAAGACAAAGAAAAAGTATTTCTAAGGCTCCAAAGCCTTGAGATGCTACTCACAACTTCAAAGCTTTGACATATGTTTTCTTTACAGTGTGATCTAATAATTCTGTGATGCAGGTGGTATATCTGATGTTTAAGATCAGAGATTTGCTGCAAATATCCTTGTTATACATTCTTTATATATCTAACAAAATTGCAGATATCCTAGTCAGAGTGAATCAAAGGTTTCTGTTCTTAATATTGAAAGACTGTGAAGCATGTTTAGAGCTCCAATTCCTTGAGATGTGCCTTAAGCTGCTGACAGTTTTACAGAATTAACTTGATTTTCTCTTGCATGATTTGATCTTTGTTATTATGATTGTTTAACGACTTTCACAAGTCTTAAACTGGTTTAATATGTTTCAGAAGTTAATCAGGTTATTGATTTATTCATATGATCTAGTTTTTATTCAGAAACTGGAAATCCAAACAGACTTAGTGCTGTTATATTTCTGGATTTTTGTTGTTGTTGTTGTTGTGTTTAATGTTGTTGCAGGTTTTTCAGACGTGCAAAAGCAATCTCAACAAACTCCAACGGGTATCTACTCAAAGCTGTTTTGAATTGCAGTTAGAAAGGATGAGGATTTGCAGGAACTGAGATCCTAAAATATCTCATTCAGTTGCAGAGAGTGGATAAAAGGCTGGTTTGAAATTTGAAAGATAGAGAAGCTTACAGAAAAACTGAGAGAGGTGTGATACATTCATTGAAGACCAGACAGTCAATCCCTCACAAATTCAGGCTTCAATCACTGCTTTCAGAAGATCAATCATTCCAGTTCCTGAAGAACACATCCAGGCCTTCACAAGCTTATTCTTCTACTGTGTTCTTCTGTATTGTAATCTGCTTATCTTCTGTATATCTTAAACCTCACAAAACCTAGTGGTTTGTTGTTCAAGTGAACAACAAGAGGTTCTTGTTAGCTCAACAGTTAGTAGCTGTAACTAGATAAGTTTGGAACCACAAGCTGTATAGTTGTAAGGGAGTTCACTTAGGCTTGGAGATCTGGGGCTGTTTCTGTGTGAGAAACAAGAAGTGTTTGCCCAATCCTAATGGGATTAGATCCCTCAGGCAGAGATTAGGTCCATTGGGACTGAACTTTGTAAATTTCCTTTTGTTCTTTACTTTACAGTTTTTGCTATTTACTTCAGCAAGCAAATCAAATCAAACTAGGGTTTATTAAATTTTTAGAACTGGTGATAGTTCAAGGCCTTGAAGCTTTCTGTTTGCCTTAGAAAATTTCTGACTAGTTTTGTAAAATCTCAAGGCCTTGAGATTTGAGTCTTTCACTTATTCACGTAATTAAAACTTGTGTTTTAGCAAAAAGTTTCCATACTCTATTCAACCCCCCCCCCCTTCTAGAGTATTTTGGTCATGTATTTAGTCTACATTACAAACTTTCAATTGGTATCAGAGCTTGGGTCACTACTATAGAGTGTTGGAATAGATGATGTGACTAGTCATGTTGTGTATAAAAGTGAAGTGATGTGACTAGTCATGTGGAGTGTTGAAATGTTTTTACTTTACTTGAAAAGACTACACAATTGTGTGATGATGGCCAAATATGGCTTGAGTATTTTGTAAGCAAGTTATGTCTAGTCATTTAAGAGTATGATGATAACTATTGATTTTTTTTGTGTGTGTGCTCATACAATAATGTTCTAGTCATGCTATATGGCTTGTTATTATAGCTTCTTTGTGGTCCATATTGATAAGAGATGTTAGAAAATAGTCATTGGGTCCATATATATACATATTCCCCTTATTTTTCTACACTTAGAGTAGTAAAATAATAAGTTTTTGTCATGTTTTGAGAGGCCATCCTCTCAAATTCGGGAATATACTTGAAAAGTGTGAGTGATTGGGCAAGATAGCTTGAAAAATAAGAAATGTAAAGTGTGTAGGGGAAATAAGCTTGATGGGACAAAAGAGACTTGACTAGCATGGCTAAATCTAGGAAAATCATGGGTCTCAACCTTAGGAAAAGCATGAGTCCAACTCTTCCCTACACTAGATGTATATGCAAACCATATGTACATAACATATTAATACATATATTAAATTTTAGGAATACCTTCATACCATCAACCTTAATGACTCAAATTGAATTCTTATCTCAAATCACCAATTTACCCCTAGTCTTAAAACGGGGTATTACATCCTACCCCCCTTAAAGAGAGCTTTGTCCTCGAAGCTAGAGATACACGTCTGGCAAGTAACTTCTCTATTATGCAAATATCAAACAAACAATAAAAATGAAGTTCTCAAATCAAACGAAACGATATCAAAGGATAAGGGTCGAAGTGAAAGCAAGAACAACACTTAAGCTACCCACAACCCGATCGGCTTTTCCAATTTTATCATCTTAGCCTATGTTCATTTTAAGTTACCCTACAGGTTTCAGTTCCTGAGTGGAAAGAACTGCTTTGATACCACCTGTAACACTCCCCTATTTCAGGCTCGGGAGAGACCGGGAGAGTGCTACTTGAATACAGAAATCGAGAACAAAACATTCCATTTAAAATCAAATAATACAACTTATTACATGATCAACTTTAGACAACAAATACAATGTTACGGTAATGATTCTATCAAGCTATCGTTCTTAACATAAAGTGACGATGTGTGATAATCTACGTGAGTCCCGAATCCCTCTACTCCATAATCCTAGCTCCTAAACCTGCAGAGGAATGAAAACAAAGACCGCAGTTTTCCCAAAGTCAGCAAGAAATGCTGAGTGAGGTACACCTTTGCATGTAAAACAGAAAGATGATAAACATCACAGTGTTACACATTTAATAATAATTGAGGAATAACATAATAGGAGTAAAAGTAACCCAAAATCAGAGTTTGCAGCGTCATAAACTACAGTGTTAGCCAAATTACGATTGGCAATATCCAGCTTCAAACATTTCCAATTAAATCCTTCACAAGTGCTAGTTTCCAAATTGAATAAGAATTCAGGTATCACTTTCCAAATATAGAATCAAAGGAGCCAATTATTAAGCACAGTACCGGAAGTAGTAATGGTCAACAAAGAACCTCCTTAATGATCAACAAAGGACTTCCCAAATAGTAATGGTCAACAAAGGAACTCCTTAATGGTCAACAAAGGACATCCTAAATAGTAATGGTCAACAAAGAACCTCCTTAATGGTCAACAAAGGACCTCCCAACTGCCATACTAGACCTTAAGTGTTGCAACACCCTCTTAAGAAGCAAAATGCCAGAAGGGTGATTACTAGCTGGGAGTCTAGCCAACAAGGCGAAGAGCCAATGCCAACAAAGGACCTCCCAAATAATAATGGTCAACGAAGGACCTCCCAGATAGTAACATATTCCGGTACGTGCGGTATTCGACTTTATGTTATCAACGAATTATTATTTCCCGTGAAAGTTTCAAAACAATCATTTCGAAATGTAACCAAACTCAATAAAATCATGTGAGTCACAAAACACATTTTGAGACAAATATTAAAAATCACGTTTAGACACGAAGGAAGCTAGACACGCAAGGATAAGCATGTATACTCACCTCAGGTCGATACAACAGTTAGTACGAAGGAGCGTCGACAAAGCCTATGTCCACGAATCCGTCCCCTACAATTTACGAGTCTCTATAGTCACAAAGGTAATACTTCTAACACAATAAATGTACTAACCCGATATGAATGCTTGGTTATGACATATGATCAAATCCAACTCTTACGGTCCAAATAGATGCCAAAATGATTTTCATGTACAAATTGTGATAATTCTAGGTTAATTTGTATCATACTAGTAGTTAATACTAATTTTAAGTAAATCTCGTTTGAGGGAGTTATGAGTTATTGCAATAGGGTTAAAAATTAAAATTTTCAACTTGACACAGTTTATGAAAATCAGTATTTAAAAATATCTAAAATTTATTTTGGTGTGAAACCACTTGGAGATGAAAGTAGACACGTAGGGCTTCGTAACGGTATAAAGTGAAGCAAAAACAGAGTTCGTATGAGTGAGTTATGACCTCACAAAGTTGGGTCAAATAATATGTCTGAATCCAGATTTTCAGATCCGACTCATCTTACAAAAAATGGCATTCTGGAAAAATTATAAACAGTTTGAATATGAAACCAGTTGGAAATGAAAGTAGGCTCTTAGACCTCCGAAACGATATATGGTGGGACGAAAACCGAATTTTTATAAGTGAGATATGACCTCTCAAAGTCATGTCAAGAATTTTGGCCGAAAATTTAGTATCAAAACGAGACTAACTTATTTCGAATTTCATTTCTTTCCACAATATTATGAGAATACTTCATTTTAGTTATATCAAATAGATGAAATATGGTCTATATGAAGAACCAACCAAGTAAGTGAAGAACTCTAAGATAAATTGCATTAACGTAAGTATAAAATATGCATGAGTTTAACTTTGTTTGGAATGAAATGTCGTGTCATGGATGAGTACTTATATTGACACTTAGAAAGTGAAGAGCTAGGATAGAAGCTTATCAAACTTGATCTTTAAGAGATTCAAAAGAAGTTTAGTGAGGAAGAGAGAGCTTGAGGCCTTCAACAATGGAAGTAAGGAGAGTGTGGTTGTGGTGGTGTCATCCAAGTGAAATAGATGTATTTATAGAGGAAGGTGGAGTGTTGGTGTGGAGTGATGAGATATGACATATGGAGTATTGGAGTGGAGTGATGTGACATGACATGTAGAGTATTAGAGTGAAGTGATATGACTACTCATGTTGAGTGTTGGATTGGATGTGACTACTCATATGTAGTATAAAAATAGAGTGACAAGTCATGTAGAGTGTTGGAATAGATGATGTGACTAGTCATGTTGTGTATAAAAGTGAGGTGATGTGACTAGTCATGTGGAGTGTTGAAATATTTTTACTTTACTTGAAAAGATTACACAATTGTGTGATGATGGCCAAATATGGCTTGAGTATTTTGTAAGCAAGTTATGTCTAGTCATTTAAGAGTATGACGATAACTATTGATTTTTTTGTGTGTGTGCTCATACAATAATATTCTAGTCATGCTATATGGCTTGTTATTATAGCTTCTTTGTGGTCTATATTGATAACAAATGTTATAAAATAGTCATTGGGTCCATATATATACATATTCCCCTTATTTTTCTACACGTAGAGTAGTAAAATAATAAGTTTTGGTCATGTTTTGAGAGGCCATCCTCTCAAATTCGGGAATACACTTGAAAAGTGTGATTAATTGGAAAAGATAGCTTGAAAAATAAGAAATTTAATGTGTGTAGGAGAAATAAGCTTGATGGGACAAAAGAGATTTGACTAGCATGACTAAATCTAGGAAAATCATGGGTCTCAATCTTAGGAAAAGCATGAGTCTAACTCTTCCCTACACTAGATGTATATGCAAACCATATGTACATAACATATTAATACATATATTAAATACTAAGAATACCTTCATACCATTAACCTTAACGACTCAAATTGAATTCTTATCTCAAATCACCAATGTACCCATAGTCTTAAAACGGGGTATTACACCACATTTTAGCCATTGTACCCGGGACCTCTGGTGCCAAATGTCTTCCTCTTGTTGGAGGAGTTTGTTGTAGTTTGATTTTGCAAGGCGAAGGTGGTTAACAACTTGACCACTTTGATGCCTATTCTGCAAATGGGCTATCTCCTTTTTCTGATCATTGATCTTCTTCCTTAATTTGCCCACTGTGTTTTTGCTCCAAGCTTGCGAGTCAGTGGCGCAAGAGCTAAGTTTTTCTTTTACCGAAGTGCCACCCGCTGCCCAAACATTTATGATTTTTTCGTCACAATCTGGCTCTCTTAGCCAGGCAGCTTCAAAGAAGAATCTTTTGGGTCCAACATGCATAACCGATTGCGAAGGGTTATCAAATTTTAGTTCTATCGGGTTATGATCCGAAGTGGAACTAATTAAATGATTAACCCTCGCATTGCCATACAAAGAGCGTCATTTCAGATTCGCCACAACCCTATCAAGGCGTTCTCTGGTGTTGGCATTGTCTTTTTGGTTATTCGACAAAGTGTAGGGATTCCCAACAAATCCCAGTTCGTAAGCTCACACCTCCTAAGATCGTGTATAAACGGATTAGTTTGTATAGAAGTAACAAATCTTCCTCCATCCTTTTCGTTTTGAGACACTACTTCATTAAAATCGCCGAGTACACACCAAGGAGCATCTCCATGTGGTTTAAGACGTTGAAGTACTTCCCACGAGTTATGCCTTTCGCTCTTCTCCGGGTCTCCATATAACCCAGTAAAGAACCAAATGGTATCACAATCCTTCATTTTCACCGAACAGTGCATAAAATGAATAGATCGCAGATGAACCTTCAACTCGACGTTATCATCCCATAGCAACGCTAGGCCTCCGCCACGACCGACGCAGCCAACGTAAGCTCCATTTGCATACTCCAGCTTCCTTCGAATCAATTCCATCTCTTGAGAAACTAGCCTTGTTTCCATGAGGAAAACAAGGTTTGGGCGGCTACTCTTCACAGTATCGTGAAGAGCTAGGACGTTGCTGGGGTTGCCAAGCCCCCGAACGTTCCAGCTTAAGGCACTCATTGCTCTAGGCAGAGCTGCTCAGCAGCCTCCGCCGGTGATGGGTTTTGTGTAGTTACTTCGCATTCCATCGTTTCTTCAATGTTACTGTTAAGCTGATTCTCGTCCCCCGGCTCAATACTCAGAGTATCATTGCTACAGTTCCTTTTTCCCCCTCCGCTTCTGAGACCCTTTTCTGTAAAAATCATAGGAGGCTGGCCCTTTATTTTTTGCTTGGCCGAACTGTTGTTTTCTTCATCTTCAGTGTTTTCTTTCATCTTCCTTCGTTTGCCTATCTTTCAGATTTACTTTTTTCCGTGCCTTGGAATTCCTTGGGGATCTAACTCCACTGGAGAAGGGATTTTTCAATGTCGCATTTTCCAAGCTCTGACCTCGTTGATTTCATTCCCATAAGAAACGGGAAAAGTGAAATTCAATTTTGGGAGCTGGTTGGATAATGCCTTATCAGAATGATTTTGATCCCCTAAAATAAGGGAGCCATTAATATCCAAATCAATAAAAGATTGATTGATTTGATTAGTATCAATCGGCATCCCAACTTCCCCTGGATAATCTTTATTTTTTGGAAGCCATGCCTCTTTTGGCTTATTGTTGACCCTTTGATTTCCTTTCCCTTTTGGAAAGTCAAATGAGGGTTTGGAGCTTCCAAAATTCCGAGATTGCCCTTCGTCGGTCGCCCTCTTGCTGCCCATCGGCTCCTTCTCCACTGAATTTCGCTTTCCGGCTTGGCGACCAAGAACCCATTCACCAAACTCCGATTCTTGCTTGTTTTGGATCATATGGTCGCGTTTCGAACACGAATTCGTAGTGTGTTCAATGAGACCACACCATTCACATACCCGTGGTATGCGCTCATATTTGAGGTTCACCCAGAATTTTTCACCATCTTCAGTACGAATGTTAGCTCTTCTACGAAGAGGCTTATAAGTCTTGATTCTGGTACGAACTCGAATACAGCGATCCATTTCGTCCCCATCCAAATGGGTCATTACCTTTCTAGGTTCGCCAATTGATGCAGCAATATGAGTTCCAATATCTTCATGAATAATATGAGTGGGAATGCCAAGGATTTGTATCCAAACCCATAAATCCGTGAACGAGCACTCCTTGACATCCTTCCTAATATCCCATTCTCGAAGAAGAAGTAACGGCGAATCATAGCTCCATGGTCCACCATGGGAGACCTGTTCCATAGTCTGTTTTGTACAAAACTTGAAAACGAAGGTATTCAAACCTACCTCCATGATTTTCTGATCCTCCTCCGGACACCATAGACGCCGGAACAGCTCTCTCATTCCTTGACTATCGGTTTTTTCCGAGCCTACGAATCTTCCAATCAAACAAAGCTTCCAGTCAAGCTTTACCTTATCACATACTGATTTTCTGATCACGATCTCTGTCTTCTCATCTTCAGATAGCGTGATTTTGTTAACCCATTCTTCATCCTCAATCCCACCGTGTGCCATAGTACCCATAAACTTTCTAGTTTGGAAATGACACTTTCACCTCCCAGGGTTGAAAAGCTGAACTTTTGGATTTGGACTTATAAGTGATACCAAACTCACCCAAAGACACTCCAAAACTTTCTTGGATGGGGGCAATAGTAAAGTCAACTTCGTTGAATCAAAACTCTCTCGTTCCAGACTTGCCCTGAGCTCTCTCAAGCCAACCCTCTCCACCGAACGCGATTCAAGTACGACAATCTGTTCTCCGTGTTTTCAGGGGTGAATCCTCATATCGATGCCCTCAATCCCTCGTACCCTAAAATGCATTTGTGTTTTGAACTTCAAGGTGTTCTTACATACTTCGTATGTCAATTAGGGTTTCATTTAATCATCTTCTTCCCCTTCAATGTTTTTAGAGAAATTAATAGCAAGGAATTACAACATCCTACTACTGATTGGAATTGGTTTATGTGCGTGCCATGGTAATGTTTAGGAGGGTTTGTTTATGTGAGTTATGGTAGTATCATCGGAGCATCAATAACAGGTTAAAACTTATGGTAGTTTTTTTTTTTTTTTTTTTTTTTTTTTTTTTTTTTTTACATTAGTAAATTGAGACATTAATTTAATTTGGCGTTTTCTTGCATTACGATATTGCGAGGGTTTTAGCTTGAAGGTGTAATTTTTAACTGTGTACTTAGAGCTGTATCTCGATACATTGGGTTACATACAACGCACACAGTTTAGGTTAAAATTTAAAATACCATATTGCTTACCCTAATTAATATCCACAACAGGACGTACGCGGAAGAGTTGAATATGCTACTGGTGGGATCTATAAACAGGCGAGAGTTGGTGGGCGAAGGACTATGGTCAACTGCTAACGAAGGTTAGCTATTTGAACAATAAGCTTAAATATGAAAGTAGTCAATCATGTTATACTTAAGGGGGTTTATTTTGTGAGGAAAAACACCAACCCACACCTCTACATCTGGTAGGAAGGGAGGAACTAAAATACAAGCAAATTCATATCTATATCTATATATATATAAAAGCAGCCAAGTGCAAATATTGCATTATGATTTGTCATTTGTCGTTCTGAACTCCCTTTAATAACGACATGTGTATTACCACCTAAAGACTTCCGCCCAATCATTATCTCCCACCTTGACTTTTGAAAAATAAAAAACACAAGTGGCATGTGAGCTGTCCATAATATGTAATCCTATTCATCACTGAACTAATTAATTTCCACCCTCAATCATCCCCACTTCCTGATGAGAAGTAATACCCATCACTACAGTAGTAAGTAGCACTAAATTTCTACACGTAACTGAAAGTCCCCAAATGTTTTACTCTCCATAGTTTGCTATGCTAAGCCTCTCCACCTCTTCGACTCCGTAACCTTCCTGCAATTGAAGAGGCACCGTTGAGAGTGCAGATTACTTTCATTGCTTTGTAAGTGCCCGTTCAATTCTGGTGTTTTCTACCATATCGTTTCCGCAGAGCTTGGTTTTACTGCCTTTCGCTCATTTCCAGGTGCTTTGTTTTTCAGGATTTGTATCTGCTAGGTGTTTGGTTGTAATCCTCAATCAGGTACAAGTTTCTTTGAAACTTTGTTAGAAATAATTTTACAGGCCAATTGGGTTTAGGCTAGCTACTCACTGTAAACACTATTGCTGAAATTAGAATTTCGTATGTATTTGTCTCATTCCTGTTACCATATTTTCCACGAATTATTCATGCTCCAAAGTTTTTTTACTTTTTATTTTTTTTATCATCAGTTATCCCAACCATGTTTAGATTTTGTTAATTTTCGGTCTGAGATGATCCTGTCGATTCTTTCATTCGAACCATGTCGTGAGAAGTTCTGCACCAATTTTTTTTATTTTGCCCATTATTAGTTACATCATTTAATAGATTAAGATATTGTTGATCTCTGTACCACCAACTCATTAGAGCAGGGTAGCAAAGCGTAATCAGCTGTTGATAACAAAAATGAGAGAATCCAGAAAATAGAACGATTCGAAAACAAAGGTCAGAATCGGAACCGAGGTGCCATATGATATTACCATATAGAATATTATCGTTAAACATAACTGGTAGTTTCATTGTTACCTTAAGTCATCTTATTTTCTTCATTTCAGAGCCACACTCTTTTACTATTTTAACAAAATCATATTCATCACTGAACTAATTATTTTCCACCATCAATCATCCCCACTTCCTGATGAGAAGTAATACCCATCACTACAGTAGTAAGTAGCACTAAATTTTCTACACGTAACTGAAAGTCCCCAAATGTTTTACTCTCCAGAGTTTGCTATGCTGAGCCTCTCCACCTCTTCGCCTCCGTAACCTTCCTTCAATTGAAGAGGCACCATTGAGAGTGCAGATTACTTCCATTTCTTTGTAAGTGCCCGTTCTATTCTGGTGTTCTCTACCATATCGATTCCGCAGAGCTTGGTTTTACTGCCTTTTGCTCATTTCCAGGTTCTCTGTTTTCCAGGATTTGTATCTGCTAGGTGTTTGGTTGTAATCCTCAACCAGGTACAAGTTTCTTTGAAACTTTGTTAGAAATAATTTTACATGCCAATTGGGTTTTAGGCTAGCTACTCACTGTAAACACTATTGCTGAAATTAGAATTTCATATGTATTTGTCTCATTCCTGTTACCATATTTTCCACGAATTATTCATGCTCCAAAGTTTTTTTACTTTTTATTTTTTTTATCATCAGTTATCCCAACCATATTTAGATTTTGTTAATTTTCGGTCTGAGATTATCCTGTCGATTCTTTCATTCGAACCATGTCGTGAGAAGTTCTGCACCAATGTTTTTTATTTTGCCCATTATTAGTTACATCATTTAATAGATTAAGATATTGTTGATCTCTGTACCACCAACTCATTAGAGCAGGGTAGCAAAGCGTAATCAGCTGTTGATAACAAAAATGAGAGAATCCAGAAAATAGAACGATTCGAAAACAAAGGTCAGAATCGGAACCGAGGTGCCATATGATATTACCATATAGAATATTATCGTTAAACATAACTGGTAGTTTCATTGTTACCTTAAGTCAGCTTATTTTCTTCATTTCAGAGCCACACTCTTTTACTATTTTAACAAAATCCTATTCATCACTGAACTAATTAATTTCCACCATCAATCATCCCCACTTCCTGATGAGAAGTAATACCCATCACTACAGGAGTAAGTAGCACTAAATTTTCTACACGTAACTGAAAGTCCCCAAATGTTTTACTCTCCAGAGTTTGCTATGCTAAGCCTCTCCACCTCTTCGACTCCGTAACCTTCCTGCAATTGAAGAGGCACCATTGAGAGTGCAGATTACTTCCATTGCTTTGTAAGTGCCCGTTCAATTCTGGTGTTTTCTACCATATCGTTTCCGCAGAGCTTGGTTTTACTGCCTTTTGCTCATTTCCAGGTGCTCTGTTTTCCAGGATTTGTATCTGCTAGGTGTTTGGTTGTAATCCTCAACCGGGTACAAGTTTCTTTGCAACTTTGTTAGAAATAATTTTACAGACCAATTGGGTTTTAGGCTAGCTACTCAGTGTAAACAATATTGCTGAAATTAGAATTTCGTATGTATTTGTCTCATTCCTGTTACCATATTTTCCACGAATTATTCATGCTCCAAAGTTTTTTTACTTTTGATTTTTTTTTATCATCAGTTATCCCAACCATGTTTAGATTTTGTTAATTTTCGGTCTGAGATGATCCTGTCGATTCTTTCATTAGAACCATGTCGTGAGAAGTCCTGCACCAATGTTTTTTATTTTGCCCATTATTAGTTACAGCATTTAATAGATTAAGATATTGTTGATCTCTGTACCACCAACTCATTAGAGCAGGGTGTTGATAACAAAAATTAGAGAATTCAGAAAATAGAACGATTCGAAAACAAAGGTCAGAATTGGTATTTAGCTCTGACTTATGCCAGCCAAAGAATAAGTCACAATGGCCGAAGCTATGAAATATTTAAACAACAACGAAAATCGGAACCGAGGTGCCATATGATATTACCATATAGAATATTATCGTTAAACATAACTGGTAGTTTTATTATTACCTTAAGTCAGCTTATTTTCTTCATTTCAGAGTTACACTCTTTTACTATTTTAACAATCTGTTGGTTTTCATGTTTGTTTGCTTTGTCAGATCCATGAAAGAGAATATTGATGCTAGAAGTGCTAGAGAAAAAAGATGGCTCATTTTGCAGAAGAAGCGAAACTGCGTTATTCGTCCGTCAAATCGTCAAAATTTGAGACCGCCTCTGCCGGCATTTTTGTTACATGATGTTACATGGACTGAACATGTTTCATTTAACTCAACTGTTTTCCCCCCTCCTTCAACCATAAAAGAGAACATTGCTGCCAGAAGTGCTAGAGAAAAAAGAAGGCTCATTTTACAACAAAAGCGCAACCCCAAAATTAGTCCATCAAATCGGGAAAATCCGATACCATGTCAGCCGGCTTTTATGCTACATGATGTCCCATGTTCTGGACAAGATTCATTTAACTCAAGTGTTTCAAAGCCTCCTTCAGACAAAGAAGCAAGGGTGAGGCGCCAACCTATAATTTCACGCAAAAGGAAGCGTACAGGTGAAGGCACACTTTCTTATAAGTAAATTTTACAAAATTAATTATTTTTATTTGATTTCAATTTCTAAAAAATGTCGGTGTTAAATTTCATGTAATTTTTATAATAATTTTAAATTTTTATATAATTGAATGCGCACAGGTTTGACACGGAAAGGAGTTAAGCCCCACAATTTTAGACCTCCAACAATGGTTTGTGGATATTGCGGAGCAATTATGTTGTACCAGGAACGGAACTGCAAATCATGGAATCCTCGCAAACCAAATTTCTCACTTTGCTGCTCAGAGGGTAAAGTACAGCTTCCCCTGCTAAAACCATCTCCTCCTGCATTGAAAAGACTTCTTGATCGTAATGGAGGTCCCCTCGCTAAGTTTTACCAAAGTAATATGAGAATGTTGAATGCCACATTATCCTTCACATCAATGGGTGGCAATATTGATTACGCCATGAATAAACGTCGTGGCCCCAGGAGTTTCCGCCTGAACGGTCATAACTATCATCGAATTGGCTCATTGATTCCACCACCTGGACTGAAGGCCAGCTTTGCCCAATTGTACATCCATGACACTGAAAACAAAGTTAGAAACAGAGTTGAGGCTTTAAATTGTGATGATACGTCAGTGGATATCAAAACTTCAGTGGTGGATGTTCTATTGCAGATGTTAGATGATCATAATGTTTTGGTTAAAAAATTCCGAATGGCAAGAGACAGGTTTAAAGAATCAGAGGTTGGACCATTACGTTTACATTTCCTCAGCAATAGAAGCACAAATGGTAGGCGCTATAATTTGCCAACATCAGCTGCACTTATTGTCGGGGATTTCAATGTTGAAAGAGCTGAAAGAGATATAATTATTGATGAAAGGAGTCGGGGTTTGAAAAGAATTAGTGTCCTACATCCAGCATTCATGGCCATGCAATATCCTCTTCTATTCCCTTATGGTGAAGATGGGTTCAGATTAGTTATTAAGCACAATGTAAAAGAAAAAGTTGGCAACAAAGAGACTTATGTCACGATGAGAGAATTCTATGCTTTCAGACTACAACATCGCAGAAACGAAGGAGATACCTTACTCCGAGGTGGTATGTTGTAGATGCCTACACATGCATAGAGGAGGCTCAATTAATGTGGATAAGGAATAATCAAAAGAAATTGAGAACTGAATTGTATAGAGGGTTGAAGGATGCTGTATTTAGAGGTGAAATTGATCCAATTTCCATAGGGAAACAAATATTGTTACCTTCTACTTTTACTGGAAGCCCCAGGTTCATGGCGGAGAACTACCAAGATGCTATGGCTATTTGTAGATGGGCTGGTTATCCTGATCTGTTTCTTACTTATACTTGCAATCCTAAATGGATAGAAATTGAAAGTTTTCTGTCTCTAAATCCTGGACTAAAGGTTGAGGATAGTCTGGATGTTGTTGCAAGAGTTTTCAAAATAAAGCTTGATGAGTTTTTGGATCAACTAACACGTAAACAACATTTTGGAAGGGTGATTGCAGGTACTCCTTAAAACTAATGCTACTACATATTGTGCTTTACGTATGCATTTTTTATTGTTGTAAAGGAAAATAATTAATAATCTAACTCATGAATCTATCTATATATATATATATATAAGCAGAGAAGTGCTACGGTTGCTTGAGAATTTGCCATGTGTAATTTATTACAATACAAAAAAATGACATTTCTCATGCTTATTTGGACTCTGACCAATAAAATTCTGCCAAGTTGTTTTGTACTGATGAATGTGAAAGAGATTTGTCAATTCACTCATATTTGAAATAAATGCAAATAATTTCAAATGGTAGATTAATGTCAAACTCTTATCAGTTACAGATTTCAGAAAATTATGCCATCACTAATACAAAAACTCGCATACATATATTATGTGGTGTCCTTATCAGAATTTATATTTTTGATCAATATAGCTATACAATAAAATTCAAAGGTCAATAAATTTAATTCAATGCGAAGGAGAGACCCTTTGTTATGCATAATTGACAGAATCAAGGGAAGAAAATGTCCCTTCATTTCCCTACCCATTCAGTTTGGTAATAACCCACCTCCTCATTCACTTTCATATCTGATCTGACGCATGCATTTTACATTTTTTGGTCCTTTGAACAGTTCTCGAATTCACAACTTCATCCTCCTCTGCATGGTTTTTTGTCCCAGGTATTCAAATTTTCCACCTACACTACCATGTTTCTAACTCCTTTTCTTTGGGAATCACTAAGATGAGTTTTCGTTTGTAATTCAGAAGACACGTAACCTTCATGGAAAATTGTACGATTTCTTATTACATTCTATTTTTTATGATACTTCGTGGCTCGGCATCATGCTCTTGCATCACCATATTTCTTCATTAAAAGTAATTTTATTCTTATGAATTTTATATGATAAAAATATAATTTTTTTTGGGAGGGATAAAAATATAATTTAATATACCTGTGAAAGCAAGTAATATGAAACTCTAATAGCCTTTTTTCTTTTCTTAAAATTTTAAACTTTTCAAGTACTTTCTGGGTTCTATTATATTTTATTGACCTCTTTGTCGCCAATGATCGGTGACAATCATTATTTCCGGAAAATTCAAGTTAGTGTTTTAATCCTTAATACTGTAAGCACTATTGTCTTTGAGAAGTAGTTTATCACCTCCTTTCAAGAAAAAGTTTGTGTTGATATTTCTTCTTTAATCCAAATGTTAATTGTATTCTCTTTATTTTAGTATGATTCAAAAATAAATCTGCATATCAATTCCAATAATTTGTAACTCTAATAGTTCTTTCTTCTCTTTTAATGTTTAAACTTTTGAGTTATTTTATGGGTTATCTTCTATTTACCATTTTATGCCACCACAGATATGCAGCAATCATCATTTTGGGAAAATTCAGGTTAGTGTTTTAATCTTTGATTTAGTAGTTAAGCTCTATTGCATTTTATTCCCTTTTGGTACCATTCATATGCATATACACTCATGAAAAGTCTTCATTCTTAACTTTGTCGAATTTTTATGTTGGAAACCAAATAAATTAAATGATAGAAATAAGTGAGTACAATCCTCCCAAATATTTGATATTATAAGGAAAATTAGAAAAAAAAAAAAAAAACCATTTCATGGAAATCAAGTAGAAAATTAGGTTGAGAAGATTCAGATTAAAGCAAGATGATAGAAATCATAAGAGAACTGTAAATGAGAGACGATCAAGAGTCTGAATGACTAACATGTTAACCAAGTAAATAATCCGTGATAGTTGAATGAATTATCGTCGACTAATTTTTCGAAAAGCTTCATTCTTTATAGTATCTATAGATTTCAGTCCAATATTTTATTTCACAAATTTTTGAACTTTTTTTTAGAAAATTTAACTATTCGTAGCATGCTAAGATGTAATACCACGATATTTTGGCAATGAATAGGTTTATAGCTTTCACAATAAGACATGGTAAGGCTACAGTTACTGAATGGCATAGGTTAAAAAGTTATTGACATAACAAAACACATGCAACTTATAACCAAAAAGGAAGAAAATGGGGGAATTTTTCTTGATAGAAGATATTGTGAGTGATAAAATTTCAGTTCAAAAATTTTGAGCAAAATGTAGTTCTACAATTTTCAACTCACTATCGATAGAATATTATTAAGTAAAAAATTTCATAGATTTCTTCATGGTAGGCAATGTTATAACTGTAACATACGGTATGATATTTGTTTTCTGTGCCAACTTCACCTTATAATAGAGCCAAAATGTTGGGAATTAAAAGATTCGGGTATTTCCATAAGTGAGTCAAAACTTTTTAGGAGTAAATCCTTATCATTTGTTTTCAATAATGAAATCATATTTTTCAATTTCACGCATCTTCACCTATATTGTTTTTTGAGGAGAAACTTCACCTATATTGTTGAGAAACAAAGTATTTTCATCCGAAAGTTGCTACCAAAAGCTCAGTCATTTCTCGAGTGAAACAACGGCCCGCAGAATTTCGGCCTTTCAAACTCAACACCAAGAGACATAAAATGGGAGATCATTTTTGCTATATGTTTGACAACCGTTAAACTAAAGCTCAAATTTCCTTGAGTTTCAAACTAAATTTGTTTGATTTCTATGTTCACTAACTTTTAGCGTGGCAAGAGAAAACTACTGTAAAAAAAAACAGTTTCATACATGACATATGAGAATCGTGTCTGCTCAATCGATTACATATCTAACTCGAACACCCGCGCATAGCGCGGGTTCTCGACTAGTTCATACTAAAACTAAGGACAGACTAATTGCAAATCAGCTAATATATAACCGAAGCTCAATAGCATACTATTTCGGCAATTAGAATGTGGTTATGGCAAAAGAACAAATAAGAAAGGGGTTAATTATCTTTGCAGGAACAATATGCAATTACCCCAAGCTGTGCATACTGTATGGGGGTGAACTCAAGTTCGCGCCGGGTGTCACCAAAGGAGTGGTGCAAGAAGTCGTTGAATACGAGGGGGGTTTCATGTAGCATTTACAAAGTTGACCCTAAGGACCTCACTATAGAGGACATACTTTCAGCTACCACAGAACTAGTACATGACAGTGAGGGACAAATTCTGTATTTTCAAAAAGAAGATGGCAAAGGCGGGGTTGTATTAAAGGAGTTGGCATCGCAATCTGACCTAGAGGAGATGCTTGAAGGTTGGAGTAGTGATATACGTATCCTCCAAATATTTGTGATGCCTGAAGAGTTGGGTATAGACACTGTCTGGTGTAGTGCGAGACAATGTAAGAGGAGGAAGCTCGGCGTCTCCATTTCAGATAGAGATGAATATCATCAGTTCAATCAGTTGTGGGATTACAGGGCCACAATCTTGCAATATATACCTGGATCTGCATTACATCTTGTGGTGGAAAACGATCGCCGGTGTCATCAACAGCGGTTTCACAGATTGTACTATCGTCTTGGACCACAAAAATCTGCATTCATGGAAACTAAGAGACCCCTTCTAGGTGTAAAAGGTTGCAAATTGAGAGGTCAATACGGTGGATACCTGATGATCGCGTGTTCCAGGGACGGGAACGACAGTGTCCTGCCTATTGCATTAGCTGTTGTTGAAGCTGACAACAAGGACACATGGACCTGGTTTTTCCATGTATTACTCTCCGATCTAGGGACTGTGTACGAATCAAAATTGACATTTATCACCCCATTTGACGACGACATCATTGCATCACTGAAGGTTATATATCCAGGGGTAGAGTACAGAATATGTTTGAAGTCGTTATTCGATGGATTTACCGACAAGTTTTGGTCGTGTAATTTGTATGACAAATTCTGGTCTGTTGCGACTGCGCCTACAATGAAGGAATACTCTGCTGGGATGGAAGAAATGAAGAAATATGGACCTTCCGGGGATCCATACAAGTGGCTTTTGGAGCAAGACCCCAACAGCTGGGCGTTATCCAATTTTGGTGACAATTTGCGATGCAAAGAACAGGTGAACTTCGCATGCGACGAATGGATATGCAATAACGACAAAGCCCTCGACATGCACGGCATCGAGCTTCTAGAGTGGTTTAGGGTTAAAATTACTGAACTGTTCAAGACGCGATTCGGCCAGGTCGAGCTACTCACGGGGATGGTTTGCCCCGCGATCAGAGCAGTGTTG
Organism: Linanthus parryae; assembly: GCA_023055425.1. Classification (NCBI taxonomy): domain Eukaryota; kingdom Viridiplantae; phylum Streptophyta; class Magnoliopsida; order Ericales; family Polemoniaceae; genus Linanthus; species Linanthus parryae. Next base: position 44,035,342 of record JALGPY010000006.1, read on the forward strand.
GATGAGATATTTGATAACTCGGGAGAGTTTGTTGTGAATGAGGCCATTAAAGAGAAAGAGAAGTATACAGTTGTGAGTGATGATGATGGGAAAACTTTTTCTGTGGATTTGAAGCGTATGGAGTGTTCTTGTAGGCAATGGCAGGTTAGTGGAATTCCGTGTGGACATGCCGTAACATGCTTCATGGAGCAGAATGTGGATCCGCAAGGGCATGTTGATGAGATGTACAGCTGTAGGTCATTTGCGCGAACATTTTCCAGCGGAGTGCAGCCGATACCCGGGCGCCTTGCGTGGATTCAGGCAATGCGTGGATATATCTCGCCCCCTAAAAGTACTTTCTCCAAATGTCCAATTAGGGAAGGGGAGGACCGCAAACTATGCCAATGTAAAGGTATACCAGAAGATGTTACAGTCACCAACTGCAAGAGGTTCCCAAATGGTTGTCTTGGACACAAATCATGCATTGCACCTGCAGAGAGTCATGCTTCCACGGGATAGAATAGGTATGTGACCGTACTACTACGCGACCCAATATCCATGTCAAATGCACGCGCATTATTAGTGCATGTTTGGAAACCCGGTTTGGATCGGTTTGGATTAAAATCGGTCCTTCTTTAATTTAATTCCGTTTGTTATGGGACAACATTTTGAGCTGAAAATCTGCAGATCTTATATCTCTCTATATATATAAAAGCATAGAAGTGCTCAGAATTAACCACGATATGTCATTTGTCAGCTCATATCTTTTCAAATAAAGACATGTAATCGGCTTATTTGGACACCCATACCAATAAGAATCATCAAATTGTCATTCTATATAAATAAATGTATAACTTGGCACGTTACTCATCATGTAACTCCTAAATTATTCATTATTAGGTTATTACTCCTTAATAATTCTCATTAAGATGGATAACCATTTGAGAACATGATTTATGAACGGTTTCAACTTTTACATTATTTCCACAAAATTGAAAGTTCCATAAATTCACGCTGACATTGTAAGAGAAAGTGTTCCTTTTAGAATCAGAAGCAATACGTTTTACTAAATAAAAATTATAATTGAGTATCTTTTGGGTGAATAGTCAACATTAACAATGTCATATTATTATCAAATAATGATATGAAGACATATGATAGTTAGTTTGCGAGCAATATAAATTTATATCTATGATGTATACTACAAGTAATTGAGCTTTCATAATTTACATATTATGCAACTTCTCATTTACATTTGCCTCATTTACTAAATCTTACAAGCTTCCAAAACTGTGATGGTATTTACATTACAAAATGTAGTTAATTGCCAAGTAACCTCACATTTTCACCTTGGCAGGTCATGATAAGTATTACACATTTGGTTTCTTGAGATAATCAGCAAACAATATATCGCAATAAGATTTTAGACAATTAAATATTCAATTTTGAAATCCTTAGTGTTCTTGCTTTTTTCCTCTGAAAAAGTTATCGCAATAAGATTTGCTTTTTTACATTACAAAATGTAGTCAATTGCCAAGTAACCTCACATTTTCACCTTGGCAGGTCATGATAAGTATTGCACATTTCGTTTCTTGAGATAACCAGCAAACAATATATCGCAATAAGATTTTAGACAATTAAATATTCAATTTTGAAATCCTTAGTGTTCTTGCTTCTTTACTCTGAAAAAGTTATTTTTTTAGATGATTATGTTAGGAAAACTAAGTAAATTATTTTGTCCTTCTTTCGAGGTTTGCTAGTATGTTTTTGGAGGGTTTTTTAGAGTTAACCGAATATATATTTTAAGTGATATTATTCCATTAATATATTTTCAACATGCTCATTAAAAGGAATTCATTCATTCTAACCACGATATGCCATTTGTCAGCTCATATCTTCTCAAATAAAGACATGTAATCGGCTTATTTGGACACCCATACCAATAAGAATCATCCAATTGTCATTTTATATAAATAAATGTACAACTTGGCACGTTACTCATCATGTAACTCCTAAATTATTCATTATTAGGTTATTACTCCTTAATAATTCTCATTAAGATGGATAACCATTTGAGAACATGATTTATGAACGGTTTCAACTTTTTCATTATTTCCACAAAATTGAAAGTTCCATAAATTCACGCTGACATTGTAAGAGAAAGTGTTCCTTTTAGAATCAGAAGCAATACGTTTTACTAAATAAAAATTATAATTGAGTATCTTTTGGGTGAATAGTCAACATTAACAATGTCATATTATTATCAAATAATGATATGAAGACATATGATAGTTAGTTTGCGAGCAATATAAATTTATATCTATGATGTATACTACAAGTAATTGAGCTTTCATAATTTACATATTATGCAACTTCTCATTTACATTTGCCTCATTTACTAAATCTTACAAGCTTCCAAAACTGTGATGGTATTTACATTACAAAATGTAGTTAATTGCCAAGTAACCTCACATTTTCACCTTGGCAGGTCATGATAAGTATTACACATTTGGTTTCTTGAGATAACCAGCAAACAATATATCGCAATAAGATTTTAGACAATTAAATATTCAATTTTGAAATCCTTAGTGTTCTTGCTTTTTTCCTCTGAAAAAGTTATCGCAATAAGATTTGCTTTTTTACATTACAAAATGTAGTCAATTGCCAAGTAACCTCACATTTTCACCTTGGCAGGTCATGATAAGTATTACACATTTGGTTTCTTGAGATAACCAGCAAACAATATATCGCAATAAGATTTTAGACAATTAAATATTCAATTTTGAAATCCTTAGTGTTCTTGCTTCTTTACTCTGAAAAATTTATTTTTTTAGATGATTATGTTAGGAAAACTAAGTAAATTATTTTGTCCTTCTTTCGAGGTTTGTTAGTATGTTTTTGGAGGGTTTTTTAGAGTTAACCGAATATATATTTTAAGTGATATTATTCCATTAATATATTTTCAACATGCACATTAAAAGGAATTCATTCATTCTAACCACGATATGCCATTTGTCAGCTCATATCTTCTCAAATAAAGACATGTAATCGGCTTATTTGGACACCCATACCAATAAGAATCATCCAATTGTCATTCTATATAAATAAATGTACAACTTGGCACGTTACTCATCATGTAACTCCTAAATTATTCATTATTAGGTTATTACTCCTTAATAATTCTCATTAAGATGGATAACCATTTGAGAACATGATTTATGAACGGTTTCAACTTTTTCATTATTTCCACAAAATTGAAAGTTCCATAAATTCACGCTGACATTGTAAGAGAAAGTGTTCCTTTTAGAATCAGAAGCAATACGTTTTACTAAATAAAAATTATAATTGAGTATCTTTTGGGTGAATAGTCAACATTAACAATGTCATATTATTATCAAATAATGATATGAAGACATATGATAGTTAGTTTGCGAGCAATGTAAATTTATATCTATGATGTATACTACAAGTAATTGAGCTTTCATAATTTACATATTATGCAACTTCTCATTTACATTTGCCTCATTTACTAAATCTTACAAGCTTCCAAAACTGTGATGGTATTTACATTACAAAATGTAGTTAATTGCCAAGTAACCTCACATTTTCACCTTGGCAGGTCATGATAAGTATTACACATTTGGTTTCTTGAGATAACCAGCAAACAATATATCGCAATAAGATTTTAGACAATTAAATATTCAATTTTGAAATCCTTAGTGTTCTTGCTTTTTTACTCTGAAAAAGTTATCGCAATAAGATTTGCTTTTTTACATTACAAAATGTAGTCAATTGCCAAGTAACCTCACATTTTCACCTTGGCAGGTCATGATAAGTATTACACATTTGGTTTCTTGAGATAACCAGCAAACAATATATCGCAATAAGATTTTAGACAATTAAATATTCAATTTTGAAATCCTTAGTGTTCTTGCTTCTTTACTCTGAAAAAGTTATTTTTTTAGATGATTATGTTAGGAAAACTAAGTAAATTATTTTGTCCTTCTTTCGAGGTTTGTTAGTATGTTTTTGGAAGGTTTTTTAGAGTTAACCGAATATATATTTTAAGTGATATTATTCCATTAATATATTTTCAACATGCACATTAAAAGGAATTCATTCATTCTAACCACGATATGCCATTTGTCAGCTCATATCTTCTCAAATAAAGACATGTAATCGGCTTATTTGGACACCCATACCAATAAGAATCATCCAATTGTCATTCTATATAAATAAATGTACAACTTGGCACGTTACTCATCATGTAACTCCTAAATTATTCATTATTAGGTTATTACTCCTTAATAATTCTCATTAAGATGGATAACCATTTGAGAACATGATTTATGAACGGTTTCAACTTTTTCATTATTTCCACAAAAATTGAAAGTTCCATAAATTCACGCTGACATTGTAAGAGAAAGTGTTCCTTTTAGAATCAGAAGCAATACGTGTTACTAAATAAAAATTATAATTGAGTATCTTTTGGGTGAATAGGTAACGTTAACAATGTCATATTATTATCAAATAATGATATGAAGACATATGATAGTTAGTTTGCGAGCAATATAAATTTATATCTATGATGTATACTACAAGTAATTGAGCTTTCATAATTTACATATTATGCAACTTCTCATTTACATTTGCCTCATTTACTAAATCTTACAAGCTTCCAAAACTGTGATGGTATTTACATTACAAAATGTAGTCAATTTCCAAGTAACCTCACATTTTCACCTTGGCAGGTCATGATAAGTATTACACATTTGGTTTCTTGAGATAACCAGCAAACAATATATCGCAATAAGATTTTAGACAATTAAATATTCAATTTTGAAATCCTTAGTGTTCTTGCTTTTTTACTCTGAAAAAGTTATTTTTTTAGATGATTATGTTAGGAAAACTAAGTAAATTATTTTGTCCTTCTTTCGAGGTTTGTTAGTATGTTTTCGGAGGGTTTTTTAGAGTTAACCGAATAAATATTTTAAGTGATATTATTCCATTAATATATTTTCAACATGCACATTAAAAGGAATTCATTCATTCTATAATTTATGTAACAACAACTCTACTTTTTTATTATATGAGTTATAAAAGGTGGTCACATTCACATTACGCAATTTAATCAATTATTATGTTGATGCTGAAATTATGTTACACATATGCTTTTTGACTTAAAAATGTTCTCCATCAATTCAGTACAAGTTCGATACTAAACTACATTTTAAGAATATTTTTAATTATTTTGATTTGACGTATTTCTCCATCAATCTATTTCAGTCAAAAGTTTATAATTATATAAATAAACTTAAATTGATCACAATTTCTGGAAATTACCATTGCCGTGTTTTTTTGACATATTTTTTTAACAAGTTCAAAAGTTTTCTTTTTTGAAAAACGAAAGATTGGAAAGTCAAGTGTAGACACATTTAAACAGTAAATTGGGCAAATAAAAGTCAAAAGACACGGTAGATAATGAACTTTTCTCCAAGAAAAAACTATTTAAATAATCCAATAATAACCGACATATAATAATTACTCATTTCATTTCCATTCATGTTCCTTTATTGAAATATTAACATTTGTAAGGCACAATGACTCATGTAATTTACCTTCAAGCTTCCTAATGTTTTCTAAAGCAATGGTAAGCATCCAAATAGCTGTTTCAGCTTCTTTTTGAGGTATGTTAATTGGTGTCTTTTCACACCATATTACCAAAAAAGGGTTCCAATACTTTGAAGTTCAACATCAGTAGATATATTAAACATTTTCATGACTACCGATTCTCTAGCTTCACACTTCTTGAGCTTCTTTATGAGGGTCGTAAATATGTTTTTGTGAATGGTGGTTCGTTTGAATGAAATATTTCTTCATTCTAATAGTGCAAATATTTAAAGTTTTATGCATTTTCTATAAGAAGCATAGTCGTTTAACATGAATTTTTGTTATTTCTGTTCTCAAAGATAATCTTCTATGGCACAAATCTTTGTAATTGCTAATGATAAGTGCATTCTCTAAAAGACTTGCAAGTAATTGTTCCTGTTGACAAGAAGGCTATATGTTTTTTCTTTGCTTTTTTTATCAAATCAATTTTTTAAATACATGCCAAGTATAACACAAAGAACCTTTTTTTGAGGAACAACACAAAGAACTTTAACAAAGGCACCGATTTATTTTTTTTCAAAAAACCATGTAACATCATCTCATTTCAACCATCAAAACGTTTTCTTGATACAAGCCTAGGGTAAGAAAGAAAATATGGTGGAAGGAGCGACGCCATTTCAGAGGAGCTTCGTGTACAAAGATTGATTTTTTATGCATAAGAACTCTCACAAACAATAGTTTGATTCATCCCATCCATGATCTAATTTTTACTCTCCCATATATGAATCATGATTCATTTTTTCATTTTCTTGATTTACAATGATCCAACTGTCTTCTTCCCTTTTAGTTGTTACATTTTTTTTATATTATCCCTCACATTTTTTATAAAAGAGAGTCCGAAAATAAACACAAAATAGTAAATTGTATTTCAAAAGTTAAATGCAGTGCCAATCACATCTTTCCTTATCATGGAAAAATGAAAGCATAGACTAAAATCAGGTGTGACTGTGTGAGAGAGTGATCATAATGACTACTTACAACCTCCGTTTCTCTTCTTTCAATTTCGGTTGACCTTTTTATCCGCAACTGGATTACTTTGACTCGATGATTTGAATGGAAAAACGATGTAATTTTTTGGTAGTTTTTTCATACTGTTGTAGAGTACAGTTTACTCTGCAAGATCATGAAAAGATTACCAAATTCGTCTATTGTTTTGGTAACCAAATCACCGGGTCAGAGTGACCCAGTGAATAGTGTCAAAAAGTGAATTAAGCTGAAAGAGAAGAAACATAAATAGTACTTTCTAGGCTATTTTATGTTTTTTCTGTTTATATTTTCTTTTTCGTTTGCAAATGGTCTTATGTTTACAAATATATCTTTTGACGTGTTTAAAACTCTCTTTTTTCTTTTACTAATGCAAAGGTGACAGTTGAGTTGTGATCGTCTAAACCATAATCACATGTCAATCAATAGAATTCTGAAAACATAAAAAACATTCAACACACTTTATGTCTAGGATTGCTAATAGTAATGGATTGTACTCATTTTACATCGAAGCTTCTATAACAAAAATAACCTCTAAAGATTGGAAGCATTGAAAATGTTTTTTTTAATCAACGTTGACAATACCTTTTTACAGACCTTCATAGACAGTGATAATTAAATAACAGAAACTCTAACAATTATACTTTATGTTAACCATAAAAAAGAATTATCATAATAATTCACAAACCCGCGCTTTAGCGCGGGGTAACGTCTAGTATAATATAAAAGCAGAAAAGTCTCGAGATGGAACCACGATTTGACATTTGTCATCTTATAATCATTATGAGTATGACATTTGTAATCCTACGTGTCCATTTAGACAAAATCAACCAATGACTTTTTGACATGTACTCATTTGTTGCTTTGTCATTAAATTTTGAAGTTACTCATTTTGTTTGTAACTCATGAGCAATTAATATCAATTTAAAAGTAATAATGAATGTTTATTTTTGATTTATGACCTGAAAATAAATATATTCCACATATAAGTAAATTTTCTTAATATTTAAGAAGAATTTCTTATTTCATGAATTCTTGATTGATGCATATTTCATATACCATGAATCATATGATCACATATTTAAATCTAACATTTACATAAATAAAATTGTGTAATTATACTATTTTAATTAGGAAAATAAATCATATTCTTAAAGACATGTTGTACTCATTTAGTAATAAAAATATTTAAATCATTGCATCTACAACTTTACATGTATATAAAAGACATAAGTGACTTTTCGAGAAAAGCGTCGTACTATTTTTTGCAGCAGTATGTCACAATAATTGGTCAATGTTAATTTTCTCAACTTTATCACAATAACTTTAATGTCAAATGATTATTTTAAGATTGGCGGGTTTAATTATATGAGCATAAATGCATTTTTTATATTATTCCATGTTAATTTCCAAACTTTTTTCTCAGCTAATTTTATCTTTTTTTTCACGGACGCTAATTTTATCTTAATATCATAATAAATTCAACGAATAATATTTTTTGAAAGGAAATTCAACAAATAATATAGATGCATGAATTTTAGTAGTAATTTTTCTTATTATTTAGAAAGAAAATACTTCTACGAATTCTTATTATTTTTTCATAGTTATTGCATATTATTGCATATTATTGCATAGTTAGAAAATATATGTAAATAAATTGTAATAAATTTTTTAGAGGAAGAAATTTGACTCTTAATACATATGTAGAATGCATTTTGTAATGTAACACACTGAAGTAAGTTCATCTTCATGTGTCTAAATGACGTTGGTGATTTTACGATAAATGTGATTCATTATTTCACAATTTTCTTTCAATTTTCATCTTAGTTAGTTTTATGTTAGAAAGGTTTCTAAAAGTTTCTTATCGATCAATAATGCCCTCACAAAGGATATGACAATACAAAAATTAGTTGGTACTTCAACATGTAAGAATATTGTACACTTTCAGTTACGAACAATTATAAAAATAATATTTTCAAAAAAAAAAATTGAAAAGGAGAATTTGAAATATTATATATATATTATAAAAAATTAAAGTCAGTCATTGATAATGAAAATCATAAAGAAAAAGAAACGTGATTTGTTTGCAGTAATTTTTTAAAAGAACTGTTTCAATGATATTGGACAACTTTTTCGAAATCATAAACCAAGTTTCTTTTGCATATTTCACATTCATATAAGTGACACATTCATATAAGTGACTTAACTCAATTTCATGAAAGCTAATTATCGACTCGCCCCGCGCCTTGGCGCGGGGTCACGCCTAGTTAAAATAATCTCAGTGCAACTGTAGAATCTCCAAATTCGGGGATTATGCGGCTGAAAATCTCAAACAATAAATTTAATGTGTTTACGGATTTGAATTTTCAGTTCAGCTGAATTTTTCACCCAGATTTTTTTTCTGACGTTTTTTCAGATTTTCAGCAGATACCAAACAGGCCCTTAGTGTCTAACTAATTTGTTCTCATGTTTTTCGTTTCGATGTCCATGTTACAAGGGTAATATGCCGTGCAAGTACTGCGTTGTGAAGTACCGACGTCAGCAACGTAGTATGCCATGACACCTAATTACCACTCTGAATGGAATGAGGATCCTGATAATTTAAGTTTGATGGTTCAATGTGCGCATACACTAGTGCATCTTTTTCCTTCCCTTGCACAAGATTGCAATTTGCCACCCATACTACTGAGCCAGTGGTAATGTGTCTTATATGACATTAATCCATTTAGACATACATTGTGCAGGGCAACACGTAGTGGATCCATCCAACGTGGCAGGTCCATCATGTGGCCCGCAAGGCAAATACCGCCGCTGATCACTTTGCAGGTTTGGGTAGCCGCCAACTGCAATCTTTTGTTCTCCTTCATGATCCTCCTGCAACCTTAACTCTGTTATTTCATGGCGTCCAAATCTCGGCTACAGTTTCTAGAAGGATCCGGTGCCATAGTGGACAAACAGCTAGTTTTTTGGAGGATTATGTTAGCTAACATATTATTTCATGGCGACCAAATGTTGTCTAATCTATCTAGGATGTGGCCTCCGTAGGATATGTAGTCTTTTGGGTCTTCTTTGTTGGGACACTATCTATGTACAACAACTCAACAAATCTGCTGTAATTTTGCCCATGTGATATAAGCAGGTTGTTTGTCAAAAAAAAGGTAGTGGATATGACGCATCGAGTTTCCAATAAAGCTCAACAAGAATCCCTACATGTTTTAAGAATATTATGTGTTTATTGGCTAGTTCGGGGTGTTTTAGTACTGTTAGTAGCTGTTACCTAAAACCTGTGGAAGGGGCTACAAGATGTATATGTCTAAATTTATATTTCATATTAACTTTATTTATGCGCTCTCATGACGTTCTCAAATGCAACTTTTTCTTAGAATATGTCGCTTTGAAGTCCGACATATTTAGAGTGATAAGATATTTGTTCTTAAAAAATTGATGGTAGACTATTTATTGGTCTTGAGTGGTTGTTCATGGTTATATTCACGTAGGTTATGTAAACCTATGTTTCTTTTATGCTAAAAAAAATAGTCAACATCGAGGGACTACCACTCTGTTGGACATCGGCGACGGTTAGCTCTCTGTCAAATCTGAGGATGCTTATCTGTTATATTGCCACACAGTTTCTGATTTGGTTAGGATTTAATTGCAGCTATCTCAAACTTTGGTGGGCGTCTACCTCCAATGCACCGTACTCCTCTCTCTAATACAGGGACTCAAACTGTGGACGCCAAGAGTGGGGTAAACATCCGATTTCTACACATTTGTTTTCTGCATATTGTTCACTTTTAGCATCACAATAATCTCCGTGTTAAGTTGCTCTCCATTCTAAAGGTAACAATGTTTACTTGAAGTTAGCCAAACATAAAAGTCACTTCCTGGAGGCGTTTCATTCATTTCCATAGCAACCGGAGTCAAATTCTGGTAATTTGCAGGAGAGCTTTTTGCAAGTATCTTTTGTCCGCTTCCAATTTCTGACATGCGGCTTCACTACTGAACATAACATAAACTTATGTTCCTATACATCATCTGCTCACAGTAAGAAATGTTAGTATGGGACCTCTGGTTAAAATAAAGGTTTAGTATCTCGCATTTCACTGCCTCCTGTTTGAGGCTGGTGTCCTTAGTAGCCACGACCTTCATGTTTCACAAGATTGTTCTGATTTTATGTTAGTAAAACTGTTTATTTTCTTGACTTCTTGTGCAAAGGGAATTTTACATCGTGTAGAAACCATAATTCCTAGTGGTTGAAAGCCGAAAGCCGAGGATACTAAGATTTAATATTCACGGGTTATGCGGCAGTGTGCGTATGTGTTCGGAACCTCGATTAGTGTTGGGTCACGGGGCTAAATCGACGGACTAGAACGCGAAAACAACGCCAACACGAACAAGTGCAGAAAAGTAGAAGATGTAGGACAAGAGAATTTAACGTGGGAAAAACCCTCTAAGTGAGAGGGACAAAACGACCCACAAAACTTCCACTATAACGATTACAATGGGTAGACAAATCCTCCACTAAAACGTGGGTAAACAAACTAGAAACTAATAAAACGGGTAAAACAAAACTCGCCGCTAGGCGGAAACTACGCAAACTAATTGCTAAAAAGTTACCCGGAATTAGCTCCTGAAATCTTCGTCGTCGTCGCGAACAATCACGTCGCGGTAATCAAGTTTCTCTCCGTCTCGCGTTGACGAACACGAGGCAATCTGGTTTGTTCTTGTCTTCTTGTGCCGAATACCAACAGAGAACTCAATCTATTGGAACGCTTTACTAGCACAAAGGAACACTTTGAGAGAATGCCTTCAATAATAAGCATGAGCTCATGCCTATTTATAGGCAACAGTGGGTGTGGCGGTGGAATTCCTAACACGTCATTACCTTTTTTTGGTTTTGGTAATGTAATTCTTGCTTCCAAAGCAAGTACTTTGCTGACTCCATCACCGCCTAATGACATGAGCTAATATCTCATGACTTGGTTACACCACACACATGGGCCACTTAACTAATGGGCTTGGACCCAACAATTAGTTGTGCTTCTTAATTCTTTTAAGTGAAATGTGGATACGAAATTTTTGTATTCTCTTACCACTCCGTTTCTTCTCTTTCTCCCCCTTTCTATTTCTGTTTGTTTCCTCTCTTTCTCCCCCTTTCCTCATTTGGTAAGTTTTTTGTTGCAAAAAGACAATTTTACCCCCCCCCCCCCCCCAAATAATACCTCCTTTCATGGGTCACTTTGACCCGGTGATTTGGATAGCAAAACGAAGCAATTTATTGACAATTCATTCATGGTGTTGTAGAATAAGTGTTACTCTACAATGCCATGGAAAATTTATCAAAAATTATATTGTTTTGCCATTTAAATTGTCCGGTCAAAGTGACCCAACTACGAGTGAAACAGTCAAATAGGAGAGAAATAGAAGAAACGGAGTGGTATGCATTAGTCAGATGGAAGGCGCGCCCCACCACCCAGGCATGCCACAGTGGTGGGATAGCCCCAATGAATACACCACATGTATAAATGTCTTTACATCCCAGATTAAAATGGCTCTTAGGAGAAGCATATCTAAACGTCTTTACAATAAAAATAATCCTAATGAACAATAAACTAACAGCTACTATAATAGGATACCACGGCAATGTGGTAGAGATCTTTTGTCCCAATCGGACATAGAGGAGATGCTTGAATGGCTTGGTTTCAACTTCATTGCCGCCAGTGTTTGATTTCATGATTTTTACTTCATAAATTATTTCATATGAGCTGTTAGATTGATCATTTTAGCGACTTTTCTGATTTTCTATCTTACTGTTTGAGTCCCGAAAACCTTATTGATAAATTGCTAATTTCACAGTTTTATTTCTCTTATATTGCTGCTGTTTGATCTCATAGTTTCAATATTTCATTGAGTGTTAGAAAATTAGAGGAATTAAGACAGGATTGTTTGGGAACATAGCAGTTTGATTTCACCTATACTGCTCCTGTTTTATCTCACAGTTTCATTGTTTCATCGAGTGTTTAGAAAAATAGAGGAATTAAGACAGAGGATTGTTTGGGAACATAGTTTTGTGTTTTTATTTTCTGATCAATTAGTCTTTCTTCACCTCAACCTCTCATTCACCAAAAAAACAGGAGTTCCCAAACAAGCCCAGACTATATTGCTTGTTGGAAACAGTATATCTTAGAAGGTGCTCTAATCTTTGTGATTGATGTGTTCTAATTGAATGCTGGACTGAACTTGATTTCTTTCAAATTCTACATTAATTTAGATTTATTTGCGTTATAAACTAAAACTATCAACCTCCCAGTGTTGTGGTTTATTTCTCATATGTGCGAAATGATACTGTCATTTTTTTTCTTGCTTTTCGGGTTATCTAGTATTTTTTTCAAATTTTTTTGTTTCGAGGGAAGATTTGTGTCATGAACGAAATATTACTCGTGAATTTGTCCTTGGCTGAAGAAGATTTGTAACCCCCATACATGCATCAAGTTTTAATGATGGATATCTTGCGTAACATATTTGTTTATTCCTTCATGTTTCCTTTTACTGATGGGTAGATCATGACTGACAAAATTACGGAAAAAATAAATGATAATATGCGATATGCATGCTGTCTAATGCTTTTACGTTTCAAGCGAAATATTAGTTTGTTTTCCTCTTTTAAAAATCCGAGCCGATTTTAGACGAGCTTATATCGAACTAGGTACTGAGATGCTCAAGAACAACTTATTTGGGTAAGTATCTTTCTCAGTTATTAGATTCAGAAAAGCCAATGGTAATGTATGCATGTATTGTATTGCCAACACAATTTGTTTCAATGTTCATAGCATTTCTCTTTGACATTCAGAGCACCGAATCTTCCTATACAATGACTGAACCATCTCTGTTCTCTATTTAAAAGCACACAAAGTTTCATATTGTCCACTACTGCAGGGAGGGATGGCAACTGAGAATATTGCAGTGCATCTTCCTCTGCCATGGACAGGCCCCTACCCGTGGCTCGTATTTTGGCATGGCGAGGACTAATCAACAAACTTTCTGCACCGTAACAGAGTCTGGTCGCTTTGAGGTTGACTGGAGGAGGAGAAGCATTTCAGAGCTACAAAGCAAATCTGTAATATGCTGTAGCTTTGGTTGGTTGGTGCTACTTGACATTAAAACCAAACATTATTCTCTCTGGAATCCATCTAATATGGGCTCCATTACTTTGCCTCCTCAAACCCTAATTCCTGAATTCACTCTTAGGACTTGCCTTTTAACATCCCCACCTGGTGAAACTACTTCTTGGCTGTTATTATTTGACAATGGTCCCAACATCTTGTGTATCCGGCTGGACCATGATGATCGACACTGGGTTGAGAAGAAATTGGGACGGCTAATGCTATCAATGCGTGTTTGGGATGGTAATGTCCAACCTTGCTTCTTCGACACTTGGTGCTGCAATGGGGTTGTGTATATGATCACATCCTATTCCCATGATTTGCTAACTTTAGATACATTGGTTGATAATGGTGATCTGGTTAATCTGGGAACCGTAACGAGCAAGCCATATGAAGGTGATAACCATTCAGACGAGATCAGTTCTTACCTAGTCGAATTTGAGGGACAAGTAATTTTTCAGATTGAGATCTACTTGGCTGGGGTTAGATCGCGGGAGGTTGTCGGCATTGAGATACTCAGGCTGAACTTGGAAAATAGGGTATGGGAAAAAGTTGAGGGTGCTAAAGACTTAGTGTTTTTCCTTGGAGATCTGGATAATTCTTGGGATGTTTCTATACCTCCTATGTCCTCGTCTGGCTCAGAAATGGGAGGTCACATATTTTTCACTTCATACAAGGAAAAGGTTATTTACGTATACAACTTTGTGCAGAAAAGCCTGTCTATCGCTTTTCGTTTCCCAGATTTTTCCAGTGTCGTCCGCCAAATCATCTTGGGTTATGCCCAATAACAGGTACACCCGTAACTGTCATTCTCTCAAGGTTATTCGTTAATAATTTGATTTTCGTCGTGTATTAACATTGATGCATGGATGTAGGCTGGTTGGCGATAAAAAAAGCTTAAAGAATGAGATTGGCGGAAATGGTGAAATTCACCAAGAAGAGAAGAGAATGGTGGAGACCAAAGAAAGTGACTGCACAGATTCTTCTAGCGTAATCGATTTGCTTGGTTTCCCACAAAATGTTATTCAGGAATTATCCGATCATTTTGTTTTTCTCGATTATATGCACTTTCGTGCAGTCTGTAGGAGATTCTCAGTGGCAGCACCAGCTATCCGTTGGCGAGAATCACCAAAGATTGAACCAGCAGAAGCATGTCTTCTATCTCCGTTTCTGATGTTCATTGGCGAGGATCCGGAAATATACAATCTTATTGATTTAAAGTTTAGTGAGACGTACTTTATTAGAATCCCAAATGAACTGAAAGATGCTAGAATACTTCACTCGAAAGGTGGTTGGTTGCTAATGTCTAAAGATCAGGCATCCATGTTCTTATTCAATCCCTTTACAAGGTCTGTTTTGTGCTGCCCAGATAACCCTCCTGGGAGTAGTTATTTTGTGTTCGGTGTTTCATCAATTCCAACTTTGTCAGAATGTTTGGTTGTTGGAATCACTACTCTAATTCAAGGAGTTCTTGTACGCATTCTCAGTTACAATCACGATGAGGCCTGGACTAGTTTGGAGTTTGAATTTGAACTCGATTTTGAGCCAAATAGTAATAGTCCCGTGTTTTGGAATGGAGCATTCTATTTCTTGGGTCAGGAAGGAAATTTACGAGTTCTTAAGCGAGAAGAAGCGGGGAGCTACAGCTGGAATGTCCTTGATAAGCCCCAACCGCCGTGTGAATCATTCAATCAGAATTTCCTAGTAGAATGCGAAGAACGTTTGCTATCCGTATTTGTTGGAGATTTTGGGGAATGGGTTCGGGTTTCCAGGTTGGATCAATCTGATCTGGTGTGGAATGAAGTTCACACCTTGGGAAATAGAACCATGTATCTAAGCCGGTCATCATCCTTTTCGACAGTGGCAATGTACAAAGAGATGGAGAACAGAATCTACTTCCCGAGGCTTCACACGGGAAGTTTAGTATTTTACTCACTCGAGACACAGAAGTTGCATTATCGTAATTGCCTGGAGGACTCGTTGGCGGACTACTGCGGTTCAAGCGAGCAATTACTGTGTGGTTGGATCGAACCTAGGTGGTCATAGATTATTATTGAAGTTCAATATCAATCATTGTCGAGTCAATATGATTTTATGATCTCAATAACATGGGAGTTGTAGTTACAAAGTTAGTTGGTATAATTTGTCAGATCGATTGTTTCAGTTATGAACAGGGCTTAATTAGCAGCCACTTTTGTTAAATAACACCCTGAGAATTTTGATTTAAATTGCTTCTGGTGTTGGATTCTCACATGTTACTACTGTTTGTTATTATAGGAACTCCAGCAGCAGCAACCATTGAAGCTCTGGTGTGTTTTTTCTTCAGGTGCATTATTGCAAAGTTTAAGAATGTGTCTGGTTTTGGTGCCAGCCGGTGAAACTTCACTCATGGTCACAATAGTGTTTTGAGTCTCATTTATGAAAGTAAATAGTACTATCACCACTTCACCAGCAGGTGCTTTCATTAGTATTTCCTTTAAATGGGCAGGGAAAATGATGAGGTTGCTACCTTCTTCACGCCCTGGGCGCGGATTGGGTAAACTCATTCCATCTTATGGCCTAGTTTGACAAAGTTAGATTAAAGGATATATGAACTATCAAAATCAGGATTTTAAAATAGATTTTTTGCGCGAGAGGACCCGGATCCGGGTGGAGGATTTCACGTGTCACCCCGTAGTTAGCCGATAACAAAGTAATAATGTTATTACCCGGATCCGGCTGGGAATTGTCAACATTATTTGCAATCATCAATTGTTCAATAATGTTAAATTAATTCCCGAATCCAGTATATTACCTTATCGGATCCGACTTACCCAAATTAATTTCCGAATATACAGGTCGAATTAAATTCAAAATTTCACTAATCTATCTAATAATTCAGTTTTGACAAACAAAACCTATGTAGTAGTAGTATCATGCAAATTGTTGGGGAATTATTCATCGATCCGAATTCCCGCAGCAACGGAAGCAAAAACACGTCACACGGTCACACACTACACACACGCCATATAGGAGAAGAAAAACGGTAACACAAGAATTTAAAGTGGGCAAAACGGCCTACATCCACGGGAGGATGAGAATTTCACTATATCAATGAGGGAATACATCGTAGGGGAGAAACAGCTCAAGCCGCGGACCACGACGACTCCATAATCTCATCCTCATAGACTACATCCATGAAACCCTAACCTCTCATATCCGCTCAAAGATATATCTCACCAATTCTCTCTCACCACTCCTCTCCTCAATTATAACTATTGTAGAGCCGCCCATAAATAGGCCACACCGACTTGCTCTCCAAGTAATCATAATTGCACAAATATTAAGAAATAAACTCAATTTGGAAACAAGTAGATTTTCAATTCTACTAACTACCAAAATTGACAAATTCCTAATATTTCCTAAACTGCAGAATCAAGACAAAAAAAACCCAACACAAATCACACCAAAGAGTAAAACAGTCTAAAGACTTGGGATCCGTCATGGTCACCAAGCTTACGGCACAACCTACCCCTTAGATTGTATTGTGCTACTCTACAGATACTATAGTTGACGATCGATCTCTTCTTTAACTAACTTGATATATAAGGGGCATGCATAATGGGTAGGTGTTGTGAATCTTCAGGGTGCCCATTGTTTGTAAGGTACTAGTACCGAGTATTAAGGTACCTCTATGTAAGAATAAGAAGGATAGCAAATATTATTAGAATTGATAATCAAAACGGCTACATGCAAAGCCTATATATAAGCTAATAATATCATAATAATATCAAATAGATAAGCTCAATCCTAACAATGAAATATAATCTTATCAAATACAATCTTATCCTATCATATCTTGAATATCTTCACAATCATCTATCATGCCCCCGCAAGATGAAGCTCGTCACGGACGTTCAATCTTGGACTTCAGGAGTATGCTCGAGCGAGAAGAGTTCGAGTCCATCATAGCACCCAACATAAGAAACAAGTTTACGACTTGTTGGGTCGAGAAATACAGAAAAATTTTAACGACATGTTAGGTCGAATGGTAGAAATCTACGTAGGTGGCTGCAGAAAAAAGGAAGAGATGGAGCGGGAATGGGAAGGGGAAGGGGGTGACACAAAGGAGAGATGATGAAGATATCAAGACCTGAAGGATTCATCTGAAAGAATGTAGAAAATACGAGGGACCTAGAAACAGAGAGAATATTTGAGGGAGAAGTATTAGAGAGATATGTATCTCTCTGTTATCAACGACCAGAGAGGGAGAGAGAGGACGCCGCTGGTGATGAAGAGAACTCTCAGCCGATGGCGGAGAGGCATCGATGAAGAGAAAAGAGATGGTCGGTTGAGGCAATCAGGAAGAGACGATGTTATTAGATTTTGACTGGAGACGAAAGAAATCGCTAGGTTCCAAGTTTGATTTGCGCCGACCTGCAAACGAGCGGAGATGGGCTTCTATCGCCGTTTGGCGACTGAGCGGAGACCAATGCGGAGAGCGAAGGACTGGAAGAACCAGGAATGGAGGTCGCTGATGGAGGGAACGAGAGATCGATCCACTTGAGCTGCAACAGTTAGGTTTTTTTCCGGTGTCCGACAGGTAAAAAAACAGCGTAGAAGCGAAGAGAAGTTGCGTAGAAGCGGCGCTGGAGAATGGCTGGTTGGATTTTGTTGGCGGCGGCGCGGACAGGAGATTGCCGATGCTTGATCAACGGCAATGGTGGGTTCACAGCAACAATGACGTAAAGAGCGACGACACGGATGGGAAGAAGCAGCAACAGTGCAGAACGGCGTTGCTGGGTGGTTTGCTGGTACGCTCTTTTTTTTCATCGAAAAAAAAGTTGAAGAGGTTGCCGCTGTGCGACAAGCAAAAAGAATAGAGATGAACAAAAAAGGCTATCAATTCCAGCGGGCGGCTTGTGGTGGTGCCGCCCGCCAGAGGCGGAAGCAAGAATTATGTCGCCAAGAGCAAACCCGCTCTGATACCATGTAAGAATAAAAAGGATAACAAATATTATTAGAATTGATAATCAAAACGATTACATGCAACGCCTATATATAAGCTAAGAATATCAAATAGATAAACTCAATCATAACAATGAAATATAATCTTATCAAATACAATCGTATCCTATCATATCTTGAATATCTTCACAATCCTCTATCACTCTAAATTCGGAATCTACAATTACACCCCTGTTTTCTAGAACTTAGTTCCATTGTGTCCCTCGGTTATATACAAAAGGCCCCCTTGTATTTCTACTCATGCCCTACAAATTAAGTAGTAAACTAATAACTTATTTCATAATATATACTTCATTTAGAGCTGTTAAATGGGAGGAGTGACAGATAAGGGTGAGTTTGGGAATGCTTCTGCTGCCAGCAAAGATGTTTTCCAACAGCAGAAGCAATTTTAATGTGTTTGGTAAAAATAAAATTTCTGCTTTCCCGGACATTTTTTGCTGTCCCACAACAGTTTTCAGGAAGCAAGGGGGGATATGCTTTTTCAGAAAGTGCTTTTGATTAATTTATCTACAACCAATTTTAACCTTACAATTTTTTTAATTATATTCACAGAAATGACACGTGATATATATTTTTGTCATCTTACCCTCTCACAGCTACTTCACAGTTTATTTTACCAAACACAATTACTATATCAGTATTTCACAGCAACTTTTACGTAATATTTACCGAACAACATTTTACGAAGAATTCACAGCAGCTTTTCCACAAGTGTTTTCACACAGCAACTTTCTAGAAACTTTTACGTAATATTTACCGAACAACATTTTACGAAGAATTCACAGCAGCTTTTCCACAAGTGTTTTCACACAGCAACTTTCTAGCACCGCCACAGGCCACAGCATTAACTAGCCCTAAATCGCGCGAGGCAAGCCTGTTTGAGGGTGAACCAGCCCGAGACCATGGTCGTCTTAAACCAACCCTAGCCCATATATATAGTGGTCAGGGATGGTTCTTGATTTCATGGACCTCCAGACCGGCCCATGCCAGCCCAACAAAAACCCAAGACCGACCCAAAACTGGCAAATATATTTAAGTACTTCAGTTTTAAGAAAAGGTCAAGGACTGGCCCACGCTGTCCAGTCATGTGGGTCGAGACGGTCCCAGGGTTCCAACTTTCCAGCCTCGCCCAGAATCGGCCCGCCTCAGTCCAAGACCAGCACATGACCAGCCCAGGATAGCAGAACCGGCCCACTCCCGGGCCAACCCACTCCCGGGCCGGCCCATTTGCAGCTCCAGTTATATGTCAAGAAAAATACATTGAATGGTTGCACATATAGGCTACAGCACCACTTCATAGGTACTAATAAATACTCACTCCATAACTTAGATTGAGTGAATAATACACATTCCATACCTACATTATAACGGAACAGTTGCTAACGAAATGTGTAAACTTGAGTTCTCTATGGCGCTGAACCAAAATCCCCCCATTTAGTTTCACTTGATTTCGCATCTCCAACATCATACACCGCTTTAGACTTGGACCTAGCCTCAAAGCCATCCTCAATCTTCTGATTAGGGTTCCAGTGGCAGAATATCCTTTCTGAGACCACAAGTGCGATTTCGTGTGGCTAAACTGAAAAATCTAACAAAAATGAATAAGACCATAAGTTAATAATTTTGTATGGTGATATACGTTTCACAGGCATATCAAAGTACAAAACATTTCCTAAGCAATGGAATTCAAGATTCGACACAGCATCGTCCACAAGTAGACAAATCAAATGCTGCATAGCTATGCCTCAAGCCCTTAAACTCTCCAGCACTAAAATCATAAAACTAGGTAAATTTGGCGTAATTTAGACTTTACCAAAATTTCGGGTACATGCAATGGCTGGGAGGGACAGAGTTACAATGTGGCAAACATGACATATTTCAGAAATTAGTAGCATCTTGCGCAAAATATCCATGTTAAGATATGAATCAAGGTAGTCACAGCTCACTAACATAACTCAATATGCAGAAAATTAATCACGCTATTATTCTTCATATCTGATAATGTACCATGTTACTCCCTTTGTGGACGGAATAGTTACGAACTAGTATTTCCATGGTGGATTTGGCCTTCGCGACTTGCTATCACTGCACTGGCCAGGCGTAGATCCTGAGATATGAACAAGAGTAGAATTATAACTTTAAGCATTGTTAATAACAACAACATCGTCGTTAGTAGCAATTAACAAACAGCAACACGGTACAGTATTATAGGCGCCATCAATCTGTATAAGTATAAACAATACAACACAACCCCATTTTTTTCTAAGCTTCAAAAGAACACATCCAAAGTGGAAAAAATGCACTCAGTATACAGTACTATAGGCCAAGAGAGGTAGTTGTCCTTCAACTTCCGATAAATGATTGTATTTACTCCATCAGGTGGAGGTAGAGAAAATTGATGCAACCTAAATTCTATTTCTATACATAATACCTCCGTTTCTTCTCTATGTCCTCGCAGGAATTTCGAGGGTCACTTTGACCCGATGATTCGGTTAGCAAAATGATTAAAAAAAAAATAGTAATTTTTTCATGAGATTGTAGAGCAAACTATGATGCACAACACTATAACATTTTTACTAAACGCATCGTTTTGCTAACCAAATTACCAGGTCAAAGGGACCCTCAAAATTCGTGCAAGACATAGAAGACAGAGGTAGTATATACCTTTATTTGAAAACTAAATAAATAAATACCTGAAAGTTCTATATTTTTTAGTACATGCTGTCTTATACGTGAACTTGACCAGAAACAAGTCAACAACAATGTGATTTTCACAGGTGATATGATAGAGTGGCAGCGGAAGTAGTTAGTATAGCAAAAATGTTCAAGAGTCAATACAGGAGAAACTGGGATGTGGGCATGTGGCTGTTTCAACAAAAATACAATGTACGGCATACCCTAACTAATATTTTCTTAAGAATCTATACAAGAGAACGTTTTCTTTCAAGCAAATGTCTTCAAAGCTTACAACATCCTCAAACCAACCTGAACCACTGAGCATGACTGAGTTGGGATTTTTGCACGTAAAGACAAGATGTGACTGAGGGAAAACCACATATTGTCTCACTCTTGATTCTTCGATACAGAGTCTGAAATGGAGAGAAGCCCAGAAGGTACATTAAAGTGTACGTATAAAAAGACATTTTCTAACTGAAAATCAAATATTCACATGCCTTAGTTACTCTGGTTCTTCTTTTTGTATGCCTCAACAACCATTTATACATGTCAGAGGCGTCATTAGTTAAATGTTTGATAATGTAGGAGAATGCACTTGAAACATGATTTTTGGCTTTATCATGAGATTAGGCAATCGATTCTCATATTGGTCACAGAAGTTTGCAGCAGATATGGCTTCCACTCTTAAAGACAGGTTTTCGTATCTTTAGGGTTGAAAGTAACTTCTCCAAATCACTTAATACAACACGCTGAGGAATCACATAAAGTAACAAAAATGTCCATAAACAATCCATCGTCTCCTCATCACTAGCAGCGTATAAATAATACACACCATGCCCCTTTTTCTTTTCTCAGTGATCCAGAAGAACACCACAGCTATAGTTAGATATGATTTCTCGTATCCTGTATGAACCATTGAGCATGATCATGTTGGGGTTTTGCTTGTAAAGACAAGAACTGATGGAAAACACATATTGTCTCGCTCTATATTCTTCGAACATAGAGTCTGAAATAGATAGGCAGTACTATAAAATGTTTTTATAGTACTGATAACTCTATATTAGAGTTATATTTCTTCTGCGTTTGTGTACCGTTTTGTGTAGTTTCCGGGTCGAATATATTAGAAATACACTATGAACTTGAGGAAATTGGATAAGTTTAGCTTTGAGTAATAAATTATTAATCCGGGCGTTTTTCAAATTATTTACATTTATCTTGTCACTTTTGATTGCACGGGGTGTTTTCGTGTTGTGTTGGACAGGAAACGGAGCTCATGGATCAAGAGGAGGAGGAAAACGAACTTCGGAACATATGCGGAAGCTTGGGAGAGAAAGAAATTGGAAGAAAAGAGGACAAAGATGGAAAAAGGGGGTCAAAGTGTCATTTGAGAAAGTTTGAAGTGTAGGATCAAAAGTTGATCCTAGGATCAAAGCAGATCACACGATCAAGTAGCAAATCGCACGATCTGCTAGGGGAGAACTCACTGGAATGCACGATCAAGTAGCAAATCGTAGGATCAGAGCAGATCGCACGATCTGCTAGCAGACCCAGCAACGCACGGGAAAAGCCAAGGAATTAGGGTTATTAATTAATAATTTTTGATTATTAATTAATACACCCTAAGTGAAGATAAAAAGAGACATAAAACAAAAGAAAAAGACACACGTGAGAAAGAATTCCATCAACGCAAGGAGAAGAGAAGGAGGCACGCACAAGAGGAGGGCTCCTCCTCCATTGAAGCTCTAAGTTTGATTTCTTCTTCTTCTCTCTCAATCTTTCTATGGAGAAACTTGTAAGTCTTGTTTGGTTGATTATTATTAGCTATACGTTTTGCTAGGCATCTCTATGAGAGCCTAGGGTTCATGTAAACGATGAATATTTTCCGGATTTAATCTTTGCTTCATGATTTCTTGATTTCTTCTTTTGAATCAATTCTAGTTTCTTGTTTATGTTAGTAATCCTAATTGAGTGACACGATTGGGAGATAAACTAGGGTTCAAGAACTAGGGTTTGTTCAATAGTTGATTCATGCTTAAAGTTAGCAATATTTTAATTCAATTGTTCATAATCTATGCTTATTTCTTAATGGGGATGGAGTAATTAACCGGAACCGTTAGTTGGCTAGTGAAGTGCACGACAGTGACTTTAAATAGCTAGGATGAGATATGAGCATCATTCCCGTATCACTGAGACTGAGAAGAGACGTGTTAGGATTGGCTAGTGTGGGTAGATTCGGTAGGTGAGATTCGACTGTTTCGTGCAACGGTGGACCGACAGGACCCGTTTTCGTGCATGTCGTTAGCCTATTAGAACGGACCGGTAGACACAAGAGACCAATAGGAGATTGTAGTCTACCGTGAAGTAGAATGACTTGAGACTGATAGGAGATAGTCAGTGCTGTTACCCGACTTAGTTAGAATATAGTTAACGTGTTGCTCAGATAATCCGGAACTCGTCTACAACCCTAGGTGATCTAGAGATTGCCTAGTTTCTACATATCTATTTCTTAAATATAAAAAAACCAAAAATATTAGCTTAGTTGTTATTTCAATTCTAGAAATCAATCAAATATTTCCTCCTGCACCGTACTCTAAATTAAATAACTAATTAAATAATCTCAAGACTGTCCTCGTGGGATCGATAACTCGGGGTTGAAATACCACTCCTATATTACTTGACCGTGCGCTTGCGTAATACGCGCTAGTAATTCGC
Source organism: Linanthus parryae (assembly GCA_023055425.1). Classification (NCBI taxonomy): domain Eukaryota; kingdom Viridiplantae; phylum Streptophyta; class Magnoliopsida; order Ericales; family Polemoniaceae; genus Linanthus; species Linanthus parryae. Next base: position 44,059,533 of record JALGPY010000006.1, read on the forward strand.
GTCAAGTTTTTGGCGCCGTTGCCGGGGACATCGGTAGATTATTTAGTTAGGAGTTAGTTTAGAGTACTTTTATTTTAGTTTTATTTTAATATTTTTATTCTATATCTCTGTGCTTCACGGGTGTCTTGTTAGTTTGTTTCTCAGGAACACAGGAAGCAAGAGACAATTTAAGCATGTGGAGCGAAGACTGTTATTCGGGTCCCCCCTACTGTTTCCACTGTAGGGGTTACCATGAAGACGAGGACGCATGCATAATTTGGTGCTACGTATGAGGAATTTGGCACGAACGTAGAGACTCATGTCGAGTACATGCCCCCCAGCTTCATCAGCACCAGGAAGACTCATCAGCGGATAGTATTATGAATGACATCGAAGTGTGCGCCAAATTTTTGTCCATAGATGCACAATTACCACAAGAGGATTCAGCCACAGGTAGGGAATACGTGAGGGAGATGTTGGTGAGGATAAAGAAACGAATAGAAAAACTGTCAACAGCAGGGGAATCTAGTATTCAAGAGCCACAAGAGGAGCCCTTGCCACATGACAGTGAGCCTCACATTGAACCTTCATCATCCCCACCACAAGTGGAAGAAGAGACACTTGAGCCGAACGAGGACTCAGACTCTGATTCAGACTGGGGTGGACCTTATGCCGAAGATGGGAAGATCTGTCGTATTGTGAGCCAAAACTGCAGGCACCCTCACATCCTTGGCATGAATGGGAAAAAACCGACATTGGAAGCCAGTGGTGTGTCGACGATGAAGCTGGTGAAACACTTGTGCTCAGTGCTATTGAGGTAAAAGCCCCAACTCTAATTAATGATGAATTCTCCATATCTTATGTCACGCAAGTCTGCGATGAGCTGGAAAAATTACTGTATGGGGATTCGTATGGGGAAGAATTTGATGAGCAACTCCCAATCTCTTGTTCTATGGGCGATTCTATTGATTATCCATATGCCATAGTCAAGGAGTTGGAAGTCAGCAAGTGTGGGGGTGTGGATAATTTTCATGGGTCATTTGAAGAGCATATAGCACCAAAGAGGTATTACTGGGATGACTTTATGGAGAACGATGCATATGAGCCCAGTGGTACTTGGTGGAAGCTGATAAAGAAGATAAATTGCAAGATGAAAAAAATCAACTTCTACAACTCTCCGCCATCTTCAGAGCACAGGGGTGCACGTGAAGTTATCGAGAAGAGATGGTGGAAGAAGAAGAAGTGGAGGGATAAAGCAGTCTCCACTATCCTTTTCGGTTGAGGTAACCGGGTCGGGCTGTCGACCTTAAATTACAAGCGCTGCTTGGGAGGCAACCCAATGTAGAGTAGGATGCAATCTGTTTCTGTTTTTGCTTTTAGTTCTCCATATTTGAATTTGAGGGGTGAGAGAGAGTTGTGTTAATTCTTCCAATCAGTGTGCAGGGACACAGGTACAGAAGACGCTCCGGGTTCCCCTTCTTGATGCGTGTGATAGAATGTTGAGTAGGCGCATCGAAATCCGGACGCGAGGTGAGACTTTTCCGGAAACTGTCAACGGTCCACAAGACCCCTTCTTGTTGCAGTTTCGCGGCAACGGTGCCCATGAAGGTCCGGGCACCCCAGGTACCTTTAACTTTCTCTCTTGTTTCTACATTTTGAGCCATAATAGTGTAGATCCACCGCCTACACATTTAAGCGATGAGTCCTCTTATTATATCTCTAAATTCGTTGAGGACAACGAAACGCTTAAGTGTGGGGGGGTTTGTGTATATTTTGCTAGCCATGTCAGTTATGCATCGCCAGTTACATGTAGTTGTGTCGTATTGTGGCGTACATGTGGTTAGTGTAGAGTGTTTGATATAGTGTCGTATTGTGTTAGGATTGTTAGTATGCATTTTTTAGCACTTTTACATTATTGAGTCCCCTACCCAAAACTTGTGTTTAATCGAGTTGGCCAAAAGCATATAGAGTTAGGAAAAAAAAAATCAATCATAAAATTTTAAACTTTTGAGAAAGGGCAATCGAAGAGAGTGAATGTGGAGAGGGCTTAATGATAGAATTCCTTAGGAGTATGAAAATCTGAGGTGAGGTAGACGCGAGAATCTGGAGTAGGAAGACTTATAGGGCTAATGCACATTAGAAATGCGAGTAGCTGCCTCTCAGACTAGTTATCCTACTAGCGCTACACCACCGTCACTTAGGTAGTCGTCAACCCTCCTCGTAGTGGCAATGGAACAGCTGTGCGAGTGATGTTTATGGGGGCCTCACGTCCCGTCTCCATCTCCTAGTTCCACTAGTTACCCCTATTGATCCGTTTACCCCTTTTATTCACAGCCTCTAGCCTAGGAAGCCTTTCATTGTGACTGTCATCACTTGTTAGAATGGTCCTTTCCTATGCGTCATGATAGAGGGAGTTGAGTTAGGGAGGTTTGATGAGGGTGAGCTGATTTGATACATCTTACGTGGATTCTCTTACATGTCTTCTTTTGAGGGGATGTGAGGGTGAGTTAGAGACGGTAGCACACTTCGGTGTGGCGGTGAGTCGTGTCCTTACACCACGATCACAGGTGGAGTACCGTAGTGCGTGGTATTTCTTCCGCACGTCATGGGGTGGGGGTTGGTTGATCTTATAGGAGGTCGTGCTTATGCTTTATTTATATTCTCTATATCTTAGGTGATGAGGAGGATCGGTTGGAAAAGCACGTTTACACATTGACTACTGGGTTCGTGATTTGCTTTGCATCAAGTGTGGGGGTGTCGACATCTATGTTACGTCACTAATTTGACACATTCCACCCCCATGTTATCTAATTCTGATATTTGATCTCCTCGGATATTACTATCGTATTGTCGGCTCCATGTGCTTAATGTTATTGTGTGGAAATGAAAACAAAATAGAGAGAAAAAAAAAAGGTAAAATAGAAAGTGAAAGTGAAATTGAAAGGGAATAAAGGAGCAAGCTTGAAATTGAAGACCGGGGAGATTAGCTATTGTTCGAGATCACTTCTTCACATTTGTTTCCGCGAGAACGGCGTTGCACCAAGATTGAGGGAATGAGGGCCGGAGTAGTGAGATTCGTTGGGGTTCCTTGGATTTTGGTGAGGGAGTGTGAGAATCGGGTTTTGTGAGTTAGATCATGACGTCTAGGACTACGCTTCTAAATATCCTATCCTACCCATCCTAAACCGTCAGCAATTTAACCCGTGGATAAATAGCTCGGAAGGTAAGTGCTAGGGATACGTTTGATGAGTGTGCGGAAGCATCATATTTTGTGTTCGTGCCCGTTCTGTCTAACGAAACTGGCCGCAAGTTCTACCGATCACCAAAGTTATAGAACTTCCGAGGGAATATGATAGCCTTATGACTTGCCGGTTTACTTTTTGAGATTGCCCAATCTCTAACTAAAAAGAAAAAAAAAAATTGTGTTGTTTCAATTTTTGCATTGTTTGATAATCGAGTTGCATTGTATAGTCATGTAGGTTGCATGGGTGTGTGTGTTGTTTGTGTCACATGGCTAGTGAAGTTAAATGCAATTCGGTGGATTGAAAATCATAGTGTGAGAAGTGTTTTTGATTTTGCTCGGGACGCACAAAAAGGTAGTGTGGGGGGATTTGATAACTCTATATTAGAGTTATATTTCTTCTGCGTTTGTGTACCGTTTTGTGTAGTTTCTGGGTCGAATATATTAGAAATACACTATGAACTTGAGGAAATTGGATAAGTTTAGCTTTGAGTAATAAATTATTAATCCGGGCGTTTTTCACATTATTTACATTTATCTTGTCACTTTTGATCGCACGGGGTGTTTTCGTGTTGTGTTGGACAGGAAACGGAGCTCATGGATCAAGAGGAGGAGGAAAACGAACTTCGGAACATATGCGGAAGCTTGGGAGAGAAAGAAATTGGAAGAAAAGAGGACAAAGATGGAAAAAGGGGGTCAAAGTGTCATTTGAGAAAGTTTGAAGTGTAGGATCAAAAGTTGATCCTAGGATCAAAGCAGATCGCACGATCAAGTAGCTGATCGCACGATCTGCTAGGGGAGAACTCACTGGAATGCACGATCAAGTAGCAGATCGTAGGATCAGAGCAGATCGCACGATCAGCAAAGGCAGATCGCACGATCTGCTAGCAGACCCAGCAACGCACGGGAAAAGCCAAGGAATTAGGGTTATTAATTAATAATTTTTGATTATTAATTAATACACCCTAAGTGAAGATAAAAAGAGACATAAAACAAAAGAAAAAGACACACGTGAGAAAGAAGTCCATCAACGCAAGGAGAAGAGAAGGAGGCACGCACAAGAGGAGGGCTCCTCCTCCATTGAAGCTCTAAGTTTGATTTCTTCTTCTTCTCTCTCAATCTTTCTATGGAGAAACTTGTAAGTCTTGTTTGGTTGATTATTATTAGCTAGACGTTTTGCTAGGCATCTCTATGAGAGCCTAGGGTTCATGTAAACGATGAATATTTTCCGGATTTAATCTTTGCTTCATGATTTCTTGATTTCTTCTTTTGAATCAATTCTAGTTTCTTGTTTATGTTAGTAATCCTAATTGAGTGACACGATTGGGAGATAAACTAGGGTTCAAGAACTAGGGTTTGTTCAATAGTTGATTCATGCTTAAAGTTAGCAATATTTTAATTCAATTGTTCATAATCTATGCTTATTTCTTAATGGGGATGGAGTAATTAACCAGAATCGTTAGTTGGCTAGTGAAGTGCACGACAGTGACTTTAAATAGCCAGGATGAGATATGAGCATCAATCCCGTATCACTCAGACTGAGAAGAGACGTGTTAGGATTGGCTAGTGTGGGTAGATTCGGTAGGTGAGATTCGACTGTTTCGTGCAACGGTGGACCGACAGGACCCGTTTTCGTGCATGTCGTTAGCCTATTAGAACGGACCGGTAGACACAAGAGACCGATAGGAGATTGTAGTCTACCGTGAAGTAGAATGACTTGAGACCGATAGGAGATAGTCAGTGCTGTTACCCGGCTTAGTTAGAATATAGTTAACGTGTTGCTCAGATAATCCGGAACTCGTCTACAACCCTAGGTGATCTAGAGATTGCCTAGTTTCTACATATCTATTTCTTAAATATAAAAAAACCAAAAATATTAGCTTAGTTGTTATTTCAATTCTAGAAATCAATCAAATATTTCCTCCTGCACCGTACTCTAAATTAAATAACTAATTAAATAATTTCAAGTCTGTCTTCGTGGGATCGATAACTCGGGGTTGAAATACCACCCCTATATTACTTGACCGTGCGCTTGCGTAATACGCGCTAGTAATTCGCGTCAAGTACACATTTTATTCACAAAAACAGAAATTGTTTCAGGTTAGATACCTTCTTTTTTCTTTTTGTCTGCTTCATACACCAATATAAACGGCAGATACATAATCCCAAAGCTAACATTAACAGGATAAGCACACAACTGGGGGCTTTAGTGGATGTGAACATGGGTGGATCCAGGAATTCGTTACAGCGGGGGGGGGGGGGGGGATAATTTAGAAAAACTAAAAAAAATGGGTATAAAATTTTTATAAATTTCCAAGTGGGGGCAATAATGCAACTTTAATGCGCCTAAATTGAGAAAAAAAATGAATTACGATTTAAGTAGTTCAGTGGGTGCTATCCCACCATGTAGTTCCGGCCTTGAATGTGAAAGTGAAGACGAAAACTTGCAATTTAGTCAGCACTTTCAGGTATGGATTTTCCTGCATCCTTGGGGGTATTGACTTTAACTAGTTATGAACAACACAGAAATCAGGAAGACTTGTCTAATCCAAGTGAAGACAGGACTAAAATGTGGAGCAAAAGGCATTCAGCTACGTAAGTCCTTGCTTTGGCTGCTAAGATGAAAATATTGCTAGCTCAAGTCTCAAAGCGACAAGGAAAATATGTTGCTGATTCCATTTGTTTCCAGAAACTTCTATTTATGCGGTAAGAGATTGCGGATGATGAAGAAATATGCTTTCTTCCATACAAATACAATGAGCTGGTCGGATCACAATTTGAAAGATTCAGGTAGAGTTCTTCTAAGAAGTTGTGGCAAATGCAGTCACATACGGAAAACTTGGGGCAGTTTTGTATGGGCTGAGGCATGCTAAAGAAACCTGGGGATTGAACCAGACTCTATTGAAGCAGTACGGCAATAAAATAAATAAGGAGACTCGGCATCTCAATCATTGTAATTAAGTTGCTGACATCCGAAGCACTTTGATGGAGTTAAAGGTAATTTGCAGAAAATGGACAGAAGACAATAAACTAGCTGATGTCTTGGCTAAACTGCATAGTGGACAGTCCATGTTGGGAATTCTCTCAGATAGAATGCAAAACAAAAAGATCGGAAAATTGAAAATGTACTCTTTCCCTTGTCACTGCGTATCAGAGGTGATAATAAACGACAGAGTAAGATTGTAACTTCAGAATTCAGATTATCTCTTTCCATGTCAAGAGATTTTATCCAGCACATAAAGAGAAGGATATTGACGGCATTGCATACTTCAAATATTGGAATAACATATTGAGACTAGTAGAGACATGTACATCCATAATAGTTTTAAGCCAAATAGAAGGACTGAGTCACTCAACAGTCGGATGTTTTCAGAAATATGTTCATGTACAACAAGTCTTTCTATTTTTCTGTGAATGCTGCAGTTCTTATCCTATCACCAACATATTTTCTACACATAACATATGATATGATTAGTAAAATCTTCTGGCGTTGTGAATATATTATGTGAACGGACCAGACTAATGCAGGCTAACATGAAGATGACAGAGCTGAAAATGAAGATTGCTTCTATTGAAAGGATAATTCAATTAAAGAAAACCCAAAAAGAAGAAGCAAACATGTTATAATTACCTTTTCGTGATGACGTTTGTTTCAATTTATTCTTCTTTTCTCTATGCTGCTTTTTGCTGACATATCGGTCACTGTCACGACGAGGAACCAGGCTTTGAACACAACAAACCTGAGAATAGGTACAATACTCACGACGACCATGGACTACAAGTTCCTCAAACGAACTACGGTCAAGATCAAGCAGACAAAGTTTGTTGTACTTCAACGCAACAACTTCATCCCCATAGACGCCGTGCATGTTCAGATTCTATAAGACATAGTCATTATAATATTCTAAGTAGAGACAACCTTCCAACACGCCTAATTTCATATTACAATAACCACCACAGTCTGGGAGCGGGAGTAACCTATATTCCTCACTAGCAAGATCAAATGCAGTAACCATGTAACTGGCATCAACATTTATGTCCGGCGCTTGATTGACAATCCAATGCAAAGCCCCAAAAGCAAACACCCCGCCACTTTTTCCATACCATTTTTCTTGAGGGAGGTCGGGAATCCTTCGCCATTGGTTTGATCTTAGGCTATCCAAAGGAAGTGGGTGATGAAACTCGACCGTTAGCACCACCTTGTAATCATCACTGACTGAATCATAGCCTAGCCCATTGATTTTGTGCCAACAAGCGATTTCCGAATATGGCAGCTTAGGTAAAACTTGGTGTTTGTGGGTGAATGGATTCCAGAGAATACATTGTTCTATTCCCACAGCATCATTACCATATAAAAGAAGTATCCCATCACATGAACCCACAACATCGTCTAGATAACATCCACGGCGGTTCGGAGGGTGATAATCAAGTTTGACGGCGCGATCAAGCGAACACACATCGATTGAAGATAGTTATGAAAGAAATGTTGATGTACAACTATGATGCTCCGGTTAATTCCAGTTTCGGTAGATCGTTTTAGAGCATGTCATTGCTTGGACACGCACCTGAAACGTATGAGTGGTTTAACCGGCAACCGCGAGAGGATGTCGGCAGGGGCGGACGCAAGATTCTTACCGAGTAGGGGCCAAGTACATATTAAAAATTAATAATGTGAAAATTTAAAATTTTGGAGGGGCCAAAATGTATTATATTTATATAAACACTAAAAATATTTGGGGGTCTAAGTGAAGTTTTCAAAATTTTGCAGGGGCCACGGCCCCCCTCCGCCACCCCCTGTGTCCGCCACTGGATGTCGGCCACAATTTCCTCCGGCAAATACTCCTTTTATCAATTGATTACACCAGTTTCCGGCTACTGAAGACGCCGGTTGAATGCGCCGTCGTCTCTGCCGCCAACCACGCGGCTCTGTCACCAACACAGCAGCAATGTCGAAAGTCAATACGCCGATCACCGATCAGGCTTCGGTCACCAACACAAAATAAAGTTGGCAAAATTGCACCGAGGTACAATTAGTTTACTTAATCCGTGGATTTAGTATTTAAAGTTTAAAATGGTGCGCTCACGGTACCAAACTTTGAAAACGTTGGAAATAAGTACCCAAAGTTAACATCCGTTAATTTTTTGGACGGAAATACGCACGTGGATGGCACATGAGTTTTTAACTGGGGTATGATTGACTTTCACCATAAATGACCCGTTGAAAAATCTCAACCGTATTCGACCCAATTAGTAACCCCACCCAACCCGGCTTAACCACCGTTTCTCTCCACCAAGTAGCATTGTGTCGTGTTCGACGCGTCGTCGTCTCTGCCGCCAACCCCCAACGCAGCTTTGTCACCAACACAGCAGCAATGTCGAAATTCAACACGTCGATGGAAGCTCAGGCTCTGTCACCAACACAAGATAAAGTTTAAAGAACAAATCGGCAACCAACATTCGAAATATTACAATTATGTCCCAACTATTTCTCCCCAATCTAACTTTTATCATTATGCAGTGGGTCACTTTGACCCGGTGATTCGGATGGCAAAATGATTCAATTTTCTTACAATTTTTTCACAGTGTTGTTAAGCAAAAGTTGCTCTATAACAAGGTCAAAAAATTATCAAAATATCGCATCGTTTTGCTATCCAAATCACCCGGTCATAGTGACCCAGATACGAGTTAAAAAGTCAATTTGGAGAGAAAGAGTGGTATCAACAAGTAATCATGTGTCAAAACGATAATATACTTTTTTTTGCTAAGGTAAAAAAAAAAAAAAAAACTATACGCAAACCTCTAAATATCTTTCATATTAATCCTCGAAATATCTCTACACAATCCTCTTCCGGTTCACTTATCATTCACCAAGTCTAACTATTCTAGTATTCATGTTCATGTTAGCACCACTCATCACCAGCCTCAATAAGAGATGAGACGTGGAGATGTTGGTTGTAGAGATGGTGGTGGTGGTGTTTTTGGAGTTCTACTGATGGAATTTTGGATCAAGGTCCACTCCATTGGAAAGTAGACATTCAGGACTTTCCAACGATATAAGATAGGCCCGAACCAGAGCCCGGATGGGGGATAAAACTCTCGTGCAGGATCAGCTTATGAATCTGTCTGAGAATTACAAACTGGAATTCAGCCAAAATACATTAAAAAGTGTGTCCAACACTTGGAGAATGGGTTCTTGTACCTAAAAGGCAAATGAGGCTGCTCGAGAAAGTTAGGAGACGGCTCCCAAGCCATTGGAGAGCTCGAATTCGAACCCAGATTAAGGATTCACCGTCTGATCTCTGTAAACTCTCTCTATCTCTCTTATTTTTGATGATGTCAATGAATTCCTTCGTTGTAATCAAACTATGAGTAGCTAAACTTCTTAGATCAAGACCCAAGTTTAGGGTTAAGGTTTTATTGTTGATTCATGGATTCTGCATTCTCTTGATTCACGTTCTTGACTTAATTGATGATTTTGACGTGTTATGCTTTTTTGTCACTCTTCATCATATATTTATAATAGGAGACTTCTTGTTAGCTAGAAATGAGTTAATAATTGTTTGGTAACTCGATGATTATTAACCGGAAAGGTAGAACAAACACTTGATTGTATTGTATGCTTGGTAACTCGGCTACATTAGTTAAGAACATAAGCGTAGAACTTGAATCGTGATGCATGTTTAGGGTAATTGGAACTTTGGGGTAACTCGGTTTTGATTAGCTTTATGCGTAGTATAACTACTTGGTAACTCGGTAGCTGAAAATTGCTTGTTTGACACGGACAAATTCATCAGTGTTCCATAAAACGTACAATTACATCAATAGTAGACCCCAACAATCCCCCGAACGAGGCGTCTTGATCACTTCTCCGTACTTGAATCCTAAAAACATTCGAACTCTTGCGTTCATTATTTTCCGATTTTATATAGTTTCAGTTCCTAATATTATATAAACCAACTCAATACTTGCCACGTCAATGTGAATAAATCTTAGCTAATTACCCAAGTCTATTGGGTACGATAAACCCTGAATTTAATGATTATTACTACCCTCGACAGTAGTGCACTTGCGGTTTGAAGCATGTAACATGATTTGAGGTCTAATTTTGTGAACAAAGCTGCATTTTTTTGCTCATCTATCACTGGTATAGGAAATTTGTTCTTGATTTTAACTTCATCCAGCCTTCTATAGTCTACATAGAACCTCTAAGTGCCGTCTTATTTAAGTAACAAAATTGGAGCTATAAAAGGACAGGTACTAGGCTGTATAACCCCACTCTTTAACATGCTTTGCACCATCTTTTCAATTTTATTCTTTCCGAGGTATGGATACATGTATGGTCTAAGACATACTGGGGTAGCTCCCTCATTTAATGGAATATGGTTGTCTTGCACTCTCTTGGGTGGTAGATTTGTAGATTCTGCAAAGATATCTTGGTACTTATCCAACAATGGTTGTAATATATGTGGTCGCGTAGGATAATCTTCAAGTGTTGCTATGGAGTTAAAATGGGCCTCGACTGAGTTCACATTTTGACCACAGTAATTTTGAATAGTATGCAGTCGGACCTCCACCATATCTGAGCTTGGTTATGTGGTTTTGACTGTAACTGCTCGTCTTTTTTGTTGAAAGCCAAATGCTCTCTGATTGAAGTCTATGGAGATAGGGCTAACCTCTTTCAGGCAATGTGCCCCCAATACTAGATCACAACCTGCCAGGGTAGTGACCTCAAATCAGTAGTGACGGTGTGGTAATTGGATAGGTACATGTGAGCACAACCCTGAGCTGTTGATGGCGCTCCCATCTGCAACAGGGATATGCATTGTCCTTGGGTTGGTAGTCACACACCCCACTCTCCTAGCATTGTCTTGATGAATGAAATTGTGAGTGCTACCTGAATCTATCAGAATATGCACAATCTTGCCATTTGTTTTGCTAGATATTCTTACGGTGTCCGCTCCTGTGTTACCAGTCGTGGCATGAACTGAAATTCCCAAATTGTCTTCACTAAGATCTCTAGATATTTGAATTCCACTTTCTTGCTTGTACGAGAAAATTGAGGAGAGAAAAATGGTAGTAAATTATTCCAATCTCTTCAAATTATAGGTTTTTTTTTTTTTTTTTTTTCGTTTGCTCCCGGATGGGTAAATTTCAGTCTCCATTATCTTCTTTCACAAGACCTATTTTCATGGTTAGTAGAAGAGAAAAAGTGAAAAAATTGTTCTTGTAAAGATCATTGAATTGACTTTTTGGTGAATTTCAATAGAAGCAAGGGGTTGCCAAAGTTTTTGGTGAATATTGTTATGGAAATGTGTTGGTGTTGGTGGTGAAGAAGAACACCAAGAACAAGAACACAAATAATATCAAGAACATGAACACCAAGAACATGAAGAACAAATGGCAAAATAGTAAAACTGACTTTATGGGCGTAACATGACAGAAGGGTGGCATGTGTCGTCTGAATTTTCGTTAGTACGGGACTAAATGGTATTATTTCATACCACAGGGGTCCAATTAGTATTTAACCCGTAGTTGCGGGGGGGGGGGGGGGGGGGGGAATTATCTTTTACCCTTTAATTAAACAAGGTTAAAAGACATTTTCCACCCTCCAACTATGGAGAAAAGTCATTTTGCCTCCTGATTTATGGGAAAATACATTTTGCACCCCTGTCAGTGGATGGAGAGTGGATGGTGCTAACAGAATGGGCTAAATGACATATTAACCCTCACTTTGAAGGAAAATTACACTACTATATAAACACCTTCTTCTCCTCATCCTCTCATTTTTCACCATAGCCTCTCCCTCTTATCTCTCATGGTGAAAGAGAAGAAGAAGAAGAAGAAGAAGAAGAAGAAGAAGAAGAAGAAGAAGAAGAAGAAGAAGAAGAAGAAGAAGAAGAAGAAGAAGAAGAAGAAGAAGAAGAAGAAGAAGAAGAAGAAGAAGAAGAAGAAGAAGAAGAAGAAGAAGAAGAAGAAGAAGAAGAAGAAGAAGAAGAAGAGCTGAAGAAGGAGATGGTGATTCATCGACGCTCTTCCCTCTCAGAAGTGCTTCCTCTGAGTGTGAGACTTCCCTCGGCCTCCCAGCGTTGTTCGCTTGTTGGGAGATGGCGATGCCTACGAGTCAGATCTCGTCACTTCTGTAATACCCCTTTTAACTAGCAGGGGTAAAACGGTCATTATAGCATAATAATAATTTATTAGCAAAATAATATTTGAATAGATCTTTGAGTTTAGTTTGTAGGAAGTTTTAGAATAATATTAGAGTAATGGTAAGGAATTAATTCGTAGTCGTTTCACAAATTTTAGCTAGTTTAAAGTTATAGCGCGTGTCCAACCACCGCGAGAATTGATAGGCTTGCCACACCCAATCTCCCAACAACATAGTACACCACCCACACCCAATTATTTCCAACAAGTATTAATTAATTGAAATGTTTTTTTTTTCTAGTAGCTTGCCTCCTTCTTCCCTACGATTCATCACCGCCCTCTACACCTTCGGGAACTCTCCATCACTGCCCTATCACCATCACCGCCCCTGTCACCATCACCTACTTGGTGCCCAAGTAAGCCCGCCTATATAAGGAGCCTCCAACCTCCCTCCTCACACACGCAGCCGCCATCACAACCACCTCCCCCATCACCATCGTCGTCTTCACGAACACCACCATCACCACTTACAGTCCTCTCTCTCTCACTCTGTCCAGCTCCCTACTTCTCCATCCATGTTGCTCTCTGTCCTCAGCAACCACCAGAAGCAGAGCAGAGCAGTGGTGGCAGCAACTAACCACCACCACCGTCGCCATAGCTGTCGGCGGTAAAACTCGAGAAGGAGCAACCCACTGCCACCACCATCATCTCTCTCTTTCACACTTTAACTCTCTGCCACCAGAAGCAAAAAGAGGCAGAAACTGAGGTTGCAGAAGCCTCCACAGCCGCTACCATCACCGGTGAAGAAAACCCACTTCTCTCTCTCTCCTCCCTAGCCTTCTCCTATCCTTCGGAATCGTGTCTCAAACTCCCCTGTTCAGGAACAGAGGACAAACAGAGCAGCAGCAGCAGCAGAAGCCACTGCCGCCACCGTCGACTTCCATTGTTGCCGGCCAAAGCTCCGGCCAAATTCCACCGAAGCTCCGCAGCAGCACCCGCTCCATCTCTCTGCTTCCAGACGACTCTCTGGACCCCGACCAACTCACTAGGAGGTTCAAACCAAGCTGGTAAAGCCATTAAAGCCGACCACCAAGTTCAACTCCGGCGACTCCGACATCTAGCTCCGACCCGACCCATTTCTTGACTGTTTCCGGCCATTTTTGGCCTCGGTACGTTCTATACCTTCTGATTAGTTGTTATACACTGTCAAAATTGAAACTTGATAGCTTAAATCATAGTTGGATCGATGAAATTGAAGTTGTTGTTATAGGGGGGTAAAAGTGTAGTTTATGTAAACTGTTATAACATGAAATAGGGGGTTCTTTTTGTACTTTCAGAAACTAGAAGGTGGCTAGAGTACTTTAACCTAACTGTTTTGGTGACTAGTTGAGGTGTTTGTTGACTTTTAATACGACTTAGGGGTTTATATGTCTTTTACTTAAACTTTACACTTTTCGTTAAAAATAAAAATAATAGCTTTGGATTGAAAATAATTTCTAAAAATATTAGTTTTCATCCCCGTCTCAGAAAAGTAATTCGGGTATCGAAATAGCATGCGGTTTGTTCGTTAAAAATTAAACAAAAAATATTTTTAGTTAAAGCTTTAAACAAATATTGTTAAATCACTTAGTTAATAACTTGGATGTTTAATACTTGTAAACTGGATATTTTGCTAGGTCTTAAACATCACTATGTTGTGATTAGTATTTAGGGAAAAATCCTCTTTAAATTAAATAGTTTTAAATATTGAAGAAATAATAATATTTGCTTTTCATAAACTAGTTCTGTTTTGTATCAAGTTTTTATAGAAAATAATTCCTCTAACTAGTTAACCACTTTTATCTAGTAATAATAATAATAATAATAATAATAATAATAATAATAATAATAATAATAATAATAATAATAATCGTTTAAATATAAACACGCGGTTTTTATATAGTTTTGTTATGGAAGATTATAACGAAACAAAACGTTAGGAAAAGTTAGCTAGTGGGGTTGGGTAGAAATAATAGAACATATTTAGGACGTGTAGTATTTTCGTTGGATTATTTGTTGACTTAGAAATTACGGTTTGTAGGTGACGACTTTGTAGGCCCGAGCCATTACTAGAACGTGCTATTGCTACTAATAAGGTAAGTGAACATGCCAAGCCTTGCGTCCCAAGCTCCTTTCGTGTCGCAATTTGACTTTATTACTTGTCTCAAAATTTATTTATTATTTACATGTTTTATTCGAGATGTGTTTTGATTTTAAATAAGCTGCTTTGATTTGATACTGTCACACAAAAATTAATAATGCGTAATAACGTAAAGTGGAAAGAGTTGTGCGGGAGAAGCTTATTATTGTCGTGTTGACTTCGGTCACTCGGCCCGTGATCAGATTTTATTTTAACCCGGTCGCAACCTACCGGGTCGCTCTATGTACTCACCTCTCTGGCCACAAGAAGTCTTAGGGGGCTGCCGGCAGTTAAGGTCATGGTTGCTAGTGATAGAATAGTAGATTCTTCCCCGTATCAACACTGTTAATAATACAGTTTCTATGAGATTTGGATATTTAAGAAAGAGAAGAAGAAAGAGATTGGGACTAATCCTCCCCGTTTGAAAGTTGAGAAGGGAAGATCAAAAGAAAGAGAATTTTATAAGTGTTCTTACTGGATGCATCAGGTTCACTTCTTACAGTTTCGCAGTTATATTTGAGTTCCGGATTTACTCTGCAAGTTTACATCTTTATGATTTATTTTCCTCTGTATATTTATTGTGACAAGAAAGTTATGCCTCATCTTCCGTTTTACGAGCTTGGGTGTCACTTACTCAGTATTTCCATGCTGACTTTGAAACTGCGGTTCCTGTTTCCTTCCCACCGCAGGTTTAGAAGCTGAAGACTAAGGGGTAGCCGGGCATGAGACTCACCTAGAAGTTTATCGTCACGAGTAGAAACTAGTGTGGCTAGTTAAGAATAATGTAGTAGTTTCAGAAACACTTGTGTAATTTCTAGTGACTTATGTAAAGTTTAATATTATGTAATAAATAAATGAGTTGGAATGTTATGCTTTTGATTCCTGCCGTCACTTTTAGCATCGCCCTCCCGGTCTTGTCCGAGCCGGATAAGGGGGTTGTTGCAACTTCCGCTTCTTCTTCTACTTCTTTGCTTCTTCTTGCAGATCGAGAAAAGAGACAAAGTAAACCAAAATTCAGGGCAGAGAGGAGTAGAAGATGAAGATGAAGAGGTATTCTAGACAAGATCTGACGAAACACTCTTCTTGTTCTCGAAATTTAATCGCAAGCCGTTGCTCTTCGTCTGCAACTCCGATCTTCTCTACTACGACGAGTACATCGCCGCTCTAGATCTGGATTCCGACCAGATCTACTTTGTTCTTCCGGTTTCGAAGCTCCAGTACAAGCTTTCTGCCTACGACATGACCGCTCTCGCCATCAAATCCAGCCTCGCTCTCCAGACTTGCCCCCTCCGATTCCGGAAAACGCTCGTCTTCGTCGCTCTTCCGACGCCGTACCGGGAAACATAAAATAATCTCGGATATCGCCTGTGATGGAGGAATTGGATTCCGGCAACGAGAAGATGCTGAATCAGAGAGTTTCTCATTCGATCTGTGAGGAAGTTGGAGAGATAATCTTCTCGTCGGGTGAAATTGGCGGTGCGTTCTTTTAGGATTAAATTCATAACTATCTACGAAGACTCTGTTCTTCAGCTTTACCGATCTCTTTCTTTTTCTCATTTCTATAAGAGAAAATCCCTTAATAGTTACTAGTAATAGAAATTGTAAATTTATTGGTATGATAATGGCTACTCCTGTTGACGACATATCTTCATTGTGTTGACCGATCAAATTTGGAGATTTTCGGAAGAGTGTGGGATTTGTGGTGGCTTGGTGTGGCAGGCGCTGTGGTGGATTTGGTGTTGGATGGAGTTGCAGTGGGTTTGGTTATTAAACATAGGGATGTTCTTTCAGAAGGAAGGGAGACTGATTATGTTGCTGGGTGTTTATGGTGGCTTTGGTGTTGGATGGAGTTGCGTCGGGTTTTTATGGCGGAGGTTTGTTTTGTGGGTGAGCAGAGGATGTAGTAAAGATAGCAGGTGGGTTTATTTGGGTCATGGTGATGTGGAAGAAGGTCCTGGTTAAAGTTAATAATCCAGTTTGTTGTTGTTTGTTTTGTGGGTGAGCAGAGGATGTGTAGTAAAGATAGCAGGTGGGTTTATTTGGGTCATGGTGATGTGAGAGAAGGTCCTGGTTAAAGTTAATAATCCAGTTTGTTGTTGTTGTTGTTGTTGTTGTTGTTGTTGTTTGTGGCGGTGGCTATGGTTTGTTGGTGCTCAAGAACCACCAACAACATGAAAGAACATGATGAACACAAATAATAAACAAAAAAAGGGTGGTGTTTGTACACAATTTGTAAGGGTAAAATGGTCATACAAAGTCAGTTTGATTATAACAGAAGGGTGGTATCTGTCCAACCTCCCTGTTAACTGGGGTGCAAAATGTCTTTTTCCATAAATCAGGACATATAAAATGTCTTTTCTCTATCGTTGGAGGATGGAAAATGTCTTTTACCCATTAAACAATGACATACTTATCTCCGTGCTTCATCTTCTCCTTCAGCTCTGACAAAATCACTCTCTCTCTCCCTATCCAAATGTCTTCTCGGTACGATTACGATTTCTTCATCTCCCAACTCCGACCGGAAGTTCAGTCCGGCCAATTTCCGGCCATGTCCGTCAATCGATGGTTTTGGGAATCTCTAAATGGCGGCTACAAGTACCCGAATTTGAATATGGTGGCTCCCGATGGATTTCCTTTACCGTAACATCGCCGCCGACGGCCTTTTTCATCCAGGTTAGTCTTTGATGCAACTTCCGGTGTACCAATTCAGTCTAGTGGAGGAGGAGGTATATTATTCAGAAACCCTAACTTATAAGCAACTATCTCTAATTATAAATACGACTAAAACCCTCTATATATATTAGATTCAGAAAACCCTAGCCAACACATTGTGCAATTCTAATACCCCTATTAGGTTCACAATATTCCCAGTCCCGTTCCCTAGTTGTTTTTGGAAAGTTTCCTTTTTTGAGTAGGAGTTCATTCAGAACCCTAATTTATTGGCAACAAATACATATTATTCCCATTGAAAGGACAGCTAAAAACCCTATATATACACACACATGGTTAGATTCAGAAACCCTAGCCAACACATTGAGCTATTCTGATCTCCCTATTAAGCACTCTCAACTATTCCCAATTCCTGTTCCAATTCCGGCCTTGAGATAATGCAATGGCAGCTGAGAGATGTCCAAACCAGTTTCCTCCACCATCAACAGAGCCATATCCCTGGCTTTTATTTTGGCATGGCGAGGGCTATCAACATCAAACTTTCTGCTCCATAACAGAGTCCGGCGGCTTCCAGGTCGAGCAGATGAGAAGAAGTATCCCCGAGCTGCAGGGTAAAGAAGTAATATGCTGTAGCTGTGGCTGGTTGGTCTTACTTGAAATCAAAGACGAACTTGACCATTGCTCTCTATGGAATCCATCTACTTTGGAGTCCATCACTCTGCCTCCTCGAAGCACAACTGAATTCACTATCTTTGCTGCACTTTTGACATCCCCTCCTAGCACAACTAATTCTTGGTTGTTATTATTCCACCATTCTGATCCTAAAATTTTATGTATCCGCCTAGATCGTAACGATCGACAATGGGTAGTGAAGAGATTCGGAGAACAGATGAAATCTATGAAGCTTCTGGGCGGTCTGTTCAAAGTTACTTGTTGCTGCAATGGTATTGTCGTATGTATGACAAAATACCATCGATGGCTTGCTTTAGATACAGATCCTGATGATGGTCCGGTTAATCTTAGAACCTTAAAAAGCAAGCCATTCGAAGGTGGTATTATCCCTTCAGTTGATTATGAATCTTACCTAGTGGAATTTCAGGGATATGTTTTTTGCATTGATATTTTCTACTCTGGGATTGGATCGAATGAGATTGTTCGTATCAAGATCTTCAGGCTCAATTTGGAAACTGAAGAATGGGAAGACGTTGAGAGTGCTAAAGATCAAGTGTTTTTCCTAGGACACGTCAACGATTTCTGCGATGTTTGTTGCCATACGCTCTCATCTGACCAAGAGAGAGGAGGTCATATATTTTTCTCCTTTCACGACGAAAAACTTATTTATTCGTACAACATTGCGAAAAGAAGTCTGTCTATAGCTTTTCGTTTCCCTGATTTGCCTATGCCGTGTTCTAGTCCGGCTTGGGTTATCCCCAATTACAGGTTCATCCAAAAACTAAATTTCCTTGGAATATATTTAGTCAAAGCTTATTCTTTATTTGGATTTGCGCTGTTTATTTATGTTAGGGCGTCTATGCCAAACTAATGCATATGATACATGAAACACCATTTTGCATATTGCACTTTGCATGACTATAACTTGTTCCGCCTACTCCAGTAGTGCAAGCTAAAAGTTAGATAATCAGTTATATTTGTGTATGTGTGTATATATGCCCCTTTAATTTTAATTATTTTTTATCATAATAATAGAATTCCTGACAATAATGAGTCTATTTGTTAGAGATATTTTTTTAGATTTTCCTTAACACATAGTAACTGGTTAATGTTAGATTCTGAGTGCTCATACCTTTCTAGGGTTGGAAACGTATTTCGGAGACTAAATAAATGATAGTGCGGCAGAGTTCCACAATAAGTGGAGGGTATGGAGTTATTATTCGAGTCTGACAGTTCAACTGATAATTTATCTCCTCGATACAGTCCCATTAAGGATTGGCCTCTAGCCTAGGTTCTGGTGTTTCAATTTGTAAAGAAGCAATAGTAGTTATGCTTCACCAAGTCTTTATGTGTTTGACATTGGAACATATCATATCAATGCAAATACACAGGACTGTATACTGATTCTCTATTTTGTTTGTAGGCAGGGATGTGCCCACTAGCTAATTTGTGTGCTTAGTGTTTATGTAAAAAAATAATTCCACAACTAGTTGGTGCAAACTAAACAATCAAAAGCCTCTGAACTCATTGGATCGTCCGGATTCTTCTGAGCATTCTAGGATTGAGAAACGTATTTCAACCCAAACCAAAATCCAAAAACAATCTGCAAACAATTTGACGTTAAAAGGTTCATTTCATTTCAAGAAGAAGAGGAAGGAGGAACGAACAAACAACTTGTTTCCAGTTAATATCATCAAATAATATCTAATAAGCCTAAAATAGAGGAAAAAGAGCTAGCCAGGGCAGAATCCTCATCTAACCTGGCTAGGTGAATGCCTATCTATTTTGCATGAGCGTGCCTCTTCTATTGGATTACAAATTTTCAAATTGACATATACCACCCCCGAGGTATAGCCGTTTACCACATCACTACCCTGTGGTTTGGATAATACCCCAAACCTATGTAGCACGAGTGCGGGTCCGGTGGGGGTGCTGGTTCAGGAACTGGGTGCGGGTGCGGAAAATTCCCGAAAATGAATGGTGTGGGTGCGGCGGGGGTGCGGCCACATTATTTATATTTTTATCTGATATTATTAGTTAAACCATTATACCAATATAATAACGACACTTATAGGGATCATATTATAATCGAACAGAAATTCATACACACATTCGAAGATACAAGGTTAATATATCAATAGTATAATCTCTTCATGTCGTTGTTCTTAGCTATGGAGAGATGAGTTAGCTATGGAGAGATGAGTAATCTAAGGGTTAATAATGTTCACATAGATGCACATTTCTTTGTTAAATTCTAGTTGTATTGGAAGACCTCTCAACTAAAACTTTCAAAAATGACCATGCCTTATCCACAAAGCACCCGCGAAGCGCCCAAGGACCCACGAAGCACCCATAAGCACCCAGTGCGGGTGCGCGACTAATCAGAAGCACCCGTGCAACATGGCCCCAAACCACTGTCGGTGACTAACGGAACAAATGAAAAGACTTTTTTTATCCCCTTTATTTGTCAAAATTACACGCAATAAACTTGGGAAAAAAAAGTAAAAAACATAAAAAAACTCCTCCCCTGCATCACCACATCTCTCTCTCCATTCCTCTCCATTGGCACCCATGGATTCACAGCGCCTCCACAACTACAAACTATCCCGTCCTTCCAATCGGACCACAGTGCCGACACCACCAGTGCTGTCACCACCTCTCTCTCTCTCTCCTACACAATCGAACCCAGATCTGCAATTTGCTTCACCAATAAACGAAGCTACAAGCTGCAACGATAACAGCCCAGACCAGAACAACCATCTCTTCCGTCTCCGGTCACCTACCCACACTCATTTAACCCCCACAAACCACCAGGGCTTCCTCCTCCGAAAAAAATCAAACCCTTTTACCATTGTAAGCTAAAACCACCAGAACCCACACTACCATCTTCCTCCTCTCCGATCCACCGTACCCAAACACCGAACCAAGGAATGAAGCTATAAAGCTTCAGTAAACTGAAGACCATATAGAGAGTGAATCTTGGCTTTCTCCTTCTAGTACTTCAATTAAGCTATTCTGATCTCCCTCTTAAGCACCCAACTATTCCCAGTTCCTGTTCTGTTCCAATTCCGGCCTTGAGCTATGGCAGCTGAGAGAAGTCCAAACCAGTGCCCTCCACCATCAACAGAGCCATATCCCTGGCTTTTATTTTGGCACGGCGAGGGCAATGAACATCAAACTTTTTGCACCATAACAGAGTCCGGCGGCGTTGAACCCAGGACGAGAAGTATCCCGGAGCTGCAGGGTAAAGAAGTAATATGCTGTAGCTGTGGCTGGTTGGTCTTACTTGAAATCAAAGACGAAGTTGACCATTGCTCTCTGTATCCATCTACTATAGAGTCCATCACTCTGCCTCCTCGAAGCACAACTGAATTCACTTTCTTTGCTGCACGTTTGACATCCCCTCCTAGCACAACTAATTCTTGGTTGTTATTATTCGACGAATCTGATCCTAATATTTATGTATCCGCCTAGATCGTGATGATCGACAATGGGTCGTGAAGAGGTTCGGAGAACAGATGGAATCTATGGAGCTCCTGAGTGATGAGTTTGAAGTTACTTGTTGCTGCAATGGTATTGTCGTATGTATGACAAAATTCCATCAGTGGCTTGCTTTAGATACAGATCCTGATGATGGTCCGGTTAATCTTAGAACCTTAACAAGCAAGCCATTCGGAGGTGGTTCTTCAATTGATTCCGAGTCTTATTACCTAGTGGAATTTAAGGGATATGTTTTTTCCATTGATATTTTCTACTCTGGGGTTGGATCGAACGAGATTGTTCGTATCGAGATCTTCAGGCTCAATTTGGAAACTGAAGTATGGGAAGACGTTGAGAGTGCTAAAGATCAAGTGTTTTTCCTAGGACACATTATCGATTATTGCAATGTTTGTTGCCCTACGCTCTCATCTGACCAAGAAAGAGGTCACATTTTTTTCTCCTTTTACGATGAAAAACTTATTTATTCATACAACATTGCGAAAAGAAGCCTGTCTATAGCTTTTCGTTTCCCGATTTGCCTATGCCGTGTTCTAGACCGGCTTGGGCTATGCCCAATTACAGGTACATCCAAAAACTAAATTTCTTTGGACTGTATTTAGTCAAAGCTTATTCTTTAATTTGATTTGTGCTTTTTATTATGTTAGGTCGGCTATGCCAAATTAATGCATATGATACATGATACTACGATTGTGCATATTGCACTCTGCCTGACCATAACTTGTACAGCATACTCCAGTAGTGCAAGCTAAAAGTTAGATAATCAGTAATATTTGTGTATGTGTGTGTATATACACCTTTATTTTATTTTATTTTATTATTTTTTTTTATCACAATAATAGATTTGCTGACAATAACGAGTCTTTTTGTTAGAGATATTTGTAAGATTCTCCTTGACACATATTAACTGGTTAGTGTGACCTTTCTAGGGTTGAGAAGCGTATTTCGGAGACTAAATAAATTATAGCGCGACAGAGTTCCACAATAAGTGGACGGTAGGGAGATATTGTTCAAGTGTGACTGTTCAACTGATAATTTATCTCCTCTATACAGTCCCATTAAGGATTGGCATCTAGCCTAGGTTTTCTTTTTTCAATTTTGTAAAGAAGCAATTGTAGCTACGCTTCACCAAGTATTTATGTGTTTGACATTGTCACATTGGAGAATATCATATCAATGCAAAGCGCACTAGGTAAACCAGCCTGAGAAATCCTGGACTGAGAGGCTCGCAGTTGAGAAGGCAATAGGCAGCCCTTGGGTAACCCCAAGGTTCAAACTCAAGACCTCTAGGCAAATGTCCAAAGCCTTAAAAATGCAAGCCCGACCAACTAAACTACACCCCTGGAGGGTATTCTCTATTTTGTTTATAGGCAGTGATGTGTCCCCTAGCTACTTTGTGTGCTTAGTGTTAAAAAAAAAAGAAGGCTAAATCCACAGCCTAGTTGGTGCAAACTAAACAATCAAAGGCCTCTGAACTCATTGGATCGTCCGGATTCTTCTTGAGCATTCTAGGATGGAGAAACGCATTTCAACCCAAACCAAAAACCAAAAGCAATCTGCAAACAATTTGACATTAAAAGGTTCATTTCATTTCGAGAAAAAGAGGAAGGAGGAGGAACGAACAAACAACTTGTTTCCAGTTAATATCATCAAATAATATCTGAATAAGCCTAAAATAGGGGGAACAGAGCTACCCAAGGCAGAATCCTCACCTAACCTGACTAGGTGAATGCGCCTGTCCTCTATTTTGCATGAGCCTGCTTATTCTATTCGATATTTGGATTACAAATTTACAAATTCTTTATATTTCGCTTTGAAAAAAAAGAGAACATGTGCATAGCCTATTGGAGATGAGACGAAGAAGGGGGAGGAGGAGGAGATTTATTGCCAACCAATAGCGTCAAACAATATCTGAACAATCCTACATTATATAAAAAATAAGATAGCGAAGGGAGAATCCTCGCCTAACCTGATGAGGTGAATATCTACATATTGTAGCCTTTTGTTTCATAACATCTTGTTAGTTTTCTTCTGGGATCTTATCTCATAAATTTATTTTTCTGGGGCTTCTTTAAGATTATTTTTTGTGTGTGGGATTATGATGTAATACCACATAAATTGAAACTTCTCTTTGGAAGATTCAGCTTTCTCGAAAGGCAGAAGCTTCTCCGGGAAGATTCAAACCTGTTAAAGGGTAATCATGTTGCATAAGAAATGGTGTGCTTTTTTTTAGATAACGTGCAGAGAAAAAGCTCCATTCCAGCTAGGGTTCAAGTGTTGGAGGCTTGGGTTATGAGTATTCAACCCGTGTCGCCTATCGATCTCTCTTCGTTGCAGGAGTGCGCAAGAGACTAGTTCTAACTTCTAAGCCACTTCTAGATCTTGCTGTTTTTATTCCCTGCAGGAGTGTGGTCATCTTCTTGCTTTTTCTGTTAGTAGTTTGATTTCTTCTCAAATCTGGATAAAAAGGATAAGGATCCTCTCCAGCACGTTTCCCCTCCAGCCCCCTCCAGTCGAGAAGTGAGGATCGTTGGTTTTTATAGCTGGTCTAAGATCATGCCACGTCGCTGACTAGTACACTTCATCACTAACGCCATTATTCTTTTCCATGGCCTTCTTTCATTCTCTCTCTACATTTTATCTCTTACACAGAGTATCACTTTCTCCCGTCTCTGTGAAGATCAATCAAATCTTATATTTTGATCCATGACTATCTGATCAGATTTGCATTTTGCACATGACTTCGTATATGGGGTACTATTGATTGGTACAATTAACCCACAAGTTGTACTTTGTATTATCTATCATCATGATTTATATTTTCTGGGTTTGTCTTTGATGGTCGTTGAAAGATCTCCAGACCTTTGGAACGAAGAGGCATGATACTTCTGTTTACAGAGTTGGGTGGTTCTTCAAATCGCCTTCCATGGCAACAACGTAAAGCTTCTAAACCGTCGCCGCAATCTTAATTGCTTCGACTTCAGTGTTCATATTGGACATTGCCCCAGCGGTTTCTATATTCAAATCGTAAAACTAGATAAACAGTAGTTGAAGGGAAGAGAAAACGAATAATTTGTCCAATTATTTTCTGATTTCGTCCTCTGTTGCCACGAGATTGAATGTTCGGTGGTCGGAGACATTGAAAGGGAGGTCTATTTAATCTTCTGGCCCCTCTTTTAATGACTGACCTAACGGAGACATAACGGAGTTAGAAGCAATTACCTCGCAGATGGCCTTCCATGTGTCATTTTATTACAATTATAGTCAAATATGTGAACAGCTGTGATTTGGCTGGAGGGCGCTGGAGGAGAGGATCCTGGTTTTGTATATCCTTCTGATCTCGAGTGTATTCCTATTATTACCAGTATTTTGATTTCTTCTCAAATCTGGATAAAAAGTATATCCTTTTTTTTTTAATTATTATTATTATTATGGGGCTGTTTGCATCTATGCCTAACCTCTTTTCTCATGAGCAAATGCCTATTCTTTTGGATTAAGAACTTTTGACATAGAACCTTCATGTAGTATATCTCCGCTGACAGTGTGGTGCATGCAATATGAGAACTGATAGATAATTCCCACGCAGTTTTGATTTTAGTGTTATCGCGCACCAACACTTATGATTTTACTGACATCGCGCCAAAAGTATGATAACGGATGTCTGCTTTTGGGGGCGCGATGTTGATAAAATCAATACTTTGTAAGGATTATCTGTTAATTCTCATAGCGTATGTATCACATTGTCGGCGAACATATACTGCTTGGGGGTTATATGTCATAACTTCTCTATATTTTGCATAAAAAAACCCATTTAGATAAGCCTATTGGCGATGCTCATAGAAATAATATTCGGTAATTAGTTTCCTAGTTATATTAGCATAGTTGGTTATATCACCTAGTTTTACAATTATTTTTTCTCCAAGTTGCATTGCCTATTTATAGGTTTACTATAAAAGCTTTATGAATATATAGAATACTCTTACTCTTCTCATATATCAACAATTTAATTATAGTGATGTGTCAACGTAGGATGGTTGATGTCCAGGTGAAGTTTGTGGATGAGGTTGGCAACAAAGGTGAAATAGATCAAGAGGGGAAGAGAATGGTGGAGGAGATCAAATATATAGAAGAAAGCGACTGCAAAGGTTCAAAGGAAATAGATTTGCTTAGTTTCCCACAAACAGTTATGGAAGAATTGGCAGACCATCTTCTCTTGCTTGATTATATGAATTTCCGTGTAGTCTGTAGGGAATTTTCCCTGGCTGCACCAGCTATCACCTGCAGAGATACTTTGAAGATAAAATCAGCAGATTCGTGTCTTTTACCTCCGTGTCTCATGTTCGTAGGAGAGGACCAGAGAACATATAATCTGATTGATACTAAATACAATGGGAGATATTTTATGAGTATCCCGGACGAATTAAAAGATGCTACTATATGTTCTTCAAAGAATGGTTGGCTGCTAATGCGTAGAAATAAAGTGTCCATGTTCTTCTATAATCCCTTCACAAAGGCGGTTTTGCGCTGCCCAGAGAAGCCTTATACGTTGTTGCCTTTAGTAGGCTTCGTCCTTTCATCAGCTCCAACTTCTCCAGAATGTTTGGTTGTCGGAATCGCCACTTGTGATAAAACCATTTACCTTCATATCCTTGGTTACCCTCACGATAAGGTCTGGACTAATCTAAATTTTCCGTATGAATCAGATTTTGAGCCAAATAGTCTAGTGTTTTGGGATGGAGCTTTCTATTTCCTTGGAAAGAAAGGGAATCTAGGAGTTTTTAAGCGAGAAGAAGCAGGGAGCTACATCTGGAATGTCCTCGATAATCTCCAACCACCCTGTGAAGCTTTTAACCAGAACTTTCTAGTGGAATGCGACGAAGACCTGCTATCTATATTTGTTGGAGATTACGGAAAATGGGTTCGAGTTTTCAGGTTAGATCAATCTGGTTTAGTGTGGAATGAAGTCTATAGCTTGGGGAACAAGACGTTATATCTAAGCCGGTCATCATCCTTTTCGACAGTGGCAATGTACAAAGAGATGGAGAACAGAATCTACTTCCCAAGGCATCACAGGGAAAGTTTAGTGTTTTACTCTCTCGAGACACATAAGTTGCATTCTTCTAATTGCCTGGAGGATTCGTTGGTGGACTACTGCGGTACAAGCGAGCAATTGCTCTGTGGTTGGATTGAACCAAGGTGGCCTTAGATTATTAACTGAGATTGTCATATATCCTCATCAAGTCATTATTATGTGAGTTTTCCAATAATTGGAGAGTTAGTTTGTTCTCTTTATTTCTCTGGTGATATGAATTTGTCAGATTTTAATTGTTTCAGTTACGAACACAGTTTTGTCTGTTGCTTAAGAAAAGACTCTAATTCAATTCAAATTTATAGTTTCTGGTGTTGGATTCACATGTTATTTGATCTGAATTTTCCGGAGGATTTATCCTTCTGGTCTTCTGTAAGAATTCAGTGTAAGCATTAACTGGATGGTCCTTCTTTGACCCGATTCCACTTGAAGTTAATGATTGATGAAGCAGAGATTTGCTAGGAAACTTGTAAATTTATGAATAGTTGATTTGTTAGATGCTCTCGTAAACTAATTCCAACATAGTTGCAAATAATCTTCTTTGCGTCTGCGTGCTTGTCATTTATTCGGCAGTCTTTGAGATTTCCTTTACTACTCTTTTGGTCTTTGGGAAGTTCTATTGTTGACTAGAGTGGTAGGTTTGTGATGAGAGAAGAAATTGACCATATTTTTCTAAGATGGGAATTCCAGTAGCCAGCCATTGGAACTATAGTGTTGTCTTCTTGATGTGCATTGGATTGGTAATCGCAGTGGTCAGGTTTCTTTTTTGGGTTTACATCGTGCAGTGTCCCTCAGCTGACAGATAATGACTAATTCTGTTTAAGCTTACAAATTATCAAATGTTTCTTTCACATAAAACAAGGAGAAGAAAACTAGCAGGGATACAACTACAATTATCTAACCACCATTTGTAGCAATCACTGGGGTAATATTTTAGCGTAATCATCCAATAATAGAACATAAGAAGTGGACTGCCACTACCGCGTCGAAGGACTAAATATCTTGAAGGAGTGATGTCTTATTTTTAACTGATTTTGATTTGATGAGAGCTTTAATGTGTTGGGCGGTAGGCCATGTACCAATATTTAAATGTTGTGGTTTACCACAGGAATACACATGTTTTCCTCTCTGACTTGATTTCTGCGCCAACGGTAGGATTGTTCTGGGTTCTCTGAGTTCGACCTCGCAGGAGGTTGTGTTCCCCTCAACCTTCGATGACCTCTCCTCTGCAAGAAGTGGGGGCGAGCCGTTCATAAGCTCTGCTATTCAAATGACTCTGACAAAGATCTGAATCTCGATGAAAATTGGTTCTTGTGGGCTCCCGAAAATGTGGAGTTTAACAATGACAAAGTCGTTGATTATGAAATGTCTGATCTCACAATTGACTTCTTGAGTCAGTTTCTGTTAAATCATCCTCTCTTGAGAGATGTTTGTCAAAAAAAAGTAACTCGTATGCTAGAGCCCTTGTGTGTTTAACTGCAAAAAAGAAAAAGGTATCTTAATCTGGATGGTCATGAAAACGGAACCCAGGGTCCCAGAGGAGGTTCTACCCGTGGAAACGCTGATGAATCGGATGATGTGGCTGTCATCTCTCTAGTTGATCCGCTGCATCCCACTTCGGTTAAAATTGTTTTCAAGGAGAAATCATTAGAAACTCACCTGTTTGTGAGACCTTTGGGAGCCTTGGAAATTCCTTGACAATCAGGTGAAATCCTTGGAAAAACACCTGATTGTGAGACCTTTGGAAGTCCTTGGAATCGGATGATGTGGCTGTCATTTCTCGTTCCAGAATTCTTAAACTATGGAAGCCTATGGGACACACCAAACATATTGACCTCGGAAGATGTTTTTTCCTTTTTCAATTTGAAGAAGCTCCCGATTACACCAAGGCTCTCACGGCAGAACTGTGGATTGTGCTTGATCACTATCTCATGGTCCAAAATGGACACTATACTTCAAAGTGTCCGATGTCACGCCAAAACGGCCGCTTGAGCTAGACTACTTGAGCTCCCCATCAAGTATTATGATGAAATTAGTCTTCGCACCCTTGGTAGAGGGATCCGCAGACCCCAAAACAATAATTAACTACCGCTAATTTGGAAAGAAGGACGGTTTGCTGGGGTTTGTGTTGAGAACTTGAGATAAATCTCAACAAACTGTGAATCACTGACGTTTGTCGTGGAACTAAGTTCTTCTCGACTGAATATGAACACCTTCACTTCATGTGTTTTGCATGTGGCAGGTTTGGACATGAGAAGGCGAGCTGCCCTAGTCAAATTTCGGGTCAAGAAGCTATGAATTGCCTAGAAAGAATAGACCATGACGGAGAAGATAGTTGCTATTGTTTTGTAACTGTAATGACTGATTTTCCCCTCAAGAAAGTAATTCTAGACCTAAAGGTCCTGGACCGTGGACCGTTGTCACAAGAAGGTAGAACCGAATAATGGAAAAGGCCCGAATAAGAAGCAAAGCCCGGCTAACCCATGTGGCCCACTTCGTGATCAACCCAGTGGTGGAAACCAGGATAAAGCGTAAACCAAAAAAAACAACAACAAATCAAATTACCATAAGCCCAAAGGTAAGCACAATGAACAAGTTAATTAAAAAAAAAAGAATTAGTGCAGGTAAATCAGTTAATCTTTTCGGTTCGGTTAAACTCTTCGAGCAGCAAAAGGAGCACCAAAATTAAACCGTATAATCCGACTGACAGGATTCAAAGATCCATTACCGAAGAAAAGAAGATGAACGCCTCAAAAGTTAAACATGCTCAAACCCTAGCCTCCATCAAAGGAAAATAAGTCAAACCCCCCCCCCCCCCCCCCCCCATTCCCATATCTTGTTGTTCCGACCACTAACGAGGTGGAGAGTACGGCCGATCCATTCCTCAAGCTCTCATTCCCCAATGTTTCGCAACAGGTGACTAACGGAGTGAACTATCCTAGTAGGAACTCAGCCAATGATCACCATAAACATGAACCCAACTCTTACAACAGAACTACATATCGAGATACAGCTCAACAAGATCTAGTTTTTTAATGGACCGGAAAATCCTAAAGGGCGTAGTGATTCTACCAACATGGTGGATGGAGGAGATAGGTCTACAAGTCTATCGCATGTTTGCGGAACACACAGACCCATCTGTGTTGGAGACAGAGGTGGAGTCTTGGAAATCAAATGAGAATATGTTGGAGATCAGTAGTTCAGTGATGTATCATTTCTCTAAATGTGTTTCCATCTGACACAACAAATATGCTTTTCTGGAACTACGGAGGGGCAAAAAACAAAAGATTCGAAAGACATTTTAAGAGTATAAGGCTTAACCATGACACTTACATTGCTATTCTCCTTGAACCTAAAGGCAAGCTGGTTGATATGGGAAGTTTTTTCCCTAATCTGGGTCTCATTGGGCACCATTATGTGGATCCATGTGGGCTAGCAAGTCGTATAAGTTGACACCACTCTTATTAACTCTAATGAGCAAGGCATTCGTGCTGGAGTAAAAAAGAGTCAATTCAGGTATTGAATCTTTTTTGCTATTTATGAAAGTCCTAATGTCAATGCTACGGGAGCCCTTTGGGATGATCTAAAAAATAAAGTTATTTCAGTTGTTGAACTATAGCTAGTTGCAGCCTTACAGGAGATTTCAATGAATTTACTTGTTCATCTGAAAGAAGAAGCTTCTCTTAAGCTAGGGTGGCCAAGAAGAACATAAAATTTGCTCAGAATATCCCGGACTGTAATCTTATTGATCTTGGACAAAGTGGCCCTAATCTGACTTGGACCAAAGGCAGGCAAGGCCTTGCTAACACCCATGAAATATTGGATAGAGCTCTTGGTAACAAGGGATGAAATGTTAACTTTCCTAATTGTCTGGCTACTTGTCTCCCAAGAACTTACTTTAATGACTCTCGTCTCCTCTCCTGTTGGAGACCCAAGATAAGACTAAATCCCATAAAAGTGAACCTTTTAGATTTGTTAATTGTTGGTTAGTTGACCCTGGTTTTTCTAAGCTTATTGAGGATAACTGGGACCATACTGTGTTGCTTCTTGTTGCTCTTAAAGAGCATCTACTTAGTCCGTTCTCTCTCTATCTTCCACATTTGACCTTTTCTTCCGTAACCGGGTTATTTGGATAGCAAGACGATGTAATTTTTTGATAATATTTTCATGGTGTTGTAGAGTAAAGTTTACTCGACAAAATCTTGCAATGTTTACCAAATTCTTGCATCGTTTTACTACTCAAATCACCGAACTAACGTGAACCAGTGAATTGTGACAAAATGCTAACTTGGAAGATCGAGAGAGAACATAGGAAGTATATGATTAGAAGAAACAAATTTTTGGCAATATTTTTGGAAGGGAATTATTCTTTCTAGAATTGGGGGCATCCAAAGCCCTATGTAACTATTATAGTAATAACCTCTATCGGCTTGAGAAGGACCCTGTTGTTGAGTATGACAAAGTCCTTGAACAAGAGGAATCTCTATGGCATCAAAAATCTAAACAAAATTGGAACACTGAGAAGAAAAAGAACTCTGAATTTTTTCATGTTTCCACTATTATTAGAAGCAGAAGGAACACTATCAATCAGCTAAAAAAAAAAGGGATGATTGGATCACTGGTGATCACTTGCTCATTCCTCACATTAATGAGTATTTCTCTTATATGTATAAAGAGAACAACTCTTTGGGTCATATTGAAATTGAGTACGAGGATCTTGATAAGAAAGTCACTACTGATGAAAATTCCTTGATCTATGAGGTGATCACTGATGACTGCATTCTTAAAGCTGTTAAGACAATTAAAGCTACCGTACCCCTAGTTATGATGGGTTTAATGCTGCTTTCTACTGGGGTGTTGTTGGTAGAAAGGTTTGTGACACTGTTAAACAGATCTTTCACAATCTTACTATCCCCATTCCCCACTAGCATGGTTGATATAGCTCTGATCCCCAAAGTTAATCCAGCAGTTTAGGCCTACAGGCCTTTGCAATGTGTCCTACAAAATTGTTTCCAAGATTATTGTTAACAAAATTAGACCCCTTGTGAATGACCTCATTTCTCACACAAAAGTAGCTTCATCCATGCGAGATCTACTTATGACAACTTTATTATTGAAAAAGAAGGTAAGAAGGGGTGCATGATCATTAAGATTGATTTGGATAAAGCTTATGATAGGTTGTCTTGGGTTTCATTCATGACACTATTGTGTTGTTAATTTTGAAACGGACATGATTAAGTTCATTATGAGTTGAATTACTTTTGTTAATATGATAAATCACATGGATTTAGTTGGTCTTTGGAAAGGAATTAAACTCTTTACTAACAG
Source organism: Linanthus parryae (assembly GCA_023055425.1). Classification (NCBI taxonomy): domain Eukaryota; kingdom Viridiplantae; phylum Streptophyta; class Magnoliopsida; order Ericales; family Polemoniaceae; genus Linanthus; species Linanthus parryae. Next base: position 44,091,336 of record JALGPY010000006.1, read on the forward strand.
CGCTGCTATTACTCATCTTCTCTTTGCTGATGACATGCTTTTATTTGGGCATACTGATAGATGGACTATTGAGTTTGTTAGACAACTTTTACATGATTTTTCAGAGCTTTATGAGCAAAATATTAATTACTAAGTCCAAAATTTTCACTTCCCCCAATGTGAAGACTCCTAGGCCAGAGTAATTAGCGCCAAGTTGGGTATTAGCCTGACCACGATCTTGGTAGGTACTTGGGAATCAATCTTGATCACCATAAACAAGGTATTTATCATTGCTTTTATATCATTGATAAGAGCCTGAAAAGCCTGGATGGTTGGAAATCTAATCTCCTATCAATGGGTTTTGTTTACGAATTTTGGATGGAGGATTATCTCTATTTTCCCTCCTCTTTCGACTGCTTGTCTCAAGAACAAGTACCTTAGACATTTTGATTTCTATTCTTGGCCTTTTAAAAAAAGAGCTACTAGAACTTGGAAAGGCATAATTTACATTCAGAAGTTTATCAAAAAGGTATTATTTGAAAAATTGGTAATGGTAAAAAAGTTCTTTTCTGGAAAGATCAATGGTTGAGGAACTTTACTCTTGGTGATGTACACCCTTCCATGATGAAGTGTGAAACTCTAATTTTACTTGAAAGTGTTAGTTATATTAGTTCTCTTAAGCATTCTAATGGTATTGTCTCTTAGTTCATGCTAATGGTATTCTCTCTTAGTTCATTCCTCACAATTGTGATGAAGAGGACTCTTGTCACTGGTATGGCTCTAACAAAAGGACAGTTCACTGTTTCTTCGGCTTATGATATGATGAACAATTGTGATACTTTCACCAATGTTTTTTTCTTTTTTTTTTTGATGAAAGATATTTCCACCAATGTTGACTGTGGATGGATGTGGAAGCTCAAACTTCCTTATAAGCTGTTGATGTTTATTTGAAAAATTTACATAAAAAATACGAAGGAGCAAATGTTTCTTAGAAATGTGTCTCCTAATGATCTATGCCATCACTGTCTCAACTTGAAAGAGGACGTGGATCATCTCTTAAGACTCTGCCCAAGGCTGTAAGACAAGGATGATCTAAGCATAAATATAGATCTACAACATGATTTATAGCGGAAGATTCATGTTACCTCTTCGCCTAAGCTCCTAGCGCAGCAGATTGATCTTGTTGTTGCTTGCTTTCACGTGCCTTCACCTTGATCTTGATCCCACCGGTCTAGTGCAAATCACGAAGAAAAACACCTTGATTCACCCCGCGTACCACATTCTTGGATGTAGTTGGAGAGATACTAGGGTTCTCTACAACTTGAGAATGAATCGAGATAGAGTAACTTTACTATATGACTAGCATTAATATGTAGGAGGCTGCCTCCTTATTGCGTACAAGGAAATCCTCAGGAGAGATCCAAGTGTACACCTCAAGTAGGGGATCAGAGTATGAACACACAGAGATGTAGGGTGTGAGTAGGGAGAGAGTAAGCAAAGGAAACTGCTCTTGAAAGTGAGACAGTAGACTAGCAAGAGATTGAAGTGTCTACGAGAGCTTGCAACAGAGGGCTAACGATCCTATATATAGTCGGGAAGTGACCGTTGCGAAGGGGTTAATCCACCATAAATGGTTGATTAATGATAGCCCCTGTAACGGCACGTTCGACCGCATATATAGGGACCATTACGCACCTGCACGCATGTATCGGAGACCGTTATGAGATCGTCCGCATTTATGGGATGCACGAGCCTTAAACCTCTCAGTCAGTTACCAGAGGTCGCGCGCGAGCTTGATTGTCGCTCTCGCGCGACGGGCCTTACTCTAGCATCCAACCACTAAGTCCCTACAAGTCCCGTGTTGCTGGTACGCGATGGCTCTATCTTACAGCCCCCAAATGGATAAGCATGGGTAGTTATCCAGTGTATAGGGAGCACAGCTAGGTGTGCTGGATGGCTTCCACGTGGTCGTGACCTGTCTATCTGGAAAGTGCTATCTACATTAGCCCCCTTTTGAGCGGATGTCATGCGCTTGCTTGCCGTGCAGTCGCGCAAAACCAGTCGTGCGTGGTCCCCATGCGACTCCTCGTACTTATTTGAAAAAATTCAAATCCCTAGCCCCGATGCATAGCTATGATTGCCTAGGTTTTGGAAGCGCCGTCTAGCCCCTGATGAAGCGTGGTCTCTGCAAAGTTGAACAGACGCTTCTCACATATTTTTGCCTATTTTCGAGGCGAGAATAACTCAGAACGTTCTGATTGGTCGTCAATTTCTCCGGGTACCGAAGCATTTGCTGACTCATCAATCGTTAACTCTTCAGTATTTCAGGGGTTATTTAAACCCTTTGTCTCCTCAATTAGAACTTTTCCACCTTCATTGCCTCCAAGATTATATGAACCAGGGAGAAAATCAGTAGCAAGAGGCGGAGACTTTTAACCAAGTTTTGACAAACTTTCTCAGGCAGTTCAGCAAACTTTCTCGGGGAGTTCAGACGTTTCATTGTCGAAAAGGTTAGTGATTCTTATTCCCCTCTTTTCTTTGTATGTGACCCAGATTAAGTCTGACGTTCTCGTGCCTACAGGAATGGACCCCAAGAGATCTCAAAAAGAGATTATTGAATTGCCAGAACTTCCCGAAGATATCTGGTGCAAGGCTCCTTATCTGGGTGCAGACGATTTATATGTGGCCACAATCAAAGCGACCACCCTCCAAGCGTCCCCTGTAGAGAACGTTTTACAATTAGTGCCTGAACCAGAGAGCTCTGAGGGCGATTGGGTGTATGGGCAATTTTTTAACTGGGTACGAAGAGGATACCTGCCAGCTCTTCTTGAATATGCACCAAGCCCTGAGGCCTCCGGCTATGAACATATAACTGTCTTTTATGATCCTGTCGGCGTGAGCCCCCTATTTGGCTATTATGCTGTTGCACCTCCTTTGTGGCCTGATTCCATTGTCAAAGGCTGTTACAATGGTGTGATACACGAAAACAGTACCGCTTTGCTCCTTGATGAGCTTCCTTTGACCCAGCCTTCTCGCAGTAGAAGGGGCGAAACACTCCCGGTTGGGTCGAATTCTGGAACTTCCAAACTCGCCGCCATATCAAGCCTCCAGTCCAACTCCAACCTTGCGAGGCGCCTGTTCTTCTATCAAAAGAGTATCCTTTCAAGACAAGCCGTGATCGGGATAATTCCCATTATGGGTTCTATTCTCTACTAGCCACAGATCGTCACTTATGCGCGCAACTGATTCTTGATGAAAAGATCGATATTGTCAAGCAAAAATCCTTCACCGCCAAGGTTAGATACGTGGATGACTTCAAAAAGGTATGTTCGTGCGCATTTTACTTAGTGTCATGGATATTAACTTTATTAACTTGTCCTCCTTGATGACAGTGCTATCTAAGGCGTTTAGCGGCCGGACACCGTAGTGCAAATTTAATAGCTCTTTTGCGCTCAAAGAAGGCATCCGCGTCTGATGGATGTATTACCTCATCGAGGCCTATGTCTTCTGAGCTCCAACAAGTTATCTCCAATGCGCTAGAGGCCTATCTAGCTCCTCCTATTAGGATCCCCGGGAGGAAGAGGACTGTCGACGAGCCCCATACTAGTGACACAGTTGCTCAACAATCAAAACGCCATCGAGGTGAAACTGTTATCTCGGCTAAGACGTCCCTTCCGGCTAAACAGACCGCTGCTAAAGCAAAATTCATCAGGAGGAAAGGTTATCATTTCCCATGTTCCTCTGGCCCTTCCTTCCTTAGTAAGTGTCCTCCTTTAAATCGTCGCTTTCCCTGCTATAGATAGCGATGATTCTGACGAGGAATAAGACGGGGGAGACACTCTTCATGACTGAAGAAGAGGTAATTGCCGAGTCCAGGACTTTGGCTGAGGAAAGAGAGGAGAGAGACAAGGAGGAAGAAGATAGGCAAATTCAAGAAGCTTTGGAGAAGAGCATCAAAGAACGAGGGCCTCCTTCTCGACCTGTTTCACTCCCTTACAGAGTTCAAGCTGGTTCAACTATTGCCCAGATTCAACGATCGCACATGACCCTTCATGACCTTACCGGGAATGAGGACGAAGAAGGTACAATTTTTAAATTTGCTTTATCACATCACGAGCTTATCTTGGGTTCCATATACCATGGGGTATCTAGACATGACATATGCAGATGGTTAAGGGATCAGTGTGGGGAGTCCTCAGTTATATCCACCTCCTTAGCACCATCCTGCTCCGTGCTTTTTCTTGCATAAATAGATGTTTTATTTGTACTTCAGGTCACGCGAGATTCAAAGGAAACGATGATAACCTTTGCGGTGATACTTCATGTGAACCTAGGAAAAGTGTGTTCCAATATCACATCCTTCTTTAGCCTTTTGTTTAACCTTTCTTTGTGACTGACTGCGATTATACATTCTGTTGAAGGTGTAGAGCCGATAACCTAAAGCTCTCGCACGCTTCGAAGTGCTATCGTTCACGTACCTCGCCCTGTCACGCCCCAAGGGCCTTCTACCGAAGAGGTAATCGTGGCACCGTCTTGAGTGATTGATTTTGAGAGAGAGCGTCATGACTTCATCGTGGAACAAGAACAAGAAGAGTTGGGACTTCGGCAAAAACAAGGGCTAGATGATGGATAAAGGACTGTCCTTGAGCGGAGAATGTCCCCCGCTGAGATGGTGCAACAGGGCCAGGGTTCTGTGGAAGCAGACTCTTTTACTCCTCAAGTCGCGACTTCCAAAAATATTGCACATGTGGCTGTGACTAAGGCTCAAGCAAGGTCTTCCTCCGTCTTACAGGGTACTCTAATAATGGTTGCATCTTCAAAAGGCCCAAGCGGCAATTTATCACTTCTCAACCTAGGCTTTGACTTAGATGCACTCTTCGCTGAAAATTCCTTGTCCGCATGGGGCTTGCAGGTTGCCGAGCCGGCTATTGCTGAAAGGAGCTATACCATTCATGAGGAATATTTTAGCCGCGAAGTTTTAGTAGATCGCAGGTTGGCTGAAGCTTCCAGTGATGGCTCAGCAGCCACCCCCATCCCTTGCTTCGGCAGATTGTCGAAGGAACTGGTAAGTTGTTTACTTTTTCTAACATTTAGCACATGATCCTCATATTTTGCTAAGTGTTTCGTTTCTGTTCCTGCGCGTGCAGATATTGACCAAACCTGTCTTGAATCGCTCATGAGGGTGCGCGTGTCATACCCATCTGCATTTGCGAGAGTCCTGGAGCTTGCGCCAAGGGATAGGGAGGACCTTCTAAAGAAGCTAACCATTCTCTTAGAGAAGGTACAAAAGGCAACCCCAGCAAGCACTTCTGTCTCTAGTGCACAAGGCCTCCTTTCCAGCGTGAATAGTCTTCGAGAGGTCGCGTCAAGGCGATTATACTTGGAATTCCTTTTGCAACGTCTTGTTAAGATCAAGAATCTGCTCAGATCCACTCTGAGTATTCTGCCTATGCCCAGGAGAAGGCTACTCTTATGGCGCGTAAAGCGGAGCTCGAGAAAGCTGTGCGGGAGTATGAGGAAGCTGCGAAGCGTAATGAGAATGACAAGGCTCGCCTGGAACAGATAGCTGGCAACTGCATTAAGTTGTCCGCCGGGGATTCTCTTCTCAAGGATTTATTTGAAGATTGGCAATAGATTGGTACTGCGATGGTTTTCACTTTTGAACCAGTATTCTTCAGCTTTAAAGCTTTTTGTAATTTCCGAACAACATTTGCCTGATTTTGAGCGCTTTGACATGCGCGTTTTAAGTATTGCTCTGCTACTTTTGCTTTATATATTTTGATTGCTGTTCGATTAGCGTATTTAGCACTAATAAGTAACTGCTTAGGCTTTGCCATTATTCATAAATTGGCTTGATCAAAACACTGTTATCTGGAAAGATAGGCTTACGTTCGCATATAGTTGCTATCCAGACGGATAGGCCTACGCTTGTTAATGGTTTTGCTCTTATGGCCGAAAAGCTTTTTTCGTTGCTATCTCAGTTAGATAGGCTTACGCGAGCATATCATGGCCAATGGTTGCACCGAATTCCATATACGCTATTTGTATTGAAAACCGGACATCTTCACGCGTCTCTTGAGGAACCCTTGAATAATTTAATGCCTGAAGAACCCTTGTCCCCATAAGCCGTCATAATTGTTTGGGTTGTCGTACCATCATAGTCTTGAATAGGGTATGCTCGTTATTCAATACGCCACGCCATCATCGTTGCTCAAGGCTGCCGTAGTGTCATAGAATTTAATAGGGTCTTTGATTCTCGCCTATTTCCGAGGCATAGCTGACTGAGCAGGGTACCGAAGAGTCTCCCCTTCTTGTGCCCTATATAAACCTCTTTCTTGTATCTTGCTTATTTTCCATTGTTGTCTTTTTGATTTTGCCATTGGGAGATGGTACTTCACATTCCCTCTTTTTTTCTGATCCAATAATCATGCCACCTCTCTTGAATTCTTGGCCTCCCTGGTATTCCTTTCACCGTTGCTGGATCTCTGATTCTTTATGTACCATTGTGTTATAGAAATAGCTCCCAAGAAATCCTCGAGAGAAACCTTTGATTCTTCGAATCTTTTTGAAGGCCAATGGCGTCAGCTCTCTTATCAGAGTTTGAACGTTCCTTCTCTAATTGTGTTCAAGGGGAGTGTCCTTGGTGGATCGTCGTCGGGAGATTCCCCATTGCTAGTGATTGATTCTGAGCGTAATGACCGGGGTTCACAATCAGCTTCAGCCCCATGAGCTGTTCTCCCATTTGTTCTTCACATCAGCAGCCTTCATTAGTCGAAGGTTATCTGGCATCTCACCATGTCAGGGGCATGGACAAGAGCTATGTTCTGATCGAGGACATCGATGGAAGCAGCTAGTTTGGCCATTGCTAATTTTGTAATTTAAAGTCTTGTATAGGAGTCTAGGCCGTTTTTTTTTTTCTTTTTTTTAGAACACCTTTTATGTATGGATTTCTTTTTCCAAATTTGCCTGCTTGTGAGCATCGCGTTAGGCTGCTATCTAATCAAATAAGTTTTTAATTTGCATTTGCGGCTATCTAAACAGATATGATTTGAGTTGTTACTACTATCAAAACAGATAGGCTTATATTCACGCATGGCTACTATCTAAGAGATAGGCTTTGTATTACTGCTATCAAACTAGATAGGCTTACGTTCGCGTATTGCTGCTATCTAAGAGATAGGCTTTAATCTGTATTTGATGCTATCTAAATAGATAGGCTTACGTGCGCGCGTTGCTGCTATCTAAGAGATAGGTTTTAATTTTCATTGGCTGCTATCTAAACAGATAGTCTTACGGGCGCGCATTGTTGCTATCAAAGAGATAGGCTTTAACATGTGTTAGACGTATAAACGAGACTCGCAGTTGATAAAAGAGCTCTCATATGCGAGAGTTATTATAATTAATTGAATCCCCATATGGGAGGATATAAGTAAATGTACAGTGCGGGTACAAAGAGAAAGAGAAGGTTAGGGCTAGTACTTTTTTAACCAACGCATGTTGATCTGAGTGGGAGTAGCAGCAGCCCCGTGGCACCTTAGAATGTTGCAATAGCCACTGTCGAATACTTTTTTGACTTCTAAAGGGCCTTCCCAGTTGGCGGCAAACTTAGGATGAGCTGCTTTGCGCATGTAATGGTCAGAGGCTCGTAACACCTAGTCTCCCACTGCAAAGTCTCTATCTTGGACGGTCTTATTATAAGCCCGCGAGACCCTCTCTTTGTACTTGGTTTTTGTTATCCTAGCTTGTTCACGCCTTTCCTCAAGAAGAATTAAATCATGGTCCCGTTCATTTTCGTATAATGCGCTGAAAGCTAGACTTGACGAATTTATTTTGACTTCAGCAGGAACCACTGCTTCAGCCCCATAGCACAACAAGAAAGACGAAGTCCCAGTAGGAGTCCTTGGCGATGTGCGATATGCCCAAAGTGTTGTTCCCAGTGAGTCCCCCATCTTTTGTGGTCATCTGCAACCACCTTACTCAGGATTCTGAGTAGAGTCTTGTTTCTGGCTTTAGCTTGGCCATTTCCTTTCGGGTAGTAAGGCGTCAAGCATACTTGTCTTACATTATACTCCATCAGCTTTGAATCCACTTTTCGATTGACAAAAAGGAGTCCCATTGTCAGAAAAAATGGTGTTGGGGATCCCAAAACGATGAATAATGTTCTCTTGTATGAATTTGACCACGGCTGCTGCATTTGCTGTTTTGAGCGGGACTGCTTCAACCCATTTGGTGAATTGTTCCGTTCCTATAAGGATAAACTGATTCCCATGTGACGGGGGACAGATTGGCCAGATGAAATCCAAGAACCAAGTGTGGAATGGCCATGGAGTTCCCAACGAGTGCAAGTCTACTGCTAGGGCATGGACCAGGTTACCATGGAATTAGCATTGCTGGTATCTCCTGACCTTCGCGCGACAATCACCTTCCATGGTCGGCCACAAGTAGCCGACAGTCAGGAGCTGTCTACACAACTTCGCGCCTCCTTGGTGGTCTACTTGATGAGACATTTCCATTACCTCTTGGATT